>CM061238.1:37003132-38253132 GCA_030848705.1 Heracleum sosnowskyi
GGACACAAGACAACTACAACTTAAGGAGCATTCATGTGAATGCAACTAAGCTAATTGAAAGTGGTTTGGCATCTTTTTAAAACCAAGACCTTTAGATCATCAACACTTGTCCTTAAGTGATGTAAGCTTGTCTATGTCATCAAATTAGGAAATAACCACACATTAAGGCATCATTATCAAAAGTTACCAAACAAAATATCAAGAAAAACTCATCTTCTCCCCCCCCCCCCTTTTGAAGAACACCATTCGGCCATTTCCTTGAATAAGGAAATAGATTTTCAAAATCCATTATCCAAGCATCCAAAAATTGCAAGTAATAGCTCTTTGGAAAGCCCTTGATTAGATTAAGAAGAAAACCAAGTTTCATCATCATCCATTAAGGTTAGCATGATGAAATCCTTGTGCAAAGTTTAGGCATGAATAGTAACTAACTTATGTTCTTGATTTTCTTTTGTAAGTTTAAGGCTTCTTAGGTTAATGCAAGGCTCAAGAAAGGATTGTAAGATATTGTTAGTATGTTTAAGGCATCAAGGAAGGTATAAACTCTTTGAACACTTAGTTATAAATTGATTTATATGATGAGTTTTGAGTTAGATTAAGTTAGTATAATTTGGTGGATGAATGGTTGATTACGGTGGATGTATGGTGTTGTTTTGATGGTTGATTGCGTAGATGTTGGTTTTGACTATTGTTCTTGGAGTTCATGACTTAGTTGAGATGTTAAAGGAGTTGGTTTGATGATATGGTTGGTTGATTATGATTTTGACATAGTTTAAAACATGGAAATCGTTATGTTATAGCCGTCGTAACTCCCGTTTGCACTTAACACTGTTTTGATTAAAGTTTTTGTATCCTTAACCTTAGACCCTAGAGCACCACTGCCAATGGTTGCGCAGAGTTTGTTTTTTAGTTTGTTTTGGTGCAAGAATCATGTTAATACGATTAACGGTTTAGGAGAAACGAACGTTTTAATGTAAGTTGCGCGACGACACTATTCATCGCTTTGCCCACTGCCTTGTTCAGTAAATCCGAAAAATTGATCTTCTGCCCAGAACCAAATTTTTGCTTTATTACAATGTAGACATTCCCTAGATCGTGCACGCGAAAACGGTGCATCGATTGACTTAATGGTTTAGGAGAAATTGAGGTTTTAGTGAAAGCAGCGTGAATAGTAACTTTCCGTAGATCAACCAAGTTTGAAAATACATTTCACCAAGTTAAACCCCTATTTTCAAATCGGAAATTTTATGATAAATATTATAAATACTAAAAATGATTTTAGAAGTGGTTTCGTATTTAAATATGAAGTTTATGATTTATTAAAAGTTTTAGAGTGCGAGTTACGTAATAGTAATTCTCGGGAAAGTCAACTCTTGGGGTACCACTTTGACCATCCGTTCTGACCAAGATAAAATAGTAATTTCGAGTCGATTAAAACACAAAAGTTATCGAGGATTATCATGACTACATGATGGAGTAAAGAACTAGAATAAAAACCATTGACAAGATAGTTTTACGATTGGCTAAAGTAGGCCCGAGGAGGTGGAATGTCGGGCAAAACAAGTGTTATTATAATGACCAAGTACAAATTGTAATTGTCATATTTACACTCGATATAAGTTTGAGGATTAACATTGAAGTGTTAGAGTAAGGATTTTGTAAAGTCTAAATGTTATACTTATTAGTAGTATAAGTAACTGTTGAGATAAGAGTGCTAATCTAGATTGTTATATCTATTGATAGAACTATTCGGAATGAGTGGAACTTGGGAAACGTGTAATAACCCGAATTTTTGGTAAAATTAAAACTTTTCTTATTATGATTAAGTGCATCAGTGAATAGTGAATTGGTGGATGAATAGTGATTTTGAGGGTTAAGAAAAAATTTCATGCCACCTATGTACGAGACGTAGTGTGGATATTCCGAAGTCATATTAGTGATCTACGGAGTAAATAAGTGAATGCAAAGACGATCGGAATTCAGAAATTCCAAATTTTATTTTGGTATAATATTTGACCGGGCAGCGAATTATATATTATTATATTCAAGAAATGAGATATTAAAATTGAGGATTTGAGGATTTAATATTTTTGAAATTTTATTATTTTATTAAAGTCGATTTAAGGATTCGATTGTTGGAGTGAATAGTGAATAGTTACTATTCACTGCGAGAATCGCGTAGAATTTTATTCGCTCTTTTGGGAAATATTTCGAATCGTTTCAAGAGGAACAAGGCAACATTTACAGGATTAAATATAGACATGGAAGTAACATGTAACAAGATAAATACAAGGAATGCAACAATTGGATCATCCGTGTGAAAGAAAACGAACCAGTAAAGCAAAGCAGTCAAGCCACTTGCCCACCACTCTTGCATGTGTGACAAGTGTCAAGAGGACAATACACCAAGCCATGACTCACCACTTTTGGCATAAAAATCAGCATTTTGATTGATTAACCAAGATAAAGAAAAGAAAAAGAGAAGAGGAAGAACTCCCCCATTTTCGGCTCAGCTGGGACAAGGAGGAGAGAAAAATTCATATCTCCATTTCTATCGATCCTTAAATCACCAAATTTTAACCATAGCATCTCCACTCCATGGGCAACATTCTTTCAAAATTTCATGGCCAACAAAGGAGTGTAGACTAGCCAAATCCTTCCCCCAAGTTGAAGAAACCAAGCTGCCCTGTTCTTGACAGTTTCTGCCCCGATTTTCAAACGGCCATATCTCCTTCATTTCTTAATGACATCCTGTGTTATATAGCTTGTTAGAAAGGTATTGAGATAATCTACAACTCGTATTTCACGAGTATTCTCCAGAAAAGCAAGGTAAGGACCTCGTTTTGCAAGTTCTTTCAGCTGGTAAATATTGACTCCGAGATTGCTAACTTGTTTTCTTGATTTCTTTGGATGATCCAAGCTTCCTAAAGTGCATCCAAGGCTAGAGGAGCCATTATAAAGTTTTGTTATGATTCTTACGATATCAAAGAAGGTAAAGATCGAACCCTTGCTAGTTATATGATGAGTTTTGGTTGAGTTTTGGCTAAGTAGTTAAAGCATGATGTGTTAGAAGAATATCCTTGAATGTTTGGCTTTGATTTGAGATGATTGTGTTGAGTGGTGGTCAATGGACCTTACCACTGACCCTAGAGGTCATAAGTGATGGTTGGTGTGTGATATTGATGATTGGGTTGCCTTGTATGGCTTAGTAGAAGAGTTACAAATTTGGAAATGCTTGATTTAGAGCCGTCGTAATGCCCAAATTCTATCTACTGCATGATTCCCTGTTTCGTCTCTGTTCGAGTTCGACCCTTGAGTCCTACTGCCCATGATTGTGTAGTTTATGTTATAAGCTTCGTAATGATATGTGGTTCGCCTAATTTGGTCGAACGGTTTAAGAGTTATGCTAATTTTAGTAATCGTGGTTCGAGAGGTTCCATCGCAGAAATGTAACCACTTTGATGCTAAGTCAAAGACCTTTAAGAGTCGAATTAAAATGTGAAACTTTGTGATATAATGCTAAGGACAGTTAGCAAGCCTTGTGCGAAGGTTTCGAGTCAAAAAGATCATTTTCCGATTTTATAAAAATAAGGAAGCCGAGGTTGCACAAGTGAAAACCACTGAAAACGAGACTTAGAAACCAAGGTTCCAAATGGTTAAGTATAACTTAGATTTGAGGATGGATTTCGAACCAAACTTATGATATAAGTATTTGACGAATAACATGGACTTAGTGTTACGCTAGAGCGAGCAAGTAATGCCTTGGTTGTGTTTCGCTTACGTGTTTAAGCATTGAGTTATAAGTGGTTTATCGAGGGGATTAACCGTGTGTTTTCGTTTGACTTTGTCTAGATTGTCCGGCATCGTCGCGAACCCCTATCACTTCTCGAGCATCAGGCAAGTTTACTAAACCTTACTCTATTATTCAGAGTATGTATATTTTCCAATGTTCAATACTTGTGTATTCCCAATTTATATACCAAATCTTTGTTGCAAGTATTGTGGCAAGTTTTCTAAATCTATACTTTGAAGTATTGATTATATATTACTGCTTTTGCCATGTGTGGAGTTATACAGTTTTGCGATACATGTTATATATTGTATAAAATAGAGTTTGATTTTGGTTTATATATGAGCTTTGAGATAAAGTAGTTATAAACCGGTGTACCTTGTAGCTCTAGAGATAAGAGCATACTTCTTGTTTTCGACTCTAGACCGGGAGTCAGTATTTTGAGATATAGAGATAGCCGTGGAAACCCGGAGGGATTCCAGCGGCAGTGTACTAATTATTTTGAGGACTTCTATTATTAAACATTAATTATATTTCTAGAAAGTATTAATTACCTGGAAATGATTTGAGGAATGTTATTTGAATATTACCTCATTCGAAGGTTATTACTTGGAAATGATTTGGTAATTGGCTTATAAGCTAGATATGGGATATCAGTTATAAGCCAGGTTTTTATAAATGCCCTAGGGAAAGGGCATATGATTTTATTCCTTAGACCGGAAGTAGATATATTTTCGGTATATTTTAATGATTATTTTTCCGATAAAGATATCGGGTAACTGTTATTCGAGGGTTAATTATGTATTTAAAGAATATCAATTATATTCATTGGAGGATTTTTGACTTAGAGAATATTATTTATATTCATTTGAGGATTATTGACTTTAAGAATATTATTGTAAATATAATTTATGAATATTCATTCGAGGAATAATTATTTATTTAATGAATATTATGTTAAATATTCATTTAAGGATTATTTAATTAATGGATATTATTTTTGAATATTCATTTAATGATTATCTATTTAAGGATTATTTATTTAAGGACTATTTACCTAATGAATATTACTTTTGAATATTCATTTCGGTTTTATTTATTTGATGAATATTATTTTCAAATATTCAATGGAGATTATTATTTAATGAATATTATTTTGAATATTCATTCGAGATTTATATTATTTTGAATTATTCATTCGAGGTTTATTAGTTAATGAATATTATGTTGAATATTCATTTAATCCTTATTTATTTAATGGATATTATTTCTAAATATTCATTCAAGGTTTATTTACTTAATGAATATTATTTTCGAACATTCATTTGAGGGTTTACTTATTTAATAAATTTTATTAATTGTTTTAAATCAAAAGAGGTTCCCAAACCAATGTTTTCCATTTAAGTCAGTCTTTTAAGAGGATTTAAATGCTCGCTCAACTATCAAAAATATGGGAAACCTGAATTAAGTAACTACTACTCTTTTTAAACTCTCAATTCAAAAATTGTCAGGGGACAGATATTTTCTCAAAGCAATGTAATTGCTGCAAGTCAAATATTGTGTTACCACCTCAACGATCGAGGGGTAAATTCATGGAACAAGTCGATATCCATTAACAAGCATAGCTTGGGAAATATTGGGGAATCTTCCTTTCCAACCTAGATATAACTACTTAGTGGAGTCGTATCAACAAGTGTTACACTTGGGGAAAGGAGGACGACCTTTACGTTTCAGAGTCATGGATTTCATCTGAACTAGGAGTGGTGTAAGTGGTCCAGTTGCGATTGACCCATCCAACTTTTATGGCCCCAAATGGGCCGGGAGGTCACTGGAAGGCGGTAGACAATGTCAGGCCGTCGTGATTCTTCCATCTACATGTAGAAAACATATTTGAGCGGTGCGACCTGCTACTGATCATAGCAAGGTTAGGCACAGCGGGCGCGGTAGCAACTCCAGTATTAGTTCATCATCCAATTTGGATATTCCTGCAACATGCATTGGGATAAAGAACCAATCATGTTGGCAGGGGGTCGGAAAGTGTTTGGAAATGAAGTGACAATAAATCCATATAACTTCATCTTTTATATCATATGACTCTGTGGATACCTTACATAACATGAGTTATGGTAAGGGAGTTGTTTATACTGAATCACCTTATAACTTCATCTTCTAAGTTATATGTTGATATTCTGCTTATATGGCAGATATTTTTCGGAAAGATTATATTTGGTTTACTTTGAAACCTCATCTTTTATACTAGAACTTTGTTCATAATATAGCACAAGTTTGCAGAAATATTATGAAAATGATATTTGAAGTACAATAATGGTACTGTTTTTGGGAATACATTCCGATAAGGATATAATTTCAGTATCGAGATATTTTGACAAATTATTGTCTTATACCCGCTTTATTCTGGGTTGAGTTAAAGGCATAATTATGCCATACTTTCATTACCTTGCTGAGCTATCGCTCACTCTTGCTATTGTTTTATATATATTATATAGCAGCGAAGCAGGATGCCAATTGGACGACACATACCCCGGAAGGCGTTTCCATAAACAGTTTCTAGCAGTGATCCCGAAGAGTAGTACGAACCAATCGAATCAGGCTACAGCTTTTGGTATTCAACTTATGTATAGATATGAATGGTATGAGAGGATTGTGAGCATCAGAAGGCTAAGTTGGTAATGTAACATTTCCTAGAAATTGTATCAGTGACAGATTCAAAGACATTTGGGTATTGTAATAAAAATTATTATTCCGCAGTTGTTGTATTGTGTCGTTTCTGAGACTCTAACCTGTGTGTGTGTGTGTGAGACATATATTGTGGGGTCATGAGCAGGTGAATTATGAACGTTGTGAGTAATACAGGTAAGGCAAGGAGTAAATGGATCGTGACTACTCTAAATCCCTGACCCCGGATTTGGGGCTGTTACAGAAATGGTATCAGAGAGTTAGGTTACAGTCCTCAGAAACGATAGGAGATCGAGTCTTACAATACCCTTAATAATGATAAGAGCATCTAGAGCTCAAATTAAGTTCGCAGTCGAGTTAGAAGACATGACCCTGACTGTTTAAGATAAAGCCCGAGAGGGGACTTCTTCTGGGAAACCGTACTTAGGACTTCGTGATTAGTCACCTCGAGTCGTATGAGTTATAGATTGATGGGATTATGAGATACCAGATCCCGAGGCCTTCGAGTAGGCATTTGATGATGCGCTCCTTGAGATGGACGAACACCCGATAAAGGAGGATCCATAGGAGGATCTAAAAGAAGGCCCCATAGTGGGTCAAGGAAAGACTCTTGTAGAGGACGTGTTGATTGATAAAGATGTAGTATGTTACTTGAGGTCGTACAATAGGACCGGACGAACCTTTAGAGGTCAAATAAGTGCCGATACGAGAGTTTAGGATCGTTATGATTCATCATGAGATACGACAAAGAAAATGGAGTAGAGTCTCCAAAGCGAAAGAGGTAGAGGCAATACAGCCAGTATCAGTGGATTGATTCGACTTGAACGAAACCTGTTACTCGTAGTCGGTTATAGTTGCCCATAAGGAGGCGGCATACGTAAGAACCAAGATGTTCAGATTTCACCAACGATTAGGGGTACTTAGTTGCCTAGAATAGTGGAAGGAAGTGTTTTGGGCTATGAGGTTTCAATCCCCCACGACCAGCGATTCCACTGGAAATAGTGCCTATTACATCATTGAGGGATTTTATTATCTCAAGGAGAATTTTGGGTATATGTACCATGCAAATGTTATTGTAAGACAAGCACGTTAAGACGGAATCGAGAACGAGATTTACCACCCTCAGGAAACCGGGAAGGAATTATGAGGATAGAACAGAAAGGTCGGAAATCAGATCCGAGTATTACTAGTAGGTAAATAGATTGATCAAATTTCCCAGATTTGGAAAGAAATTCAGCAAATTTTGGCAAACCTTGTCTTTCTGATTACCAGAGGATATCACCAAAGAGAGTGGAAACTAGAGCGAACCTTGTGGATTGGGTAAGATGGCCGCTATATGGGTTGGTGGACAGACCCTGATTGCTATAATTGATTGTAGAGATAAAATGATGAAGTTGAGATTGGACGGTAAAGGCGAAATATATTTAAGGACCAAGGCGGACTGAGAAATTCCGGGATTGACTTAAATGAAAAGCCTATTGTGCCAAAAAGTGTTAAGCTTAGGTAGCGCACGAGATTGATATGGGAGGAGGAATATTGGGTATAAGGATGATTAAAATAGAGACCGGATTTAAGCTTGTAGTTTCTAACGAGCTTCCGAAGTATCGCCCAGTCGACATGTGGAATTGTCATTGCTATGGGTGACAACGATATATAAGTCTTCTTATAGAACAGAACGCTTACTTGAGATGTTTGCGCCTAGTCAAATAGAATTCCCTGCGATTGCAAAGGTCGATGGTTGAATCCTTAGCGACTATTATAAGTCGGCAATGACGTAAGTATCGAACACCTTAGGGTGCGTGGAAAAGGAAAGCTTTGGAATTGAACGATTATCCATCAGAGGAGCCGACATAAAAGGCATCCGTAGAGACCTTGGTAGTACCCTCCCCATTTGCAAATTGTGTGGGATATTTCCCCAATCTATGATCTATCTTGACCTCTTTCCGAGAAAAAATTCTGATAAAGGGTATATTCCCTCTTCGAAGTTATTTTATAACACTTGTGTTAAATCATATTTAAATTCAATTGTGTTAGAGGCTGTCACGATGCCTACTTTCAGGTTTTCGAAGCCCTATCAAATGATGTTATTCAAGCTTCCACTTTTCTTCAAATAATGAATAACCCTATGATGATACCTCACCACTTGCTTGTTAAGTACCAGTATCTTTTTGGTTATTCTTTTCTTTGGAAACCGCACCTTTGGAATCTGTTCAATTTTAATCCAAGGTGTTCCTTTGAAAAATATTGTCGAAAGACGATAATCATTAAATTGATCTCGAATTGCTTTCATACTTTTCAACTTCCACTGAGACGAACAACCCTATACTTATAGGGGCTACAACGACTATCTGTCTATGTGATAGAAGTCTGATGGGACGCCATCACTTGTGAGTTGTGAAATACAAGAAGGCTAATTACCTTTAGTAATGTCTCAATCGAGGCACACAACATTGAGTTCTTATGATCATGTTGATCTCTCGGTAAATTCTCTTACCTCCAATAAGGTTATCTTAAAACTCATAACCTTATGATCACCAGTGTGTGAAGTTTTCCTTAATATAGGAGCTATCTTTTCAAAGCTCCATGATTCTTGTTATCTTTATTGAATTTCAAGGGGAGGCCAACCAGGTCAAATAAGTCAAAATTCGCTGATAGGAATTAGATTCGCAACGAAATCGCCTATGACAGGAGCGAATCCCTAAGACGAATAGAATGTTAGTGACATATCAATGAATTGGTTTATTCTCCCAAGGATATTATGATAATGGAAAGCGGGTCAATCGATATATGTGAAAGGAATAACGATGTGTCGTGTACTCCAGTGACAACGGTGTTAGATAGACGCCCTATAGTGGAATTGAGATTTTGGAGGAGTTTTTTTTTTACGAATGGACACTACCTCTGGGTTAGCAAGATAAGTACTGACGATGCAATCAGAGGGAGCTGGTATTGTGACTTGGGAGAGGTGCAGCGTGTTGTTTTTAAAGGAATAATTTTCGGAAATATATGGAGACCCGGATGAAAATGAAAGTTAAAGAGTTAAAACAAGAAACCATGACTGTAACCGAGTATGAGGCCAAGTTTCCCGAATTATTGAGGTTTGTTCCGGAGTTTGTGAACACA
This sequence comes from Heracleum sosnowskyi, assembly GCA_030848705.1. Lineage (NCBI taxonomy): Eukaryota > Viridiplantae > Streptophyta > Magnoliopsida > Apiales > Apiaceae > Heracleum > Heracleum sosnowskyi. The sequence goes on from CM061238.1 coordinate 37,012,743, forward strand.
GAATTAAAGAAAGCCAGTAGGTTTCAACCAGGGCTACCTCCAACAAGCAACCCACTGCCAGGACCTTTAAATAACAGGTACCCTTCTATACTATTTAGACAGAGGTAATGTATCGTTGTATATCAAGAAGTTGCATGACAATTAAACCTTAAGGCTGAGCCGCTAAGGGAATAATTACAAGTAGAAATAGTCAATTGAGGGATTTTCCCATAGGACTGGTACATCCAGGTTGTGAACTAGAAATATGAGGTCGACACTTTTGATAGACCTGATTCCTTTCAAGTTGGGAGAAGTTGATATTATAATAAGAATGGGTTGGTTGACACCCAATAGAGCCCAGACTGATTGTAAGGGAGAGAGAGTAATAAATAAAGAATGGAGACAGATTCAGAGATTCTTGAATATAGTTCAGACTAAGAAACTATTACGCTAGAGATACGAGGCTTAATTAGCTCTTATGGTTGACGCCAAGAAAAGGGATACCAAGTATAAAAGGGAACTACAATCGTTTTCGGAGATTGTACAAGGTTTTAATGAGCTACCAGATATCGATTTGGATGACATGAGAATGAATACCGAGTATTCAGAGTATAGTGGGAATGAAAGAGTTAGCGACTCAGTTACAAGAATTGCTAGACAAGTATATGATAAGACCCAGTGTACCACCGTGGAGAGCCCGGTGTTGTTGTAAGAGAGAAAAATGTTAGCACGAGATTATGCATCGAACCTCGAGAGTTGAATGAGTTCGACATGGAGAATGGGTACCCTTGTAAATGATTGTTTCACCAGCTGAAAGACGCTTTGTATTTCCAATTTATTTAAGAACTGGGTATCACCAGTTGGAAGTTAAATCCGGGGATATACCCAAGACTGCGATTCGTACTTGGAATAGACACTTCGAGTTTTCAGCGAAGATATTTTGGGTTGACTAATGCACCCACAAATTTTATGGAATGTAATGAATTGGCTTTGAGTTATCCGTGATAGTAGATAACATGAGATGGAGAAATGGCTAGAATTGACCTAGGATTATGACTGTGAGATACACTACCATCCGGGGAAGGCCAATGTGGTGGCTGATACCCTTAATTAAAATGAGACAGAGATGGATTCCGAATGATCGGGAATTAAAGGATGAGATTTTACACAAAACCCAAGTTAGTCCAACAAACTAGAAAGACAAAACATTTCACCAACAAGCGGCTGGTGACAACCAAGACAGACAGAGAAATTATGCGGACTAAGCCCGCGAGTATAGAGATAGTACTGCTATTGATAAGCTAAATGGCAAGTTGATGAATGACAAACAAGTTTATGCTGGTGTATTTATGTACAAACAAGATAGAGAGTATGAGGTTAGTGATTCGTGATGCTAAAGGTATCTCCATGGAAAGAATTAATGAGATTTGGAAAGAAAGGGAAGTTGAGCCCGAGATTCATTGGGCCATCTGAGATTTTAAGACACGTCAGGAAGGTGGCCTACGAGCCAGCCTTACCCCCCCAAACTTATAGAATGGTCATAACGGGGTTCATGTGTCAATGCTACGTCAGTATACTATAGATGCCCGACATATGTAAAGTACGAGCAGGTAGATATACAACCTGGTCTGACTTACAAAGGACAACCTGTGGAAATCACGGATAGAAAAGAACAAGTGCTAAGAGACGAGGTTGCCAAGCTAGTGAGAGGTTTGTGGAAAATAAAGAAGTGGAAGAATCCACTTGGGAGTTAGAAAGTGCAATGGGAGAGAAGTACCCCCAGTTATTCCTAAGCTGATTCCGGGACGGAATCCTTTTAAGGAGGGGAGACTGTAATAACCCGAATTTTTGGTAAAATTAAAACTTTTTTTATTATGATTAAGTGCATCAGTGAATAGTGAATTGGTGGATGAATAGTGATTTTGAGGGTTAAGAAAAATTTTCATGCCACCTATGTACGAGACGTAGTGTGGATATTCCGAAGTCATATTAGTGATCTACGGAGTAAATAAGTGAATGCAAAGACGATCGGAATTCAGAAATTCCAAATTTTATTTTGGTATAATATTTGACCGGGCAGCGAATTATATATTATTATATTCAAGAAATGAGATATTAAAATTGAGGATTTGAGGATTTAATATTTTTGAAATTTTATTATTTTATTAAAGTTGATTTAAGGATTCGATTGTTGGAGTGAATAGTGAATAGTTATTATTCACTGCGAGAATCGCGTAGAATTTTATTCGCTCTTTTGGGAAATATTTCGAATCGTTTCAAGAGGAACAAGGCAACATTTACAGGATTAAATATAGACATGGAAGTAACATGTAACAAGATAAATACAAGGAATGCAACATTTGGATCATCCGTGTGAAAGAAAACGAACCAGTAAAGCAAAGCAGTCAAGCCACTTGCCCACCACTCTTGCATGTGTGACAAGTGTCAAGAGGACAATACACCAAGCCATGACTCACCACTTTTGGCATAAAAATCAGCATTTTGATTGATTAACCAAGATAAAGAAAAGAAAAAGAGAAGAGGAAGAACTCCCCCATTTTCGGCTCAGCTGGGACAAGGAGGAGAGAAAAATTCATATCTCCATTTCTATCCATCCTTAAATCACCAAATTTTAACCATAGCATCTCCACTCCATGGGCAACATTCGTTCAAAATTTCATGGCCAACAAAGGAGTGTAGACTAGCCAAATCCTTCCCCCAAGTTGAAGAAACCAAGCTGCCCTGTTCTTGACAGTTTCTGCCCCGATTTTCAAACGGCCATATCTCCTTCATTTCTTAATGACATCCTGTGTTATATAGCTTGTTAGAAAGGTATTGAGATAATCTACAACTCGTATTTCACGAGTATTCTCCAGAAAAGCAAGGTAAGGACCTCGTTTTGCAAGTTCTTTCAGCTGGTAAATATTGACTCCGAGATTGCTAACTTGTTTTCTTGATTTCTTTGGATGATCCAAGCTTCCTAAAGTGCATCCAAGGCTAGAGGAGCCATTATAAAGCTTTGTTATGATTCTTACGATATCAAAGAAGGTAAAGATCGAACCCTTGCTAGTTATATGATGAGTTTTGGTTGAGTTTTGGCTAAGTAGTTAAAGCATGATGTGTTAGAAGAATATCCTTGAATGTTTGGCTTTGATTTGAGATGATTGTGTTGAGTGGTGGTCAATGGACCTTACCACTGACCCTAGAGGTCATAAGTGATGGTTGGTGTGTGATATTGATGATTGGGTTGCCTTGTATGGCTTAGTAGAAGAGTTACAAATTTGGAAATGCTTGATTTAGAGCCGTCGTAATGCCCAAATTCTATCTACTGCATGATTCCCTGTTTCGTCTCTGTTCGAGTTCGACCCTTGAGTCCTACTGCCCATGATTGTGTAGTTTATGTTATAAGCTTCGTAATGATATGTGGTTCGCCTAATTTGGTCGAACGGTTTAAGAGTTATGCTAATTTTAGTAATCGTGGTTCGAGAGGTTCCATCGCAGAAATGTAACCACTTTGATGCTAAGTCAAAGACCTTTAAGAGTCGAATTAAAATGTGAAACTTTGTGATATAATGCTAAGGACAGTTAGCAAGCCTTGTGCGAAGGTTTCGAGTCAAAAAGATCATTTTCCGATTTTATAAAAATAAGGAAGCCGAGGTTGCACAAGTGAAAACCACTGAAAACGAGACTTAGAAACCAAGGTTCCAAATGGTTAAGTATAACTTAGATTTGAGGATGGATTTCGAACCAAACTTATGATATAAGTATTTGACGAATAACATGGACTTAGTGTTACGCTAGAGCGAGCAAGTAATGCCTTGGTTGTGTTTCGCTTACGTGTTTAAGCATTGAGTTATAAGTGGTTTATCGAGGGGATTAACCGTGTGTTTTCGTTTGACTTTGTCTAGATTGTCCGGCATCGTCGCGAACCCCTATCACTTCTCGAGCATCAGGCAAGTTTACTAAACCTTACTCTATTATTCAGAGTATGTATATTTTCCAATGTTCAATACTTGTGTATTCCCAATTTATATACCAAATCTTTGTTGCAAGTATTGTGGCAAGTTTTCTAAATCTATACTTTGAAGTATTGATTATATATTACTGCTTTTGCCATGTGTGGAGTTATACAGTTTTGCGATACATGTTATATATTGTATAAAATAGAGTTTGATTTTGGTTTATATATGAGCTTTGAGATAAAGTAGTTATAAACCGGTGTACCTTGTAGCTCTAGAGATAAGAGCATACTTCTTGTTTTCGACTCTAGACCGGGAGTCAGTATTTTGAGATATAGAGATAGCCGTGGAAACCCGGAGGGATTCCAGCGGCAGTGTACTAATTATTTTGAGGACTTCTATTATTAAACATTAATTATATTTCTAGAAAGTATTAATTACCTGGAAATGATTTGAGGAATGTTATTTGAATATTACCTCATTCGAAGGTTATTACTTGGAAATGATTTGGTAATTGGCTTATAAGCTAGATATGGGATATCAGTTATAAGCCAGGTTTTTATAAATGCCCTAGGGAAAGGGCGTATGATTTTATTCCTTAGACCGGAAGTAGATATATTTTCGGTATATTTTAATGATTATTTTTCCGATAAAGATATCGGGTAACTGTTATTCGAGGGTTAATTATGTATTTAAAGAATATCAATTATATTCATTGGAGGATTTTTGACTTAGAGAATATTATTTATATTCATTTGAGGATTATTGACTTTAAGAATATTATTGTAAATATAATTTATGAATATTCATTCGAGGAATAATTATTTATTTAATGAATATTATGTTGAATATTCATTTAAGGATTATTTAATTAATGGATATTATTTTTGAATATTCATTTAATGATTATCTATTTAAGGATTATTTATTGAAGGACTATTTACCTAATGAATATTACTTTTGAATATTCATTTCGGTTTTATTTATTTGATGAATATTATTTTCAAATATTCAATGGAGATTATTATTTAATGAATATTATTTTGAATATTCATTCGAGATTTATATTATTTTGAATTATTCATTCGAGGTTTATTAGTTAATGAATATTATGTTGAATATTCATTTAATCCTTATTTATTTAATGGATATTATTTCTAAATATTCATTCAAGGTTTATTTACTTAATGAATATTATTTTCGAACATTCATTTGAGGGTTTACTTATTTAATAAATTTTATTAATTGTTTTAAATCAAAAGAGGTTCCCAAACCAATGTTTTCCATTTAAGTCAGTCTTTTAAGAGGATTTAAATGCTCGCTCAACTATCAAAAATATGGGAAACCTGAATTAAGTAACTACTACTCTTTTTAAACTCTCAATTCAAAAATTGTCAGGGGACAGATATTTTCTCAAAGCAATGTAATTGCTGCAAGTCAAATATTGTGTTACCACCTCAACGATCGAGGGGTAAATTCATGGAACAAGTCGATATCCATTAACAAGCATAGCTTGGGAAATATTGGGGAATCTTCCTTTCCAACCTAGATATAACTACTTAGTGGAGTCGTATCAACAAGTGTTACACTTGGGGAAAGGAGGACGACCTTTACGTTTCAGAGTCATGGATTTCATCTGAACTAGGAGTGGTGTAAGTGGTCCAGTTGCGATTGACCCATCCAACTTTTATGGCCCCAAATGGGCCGGGAGGTCACTGGAAGGCGGTAGACAATGTCAGGCCGTCGTGATTCTTCCATCTACATGTAGAAAACATATTTGAGCGGTGCGACCTGCTACTGATCATAGCAAGGTTAGGCACAGCGGGCGCGGTAGCAACTCCAGTATTAGTTCATCATCCAATTTGGATATTCCTGCAACATGCATTGGGATAAAGAACCAATCATGTTGGCAGGGGGTCGGAAAGTGTTTGGAAATGAAGTGACAATAAATCCATATAACTTCATCTTTTATATCATATGACTCTGTGGATACCTTACATAACATGAGTTATGGTAAGGGAGTTGTTTATACTGAATCACCTTATAACTTCATCTTCTAAGTTATATGTTGATATTCTGCTTATATGGCAGATATTTTTCGGAAAGATTATATTTGGTTTACTTTGAAACCTCATCTTTTATACTAGAACTTTGTTCATAATATAGCACAAGTTTGCAGAAATATTATGAAAATGATATTTGAAGTACAATAATGGTACTGTTTTTGGGAATACATTCCGATAAGGATATAATTTCAGTATCGAGATATTTTGACAAATTATTGTCTTATACCCGCTTTATTCTGGGTTGAGTTAAAGGCATAATTATGCCATACTTTCATTACCTTGCTGAGCTATCGCTCACTCTTGCTATTGTTTTATATATATTATATAGCAGCGAAGCAGGATGCCAATTGGACGACACATACCCCGGAAGGCGTTTCCATAAACAGTTTCTAGCAGTGATCCCGAAGAGTAGTACGAACCAATCGAATCAGGCTACAGCTTTTGGTATTCAACTTATGTATAGATATGAATGGTATGAGAGGATTGTGAGCATCAGAAGGCTAAGTTGGTAATGTAACATTTCCTAGAAATTGTATCAGTGACAGATTCAAAGACATTTGGGTATTGTAATAAAAATTATTATTCCGCAGTTGTTGTATTGTGTCGTTTCTGAGACTCTAACCTGTGTGTGTGTGTGTGAGACATATATTGTGGGGTCATGAGCAGGTGAATTATGAACGTTGTGAGTAATACAGGTAAGGCAAGGAGTAAATGGATCGTGACTACTCTAAATCCCTGACCCCGGATTTGGGGCTGTTACAGAAATGGTATCAGAGAGTTAGGTTACAGTCCTCAGAAACGATAGGAGATCGAGTCTTACAATACCCTTAATAATGATAAGAGCATCTAGAGCTCAAATTAAGTTCGCAGTCGAGTTAGAAGACATGACCCTGACTGTTTAAGATAAAGCCCGAGAGGGGACTTCTTCTGGGAAACCGTACTTAGGACTTCGTGATTAGTCACCTCGAGTCGTATGAGTTATAGATTGATGGGATTATGAGATACCAGATCCCGAGGCCTTCGAGTAGGCATTTGATGATGCGCTCCTTGAGATGGACGAACACCCGATAAAGGAGGATCCATAGGAGGATCTAAAAGAAGGCCCCATAGTGGGTCAAGGAAAGACTCTTGTAGAGGACGTGTTGATTGATAAAGATGTAGTATGTTACTTGAGGTCGTACAATAGGACCGGACGAACCTTCAGAGGTCAAATAAGTGCCGATACGATAGGACCCCGGATTTGGGGCTGTTACAAAACGTATCTTGGACTCCAGGCAAGTTTAATAACCCTTACTCTATTGTTCAGAGTAGGTATATTTTCAAATGTTCAATATTTGTGTATTCCAAATCATATATCAACTTTTTTGTTGCGAGTATTATGGCACGTTTTCTAATACTATATTCTACTTATCAAAATATTTGATTCATGTTTATGCAAGTTTTCGAAACCTATGACTTACTACTGTTGTTGTGATTAAAAATGTTTTCAGATATATTTTGTAAATATGGTATTGTTGTTATACTTGAATCTTTCGAGAATCGTGATTGGTTTATAAGCTATATGATATGATAGTTATAAGTCGGGTTTATAAAGGCTCTTAGAATAGAGCATGTGAATCATATTTTGAACTTAGACCGGGAGTCGATATATTTTCTTTAGACCGTTGAGGTTTACTTTTACGATAAGTATTATTGAGTGAATATATTCAATTGTTTTATTATTAAAGGGAACATTATTTTAAATATTCCACTTAGATTGATTATTTAATATTTATTGAGCTTATGATTATTATTTAATCATTTATTATTTGTTGGATATTATTTGAATATTTATTAAATTCTTTTAATCAATTTAAAATGATTTATATTATTTAAAAACTTTCTTTGACCTTATGGAAGATATTTTCTGACCTTCAGAAAAGTTATTTAAATATAGCAGGGTTCCCAAATGTTATTTCCGAGTTTACAAAAATACTTAAATACGAATAAATATTTCCTAACTTAATAAAAATTGGGAATCCAGTTCAAGAGTCGAGCAAACAATTTTTCTCTTTCAATTCTTCGATGATATTTATAGTTTGGGATTTATACCCTATTCAAATCAAAGAATTTCAATCTCGTTAATTTCAGAAAAACTTCGCTTAACTCCCAGTTCGTGATTTCTTTTAAATTATAATACATTCTTCATCAGTTGAAAGGAGTCAACTCACATATTATTATTACTTCCTCGACACTTCCAGAAGTAAGTATGGTAATAAGCTTAAACCTATCAACGAGCTATCTTAACGATCGGGGAATGATGATTAACTTCGGTTCTAATTATAACGAGAGGATTCATCAGAGGATTGGAAATTAATTCGTGCTCGTCAATGAAATAGGTGCCAGGTAGTACGAAGTCATACTCGGCAATGAAATAGGTGCCATGTAGTATGACTCTATGCTCGGCAATGAAATAGGTGTCAGGTAGCATAAAGGGCCCGAATGCGGCCAGGGTGATAACCAAATAGGAAGTCGTCCTTCTACTAGTAGATAACGTGTTATTTTGCAATACAGTGACTGATCATCGTGTATCGCGGTTGTCCGGTATAGCCCCCATCTTCCAATTGGAATTTTGTCTGCAACATTGTAACGAAGGCCTATGAGCTTAGTTACCGATAATGTTGGCAGTGTTTGAGAATTGTTCAGAATTTATATTTTACAGTGAACTACCCGATAACTTCAATTTAAAAGTTATACTTTGAACCTTTATCTATGATGTGCTAGCAAATGATTTCTAAACTTTACAGAAATGTTTAAAGTTATTATTATCAGTTGCAGATTATATATTTTGGTGGGAAGTGTTTAGACTTCTTATATAGTATCTCGAACTATATGTTATTTTCAGATATTGTGAAATCTTACTATTACTCGTACAGTATCTTGAACTATATGATATTTTAACTCAAAGGTTATACTTTAAAGGTTTTGGTTGTTATACCAACAAAGGTTATTGGATTTCAGACTTTATAGTTGTAAAAATATTTATTTTATTATGGGATACTTGCTGAGCATTCTTTCGCTCATTCTTGCTTTACTTTATATTAAACTTTCAGTAAAGGGAGAACATAGTCAGTTATTCTGTACTATGAGAAAGGGAAGTGGAAGATTCAACCTTGAGGTAGTCTAGTTCAGAATGGTCAAATGCAGAAGTAAGTTGCATGGGTTCAGCTGCTATTAGTGAGAATTGTTTACAAGTATAGTTGTATAGCTACACCTTAGTAAATTATGTTAACTGTTAATATAACTTCAGGTAGAGGTTGTGATTAATAGTATGAGATCCTGGATAGTACATTTGGTTTGTTATAACTAATGTTACTTATGTGAATCGTTTCTAAGACTTTAACTATTGTGTGTAAGAGATTGGGGTCTTTTGGTGTTGTATTATTGGATTTATTGAGCTAGTACATGTATTATTGTTGGGATTGAGAGCGTGATAACCCGAATCTCCGACCCCGGATTTAGGGGTGTTACAGAAATGGTATCAGAGCGATAAGTTATAGTACTCAGAGACGAGAGTGTTAAGAGTTATGTCTAAATAAGAGATTAACGTAAGGACTCATATAGAGTTCGTTATTGGAGTACCGAATGTAGTACCTTTGAGAAACTTAAGATTGGAATGTTTACTTGAGGTCTTATAGTAGGACTGATAGAATCTTAAGAGGTCATCAGAATGATGAGAATATAGAGTTTAGTTGTATATGATTTATCGAGGATATTGATATAAGACGCCGAGTAAATTCTCAAGAGCAGTTTAGATGATTTATCAGAATGATGATATAAGATGTCGTAGATGATCCCCAATTTGGTGGAACTTGTAGAGATGAAGCTTCGGGGTATTTCCTTTTCCCCTTGTAGATTTTACAATTTTATATGTAAATTAATTCATTATGCGCATTAGATAGAAACGATGTTCAATGGGTGTTGTCACTAAAGATGATAACTGATAGGTACTGTCATAATATATTTTAATTTTTCCGACAGACTTGCTCAACTCTCATAAGTTCCCTAGAAATGACATCCCGATCATCAATGGTTCAACATTATCAGATTTAAGGGTACAAATGAAGAAATTGGAAAGAGGGCGGAATTGAACATACAATGTTGAAGCTCGAGATGGGATCTTTAAGAGTGTCTTCCACCCAGCAAGCCTATTCATAGTAGCGTTCAAAGATTGCTCTTAGGCCTTTTCATTAGACAGCATTTTTGCGGCAGATAGCAGCATGGGAAAAGTACTTTGATGCGGGCCAGAAACTACTACCTCTCTACGGGAAATAGAGAGTAAAGAAATGAGCTTTCAGAGTCCTTTAAGAGCTAAGCCATTGCAAGGGATAGCTCAATGCAACAGGGAAAAAGTGCTCTTACACTACAACATATATTTGCATTTACCATGCATGCATGTGAATCTGAAACAATTGAAACATAGCTAGAGCTTGCCCGTGGCTTGTACGGGCTATAAAGCTAGTTTTTACTAATGGAGGAAAGTAAAGATACAATTTTAATATTCTTGAATTTATAATATTTGATAAATTCTCAATTTCCTTCTTACTATTTTCTAACGGAGGATACTAAATATAATATGTTATTGATAAATTTGAACCAAATGAGTGATGACTTTGATAATTATCCATTATTTTAATACTATCAAGGAAGTTAAATATGTTATGTTAATATTTTCCTAAACTTTCAAGTATAACGACTCAGAAAAACGCTTGTACAGTATTAATATTTAATAATATTTGAGATCTATGATATGTGAATATTGTGTGAAAGGTGGATATTTGAAAATGTGATGATTAGATGTCTACTTGGTGAATGGTATGGATTTAAATATATGTGTATGCTTTTAATTGCATTTTATATGAATTTCTTATTAAAAATTAGTTCTTTTTGACCTTCCGGGAATTTTATAAAATCATCAAAGATTCATTTTATTGTGAAATCTTTTTCACAACCTTTATTTTATATTCTATTATTTTCTAAAATTAGTGAAGGAATTTAATTTTGGCCGTAAGGATTTAAAACTGATTTTATGAGTTAAATGTCATTTATGTGATTTAAACTTTGAAAATTCATATTTAATTCAATTTTGATCATAAAAATATTTTAAAAATATGGGTGTGCTTGTAAATTCGTATTCTCTGTTTTAAAAATAAAATTTTGATTTTAGGTATTATTTTCATTTTATTTCGGATTTTAGAAATGCAATTTATTGGTTTTCTTTTATAAAAAAATCAAATTTTAGAATTGTGTAATGACGAAATTGCCCTTGGGGCTACAAAAACACCTCACGAACAGTTCTTGCCCCATTTCCTTTCAACTCAATTCTCTCTCTAATCTCTCTTCCTTCTCTCTTATCTTTCTCTTGATTTTGTTGATGAAAATTGATGGGTAGATAGTCAAATCGAAGCTCTTGCCGAGCTCTACACTTTAATACCAATATTGTTGAGTTTGGTGAAGTTTCAAAAATGGGTTTTGTAAATTGGAGTTTCGGATTTTTGATTTAAATCAAGTGTTCTTGATGTTTTAGAGTTTAATTGTGGTTATAGGATCAATTGGGGACGAATTCATACAAAACCCCTTTGTTTTTGGGGCTGCATGTAATTCGTCGACCACGGTGATGAACTTTGGTGAACCGGTGGCCATGATCTATATATGTTGATGTATGTATATTGTTTTAGAGTATTTACAAGTAGTTAATTTGGGTTGCATGTTGAAGAATCGAAATGCATATGTGTATTTTCGATTTTCCCCTTTTTGCAAAATTGATTCGGAACTTGTTGGTGTTGATGATTGATTGTTAATCTCAAGTTTATGGTGATTGCATGATAAATTATTGTGTTGAGTTTTGAAATTTCAGATTATATATGTGAATATTTGATTTTACTTGAAGGTTTTGATTTTGGGTTTTGTTGGATTAAAAGTATAGAAATTGTGTTAGTAATTTGTTGATGCTAATTGAATTGTTAATGTATAAATTGAGTATATCTTCTTAAGGTTCTGATTTGTGAGTATTGTGAGTATTGTGGCAGCCTAAGGAGTTAAGAATGGTTGCTTAGTTGTGTTATATGATATGTGATAAGAAATGTTGGTGTTTAAAGGTTTAAGTTGTAGAATGTTGAGATGCCCAGAAACTGCCTGTTCTGTTCTGCTTAATTGCGATTGTTTGCTACCTGTTTTAGACAGTAAGTCTAGAAGGAAATTATTTTAGTTGGAGTCTAGTTTGTGCACGCGCAAACCTTGTATCGATAGGGTTAGCAAGTAAAACGTTATGCATGTTTTACTAAAGGTTGCGCAGCAGGATTTTCTGTGCTTCAGTACACACTTTAACCTATTCGTTTTTAGTCTAAATAAATTGTTCTGAAGTTGAACTTTTTATGCTGGGTTTTAGTAGTAATCAGGAAGTAGCCTGTAAAATTTGGTATTTGTTTGATTATTTTTGGATTTCTGAAAACTGTTTTAGTAAAGTTGCGCAGCAGGAATTTTCTGTGCTTCAGTACCTAATTTAACCAGTTCGTTTTTAATCTAAAGGAATTGTTCTGAAGTTGAAACTTTTATGATAAGTTGGATTAGTATTCAGTAAGTAGCCTGTCAAATGTAGTATTTGTTTGATTAGTTTTGGATTTATGAAAAATGTTTTAGTAAAGTATGCGCAGCAGATTTTTCAGCTTTTTGAGATGAAAACATTGTTTGTAATGGTGTTAAGGATATGGTTAGCATTGGTCAAGTTGATTTAAAGGGATAACCAAGTTTGGTATGATTTGAAAGTTAGATTATATACATATGTATTAAAGGAGTATATTATGTGAACTTGAATGGCAATGTGCGCTTATGTGAGTTTTGTGCTTATCATATGGATAAGAGATTATAAGTGATATAAATATTATGTGTTTACGCGTTTAGGAAACGTTGGGTAGTTTAGAATAAGGATTAGAATTTTGAGAGGATCATTCTGAGATAGTATATACTCTTTTGTAGAGTTACGAGACGTGGAACATAGAGATAAAGGCAAGGCAAATGCAAAAATTCAGTAAGTACGGTTTGTTATAAAAGCTACTTAAGAATCCAAAGAAGTAGAGCCTAGAAATAAAGGAAAGACCAAGGTGGAGAACCAGTGATTTCTCATTACCCTTTTTGCTATTAAGGCAAGTAATACTAACTTGCTTTCGTATTTCGATTACATTCTTTCATTTTGACAGATATGAATTGCTATCATGCTTTGATATACTTTTAATTCTGAAAACACATATTGTTCATTTGGTAAATTCCTTATTTCTGTTCATATACCTTGTTGGTTCATACACCATACTATGTTTAGTTCTTTCTTTGATCCTTTACACCCAAAAGTGAATATACCAGAACTCACATTTTAGTACATATCCAAAACATACCTATAACATTTACTTCTTGATTTCCCATTGATAGAAATCCAGATTGATTAAATTGAACTTACCTGATTCACAAAAGATTCTTCTATACAAACATTATAGACACAACACAAATGTTACATGAACCATATCTTGCTTGAACTTTTCTCCAGATCTTACCCTTATCCTTTGATTATACTCACATTTTGATGCCTTTTTAACCTGAGATTCTATTGCATTAGATTTGAACTTGTACCTATGAATCACCCACTTACTTGAAATTTGAGAATACATGAACTTTCACTTTGACTCTATACAAATACTTATCTTTTAATTTAAAAGGATTTCTTTCATGAGAAAGGTTTTAAAAGAAAGGAATTTTCAAAAGTTATAATCATTTAAATTCCGATTTATGGTTTCCACGGATTCCTAAGATTGGAGGCGTAAGAGGCCGAGTAACGCCGGTCCAGCACTTTTTAATTATAATAAATGGACTAGGGATGGACTAGTCTAAAGGCCAATATGCGCCTATTGGGACCCAATACAAGGACCAGAGGGACTGTGTGTCCGGTATGGGGACTTTACGTGGCTGATCATCCGTATTGTCCAGTGCGTTGTGAAAAATCTCCAAATTACTTATTGCTTTTCTTGAAATCATATATCTTTATAAGGAAATTGGTTTACCCTTTGAAATTGTATATTCATGTCATTGTTCTGATAATCCCTTGATATGGATTCTGTTATACCCATGACATACACATTGATATTGGAAACTGTTGCACAGTGGTTAACTATTTGGATATATTATTACTTGCTGAGCATTTGGCTCATTCTTTCCCCTGTTCTAACCCACAGTTAAAAGAGAAGATGGTACGCACTTTTCAGTCAGCTAGGAAGTCTTCCTATAGGGATTATTTTTGGGATGCCAGCTCAGGCAGGTGATGAAGACTTGTAGAAAGTGTTTTGTATAAGGGAATGTAGAACTTTTAAGACACGGTTGTAATAACTTTTGAGACTTTCATTATGTAATAAAATGAAGTAGATAGTTGATGCTTGTTTCATACCATTACCTGTTAAATATCCAGGGTAAAGTTGGGGTCGCGTCTGCATGTTTATATTATTATTCACAGGTTTATAAGTATAGAGGTTGTAGTGACTCCCCAATCATGACCCCAGATTGGGAGGGTGCCACAGGTTGGTATCAGAGCGGTCAGTTTTTGGTCATTGAAACAAGCCAGGATTAGGTGTAACAATAATTAGAGAATTTAAGGTGAGAAGTAGGACTTAAGCTTCATAGGTAAGATAAGATTTGTAGATGTAGGTTACCTTTAGGATGAGTATTAGTAGAATTAATATAACCCTTTACCGTTTTAGTATCTTCTTGGTTTATTATTGTGTTGTTGCAGATAATGGTTGTTTCGAGAGATTAACCTTCATTTGAGATTCCTTTTCCCAAGCCAGAGTCGTCAATATCAGTATCAGTGCATGCACCCGGCCAAGTGGAGATTTCTATTAGCCTTTGGGTAAATTTCTTTTCTGATAGTATAGCTGCAAGTCAAGGCAGATTTTTTTTTTTTACGTATAAAATGAAAGGGATTGGAGAGGGATGGAATATTGAATGGATTATGGATTATGTGTGGATGATTGAGTTAGTATTTGAGATATTTTTAAACAGGGCATAGTCCATTTTACGAATAGGTCATGCCGAATTTTCTACAGAAATATTAGCTTAAGTTACGCACTTTCATGTTATATAGTATTCCGACATATCGAGCGAGTATACGCTGGAACCATCTGAAGATCGGGTTACGGACGAGGAAACTAATTCGAAGCTGGAGGAATCAATCGGAGAATCAGACTACCAGTTCGGAAGACATCACTTGTAGATCCTTATGTACTTTACAGAATTTCATCTGCAACTTCGGTTGTACCGCGGAAGCTATAGGAAACACCACGCCTGGTGTCGTATCAAGTGTGGTTAGAGTTGAGCGAGAGTAGAATCCCCAAGATAACGTCTAGAAACACTTAGATAGATTCTTTACGATATAATAACGATTTTCCCCCGCGATAGAGACATTTGCCCAGAGAAGTGGCCTAAGTGTAGATTCTTTCTTTATTCAAGATTGCATACAGTTGATTTACTATCGGGACATACCTATAACCTCAAACTAGAAATTAACTCCCCTAAGGACCATCTACATGAGACAAGGCGTGATTATCTCCATTCGTTCGATGTAAGGATAAGTTTGTTCACAACTAGTCATTGATTTTATTCAACTTATTTTTTTAAAAAAAAAAGATTCAATTTTTCAATTCTTTTATTTTATTCTTTACAAAATACCTCTATTGTTCAGGGGCTACTTGATCCAAAATTATATACATACAAACCTTTGGAACTCTTAAACCTTTCATATGTTCCTCTTAAATTTTTGATCCTCCTTGTTGTAACTGAGATGAACAACCCTATATATATAGGGGATTCAGGGACTTTCTATCTGGGTGATAGAAGTCTGGTGGGACGCCACCAGTGGTGTGTTTGTCATGGAAGTACTAAAGGTTGGCCACCTTCTGTACCTTGTTGTTTAAATTGACAAATGCAACCTGATAAAGTTCGATGATCATTTTGATCTCTTAGTTTGATTCTTTTTACCAGAAATTCTTACTAAACATACTTGTCATATATCCATATCTATTGACACCTTCCTATCTATTGATTCATTCTGTCGGAAACTCTTAGAGGTATCAGCGATTTGAAATTGCAAAGGCGAATGACGATATTCTAAGTGTCAAGTTGTACTTATATTGACGGGAAACTGTTTTGATCAAAAATGGGAAATTGTTTTAAAAGGAGGGATTGGATGTCGAGTAAATTACTCATTAGACTTACAACACGATGTTAAGGTTTATTATTACCGAGAGTTTGGTATGGATAAGGAGAAGGTAACAAGGATATACGAATACTAATCATGTTGAAGTAAGAAATAAAGTGATTGATCACAAACAGAAGAAGCTAGAAACAGGGAAGCCAGAGACACCGGAAGGAAACCAACAAATAGGGAACTTTTAGAACCATTTCAATATAAGGCCTGAGTTTCAGTCAAATAGGAATGTTGGATTTGGAAGACCAGAAACTGGAAATGATAAGCAAGGGAACCGTCCATAAAATATGGATTAACCAAGACCTCTGAAACCTCCGATACCAGGATGTAGAACTTGTGGAAAGAAGCAACTGGGAGTTTGTAATAAGATCAATATGGTACGTTACAAGTGTACTCAGACAGGACACTACGCCAATGAGAGCCATAAACCGAAGGCAAGAGTTACGTGTAATAAGTGTAGGAAGGTATGACATTCCTTAAGAGATTACAAGCACTAGACCCAGTAAGCAATATGTTAAGGGTAACATGACCATTACACACTAAGTAACCAATGACAAGAATCCTCAATATAACCATGAGTGATACAGTAAAGAACAAGGATGTGGTTGCAGATATGTTTCATATTAGCTACATAAGTGCCAAAGTGTTAACGGATTCGAAGCCATAAATTATTTTATTTTCAGAGAATTTGCTCGTAAGTCGGACTGTGAAACGCAACGGTTAAGTAAAGTTTTGACTACATGAATAGCTACTCAGGAGCATATATCGATTAATCTATCTTGTCCTCACTGTGAGATTGATATAATAGAAATCTGATGTAAACTCTAAGAATGGATTGGTTAACAGAGTATGAAGAAAATGGAAATTTCGAGCCCTAGATAATGTAAAATTTGTTATCCGAGGCCGAAAGCAGACGAAGAGGTATCTAACTATCAAATAGGTAAAAGATTATTGTGTCAAGGTTGAAAAGCTTATCGTCATACGAGGTAAATGTTAGGAAAGAAACACCTTGGATAGAGAAGATTCTAGTAGCTAACGAATTTCGAATTGTATTACGTGACAATCTTTTAGGTTTACCTCCCGCCAGGGAAATAGATTTGTTGAAGACTTAGCACCCGGGGCAAAACCAGTTTCGACGGCTCCGTATAGAATGGCATAAGTAGAAATGAAAAAGTTAGCAATTCAATTGCAAGATCTTAGGAAAAAAGGGAGTTATAAGGTCTAGTGTATTCCCTTGGGGTGTGCCAAGTTGACCATTAAGAACAAATACCCATTGTCAAGGATTGATGATCTGACCAGTTAAAGAACACAGTGTGCTTTTCAAAATTTATTTATGATTTGGTTACTGTCATAAAAAAAACTCGAAGATATTCCTTAGATGACGTTCTGAACCTGATATATATGGACACTATGAGTTCGTAGTGATGGAGTTCGGTTTGATGAATACAACTGCCACTTTTATGAACATGATGAATAGAAATTTTAAGAAATATTTGGATAAGTTTGAGAATGTTTTCATAAATGACATCTTAAGGTATTCAAAGATGGAAGAAGAGCATACATATCATTTGAGAATAACCCTAGAAATTTTAAGAAAAGAGATATTGTGCGCAAAGTTTTCTAAGTGCGAGTTTTGGTTGAAAGAATTACAATTACTAGGACAGGTAATTAGTAGAGAAGGAATCCAAGTGGATCCAGCTAAGGTTGAAACGTTAATGAATTGAGTAAGGCCTAAGACACCTACAGAAGTTAGAAGTTTTATGAGATTGAATGGAGATTATCGAAGGTTTGTCAAGGATTGTACCGAGATAGCCACACCATTAACCAAGCTTACTGGAAAACATCCAAGAGTTAAAGAAGAAGATAAATGGATAAGGAAATATTTAAATTGCTAAGAGGAACAGAACTCTTTAGTCGAGCCATAATGGCAAAATAGATTCGTTGTTACCGGAAATGATGACTCATGTACCTTAGGACAATATCAATAACTAAAATTGAGAACACAACCTTGTGTTAAGAATCAAGACTGATTTAACATGTTAAGATGACTGTATATATTTCTAGACAGCTGAAGAACCACGAGTGGAAACACCCGACACATGACTGAGAACTAGCCACAATAGTCTTCGCATTGATTTGGAGGCCTACTTGTATGAAGAAAAGTATGAAATCTATTCGGATCATAAACATTTGAAATATATTTTCACCGAAAAGGAGCTATATACATAAGGTAGAGGAAATGGTTAGGACTGATCAAGGAATTTGAGAAAGTAGGAATAGAGGTTCGTATTTCAGATCAAGCGACGAAGATGATAAACATATATACAATGACTTTTCAACTTGAGCTGCCAGAGAAAAGTAGAAAACTGTCAAGCAGAAGTGATGAACGATAGCATGAGTAACTTTACAGGAGAAAGTAGAAGGAGTCAAAAGGATATAAAGGAATTTTTAGGTTTTTCTCTAGAAATTGGATACCCAATGTGACATGGTTAAAGAATGAAATACTATATGATGCACGTGAATTCGAAGTATTCAATCCATCCCAGAAGTACGAAGATGTAACAAGGCTTAAAAGAAAATCTTTGTGGACATATATGAAAGAGATATTACTAGATGAGTGATTAAGTATTTTACCTGTCAGAGATTTAAAACTGAACATCAAAGACCTAGCGGATAATTACAACCAGTAGAAATTCCCGAGTTGAAATAGGAACATCTCATGAGGCCAAGTCGGTACATTTCCTTTTTCCATCAACGAGAAACATTCATTGGATAAATTCGTTTTATCTGTAAGAGATAGTAGTAAAGCATGAGGTCCAAGTATCAATCGAATCTTACCAAGACCCTCAATTTAATTCAAGATTTGGAAGAAAGTTTTTGACATGCTCAGAAACCAAATTAAATATGTGTCCCGTTTATCGTCCTTAAGCATATAGTCATAGTGAATAGACTATCCAGATAATCGAAGATATACTTAGAATTTGTGCGATGGATTTTGAAAGCAATTGAGGTGATCATTTACCATTAGTGGAATTCTTTTACCGCAACAACTATCACACAAGTATTGGAATGCCCCCGTATGAAGCATTGTATGGAAGGAAATATAGGTCACCTGTGTATTGGAAAAAAATGGGAGAACGAAAAGTTTTGGGACCCGAGCTAGTACAACAAACGAAGGAAAACATTGAAATCATTCAGAAAAGACTAGTTACGACACAAGACAGACAGCGGAAGTACGCTGACCAAGACAGGAAGGATCTCAATTTTGAAGAAGGAGATCAAGGGTTGCTAAAAATGTCGCCATGGAAAGGAGTTACAAGACTGTTAAGGAATAAGACTGTTAAGTTAGTTAATGTTTTGTTGAGGAATCCCAGAGTTGAAGAATCGACTTGGGAACTTGAGAGCGAGATGCAGGAAAAGTATCCGCATCTATTTTCCTAAGGTTAGATTCTGGGGACAGAATCTTTTTAAGGGGGGGGGGAGGTTATAACGACTCAGAAAAACGCTTGTACAGTATTAATATTTAATAATATTTGAGATCTATGATATGTGAATATTGTGTGAAAGGTGGATATTTGAAAATGTGATGATTAGATGTCTACTTGGTGAATGGTATGGATTAAAATATATGTGTATGCTTTTAATTGCATTTTATATGAATTTCTTATTAAAAATTAGTTCTTTTTGACCTTCCGGGAATTTTATAAAATCATCAGAGATTCATTTTATTGTGAAATCTTTTTCACAACCTTTATTTTATATTCTATTATTTTCTAAAATTAGTGAAGGAATTTATTTTTGGCCTTAAGGATTTAAAACTGATTTTATGAGTTAAATGTCATTTATGTGATTTAAACTTTGAAAATTCATATTTAATTCAATTTTGATCATAAAAATATTTTAAAAATATGGGTGAGCTTGTAAATTCGTATTCTCTGTTTTAAAAATAAAATTTTGATTTTAGGTATTATTTTCATTTTATTTCGGATTTTAGAAATGCAATTTATTGGTTTTCTTTTATAAAACAAATCAAATTTTAGAATTGTGTAATGACGAAATTGCCCTTGGGGCTACAAAAACACCTCACGAACAGTTCTTGCCCCATTTCCTTTCAACTCAATTCTCTCTCTAATCTCTCTTCCTTCTCTCTTATCTTTCTCTTGATTTTGTTGATGAAAATTGATGGGTAGATAGTCAAATCGAAGCTCTTGCCGAGCTCTACAATTTAATACCAATAGTGTTGAGTTTGGTGAAGTTTCAAAAATGGGTTTTGTAAATTGGAGTTTCGGATTTTTGATTTAAATCAAGTGTTCTTGATGTTTTAGAGTTTAATTGTGGTTATAGGATCAATTGGGGACGAATTCATACAAAACCCCTTTGTTTTTGGGGCTGCATGTAATTCGTCGACCACGGTGATGAACTTTGGTGAACCGGTGGCCATGATCTATATATGTTGATGTATGTATATTGTTTTAGAGTATTTACAAGTAGTTAATTTGGGTTGCATGTTGAAGAATCGAAATGCATATGTGTATTTTCGATTTTCCCCTTTTTGCAAAATTGATTCGGAACTTGTTGGTGTTGATTATTGATTGTTAATCTCAAGTTTATGGTGATTGCATGATAAATTATTGTGTTGAGTTTTGAAATTTCAGATTATATATGTGAATATTTGATTTTACTTGAAGGTTTTGATTTTGGGTTTTGTTAGATTAAAAGTATAGAAATTGTGTTAGTAATTTGTTGATGCTAATTGAATTGTTAATGTATAAATTGAGTATATCTTCTTAAGGTTCTGATTTGTGAGTATTGTGGGTATTGTGGCAGCCTAAGGAGTTAAGAATGGTTGCTTAGTTGTGTTATATGATATGTGATAAGAAATGTTGGTGTTTAAAGGTTTAAGTTGTAGAATGTTGAGATGCCCAGAAACTGTCTGTTCTGTTCTGCTTAATTGCGATTGTTTGCTACCTGTTTTAGACAGTAAGTCTAGAAGGAAATTATTTTAGTTGGAGTCTAGTTTGTGCACGCGCAAACCTTGTATCGATAGGGTTAGCAAGTAAAAAGTTATGCATGTTTTACTAAAGGTTGCGCAGCAGGATTTTCTGTGCTTCAGTACACACTTTAACCTATTCGTTTTTAGTCTAAATAAATTGTTCTGAAGTTGAACTTTTTATTCTGAGTTTTAGTAGTAATCAGGAAGTAGTCTGTAAAATTTGGTATTTGTTTTATTATTTTTGGATTTCTGAAAAATGTTTTAGTAAAGTTGCGCAGCAGGAATTTTCTGTGCTTCAGTACCTAATTTAACCAGTTCGTTTTTAATCTAAAGGAATTGTTCTGAAGTTGAAACTTTTATTCTAAGTTGGATTAGTATTCAGTAAGTAGCCTGTCAAATGTAGTATTTGTTTGATTAGTTTTGGATTTATGAAAAATGTTTTAGTAAAGTATGCGCAGCAGATTTTTCAGCTTTTTGAGATGAAAACATTGTTTGTAATGGTGTTAAGGATATGGTTAGCATTGGTCAAGTTGATTTAAAGGGATAACCAAGTGTGGTATGATTTGAAAGTTAGATTATATACATATATATTAAAGGAGTATATTATGTGAACTTGAATGGCAATGTGCGCTTATGTGAGTTTTGTGCTTATCATATGGATAAGAGATTATAAGTGATATAAATATTATGTGTTTACGCGTTTAGGAAACGTTGGGTAGTTTAGAATAAGGATTAGAATTTTGAGAGGATCATTCTGAGATAGTATATACTCTTTTGTAGAGTTACGAGATGTGGAACATAGAGATAAAGGCAAGGCAAATGCAAAAATTCAGTGAGTACGGTTTGTTATAAAAGCTACTTAAGAATCCAAAGAAGTAGAGCCTAGAAATAAAGGAAAGACCAAGGTGGAGAACCAGTGATTTCTCATTACCCTTTTTTCTATTAAGGCAAGTAATACTAACTTGCTTTCGTATTTCGATTCCATTCTTTCATTTTGACAGATATGAATTGCTATCATGCTTTGATATACTTTTAATTCTGAAAACACATATTGTTTATTTGGTAAATTCCTTATTTCTGTTCATATACCTTGTTGGTTCATACACCATACTATGTTTAGTTCTTTCTTTGATCCTTTACACCCAAAAGTGAATATACCAGAACTCACATTTTAGTACATATCCAAAACATACCTATAACATTTACTTCTTGATTTCCCATTGATAGAAATCCAGATTGATTAAATTGAACTTACCTGATTCACAAAAGATTCTTCTATACAAACATTATAGACACAACACAAATGTTATATGAACCATATCTTGCTTGAACTTTTCTCCAGATCTTACCCTTATCCTTTGATTATACTCACATTTTGATGCCTTTTTAACCTGAGATTCTATTGCATTAGATTTGAACTTGTACCTATGAATCACCCACTTACTTGAAATTTGAGAATACATGAACTTTCACTTTGACTCTATACAAATACTTATCTTTTGATTTAAAAGGATTTCTTTCATGAGAAAGGTTTTAAAAGAAAGGAATTTTCAAAAGTTATAATCATTTAAATTCCGATTTATGGTTTCCACGGATTCCTAAGATTGGAGGCGTAAGAGGCCGAGTAACGCCGGTCCAGCACTTTTTAATTATAATAAATGGACTAGGGATGGACTAGTCTAAAGGCCAATATGTGTCTATTGGGACCCAATACAAGGACCAGAGGGACTGTGTGTCCGGTATGGGGACTTTACGTGGCTGATCACCCGTATTGTCCGGTGCGTTGTGAAAAATCTCCAAATTACTTATTGCTTTTCTTGAAATCATATATCTTTATAAGGAAATTGGTTTACCCTTTGAAATTGTATATTCATGTCATTGTTCTGATAATCCCTTGATATGGATTCTGCTATACCCATGACATACACATTGATATTGGAAACTGTTGCACAGTGGTTAACTATTTGGATATATTATTACTTGCTGAGCATTTGGCTCATTCTTTCCCCTGTTCTAACCCACGGTTAAAAGAGAAGATGGTACGCACTTTTCAGTCAGCTAGGAAGTCTTCCTATAGGGATTATTTTTGGGATGCCAGCTCAGGCAGGTGATGAAGACTTGTAGAAGGTGTTTTGTATAAGGGAATGTAGAACTTTTAAGACACGGTTGTAATAACTTTTGAGACTTTCATTATGTAATAAAATGAAGTAGATAGTTGATGCTTGTTTCATACCATTACCTGTTAAAGATCCAGGGTAAAGTTGGGGTCACGTCTGCATGTTTATGTTAGGCCGAATACACAATATAATCAAGTATGTATGAGAATAACAATCAAGAACACAAGTTTGTAAATCAACAAACTGAATTATATTAAATAATTCTCTCTTAGTGATGTTAATGAATCACAAAGAGCTACTAGGTTACAAGAATAATATATCAATAATCGCTTCCCTTCTAGGGATAACCTATCTGTGTTTATATAGTACACAGTTACATACAATCCATCTCTAATTGATGTTCCTATAAGTTAGCTATACAATTCATATCAATCAAGGATTGCTTCTTATCTTCTATTCTGTTTCCTTAGCTGTATCAATATATTCTGCTTCTTTCCATCTTCAGAATATATTGCTTCTAGAATATTCAATTCAGCACCGACAGCTAATTCAATTATCACCACGTCAGACTTTAACAAACTCTGACTGGCTTCAACGTAAACTCTGATGATCACCTGTTGCTTAAACAGTGATGAACAAACATCAGCAATTATATCTAACAATCTCTCCCAACTTGTGCATAATAAAAATGTACAAGTTAAACAGATAATTGATGATGTCAAAACATATAACAAATGCAGTGTTTAATATATCAGAGTTTAACTTTAACTTAGAATAGAAAACTTTAAAAAAAAAACTTACAGTCAGACTTTATTTGATTTCTTGAATATCATGAACAGTTCTGAGATAATCCATGAGAAGTCTTCTTTCAGCCCTTTCCAGCTCTTCAATCATAACTTTCTTCAACTCTCTTAACTCTGGATCAGATTCTCCAGTCTGATAAATTGCAGCTCTCAAAGAATAGATGGAATTTTTCCTCATCTCATTCCCTAGCCTAATGAAATATGATTTATCAGATTCTAGATTGAATTCTAAGACTTTAACTCCTAGATCAGTCCTTAGTCTTGCACTGTTTCTTTTCATTTCTACAATCTTTCCATGAGCATCTTTGTACTTAGGGATGTAAGCACTTGTAATTTTAGCACCACTAAGAACCTTTGCTCTCATCATCCTTACTCTCAAAACTTCAGCAGCATTTTGAGTCCTTTGATTTCTGACTTTGAGTATATATAAGACATATTCTAACTCTTCAGCCATTTTCAAATGTATATCATTTTCACCTATTCTGTATACTCTGCCATCAGCCATGAAGTATAACAGAAAGTCCTTCCTAAGTCCCTTATGATGAATTAACTGAACAGACTCTAGCTTGTCAAGGTTCTCTTGAGTAACCCCAACACCAGGTTCTGCCAGTGATGTTTGATCCATTGGACTGTTATTTATCCTCTTCTCTCTGTGTGAACCTAAACCAGACTTGTCATAAGATTGTTTTCCATGTACTGTCCTGGTTTGAGAAAAATCCACAGGTTCTAATGTCAGAGTTTCAGAAAGTACAGGTCTTAAGAAACCTTTGAGTTGAGTTTGTACAACTTGAGTCTTGTCAGAGGTTGTCACAATTTTAGTAGCAATATCAACATGAGCAACGTCAGAGGTTGATTTGTTTAACCTTGATTCAACTTGAGCAATGTCAGAGGTTGAATAAATCTTCTTTGGTAACTGTTCTTCTTCTACCAGTTTACCCTTTCCCTTATCAGTGTTTGCTATCATAGGCTTCCTTGAGTCTTGTATACTCTGTTGAGAGATTTCTTTGATGAAAATACCCTTTTCTTTCCTTCTAGGAACCTTGACAGCTTTCTTTTTATAAGTACCATCCTTCAATTTCTTCTCATGCTCTTCAGCAAGACTCAGCATTTCAGCTTCCATGTCTTCAATTGTAGCTTCATTACCGTGTTCTTCTAGAAATAGTTTTGTAGCAATTTCTTCATCAGTAGATGGATTGGCTGAAATAATTAAACTCTTAAGTCTTGAACCACTTGCAGAGTTTGAGATTCCTTTACCAGAGTTTGTCAACCTTTCAGAATTTAATCTTGATCTTCTTTGCCCTTGAGCAGAAATTTGCTTCCTCTCATTTTCCTTGCTTCCACCATCAGCAGAATCATCCCTCCGTCTCAGAGTTTGAGTGTCTTTGCATTTGTCATTAGGTACACTCTCCCCCTTTTTGACATCATCAGAAAGTAGTACTGATGTCAGCAATTCTATAGCAGTAGAAATAGAATTCAATTGTGCAGACATTGCAACCTGATTCTCCTCAACTTTCCCAAGCCTCTTCTTAAGTTCATCAGAATCCTTGGCTTGCTGCTTGAACATAGCAGAATAATAAGATCTATCAGTCTTTAAGGTAAGATCCCTTAGACCAACTTCATTCCTAAGATTTGTAACCACTGTATGTGTTTCATCAAACCTATTGTTTAAGGCTTTGACTTGAACCACAGTGGCCTTCAGACTTGTAAGAACATCAGTGTTTGAAATTTGCTTCACAGAATCATTAAGAAAATCAGCAGCCCTCTGTGCAGAAAAGATACAATCTGCAGCAGCCCATCGATTGTAGTACATATCCTGAAAATGCTCAGCAGTAGCTCGATTGACCTCTCTTTCCTCATCAGAGTTTAATCGAATATCAGATTGACCTCCTCTTGAATGAGCAGAACTATCTTCAACATTATCATCCTCTGCTGTATTCTCTGCAGGAACATTTTCGGCCATTCTTTCTGGATCATCAGAGTGGGCATTAGTATCAAACTCTGCTTCTGTTTGAACAATCTCAAAAACAGATTGTTGCAAAGCTTCAAGAATAATATCCTCAGAGTTTAGCTTATCAGCAGCCTCTTGTACATTCTTTGCTACAGCTTCATCAAGAATTGTCTCTGTAGCAACTGCTATCCTCTGATCAACCTCCTCACCTTGGTCAGAATGTAAATTGTGAACTGAAAGATTCTCTGTGTGAGAAGCAACAGAATCTTCAAGGACCAAGGTGGCTTGATCAGCTGCCACATCCTCAGTATCACAAACACTGATACTAGGATGTGCTTCAAAATCAAAATCCAATGCAGAATCGTCAAAGAAATTTTCCTTAGCAGGCATAACATCCTCTGCATCAGCATTTGCTATGTCCTCAGTAGGCATAGTAGCTTTATTCATAATCTCCTGATTAGCAGCATCAGGAGCTGCAACTTCCATAGACACTTTGTCCACATTGACAGCTTCATCCTCCTGAGACTCAACTTCAGGAGCTGCAACAACTTGTGAAGAAACATTCTCAGCACCAAATAATTGTGCTGCTACCAATCTTCTTTTCCTCTGATGAAGAGTTTCAACATCAGTTTCACTCTCCTCATCAGCATCATCAAACTTTGCCCTGTTGGCTCTTCTTTTCTTTAACCTTTTCTCCTGAGGCATATCATCAGCATTTGATACCCCAGCTTCAGTATTTGATGGAATCACTCTAGCAGACTTAACAGCTCTTAACTTAGTCTTCTTTGACCTCTGTGATTGAGACACAGAAGGTCCAGTTTCAGCATTTGCAAGTAGTTGTTGTTGTTGTGAATTGACCAGAAATTGTTGCACAGACTCAGGCAACATTAAAACACCAACATCTCCTTTCTTGTATCTTTATTAGTGAGATCAGAGAATATGCGTTTATGCAATTTAAATGAGAGAATGACATCATCCTCTAAGATCTCAACATCAGGACAGCAAAAGTTGAATAACAATTGACAAAATCTAGAGAAATAAACAACATTCCTATTCTCTAGCATTTTCTCACCAATATTAGTTAAAACTAGCCTAGCAACATCAAAATTACTTCCATAAAGAAGAGAATACCCGATTTGCAGACTATCAGTGGGAATTGCATCCCAATTTGTGCACTTCTTTCCAAAAGCCCTAGTGATGCAGTCGAAAAAGAAACTCCATTCCTTGCGCAAAAACGGCCTTTTCAGTTGACCAATCTTTGTCAATGGTCCAGAGTAGCCTATTTCTCTCATCATTCTAACCAACTCAGAATCGCCAACAGAGATTGTGAAAGCATTGAAATCCTCAAGACCCAAAGCATCACGAACAGTAGTTGGAGTAACTGTAAACTCGTCTCCTTGAAATTCAAAGATAATAGACGGAGACCCAGTCTCTCCTCCATTATCATAAGTACCTGTCTGCCAAAGAGTCCTGATTTGAGATGCAGACAGCTTCAACGGTGCGGTGAGAGCAGTACCAATATCAGAGTTTGACAAGAAATTCTGAATCAAATGAAACTCCTCCGGTGCGTTCTCATTTGCCAAAGGAGCTGAATAGTTATTAGGGACAAATTCTAACCCAGAAGCAGTAAACATTGTTGTAGCCATTAGAAAAGTTTAGAAGTAAGCAAGAAATAAGACAGAGAAAAGTGTAGAATGGATGCAGTGAAAGTGTTTGAGACAGTGTTTGTGAGTAAAAACTTTTGAAAAGATTAAGTGTGTAAAAGAATGAACCGTTTATGTGTAGTAAGTTTAAATAATAACTGTGAAAATTAAAACTCAATCGTTTTAATCATTACTACACACAGCAGGCGTCTTTGAAAAATGTGTGAGTGGGACAGATGTCAAACATGCATACGCTGACAGCTGTATGTAACAACTTCCAATACACACGCGCAGTAAAAATAGCCATAATTACCGCTTTTCACTCTGTTCAAAACACTCAACCTCTCTCTCCTCTATTTAATTACAAATATGAACCGTTTGTAATCATACTCTTTAACCATCAGAGATTAAAACAAAGTTACCTCGGCGTATTTCACACAATACTTCAGTGTTTACCATTTGTCCTTCTTTGTCAATAAACTCTTTTCTCAAACTGTACAGGTGTGAATAATTGTGTGTGCAATAGCAGAGTTTACCGAAATCAATATTTAGATCATCTCAAAGTGCATAAAATCCACAAACTAAAACAGTAAAAACTGATTGCTCAAACTCTCATCTAACATAAAATATGATTTTTATATCTAAACTATGTATTTTGATATCCTTTTATTTGGATATATCTTTTATTTTTCACCCCCTTTATATATATTTTTTTATTTTTTTTTATTTTTTTTTTATTTTTTTTTATTTTTCCAGTAATCAGTGGTTGGCACTAGTCACCAAAAATCAAAGATTTTAGCCCTTATTTCATACAATAAGTTCCTGGATCTTCCTAGGCTCAACATGATCTCAAAGGAATTTGTGCTCTTTTTGGCATCTTTTGATATGAGGGTGAAATATTTGCTATTAATTAGCAGAGTTTAGACTTTTCATCAGTTAATACAATTAATTTATGAGAGAAAGTGCAAACAGCTAATCCAGACTCAGTGTATAGGATTAATAAACTAAGAGATGCTAGAAATATAGAGACAGTATCACGCTGTGTTAACTTACTGCACATATTTGAGATCAGAATCTATACAACTCTTAAGGATTCATAATTACTTACTGAGAATTATGCTTCATACAAATTTCTTCATTGGTCCATATATTTCAGACAAAATTACAATCAGAGTATAGCATTAGACTGTAACAATCAGAGTATGACCAACACTTTATGACTAACAGAGTTTAGCATCAGAGTTTACTTTCAGAGTTTATGACACTGGTACTCATAACAGTTAACACATGCAAGGAATCATGAGCATAAAAATCAAACATGTATAGTTTTTGAGTCTAACCCGTATCTCTAGTCAAAGCCAGAGATCATTCCAAGTTCATTTACCAATCTTGTAAAGGTAGCTTCACTCAAAGGTTTGGTGAAGATATCTGCAAGTTGTTGGTCTGTAGACACAAAATGAAGCTCAATGTTCCCTTCTTCCACATGTTCCCTGATAAAATGATACCTTATGCTGATGTGCTTGGTCATGGAATGTTGTACTGGGTTACCTGTCATAGCAATAGCACTTTGGTTATCACAGTAAATAGGTATTTTAGAGTACCTTAACCCATAATCCAGCAACTGATTCTTCATCCACAGAATCTGTGCACAACAGCTGCCAGCAGCTATGTACTCTGCTTCTGCAGTGGATGTTGAGATTGACTTTTGTTTCTTGCTATACCAAGAAACCAATCTGTCACCTAAGAATTGACAGCTTCCACTTGTACTTTTTCTGTCTATCTTACAGCCTGCAAAATTTGCATCAGAGTAACCAATTAGCTTAAACTCTGATTCTCTAGGATACCACAAACCCAAGGTTATGGTTCCTTTAAGATACTTAAAGATCCTTTTCACAGCTGTTAGATGTGGCTCTCTGGGGTCTGCTTGAAATCTTGCACAAAGACATGTTGCATACATGATATCAGGTCTACTTGCAGTGAGATACAGTAAAGACCCAATCATGCCTCTATAGGTTGTCATATCCACTGTAGCACCTGTGTCTTTGTCTAGCTTTGTTGCAGTAGCCATGGGAGTTGGAGCAGATGAACTATCAAGCATACCAAATTTCTTTAGAAGATTTCTGGTATACTTTGCTTGATTGATAAAAATCCCATCATCTGTTTGCTTGACCTGTAAGCCTAGAAAATAACTAAGCTCTCCCATCATGCTCATTTGGTACCTGGACTGCATAAGCTTTGCAAACTTCTTACAAAGTTTGTCATTAGTAGATCCAAAAATAATATCATCCACATAGATTTGAACTAACAGCAAGTCATCACCATGATTAAAATAGAACAAGGTTTTGTCAATTGTACCTCTAGTGAACCCACTTTCTAAAAGAAATTGAGCCAGAGTTTCATACCATGCTCTAGGTGCTTGCTTTAGTCCATATAATGCCTTATCAAGCCTGTAGACATAATCTGGATGCTTGGAATCTACAAATCCTGGTGGTTGTTCAACAAACACTTCTTCTTCAAGCTTCCCATTGAGAAAAGCACTTTTCACATCCATCTGAAAGACTTTAAACTTCTTGTGTGCAGCATAGGCCAGAAAAATTCTTATGGCCTCCAATCTTGCAACTGGAGCAAAGGTTTCATCATAGTCAATTCCTTCCTGTTGTGAATAACCTTTAGCCACAAGTCTAGCCTTGTTTCTTGTAATCACACCTTCACTGTCAGTCTTGTTTCTGAAAACCCACTTTGTACCTACAATTGATCTATTCTTTGGTCTAGGTACAAGTGTCCAGACTTCATTTCTTTCAAATTCATTTAACTCTTCTTGCATTGCTGTTATCCAGTTAGCATCTTGAAGAGCTTCTTCCACTTTCTTTGGTTCTGTTTGAGACAAGAAAGCATGATACAGGCATTCATTTGTTGTAGCACTTCTAGTTCTTACACTAGCATTAGGATCTCCAATTATAAGATCAGGTGTATGTGTCTGTGTCCACTTTCTTGCTGTTGGTAAGTGGTTTCTTGCATCATTATTGAATCCTCCCCCTTGATCCATGCTCTCCTGATTCATATATTGACTTTCTGCAGCATCTGAAGCTCCCCCTGAATTGGATGGCTCAGAGTTTGAACTGTCAGAGTTTGAATCAGTTTCCTCAACTGACTCACTTGTTGTGTCTTGTTGAGATTCTTCACGCTCCCCCTCAACTGGTTCTCTATTTTGTTCAATTTGAGAATTTCCAGTTTCTCCAGTATTTACCAGTAGAGGTTCAGAGTATACTTCGTCAGAGTTTGTCAGAACTGCTTCATCAGAGTTTGTCGGTACTGCTTCATCAGAGTTTACATCATCAGAGAATAAATCTTCATTTTCAAAGCGTAGTTGATCATTTTCATTTTCATCTTCAAGTCCAGTTATTTTCTTGTCATCAAATGACACATGTATGGATTCCATGATCACTTTAGTTCTCAGATTGTAGACTCTGAATGCTTTTGTTGACAATGGATAGCCAACAAAGATTCCTTCATCAGCTTTTAACTCGAACTTGGTCAACTGTTCAGGATGAGTCTTCAACACAAAGCATTTGCATCCAAATATATGAAAATATTTCAAATTTGGCTTCTTATTTTTCACCATCTCATATGGTGTTTTCCCATGCTTGTTGATCAGTGTAGCATTTTGAGTAAAACAAGCAGTTTGAACAGCTTCTGCCCAGAAATAAGTTGGCAATTTTGCTTCGTCAAGCATAGTTCTGGCTGCTTCAATTAAAGTTCTGTTCTTTCTTTCAACTACACCATTTTGCTGTGGGAGTTCCAGGTGCAGAAAATTCTTGTTTCACTCCTCTTTCCTTGCAGAAAGCTTCCACGATTGAGTTTCTGAATTCAGTTCCATTATCACTCCTTATAATTTTGACTTTGTGTTGTGATCCTTTGTCCAGTAGATTTACATGATCCATCAGAGTTTGAGCAGTTTCATCCTTCTTTGATAAGAAATACACCCATGTATATCTAGTATATTCATCAACAATTACTAGAGCATATTTCTTTCTGCCCATAGACATCACATTCAATGGTCCAAAGAGATCAACATGTAGAAGATGATAAGGTTCCACTACTGAAGATTCAGATTTGCTCTTGAAAGATGACTTCCTTTGTTTGGCCTTTTGACAAGAATCACATAGACTATCTAGACTGAGTATTGATTTTGGAAGTCCCCTTACAAGATCCTTTCTTATTAGCTCATTGATGTTGTTCAAATTGAGATGAGAGAGCTTCTTATGCCAATTCCAACTCTCTTCATTTGACATTCTTGCAGTCAGACACACTGTTTTTCCATCAGAGTTTGTTACCAAACTTGCTTCAAAAATGTTGTTGCGCCTGTGTCCAACTAGAACAACTTTTCCAGTAGATTTACTGATAACTTCACAGTGTTCAGTATGAAAATCTACATGGTTTCCTCTGTCACAGATTTGACTCACAGATAGCAGATTATGCTTGAGTCCTGAGACTAGAGCTACATTTGTGATGATGACACTTCCAAGATTGATATTGCCATATCCCATAGTACGTCCTATGTTGCCATCTCCATAGGAAACCTTTGGGCCAGCCTTCTCCTCAAAATCTGATATCAGGGCTTTATTTCCAGTCATGTGTCCTGAGCATCCACTGTCCAAGATAAGGGTGCTCTCTTTTATGCCCTGCAATCACAACCAATTACAAAGAGTTAGTTTTAAGGATCCAGACTTGCTTGGATCCTTTGGCTTTCTTAACATCGTTAGCTTTTGCAGCGGAATCACTATCAACAGAGTTTAAACTAACATTGTCAGACTTTACACTTGCAGAGTTTGCTCTAACCCACTTCAGATTAGGTTTTAGCTCATAGTAGTTGTGATAAATAGCATGATAACTCTTACAAGTATAAATAGAATGCCAAGTGCTCCCACGGTGTGTGCATAAAGTCTGTGGTTTAACCTTTACATAATCATTCTTTACTCCTGATGTAGAAGGTAAAGAATTAATATCTTTGTTCTTATTGCAAAATCTAGCAAGATGGTTAGTACTACCACAATTATAACATGTTTTCCTTGGAGCAGCAGCAGTAGGCAAATGATTATTTCTTTTATTTATGCCTATCTTTCCATTCCTATTCTTCTTGGACCCTTTTGGTTTCATGGCAGACTTTACTTCTTTGAGCTTATGATTGAACTGTTTTCCTGTCATCAAGCCAACATTAACCTGTTTTTCACAAGTTTTTACTGGCTTTCTAACAGCTTCTAATTCCATAAGATTTTCTGTTATAATATTTTCCTGTCTTTCACAGGTTTCATCTGATTCCATATCAGCTTCTCTTACTACAACAGATTTTAACTTAGTGGACTCTGGAACAAATTTCACAGGTTTAAGTTGTGGTTTAACCTTAACCTTGTCTTTAAACCTAAGTTCATCATTTTCACAATAGCCTAAACCTACCGAATCTGTCTGAAACACTTGATGAGTGTCTCTTCCAGAGTTTGTCCAAGTCTTGATTATTTTTCTTTCTTTTTCTAGATCAGATTCTAGCTGCTTATATCTCTTAGTCAACTCCTGTTCAATATAAACAGCATCATCTCTTTCTTTTTGAATCTGCTTCATATTTTCAAGTTCTCCTTCAAGAAACTTGTTTCTATCTTTAAGGCTAAGATTCTCAGATTTAATTCTCTCATTCTCTAAAGTCTGATCCCTATAACTAACATGAACGCTTTTCAGATATACTCTTAACTCAGATATATTATCAGTATCATAAGCATAAGTAGTTAGGGGTACCTTATTTTCAGATGATTCAGTCTCATTCTTGACAGTTGCCATAAGAGCATAGTTTACTCCATCATCAGAGTCTGAAGTATCTGCCCAGTCTTTGCCTTTAGAGATGAGTGCTTTTTCAAATTTTCCTTTCTTGCACTCTGGGGCATAGTGACCCATCTCCTTACACTTGTAGCACTGGATTTCAGATTTATCTTTCTTGCCAGACTTGGACTCCCTTCCATCAGACTTTCTAAAACTTTTCCTTTCAGAGTTTGAATCTTTCCTTGAGAATCTCTTTCCTTTCTTGAAGTTCTTGAATCCCATCTTCTTGAAGGTCTTCACCATCAATGCAGCCATTTGCATCATCTGTTCTTCATCATCCTCAGAGTCAGAAGCTTCATCAGAGTTTGAGTCATCATCAGAGTTTGATGACTCAATTTCAGATTTAATGACTAAAGCCTTTCCCTTAGCTTTCTTCCTTGATGATTCCTTCTTGATGGGCTTCTCCTCAACTTTGAGAGCAACAGATTTTGTCTTCTTGCTGGATCTCCTGTTTCTTTGTTCTATCTCAAGTTCATGAGTCTTTAACAATCCATAGATCTCATGAAGATCTGTATCTGCAAGATCATAATTATCTCTGATTGTTGTCGCCTTTAAATCCCATCTTTCAGGTAAGGATAAGAGAAATTTGAGATTTGATTCTTCAAGCTCATATTCTTTATCAACCAGAGACAGATCATTCAATAGTTTGCAAAATCTGTCATAAGTTTCAGTCAAGGTTTCATTAGATCTTGAATCAAAGTGCTCATACTCCTGTGTGAGTATTGTCTTCCTGTTTTTCTTTATAGCAGTGGTTCCTTGACACCTGACTTCCAAAGCATCCCAGATTTCTTTTGCAGTTTTGCAACCAATTACTCTGTTAGACATAACATTATCTAAAGCACTGTGGAGAAGATGTCTAACCTTTGCATCTTTTGCAATTGATGAGATGTCCTCAGGAGTCATATCTTTCTTTTCCTTTGGTACAGTCTTTTGTTCTTGACCATCAACAACATGAGACAATTTAGTCGGCATATGAGGACCATCATTGATTCTGTCAAGATATTCTGGATCTGTAGCCTCCAGAAACATGGTCATCTTCACCTTCCAAATTGGATACTCCACTGGCCTGAGAATTGGAACCCTGATTGTTTCATAACGACTCACAGAATTAGGTTTAACCTGTTCAACCTTGGGAGGAGCTTGATTTTCTTCAGACATGATTATTACTGTGTTTGAATCGAAAAACTGTATATATTAAACAGCCTTGGCTCTGATACCAATTGTTAGGCCGAATACACAATATAATCAAGTATGTATGAGAATAACAATCAAGAACACAAGTTTGTAAATCAACAAACTGAATTATATTAAATAATTCTCTCTTAGTGATGTTAATGAATCACAAAGAGCTACTAGGTTACAAGAATAATATATCAATAATCGCTTCCCTTCTAGGGATAACCTATCTGTGTTTATATAGTACACAGTTACATACAATCCATCTCTAATTGATATTCCTATAAGTTAGCTATACAATTCATATCAATCAAGGATTGCTTCTTATCTTCTATTCCGTTTCCTTAGCTGTATCAATATATTCTGCTTCTTTCCATCTTCAGAATATATTGCTTCTAGAATATTCAATTCAGCACTGACAGCTAATTCAACTATCACCACGTCAGACTTTAACAAACTCTGACTGGCTTCAACGTAAACTCTGATGATCACCTGTTGCTTAAACACTGATGAACAAACGTCAGCAATTATATCTAACAGTTTATATTATTATTCACAGGTTTATAAGTATAGAGGTTGTAGTGACTCCCCAATCATGACCCCAGATTGGGAGGGTGCCACATCAAGTCCATTTTATTTACTAATTCTTATCTTCGAATGGAGGAAACTAAGTATACTATAATAATATTATCCTAAACTTACTCCACGAATCCAATTTATTTACTAATTTTTATTTAATATCTTTTAATCGAGAAAAATAATAAAGAAGACGATTTGAGTAGAAAATATTTAAATTGGC
Organism: Heracleum sosnowskyi; assembly: GCA_030848705.1. Taxonomy (NCBI): domain Eukaryota; kingdom Viridiplantae; phylum Streptophyta; class Magnoliopsida; order Apiales; family Apiaceae; genus Heracleum; species Heracleum sosnowskyi. The sequence continues at coordinate 37,048,376 of CM061238.1, forward strand.
TTTTAAATCTTTAGTAATGAAAATATTAATTACCTTATATTCTCTTAAATTTTCTTCTTAAGTCAAATTATTATCTTAATATTGTCCTAAAATTTATCTTAAAGTTAAATTACCATGTTGATATTTTCTTAAACTTTCTTTTGAACTTAAAGTTACCATTTTAATATTCTCATATATTTTTTTAAAAGTTCTAAAATTTATCTTGAAATCAGATTATCATCTTTACATTCTCCTAAAAAAATTATTAGAAATTATGTTCTCACCAATTTTTTGTAAAAAAAACCCACGTTTAATTTATCTATATGTCATACATATACATTAAAAATCATTATTTTTTAAATTTTTACCTTCTTCTAATAATGTAGAAGATAATACTTACAGAAATTGCAAGTTTTTATAAAATAAAATATAGAAGCCTTATTTTCTTTTCATTTATATTCTCGAGTACCTGTATTTTAAATAATAAAAATTAGAATTTTGAAAAAGATTTGAATTAAAATTTATGATATAATAAAATTGATTAATAGATAATGTAATTGATTAAGTAATTACTTTATTTTTTGTTCAATTTGGTAATAACGAAAAAGCGGGTCATTGGGATAAAACATGTTTAACGAGATAGTGATTCATTAGGAGGAACATATTATATGCTAGAATTTAATATTTATGTTAATTATGTATTTTAAAATAGAAGTTCCAATATAAAGTTTTAGAAATAAAGTGATAAATATACTAATATTTGATATAAAATTAAAATAAGGAAATATATTAAACAATTACTCTTTTCTATAATTATTCAAAATTTCGGTAATGAACAACACTAAACGGAGAATTTAAAAGAAACCTTAATTTCATGTTATAAATATAATTTTGTTTAAAAACATTATTTGTAGAATAGTTTTTTAAAAAAATTAAAAAAATTATTATAAAACTGTTGCGAAGCATTAGTAAACTAGTTATTTATAAATATGAACATTTTGAATTAGTATTAAATACCTTTAAAGAGTTTGACTCTAATAGAGAATCAATTAATAAAAAAGAACCGTATAACTGTTACTAATAGTTAGATTATCACTAGATCAACAGTTCAAATTCAACTCATTTTTTTTAATACAAAATCCTTATAAGAGTTTTGTTGGAATAAAATAACTACACTATTAGTTCAATTAATTTAAATAAAGAAGTTTAATCAATTACTCATCTTTTAAAATTTTCTCTTTATAATTTTAATTTTTTATCTCACATATTTTTTGTCTGTTTTTTCAATTTTATTTTTTTTAAATTATTAATTTATTTTATTCAAAATTTTATACAAGAAAAGAATTTATGAGATAAAAAGATTCTACTACATAACATATTTTGTTTCGTAGTATAAATACAAAAGTCTGCTACTGAATTTTAAAACTTTCTTTTTTCCACAAAGTTCTAGAGCTCTAGAGCTGAACTTAATTTTTTTTATAATATTCTATTATTGAACAATGTTATTCATATTATATTTATACCATAATTTTAGTGTTGTACCATGAACTTAAAAGTCATGTAACCGAATTTTAAAGTCAAACACATAAATTTTAAAGTTCTACCATTTAACTTACTTATTGTTCAGCTAAACACTGTTATCTCGTATTATGTTTATACCATAACTTGAATGTTCTCACAAAAATGATAAAAATAATGAGTGAATTTTGTGATGATGATGGAAAATTTGTGATCAATATCGGTGTAAGATTATAATTGTCAATCAAATATTAATTGCCTATAAATTATTTATCTTGTGTTGCTGGACAATTTTGCCTCTAATAAAAAAAAATTAAAATATAATTAAGAGTTCTTAGGTTAAGAGTTCGAAGGTCAAAGATTCTCCCAGAAATATGACCCCTCCCTTTAAAATCATATATTATTCAAAAACTAATGAATTATTGAGATTTTATAAACACTTAGAATTTCATAGATTTTCTCATACTTTTTATACTTATTAACATTCGGTTAAAACCGACTACATTTTGAATGCGTCTTTGCACTTTTTATATGACTGGACTTATCTTCGCAAGGCAACAATAGGTAAAAGATTAAAAAACTTTGGTGAATATTTTGGTTGCAAGAGATTGCAGATTATAAATGGGTGCACAGAGTATAAGGTCACCCTTTCCAAAAAAAACTTTTGAAGTAGCGTTTTCTGATCCAGGCAAGAAAGTAGTATACATACCCTGTAATTGCCAAGTGCCAACATACAAATTAAAACAGAACTGTAACAGTTTTTTGTTACCAGCATTCAGCCTTTTAACTGAGAGGTTTCCACTCTCCATCGACAATTTTTCTTCCATTGCATAAACAAGAAAATATTCAAAAGTTTGTTAATTACAGCACTAGAGGAAACTCATTTGGCTTCTCCACTAGGAGAAGGATCAGAACGCCTTCTCTTAGGCTCATGGTCTCCTAGCTGCAATGAAAAACCAAGATCCTCACTGGACCCATTTCTCAAAGCAGAAAGATTATCAGATGCCACATTACATCGTTGATCATCCCGGTGCAGTGGTGAGCAACCAAGAGAACTTGGAATGAACTGATGTTCAACACTCGGACCAATGTTGACCGCCTCTTCCAACTGAAACTCAGTTTCCACTGGCGATGAGTTCACATCTAGGCCTCCTATTCCATCTTCTACTGGAATCTGCTGGATGTTGATTCCAAGAGGCTCTGCTTTGTCCTTTGGAAGTACTATGTCAGGTGGTGACGAATCTCCAACAGTCGAGCCGACTGCTGTTGCTGAAGCAGCTCTCTGTTCTTGCACTGCAACTATACAAGCAAGCATACATTGCATGGTAAAACCACAATAATGTCCAGACAATCAATCATAAACAATACCAGAATGACAGGAATAATGCTCATTTGTTTTAAGGTAGAGAAATACAAACCTTTAAGTGCTTCACTAGTTGTAATTAGATCAAGTTCAAGGTGATTGAGCAACCGTCGAAGATCAACCCCGCTAGTCCAGTTCTCTGGAGGTTGACCAACTTTTAGTTTAAGACGACCTCGATTGGCAGTTCCACCCCATATAATTCCGATTGGTCTTGGCTTCTCCCCGTCATCTCCCATTAAAATGATGAGACTTCCACTATCTCCTTCAAGGTCGAAAGTTTGTTGGTTCTCCCCCACAACAAGAAAGTCAGTTAAGAAGCATATTCCTTTCTCATCATTGTACTCAAGGGCACAAGCCAACACAGTCCCTGTAGTCAAGCCAGAACTTCTTCCGACCTTCATCACTTGTTTACCAATAAGACTATTGACTGGAGACTGCAAGTCTATATTCTTAACATCTCCAATCTCTCCTACACCTTTCACAGATGTAGTTACGGTTGACAAGTCAAAATCATCACTAAACGGGATGAATGCCCCATCTGCTCTCACAAATGTCTCTGCGCATGGACAATATTTAATGGTATACGTCAATAGCCCAATCAATGTATTAATTGTACTTATTGCGTTAACAGCACGATGCATTAATTGTATTACGTGAACAGCACAATGTTTTAACGATGTTATACTTGATTTAATGCAAAACAAAAGCTGAAAATTACAATTAGGTCAGAGTATCTAAAAGACGAAATTAACCAATGTGATTGAAGGTGCTTGAGATAAGCATAAAAGTACAGGGTACACACTAACCTGGGTTGATGCCAGCAAATATGCCATACCATAGGTCATCTGTGATAAATGAAGTAGCTCTCTCTACTGCACCAAGATACACACCAGGTCCAAGTGTTGGAGGTAACGGATGGAACATCTTCTGGTTTGGGTAATCTAAATCAACTGCAACATGTCGATTTGTGAGGAAACCAACTTGCCTGTTGCCTGTTTGACTCCTCACAATAGCACCCAAGGTTCCATAGGTCTCTTGACTCGCTACCTATTCACAGCGAACAAACTAAGATGTGATTATCAACATGAAAAGATGAAAATATTACTTTTCATAGGCCTCTTACTCTGATTCCTTGCAGAATATCAGATGAAAATATATTTAAGAAAGATAAATTATCTTGACAAAACAGAGGCACCGACATTACTTTTCAACGTAGGTACAAGTATATGAATGCACAACAAACGATGGACTACAACTTAATTTCCTTGTTACTTAATTGGGAAAAAAAAGCCTAGTTTCCTTATTGGGTGCCTTCACTTAATTTAATAAGCGCAAATATATATTAAATCTTCAGACATCTATTTAATATTTAGCATTCGGTGGCAGCACTAATAGATCAGAAATGTGTTGGCATATCAAGAATTACTAATGGTGATTCTATTATGGCTTGGAAGGTTTTTGTTCCACCATCCACGTTTCATAGAGAATATAGGGTAAAATCGAAAACTTAAACGAGGAAAGCTCCGGAGGCATGCATGAGGTTCACTACTCACTACATTCTTATACAAAACAACTGTTGATAGACTAAAGGAAGCTTAGCCGAAAGATGCTATTTTAAAATAGAAGTGCATGCTTTATTGCATGACAAGGTCAAGGATTAGCCTGCCTACTGCTCACCGAACAAAAGGGAAATCTCGACAAACCACGACAGGCAACATACTGATTGCTAGTCTTCAATCAATGCATATACTCTATAGTATGTTAGAATTCAGATTACATGGAGGAAGATCCCTTTACCTGGGATTCAATCTAGCACATCTCAGCAATCAACTAATCCAGAAAAAAGAAAAAAGTTGGCTGAAAGATATCAGAGTACCTGTGAACCAGAACCAATACATGGGTCGCTCCCACGCAGGTCATCAACAATTTCAGTATACAATTGTTCCTTTGGTGCTGGCTCAGGTGCTCCAAAATATGAAAATTCTACCACATCAACATCACACCATACACCTCCTGGACCCTAATTATTGAAGGGTAAAGGTGGTTAAAGAAAAGAAAATATCTGGTTTATTAATAAACTACAAGGGAAAAATTAAAAACAAATTATGGTTAGTAGGAAAATCTCTCTTTTGCCTATTTCATTCCACATCCTTTGCTAACCAAGGCCAAACAAAGTACAACTATAAGAAAATAATGTAAATAAAAGCACTAAGAGCAACCCCAATGGGGTTCCCTATTTTGAGCTCCTAGATATATTAAATTAGTGAATACCTAAAATATAGGGGATGAAAAATTTATTTCACTCCAATGGTATTACCTATATTGACTTCTTATATTTTAAAATAGTATTTTAAATAATAGGAATGGAGGATGATAAGAGTAGTATTTAATATTTAATTAATAAAGATGGAGTTGGGTGATGATGTGGCAAATATAGGGGAGCAAAAATGGAACCCCAAATGTAGGGAATCATTTTCTCTCACCTAAAACTTTTAGATAAGGGGGCAAAGGGTTGGAGTGCTTGAATTTGATTTGGTTCCCTATAATTGTATATGTGGCAAAAATATAGATAAGGGGGGGAGAGGGTTGGAGATGCTCTAATGGCTATGTCCATATATCAATGACAAGGTAAAACTACATTTACAATTGTCTCACCTCCAGCGCGGTAGGCAGACACTGAAGTGGAGTAAGCCATTGCTTATGAACTTTCCTCGAAACAAAAACCAGAATAGCTGGTATGTCTGTCAAAACACCTTGTCGGATACGGAATCCAATTGCTGTGCCAAGACTGTAACAACGTAAGATCTTGCTGTGGAATGCCCTTATAGTCATGAGCTCCAGTAAAGTGTTTGCTTGCTGCCCTTTTGGCAACCGACCAGGAGTTTCATTCAATACCTCTTTCTGTAGGTTTGCAAAGTAGTTTGCCCTCTCTTCAGCAGCATCACTTAAGCGGCTTGAAGTAGGCCATGAAAAGTATGGAGCATTACTCTCACAGTGCTGTCCTCCAGATGCATATTGTTGAAGACTTGGTGAACTAAATGAAGGCAAATTAGAATGACCACAATAGTTCTTTTCAAGATCTAAGGCTGATTCTTCCGAAGGTGTTGAACCTGAGTAGCGAACTCTAATATTTGGCCTTCCCCTCTCCATTCTTACTGTACCTAGATATAATGACATTAACTTTCAACAAAAACATGTACAAGCTACAAGCGAACTCGATTAATATGGCTAACTTGCACATGCGCAAGCACACAGACACACATATATGTATGTCTTCTCCTCCTACGTAGAAAGTGTCAAATCATCAAACCACAAGACTTGAAGCAAAAAAAGGCCACAGTTACTGAATTATAATATAGAAGTGCAATCTTCCCTTGAAAACAACAAAATGATCTAGGTTCTCATATTTATAATTTCCAACAGTCATTATAAACTACTTTCTATTCAAAATAATCACATACATGCCTTGGAAAAGAAAAGACGCACATAATTCAGTTTCAGCCCAAACACATCAAATTCAATAGAAAACACAACTAGTAGAAGCAAAGCAGATCAAACAAAATGTCTTTTAAACTCTAATTATAAAAACAAAAACACTTCACATCAAAACTAAAAACCCATCTTAGATTCATCAAAAGATCAAAACTTTCATCTGTATAAACCACCAAAACCCACAAAACAAAACAATCACACAGCCCCTACCACATACAAAAAAAGAAAGACTTTTTTCATTTTGCTGACTTAACTAGAATCAATCTAACTAAGATAAAAACTTGAAACAAGATCAAGAAATTAATTCATGTCATGATAATATAATATTCATAAATTCAATACACAGAGAAAAAGAGGAGCAATCTTTGTATATTTATTATATCAAAAGTTACATACATATCACAAATACCCAGATTGTGAAAACTGTGAGCTTCAAGTCCTTAACTCAGTAGCAAAAATTCTGAGTAAATTCTCTTACATAAAGGCTTTCACTTTAGTTTTGTACGCTGTTGCAAAGTGTATTGCAAGAGTGAGAGAGTAGTGGGGGGTGTTAGTATGTGCAACACTCCAGGGTCATACAGAATGGTTTCAGTTTATACCGTTGGATTAGTCATCCTGTGCAATTCTCTTGCCTGTATTTTTGTAAAATGAAGAGTGCAACTTTACAAAAAGAAAGACAGGACCAAGTATAATATCTTTTGTAGGCCACGTCTGGGCCGTCATTATTCATTTTAATATTCTCACCATCATCCTATGCTTTGCAACTTTTAGATGTTCAAAAAATTCCAAACTCCAAATCTAGTCCAATTCCATTTTAAAAAATATTTAAAAGTTTGGTCCAGAGCTCGGTTGCTTTGTGAATTTTAGATGTGCCTTCGATTTTTCATCAAATCTGATTAGGTCCAAAATCTAAAAAACTCAAATAAAATTCGTGTTTTTAAAAAGTCGGGATAAATGCCCAGTTCAACCTCAATAAAAATTTGGATTTTTTAGAAATCCGGATAAAAGTCCAAATTTTTGTAGATAAAACCTATATATATATAATATTTTTAATGAATTCAAGAATATTAAGTTTATCAATGGAGGAGGAGCTCCGAAGGAATAATGAGAATAAGAATAATCAACAAAATACGGAGGACAAACCTTTCTTTCTTTCCACGGAACTTATTTGAGTGTAAAGTATGTGCTTCTTGAAATGATCATGTAAAAGTAAAAAGAAGATTATGAATAAAAATCATTGAGTTGCAATGATGTTCTTATGATAAAATAAGTATGTATTATGTATAGTTTATGAATGTAGCTATTTAGGAGTTATTTCTTTTGTATTTGTTTTCTTTGTATATTAATATATAAGCTTTGTAGAAAAAAAAATTACGTATATATAAATCAAAAAAATTCCAGATAAAAATCGGGCCAGGACCGGCTAACACGCGGGCTTAAAACGCGCCTCATATTTAGATAAAGTATGGCTCGGCTATGCCGGATTTTTGAAAAAACCCGACCCAGTTCTTTAAAAATCCGAGTTTTTTAAAGTCGAATAAAACTGGTCTAAAATGGCTTTTTGTGCATCTTTACAATGGGAGAATGGTTTGAGAGAAATCGAGATTTGAAATTTTTTCCATATCATTTTAGTTACTGAAAATTTAAAAAAAAACTAGACATTTTATATACAAGAAATTATGGTACAAAAATAATACGAAAATTTAATTTTAGTGTTGGCATGTACATGAAATGAAACGAACATGTGGATAATATCGTATTTTAATTAATTTTTTTGGTACATGACACAGAATTATACAAAATAAAAAAAATTTATTTTAACAATTATATTTATTATAGATATTTGTTAATATAAATATATACCTTTTTATAAAATTGTACTCCAATATAACATTTTGTGAAAATATAATATTTCAATATATTTAGAATCACACAAAAAATATACAACATAAAAATATACAAGCTTTATTTATTTCGTATTTGTTAAATTATAAAAGTACGATCACTTTTTTAAAATTCGGGATAAAATATGATCACCAATTTATAAATTTCAAAATATAGCCTAGCACGGTAAAAACTTTGACTATTGATTTTAAAATTTTAAAATTTTAAACTTAGACTGCAACCATTAATTTAAAATTCGATGTAAATTTTAGCAACCAAAATGCTATTGACTCTATATAATATAAGAGACATCAGTGAAACAATTAATTTTTCTTTTATTAAAATTGATGTAAAGATTAAAAAAACTGAAAGACGTTTGTATGTGTTTAATTAGTTCTAAAATCTATTTAAATAAACATGTAGCTCATTAATTAAATGAGTGAATTTGAATTCATAAAAATGAGGTTAAAGGTTCAATTCTTGCTTATGTGCAGTGTCGTAAAAAGCGGCAATCGGAGTTAATCGGTGAAGGCACCGTTCAGGGATTAATCGGAATGATTAATCGGATCATTAATCGAAATAAATTTAATAATATTTTTTATATACAATTATAAAATTGTTTCGTTATTTGAACTAAACATATGTTATTATCATATATTTATGTAAATATATTAAAAATGTTATATAATTATAATAAATAAAATTTTGAAGGTTTAACTTTTCAATTATAGATCAATTTAAGAGGAAAACTTAAGAGAATTTACGATTTAGGCATATAAAATTATAATTATATGCACAAAAATAATGTTTTTTCCTATTGTTTAATCAAGTTTCTACCTTTTAAATTTTTTATTATTTTTTTTATTTTTAACTATTTTTTAATAATTAGCCCGATTTTTGACCGATTAATCCGATTTTTGACCGATTCAGCCAATTTTTGACCATTTTTATGAAAAAATGATTAATTGACCGATTTTCGCTTAGTCAGTTCGGTGGCCCGCCGTCTAGTGATTAATCGGCGATTAATCGCAGACTTTTAGAACACTGCTTATGTGATGAAATTTTGATACTTTTTTTGTTTAATTTTAGAGGGCGTTACAGTTTATTTATAACAAATTAAGGGACATAATAGTAAAGTTTGATGGACTAAAATGTGATATGTTACCCTAAGTAATTTCATATCCGCTACTTATCTCGAGCCTTATATATTATCTGAATCTCCCAAAAAGGCTGGGAGGGATCCGTCGATTTGAAAATGTTCTAGAACATATTTTTTGAAATGATAAACAGTAACAAAGAAAAAGATTATCCCAAAGTTCAAGGAGTACACAAATTTTATTATCAGATTTGTTATCTGGATATAATAAATAATTTGAATATATAATATTTATAATAATTTTTACTCCACTTTCAAAAACAATTCATTTTAAACATTATTAATTTTGGCATTGCATATTATATATATACTAGCTTAAAAATCGTGTAATACAAGAATTTTCTTTGATATTTTATGTAAAATTTTGAAGACATGAATTTGGTAGACTTAAACTTAATAATAATTTTATTTTTGTTGCTCGTAATAATTTTAGAAAAAAAATGATTTTAATTTGAAAGTATAGAATAGATGATTCTTTTTTAGCTATGTGCCTTAATTAGAGTATGTATGTAAAATAGTTTCGTCTGTTATCCTAAATTTTAAATCACAAATCTCATAAAAAATTAAAGGGAGTAAACCCAAATTATTAAAGTACATGAAACCCCGTATCCAAAATCTGACTAAAATTTTAAATAGTTGTTTGAGTATCAAAATTTTAATATGTTGATTTTAATAATCTATACCATAATATAATAGACGAAACATTAAAAGTTTGTGTGATCGGTCCTAAGTGATTTTACTTAATTGTCCTTTCTTATTTTTGAAAATATATTATTAATTAAAAGATATTATTTTCGAGAAGAAATATAAAAAGTAATATGTTTTAATTAAAAGATAATTACTCGTGTTATTTTTGGAAAAGGAGTAGATTTTGTTAGAAAAAAAAGTGTTTTAATTATAAAAGACAAAATGAGGTTTGCTAAATTAGTTGGCTAAAATCATATAAAATGCTGATTATGTAAAATTTGTTTAACCTGTAAAAGATTGTGCTCCAATGGAGTTAGTTATAATGATTAGCTATATTTTAAAAATAGTATATTATTAATATTTTAAGTTAATATAGATAGAATGTATTATTTTAATATAAAGTTTCACTACAGGTAGATTCGACAAATATAGCCAATGTGTTGAGGTTGACTAAATTTATAGCTAACAAGAATGTCCTATTGGAGATTGCAAAATTTTACATATTGACTATAATTTTTATTTTTGGCATGTTTTATCCATTTTTAGCTAAGGGTTCTTTGTGGTTGGAGATGCTCCAAATAGAAAAACTAACATGTTTTAATTAAAAAAAGTAACTGCCGGTGATATTTTTAGAAGTGTTTTAATTATATTAATTGTATTTGTTAAAAAAATCGGTTGACATGTTAAAATAGTTAAGTTTTTTTAAATAATTAAAAGTACTAAAATAAATAAGTAAGGGTCCTGATATTTTTGGAAAAAAGAGATTTTAGTGAAAACAAATATAAAAGGTAATATGTTTTAATTTAAAGGTAATTTTCAATGATATTTTTGGAAAAAGAGTAGATTTTGTTAAAAAAAGTGTTTTAATTATAAAAGGCAATCAATTAGTTACTATTTTTATATTATTTATTAAATAGAATAAATGACAGAAAATTGAAAACCAAAACTTTCAATGTTTCAACTTTAATAATATTTTAAAATAAATAAGGGTTACACAATATTTTTGGAAAATAGAGATTTTAGTGAGAACAAATATAAAAGGTAATATGTTTTAGTTTAAAAGTAATTACCCGTATTATTTTTGGAAAAAGAGTAGATTTTGTTGGAAAAAAATGTTTTAATTATAAAAGGCAAATAATATGGACAAATAGAAAAGATAACTTATTTTAATTAAAAAAAAGTATATGTCTGTGATATTTTTAGAAGTGTTTTAATTATATTAATTGTATTTGTTAAAAAAATACGTCAGCATGTTAAAATAGGTAAGATTTTTTTAATAATTAAAAGTACTAAAATAGATTTTAAAATAAATAAGTAAGAGTTGCACCTGATATTTTTGGAAAATAGAGATTTTAGTGAGAACAGATATAAAAGATAATATGTTTTAATTTAAAGGTAATTGCCGTGATATTTTTGGAAAATGGGTAAATTTTGTTTGAAAAAGTGTTTTAATTATAAAATGCAATCAGTTAGTTACTATTATTATATTATTTTATTATTTTATTATTTATTAACTATAATAAATGACCGAAAACCGAAAACCAAAACTTTCAATGTTTCGGCTTTAAAAATATAGTATAGATTTTACCTATTTTAACATGCCTACTTATTTTTTTTTTAACAGATATAATTAATAAAATATTAAGCATAATTAAAAATTCATATAATTCAATCAAAATTCACATACATACCTACAAACTCTTTCAATTACTTTAATTAAAATTAAAAAAAATGACTTTTTTTAAAACATTTTTATTTATATTAATATTATTAGAACAAAATATATTGATAATTTAGACGGTTACATGCTTACTAAGCTAATAAACTTTTATAAAATTTATAAGTCTTTTTTTAGATTTGAAGTATTAAAGTAGTATTTTTAATACTTTTTTTAAAAAGGTAGCATTTTCAAAACAACTAAAATCTCAAAAATTTTAAAAATAAATTTCAAAATTGATGTTAAAGGCGCCCGCACGGGTTATTAGCTAGTATAATATAATAAGTTTTTAATTATAATGCTCATAAAAATTTAGGAGGAGTAAATTAAGTTATTAAAGTACCTAACCCAAAATACTGACTACCAAATTTTTGATGTTTCGTCTTTAATAATCTATACTATTATATCTTTATTATATCCTTATATATCATTTACAAACTAGACAGCGAGGGGTGAATGGATAGTTTCTAATGGATAGTTTCTAAGTGATATTCATTTCTAACAAGTGATATCAGAGCAGGCTGTTAACATACAAACATGAAAAGATCGAAAATGAGTTCACAGAAACCCAACATTAATTTACTTGGTATTCTGTATTTAGGTGCATGGAATAAAAAAAAAAGTAATGATAGGACATTATGGGGGTGAAGTGTCTGAATGTTTTAAAATTTGAAATTATTAATTAAAATGAAATTAAATGAGTAATTAAGTTTTAAAAGATATCAAATGAAAGCTTATTACACGATCTATTTTAGGAACATGTATTCTTAAACTGGATATGTATCTGACACTTTGAAGATATGAACAGAATGTTGTGTTGCCGACAACAATAACAAACTCCAAAGATCCAAATTTTGGGACTCAGGAGACAAGATCCAAATTCCAAAGAGTAACAATTGTGTACGTATTGGAATTGTGGAAACAAATTTTTGTGTGTAAAATGTATACAAGCATAAACATCAAAACAATGAATTGGATCCACAAAATAAGGAAAGCTTTTAACCAAAACACATGAAGTATACATCAAATTTATTGGTTGTGATCCATTCTTTGAACCAAATGTGGTAGCTAGCGCAAGAATGATGCATCAGAAAAAAATCCTTCATTATGTATGATTTGATTCATCAACTACACGACATAGAGATCAGCCAGTTCTTCAAGAGAATCCGACGTAAGATTGGTAGGATCAGCATTTTCAAGCATCCATAAGAGATGATCAAATAGCACTACCTCACATTTCACTGCTATAATATCAGTACCGCTTCCTGAATTTTGCTTCTTTGATTTCTCAATCAGAGCACTCAACAAAGGATGACTTAGGAACTCGGATTTCACAGCGTATCGTCGTCTTGAGCTCCCCACAATTATCGTTTCACGATGTTCAGTTTCGTGATCAGCAACACCACCATGATATTGATCAGTGCCCCATAATTCATCTGTGGTAGACTTGGACCGCAAACTACTATAAGACGAGCTTCGTCCTAGTTGCCTAGACAATGTTTTGCACTTCCTTAACATTAAATTTAACTTGTTCATTCTTCTGTATGAGACAGAAAAAGAGACGCGCGAGTAGTAGCTTAACAGCATCAACCAAATATTAAAGGCTTGATATACACTCTGAACCAGAGATCTAGGCAAATTAGAAAAAGTAAATTATAAAGGGACGAATATAGTAGGTAAAGGGTCTCTATTTGTGGGTGCTTGGAGGAGGACCCGAGAGTGGCAACTGGCAAGTAGCTAGCAACCCTATTGTTTAGCGAGCTAATGACATAGACAAGCCATCTTCCTGTTTAAATATTAACACTTGTACCTCATTACAAATGGGAGACAAAATATCTAAATGGATCAAAATCTCTGGATCCTACAAATTTAGTTTTACATATTTCCACGTTTGCATGGATATGGATGCTTGGATGGGATCAATATGATCCATGAATAAATGTACGATCAAGTGATGCACGATACAGATCTCTGTATCCGGGCCTGATTTGTCATCCTGTAGGCTGTCCCAAAATGACTCTCATTTTCCTGTTTGGCATTGTAAACACTAGTTTCTGGTTGCTATTTACTTTCCTATATTTATGTACAGTAGTATTTGGTTGCCTAAACATAATAGCAAAATTCAGGGGTGGATATCAACAATATTCCTGAATTATCTACATATATTTTATTAATGATCCATTTTATATATGATTTAATGAATAATAGTTAATTGACATTCCACCACTTGAGAATTTTTTGGTGAATGAATTTGGAAATTCTGGTATTTCTCAAAGATAAGAGATTAAACAGATTTGTGTAGTTTCTATCCTTCTGGTTTTCAATTTTTTTTCTTCATAAATGTCCGTTGATTGAAAGCTTAGAGATGTGTGATTCAATTAAGGATTTTACCTAATATCTTCGACTTTAAGAGTGTTGAAAAATGAATAGTTATCATAATAGTAAAAGATGATGAGTTTCCTCCACAGCAGACAGACAACCGAGTATAATATATACTAAGAAAATACAAATTAAAGCATACAACATACTTTATTTATTATATTAACTCTTTTTTACTCTTTTTGTTCCGATCATTTCTTTACATTTTTTTTTGAATCTTCCATCCAATTCTTTACATTTTTAAACTTTTCAAAAGTAGTAAACTTTTAATAATATTAAAATCAACTACTTCCATTATTCTCCTCCACTACTCTCCTCCACTATCATCATTTTTTCTATTTTTTTCCCCACTCAAATGTAAACAAATGAGTGAGACGAAGGGAAAGGGAGTACATTTTAGTAATATTAAATTGACAAAAACGTTAAATCAACTTGAGATTTTATAATTTATTACATATTTTGTACAGGTCGACTGTTTGGAGCAGGAGAATAAGTTCGACAATATTATAAAAGCTTTTCCAGCAGTTTTGACTGCCATTGTCGGCACACAAACCTGGCCTCAAGCTGAATAAAACATAAGTAGGGTCCAAGTAATATTTACTGCTCACTCCGTTTTATTCATTTTTTTATACCTTTTTTTATGTGCCTCCTAATTTTTTTATATTTTTAAAATTTTCAAGAGTAGTAAAGAATTTATTATATAAAATTCAACTAAACTCACTACTTTTCTCCAATATACCCACTTTATATGATTGATCCCACAACTTTGCTAACTTTTCCTACTTTTCTCCACTGCTTTATACATTTTCTTAATCTCCGTACACAACTCAAATATAAACAAATAGGTGGGACGGATGGAGTATTTATTTTAAAATCATTTTATAAATTCCAAAACTCACATGCTGTTAGGTCCTGATAAGTTTGTAGAAGGGGGGTTGAATACAAACTATACCGTTTTATCGAAATTTGTTCGTTTAAGATTAAACAATTTAGAACAAATTAATGCGGAATAAAAACTGAAACAATATTCAAGTTAAATAAAAACTCTATTAAACTTGAGGAGTGTTACAACTTTGATCACTGATTACAAAGAACTTAATAAAACAAATCTAGAATAAATTCGACATGAATTTATCTATTTTTGTAATAAAAAGGATCGAATACTAAAAAGTAGTTCGATATAAAATCTAGGGATTATGATCCGCTAGAAAGCTAAAGCAGTACAAGTGAAATGATCCTTATGAATTTAATGATAAGAACTTGTCAAGAATTAAATCACTGGCCGGAAATGAATGCTTTGCAGTTGAAGAAGTAATGAAGAATGTAATGCTTTTTGGTCTGTGTCTTTTCTTCTCTGTGTGTTTTTTGTAATGTCAAGTGCCTCTTTTATTTATACAATTCACTTGTCCATCTTTTCCACGCGCCAATCCACTAGCAGATTGTATTTAGAAGACTTGCTGGAAAACTATTCTTTTTGCCTTGGAAGACAATCGGGAAGACAAGCTATTGTACATGGAAGACAATCGGTAAGACTTACATTTACTCTAGGAAGACAATCGGGAAGACAAGCTTGTGAGTCTTCCTAGTTAAATAAACTGAGTCTTCCTAGTTTAAATCTAAGTCTTCCTAGTTCATTTTTATTCTAATTTAAATAATTAACTAAATAAATTATGTATTAAATTAATTCTTTGCAAAATTAATTTAATAAATAATATACTTAATAATATTAATTATTTATAAGAGAATAAATAGAATAAGTTGACTTCTCAATTAATTCCAGAATCACTTAAAACTTAGATAAATAACAAACACAATAGTACGTTGACACTCGATGTACTGTCTGGTTCATGAGTGACTAACGACAATGTCTGTTCTTTATCTATTTAACTTTAAGTAGTGATTCACTACCTTCTCATTCAAGAACTCCGTAATCAGTATCTTTTTCTGTCACCACTTGAAATCTCTGTCACTTTAATAAATCCACTGAGCTTGAATACTTCATTGAGGCTTGATCAATAAATTGAGCTTCTTTCAATGTAGAATCACTTCAAGTCTGTAGATGACTTTAATCTTCATTCTTTGACAGATATAATCTTCTGAGATTCCTGTGACAATTGATTTTTATTATTTACTTATTACATCTTAATTAAAGTTGAGTAGAATCCTCGGTGTTTACAAATAGGACTAGACATATGCCTTTCAATCTCCCCCTATTTGTTTGTTAGACAATAACAACCAAATACTCTAGAGGATAACTCAACTAAAACAAGAAAAGATAAAACTTTTAAGAGCCAAGCAAATAATAAAAAGTTCTGGATTAAATATAACAATTTCCAGATTCAAACAGTAAAGATAAATACAAGATAGATGTTCCTCTAGACTGAACATATGAATACATTTCCCTATCTTGATTTACCTAGCTCTAAAGATATAACATTTACAAATGAGCTAACTACATCATGCCTTTAGTCTCTAATTTCACCTTCTTCAGCTTCTTGTAAGGTGACTAGAAGATTTTTGTCAAGGACACGATCACTTTCAGTAACCACACCACTTGGCATTACTGGTTGATTGGTGATCTTCTTCAATCTATTCTTCATCAGAGCATATCTTGGAATTTTCTCCGTGCAGTAGTCTGAAATCATATCAGCAACTTCAGACTTCTCTACAGAAGCAAACCCAGAAGTTCTAAGAAGATTCTCCAACTTCACCAGTTGCATAGCAGTCTGTAGCTTCATGGAATCAGGATCCAGCCTCACAGTCTCTAAAGTTGTACCTCTGTAGATTTTGACTTCATAAGGAAAATGTACAACTTGAGGACTGGCCTTCATAGCAGAATCTCTAAGCCGGTCATATAGAAGCTCATTCAAGCAAGAAGATCTCTTTACTTTACTCATTAGAATCCATAATTCAGATAGAGATCTTCTTTGTAGGAGGTCAAGAGAAATGGTGAATGACCATTCAAGAGCACTTGAGACATAAATGAACAGTTCTTGCCTCACTTGATCAAATGCAGACGTAATCCTTAGGATATCTTCCTTCAATGCCTTCATATATAATGAGTTGTCTGGATTAACCGTTCTGATCTTCTCAAGCAGCTTCAGAAAAGTAGCATCATTGTTTGTGTCTCTCTGAGGGATATCAAACATCTCCCTTGCCTTGTCCCACTTGCTTCCTTGCTTCATCCTCACATCCAATCTCCTTTCTTTGACATGAATACTATGAAGACGTTGTTTGTCTTCATGTTCAGCCTTTTGAATTTTCAGCTTCTGAGATATGATGTCTGAGACCTTGGCATTCTCACCCTCCTTTCTCCTTAGCTCTGCTTGCTGTTTCTTCAACTCTTTCTGAAACAAGGGGCCAGGTGTATATAGATCAGCTTCATCCTCCCAATCCTCAAAGTTTGCTGCCTCCTCAACCTCCTCCTTACCAAAAGCTTCTTCAGGTATGGTCTTCTCCAGATCACCAGATGTGTCATAATGGAAGTCATCCTGTTCACCGTGGTAGTAGTAGGCATCATCAAAGACAGTATCCTCCAGTGATTGTTTACCTTTTCCCTTATCTCCTCCAGAAGCTCCTCCTTCTTTTCCTTTCTTCTCCTTCTCCCCCTTAGTTGAGGAATCCTCTACAGTTTGAGCTGTGGAAGCCCTAGGATTCACCTCAGATGTTCTCCTTATCTCTCCTCTTTCTCTCCCATCTCCTCCTTCATCAGCATCATCATCCTCATCATCATCTCCCTCAAAGAATGTTCTTTGCTCTTCAGTAGGTTGATGTGAATTCTTGATCATATTGTATAGGTGCTTCATCCCTTCATTAAGATGCTCCATTCCGTCTTCAATCCTAGACATCCTTTGTTCATTAAACCTCTGGTTTTTATCAGATGTTTGCAGAATAAAGTCCACCTTGGTAGAAATAGAAGCAATCTCCTTGACACTCTCTGATATCTGAGCATTTGACATTGTAAGATCAGAGATGTCTGAAGCCACCAGTACTTGAGATTGTTGGATTGAATTCAGCCTCGGGAGTAAATTATTCTTCAATCCTTCCAGGTCATCTTTCACAGTACCCAGCTGATTTGATACAGAGGTGGTAGATTGAGCAACCACTTGTGCTTTCAGAAGATTGTTCTCAGCCTGGGTTTCTTGTAACTTCCTTTGTAGATCAGCTAGCTGGTTCAACAAAGCAGTGTTTGTGTCAGTGTGTGCACTCACCTCAATTGCTCTCAGTGGTGTTTCACTCAACTCACGTGCTTGTGTTTCACTCGGTGTTTGATTCATATCTCTCACCACTAACTGTCTGTCAAGATTCTCATTAGATGTACCTGCAGGAAAAATCACCCTAGCCCCTTCAAGAGAGGTCAGTGGTGGTGCAATGGGAGTTCGCAATTCCCGATCCCTGAATGAGTCTGTCAAAATATTTGACATTGTATACTGAATTTCTTCAGGGACAGACTCATCAAGTTGCCTTTCACTTTCTCCAGTATAAACTGCGAGTGAAAAATCCCTTAGGGGAGCCAGAGATGTTCCCTCTGGGAGGGGAGAAAATGATTCTATTATTGGTGGCGAAGAATCAGATTTTCCCTTTGATGCCTGTGAAGGCACTTCTACCGTTACTATGGTAGGCACTGTTTCAAAGTCAAAAGTAAAGTGCTCTCCTGGCATGGTGTCCTGAGTGTCATCTATATGGATATCTTCTCCCATTGTGAGTAATGGGAGTGTGCTTGACTCAGTACAAGATGCCATGGCCCTATGGCGAATTTCAATAGATTCATCCTGTTGAGAGGATGTCTCCAGAGACTGTGTAGTGGCCATATCAATGTCCATATCCTTTTGAGAGGATACAGATGGGCTTACAGTTGTCTCCCTATAGGTTCTTCTTTTCTTTAAGGGTGGAGACAGAGCTGTGGGAACACTCATTTCAGGTATATCACTAACATTTCTTGAACTGGTTTGTACATTAGGCTCAGGTTGTGTTTCAGGAGTATTTGACTCTCTGTTTGGCTCTATGACCTGGGTCAGAGACTGTGGTTCTACAATCTCTGGGTCAGCCCTAACAACCACTTGGGTTTCAATTGAAGTACCAGAAGAAGAACCAAAGTTAGGAATAACTACCTGCAGTGGAACTGGATGTGGTTCGGGAACTTGTTCACCAAAGATAGGAAGATTAATGAATTGACTCATCAATGGTGAAACAAGAACAGGTATATTGAGGAATTTGGATGAGACATCAAGTCTGGTGTAGAATTTGGTGTCTGTGGTTGGAGAGGTTTCAAATCTAGCTTCTCGAAACAGTTCTACCTGCTCAGCAGTGAGAAGATGATTAATGATAAGAGTTAGAAAGCGAGGGTACCAACACCTTACTTTCACACCATTATCAGAATCTCTCCTAGAGTGAGCAAGCCTGTTGAGCAATAGGTTCCACAGAATCTCAGCAAAGTTCAATCTACGACCAAATACTATAGCATAGGCAATGTACTGATTAAGACTGGTAATGCAATGAAAGTTTGTTTTTGTGCAGTTACCAAATACCCTAGCTATAGTATCAAAGAACAGATCTCATTCCCTTACTACAAAACTCTTGGACAATTTAACCATTTGAAAGGGACCCTGATAATGAATATTCACAAAGAACTGTGATAACTCATCATCAGTGGGTAAGGGATCAAACCTGTCCTTTGGAAAATGCAACACATCACAAAATAAATCAAAAGTAACTGTATATTGCTGGTTTAAAATATTGAAAGTAAAAGATTTTGAATCTTCAGCAATAACAGCACTTGAACACAACATCCTTAATGGATCAATTTTCAGAAGTGCATTGGCACAAATAGCATAACTAACACATGTATTGCTATTTAAAAATTGAATCCACGGTCTAAAACGTTCCACTTTACACCTAGCCGGATCAAAATACCCAACAAAATTATTTAACACAAGTTCAAAATTATTAGGATCCATTTTAAAACAAAACACAAAATTTAATTAATCTTAAAATAAAATTAAAATTTTAGGGATTTTTAGAATTAATAAAAATTACTTAAAATCCAGAAAATTCAACTTTTATCAAAATTAACTAAATTTTAATTAAAAATCCTAAAAATTCGAACTTAACTTTGAAATGCAAAAACTGTATTGGGCAACTTAATCTCAAACACACACCAGTTAAACACTCACAGAAATTCGTTCTTAACAAGATTTAAACAGTCAAACACTAACCAAACACAAGATTAATCACAAGAAAGTCGAACAGATTTAGAAAAAATTTAGCAGAGTTTCGACTTAATATGATTAGATTCGAAATAAGTGAATAACTGAATTGCTAAGTTAAAACTTGAGCAAAGATAAAGATCTGAACAATGAACTTTGCAGAAGTATGAAGGAATTCGAATGGGGGGAAGTTTTTCACACAAAACAAATGAAAATAACTGCTAAGGCAAACACAAAGAATAGCAGTGTATGTACGTTGTATGTATATATAGAATTAAGGAATAATTAAACTGTAAAAGAAAGGTTGAACGGTTTTTTTTTAAATTTGTATTGGGAAGACAATCGGGAAGACTTAGGATAGTCTTCCCGGTAGTCTTCCTAATACAAATTAGTAAGTTTTCCGGAAAATTGATTTAAAGAAAAACAGAAATAAAACTAAATAATTCATAGTCTTCCCGAGAGTCTTCCTAGTTCAAAAAACTGGGAAGACTTCGAAAAAGACTTAAAATAAAAAGGAAAAAACAAAAAAGAAAAAGAAAATATCCCTTGTTTTCCCGGTAGTCTTCCTAGTGTAAAGCTGGGAAGACTTAGGAAAAATTCAGAATTTAATTCGAATATTTACAGAAAATGCTGAGAAACTTATAAAAATGCATGAAAAATATATAAAATTCTAGAAAAATTCACAGAAAGTTCCATAAATCCTAGAAAACTATGCAGAATATTATAGAAATGCATAAAATTAATATAAACTTGCAGAAAAATTCAAACAACAATATTTACAATCTGAAAAATACCTAAATAATTCTAAATAAATATATTTTCAATAAAAATACATTTCTCTACTTAAAAAATATGAGAAAAATATTTTTAAAGAAAATAAAATATCTAGAGCTATTTAAATACACAAGCATGTACTATTAAATGAGAATTGACAGTGAATATCATTTAAATGACAAGAGAAAATGAATTTTAAAGAACAAACATGACAGAGATATTGTTAATCACTAAGACTGTTTAACATACCCAATTTACCAACTAACTTGATAAATGTGGATTCGTCAACAGATTTAGTGAATATATCTGCAGTCTGTTCTTCTGTGGGTACAAAGTGTAACTCCACAGTTCCATTCATGACATGCTCTCTGATAAAATGATACCTGATATCAATGTGCTTCGTTCTCGAGTGCTGCACAGGGTTGTTGGAGATTGCTATGGCACTTGTATTATCACAAAATATGGGAATTTTGTCTAATGCAAAGCCATAGTCCTTTAATTGATTCCGTATCCATAAGATCTGAGCACAACAGCTTCCAGCAGCAATATATTCAGCTTCTGCTGTTGAATTGGAAACTGTTTGCTGTTTCTTGCTATACCAGGAAATCAACCTACCTCCTAGGAATTGACAACTCCCAGAGGTGCTTTTTCTATCCACAACACTACCTGCATAATCAGAATCTGTATATCCAACAAGATTAAAACCAGAATCTTTAGGGTACCAGATACCTAGATTAGGTGTACCCTTAAGATATCTCAAGATTCTTTTCACAGCAACGAGATGAACATCTCTAGGGTCCGCTTGGAACCTTGCACACAAGCATGTAGCATACATAATATCTGGTCTACTAGCAGTAAGATAGAGTAAGGAGCCAATCATACCTCTGTAGCTTGTAACATCTACCTTGATAGATTTGTCAGAAGCTCCAAGTTTGATGGCTGTTGAAGATGGAGTCCTTGCTGATGCTGAATCCTCCATATGATACTTCTTGAGGAGTTCTTTGAGATACTTGGATTGACAAATAAATATACCATTTGACCTTTGACTTACTTGTAATCCAAGAAAGAACTTCAGCTCACCCATCATACTCATTTCAAACTTACTCTGCATAAGCTCAGCAAATCTCTTACAGAGATTATCATTAGTAGACCCAAATATGATGTCATCCACATAGACTTGGACTAATATCATATCATTTTTGTGTTTCTTTGAAAAAAGAGTTTTGTCTATGATACCTCTAACAAAACCATTTTCTAAAAGAAAACCAGAGAGAGTGTCATACCATTTTCTTGGGGCTTGTTTGAGACCATAGATAGCCTTGAAGAGAAAGTACACAAAGTCCAGCAGCTCCTGATTTTCAAAGCCAGGGGGATGTTCCACATACACTTCTTCATCAAGTTCACCATTCAGGAATGCACTCTTAACATCCATTTGATAGACTTTAAAATTGGAATAAGCAGCAAATGCTAAGAACATCCTGATGGCCTCAAGTCTAGCCACTGGTGCATAGGTTTCATCATAGTCAATGCCTTCAGCTTGAGAATACCCTTGTGCAACCAGTCTTGCCTTGTTCCTTGTAACAATGTCTTCCTCGTCTAGCTTGTTCCTGTATACCCATCTTGTACCAACTACTTTCTTGTTCTTTGGCCTGGGTACCAGCTTCCAGACTTGTTGTTGTTCAAATTGATTGAGTTCATCTTGCATAGCAATCACCCAATATGGATCAGTCAGTGCTTCCTCAGTTTTCTTTGGCTCCATTTTAGATAGAAATGCTGAGAAAAGACATTCATTCTGAGAAGCTCTTCTAGTTTTAACTCCAACATCTGGATCACCAATGATCAGCTCAAAAGGATGAGCTCTATTCCAAACAGTCTGTCTTGGAAGATTTGATCTTGATGATTCACCTTGAAATTCACTTTGATGTTGTGAGTGACTAGCTGATCCTTCATTTGCTCCCCCTGAGTTGTTGCTTGATTGCCTTGATGATTCTTCTCCAGTGTTGGTGGTATCTCCATTGTTACCAGTGTTTCCACCACCATCACCATGATCATTATCATCATTATTATTATCATCACCAGCAATAACTTCAGGTGGGGCTTCATCATCTGATTCTGAGTCTGGCAAGTTATCAAACTTCAGCTTTTCAGATGAGTCTTCTTTTTGGATACTGGGGAACTTAGTGTCATCAAAAGTAACATTGACACTTTCCTTTACTGTGTGACTGCCAACCACGTAGACCCTGTAAGATCTTCTGGAATATCCAACAAAAATAGCTTCTTGTGCCTTTGCATCAAACTTGCCACGTTTAACATTGTCATCTATAAGCACAAAGCATTTTGCTCCAAATACATGAAAGTACTTGACAGTTGGTTTCTTGTTGTTCATGATCTCATACGGAGTCTTCATTAAGTCCTTGTTGATTAGAGTTCGATTCTGAGTATAACAAGCTGTATTAGCTGCTTCAGCCCAAAAGTACGTTGGAAGTTTGGACTCACTTAGCATAGTCCTAGCTGCTTCAATCAATGTACGATTCTTTCTTTCCACTACTCCATTGTGTTGAGGAGTTCTAGGGGCAGAATACTGTCTTGTTATTCCTTTATCAGCACAAAAATCAGTTAGAATGGCATTCTTGAATTCAGTACCATTATCTGACCTTATGGCTCTAACAGGGAATCTAGAATCCAGCTCAATCAACTTTATGTGGCCAATCACCAGGAATGGGGTCTCATCCTTGGAATGTAGGAATAAAACCCATGTATATTTTGAATAGTCATCAACAATCACAAGTGCATATTGTTTCTTTGACATGGACATCACATTAACTGGACCAAACAAATCCATGTGCAGTAGCTGAAGAGGTTCAGTTATTGATGATGTATCATTGCCCTTGTGAGAAGCCTTCTTTGACTTTCCTTTCTGGCATGCCTCACATAGTCCTTCCTGTGTAAATTCCATCTGAGGCAAACCTCTAACTAATTCCCTCTTGACTAAAGAGTTCATAGTTTTGAAGTTAAGGTGAGACATCTTCTTGTGCCATAGCCAACTATCATCTGATGAAGCTTTAGCATAAAAACAATTAACTTCATCTTTGAATCCCGAGTTCAGATCAGCTATGAACAAGTCACCTTTCCTCACTCCTTGAAGAGCAGGCTTTCCATTCTTCTTGTGAAGGATCTGGCACTTCTCTCTTTCAAAGGAAACAGAATATCCTCTGTCACAGAACTGACTGATGCTGAGAAGATTGAACGTCAGACCTTCCACAAATGAAACATCTTCAATGATAACATTTCCGTACTTCAAACAGCCATATCCTTTCGTAATACCCTTGCTGTTATCTCCAAAGGTTACTACTGGGCCAGCTTTCTCAACCAAATCTGATAGCAGGGCTCTATCTCCGGTCATATGCCTTGAACAACCACTGTCAAGAACCCATATAACACGGCTTACCTGTTTAACTCCCTGCAATACCAGATTGATTAGTCCTTCCTCGGAACCCACACTTGATTGGGTCCGGCATACTTAAAGAATTGGCCTTTGTCAGGCAAAACAACATTTTTAACTAAAACTACTTCAACCTCTTTCACATAAGAGCGTTTCCATTTATAGCCAGCCTTAACACATTTCTGAGTAGGCTTAGGGATAAATGAATCCACTCTAATCTGAGGAGGACTAGTAGTCTTTGCTTTAACATGCTTCTTATTATTAACATGTTGACGTGGAGCAGTCTTATCACTAGATACATGCTTTTTATTAAAGAAAGCATACATAACATTAAAAGCACAAGACATGCAATTACTCACACCACATGCTTTATGAGAAGAATTAACAGCAGGCATGTTAGTTCTACAGTTGTTTTGATCCAACTTATGGATATCTGATTTAGTCTTTTTAGTTGTAGCAACTTTGACTGGAATATCAGATATACACTTTTTGGACTGTTCAACTTCCAAAGCAGTATCTTCTTCATGAATCTCCTCAGCAATGATTATAGAGTATTCATTCAGAGGTTCTGCTTCGGACTCCTTACAGAAGGGTGTTTCAATACCCTTAAGCACATATGGAACAACCTTTCCTTCAGATTTGAATCTACAAGGGGAATTAATTCCAAGCAATCCAATGGCCTCATTATAACCATAACCTATACTGACATGATTACCAATAGCTTGTTTATTGAGAATCTCTTTAGCCGTCTTACAAGAGCTAAAATAGGCATTAGCTTTAGTCTTGAGCTCACTAATCTCTTTCTTAAGAATGGTTTCCAGTTGAATATAACATTTAACCCTATTCTCAAGAAAAGCTATTTTCTCAACAAGTTCATCCTGATTAACATGCACTAGTTTTAATTCTTTTATCTCATTTTCAAGATTTGTGTTCAAAAGAATTATTCTATCATTTTCAGTGCGAGCACATTCTAAGGTGCCACCAAGATGACGAATCATTTCAGTATCAGTAAACATTACCTCTGACATGTGTGCAGATGAAGTGCTTGCCTCTTTAGCCACTAAAGCAAGGTTCCCAATCTCACCTGCTTCTTCATCACTGTCAGTGTCATCCCAACTCTTTCCTTCAGCAACATAAGCTTTCCCAATCTTGTTCTTCTTGCTAGAATCAAATGTGTTTCTAGTCACTTGCTTTGGCTTTCTGCACTCAGTAGCAAAGTGACCCAACTCATTGCAATTGTAGCATCTGATTGTGCTCCTTTCCACAGTTCCAGTTTTGTAGCCACCCCTTGAGCCACTTGAAGATGAAGAACCACCTCTCTGAAACCTGGGTCTGAACTTAAGATTGGGATTCCTCTTGAATCTAAACTTCCCAAACTTGCTGACTATCAAAGCCAAATCACCATCCTCCAGCTGATCAAGTTCTTCTAAGGAATAGAAGTCACCACCAGATTGATCAATGGATGTTAATCCATATTCAGCATCAATAACATTCATGTTAGAACTGGAAGGTTGAACATGCTTCACTTCCAGTTTCTGTGGGACTTCAGCAGCCAGTGCAGTAGAAGTACTAACAATCTTCCCAGTTCCATACAGCTCCCTTTGTTGAATCTGCTCCAGCTCATAGGTCTTCAGAACACCATACAATCTCTCCAAAGCAATTTCATTCATATCTCTTGCTTCTCTAATGGCAGAAATTTTGTGCTCCAAATTAGGTGGAAGTGTAAGAAGGAACTTCTTGTTAATCTCCTTGTTGGTGTAGTGTTTCCCATTGAGATTCAGATCATTTATTAATTTGTTATATCTCTCAAAAACCTGAGAGATACCTTCACCAGGGTTTGATCTGAAATGCTCATATTGTGAGGTGAGAATCTCCAGCATATTCTCCCTAACTTCCTCTGTCCCCTCATTGATTATCTCTATAGTTGCCCAAATGTGTTTAGCAGTATCACAGTTGAGAACATGATTATGCATGATTGGATCAAGACAATCAATAAGGATCAACTGAAGACAGGAATCCTAGGTAACATCCTCTTTCTCATCAGGAGTGTAATCCTTGGCATCTTTAGGGTACATTCTGGCAGCCCTAGTCACAACATTATTCTCAATGAGTTCTCCCTCAATAATCATAGGGACTTTGGGACCGTTCTTCAGCACATCAATGTATTTAGGATTTGCAACCTTAAGAAATAGAAGCATTTTCTTCTTCCACATTGGATAATGCTCCTTGCTGAACATAGGGATTTTGACAGTACCAACTTTCTGTGTAGTAGACATCTTTTGAGATTTTTAGGAATAAGATAAAAAATCAGAGTTTAAAAGAAAAATCTCAAAACAATTGGATCTTTGATTTGTATATCAATCAAAAGGCTCTGATACCAATTGTTAGGTCATGATAAGTTTGTAGAAGGGGGGTTGAATACAAACTATACCGTTTTATCGAAATTTGTTCGTTTAAGATTAAACAATTTAGAACAAATTAATGCGGAATAAAAACTGAAATAATATTCAAGTTAAATAGAAACTCTATTAAACTTGAGGAGTGTTACAACTTTGATCACTGATTACAAAGAACTTAATAAAACAAATCTAGAATAAATTCGACATGAATTTATCTATTTTTGTAATAAAAAGGATCGAATACTAAAAAGTAGTTCGATATAAAATCTAGGGATTATGATCCGCTAGAAAGCTAAAGCAGTACAAGTGAAATGATCCTTATGAATTTAATGATAAGAACTTGTCAAGAATTAAATCACTGGCCGGAAATGAATGCTTTGCAGTTGAAGAAGTAATGAAGAATGTAATGCTTTTTGGTCTGTGTCTTTTCTTCTCTGTGTGTTTTTTGTAATGCCAACTGCCTCTTTTATTTATACAATTCACTTGTCCATCTTTTCCACGCGCCAATCCACTAGCAGATTGTATTTAGAAGACTTGCTGGAAAACTATTCTTTTTTGCCTTGGAAGACAATCGGGAAGACAAGCTATTGTACATGGAAGACAATCGGTAAGACTTACATTTACTCTAGGAAGACAATCGGGAAGACAAGCTTGTGAGTCTTCCTAGTTAAATAAACTGAGTCTTCCTAGTTTAAATCTAAGTCTTCCTAGTTCATTTTTATTCTAATTTAAATAATTAACTAAATAAATTATGTATTAAATTAATTCTTTGCAAAATTAATTTAATAAATAATATACTTAATAATATTAATTATTTATAAGAGAATAAATAGAATAAGTTGACTTCTCAATTAATTCCAGAATCACTTAAAACTTAGATAAATAACAAACACAATAGTACGTTGACACTCGATGTACTGTCTGGTTCATGAGTGACTAACGACAATGTCTGTTCTTTATCTATTTAACTTTAAGTAGTGATTCACTACCTTCTCATTCAAGAACTCCGTAATCAGTATCTTTTTCTGTCACCACTTGAAATCTCTGTCACTTTAATAAATCCACTGAGCTTGAATACTTCATTGAGGCTTGATCAATAAATTGAGCTTCTTTCAATGTAGAATCACTTCAAGTCTGTAGATGACTTTAATCTTCATTCTTTGACAGATATAATCTTCTGAGATTCCTGTGACAATTGATTTTTATTATTTACTTATTACATCTTAATTAAAGTTGAGTAGAATCCTCGGTGTTTACAAATAGGACTAGACATATGTCTTTCACATGCCATTAAATCATTATTATTTATTCAAAAATGTGCGAATCTTTTTTCTAACAGTTAAATTTAGTGATGGGTAAATGTTCTGAATGATATGTAAATTTATCATTCGACCTTCAGTCCTACAATGCATTGAAGAATGTCATCTACCCGAAAGATATAGTTGGTCCCTGTCCCCGGCCTAACAAATTTAGAATTATGTACAAATAAACACAAAAAATTACTCCCTCCGTTCCAGTCATTTCTATACACTTTCCATTTTGGAATGTCCCTCTCATTTCTATACATTTCAAAAATAGTAACTTTTAATAATATAAAACACTATTACAACCACTACTTTCTCCACTATCTCTATTCTATAATAATATAAAACACTATTACACTCACTACTTTCCTCCACTATCTCAAATCTATTATTAAATATTGATAGTTCCCACCACTTTACTCACTTTTCATCTAATTTTACTCATTTTTTATGTCTTTTCTTAGTATACATGCCCTCAATGAATTCCGTCCCAATGTATAGTGTATAGAATTCACTGGGACGGAGGAGTACGTTTTTATCTCATATTATTCAATAGCAAAATCATTTGAGAGTTTCTAACCAAGTGCCGATTACAATTTACAGGGCACCCCATTAGTTAAATATACTGATTAATATATGACATAGTCGAGTATCACAAAGGAACATACTAACCAGTTCAATAGTTCAGACACTAGATTTGGAAACTAATGATGCTTAAAACTAAACCTTGAAGCAAAAAATTAGTGATTGCTTACAAATTTATTACAACAAAGAGGTGGGCCTCTGCTGGTCCTTCCATATATACATTCAAGATTGAAAAATAATATTCATTATATTCTCATGCAAATATGATGGACAAACGATACATAAGTTCTTAGATTCACTGAATCCACACCTGGGCATTACATATTCTTAATGTGTGCTTATTGTTCATTTTCCTTGCAAATAATATTCGCTTTGCAAACACACAACAGAAACACTAGCAAGTACATGGATTCAAATAATCATTTAGTTTAATTGACTAGTATATGTATATTGTATCACTGTCAAGCAAGTACAATAGATATTACTTTATCATACTCAAGTATATAATTAATCTTAATGAACTCGGTGCCTGCTGCAGCTGCTCCATTGAATAACTCGGTCAAAATTTTATATTTCGTAAAAGAAATTTGTATGTCACTTAAAACACAGATTCAAGACTCCGGATGATGATGTACATCATTTTGATCAGACATTGAAACGAAACAGCATAACATCTCCTTCTTTGACAACATAATCTTTCCCTTCCGATCTCAACTGTATAGGACAAGAAACATATAAACCTAAGTGATTAATGAGCAGAGAATATAGCATGCATGCATTTCAGTTGTTATGATAGTAAAATTACGGTCAATCTGATCTATTTTACAGATGTTTCCCCCTCTCATGCCCAATTCTACCTGACGTTAAACCCCTGCTAATGCTATATGACATGATTACTGTATATATTTATAATATTCAAGTAGCTAAAGTACATATGTAAACTGTAAATATATATGAAATACACACACACAAACATACAGTTGTGTGTTAACTTATTTCAAGATTTGCATAGATCCCATAACTTATGTGAAGTCCCCTGTGGACACAAATTGCCTGTAAAGTTAAAGGATAGTACAACATAGTAAAGGGCAATAAAACCAAACCAAACATATATCCGGTGTTTCTCACTCATGCTACATGCTAAAGAGTGTTCTTTATGTATTTGTTTTTTGCTAATACATTCATGAGTGTTCTGATATATAAGAACGCTTAAGAAGAGTCATCGGCATGGTTTAATAGACCCATATTATTACATATTTAAAAGATGCGAATACAGTGGGTATGGTCGTATGATATGCGTACATTTTACTCCTACATTACGAGCAGAATTCAGTGGGTATGTTTTAGTTTATTTTAAATACTTGCCACTCCAAAGTTATAAGTTGGTTTGGCTCTTTAGGGTCACACCTACCAGTCCTACAGACCCCCCCCCCCCCCCCCCCCCCCCCCTCACACACACACACATAAAAAAACTCCTTAGTTATAAAGGACTAATTGAAGTGCAAAAGGTAATAGATGAACAAAGATCACTCCTAATTTACAAAAGATAAATAGAATCCTAATTAAATGGCTTCTAAAGTCTCTTTCAATTTTTTGACCCGTTGTCCTATATATAGAAACATATAAACTGTTCAAAACACGGATCCCCAGAAACTAATTATTTATAATATATGTATATAATATAGTTCTAAATAAATAGAAGAACTTCATTTAATCATATTTAGATGAAATAACATTAGATTATATATTCAATATTAAACCAGTGAATTTTCATTAATATACAAGTAAAAATATATAAAAAAAACATATATACTTTTCAATTACTACATATATAAATTTATCAAAAAGCTTTTTAACTGTAAAATGAAATAAAAAAATAAATTATATAGCAACACCAACACAAATTGAAAAACGTAAACATTCGGGAAAAAACCGTGCTTAATATGACTCTATTATTGTACCAATAATCAAAGTAAAGGGCACAACTTTTTCAAAACAACACAAAATTACTGAAATTCCCCTGTACCGAAAAACGTGAAGAAAACGGGCTCTATAATCGTTGGCTCTTCTCAGATAACAAATGATAGATATCTCCCTTTATTTTGCTTCAGCCATACAAAGAATGATGGGCAAAGAACCAGAAATTACATAGGGAAGCAAATACATCAACTTACAAGTCCTTTCTCCCTTGCAGATGCAAGTGAACCAGCTGCAACAAAATCATCATAGGCAACCTGAAGAAACAAATACAATACAAAATACAAATATGAGATAAAACTCACTGGCTGGATGATACACTATGCATCACATAATTGCAAAACAAGCTTTAAAAGCAACCAAATAACAAATCCAAGGTACAATTATGTTGCATATGATATTATAATGGCATATATCAAACTGGCAAATCGATTCATCCATCATACTGAGAAATATTAAGGAAGCCAAAAGGAAAAAATTGCTGCTCACCGTCTCTGCTCGAATGAAACCCTTCTCAAAGTCCGAATGAATAACTCCAGCTGCTTGAGGTGCGGTCATACCTAACACATCACAACTATTAACTGAAGCAGCATTTGAAAATTTGTTACTAGTATCTGTCCACACATTTAACAATAGTATCGTGAATGCCTTTCAGTCTCATAATAATGCTGAATTTTGCATCCGCCTAGGAGATTCTGTTTCTGTTCCCTGATTTGTCAGTCAGGTTCTCACGAACAGGTTTTTCCAATCGAAATTTGGAAAATAACTGATTTGAAGGTCGCAACTCGCGATAAAACGAAAAATAAGTGAAGACTAAAACACGAGAGGAATATATCTAGGATATGAATCAAAAAGTAACACACACCTGAAAGTATGGTCCATGCCTTTGTTTCCTGTATGAAAGAAAAAAAAGAGTTAAATGACCGAAATAAATATTTACAAAATGATTAGAGTAATAGAGTCTTGATGTTACTTCACCTTTTCCCCTGAAGTGAAGTATGTACGCAGTCCTAAAAGGTCATAAGTTGCTCTGATAAGATTTCCAAGGCCACTTTCATCCACACCTAGCGAGTTCAAAAATTCTATCCTCTCCTCGGATGGAAGTTCAGTAAGCTCTGATTCCACCTGGAAAAAAAAATCCCTAGATGAGTAACTAGTGGAACATTTGTTGTCACTAAACTTGTGACAGTGGTGAAACAAATAACAGTGACTATCAAGTATGTCAGAACTATATATTGATGATGGGTCCTTATTTTTTTTTGAGGAAGGGTAATGTCAAATATCAAAAATCCTAATCATATTCATAAGTAGATTGAAAAGTTACTAGATCAATGACACATAGTTTCTATCTATTATGTTTAACACTAAGAAAACTCACGATCTTTACCAGATGAAATCTCTGTGTGTGTATTTATATATAATATATTACATAGATACACAGTCTGTCAGTGTGAATAAAAAATTAGAACCAACCTGTGCTGAGACAGTTACTATTCCAGATTTTAACTCCGAAGCAAGCTTCATCACGTCTTTGACATGAGGATTTGCTTCGGGTGCAGCTAAATCAGATTCCGCAACATTTGCCACATAAATGACTGGCTTCATTGTAAGTAAACACATGTGCTTTATAGCATCCTTTTCAAACTCTGTTAAAGGAACTGATCGAGCTGGTTTTCCATCCATTAGAGCCTGCTGAATTCTTTCCAATGCAGACTTTTCTGCTTCCTCCTAAAATTAGAAAATAAACACAATCAATCATCAGCTGACAAAGTCCCCCCTCGCTTCTTAGAAAAATAAGAACAAATTGGATGCAACAGATACCTTAACTTTTGCTTGTGGATTGGCTTTCCCTTTCTTCAGTTTCTCAATTCTTTTCTCAATCTGCATTTCTTGTAAACATTACAGTTTAGTTCCATTAGTTTGACTTATTTAGTATGATAGAATGGAACTTTACAGAAACACACAAAACTGAAGATCGCCAAAAATAGTTACAACTTACAAGCTACGTCCTAGAGGCAGCGAGGCACTTGAGACATTATGTGCTAAGTTAAACAATCACACGAAGGTCTTATATCTTAACTAAAACACCAACACTACATACTAGTAAAGAATGGATATAACAAAAGATGCACATCTGTGGCCTATGAAGTATGAATAGTAAATGGAAGTCATCTGTATTAAAGGGAGACTTAAATTGAGGGTGAAGTACCTGTCACATTACAGGATATATATGGTGGGAGTGGTGACTGAATACTCCATACTCCATAATACAGTAAGAGAGTCTAAAAACTAAGAGAGTCCAGTGTGGTTTACTTCATGGTGCTCAATAAGGGTGCTATAGCTAGTACAATTGAATAACACGCAGCTATGAACCATTAGAAAATGATATAAATTCCTTTGGAGCAAGGCAATCAATAACATAATTGTTGTATAATGTTGTGATACTACCAATACCCGACCTATCTTCCAATAATATTGTGTACATTCTTAGTGCCGGTTCCACATGTCCATATGGTTCTTACTTCTTAGAGAAGGTTAGACCAGATATAGGCGTGATTGCTGGTGGGAAGGGTAGTCAGAATTCATAAAAGAAATTGGTAACTTTTGAGTGCAAGACATTCAGTTCCATCAATAACTTTCACATCCTAATAGCTATTATGTAGCTACATGCATGGTTGTTACGTCGGTAAGTCGAGTCGAGTCGAGTCGACTGTGGTGCCCGGCAAGTCGAGTCGTGACTAGTCGACACTAGTCGGAGGGTGTGGTAGAGATTTCAGGCTTTTGTTTTCTCCTCCTCCACAGGTTGAGACTTTTGACATCTGGTAAAGGATGGTTTAGTAATATTTATAAAATATGTAGTTGGGTAACTTTTAAACAGATAGACTTTTATTTTGCTAGTCAACTCTTATCGAGATTGTACTAGTAATGGGAAGGTTGTGTAATATTTAATGCAGTAGTCTTGTTTCAAAGCCAAAACTTGTAAAAGATTCTAGCTTGTGAGAGTGTCTTTTATATATTGTTAATTATTATGCATGCATGTTTTATTCAGTGACACCGGGTTTCCGGGCTGTCACAGGTTGGTATCAGTGTCTTTTATATATTGTTAATTATTATGCATGCATGTTTTATTCAGTGACACCGGGTTTCCGGGCTGTCACAACCATAGCACAAATTAGTGATGCAAATTGAACTATCTACATTCACCTTTATTGGGTAGTTGGCATAATTTTCAATGCATTTGATTTTTTTTGAAAGGGGGAAGAGGGGAGGAGATGAGATTCGATCTCGAGACTCAGCAGCTTTGACACTGCTTACCACCGGCACTCCTGATTCTGTACTTTCTTTTAATACAAATGTCAAAATTCTTCTTTTCTTGCATTCCTCTGTTAAAAAAATATAAGATGGAAAAACAAGACTCTGCCCTGTTTGGTTTACCCTTTTGTACCACCGATGAGAGGAAAATAAGTACCTTCAGTCTTTAGAGGTACTTCTACCTCTTAGAAGAGGTAAAAAAAAAAACCAAACACCCCCTTTATCTAATCAAGATATAAGAAGCAAACTATAATGACTATCAATCTAGAAAGTAGCTGTCGGTATCATCATTCAGCAACTCACTTGCACTAATGGACCTCAAGTACTAAATGAACGTAAAATGCCAATATATCTTTTAACTGTCCAATTATGCTCTTCCATTTAAATAAAAGCTATCTAATGACTGCATTAGCGCATATAGTTTCTTTAATCTTGTATGATGTCAGGAACAAGCGTATTTCAATGAAAACAAATAAATAATTCAAGAAAAAACAACAGTGCAGACTAGTTCCTCTGACATTCAAATTCCCTCTACGATAGTCGATAGCAGATAAAAGTATATAATAGCATACCTGGTCTACATCCGAGAAAACAAGTTCTAAGTTGATGACATCTATATCAGACTTTGGATCAACTTTTCCATTCACATGAACAATGTCATTATCCTCAAAACAGCGGACAACCTGGAAAGTTGCAAAGAGTCTTCAATAATAAGGATTGGTTGAGGTTCCAAAATACAAAATTTAAGAACTGTCCACTTAATATCAGAGCTGCTGAAATGAAACATTTTTTAAAAAAAATTGTACCCATGTTCCAAATATACGTCACATATTCTGTTGAACTCCTTTAAAGAAAAAGGAGGGTGATAAAGAAAGAATAGAGTTATGGATCTTTTGACTCTTAAGGCATCCAGATACTAAAACCACAAAATAAAAATCTTACAACCAAAGTAAAGTATACATCTAGAATGCTACTGCCCTCTAAACATCAGCATGGTAATTTGAAGCATTGTTATAGCAATTCTAACCATGCTCCAAAAAGTGTTATATCTTTCAAAAAGGTATTGAAAGTTAGTAACATGTCTTTGCATAAAGATTTAACCTGGAGTATAGAGTCCACTTCACGGATGTGTGACAGAAACTTGTTACCCAAGCCCTGCAGTCAACAAAATGGCAGATATTATGCCATCATATAAAAAGTGACTACATCACTCCTAAGGAACAGATTACAGATAATACCATAAAAACATGAACGAAAATTAAATAGATGATTAAAAATCACCTCCCCTTGACTAGCTCCCTTCACAAGCCCAGCAATATCTACAAATTCTATAGATGCTGGAACAGCTTGTTGAGATTTACTGAGATCAGAAAGTACTTGAAGACGTGGATCAGGTACACCAACAATTCCTACATTTGGTTCTATTGTACAGAAAGGAAAATTAGCAGCTTGCGCCTTCCCATTCTCAACCTGCAAGGCATATTTATGGTGTTACATTTAAACTGACAAAGAAGCAGTACAAAACTTGAATGAATCACTTTATCAATCAAATATAGCATTCATTTAATTATTTATGTGTATATTGATGTTATCTACAAACTATATGATGTAGGACACAACTGGAAGATGAATAAGTCCCCAGGTCAGGCTAAGCCATCACAAAAAATCTACCAATTGTCCAATTCTAAGATACTCGAGTAGTTGTTCAATGGCTGCGCAGACACTTATACATATAAAACAGACTGATACAAGTATATATAGCAGGAAAATTTGTTGTAACATAAGAATATGATTGAGCAAGTACTTAATTGGTCCAAAATTTAGAGAGGAGAGAGAGAGAGAGAGAGAGAGAGAGAGAGAGAGAGAGAGAGAGAGAGAGAGAGAGAGAGAGAGAGAGAGAGAGAGAGAGAGAGAGGGAGCGAGGGGGGAGAGAGAGAGAGAGAGAGAGAGAGAGGGAGCGAGGGGGAGAGAGAGAGAGAGAGAGAGAGAGAGAGAGAGAGAGAGAGAGAGAGAGAGAGAGAGAGAGAGAGAGAGAGAGAGAGAGAGAGAGAGAGAGGACTAACAACGGCGTTGAAGAGAGTAGATTTTCCAACATTGGGGAGACCAACGATGCCAGCTCTCAAGCTCATGGTAATCTTAGAAGAATATGGGCGCCTCCCAAGTCCAATTGATAGGCATAAGCTGGGTTTCCAAAGGAGAGAAGAGGTAGGATGGAGTAGACTAGACTTGAGTGGAAGAAGAGCCATTGATGAAGGTACCAATTGATGGCATGCTATTCGAGCCATTATTCTTGCGCGCGCTTTCACAGACTAGTGCGTGAGAGAGAATGAGAAATGCCTGAGGTTTTTCTATTTTATCTACTAGAGGAGAAGAAGCCAGTCACCGCCACTACCCTAGCCTAGTGTGCGAGTTCAACCTATTTTCCTTTTCCTCTCGTAAAATCAAATCATTATTCGAGTAAAATAAATAAGAGAGCCTTGAAATTACAATTTTATGGAATTATCACCCCTCTCATTTATGTAAAACAAATTCATTTGGTTTTTTTTTTGGAAAATCCAACCCCCTCTTCCAAATTTAATGTCATAAAACCATTAAAAAAATTAATGTCATAATCATTATACTACACCTGAATTTTTGAGTTTATTTTAAAAAAATTATTACGCAAACCACATATATACCTATTACTAGCTTAAAACCCATGCGATGCACGGATTGATAATTGTTATTTTATTATTATTTTTTAATATTTTATTAATTGTATTTGTTAAAAAAATAAGTTTGCATGTTAAAATAGCTAAACACTTTTAATTAATTAAAAACATTAACATAGATTTTAAAATAAATAAGTAAGGGTTTGCACGTTATATTTTTGGAAAATGAGGGTTTTAGTAATGAAGGATAAAAAATATAACATATATATTTAGTTTAAAAAAGAAAAATGTCCGTGATATTTTTGGAAAGTGAGATTTTAAAATTTAATAATTAAAGTAAAAGTAGGGAAATATGTTAGAAAAAATAATGTATTTTAGGGGAAAAAAGATAATTAGTTATAAATAGGTAATATTATTATTTAATAATATATTTCTATAAATAAGTAAGGTTAATTAAGTAAAAACACGAAATACAGTTAAGGGCAATTAAGTAAAATCACAACGTACCGTACCGACCGACCAAACTTTCAATGTTTCGTCTATTATATAATAGTATTGATTAGATTAAAATCCATGCGATGCACAAATTGTTATTAATAATAATTATTTTTATTATTTATGTTTTAATATTCTATTAATTTGCATTTGCTAAAAAAAAATAAGCAGGCGTGTTAAACTTTTTTAAATAATTAAAAGTATTAAAATAGATTTTAAAATAAATTAATAAATGTTTACCCGTGATATTTTTAGAAAAAGAGGGGTCTTAGTAAAGAAAAATAGAAAAAATAACATGTTTTAGCTGAAAAAGGTAAGTGCCCGTAATTAAAAGTATTTAAATAGGTTTCAGAATAAATAAGTAAGGATTTGCCCGAGATATTTTTGGAAAATGAGGGGTTTTAGTAAGGAAAAAATAGAAAGAGTTACATGTTTTAGTTGAAAAGGGTAATTGCCCGTGATTTTTTTTAGAAAAAGAGAGGATTTTGTTAGAAAAAATAGAAAATGTAATGTATTTTAGCTGCTGAAAAGGTAGTTGGTTATAAAAATGTTATTAATTAATAATAATTTCTTTAGAAAATGAAAAAAATAGAAAAAGTAACACGTTTCAGCTGAAAAAGTGTTCATAATTAAAAGTATTAAAATAGATTTTAAAATAAATAAGTAAGGGTTTTAGTAAGGAAAAATAGAAAGAGTAACATGTTTTTGTTAAAAAGGATAATCGCACGTGTTTTGTTTTTAGAAAAAAAAGAGGATTTTGTTAGGAAAAATATAAAAAAAAGGTAATGTATTTTAGCTGAAAAGGTAATTGGTTATAAATAATGTTATTATTTAGTGATAGTTTTTTAAAAAAAATAAGTAAGGGTAATTAAGTAAAATCACTAAGTACCGACCGTCCGTCCGTCCGCCCGACTACCAAACTTTTAATGTTTCATCTTTAATAATATAGCTTAAAACCCGTATGATACACAGATTATTTTTAATAATTGTTAATTTTATTATTTATATTTTATATTTTATTAATTGCATTTATTAAAAAAAATAAGTAGGTGTGTTAAACATTTTTAAATAATTAAAAGTATTAAAATAGATTTGAAAATAAATAAGTAACAGTTTGACCGTGATATTTTGGAAAAAGAGGGGTTTTAGTAAGAAAAATAGAAAGTAACATGTTTTCGTTGAATTTTAAAATATAAAGGTAACAATTTGCCCGTGATATTTTTGAAAAAAGAGGAGTTTTAGTAAGAAAAATAGAAAATGTGACATGTTGTTGAAAAATGTAATTGTCAATTAAAATTATTAAAATATATTTTAAAGTAAATAAGTAAGGGTTTGCCCGTGATATATTTAGAAAATGAGGGATTTTAGTAAGGAAAATAGAAAATATAACATGTTTTAGCTGAAAAAGGTAATTGCCCGTGATTTTTCAAATAGAAAATAGAAAATATAACATGTTCCAGAAATTCTTCAAATCTTCAAAAGTAAAACCCAGAAACCTTCTTGGGAAGGAGATTTCTGCCCAGAAAACTCAGAAAAACCTTCAACTGATGAAGATTATAACTTAGAAGATGAAACTCAGAAATTTAGAGAGAGACTTGAGGAGAGAAGAAATTTGGAAAGTGAATAGTGAGAAGTGTTGAGTGAGATTTCACTTATTTATAAGGAAAGTAACCGGTTGTTTAACTGGTAAAGGGAGAAGCCAACCGGCTATTACCAGTCAAAAGGCCCATAGAGGCCCAAGGTAAGATTAAGGACCAGAAAGTGAGCCTAAAAGGTTTCAAAGTCCAACAAAAATTAAGCCCAGTATGGGTCAAGGCCCACAGAAGATTCTAAATCAAATTTAGAATTCAAAGCGGAAAAAATGAGATCGAAAACAAACTAAAAGGTCACAATGGTTTGAGGTCGAAATTATGATAAAAATTTAAGGTCGAAAAGACACTAATATGAGTTCGACCAATCCTGATCGAAAAATAGCTCTGAAACCGAGTCGAGCTATACGACTTCGCAACAAAATGAAGTCGAAATTGACCTGTGTTTTCTGGTCGAAACCAGCGACCTCACTATCATTCGAGGTCGACATATGAAGTCGAATTCACACTAATTCTGGTCGAAGATCCTATTCGAAAGAACACAGATCGAGCTCGAAAAGCTGAGAAGAATTTTTAGTCGAAATACTACATGGACTTTCTAGTCGAAAACGAACAGATATGAGGTCGAACAATCCTGTTCGAAATTGAACTGAGGATTCTAATCGACGCTGTCGACCTCGTCTCCGTTTCTGTTCGAAAATGGCCTGAGAAGTTCTGGTCGAAAATCCTGGTCGAATTCATAAGAAATTCTTGTTCGAACGATCCTGTTCGAAATTGAGCTGTAGATCCTGGTCGACGTCGTCGACCTCAACACCTATTTCTAACCAAACTTCGACCTCAGATTCTGGTCGAAAAAAGACTGCATTTTCTGTTCGAAAAAACCAGTTCGAAATTGAACTGAAATGTCTGGTCGACACTGTCGACCTCAGCACTTGATCCTGGTCGAACTCGACCTGGATTCCTAGTCGAAATTGACTTGGAATCCTGGTCGAAAATGATCTGGATTTCCAGCCAAAAAATGACCTAATTTTGGTCGATTTTGGGTCAAAAAATGCCTCGAAAAATGGAAAAATTCAGGGAAAAATACAAAGTAACTCCTGCCAAAATCCTGAGGAATTTTCCCAGGAGTTGGGGGGCAAATGATATGGGCTGAAATATAGCCCTAGAGATAATTAATGATATATTAATTAGACCTAGTTTGGTCCAAGAATTAGGCCCGACAAAAGGCCCGAAACCCTAACTATTTATTAATTTCGTAATTAATAAATAAAGGAAAATTATCAGCTCATTAAATGAGTCCAAAATATAATAAAATCTTCATAGAAGGATCCAGAATCCCAATCAAATAATATGATGAGTCATAACACTTATCAGGTAAGGATAATACTTGCACACCAAGTAATATACTCCTTATCAGTTATCAATAACGAGACTTATCAATTAAGACTCCTAAACATACCATAAATACTAGGCTCTAGACGCCTATATAAGGACCCTCGTCCTTCATTCTAGAACTACGTTTTATTGACTTGATTCTCTATACAGCAGAGATACGTAGGCATCTTGTGAGGGCCGATTTAGTCCCGAAACACAAGAACAGTCATTAAAGCTTGAACGCTCACAAACCCTAGCCTTTAATTCACAAGGTACGTTTTTTGATCAATAACATTTGGCGCCGTCTGTGGGAACACAACATCAACCATGGCAAACACGCGAAGAACAACTCGAGCTTCTGAAGAACTTCCTATCACCTCAGGGGCTGATACTCATGGAAGTCAACCACCACCAGTTACCAGCACTGAAGGGACGAACATCCCCACCAACACTCAAGGACCAGAGATCCCAATTGAAGGGACGAATCCCCTGCAGGTGGTCATACATGGATCTAATCCACAAGAGACCACTCACCAGCAAGCAATCACAACCTCCCCACTACTCATGAGTGCCCCGAGGGGTCTTCAACTACATACTACCGATCTCCCTCAATATGTGAATCAGACCCTTGGGATGCCTACCCATATCAGGCCCCCTCGACCCCCGGTGGGCGGTAGTGGTACCACTCTGGTACACCATGAGGCCTACGTGCCCCCTTACGTCCAAGGTTTAGAACCCCTGAATCGACAAACCCAAACTCTTCAAATGTTTCGAGACGATTTCTCTGGGCCTTACACTGAGGATGAAAATTATAATACTGATGATGACTATCCCCCACGAAGGAGACGTTCTGCAAACAAGGAGCCAACCACTCAGGAAAGGATTGCAGCCCATGAGGCAGAGGTTGCAAAACTCAAAAAGAAGTTAGAGGAAGAAGAGGCTGCAAGAGCAGCCGGGAAGACTCCTGTAATTAATCTGGATCCTACTCCTCCGAGATCCAGAAGGGTTGAAATCCCAAGAGGAGATCCTACTGTATTGCTGCCCCTAGGAGATCCTGACGATCCTACACCACCCTTCACACAAGAGATAATGAAAGCCACTATATCTAGGAAGTTTAAAATGCCAACCATCAAAACTTATGATGGAACGGGAGATCCCGCAAATCATGTAAGAACCTTCTCAAATGCACTACTGTTGCAGCCTGCCAATGACGCTGCAAAGTGTAGGGCGTTTCCACAAACCCTTGCGGGTATGGCTCAACGTTGGTATAGTCGCCTTCCGCCCAATTCTATTGGATCCTTCAAAGAGCTGAGTAAGGCATTCATCAATCAATTTGTTAGTGGGAAGATACATGAGAAAAGTTCCGCCTCTCTTATGGCGATTCGACAAGGCAAGAATGAAACATTGAGAGAATACTTGAGTAGATTCACTAAGGAGGCTATAAAAGTCCCAGATTTGGAAGATAAAGTGGCTATGATAGCCCTACAGCAAGGAACTACCGATGACCACTTCAGGAGGTCTTTGGCCAAACATCCCCCCGAAAACATGTTGTCACTACAAGATAGAGCTGGGAAATACATCAAAGCTGAAGAGAGCATGAGAAAGTATGAACCCATTGCTACTGGCAATGGAAATTCAAAGAAGAGAAAGGATGCTCCAGAATATGATGCAAGAGAAAAGTATCCTAGGACATCAAAGGATTCAGATTCACCACCCAAGAAAAGCAATTTTGGGCCAAAGTTCACGGAGTATGCAAGATTGAATGCTCCTAGAAGCCAAATTCTGATGGAGATTGCAAAGGAAGAAGACCTTAAATGGCCAAAGCCTATGAGGGCCGATGTATCAAAGAGAAATCAAAACCAATACTGCCGGTTTCACAAAGAAGTTGGACACGAGACAGATGACTGCAGGCAACTGAAAGATGAAATTGAATTCTTGATTCGAAGAGGAAAGCTTGGTAAGTACACCAAAGATGGAAACCAGGGAAGTCAGAGAGGAAATTATGAAAGGAAAGACTACGATAGACGGGACAATGATCAAGACCGAAATCCCAAGCCCCGAGGGCCTGTCATCAATATGATATTTGGAGGGCCAACTGCGGCCGGACCTTCCAGAAACTCTAGAAAAGCTTATGCCCGTGAGGTGATGACTGTGGTTGGAGAAGCACCGAAGCGTGCCAAGACTGAAGTATCTTTGAATTTTGACGATTCAGACCTTGAGGGAGTGAAATTTCCCCATGATGACCCTCTGGTCATAGTACATGTGATTGGGAACTCAGAAACGAAGAGAGTTCTTGTTGACAATGGAGCTTCAGTGGACATCTTGTTCCATGATGCTTTCATCAAGATGGGTTACACTGACTCTCAGCTTACACCCTCAAACATGCCCATATATGGGTTCAATGGAGTAGAATCAAAGGTAGAAGGCACGATTCAACTCCCAATTACAATGGGACAAGGTTCGAAGACGTCTACTCAAATGCTGAATTTCATAGTTATTAAGGCGACTTCAACCTACAATGCAATTCTGGGAAGAACGGGACTTCATGCATTTAAGGCTGTTGCCTCGTCCTATCATTTGAAGATCAAATTCCCTACAAGGAATGGGATTGGTGAAGAAAAAGGTGATCAGAAAATGGCTAGAAGCTGTTATGTAGCCGCGTTGAGGCCTGATGGAGTTGGGGGGCAGGTTCTCCCAATTGAGGACATGGACATCAAAAACGATGAAGAAAGAAGAGGAAAGCCAGCTGAGGATCTTTTTCCCATCCCCTTAATCCCAGGAGAACCAGACAAGGTCACCTACATTGGAGCTTTACTACCTGAATCTATGAAAAGAAAGTTGACATCCTTTCTCCAAGAAAACAGTGATGTATTTGCTTGGACAGCAGCTGATATGCCAGGGATTGATCCCCAATTGATAACCCACAAATTGAATGTGGATCCTGAAAGGAAGACAGTGAAACAAAAGAAAAGAAATTTTGCCCCTGAAAGGCAAGAAGCTATCAAGCAAGAGGTAGAAAAACTCTTGGAAGCAGGCTTCATTGAAGAAATTCAGTTCCCTGAATGGTTGGCT
Source organism: Heracleum sosnowskyi (assembly GCA_030848705.1). Taxonomy (NCBI): domain Eukaryota; kingdom Viridiplantae; phylum Streptophyta; class Magnoliopsida; order Apiales; family Apiaceae; genus Heracleum; species Heracleum sosnowskyi. Next base: position 37,091,731 of record CM061238.1, read on the forward strand.
AACCCAGTGATGGTCAAGAAGGCCAATGGAAAGTGGAGAATGTGTGTAGACTTCACCGACTTGAATGATGCATGTCCCAAGGATTGTTTTCCCTTACCGAGGATTGATGCTTTGATAGATGTCACTGCTGGGCACGAGATGTTAAGTTTCATGGATGGCTTCAGTGGATACAACCAAATCAAGATGCACAAGGACGACATCTCCAAGGTATCGTTCATCACCGACTTTGGTGTTTTCTGTTATTTGGTAATGGCATTTGGACTTAAGAATGCAGGAGCAACATACCAAAGATTGGTGAACAAGATTTTTGAACCACTGATTGGTAAAACAATGGAAGTTTATGTGGACGACATGCTAGTCAAGAGGCTCGACAAGGCAGACCATATAAAGCATCTTCGAGAAGCATTTGAAGTTCTGAGGCACCACAAGATGATGTTAAACCCAGCGAAGTGTGCCTTCGGAGTTGGCTCAGGAAAGTTTTTAGGTCTGATGGTCTCCAAGAGGGGAATCGAAGCTAACCCCGACAAGATCAAGGCAATCCTAGATATGGAACCACCCAAGTCTGTTAAGGATGTGCAGAAATTGACAGGAAGAGTTGCAGCTTTGGGAAGATTCATCTCCAAGTCAGGAGAAAAATGCTTACCTTTTTTCAAAGCACTCAAGAATGTGAGAAATTTCGAATGGACACCTGAAAGCCAAGAAGCCTTTGAGGCCCTCAAGAAATACATGGCTGAAGCACCACTATTGGCAAAACCAAAGCCAGGAGAAATCCTCTATCTGTACTTGGCAGTATCCGACACTGCCCTTGGAGCTGTTTTGGTAAAGGAAGAATTGAAGGTTCAGAAACCCATTTACTATGTGAGTAAGATCCTGCATGGGGCAGAAATAAACTACTCTACCATAGAGAAGTTTGCCTTAGCCTTGATAATGGCCTCAAGAAAGCTACGTCCGTACTTCCAGGCGCACAAGATAGAGGTTTTGACTAATCAACCTCTAAGGAACATTCTGCACAGCCCTCAGGTTAGTGGAAGGTTGATCAAATGGGCTATCGAGTTGGGAGAATTTGATATCAAGTATAAGCCTCGTACGGCCATTAAAGCTCAAGCACTCGCTGACTTCATGGTTGAATGTACCATTGACAACCAAGAAGTCGGGGGGCAGGAGGTAGTAGTGGAAGACAGCAAAAATGAAGACATGGTGTCTAAGGAATGTTGGGTGCTCTATTTTGATGGAGCATCAAAAACAAAATCAAGTGGAGCTGGTTTAGTGCTGCAAAGTCCTGATGGATTCGTAATAGAGTACGCACTAAAACTTGACTTCCCAACGACAAACAATGAGGCTGAGTATGAAGCTTTAATTGCTGGCTTAGGGCTGGCTGGAGCCCTGAGGGTCAAAACTCTGAAAGTCTGTGGAGACTCAAGGTTAGTTGTTTCTCAAGTAAATGGAGAATTTGAAGCCAGAGATGAAGTCATGGCTAAGTATCTGAAACTTGTCAAAGCCATCATGACTCAGTTTGATGAATGCTATGTGGAGCACGTTCCGAGGGAGGAAAATGTGAAGGCTGATGCGTTGTCCAAGTTTGCCTCTTCTGAAATTAAAAATTATGCGGGGAGTGTATACTTCCAAGTCTTAAAAACCCCAAGCATCAACGGAAAGTTGGTAGCACCCATTGGTATTACCAGTTGTTGGATTGATCCGATCAAAGCTCATTTAGAAACTGGGTGGCTACCTAATGACACCACTGAAGCACGAAAGTTATACGTCAGAGCACTAAGGTATGCCCTAATTGAGGGTATTCTATATAAGAAATCTTTTGTTATTCCATACCTGAAATGTTTAAGACCTCAAGAGGCAGAATTGGCCCTGAAAGAAGTTCATGAAGGGATTTGTGGACAGCACTTGGGGGGCAGAGCTTTGGCCCATAAAATTACTCGTCTAGGTTTCTATTGGCCAAGTATGCTTGCTGATGCAAAAAGTTATGTGAAGAAATGTGAACGGTGCCAGAAGCATGCACTAGTGGTTAGACAACCACCTGAGATGTTGACATCCGTAAACTCACCTATCCCTTTTGCTATGTGGGGAATGGATATACTTGGGCCATTTCCAATGGCAAGTGCACAGAGAAAATTTCTGATAGTTGTTATTGACTATTTCACTAAGTGGATTGAGGCTAAACCTTTGGCCAAGATAACCACCAAGCAAGTGATGCACTTCTTTTGGGAGAGTGTGATATACAGATATGGAATTCCACGAATCCTGGTAACGGACAATGGAACTCAATTCAACAATGACGAATTCAAGAAGTATTGTGATGAGAATGATATCAAGTTGCGCTTCACTTATGTTGCCCATCCTCAAGCAAATGGGCAAGCTGAGGTTGCAAATCGAATTATCCTAGATGGACTGAAGAAAAGAGTTGAGCGCTCCAGAAACACTTGGGTAGACGAATTACTCCCCATACTTTGGGCTTACCGTACCACTTGCAAAGTCACTACTGGGGCAACTCCATTTCTACTAGCTTACGGAGCAGAAGCAGTGGTTCCTTTAGAAATCACTCATGCATCTCCTAGAGTTAAAGCTTATGAGCCAGAGGCGAATGAAGAAGGCTTGAGGCTAGCTTTAGATCTAATTGACGAAGTTAGAGATGAGGCGAATGCCAAGATAGTTGAACATCAAAAACGAGCATCTTTCTACTACAACCTAAGGGTTAAAGAGAGATTCTTTCGTCAAGGGGACTTAGTCCTTAGAAAAATTGAAGCATCTGGAGTTGGACAAAAGGGAAAGTTAGCCCCAAACTGGGAAGGGCCCTATCGGGTCAAGAATGTGTATGGACGAGGCTCATACAAGCTGGAAACTATGGAAGGGATTGAAGTGCCTAGAACTTGGCATGCTGCAAACTTGAAAGTTTATTATGTTTAAGTGTGTCCTAATTAGACTCACTATCAGGATAAGTAGAAATAAGGTCGATGAAACCAATCCAAGTTTTTAAACTTGAGGTAGAAGTAGCATATTATGTAAGGGTTATACCCATTTCTTCAATTTAAATATTCATTCAGCAATTTCAAGAATATTCTACAAAGCATGGCATCTTGATGTTTATATGGTTCAAAGTACTAATTAAGTACGCAAACATAAAACATTAAAAGACATGAAGAAAATAAATGACTTTCAATAAAGTTAAAAGTTATGCCCAAAGGCAGAATTACATAAAATAAATAAAAGCTGCAGATAGCTATGGTTGAGCACCATCCCCTCCTTGCTCATCCTCAGAAGACTCCTCCTCACCGGACTCTTCCTCTCCAGAATCCTCCTCCTCTTCACCAGACTCCTCCTCACCGGAGCTGGATCCCTCTAACTCTTCATCAGGCTGGGGGGCATGTTCAGGATTGAGAATCCTGTTATCCTCATCCATATCATCCACTCCAGCCAAGGCCTTCTCCAACTGATTAGGAGCATGGGGGCTGGGGAAGTCAGAAATGGTAAGGGAGCCAGGAATTCTCCTCGATACCTCAGCTAAAGCCTCATCCCATCCTTGAGTGAACTGGACAGGGAAAAGAAGATCATCATGCTGAGTTATGATCTCCTGATACTCAGCAGAATCAAAGTACTCATCAATGATACGATCCTTCCCCTTCCTTAACTCGACCAGCTCAGCTTGAGCCTCCAATAGCTCTTTATCCCTTCGATCCAAGGAAGCTTTAAGAGAACCAACCTCCACCTGGGCTTGATCATACTTAGCCTTGTTGGCCTCAGAAGATGATCGCCAGGCTTTGGCTTGAAATAAAGCCCCTTGGAAATTTGCATTAGCCTACAAATAAAACACAAGTTAGAAATAATAACTTGGGGCATAAAAAAAGAGAGAAAGAAAAAGAAACTTACAGCAGCAAAGGCCTGGGCTCCTGCACACTCTGCCCCTTCCAGGGTGGAGTTAGAAACAAAATCCTTGTAGTCACAAGGAGTCAATGAATGGTGTGACCATTCAACAGCATGAACAGACACCCCCACTATGGTGTCCTTTTTCCTTATCCCCCAGTTGGGGCGCCATACAGAACTCTTAGTTGAGCCCTCGACCTCATCCACCTCAGCCACATGAGGCCTCAAAATGGCAGGGCCTTTCTCTGTCAGCCTGGGATCCTTCAAGCAAGCCCTCTTGATCCTTGCTGTCTGCCCGCCTTCTGGCTCATTTTGCTTGTTGATAAACTCAGCAGCTGCAAACAAAAGTCAAGGAAAACAATTGGTATAAGGCAATCTTAATACAACTACAAGAAAATAAGAAAAAGAATTACCCTTGTCAGAAACTCTTGAAAGTCCCAGAGTCTTAAGTAGAAACTCGTCCAGAAGCTCCCAAGCCATGGTGGCATAGTTATCCTTGATGAGTTCAGCATAGGCAAGGGCCTCCCCCTCAGTCAGAACTATGTCACCAGGACTACCATCCGAAACTCTACTAAATGAGCTTTGGAATAAGGTGCCCCAGTCCCCTCCATCCCACATCAAATACATAAATTCATCTCTCCATTTGGGATTGTTGTCGGGAATGGATTTTGGGTGGAAGATGGGGGTGTTGTGGGTCGATGATTAATATATACCCAACCCAAAGTTTGGGAAGAGCTATTTTTAAATTGAAAAATCCTTCTAAAGAGAGCAACAGAAAGAGGGAAATCGTTTTTTAAGCACAAAACAATAAAGCACATAATAAGTCTCCAAGCATTGGGAGGGAGTTGACAAGGACTGATTCCTACATCGGCTAGAAGTTGAGGAATGAAAGGATGGAATGGGAATCGAACGCCTGCAGCCAGGACCCCTTTGTAAATGCAAAGAGCATTTGGGCGCCAATGGCAGGAACGATCCCCAGGTTCAGCTAGGACTAACCTATAAGGTGGCCTAATTCTATACATATTCTTGTAATTAGCAATTGCATCAGCATCGTTAAATCTATTGCTATGGTTATATGAATCTAAATGCGACACTGAGGGATATTCATCACTACGTTCTAAGATCATATCTTGTAATGACATAGTGGGAGAACGAATGATGATACCTCTTTTGGACGCTTGATTCATCTTCTGAAGACGGCTAGCAGAACGATCAGCCATTTCAAAAATCTTCAAAGAAAACTGGAAAGTGTCTTCAAATCTTCAAAGTAACTCAGAAAACCTTCTGGGGAAGAAGATTAGAACCCAGAAAAATGAGACAACTCCAGAAAACCTTCAAGTGATGAAGGTGGAAACCCAGAAAACTGGAAAAATTCCAGAAATTCTTCAAATCTTCAAAAGTAAAACCCAGAAACCTTCTTGGGAAGGAGATTTCTGCCCAGAAAACTCAGAAAAACCTTCAACTGATGAAGATTATAACTTAGAAGATGAAACTCAGAAATTTAGAGAGAGACTTGAGGAGAGAAGAAATTTGGAAAGTGAATAGTGAGAAGTGTTGAGTGAGATTTCACTTATTTATAAGGAAAGTAACCGGTTGTTTAACTGGTAAAGGGAGAAGCCAACCGGCTATTACCAGTCAAAAGGCCCATAGAGGCCCAAGGTAAGATTAAGGACCAGAAAGTGAGCCTAAAAGGTTTCAAAGTCCAACAAAAATTAAGCCCAGTATGGGTCAAGGCCCACAGAAGATTCTAAATCAAATTTAGAATTCAAAGCGGAAAAAATGAGATCGAAAACAAACTAAAAGGTCACAATGGTTTGAGGTCGAAATTATGATAAAAATTTAAGGTCGAAAAGACACTAATATGAGTTCGACCAATCCTGATCGAAAAATAGCTCTGAAACCGAGTCGAGCTATACGACTTCGCAACAAAATGAAGTCGAAATTGACCTGTGTTTTCTGGTCGAAACCAGCGACCTCACTATCATTCGAGGTCGACATATGAAGTCGAATTCACACTAATTCTGGTCGAAGATCCTATTCGAAAGAACACAGATCGAGCTCGAAAAGCTGAGAAGAATTTTTAGTCGAAATACTACATGGACTTTCTAGTCGAAAACGAACAGATATGAGGTCGAACAATCCTGTTCGAAATTGAACTGAGGATTCTAATCGACGCTGTCGACCTCGTCTCCGTTTCTGTTCGAAAATGGCCTGAGAAGTTCTGGTCGAAAATCCTGGTCGAATTCATAAGAAATTCTTGTTCGAACGATCCTGTTCGAAATTGAGCTGTAGATCCTGGTCGACGTCGTCGACCTCAACACCTATTTCTAACCAAACTTCGACCTCAGATTCTGGTCGAAAAAAGACTGCATTTTCTGTTCGAAAAAACCAGTTCGAAATTGAACTGAAATGTCTGGTCGACACTGTCGACCTCAGCACTTGATCCTGGTCGAACTCGACCTGGATTCCTGGTCGAAATTGACTTGGAATCCTGGTCGAAAATGATCTGGATTTCCAGCCAAAAAATGACCTAATTTTGGTCGATTTTGGGTCAAAAAATGCCTCGAAAAATGGAAAAATTCAGGGAAAAATACAAAGTAACTCCTGCCAAAATCCTGAGGAATTTTCCCAGGAGTTGGGGGGCAAATGATATGGGCTGAAATATAGCCCTAGAGATAATTAATGATATATTAATTAGACCTAGTTTGGTCCAAGAATTAGGCCCGACAAAAGGCCCGAAACCCTAACTATTTATTAATTTCGTAATTAATAAATAAAGGAAAATTATCAGCTCATTAAATGAGTCCAAAATATAATAAAATCTTCATAGAAGGATCCAGAATCCCAATCAAATAATATGATGAGTCATAACACTTATCAGGTAAGGATAATACTTGCACACCAAGTAATATACTCCTTATCAGTTATCAATAACGAGACTTATCAATTAAGACTCCTAAACATACCATAAATACTAGGCTCTAGACGCCTATATAAGGACCCTCGTCCTTCATTCTAGAACTACGTTTTATTGACTTGATTCTCTATACAGCAGAGATACGTAGGCATCTTGTGAGGGCCGATTTAGTCCCGAAACACAAGAACAGTCATTAAAGCTTGAACGCTCACAAACCCTAGCCTTTAATTCACAAGGTACGTTTTTTGATCCATAACAATAATATTAGTATTTTATGCTACTAAATGGAATAACCCGTGATAGTTTTGAGGTTTTAGTTAGGAAAAATATTAGTTAGAAAAATATAAAAAAGAATATACGTTTTGGAAAAAAAAAGCTAATCAGTTAGTCATTTATAATTATAATTTTATTATTTTATTTTATACAATAGAACTGTTTGTGATATTTTTGGAAAATGAAAGGTTTTATTTAGGAAAAATAGAAAAGTAAAAATTTTAGTTAGAAAATATAAAAAAGAATACATTTTGGCTAAAAATGGTAATGGGTTAGTTATTAGAAATTATTACCTTATTATGTTATTTTATTAAATGAAACTGTTTGCGAAATTTTTGGAAAATGAGATTTTTTAGTTAGAAAAAATAGAAAAGATATTCTATATAATAATTTTAATATTAGTATTTTATGCTACTAAATGGAATAATCCGTGATATTTTTGAGGTTTTAGTTAGGAGAAATATTAGTTAGAAAATATAAAAAAGAATATACATTTTGAAAAAAAAAACTAATCGGTTAGTCATTTATAATTATAATATTATTATTTTATTTTATTAAGTAGAACTGTTCGCGATATTTTTGGAAAATGAGAGGTTTTATTTAGGAAAAATAGAAAAGTAGAAATTTTAGTTAGAAAATATAAAAAAGAATATACACTTTGGCTAAAAATGGTAATGGGTTAGTTATTAGAAATTATAACCTTATTATGTTATTTTATTAAATGAAACTGTTTGCGAAATTTTTGGAAAATGAGATTTTTTAGTTAGAAAAAATAGAAAAGATATTCTATATAATAATTTTAATATTTTATCTAACGGTTCTCATCGATTTGATCAGAAATATCTAACAGATATGAATGAAGTGACCGGACTACAAAAACTTTAAGGACGACCAGACTACAAAACTTTCAATGTTTAGTCTTTAATATAATAGTATAGATTATAGATACATAGATTTAGAATATTAGTATTTTATGCTATTAAATGGAATAGTCCGTGATATTTTTGAGATTTTAGTTAGGAGAAATATTAGTTAGAAAATATAAAAAATAATATACGTTTTGAAAAAAAAATCTAATCGGTTTGTCATTAATAATTATAATATTATAATTTTATTTTATTAAATAGAACTATTCTTGATATTTTTGGAAAATGAGAGGATTTATTTGGGAAAAATAGAAAATTTAGATAGAAAATATAAAAAATAATATACAATTTGGATAAAAATGGTAATGAGTTAGTTATTAGCAATTATAACCTTATTTTGTTATTTTATTAAATGAAACTGTCTGCGATATTTTTGGAAAATGAGATGTTTTAGTTAGGGAAAATAGAAAATATATTTTATATAATAATTTTAATATTTTATCTAACGATTCTCATCTGTTTGATCAAAAATATCTAACGGCTATGAATGGAGTGATCAGACTACAAAAACTTTCAGAACCAGACTACAAAACTTTCAATGTTTCGTCTTTATAACTGTTTATCCGTGATATTTTTGGAAAAGTAGGGGTCTTAGTAAGGAAAAATAGAAAAAGTAACATGCTTTATCTGAAAAGGTAAGTGCCCGTAATTAAAAATATTTAAATAGGTTTCAAAATAAATAAGTAGGGATTTGCCAGGGATATTTTTGGAAAATGAGGGTTTTTTAGTAAGGAAAAATAGAAAGAGTAACATGTTTTAGTTGAAAATGATAATTGTCGGTTATTGTTTTTAGAAAAATAGAGGATTTTGTTAGAAAAAAATAGAAAAAGTAATGTATTTTAGCTGAAAAGGTAGTTGGTTATAAAAATGTTATTATTTAATAATAATTTTTTTAGAAAATGAAAAAATTGAAAAAGTAACATGTTTCAGCTGAAAAAGTGTTCATAATTAAAAGTATTAAAATAGATTTTAATACTTTTAATTATTAAAATAAAAAATAGATTTTTAAAATAAATAAGTAAGGGTTTGCCCGTGATATTTTTGAAAAATGGGGGTGGGGGGGGGGGGGGGGGTTAGTAAAAACAAATAGAAAGAGTAACATGTTTTTGTTAAAAAAAGATAACCGCCCGTGTTTTTTTAGAAAAATAGAAGATTTTGTTAGAAAAAAAAATAAAAAAATGGTAATGTATTTTAGCTGAAAAGGTAATTGGTTGTAAATAATGTTATTATTTAGTGATAGTTTTTAAAAAAATAAGAAGGGCAATTAAATAAAATCACTAAGTACCGACCGTCCGTCCATCTGACTACCAAACTTTTAATGTTTCGTCTTTAATAATATAGCTTAAAACACGTGCGTTGCACGAATTGTTTTTAATAATTGTTAATTTTATTATTTATATTTTATATTTTATTAATTGCATTTGTTTAAAAAAATAAGTAGGCGTGTTAAATATTTTTAAACAATTAAAAGTATTAAAATAGATTTTAAAATAAATAAGTAACGGTTTGCCCGTGATATTTTGGAAAAAGAGGGGTTTTAGTAAGAAAAATAAAAAGTAACATGTTTTCGTTGAATTTTAAAATATAAAAGTAACGATTTGCCCGTGATATTTTTGAAAAAAAAGAGGGGTTTTAGTAAGAAAAATACAAAAGGTGACATGTTTTAGTTGAAAAAGATAATTGTCAATTAAAATTATTAAAATTGATTTTAAAGTAAATAAGCAAGGGTTTGCCCGTGATATAATTGGAAAGTAGAGATTTTAGTAAAGAAAATAGAAAATAGAAAATAGAACATGTTTTAGCCAAAAAAGGTAATTGCCCGTGATTTATCTAGAAAAAGAGGGGAAATGTAATTACCAATTAAAAATATTAAAATATGTTTTAAAATAAATAAGTAAATGTTTGCTCGTGATATATTTGGGAAATGAGGGATTTTAGTAAAGTAAATAGAAAAAGTAACATGTTTTATCTTGAAAAGGATATTGCTCGTGATTTTTTTAGAAAAAAAAATGGTAATCATTTTAACTGAAAGGGTAACTGATTATAATAATTTTTATAATAATTAAATAAACAATTAAATAAGGCAAGTACCGTACCAAAAAAACAGGTCTCAAAACTTTTAATGTTTCGTCTTTAATAATATAGTATAGTATAGATAGATAGATTTATAATATTAGTATTTTATGCTACTAAATGGAATAGTCCGTGATATTTTTGAGGTTTTAGTTAAGAGAAATATTGGTTATGAAATATAAAAATGAATATACGTTTTGGAAAAAAAAGCTAATTGGTTAGTTATTAATAATTATAATATTTTTTTTTATTTTATTAAATATATATGTTCGTGATATTTTTGGAAAATGAGATGTTTTAGTTAGGAAAAATAGAAAAGTAGAAATTTAAGTTAGAAAATATAAAAAAGAATATACAATTTGGTTGAAAAAGGTAATGAGTTAGTTATTAGCAATTATAACTTTATTATGTTATTTTAGTAAATGAAATTGTTTGCAATAGTTTTGGAAAATAAGATGTTTTAGTTAGGAAAAATAGAAAAGATATTATATATAATAATTTTAATATTTTATCTAACGGTTCTCATCGATTTGATCAAAAATATCTAACGGCTATGAATTGAGTGACCAGACTACAAAAACTTTCATGACCAGACTACAAAACTTTCAATGTTTCGTCTTTAATAATATAGTATAGATTTTATTTTATTTTATTTTATTCATTTTAACTTTGGATAAATAAATTATTAGTACAATAAAATTATAAATTACATAAATGTAATTGAGTTCGGATAAGAAAATTTTGTTAGAAAAAATATTGTGTTCTATCTTAAAAAGGTAATCGATTATAAATAGATAATATTATTATTTAATAATATTTTTTATTGATAAGTAAGGTTAATTAAGTAAAATCACGAAGTACCAAAAAACAGGTACCGTACTGACCAAATGTTTCGTATTTTATTATTTAAGGGTTTCCCCTTAATATTATTAAAACGTAAATAATTAAGGGTCTTCACCTTAAGAGGGTGGTCTCTCTTCACCTTAAGAGGGTGAACTCTCCTCACCTTATAAGAGGGTGAACTCTCTTCACCTATAAGAGGGTGGACACTCTTCTCCGTAAGAGGGGGGACTCTTTTCTCTCCATAAGAGGGAGGACTAGGGGTGACAAAATTTAACACGACCCGAAACCCGACATGGAAAAGTACGAATTTGGGTTGATTATTTTGAGTTTCAGGTCGGGTTCAGGTTGGGTAAAAATTTACCTGAAATATTCGGGTCAGTTTCGGGTTGACCCAAAATACCCGAACCCGACCCGGAAATTTAATATATATAATAAATTATTTAAAATATATGAATTTATATTACATAATTATAGACATATGTGATATATCTTCATAATATTTAAATGATCTTAATTCATATATCATATAATAAATTTTTTATTATATATTTTTAATATTTTATAAATAAAATTTATTTATTTTATAGATAAATAATTATTTTTAATTATTTTCGGGTTAAACGGGTCATTTTCGGGTTGATCGGTTCTACTTAATGAAATTAAGTATTACAAAACATAAAGTTAAGTCGTCTTCTAAGCTATCACCCATAAATCCTAACAGTATGGTCCTCCATAGTTTGATCACTCAATCCACAACCATTAGATCTTTTCAATTAATTCAATGAGAATCGTAGGATAAAATACTAAACATTATTATATAGGCTACCTTTTATTTTATTTTTCTAACTAAAATTCCTTTTTTTTTAACAAAATTACGAGTAATTTTCTTCAATAAAATAAAATATTAATATTATAACTGCTATTAAATAGATAATTACCTTTTTCAACTAAAAAACATTACATTTTCTACTTTTTCTGACAATTATCTTTTTCAACTAAAACATGTTACCCATTCTATTCTTCCTTACTAAAACTCCTCATTTCCCAAAAAATATCACGAGCATACATTTACTTATTTATTTTAAAAATCTATTTTAATGTTTTTAATTATTAAAAAAAAATAGTTATTTTAACCAATGTTCTAAATTACGCTAGGCGGGTCTAGGCAGCGAGACCACCTTCTAGCGATTAATCGGCTAAATGGTGATTAATCAGAATGATAAATCGGAACATTAAATATTCTTATTTTATTATCAAATACAATAGGTAAATACCCATCTTATATAATTATTTCGATTTTATACTAAAAAAATTTAAAAATTTACAATTTTTACCCATAATTTGACCATTTTTCTATTTTTGACTGTTCAATCCCGCCTAAATTTTGACCAATTAATCGCGTCTAAACCCGTCTAGACCCGATTAATCCCTGATTTTTGAAAAAAATATTTTTTGTGTGAATTTTGTAGAAATTAGACATTTTTGGTCCGCCTAGCGCCAAGGCACCGATTAATAGGCCGCTTAGGTCGATTTTCAGAACACTAATTTTAACATGCGTACTTATTATTTTTTCTAACAAAATCACCTCATTTTCCAAAAATATCACGGACAGTTATCTATTTCAACTAAGAGCCCGTTTGGCCAAGCTGAAAATTATTGATTATGACTTAAAGTTGCTTAAAATGACAAATAAAATGTAAAAATTTTAAAGTAATATATGTTTGAGTAATTTTATATACGAGTGACTTATGAGTTATTAAAATTGTAATAATAAAAATAAATTTGATAAATAATATATGTGAATGATTATAAAACTTTTATCAAATAAAATCAGTCAAAAAAATAAGTCATTCAAAAAAGTACTTCCTACCAACTTTTGATTTTAAGCTGTTTTTTTTTAACTTTAAGACATTTTTTAGTTTAAAGTAAAAAATCACTTTAAGCTAGGGCTTTAAACTGTAGACAATACATTTTCTATTCTCTGTTACTAAAACCCTTCTTTTCTAAAACAATCACAAGCAAAACCTTAATTATTTATTTCAAAATCTATTTTAATACTTTTAATTATTTAAAAAAATTTAACTATTTTAGCCTGTACTTTTTTTTAACAAATACAATTAATAAAATATAAATAATGAAATAACAATTATTAAAAATAATCCGTATATCGCACGAATTTTATGCTAATTATATTTAAGATGCTAATATTATTTAGCAAAAAAAAAACCGATGCTAATATTACAATAAACAAATAATTAGATATCGCAACCACTAAAAAGTTGAAACCCAGACAAACACATTGCTGAGTTGCTGACCTCAATGGCCTTGAGCTCGAGGGCTCCCAAGCACAAAAATAAGGTGAACTAAGTAGTAGGTGTTACATAGAAGAAGCCTGTTCTCCTGGCTTAACGGCTTAACGATACAATCTGCAAACTAACTTAACAGCCACTTGTTGACAGTTCCTACTTTCATTGTGCGAATAAGAATTCACATTGTCTGCTATAATGTTATTGCAACAATACAAGTTGATAACACAAAGAATTATGCCCGACTAGAGACAATTTTGGTTTACTCGCCTTGGAAGAAGACCAACTACTGTAATAATCAAAAAAGCAGAAACAGACAATTTCACAGATAATTACTTCTACCATCCGCAGATGCATAAATGCAGATATGAAATCTCATACATGAAAAATGACTATACTCGGCCACGACTTTAAAATTTATGGTTCAACACAGTTCAAGAACACAACAATTTCCTTTTCTAAACTCATTTCCTTCTGTCCCGGTCACAATCATCCCTTCAACTGTCGTGAGTAGCAGTATCACTTGCTGGTTCTCTTTTCATAATCCCGCTCCTCCCTGCTGCTTCTGTGAGAATCAGAATTGTGTTGTGTCTTTCTACCATATGACTCATCTCTTTTATCTCGCTTACCATCATATACTTTTCCCTTTCTTTCACTTCCTTCATCAGTTTGATTAGCTCTAACATCGTTATCTGTGCTTCTGCGCTTATAATCTCTCTCATCTCCTCTGTTTCCATGGTATCCAATCTCTGGATTCCTCTTTCTATACTCCTTATCATCCCTCCTGCCTCCATGATCCTTCTCTACACTCCGTTTATACTCTCTCTCATCCCTTGTATCTCCACGCAAGTTATTCTCTGCACTTCCCTTTTCATAATGTCTGTCATCCCTCCTATCTCTTGAGTTACTTTTATCAATACTCCTATTTTTTGACTCCCTTTCATCCCTATGGCTACCTTCATTTGTACTCCTCCTTGAATATTCTCTCTCATGCCTCTCGTCTCGGAGACTATCACTTTCTAAACTCCTTTTCTTGTACTCGTCACGCACTTTCCCATCTCTGTAAATACTGCCACTCTCATTTCTAAACTCCCTCCCTTCCCTTCTGATGTGACCTTGATCCCTACCACTCCGTGAATGAATTCTACCCCCATCCCTCTCTTTCTCTCTCTGTTCTGTAATTCTGTCAATATGCCGATGCCTATCCTGCAAGTCCCTGTCCCTGGTATCCCTGGACTTACGTTCGTCTAGACTTTGGTTGTTCAAATCAGATTTCCCATTAAGATCCCAGACTTCAGATTTTCCATGTGCCTTTTTTCGTTGTGGACTTCCACCAGATTCTCCATCAAAAACCATTTCATACCTGTATTTAATTTTATGATAATATTAAAGAATTACACAGCTTAAGACTCCAGCAAAATAAATGGAGGATCAGAAAGGGATCGATCTTTAGATGCATCACATGACAAACCTAGACTTGCTGTCACTACCACGCTGGGTATTGTCATCTTTCAAGATGTACTTTGCAGGTTGGTGCTTTGCGGTTGGGCTACCAGTACAATCCTTGGCAAAGTGATCAGGGGCACCACATTTGAAGCAACCTTTTTCTACAGTGATACAACAAAATATGTTAACAAGTTGCACAAAACTACCAGGTAGACCCTCCCGAGTTAATCTCGTGTGTGTGTGTGTGTGTGTCAGTGTCAGTGTGTGTGTGTGTGCGCGCGACAAGAACAGAAAATGGATTTAAAGACGAGGATTATTATAGGAAGCAACTCACTGTTTCCATTCTGCTGATCTTTACGCCTATATTGAGACCACAATTTTGCAACACTTTGACTAAAATCAACATGTATCCTTCTATCATCAATCAAAGCATTATCCATCTGCCACCAAACATTGGTAAGTATTGAAATTCTATTTTTTGTTAAAAATCAGACGTAAATTTTCTAATCAGATACAGAGACTAAATGCAACAAGTGTAACAGTGTACAGGTGCAACAGACACAATGGGGAGTTAAAATGCAGCATACCTTATTATATGCTTGATTGCATGCATCTGTATCTTCAAATTCTGGCACAAGTAAAATGTGACATGAGGATTAGGTTTGATTCTAGAATGACATGTTAAGAAGAGCACTTATTCAAAATAGAATACCTTCTGATAACAAAAAGAAAATCATCATGTATATATATATAAGTAAACCCTCAATCAGAAAATAAAGGAATTCATCTTGACAAATTATATAGCTTGGATGGAGGGAAGTACTAAAAATTCAAGAATAAAACAGCCTGAGAGGTAAACATGCACTACAAGATTGGTATGGAGTGTATCACTACTCGGCCAGTCCAATTTTTCAACATATCCTGGACATAATTGAGTTCCAAATTTCTTCTATACTGTGCACAATAGACTGTTCAACTAAATGAAACTAAGATATTTCTAATTTAAAGAAACAAGCAACCAGTTGTATGGCTATGGCATGAGATAGTCAGTCCAAACTCCAAAGAGACAGTGAGATGGGAATACACTCAGATGCAGTATACAAGGACCACAAGTTTAAAGGGGACCTGCATTGCGTTCCTGACCAAAAAAAAGGTACTAGGACAACATGAAGACATAGACTCTACTACAAAGTATAGGTAAACAACATTTAATTTCACTGCAAAAGTACAGGTTATACTAATATATACAGTTTTCAATTAAAAGGTGCTACGAAATGAAAGGTGACGGAGAAAGTATAAATTTGAAATTTAAATTAATTATGGTTGACTTTATTTATACCAATTTCTAGCATTGGTATCAAATATCCGATTAAAACAGAAAAAAATACAATTAAGATTATTCTTTTTTAAAGCTATCCGGCAATCCATGTCCCGCCCTTTATCATCACATCCATTGACTTGGATTCTGACTTTAATTAATTAATTAATTAACTAATACTCCCTCCATCCCAATAGGTTGTTAACATTGTTGTTGGGCACAGAGTTTAAAAAAATGAATAAAGGTAAAGAAAAGTGAAGTGAAGTGAAGAAAGTAGGTGTAAGTCGGTGGGACCCATTAACTTTAGTAAGGAAAAAAAATGCTATTTTAGGAAATGTTAAGAACCTATTGGGACATCCCAAAATAGAAAATGTTAAGAATCTATCGGGATGGAGGGAATAGTTGTTAATGACTTGAATATTTCAAAAGCTTATTTTAAAAGTAAGGGAATGGCTCATTGAGGGACCTGGAACTTCATCTAGAATCATCAGACTCTTCTGCTTTCAAAGTGGTAACACGATAAGGACCCATATATCTTGCTGACTACAAACACTCATTACCTTTTTATGTTTTCTTAAGGAGTATTTGGTATTAGGGTGGCACAGAGTACTTGCCATAGACAAAAGTGTTGGTAAGCAAAAGCTCTGGTAAATACATAATCAGATCTTCTGGGACAGGTTTCAAATTTTTTTAAAAATGAAGTTGAAGGTTAATATTCGTCATATTTAAAAAAAGTTTACCATCTCTCATAAGTTGGTTTATTGTTAAAATAGAGATTAGCCTGGTAAGCAAAAGTCCAGATACTGTATCTGATCGGAGAAAGTTGGAGAAACTACTTTAAAAATCTAAAAAACAGCAACAGACGTTACTTTAAGGAAGTGTGAATTTGCACGGGAAGCTGTTTGCACCAGCAAAAGTATATTGAGGGTCTCCAGCCTCAAGAAGAATATTATAGGTTCCGTTTGAATTATGGGATTTTTATCCGGTTACAAAGATAAATTTCAGTACATATAAGTACTAATATTTCAATTTCATTCTCATTCTTACTAACCAAGTTAAAATCTCATGATTCAGACGCCCCCTATGTTTAATTTATTATGTTAGGTGATGCCTAGTGCATTTTTTGTTCATGGCAAATCCTAATTTTCACTAACAAACAATAGGTGTATTACATTGTATGAGATGAACAAAATTACAACTTACAGGAACATCAAGTATATGGAAGTACCAAATTCAACATTTAATTTTATACGAAGGCATAGACTCTGTAAAGGCACTTTTTCTGTATAACTTTTAATTTCTCAAGACATGTTCAGATGACAGGTAAACAACCTTCACAACTATCAATATATATCACTGCAAACCAGTCAGCAGTTGTACAGGTACTATGAATCCAGATTCCAGATCTAAGTTGGGCGAAATTAAGCATCTAATCTCCAGCAAGATATTTAAAGAAATGGCTCGAAAACAATTTAAGAGATTTTACTCAGAAACAAACAAAGAAACTGATAATCAAAGCTATATTAATTAACTCACCAATGAAAGCATAGCATAAACTATCCCCAGTTTTGAAATCCCGGATTATGTCAGCTCTGCCATCATTAATACATTATTAGAAACACTAAACATGTTCATGAACAAATGATAAAGTTTAACATGCTAGAGTATTTAAAAACTTACGAAGTTACAGTTCCAAATCGTGAGAAGATTGTGTGTAAATCCTCATCCTACAATCAGAAGTTGAAATTCATGAACAAGAAGTATTACAGAAAGAGCAAGTGCCAGGAAGCAAAAGCATCCAATATTTAAGTCACAATAATTAAAGATAGATATGTACAAAAAGAAAGAGGACTCACTTCAGTTACTGGATTTAGCTTACAAACAAACAACACATTCTCGGGAGGCTTTATCTCGGCATCAGGAATGTCCCCAATCTGTAAACACACAAGAGAGATATAATAACATAAAATCCAGCATATATGTGACTCTAAATTAGCTCCAGAGTAACTTTAGTTGTACAGAATTCTTACACTTTCAAGCACTACTGCTCTGGAATGTGCTTCCTTTGTTCGGATGACTTCCTCAAGCTCTCCTGGAGCCAATTGCTCGTCCATGGGTACCCAGTCATCTTCAAGTCGTACCTCATCGTCAACCTAATGGAGCAGAAGCAAGACTGAACATCAGACAACATTGCACAATGAAGGACTTGTAAGGATGAAGACTTTTACAGGGCGGCTTTAAAAAAGTTAAAAGCAAAAAACTAAAAAAAAAGGATTGCTCATCGAAAACTTAAACTTTAAATACAAAGGCAAAGAATTAACAAAGATATAGTGATCTAGATGGATAAAATTATTTAACACAAAAAGAAACTGTTCACCTCGTCTTTGGGTTTCCCTTCAGGAGAAGCATCTGGCACAAGCTCAGCAAGTTGTGGTGGATCGTCAAAAGGATCTTCAAGTATATAAGTGTGTTTAATTCTGTCAATAGAAACTAAATATGTTAGTTTCTGTAGTAAGCATTGATGACACTGAAATGTATTGATTGAAAAAGAATAAAACAATCTAAATAATTACAAGCACAAGAATGCAGATTAAAACCTGATATTTTTGTATGGCCTGCCCTTCTCATCGACATAAGCTTCATTTATCCTACTCAGTGTTTCAAGCCCTTCCGCAACCTCCCCAAAAATCTAAACATGTGGAATTAAAGTTATTATTAGGATTATTCAGAAAATAACCAGCTCCTAATGATAACTGTCAGTAGTTCACATTAACATAACTCAGATTTTGATTTTAGAATACAAAAGCTCGCCAACATTAACAAGCACAACCTATCAGAAGACTGCAAGAGAGTTTATGACGCTACATTTACAATTATAGGCAAAAAATACATTTACATGAAGCTTCTATTAACCAACTGAAATATCTACTCAAAGGTTTAACAGAGTCAAACAAACTCACATATGACATCTGCCATACTTTCATTGCAATATTTTGACATACTGTCCCATTATTGCAGAAGAAGGCCAGTAAACCTGACTACCATCCTACAAAACCTAATAGATGCATTTTATTCACAATTAAAGAAAAGAATCAGATGTATTATTTAATTCCATAAAGACTGTTTAAAGCACTAAGCTTTTCAAACATGAAAATTTTAATTGGTCATTTCTAGATTGGTAAGTGTCTTTTACTAATAAACACCCGCTAGTTTTTACTCCTGCTAAATAGAAATTCTTGCTTATTTCTAATAAATTGGTTAAAATCCAGATACATCGTACTATCTAGTGCTGTACAATATTAGTTTTGATCTACAAGCTGTAAACTGGCACCACCTGTGCTGAATTGCTGTCTGTTTTTTACAGCATAACATTTGTTTTTAAAATATTTTATATTTACAAAGCATGATCATATATATAATATATGAATTCACAAGCCTAGATACATTTTTTTACATTGGTAAAAATGTACTTTTAAATGAGGTGGAAAATGAGGACACTGAGGAAAAGCTTTGAAAGTTTTGAACTTCTCATTTGGTGTCATACCTATCTACTTTCAATCCTATACCAGTTGTAAATAGAAAAATGATCAAGAAGTTTAGACTTAGGCTATTTGCAGAAGCATATAAAATACACGACAAGCCATGTGGAACACCAAAAACTGAGGATTGTAATGCTGCTCTGAATGAATGTTTATCGCAGTTTATTGTCACTACTACATTAGTTGGGAAAGAATGTGGATAAACTCACAGTGTGCTTTTCGTCCAGATAGTCAAGATCATCACGCAGTGTCATGTAGAACTGAAAAAAAGATCAGCAAGTTAGAATCACATAAGAAGTATTATCCTCCAGACAGATTATGAACATCTTCAGGTTTAAGTGAATATGTAGCACCACTCAGAGTGTGTGGAAGAAAGACTTGATGACAACCAAAAAATAGTTGACCAGATTATTTTAATAACATTAGTAATTAACAGCAAACCTGAGAAGCATTTAGATTCTGCCCAGCACTGGCCATAGCAACTGTGCCAGTCTTAGAATGCTTTAAATCCAAGTGAATCTCGTCACCAAAAAAACGAGCTTGATCTCCATATAAGTATCTGTAAAGGATTTGTAAATTAATCACCTTTACGACTTTAAGACGTTTAAATAACTTATATGCCAAGTGCAAGCATAAACACAAAAATACATTACTGAATTGATTTCTCACTTGTAAATAGAGTCCCCGCCCGATCCTGTCCCAGTAGGATCACCGGTCTGTGCAGTAAAATCCTTCTGAACATTGTGAAACAGGCATCCATTGTAATACTTAATCCTGCATAGAAGATGCCACAACAAGAAGCCAGCCGTTACAACACGAAACTGACCTACTACAAATAGCCCTTAAAACACCACCTATCGACTTTTTGAGAAAAATTAACTAGGTGTTTGGTTCATGATTAACGGGAATGGGAACC
The DNA here is from genome assembly GCA_030848705.1 of Heracleum sosnowskyi. Taxonomy (NCBI): domain Eukaryota; kingdom Viridiplantae; phylum Streptophyta; class Magnoliopsida; order Apiales; family Apiaceae; genus Heracleum; species Heracleum sosnowskyi. Next base: position 37,112,161 of record CM061238.1, read on the forward strand.
TTAAAACCGTACATTAGTTTAGATTAGTTAGTTAGTTGTATGGAATGGGAACCCCATTCCTTTTAGGTGGTTAAATCATACCCTTCCCACCCCTTGGGTTTCCATTCCATTCCCATTCAAACGCCCTGCCCCTTTGACATCTGCAAATAATTCTCGATGTGAAAACACAGAGACAAAAGGGGTATAAAAACTCCTAAAACTCTTTATTGAACTGTATAGTATCCTAAAACTCTAGTGTCATTACTCAACCGCAATTAAATATATTAGGGTTTAGCAACTGGCGTTAAAACTTAAAATCACTAGAATAATGAATGTATAACACAAGTTCCAGCTGAGTATAAACGTAATATAAAAACTACAGCAACAATCAACCCTAGTTATCACAAGTATTATAGATAAACATCTTAATTTATGTTCAAAATTAAATTGCGAAGAACTGAAAAATAATAAAGGAGGACATACTTGCAGAGCTTTAAGAAATTTTTGCAGGTTAATGGGCAACGATCGGTGTGCAAATCGACGACGATATCGCCCAGGCTTGTCACAATCAGAACCGACATTATTTTGCGGTGAAATCTGAGAGAGTTTGGGGTTTAGCACCGTGTTTGGGAGCGAGACCGGGTAGTTTAGGGCTTATGTTTGTGTTTTCAACTTTCAAGATACTAACGCTTTTTTTATTTACTTTTTTCTTTTGCTTCAAGATTCGGATTTTAAGACTAAACTCTCTGTTGTTTGAGATTATTGTTAAAAACTAGCTTATAGACCGTGCGATGCACAGTTACTTAAATCAATATACTTATATAAAGGAGAAGACGGAGGCGGTGAGGTGGCGCTCTAGAATCGCTCCGTTGTATTTTTCTAATTTTCTCAATTTTTCACAATTTTTAATTTTAATAATTACAACATCCTTTATTATTTTCGATTTTGTAGGAAGGAAATTGAAAATTACACTTTTATTATTTTCAAACTTGATAGAACTTTCTTTTATTATTTTCAAAGTTGATAGAACTTTCTTTGATTTAGAAAATTACAACTTCCTTATTATTTTCGAATTTGTTGGACTTGATAGAACTTTTTTTAATTTAGTTTCGAATTTGTAGAACTTGATAGAACTTTCTTTAAAGGAGAAGACGGAGGCAGTGAGGTGGCGCTCTAGAATCGCTCCGTTCTATTTTTCTAATTTTCTCAATTTTTCACAATTTTTAATTTTAATAATTACAACTTCCTTTATTATTTTCGATTTTGTAGGAAGGAAATTGAAAATTACACTTTTATTATTTTCAAACTTGATAGAACTTTCTTTTATTATTTTCAAAGTTGATAGAACTTTCTTTGATTTAGAAAATTACAACTTCCTTATTATTTTCGAATTTATAGGACTTGATGGAACTTTCTTTAATTTAGTTTCGAATTTGTAGAACTTGATAGAACTTTCTTTAATTTAGAAAATTACAACTTCCTTATTATTTTCGAATTTGTAGACTTGATAGAACTTTTTTTTATTATTTTCAAACTTAATTAAATTTCCTTCTTTAGATTATATAAAGGAGAAGACGGGGGCGGTGAGGTGGCGCTCTATCATCGCTACGTTCTATTTTTCTAATTTTCTCAATTTTTCACAATTTTTAATTTTAATAATTACAACATCCTTTATTATTTTCGATTTTGTAGGAAAGAAATTGAAAATTACACTTTTATTATTTTCAAACTTGATAGAACTTTCTTTTATTATTTTTAAAGTTGATAGAACTTTCTTTGATTTAGAAAATTACAACTTCCTTATTATTTTCGAATTTGTAGGACTTGATAGAACTTTTTTTAATTTAGTTTCGAATTTGTAGAACTTGATAGAACTTTCTTTAAAGGAGAAGACGGAGGCGGTGAGGTGGCGCTCTAGAATCGCTCCGTTCTATTTTTCTAATTTTCTCAATTTTTCACAATTTTTAATTTTAATAATTACAACTTCCTTTATTATTTTCGATTTTGTAGGAAGGAAATTGAAAATTACACTTTTATTATTTTCAAACTTGATAGAACTTTCTTTTATTATTTTCAAAGTTGATAGAACTTTCTTTGATTTAGAAAATTACAACTTCCTTATTATTTTCGAATTTGTAGGACTTGATAGAACTTTCTTTAATTTAGTTTCGAATTTGTAGAACTTGATAGAACTTTCTTTAATTTAGAAAATTACAACTTCCTTATTATTTTCGAATTTGTAGGCTTGATAGAACTTTCTTTTATTATTTTCAAACTTAATTAAATTTCCTTCTTTAGATTCGAAATAATAGGAAAGACAATAAATATAAATCAATCTTATTTAGAATTTAATTACATAATTAAAATACCCTATATAATATACTTATATAAAGGAGAAGACGGGGGCGGTGAGGTATCGCTCCGTTCTATTTTTCTAATTTTATCAATTTTTCACAATTTTTAATTTTAATAATTACAACATCCTTTATTATTTTCGATTTTGTAGGAAGGAAATTGAAAATTACACTTTTATTATTTTCAAACTTGATAGAACTTTTTTTTATTATTTTCAAAGTTGATAGAACTTTCTTTGATTTAGAAAATTACAACTTCCTTATTATTTTCGAATTTGTAGGACTTGATAGAACTTTTTTTAATTTAGTTTCGAATTTGTAGAACTTGATAGAACTTTCTTTAAAGGAGAAGACGGCGGCGGTGAGGTGGCGCTCTAGAATCGCTCCGTTCTATTTTTCTAATTTTCTCAATTTTTCACAATTTTTAATTTTAATAATTACAACTTCCTTTATTATTTTCGATTTTGTAGGAAGGAAATTGAAAATTACACTTTTATTATTTTCAAACTTGATAGAACTTTCTTTTATTATTTTCAAAGTTGATAGAACTTTCTTTGATTTAGAAAATTACAACTTCCTTATTATTTTCGAATTTGTAGGACTTGATAGAACTTTTTTTAATTTAGTTTCGAATTTGTAGAACTTGATAGAACTTTCTTTAAAGGAGAAGACGGAGGCGGTGAGGTGGCGCTCTAGAATCGCTCCGTTCTATTTTTCTAATTTTCTCAATTTTTCACAATTTTTAATTTTAATAATTACAACTTCCTTTATTATTTTCGATTTTGTAGGAAGGAAATTGAAAATTACACTTTTATTATTTTCAAACTTGATAGAACTTTCTTTTATTATTTTCAAAGTTGATAGAACTTTCTTTGATTTAGAAAATTACAACTTCCTTATTATTTTCGAATTTGTAGGACTTGATAGAACTTTCTTTAATTTAGTTTCGAATTTGTAGAACTTGATAGAACTTTCTTTAATTTAGAAAATTATAACTTCCTTATTATTTTCGAATTTGTAGGCTTGATAGAACTTTCTTTTATTATTTTCAAACTTAATTAAATTTCCTTCTTTAGATTCGAAATAATAGGAAAGACAATAAATATAAATCAATCTTATTTAGAATTTAATTACATAATTAAAATACCCTATATAATATACTTATATAAAGGAGAAGACGGGGGCGGTGAGGTATCGCTCCGTTCTATTTTTTTAATTTTCTCAATTTTTCACAATTTTTAATTTTAATAATTACAACTTCCTTTATTATTTTCGATTTTGTAGGAAGGAAATTGAAAATTATACTATTATTATTTTCAAACTTGATAGAACTTTATTTTATTATTTTCAAAGTTGATAGAACTTTCTTTGATTTAGAAAATTACAACTTCCTTATTATTTTCGAATTTGTAGGACTTGATTGAACTTTCTTTAATTTAGTTTCGAATTTGTAGAACTTGATAGAACTTTCTTTAATTTAGAAAATTACAACTTCCTTATTATTTTCGAATTTGTAGGCTTGATAGAACTTTCTTTTATTATTTTCAAACTTAATTAAATTTCCTTCTTTAGATTCGAAATAAGAGGAAAGACAATAAATATAAATCAATCTTATTTAGATTACAACTTCCTTATTATTTTCGAATTTGTAGGCTTGATAGAACTTTCTTTTATTATTTTCATACTTAATTAAATTTCCTTCTTTAGATTCGAAATAATAGGAAAGACAATAAATATAAATCAATCTTATTTAGATTACAACTTCCTTATTATTTTCGAATTTGTAGGCTTGATAGAACTTTATTTTATTATTTTCAAACTTAATTAAATTTCCTTCTTTAGATTCAAAATAATAGGAAAGACAATAAATATAAATCAATCTTATTTAGAATTTAATTACATAATTAAAATACCCTATATAATATCTTTATATATATAAAGGAAAACCCCCAAGAGCTCTATGATCGTCCGAAAGCTATTTATCTATTTTTCTAGAGCTTCTGGATTTTAATTCAATAAAATTAAATTTCCTTATTTAAATTCGAATTTATAGGATAACAAAATAGCAAATGCCTTTTAAATTTTTAATGATGGAGGAAACTAAATATACAATTTTTATATTCTTTTCTTTAAAATCTTTAATAATGAAGGAAAGTAAATATACTATTTTAATATTCAACATCTTTATCTTTTTATCTTATCCATTTTTATCTTCTTTCTCCTTTTATTTATTTTCTTCTTTATATCTCTTTATTATATATATAAAGTAAAACCCCCAGGAGCTCTATAATCGCTCAGTTCATATTTATTTAATTTTCTAGAGCTTCAAAATTTTAATTCAATAAAATTAAATTTCCTCATTTGCATTCGAATTTTTAGGGAAGACATTACTTATTTACAATCAAATTTTTAGGAAATACAATGAATATGTAAAAGTCAATCTTACTTAAAATTTAATTAACAAATATTACCTTTTTTTCTCAACTAAAACTTCTTTATTTAACTCCTATTTTTTAGAGAAAAAAAAATCAAAACCTTTTTTAAATTGTATAAAAGAAAGAAAACTTTCTTTTTTTAAATATAAAAAAATTCAATTTCCTTTCTATGCTTTTAACATATAGAAAATAAAATTTATATTCCAGGCAAGTTTTAATATTAAAATCCTAAATATATTATAATTCTAATCTATGTTATGCCACAAAAATTTACTTCTAAATCAAATAAAATTTCCGTTTTAAGCTTTTAACGTGTAGGAAAGGAAATAAATATTTGAGGCAAGTATTAATATTAAAATCATAAATATATTATAACTCAATCTATTTAATTTTGAGGATTTTATGATATTTCGTGTGCATTAATAACATTGCATATTGATGATAAATGTTTGTATATTTTAATTTATTTTTTTCTTTCTAACATCTATAACTTGAGGTCTTGAGGGTTATATATGTGCATCTTAGAGACTATTGTTAATCAGGTTTTTGATTTGAAAGAGAATATACTTAGCACGGTAGAATTTGTTTTTACCTAAGCGGCTTAAAATCAAGTTTTTATCAATTTTTTCGTAAATCTAACATACCGATGAAAATTTTATGCAAAAATAAGTAGGTGTGCAAAATTTTATAAATTTTACCCTTTAAGAATACATTTAATTTAACATGGTATTTTATATATCGTTTACAATACGAATTTCGTCTCAGATTTTGTATCAATTTTTGATTTAAAATTACATCAGATACAAAATCAATTTCTATGTAATTTTGTATACCCGCTAATTTTTGCGTAATCTTTTAATCCGTACGGTTGGATTTTCGAAAAAAACTATTGAAAATATGAATTTGAAAACACTTAGGTAGAGAATTTTTCTACCATTGAATACCTATTGTATATTGTAATAGGTTGCACAAGATTGTGTGGATACAATTTTTTCTAATTTCTTTTAGTTTATTTCTGTATTTAATTATAATTATATTGTATATTATCTTTTTATATAGTTTTTGATATATTCTTTTTGTGTTTTTTGGGAATTATTTAGAGTTATTCAGTACCATTATCTCATAATTTTTTTAATTAATCATATTTAGAGAATTGAATACTTTATTTACATTCAAATTCATAGTAAAAATAATAAATATATAAAAATCAATCATGTTCAGAATTCAATTAAACAAATATTAAGTTTTTTTCTTAACTAAACTAAAATTGAAATCTCTTACTTACATTCAAATTAACGGGAAAGACAATGATTATATAAAAATCGATTATGTTTCCATGATTAAACTTTTATATTATAATGATGCACATGTACGCACTAAAAAAGTTTTATTATAACGTCTAAGAATATTTTAAGAAATTTGTAATTTTTGTGATAATACAAATAGTTGAAGTTTGAAGCGGTGGTTAATAATTAAATTTTTATTATTGCTTAATTTTATTATTTTTAATTTATATGTATTTAGTGCAATGGGCGTCGGTTGAAGAAAGTATGACACAAAATCGGCATATAAAGTCTACGGATATTTAAGAAATTTGTAAATTTTGTTATGATACTAATAGTTGAAGTTTGAAGCGGTGGTTAATACTTAAATTTTATTGTTGCATTTTTTAGTATTTTTTATTTGTATGTACATATGCAACGGGCATCGGCTAAAACAATATGACACAAAATCAGCATATAAATTCCATAGATATTTAATAAATTTGTAATTTTTGTGATAATACGAATGGTTGATGGTTGAAGTTTGAAGTGGTGGTTAATACTTAAATTTAATTAAATGTATTTGATAAAAAATAAGTTTACATGTTAAAATATGTAAATGTTTTTAAATAATTAAAAGAATTAAAATTAGTTTTAAAATAAATAGGCCTGTAAACTGGTCGTGGTAAATAGGTCTTGGAAATGCCTTTTAAATAGAATAGTTAAATTTATTTTAATTATTATAACTTTTTTTTTATCAAATACATCTTTTAATTATTATAGAGTATTTATAGATAGATTGATTTTATATTATTTTTTCTTAAATTGTTAATATTTAAAATTTTACAAAAATATTATAGGGCCGCTGCGAAGCGCGGCTTAGTCGACTAGTTTTATTTATAACTATTCTGTTTATAATTATATTTTTATTACCCATGCAACACACGATTGTTTTTTTTAATATTTATAATTATATTTATTTATGAATATTTTAATATTTAAAAGTTATTAGTTTACATGATTAAATTATTGTTAAAAAAGATTTAGTCAAAAAAAATTATAGTTAAAAATTTGATATTTATTATAATTTACACGCTCAATTTAATATTTGTTTATACTGAGTTATAAAAGTTAGATTTGACCAATTTTACGGTTCACATGAAATTCACAAAATAATCTTTAATTTAGTTGTGGTTTAATAGTTCTTTTTCAATTAAAAACTATTCTAAAACTAAAAAGAGAATAAAGTGACGAAATTTAATGTTGAGAATTCTATTCGATTTAGGAAATCTACTTATATGTAGTTTAGATTATTAGAATAACCTTTATTAACCAAATACAGGTTTTAATGTTAAATCTAACGGTTTTCACCTATCTATTTAAGATTAAACGATTTTTATTATTTTGGTATTAAATGAATTTCCTTATTTAATTACAACTATTTTTATGTTTTAACTTTTTGGAAAATCCAATCCTAATATAATATCTTTTAACTTATATCATTTTTAGATAATAATTTCTTTTTATATGATATAATCTTGATCATCTATTTTTAAAAGTATTTGATCTAACGGTTGAGAATGTTTTGGCGGTATTTAGGACCAAACTACCAGGATAACATCATTAATTTTTTTTAATATTTATAATTTTTTTTAATTTTTAATTTTTTTAAATATTTATTGCTAAAATATAATATACTCTTTTTTGTAATATGTTAATAATGCGGGAACTTTGAACTTTTGAGAAAATAAATTTTCTATTAAAATATAATTTTTTTTGTAATAGTTCTTCTTTTAAAGTAGTACACCGTGACGATCAAAATTCTGTATAAAATTCATTTTTTTATAATATATCCCGTAAATATCTATGTTATTATATTAAAGACTAAATAATGAAAGCTTTCTTATAAGTCTGGTCGCTTTGTTTGATCACTCAATCCATAATCGTTGGATCTTTAAAATTAAATTGTTGAGAAACGTTACATATAACAGTAAAATTATCATATAGAATGATCTAAGATTTGAATATACCAACAACATATTAAAAATTTACAGGTTTGTTTTTCATTTTTTTTCTTGTAGACATAGGTTATTTGATAATATTTTTTGTAAAGTACGATTTTTCAGAAAAGTATTATACTAATTGATTAACAAACTTTTAAAATTTCTAATTTAATAATTTACAATGTATATAGGTTAAAAAAGTTAGACCTGTTCGGTAGCTGAGTCTAAAATTTCAAAATACAGTTTTTTTTTTAATATGAATATAGTCCTGCTAACAATGAAATTAGGTCTCTATGAGTGCTTATAAAATAAAATCACCATTTGCGTATAATTTATTATTTAATAATAATATTGATTAGTTATGATCTAAAACTTAATAAAATAGGATAAAAAATATGCACAATTTTATAAAATTTTATCCTCGTATTATTATATTCTTTGTTGATTTGAATTTTTCTTAGATTCATTTTAAATTTTGAACATAGATTTCTAAATTTAAAATAGTTAGAAAAAATTATTTAAATTGGCGTTAAAATAAAGATGACATAATAATCATTATTAGAATTTAAATACTCACTTTACTAATTTGGGCTTTATCTTGTGTTTTAAAAATCAGATTTTACACCCCACGTGAAGATAATTAAATTATCTTTAATTAAAAGATGGTTTAACAATTTTTATCTAACTGGAATTGTCCATGAAAGAGAAAAGAAAGTCACGAATTTTTTACATGGAGAATTCTATTCAATATAGAAAACTTATTTATATTTGGTATATTTGGTTTAAATTATCAAAATACACTTTTTAGAATTTAAATATAATCCTATTATAAATAAAATACACTTTTTTAATATTTGATCAAACAATTTTCATTTATCTAGTTAAGATCTAATAGTCCTTATTAATTTGGTTGTCCAGGACCGTACGATCAAAATTTTAGATAGGATCCCTATTATACTTATTATATATAAGGGTTTAATATAATAAAGATATCAAGTACATACTGATATAGGTATCTTACTAACTGCTTTTACTTTTAATGTTTCGGTTTTATTTATAGTGTATATAAAATTTTAAAATACATTATTACTTTAAAATTATTAAACAGAATAAAAATTATGTTATGATTATATAAAATTTTATTCTCATATTATTATATTCTTTATCGATTTGAATTTGTTCTTAATTTATTTTAATACTTTATTGAAAGAAAGATAAAATTTCTATATTTAAAAGAATTAGTGGAAAAATAAATAAATTGGTGCTACAATTATAAAAAATATTTATTAAAATTTAGATACTCACTTTACTATTTGGGTTCTATCCTGAGTTTAAAAATTGAATTTTGACGATTTTACAACCAATGTAAAACTAACGAAACAACCCATGTGAAACAAACGAAATTATCTTTAATTTAATGATGGTTTAATAATTATTATCTAACTTGACCAGTTAACCTATCCATAAACCGAAAAGAAAAGATGGTTAAGTATTATATTCAAAATTATTGTTTATGAATATGAAACCCTCAATATTTTAATAATATTTTGATATTATCCTTTTATGTTTGTTATATGTAAAATAATATAATTATAATTTGGATTAATCAAATTTTTATATTCCTTCAGAAAAAAATGTTTAAATTTATTCATGTATAGGAGTTCTCCTAAGTCTCTTATTATAACGTAGGGTTCACATGTATCATTGTTAGTATAATATACGCATTATATTAATAATTTTTAATATTGTAATGGATATGAATTGTTATGTGATATTTGGTTTAACAATTATTATCTAATTGGAACTATACATAAATTAAAGATAAAAGATATTTAAGAATTTTTACATAGAAAAATTTTAAATTATCAAAATACACTTTTTAGTATTTAAATATAATTCTATTATTAATCAGATACACATTTTAATATTAGATCTAACAATTTTCATCGATCTATTTAAGATCTAACTGTAATAATTAATTTGGTCGTATAGTGGTCGAACACGGACCAGATCGATTTTAATTTTTTTCTTAAATTGATTTTAATATTTTATTGAAATAAACATAGAATTTATAAATTTAAAAGAATTAGGAAAAAGATTAAATTGGTGCTAAAATAATAAAAAAAAATTATTAAAATTTAGATAATCATTTTGTTGTTTGGGGTCTATCTTGAGTTTTAGATAACAGATTTTAACAATTTTACAGCCCACGCGAATCTAACAAAATTATCTTTAATTTAATTATGGTTTAATAATTATTATCTAACTGGAACCATCCATAAACTAAAGAGAAAAGATAATTACGAATTTTTACACAAAGATTTCTATTCAATATAAAAAACCCATTTATAATTGGTTTAAATTATCAAAATACACCTTTTATTATTTAAATACTATCCTATTATTAATAAAATACAATTTTTAAAATTATATCTAACGGTCCTCGTCTATTTGAATATTTATAGTTTTATAATCCAACGGATCGTATAATTTTGGTAGTACAGTGACCGACCAAAGTTTTGGATAAGATCTCCCTTACGTTTATTATCTATAAGGAGTTAATTGGTGTGTTATTGAAAAAAGTGCAGTTAAAATAAGAGCGTTTCTGAAAATCAGATAACTCTTGGGTGATATTTTTGATATGTGCATGTTTTGGGTTATAATATAAAAAATTACTTATTCCGTCTCACTAATTTCTATACAGTTTTTTTCTCCCTAATTGGCACGCATTTTAAGGTGTATATAAAGTATAGTTCTATAATTTATTTTTAAATTATTTTTCTTTGAATAAAAATTTAAATGTTAAATTTTAATTCAGAAGAAAAAAATTTAAAAAAATAATTTATAGAAGTATACTTTATATGAGCCTTAAAATACATGTCGAACCCCGTCCCCAAATGTATATAATCTAGTGAGATGGAGGGAGTAATATTTTTGGTGAATTTTGATGTTGAAACCAGCTTTTGCGAAAAACAACTTTTTTTCAAAAGCACGGGGGACATGTTTTCTATAAAAGCATATTTTCAGCCAAAATCCTTTTCAAAAAAATAGCTTCTGAATTTTACCAAACACTTTTTATGTGTTTTTCAGAAAAAAGCTGTTTTTAATACCAAACGGGCCTAAATAGAAAGTCCTCAGTATTTTTCTTTTGATTTTTTTTATAACTACTAAAATTTTAGAAACTACTGTATATTATTATTAGTTACAATATTATGTATTGAGCAATGACATTGCATGCAGAGTAGAATATTAATTACAGAAGGAATCCATGTCCTAATAATATTCGGGTAGATGATGTCCTCTTGAAAGCTCATTAAAATAATTATGTGAAGCCCTGTAGACAGATTAATTTCTGACATAATTATAAGGTTGAGTGGATGATCAAGGATAAATAAGATATTAATTAAATTAATTGTCAGTGATTAATTTAATTAATGGATATGCGATATCTTAAACGTGGGGAATTTAATAAGCAAATAATATAGGAGCCGAATTAAGTAATAAAAGAATTGCGGTATTAGGAACGGTAGTGCAAATATTAATTCTTTATTGGATTGAATTATTATTTAATGATATTGGGCTTGACTCGGAATGTCATTGGAAGGCCCGACCTAATTGTCCATGATCCCTACCGAAGCCTATATATATATTCTCGTTCTCCTTAAAGCTGGATACACAACAGAAATCAAAATTGAGACCTAGAGCAGCCGCACGAAGCTAAGGTTTTGGAATTTCGAGGCTTTGAGGAGATGAACTTTGGGAGATCGAAGGCCACACTTCGCTCAAAGGGAATCAAGGAATTCAGTAGAAGACGTGGAATTGAATCGCTTGCGCCGTAGCGATTAAGGTTAATCTTATTTTCGAACTCTTTAATTTATATCATGAACCGCAGTCCTATATATCATACGTTCTAACACAAAGAATATTAAGCTGAAGTAGAAAAAGTTCAAAGAAATGGGTTTCTAAGAGCTGAAATTGCCCTTTGTTGGACATAGTGCAATAGATGATAAGTCAAGCGGATCTTCAAATAAGTTTCTGAGGTTATTTCCTAGAGACGGCTGCATATACACTTAACTTTGTTCCTACTAAATCGGTTCAAAAAACCCCCATATGAGATACAGACTGAGAAAAGTCATAGCATGTCATTTATGAAAATTTGGGGATGCAAAGCGTTTGTGAAATGTTTAACCTCTGACCAGCTAGGACTAAAATCAGACAAATGAAATTTTGTGGGATACCCCAATGAAACAAAAGGGTATAGAGTCTATAATCCTTTAGAGAACAAATTGTTTGTTGTTCGAACTACTGTGTTCCTTGAGAGAGAGTTTCTTTCTATGAAAAACAGTGGGAAGACAATAGATCGCGATGAGGATCGAGAATCACAAGAGAACATTGAACCGGAGTTGGAACGTGAGCAGAATGTTGAAAGAAGAACTCCTCAAGAAACACAGGTTGTTCGTAGATCTAGTTGGATTTGCCATGAGGCCGAGAGATATTATGGATTTCTCTTGACTCAAGATGGTGATGCGATGCTCGTGGAGGATGATGAGCCTATCACCTACCAAAATGTTATTGAACAGTCCAGACTTTAAGAGTTATCTGGAGGCCATGAAATCTAAGATGGATTCTATGTACGAAAAACCAAGTATTGACTTTGGTTGATCCACCTAAAGGGGTAAAACCTATAGGATGCAAGTGCGTTTTCAAGAAGAAAACTGACATGGATGGTAATGTACAAACCTATAAGGCACGACTAGTGGTGAAAGGTTTCAAGCAAGTTCATGGTATTGACTATGATGAAACTTTCTCACAAGTGACAATGGTCAAGTCCATCAGGATTTTGCTTTCTTAGTATGACTACGAAATCTGACAAATGGATGTCAAGACTACTTTCTTAATTGGGAGCCTTGAAGAGGATGTGTACATGACTACTACTTTGCTAGAATGGTTTATAAGTTACGTCGATCCATTTATGGATTAAAGCAAGTCTCGAGGAGCTGGAATATTTGTTTCTGTATACTCTCTTTTGATTCGCAGATAAATGTAGCATTGGTACAATTCACTTTGTGATTGTGTATCCCTGAATCAATAGAGTTGATTAATAATCTCTTGAAAAATTGTATCCATAGAAACTTCTTCCTTTCCTGCATCTGAAAATCTAGTGGGATCCTATGGAGTAAGCCTTTGAGTAAATTCCACAATTTTCTTCAGTAGGTTCTGAAATCAGCTTCTTTAAATTAAGACAACCATTTTCTTCAATTCCCGTGTTCAGGGATTTTCCGTCTGAATAACATATGGTCAACTTTTTCTTCAAAAGATTAAAATCATCTTTACCGCTCGGAGGAATCTTGAATCTAACAATCTTTTGAGAACCCTTGGCTTAGGATAATAAAATTCAAATTATTTAAAATTCAAAAATTTCAAGAAATGAAAATTTTTGAAAATTAAAAAATCCGAAAATTCTGAGAACTTGACTGTTTGGTCTAAAACACCGGATTTGATCTGTATATCGATTAACAAGCTTTGATACCAATTGTTAGGTCCCAAAGTATCGTAGAAGGGGGGTTGAATACGATATTCACTAATTATAAAAAATTATTTCGAATCTTTTGCGGATAATTAAATTAGTGTTCTTCAGGGTGAATAGTATTTCGGACATGAAAATAACAACACAAGATTTTCCAAGAATTATATTCGATATAAATCTTGAAGGGGTGCTACACCCGGTAAATCAATTTACCGGCTACCAAGAACAATTTGTTCTTGCTTCTACAAAGATTGTACAAATTAAATCCTAAACAATGTTTGTATCTATTTGTTTGTCTAAAGGATTTAATTACCGAAGAAACTTTATAATGGCCCTTAAGATTGAACAAAGTTTGGGCATTATAACGTTTACCCGGTGAGAAGTTCAGGTATAAAATAAATGTCTCCTTCTCTGTCTCTCTCTGTTTTTCTTCTCTTCGTCGAAGAAGATGAAGAACAGAAGAAGTCTGTTAATTGATCTTCTGCAACAAAATGTGTAGTCTTGTATAGTCTTTAAAAAAAACTATCGAACACAACTTTTAAATTGTGTCCACACAATTCTTCATGCTGTAGGAGAAAACTATCGAAGCTTTCCTTTTTTTTTTCAAAACTACTTCGATGGTTTCTTATAAAGAAACTATCGAAATACTCCTTTTTAGTTTTAATAAATTTATAAAATAAACTTATTTAAATTTATAATAAACTTAATTAATAAGTTTAAAATAAATTTATTTAAGTTTATAAAATAAATTTCATAAACTATCGGAGCATTAAAAGTATCCCAGCAGTCAAAAATCTCGGCCCCAACAAAGCTGAACTGGTTCCAGTGTGAACCCAAAAGAAACTATCAAAGTTTTTCAAACTAAAAACTATCGACCAAAACAAAAGCCATCGAAGTAGTTTTTGGCCAACCTTGTCAAAATGTAGATTAGTACCCAAGGTTTGGTTGGTCAGCACTTAAACCTTCAAGTTTCCTTTCTTGCAGTTTCTTTATTGAGGTTTCAACTTTTGTACACTTAACACCTTTTGACTATACGATTTTCCTTTCAACAATTTAGCTTCTCATGGTTTTCTTCAACACTGATAATTCTTGTTAATCTGCTTGATATTTTCTGGAATTATCATGTCGGACTTCATCAATTCTTTCTGTCGAATAAATGTGTTGATCTTCTTCGTATGTGTTGACGCCTGGTGCAACTGGTCTGGTTCACAGACGACTAACACTGAATTGAATCTTCACATCTTCATTGCATTCCAATTGATAAGTCGGCAGCAGTACAAATTGCTTCGAACACAGATTGTCAATAAACAACGCACTTTCACTGGAGTCCTTCCTGGTACTTAGACAACGTCTTCATTGCTACTACAATCTTGAATACTTCATTATTTGTTCTTCACTGAGGCTCGAACATATAAATGAACTTCTTTCAGTGAGTATAACTTCAAGACTGTAGCTATCTTCTTTAACCTTTGTCTTTACCATGTATTCAATTAAACCAGATTCCTATGCTTCGAACACTATCTATAACACAATCAATGCTAATACACTGAAATCTTCTTGTGGCACTTATACTGAATCTACACACCTTCTGAAACCTTGAAAGTCTTCAAACCTTATTCTTCACTGAGGCATGAACATGTTAATGAACTTCTTTCAGTGACCTGTAGTAGACTTCAAAGCTCTATCTAATGTTTTGATTCTTTGTATTTGCCTTGTATTCATTTCTTCCTGATTTCTGTGTAGGCGTAGTATTATTTACCTGTCATATTCTATTGTTGAGTTATCACGTCTCCCTGTTCATACTGCCTTGTGATCTCACCAACTGTAACACCCCAGACCCGGGGTCGGGGATCTAGGTTGTCACAATCTCCTTAACCCAATAGTACACCTGTCTTTCTCACAATAATATTGATACTCATATTGTTAACCCCATAATAATATCACTCACACCGGTTAGAGTCTCAGAAACGACATACAATAATCCTTACTAAACAATATCATAAGTTTAAGTTATTACAACCCAAAATGATTACTGAGTTATGCTACTAATATAACCTCTAAGTAAAGTTACATCAGCGGCTTGAATGTTCGTTCCGATAGATTTCCTTACACAGTCATACTTGTAAATGAAGCAAACTAACAAAAGTTGTAAACCCATCCAACTGGTTTCTTCTACCTCAGGGATGATAGCTAAAAACTGCTCACGGAAACGCCTGGTGTTTCCCACTCGCTTGCGGGTAGTTCGTTGCGTCCTTGCCATGGCTACTAGCTGTTGTGTTTGTATAAAAGAAATAAAGCAAGAGTGAGCTAAATTGCCCCACAAGTAACTTATATCATCATTTACTTGTAACCAAAATACGTTTGTGTTAGATATAATTGCTGATGTTTGTTTATCAGTGTTTAAAGTATCAGGTAAATATCACAGTTTAGCTGGAAGACTGGTCAGAGTTTGTTAAACTCTGACAGTCAGAGTTTACTTAGCTGTCGGTGTTATATTCAATGAAGATTCTAGAAGCGATATACTTTGAAGAAGGAAAGAAGCAAAGAGATATCGTGATGGCTAAGGAAACGGAACAGAAGACAGAAGCAATTCTTAATTGATATTAATTGTATAGCTGATTTATAGGAGTATCAATTAAAGATTGTATGTAGCTGTGTACTATTTAACACAGATAGGTTAACCCTAAAAGGGATGCGAATACTTGAAATATTATTCTTGTAACCTAGCAGCTCTTTGTGATATTTTACATCACCGAGAGAGGAGTTATTAATTCCATACAGTTTATTATTCATAAACAGTGTTCTTATTGTTATTCTCATACGTATATTTGATTATATATTGTGTATTCGGCCTAACAATTGGTATCATAGCCTAGGCTGTTTAATATATACAGTTTTTTTATCCAAACACAAGTATAATCATGGCTGAAAATATCCAAACAGGTTCTAATTCCGAAAAGGTTCAACCAACTTCTGTGAGTCGATATGAGACGATTAGGGTTCCAATTCTCAGACCAGCGGAATATCCAATATGGAAGGTAAAGATGACCATGTTTCTGGAAGCCACAGATCCAGAATACCTTGATAGAATCAATGATGGTCCTCATAAGCCGACTAAACTGTCTACTGTTGTTGCTGGTGAAAAACAAACGACTATTCCAAAGGAAAAGAAAGATTTGACTCCTGAAGACATCTCATCAATTGCAAAGGATGCAAAAGTTAGACATCTTCTCCATAGTGCCTTAGATAATGTCATGTCTAACAGAGTTATTGGTTGCAAAACTGCCAAAGAAATTTGGGATGCTTTAGAAGTCAGATGTCAAGGAACAAGTGCTATAAAGAAGAACATGAAGACTATACTTACACAGGAGTATGAACACTTTGACTCGAGACCTGATGAAACTTTGACTGAGACATATGACAGATTCTGTAAACTGTTGAATGATTTATCTCTGGTTGATAAAGAATATGATCTTGAAGAGTCTAATCTCAAGTTCCTTCTATCTCTACCTGAAAGATGGGATTTAAAGGCAACAACAATAATAGATAATTATGAGCTTGCAGATACAGAACTTGATGAAATCTATGGGTTGCTTAAAACTCATGAACTTGAGATAGAACAAAGAAACAGAAGATCTGGTAAGAAGACAAAATCTGTTGCTCTTAAAGTTGAAGAAAAGCTTCTTAAGAAAGAGACATCAAAGAAGAAAGCTAAGGGAAAGGCTTTGGTCATAAACTCTGAAAGTGAGTCATCAAACACTGATGATGACTCAAACACTGTTGAATCATCTGAATCCGAGGATGATGAAGAACATATGATGAAAATGGCTGCTTTGATGGTGAAGACCTTCAAGAAGATGGGTTTCAAGAACTTCAAGAAAGGAAAGGAGAGATTCAAACTCTGAAAGGAAGAGTTTCAGAAAGTCTGAAGGAAGGGATACCAAATCTGTAATATCCGTGAATTTTATTATTTGATTAAATGATATATTTAATCTAAAATATTTATTGTGGAATATTGGAATATTATTAAATGATAATTGTTGTGTGATTATGTGCTAAATGGTGAGTCGAAAGCCCCTTTCAAATATTTCGTCATTTGGAATTTTCTTCAAATCTGAGCCCCGTTTTGATAATTTAAGGGCCCCATTGGAATTTCGTACATTAATTATTATCTCTTCGTCTTTCGTATTCGAATCATTATCGGGAGAGATATTCGTATCATTTCATTCCTACCTATTTGATTCTGCAAGAATAATTCGTTTTGTTCAAAAAGGGAAAAATTGTTCCGAACCCTAATTGCTTAAGGGGACGGATATATCGTTTTATACCAGTATTTCATTTGTTATAGCCCCAGTATTCTTGAGCATTAGTTATATAATGATATGTATTGATTTGGATAATTATCAATCCTTGTAGATGATTATCTTCTCGTAAAACGTATTTTAACCTAATTAGGGTTTTTAAACGATCCAGTGGATCTATAACGATCCAAAAGTGTTCCTTAGGGTATTATTTTTTCCAAAAATATATAAAGACGAATCGTACCTTATAACCTTCATAATCTGCATTGCGAATTATCAAAAAGTAAAAATTTCCGAAATGTGTTCTTCGTGTTCTTGAATAATCAAACTATTCGTTCGAGGTGTTATTGAAATCCAAATCTGAAGTTCTTATACTCAAATCAAAGCTCTTGACTTCTAGTTTCAGAATCTTCCAACCTCATCATCATCTGGTAAGTTTTCAATTTTTTTATGAATTTTTCAAGCTTCAAATTAAATTAGGGTTCTTGATTCGATTTGGGGATTTTCATTCTGTTGATTCTCCGTTCAATTGGTTGCTTCTAACATGTTCCTAGGGTTCTAATTAGCAAGAATCCATGCTTTAATTTCATGTTTATGTTCGATTTTGATGGGTTTGATTTTTGGGTTTTTGACCCGAATTCTTCTTTTGAATAGTCCGTTCATATGAATGATCTGACATTGTTTTTGGTAGAGGGCTTTCATTGTATGTGTTCTTAGCTTCATTTTAACATAAAGAACGTAGAGTTTCATGTAGGATTTTTACAGATCGGAAAATTGGTTTAAGCTCGCCGGAAAATAGTCGGGTTTTTGATTCCGGCGATGCTTTTGGTACGTTTTTTATCGGAATGAGTTGCTGTGTTTATTTGGAATGTTTTGATATAAAAATCCCCAATTTTTAACGTGTATTTTGGTCGTCGGATTCTGGGCAGGTCGCCGGATTCTGGAAAATTTCCGGCGAGTTCTTGGCGACCCGTTCCAGTTCATCCCGACCCGTTTACCCGATTTTTCGACCCGGTTTCAATCTTCAAAACCCTAATTCATTTTCTGAAAACTGTTTTTGGATTTTATTTTTAAAATTAATTCGAAAATAGTTTAAAAACTTTAAAAATTCATATTTTTATTTTAAAAATATATTTTAATATCAGAAAAATTCTGATAAATTATATTTATTATTTTAAATCCGAAAATTGATTAAACTTAATTATTTTAATTATTTTTAATTAATAATTAATTGGTTAATTAATTGGTTAATTCTTTTAATCAATTAATTCTTAAAAATTAATTATTAATTGGATTTAATTAATTAAAAATTCAGTTTAATTATTTTCAAGCCTATTTATTTATTTAAAAATAGTTTGAGTATTTAAAGAGTGTCAATTAATTTTATTAATTGATTTATTTGCATTTAAATGTTTATATTGGATTTAAAAATCCGATTTTTGATTGAAAAATTAATCGTGACTTATCTAAAATTCAAATAAGTTTCGTATGATGTTTTAAAAATGTTTATAAGTGCTATATGGTTCATATTAATTGTGTGTTGTGTTTTATAGTCTGTATATGCCCGTACTAGGGCAAATATCTGAGTTTTAAATATCGTAAATTATACCGGACGTCCGATACGTAACCGGTTACTTGTTTAAATGTGATTATTGATTGAATAAGTGTCGAGAGTAGAACGAGAATAGTTAGACTTATTGTGATGAGTTGTTTAATTATAGAATCGAGTTCCCGGAGCAAGGGAAAGGGAAAAGTAGAGTGAGCAGAGTCGATCCGACAACAGCTTAGACCAGGCAAGTATCTGTGCCTTTACTTGTGATAAAATGTATTATTGTCTTGATTACTTGAATACCGTTATCCCCAGAACAATTCAAATTATCAATCCTTTAACCGCATTTGGACAACTGATTCCATCTCCTTAGAGATTCTTGATTCTTTGATTTGATCTGCATCGGAAACCCTTATTTCCAATTCGCTTGATTATTGTTTACCACCTTTTGTTATTGTTTATCATCCTTTGATTATCATTGACAACCATTGATTATTTGACTTCCATCTTGACTATTGATTACGGTCATTGATTATCGACTACCAATATTGATTCCCTTATTGAATGAGTACACTGTACCATTGAACTTACTCCATGATTATTTCTCGATCTTCATTTGATACTGAACAGTTGAAGCTTTTTTGCAATTACTATACATTCAGTTTATCTTATTGAGCATATTATTGTTTATACTCTATTATAGATTGGGCATGTGTTTTTAAAAATGGACCAGTAATTGGTCGGGCCATATTCATGGTCAGAATAACTTAAGGCCCAAATTGGCCTGGGATCCAGTAGAGGACTATGTCATGAGCTAGTCCGGGGTTGATGCGTGGCTGGCCAGCAGCACAACCTTTGATTTGAATAAAATGTATAAGCCAAATTCTAATTCTTTTCTTCAATTGTTATTGATACAAAGCATGTGTTAGCTAAATATTGTTGATTCTGATATCATAAATTCATATCCTTACAACTGTGATAGAAATGATTCATTGATGTTTGCTGAGCAATTTTGGCTCACTCTTGCTTGTTGTTTTCTAACCCTATTCCAGTGAAGCGAGAGTATGAGTTGGCATAGCGTGACCGATAGTTCACCAGTAGCCAGGAGAGCCCCTCGAGTCATTGTCATTGGCAGGGTAGTTGTTGTTTTGCTTTTCTAGATTAGATGTCTAGATTTGAACTTTGGTTGTGATGTAATAACTCTGATAAAACTGGTATTGTATTAATAAAAGATTGTAGTAGCTTGTGTTCATTGCCATAATCTGGATGCGGTCTTGGTCAAGGGGTATTTGTGTCTTTATATATATTATGCATGTGTTAAATAGTATTCCGTTGGTCGGATGACTCCTCAAATCTGTACCCCGGGTTTGGAGGGCGTCACAAAATCTGGGAAGAAAGACAAGTCTGAGATCCAGTGCTACAAGTGTAAAGAGATGGGTCACTATGCTCCAGAGTGCAAGAAAGGAAAATCTGAAAAAGCACTCATCACCAAAGGGAGAGACTGGGCACACACTTCAGACTCAGATGAGGGAGTCAACTATGCTCTCATGGCAACTGTTAAAGATGAATCTGAATCATCTGAAAACAAGGTACCCCTAACAACTTATGCTTATGATACTGATAATATATCTGAATTGAGAATTTATCTTAAAAGCATACATGTTAGTTACAGAGATCAGACTTTAGAAAATGAAAGAATTAAATCTGAGAATCTAAAGCTTAGAGAGAGAAATAAATTTCTTGAAGAAGAACTTGTTAACATGCAACAAGTTCAAAAGGAAAGAGATGATGCTGTTTATGTTGAACAGGAGTTGCTTAAGAGATTTAGGCAACTAGAATCTGAATTGGAAAAAGAGAGGAAGATAATTAAAACCTGGACAAACTCTGGAAAAGACACACATTAAGTGTTTCAAACAGATACAGTTGTGTTAGGTTACTGTGAGGAAGATGAACTTAGGTTTAAAGATAAAGTTAAAGTTAGAACACATCTTCCACCTATGAAATTTGTTCATGAATCCAGTAAGCTAAACTCTGTAGTTGAGACAGAAACTATTAAGGAAAAACCAGTAAAAACTTGCGTTAAACAGGTTAATGTTGGTTTAATGACAGAGAAACAATTCAAGTATAAGCTCAAAGAGGTAAAGTCTGTCAAGAAACAGAAAGTGTCCAGGAAGAACAGAAATGGAAAAGTAGGCATTAATAAAAGTAATAATCATTTGCCTATTACTGATGCTCCTAGAAAAACATGTCATAATTGTGGTAGTACTAACCATCTTGCAAGTTTCTGCAGGAAGAACAAAGACATTAATTCTTTACCCCCCAAGTCTGGGGTAAAGAATGATTATGTTAGGGTTAGACCACAAACTTTATGCACTCACTGTGGGAGTACTTGGCATTCTATTTATACTTGCAAGAATTATCATGCTATTTATCACAACTATTATGAGTTGAAGCCCAATTTGAAATGGGTTAAAGTTGATTCTGCAAGTGTAAACTCTGATACTGTTAGCTTAAACTCTGTTGATAAGAATTCCGCTGCAAAAGCTAACAATGTTAAGAAAGCCAAAGGATCCAAGCAAGTCTGGATCCTTAAAAATAACTCTCAGTAATTGTTTGTGATTGCAGGGCATAATGGAGAGCACCCTAGTCTTGGACAGTGGATGTTCAGGGCACATGACTGGAAATAAAGCCCTGCTATCAGATTATGAGGAGAAGGCTGGCCCAAAAGTTTCCTATGGAGATGGCAACATAGGACGTACTCTGGGATATGGCAATATCAATCTTGGAAGTGTCATCATCACAAATGTAGCTCTTGTCCCAGGACTCAAGCATGATCTGCTATCTGTGAGTCAAATCTGTGACAGAGGTTATCATGTAGATTTTCAACCTGAATACTGTGAGGTTGTTAGCAAATCTACAGGGAAAGTTGTTTTAGTTGGACACAGACGTAATAATATCTATGAAGCAAGTTTGGTAACAAACTCTGAAGGAAAAGCTGTGTGTCTGTCTGCAAAGATGTCTAGTGAAGAGAGCTGGAAATGGCATAAGAAGCTCTCTCATCTAAATCTGAACAACATCAATGAGTTTATTCGAAAAGATCTTATAAGGGGACTTCCAAAATCTATACTCAGCTTAGATGGTCTGTGTGATTCTTGTCAAAAGGCCAAGCAAAGGAAGTCATCTTTCAAGAGTAAGTCTGAATATTCAGTTGTGGATCCTTATCATCTTCTTCATGTTGATCTATTTGGTCCAGTGAATGTAATGTCTCTTGGCAGAAATAAATATGCTTTAGTCATTGTTGATGAGTACACTAGATACACCTGGGTGTACTTTCTAGCAAAGAAGGATGAAACTGCCTTAACTCTGATGGAACATGTAAAGCTACTGGACAAAGGATCACAATATAAAGTGAAAATTATCAGGAGTGATAATGGTACTGAATTCAGAAATGCAACAATGGAAGAATTTTGCAAGGAAAGAGGAGTGAAGCAAGAATTTTCTGCACCAGGGACTCCACAGCAGAATGGTGTAGTTGAAAGAAAGAACAGAACTTTAATCAAAGCTGCCAGAACAATGCTTGATGAAGCAAAATTGCCAACTTATTTCTGGGCAGAAGCTGTTCAAACTGCTTATTTTACTCAAAATGCTACACTGATCAACATGCATGGGAAAACACCATATGAGATGGTGAAGAAAAAGAAACCAAACCTGAAATATTTTCATATTTTCGGGTGCAAATGCTTTGTGTTGAAAACTCATCCTGAACAGTTGACCAAGTTTGAATTAAAAGCTGATGAAGGAATTTTTGTTGGATATCCATTGTCGACTAAAGCATTCAGAGTCTATAATCTGAGAACTAAAGTGATCATGGAATCTATACATGTGTCATTTGATGACAAGAAAATAACTGGACTTGAAGATGAAGAAAATCATGATCAACTACGCTTTGAAAATGAAGATCTAAACTCTGATGACGTAAACTCTGATGAAGCCTATCCAACAAACTCTGTTGAAGCATACTCTGAACCTCTACTGGTAAACACTGAGGAAATTTCTCTGACAGAACAGAATAGAGAACCAGTTGAGGGGGAACAAGAAGATACTTCGGGAACACCTCAACATGATGACTCACATTCTGAAAGTGAGTCAGCTGAAGAATCTGACACAAACTCTGGCTCAAACTCTGAAAGTTCAAACACTGAGCAGTCCAATTCAGGGGGAGCCTCAGATAATACAGATGGTCAACAAGAAAATCAGGAGAGCATGGATCAAGGGGGAGAATCCAATAATGATGTAAGAAGCCACTTACCTACAACAAGAAAGTGGACACAGGCTCATACACCTGATCTGATTATTGGAGATCCAGATGCAAGTGTGAGAACAAGAAGTGCTACAACAAATGAATGTCTGTTTCATGCATTCCTGTCTCAAACAGAGCCTAAGAAAGTGGATGAAGCTCTTCAAGATGCTAACTGGATAACAGCAATGCAGGAAGAGTTGAATGAGTTTGAGAGAAATGAAGTCTGGACACTTGTACCATGACCCAAAAATAGATCTGTTGTTGGTACAAAATGGGTTTTCAGAAACAAGACTGACAGGAGGGAGTAATTACAAGGAACAAGGCTAGACTTGTGGCAAAAGGATATTCACAGCAGGAAGGAATTGACTATGATGAAACCTTTGCTCCAGTTGCAAGGTTGGAAGCCATAAGGATTTTTCTAGCATATGCTGATCACAAGGAATTTAAAGTCTTTCAGATGGATGTGAAGAGTGCTTTTATCAATGGGAAACTTGAAGAATAAGTGTTTGTTGAACAACCACCAGGGTTTGTGGACCCCAAGCACCCAGATTATGTCTACAGGCTTGACAAAGCACTTTATGGACTAAAGCAGGCACCTAGAGCATGGTATGAAACTCTAGCTCAATTTCTTTTAGAGAGTGGGTTCACAAGAGGTACAATTGATAAAACCTTGTTCTATTTCAATTCTGGTAATGATTTGCTTTTAGTTCAAATCTATGTGGATGATATAATCTTTAGGTCTACTAATGATAAACTCTGTAAGAAGTTTCCCAAGCTTATGCAGTTCAGGTACCAAATGAGCATGATGGGAGAGCTTAGTTATTTTCTAGGCTTGCAGGTAAAGCAAACAGATGATGGGATTTTTATCAATCAAGAAAAATATACCAGAAATCTTCTCAAGAAATTTGGTATGCTTGATAGTTCATCTGCAACAACTCCTATGACAACTGCAACAAAGCTAGACAAAGACACAAGAGCTTCAGTAGATATGACAAACTACAGAGGCATGATAGGGTCTCTTCTTTATCTGACTACAAGTAGACCAGACATCATGTATGCAACCTGTCTTGTGCAAGATTTCAAGCAGATCCCAGAGAGCCTCATCTAACAACTGTGAAGAGGATTTTCAAATATCTCAAAGGAACCATAACCTTAGGTTTGTGGTATCCTAGAGAATCAGAGTTTAAGCTTATTGGTTACTCTGATGCAGACTTTGCAGGTTGTAAGATTGACAGAAAGAGCACTAGTGGAAGCTGTCAATTTCTAGGTGACAGACTAGTTTCTTGGTACAGCAAGAAACAGAAATCAATTTCCACATCCACTGCAGAAGCAGAGTATATTGCTGCTGGTAGTTGTTGTGCACAGATTCTATGGATGAAGAATCAACTGCTGGATTATGGGTTAAGGTACTCTAAAATACCTATTCTCTGTGATAATCAAAGTGCTATTGCTTTGACAGGAAATCCAGTACAACACTCCATGACCAAGCACATCAGCATAAGGTATCACTTTATCAGGGAACATGTGGAGGAAGGAAATATTGAGCTTCATTTTGTGTCTACAGATCAACAGCTTGCAGATATCTTCACCAAGCCATTGAGTGAAGCTACATTTACAAGACTGGTAAATGAACTAGGAATGATCTCTGGTTTCAACTAGAGATACTGGTTAGACTCAAAAGTTAATCTTCTGTGATATGTTGCTCATGTTTCTATGCATATGTTAACTGTCATGCAAATCATGTTGTTAAACTCTGTTAGCATACTCTGTTGGTTAAACTCTGATATTAATCTCTGATTGTAGTATTGTCTGAAACATAAACACCGATGAAGAAAATAAATGAAGCATGATTCTCAGTAAGTAATCATGAATCCTTCTAAGTTATATATGATCTGATATCAAATGTGTGCAGAACCTTTACACAGCATGATACTGTCTCTGTATTTATAGCAACTCTTAGTTTATTGGTCCTATACACTGAGTCTGTATTAGCTGTTTGCACTTTCTCTCATAAATCATATGTGTTAAGTGATGTCAGTCTAAACTCTTATAAATAGTTGCTGCTACTTCATCCCCAAGCAAAAGATGTATAAACATGTACAAATTCCTTTGATATCATGTTGTGCCTAGGAAGATCCAGGAACTTATTGTGTGAATAAGGGCTAAATTTTGAAATTTTTGGTGACTACTCAATTAGCTAGGAAGATCCAGGAACTTGTTGTTTCAGTAAGGGCTAAAGTTTAAATTTTTGGTGACTAGTCAAGAGGCTAGGAAGAACCAGGAACTTACTCTGTTTGTAAGGGCTAAAATTTAAACTTTTGGTGACTAGTTAATTGTTTAGGACGATCCAGGAACTTACTGTTAAGATAAAGGCTAAAATTTCTAAATTTTTGGTGACTAGTGCCAACCTCTGATTACTGGAAAAGAAAAATAAAGAAATTAGACAGGGGGTGAAAACAATATATATATAGATACTTATACAAATAAAAGAAATATATATATACATAGGTACAGAGTTTAGATGACATCAGGTTTTGTTTTACATATGAGAATTTGGGCAACCAGTTTTTACTGATTTAATTTCTGGATTTTATGCACTTTGAGATGCTCTAAATATTTACATTCAGTAAACTCTGCTATCCACACACAAATACTCACAACTGTGCACTTTGAGAAAAGAGTTTTTTAATGATGTTGGAGAATTGATAAACACTGATGAACTGTGTACTCTACGCCGAGGTAATTTATTTTTAATCTCTGTTGATTAAAATAAATGTGTTTCAGACATTTCACATTTTTGAGGAACATTATTTTTTTTAAATAGAGAGTATGATTGACAACGGTTTGTATGAGTTTTGAAAAGGATGAAACGTGTCTAGAAAATAGCAGTAATTATTGCCTGTTTTTACTGCGCATGCGTGTTGGAAACTACCATGTTACTGCTGGCAATTACTGCATGTGTGACACCTGTCCCACTCACACGCTTCACGAGTAAGCCAGTTGTGTGTCTTAATGATTAAAACTCTTCAGTTTTAATTTTTGTATTTCTTACTTAATCATTATACACACAACGTTCGTATTCTTTACAGACTTACTCTATTCACAGATATTGTCCCACACACATTTTCACAAACACTTTTCTGCATCGATTTTTCAAACACCTTTCAAAGCTTATTCTCTAATTATTTTCGAATCTGTTTCTAATGGCAACCACTGTCTTTCACTCTGTTGGATTAGAGTTTGTTCCTAACAATTATGCAGCACCATTGAGTAATGAGAACGCACCATAAGCGTTTCATTTGATCCAAAACTTTCTTGCCCAGTCTGCTATTGGGCAAGCTCTCGTTGAACCTGCGAAACTTTCTGGATCGCAAATCAAGGGTTTCTGGGAGACAGACGTCTATGATGATGGAGGAGAGTATGGGACTCCTTCGATTGTTTTTGAGTTTCAAGAGCAAGAGTTTGTGGTTACTCCAGAAACTGTTCGTGATGTTTTGGGTTTTGAAGATTTTAATGCTTACACAATCTCTGTTGGTGATGCTGAGCTACAGAGGATGATGAGAGAAATTGGTTACAGTGGGTCACTGGCAAGGATAGGTCAGTTGAAGCGACCGCTTTTGAGGAAGGAATGGAGTTTTTTCTTTGACTGCATTACTCGAGCGTTCGGCAAGAAGTGCACAAATTGGGATGCTATTCCTATTGATAGTCTGCAAATCGGGTATTCTCTTCTCTATGGTAATAATTTTGATTTTGCTAGACTAGTACTGAATAATATAGGAGAAAAGATGTCAGAAAATAGAAGTGTAGTGTACTTTGCTCGCTTTTGTCAATTGATATTTTCTGCTTGTGTTACTGGGGTTGAGATTGCTGAGGATGATGTGATTCCATCTTTTAAGTTGCATAAGAGGATATTTTCTGATTTGACCAACAAGGATGTTAAGAAGGGGAATGTTGGTGACTTATTACTTCCTGAAATAGTCCAACAGTTTCTAAACAATCCACCTCAACCACAACCTCAATCACAATCATAACCATTAAACACTGATCTTCTTCAATCTACATCTCAAAGACCAAAATCTGGAGGTAGAACTAAGCACAGGGCTTTTAAAGCTGCTAAGGCTGCTAAACCATCTTCTGATGATGAGTTACCAAAGTCTGTTGGTACTTCAAGAACAAAGAAAAGGGCAAACAGACCACACTCTGATGCACCACACTCTGATGCTAATGAGCCCTTACAGACCAAAAGGAGGAAGCTGGTAGCTGCTTATTTATTTGATGAATTGGTTCAAGAATCTACACCTGCTGAAGCTCCAGAAATGATCTCTAAAGATGCTCCTGTGGATGCTACTGTACCTGATGAAGTCAGAGCAAATACTGATGAGATGGCTGACATGAATGATGAACAACCTGAGCCACTGGAAATGGAGATAGAGGAGAATGTTGAAGCATATCCTTCTGCAACTCTTGAAGAGTTTGACAGTGTTGATGAAACAGAGGATATGGCTGCAGCTGATCAACCTACTGTGATTCTTGATGAGTCTATGGCTACTCACACAGAGGTTTTCTCTGTTACTCACCAGGTTCTTGAAAAGGGTGAGGAGGTTGATCAGACAACAAAGGCTGTAATTTCTGAGAATGTTCTTGAAGATGCTGCAGAGAATGTTCTTGAAGCTGCTGTAGAGCCTATTGTTAAGGCTGTTCAAGCAAATGAGGAATTTTTAAATTCTGATAATATTGCAAATGAAGATGCACATGACAATGTTGCTGAGAATGTTCCTAATTCTCCAAGTGCAGAATCTTTAGCAAAGTCTGATGACACAACTGATTCCTCATTTTCTCCAAGGGCTTCTACTCAACAAAATCCTAAAGTGACTGAGTTTGCTGGTACATCTCACCATGATACTGAAACTCATTATCAGGATATGTACTTTGCTAACTGGTCAAGTTATGAGTGCATTTTCCCTGCTCAGAGGGCAGCTGATTTTGTGTCAAAGTCTGCTGTGAATATCACCAATCCTGAACTTCTCACACATCTTAAAGCTACGATAGTTCAAGTAAAGTCTCTTTATAACCGTTTTGATGATACTCAGAAGGCTGTTATTGGGTTGAGGAATGATGTGGTTGCAAGGGAAATGTCTTTGAAACAGGATAAATCCTTGTTAGTTTCTTTATTTAAAGATCAGGAGGCCTTAAGAAACAGGCTGAGCAAGGTTGAAGACAATCAACATGTAATGTCTGACAAGCTTGATTCCATTGCTGCTTCACTCGAATTGCTCACATCTATGTTGATTCCAGATGATTTCAAAAAGGGGGAGAGAGTATTTAAGGACAAATGCAAGAAATCTCAAACTTTGAGAAAAAAGGATGATACTACTGATGGTGGTGCAAAGGAAAAAGAGTTAAGGTCAAAATCACATCAAGAGCAAGGGAGACTGAGGTCAAACTCTGCTAAGACAAACTCTGTGAGAACAAACACTGAAGCTCAGTCATCTTCAAAAGCTAGAAGTTTAATGCTTACTTCTCAACCAATCACTGATGAAGAGATTGCAGCTCAGTTGTTTTTGGAAGAGCATGGTGCAAATGCAACAGTTGAAGATATTCAAGCTGAAGAAAAGATGTTGGCTGAAGAGCATAAGAAGAAATTGGTTTCTGGAAAGATCAAGAAGCCTGTTAGAGTTTCAAGGCCAAAAGAGAAAGGGATTGCTATCAAAGATAATGTAGATTCTCAACAGAGTTTACAGTATGCAAGGAGACCAATTGAAGCCAGTCTTGATAAAGGCAAAGGAAAGTTGGTAGAAGAAGAATAAGTACTGAAGAAAGCTCAATCAACCTCTGACAATGCTCAAGTTGACAAATCATTGGAAGCTGTGACAACCACTGATACTACTCATGTTGTATAGACTCAGTTATCTTCTCAATTTCAAAGGACATTTGGAAAACCAATCACAGTTCAACATACTCTCAATCCTGGAACTGTGAATATTTTTCAAAGCAGAACCATCATGGGCAAGGAATCTCGAGATAGATCTGGATTAGGATCTCACAGAGAGAAGAGGGTGAATAATAGTCCTATGGATCATACATCATTGGCTGAACCTGGTGTTGGTGTGACTCAAGAAAATCTTGATACTTTGGAGTCTGTTCAGTTAATACATCATAGAGGTTTGAAAAAGGATTTTCTGTTATACTTCAAAACTGATGGAAGAGTATACAGAGTTGGAGAAGCTGATATTGAATTGAAGATGAAGGAAAAGCTAGAATATGTGCTGTACTTACTCAAAGTCAAAAATCAAAGAACTCAACAAGCAGCTGAGGTATTAAGAAGCAGGATGATGAAAGCTAGAGTTCTCAGTGGCTTAAAGTCTGCAGGTTCTTACATACCTAAGTACAGAGATCATCATGGAAAACTTGTAGAAATGAAGAGGAACAGTGCAAGATTTAGAACAGCTCTTGGTATAAGAGTGTTAGGATTTAATCTAGAGTCAGATAAATCTTTCATGATAAAGCTGGGAAGTGAAATGAGGAAGAATAGTATTTATGCTTTAAGAGATGCTATCTATCAAACTGGAGAGAGTGATCCAGAGTTGAAGGAACTGAAAGAGATTATGATAGCTGAGCTTGAAAGGGTTGAAAGAAGATTTCTTATAGACTATCTCAGAACTGTACCTGAAGTTGAAGAGATTAAGTAAATGGAGTCTGTAAGTTTTTAAGTTTTCTGTTCTAAGTTAAAATATAAACTCTGTGATTTTATAAACACTGCATTTGTTATATGTTTTGACATCATCAATTATCTGTTAACTTGTACATTTTTGTATGCACAAGTTGGGGGAGATTGTTAGTTATAATTGCTGATGTTTGTTTATCAGTGTTTAAAGTATCAGGTAAATATCAGAGTTTAGCTGGAAGACTGGTCAGAGTTTGTTAAACTCTGACAGTCAGAGTTTACTTAGCTGTCGGTGTTATATTCAATGAAGATTCTAGAAGCGATATACTTTGAAGAAGGAAAGAAGCAAAGAGATATCGTGATGGCTAAGGAAACAGAACAAAAGACAGAAGCAATTCTTAATTGATATTAATTGTATAGCTGATTTATAGGAGTATCAATTAAAGATTGTATGTAGCTGTGTACTATATAAACACAGATAGGTTAACCCTAAAAGGGATGCGAATACTTGAAATATTATTCTTGTAACCTAGCAGCTCTCTGTGATATTTTACATCACCGAGAGAGGAGTTATTAATTCCATACAGTTTATTATTCATAAACAGTGTTCTTATTGTTATTCTCATACGTATATTTGATTATATATTGTGTATTCGGCCTAACAGTTTGAAAGAAGGATTTTAAAGTCGTTACTTAATTGTTAAGTTAAGACCTTTCAGCAAAATACCAAAACTATATCATTTCACATTTTTAATAATAGTTTTCAAGATATCAAATCATTCATGCTAAAGTTAACACTATCGGTAACTCAGCACCTAGGCTTTCGTCACAATGTTAATTAGAATTTCCAAACTGGAAGGAAGGGATTTATCCAAAACAGAAAACACAATATGAAGTGACGATGATCAGTCACCACCTTCATATCCACCGCGGGTCTTTTCTACTAGTAGAAGGGCAAAAACTCCATCTGTAATTACCCTGGACGAAAACTCCAACTGTAATCGCCCTGGATGAGAACTCCATCTATAATCATCCTGGATGAGAACTCCATCTATAATCATCCTGGCGCATACGGCCAATAATTGATGGACCGCCTGGCTAACGGCCTCTTATATATAAAACTCAGGATCGTTCGTCAACGGTCCTGCTCGCGCCAGAGTCCCGTTTTTATTTTCTTTTGAGAATCGTTTTGAATAGAAAAACGAGTAGTTGAGGTCCGACCTTAGTCGACCAATTCTTACTTAAAAATAACGCTACTTGAGCAAACCATGACCGAGGGTTTTCACAAAAAGATTTCGAGTGAGAAAGTATATGTGTATAAAAGTTTCGAAGCATATTGGATCAATTAAAATAATATTTTAAGTATTTTCGGAAGCGTTTTAAAGTGTTTGATAATATTTAAATAATGTATTTAATCCAAGATAAATATTTTTGGAATCTTTAAGTAAATAAAGTTCAATTAATATTCGTAAGTACATATACTATCTCCCGAAGAACCTTTCGGGTTTACATATTTAAAATACATCGAGGCAAAATACCGTTCCCCGGTCAACTCTACTTTTTGGACCAACGCGCTCCATCCCTAGAGCCGTCGTCCGAATATTAAATCCAAAATACCATTATTAACGAGGTATATTTTGTCGAAACTTTAACATAGAACGTTCATAATATGAATCGAACAATTATACTTGATATCAAAACCGTAAACACAACATGCTAAAACATTGGTATATGTATTTGAGAAAGTAAACTTGCCTTGAAGTCGAGGGGTAGTGGTAGGTCTCGGGTCACTCCGATAATCTAAGAATTATAGCAAAAACATAATTAGTTACTCGTCACTAGTAAATGACCATTACATGCTACTCTCTAAGGATTACCATTTGCACAACCTTGACTTAATCATTTTTATAAAATAGAAAATTAATCTTTTTAATACGAATCTTTTTCTTGAGTCTTCCTAACTGTCTCTAGTATTATTACTCAAAGTTTCACATTTTAATATGGCTTCTAAGTGGTCCAAACATGGCCTCAAAGTGACTGACCAGAGATGGGTTGGTTCTCCGAACGGCGTTTACTAAAACTCACTTTTCTCCTAAACCGTAAATCCGATTAACATGATTCTCGCGCCCAAACAAACTATGAAACAAGATCTAACTAAAGGTGGCCAGTGGCTACTCTTAAAATGATTTTATTTCTTCGGGTTTTATGTGCAAAACAGGGCTAATGAAATTTTGCCATTACGACGGCTAGAAACAAGCGATTCCCAATATTTAACTACACCAAAACATCATTCAACCAAACCATTTCATCATTATCAACCACTTATCATCTCAAACAAACCATCATCTTCACATCCAAAGTCAAATCCAACATCTACTCATTTTATCCATCAAAACACAACCATTCTCAAAACTATATCACATAACTTAACCAACTCAACTTTCTTCAAGTTCAATCATATAACTACTATAACAAACATATAATAAAAAGGGTGAGAGGTTGTTTATAACTTCCTTGAGCTTTAGACACACTAAAAATGGCTTATGATCCTTAATAGAGCCTTGATATAAGCTTAATATCCTTAATCTTACAAAAGAAAACCAAGAACACAAATTAGCATAAGTCATTTATTATTCACTCCTCATCTTTGAATGAACATTTGAACATGATATCCTTAATGGATGGTAATGAAACTTTGATCATACCTTAATCTAGTTGCCAGAAATCCAAAGAGCTATTATTTGTGATTTATGGAAGCTTGGAAGTAGGATTTTGAAAATTTTATCAAGTCTTTCTTTGAAAAACTCGAAAGTTGCTTTGGTGGGGAGGATGAGGACTTTTTCTTGATATTTTGCTTGGTTGATGACACAAATAATGAAGTAGTATGTATTTTAAAGCTTGGTTGGATGACATATGTTTGATGATCTCACCTTTGGCCAAGTGTTGATCATTTAGTTAGGCAAAAAAGTAAAGAGGTGAGTCATTGGTGCTAGCTTTGATGACTAGCACATGTATTGTAATTTGGTTGTGATCATCTTATATCCACTTGCCTAATATGTTCTTTTCTCGTTTAATCGCAATTCGCTATGCATTCGCTTTATCTCTTAACCTCCTTATAAAGTCTGAACGGTTTCTAAATCGTTTTGTTATAAAATGTTCAAGGTGAATATCCTTAGTGTGTTAGTACCTTGGTGGAATGTATACTCGTAGGATTTCTAATTTTATTAAATTCCTAAGCCTTGATGTAATCGACGTATCTTGCAATATCTCGTATATTCCAGATGAAATAGTAAAAATGGAAATCTTCGAGTTCTGACGACTTTTACATTCTTTTATTTATCTAGTACAACAACGATACAACTTCGAAACTTCAGTTTTCCAACTCCCACATAGAGTGGTCTGAAAAGTTTCTTCATACATACCAAAAATATGGGTTATTACAGTCTCCCCTCCTTAAAAGGATTCCGTCCCGGAATCACATCGAGAATAAATGGGGTTACTTTTCTTGCATTGCGCTTTCTAGTTCCCAGGTTGATTCTTCGACATTATGGTTTTTCCACAAGACTCTTACTAGCTTGATGACTTTATTTCTGAGCACTTGTTCCTTTCTGTCAATGATTTCCACAGGTTGTTCTATGTAAGACATGTCTGGTTGAAGGTCTACCTGCTCATACTCGACTATATGTCTGGCGTCTGCATTATACTTCCTCAGCATAGACACATGGAACACATTGTGAACCTGTTGTAGGTTTGGGGGTAAGGCTAATTCATATGCGACGGGTCCGACGCGTCTTAAGATCTCGAACGGTGTTAGTATTAGTGCTCTAGAGACAATACTTTTATGTTTTAAAGAAAACATTTTATTATTATAAATTATGGTTTATTGATTATTGTTATTATTTTATTATGTCTTTATTTACTGCGTTATAAATGTTAGCATAATAAATGTCCTTGGAATTATGATACGTATTCGATATCTTTAAGTATGTGACTTAAAAATGAGATTATATGAATAGTATCTTTATTCCTAAATATCCCTAGTCGAGTGTTATTATTTAAGGACAATAATAATGCACAGAGACTAGTATGTTTGTTGACTGATGACCGCATCTCATTGGTCATAGGTACGGTGATACTAAAGTCAAAACATAGGTGCATGTAAGAGTACATGACACTGGATTGACCCGCCGTGAGATTACACATGTTAATAGTGTCACAAGTAATTCTCACTGTGATAATGGTGTAATGATCCTTAGACCTGAAATCAATATATTTTTATACGAGAATTAATATACTTTGATTACATTAAAAGTTACCTTTGACCGGGTGATGATAAAAGTGGACATTGGGTATATTATGAATCATATGAGAAATATGAATGATCTAGATGAGATTTAACCCTCCTAATTTTAGGAGCGATATTATTGGCCTCTTGTTTGAGCGAGACTAAGAAATGCACGGCCGTGCTCAAATGTTGATTTGATTTATTAGTCTACTCATCGATCAAGAAAACTAAGATTAAATTATGAAGAGGATGACACATTACATGCCTCGAGTTTAATCTATAATATTAAGGTTAAATGGATTATATTACATGGAACATTATTCACGAAAGACTTAATCGAATCACTGATTTAATTATTATTACTTGGGTGACAATGATGTATTACTAGATGCCGCTCATTGTTTACAATTTTAATTAGTTATTAAAATTGTTACCAACGTAATAATAACCTACAGGGTCACACACAAAGAACACTTGAAGGAGAAATAATTTAAATTATGAATTTAAATTTAAATAAGTAATTTATTCTATTTATAATATTAATTAAGTATGACTTGATTAATTATTTAAATAGAAAATGGAATTACTTAAACTAGTTCTGAAATTAATTATTAATTAATTAAGTGCGACT
This sequence comes from Heracleum sosnowskyi, assembly GCA_030848705.1. Classification (NCBI taxonomy): domain Eukaryota; kingdom Viridiplantae; phylum Streptophyta; class Magnoliopsida; order Apiales; family Apiaceae; genus Heracleum; species Heracleum sosnowskyi. The sequence continues at coordinate 37,147,451 of CM061238.1, forward strand.
TAATTAAATAATAAATTGGAATTTCGGATTAGTATTTTATTATAATTGGATTATAATTAGAAAACTATTTTCCTCTCTCTATATATAAACTCTAAAAGAGGGCTGATTTTAATGTGAAAAACCCTAGCCGCTTATGAGAGCAATAAAAGAGAGAGAGAAAGAAGCAGTTTTCGGGTGCTAGTACACATCAATCCTTCAAGAAAAGCGTTTATGTGGATAACGTAGAGTGTAGATCGCGAGAGCGGGATACATGGTGATTGAACAAGCTTTGGATATCCATTAATCTTCCATTAATGAACTGTTAAAGCTTCTTAAGGTATTTGTTCTTAATCTCCGAATTAAATCTTTTGTTTTCGCATGGATCCTGCGGATGGGTTTCGAATTTTGATTTATTTTTACGTTTTCCGTTGCGTTTATGTGCTCGAAACCCTTCAAATGGTCCAATAAATCTTGGGCTCAACTTTCCCTTCTTACCAAATCTCATCAACCCTTTCCATGGGGACACTTTTAGAAATACAAGGTCTCCTATTTCGTACTCTCTGTCCTTCCGGGCTAGATCTGCGTACTTGCGTTGTCTGTCCTGGGCCGCTGCCAAGCGCCCTTTGACTAGGTCGATGATATCCTTTGTCCGTTGAACCAAATCAGGCCCTAGTATCTTTCTCTCGCCGACCTCTTCCCAACATAAGGGGGAATGGCATCTCCGACCATATAAGGCTTCGTATGGGGGCATTCCTATGCTCGCATGGTAGCTATTGTTGTAAGCAAACTCTATCAAGGGCAGATGTTCATCCCAAGTTCCTTTGAAGTCTATCACACACACTTTCTACATGTCCTCTAATATTTGGATGGTCCTTTCACTCTGTCCGTCCGTTTGGGGATGGTAGGCGGTACTCATGTTTAGCTTAGTCCCTACGCAATCCTGAAAGCTTCTCCAAAATCTAGAGTTAAATCTGGGGTCTCTATCTGACACAATGGCTACAGGAACTCCATGTCGTACCACAATCTCTTTTATGTACATTTCCACTAATCTGTCGACAGTGTAAGTTTCCTTAATCGGGAGGAAGTGGGCTGACTTAGTTAGTCGGTCTATGATTACCCAAATTGCATCGTGATTCATTTTGGTTCTTGGTAAGCTCACTACAAAGTCCATGGCTATGTGTTCCCATTTCCATTCGGGAATTTCTAGGGGTTGGAGCAATCCGCTTGGTCTCTGGTGCTCTGCTTTTACTCTCTGGTAGGTCAAGCATTTGCTTACCCATTCTGCTACATCTCTCTTCATGTTCGGCCACCAATAGAACTCATTTAGATCCCTATACATTTTGGTGCTGCCAGGGTGAATTGTGTATCTGGAGTTATGGCCTTCGTACAAGATCTCGTCTTTTAATTCTTGAACATTCGGAACCCAAATCCGGTAGGTATATCTCATGATTCCTTTCTCGTCTCTATCACACTTTATTTCCTCTCCTGTCATCGATTCCCTACCTTCCCTCATCATTCTTTCTTGACATATTCGGATCTTTTCTATCAACTCGGGTTGCATTATAATTTCAAACAATCCTTCTGTTCCTTTCCCTGTAACCTTGACCTCAATTTCCATCCTTTCAAATTCTCGGATTAAATCTTCTGATGAAGTTATCATCTTAAGCTTTTCTTTCATACTAAGGGCATCAGCCACCACATTGGCCTTCCCCGGGTGGTAGAGGATCTCACAGTCATAATCCTTAATTAACTCTAACCATCTCCTTTGCCTCATGTTTAATTCTTTTTGAGTGAAATTATATTTAAGACTCTTGTGGTCTGTGAAAATCTCACACTTCTCGCCGTACAGATAGTGCCTCCACATCTTCAGAGCGAAAACTATCGCGGCCAATTCTAAATCATGGGTGGGGTATCTTATCTCGTACTCTTTCATCTGCCTGGATGCATAAGCAATTACCTTACCATGTTGTATAAGTACACAACCTAAACCCTTATGAGACGCATCGCTGTAGATCACAAAATTTCCTTTTTCATCTGGTAATGCTAGCCATGGGCTGTTACTAATCTCTTCTTTAACTCTTGAAAGCTCTCCTCACACTTCTCCGTCCAAACAAACTTCTCGGTCTTACGAGTAAGTCGAGTCAGGGGTCCTGCTATCTTGGCAAAATCCTTAACAAACCTCCTATAGTATCCAGCCAATCCTATGAAACTTCTCACCTCAGTAGGTGTGGTTGGCCTTTCCCAATTCGACACAGCTTCTATCTTCGCAGGGTCAACTAAAATCCCTTCTTTGCTAATCACATGTCTTAAGAACTGGACTTCCTTTAACCAGAACTCGCACTTCGCGAATTTGGCGTACAATTTTTCTTTCCTCAAAATCACTAGGATCACTCTCAGGTGTTCCGCATGTTCCTCCTCAGTCTTTGAGTAAACCAAAATATCATCAATGAAGACTATCACACATATATCTAAGTACATTTTGAACACTCGGTTCATTAAATCCATAAAGGCTGCGGGTGCATTGGTCAATCCAAAGGACATCACCAGAAACTCGTAGTGTCCGTACCTAGTGCGAAATGCAGTCTTGGGTATTGTTCGCACAAAATCACGCAAGCGTACGCGGTCACAAGTAATATATGAATAAGTAGAGTTCGTTCCCACAGAGACTGGTTTACTACAGTTATGCACTTATGCAACAATGTATGGCTATTGTTCAATGCTAAGATAAGTATCAAAGTTGAGTTGTGATTAACTAATTTAACTAAGTAAATTATCAAGTCTAAGATTATCTAAGAAGTTTAATGTCGAATTACTTATGAGAATAAAACATGGGATCCTAACTTCATTAAATACTTCATTCAGAGTTTTTATGTCTTTAATCAATGTATGTGACAGTTATGACAACTAATCGGACAACACGAAATCAGCACACGCTACCTTTCAGTATACGTATACCAAACCACTCAAACATCCACAAAAGAGATAGAAGTTGAGCAGACACCAATTATGCTTAGACCCTATATGTCTATAAGATTTGAAAACATAACGGTTTAACGAGCAAGTTATCCATTCAGATTACATAGGGCATGTAAGATGGTTCAAATCACCTACGAATCATGCATGACAAACATACATAAACCTATGCTAGCATGGCAAGTTCTAAACCTCTATATCCACTTTCGCAATCAATAGAGATTAACAAACGACTTAGATGTTAGCTACGCATCCAAGAAGAATAAGCACAACCAAACTAGGTTATCAATAATTCATCACACACAAATCTTTAAAACAATTAACTACTAAAATCCATAGATAAATCCGTTAGAATCCCACGATAACGATTAGTTCATAATCGAACCGTTCATCATCGTGGGTTTTGATGAAAACATGATAATAAATATGTCTGGAATACTAATAAAGAGAGTACTAGGAATAAAGTTTAAGAAAACCAACTCCAACGAGAATCCAAAGTATCGCCTAATTAGAAGAATACAAAGATAAAATGAAACTAGATCTTCGTAATCAGCCGTCTTCTTGTTCTCCTTGATGGTGGATAGATATGTATGTAGGTATATGGATATATGTCTCTGAAATCGTCCACCAATTGTTTATATAGGCCTTCACGGTTGACTGGTCTTCGCTGGTTTCTAAAACAGAACAGAAAAAGACTTCTTCAGCATTGACCAAGCGCGGGGGCACTTGAATGAAGCGCGGGCGCGCTCAAATAGTTATTCTGAAGCGCGGGGGCGCTTGAAAGAAGCGCGGGCGCGCTCAAATAGTGATTCTGAAGCGCGGGGGCACTCTCCTGAGGCGCGGGGGCGCTCCTGCTTCTGTCAGAATTCTTCAAAACACATTTTCTTGACTTTTCTTCGCGCTCTCAAGTCCCGCAACTACTAGGCTCTCACAATGATGCTCAACCACCACCATATAATCAAGATAGCTCAGAAACTCCACCAACAATGCAACTCTGCACTTTCTAACTCAAAACACATTAAAAACACCAAGTACTTGAGTACAAACAATCAATTTAAGCTGATTTGAAGCGTTCCAAGTAGATATAAAATCCACTTATCACACCCCCAAACTTAAACCGATGCTTGTCCTCAAGCATAAACAGACTCTACATATATATAATGCAATGCATGAATGCAACTAATATGCTAATGCAAACGATCCCCTCAGACTGACCATAACCAATCAACAAGCCAACATCTCAACGAATGCAATCTTCCAAACAGAGCTCGACCAAATCCCCGTATACTAACAATACAAACACAGAAACGTGCGTGTGTGCGATGCTCATCAATATACTCCCAAACTAAATCATGACCATATCCTATTCTTCACCAAAACAACCACAAGATTATAAATAGAATGAACTCTAGACACAAGAAACCACTAAAAGACACCTCATAATCCACTTGAGTTAGACAGGAATTCATGCTTTATTAAGACACAACACAACACTCATGCTTATTTGACCGTGCAATGGATGAGACCCCAAAAGGCTTATACAATAATACCCATGTAGCGAGCGTTAGGTTAGTAGATCCCAGACCGGAAAAGTCTTAGGTCACTAGGCACAAAGTCCCCTAGAACTTAATTGCTCGAGTATTAAAGAGCTCACCCTGATCAACTCTGCATAAAACAACTAACACGACTCTTTTTTTTTACTAAGCATCCAACAGTTTCGGAATGAGTGCGCTTTGCTTTTTCTCATCCCTCCCTAGACTACTCATTTTTCATGAGCGGCTACTAGCCATTTGACGCCTAACTTTATTAATAACTATCATGAAATCCCTGTTTTCCCCCAAACTTAGACTTAAGTGCTCCTTCGTTTTCAAGAGAATAGACGAACATTCTAAATGTAAGCAAGTGATTAAATTCTAACATCCAAACAAACATGGTCTGATCAAATTCAAAAGCAACCAATGAGACTTATGAAATTAATTTGTTTCTGGCATGCAAGTCAATTTCTAGGAACTTAAATCAACCCTCTATTCATCATCATCACACTCCACTCAACATCGACTCACCAACGGAAATAGCCAAATCCTACGGGATCATGAAATATGCATGCTATGCAAATGCAACTAAATGGACTCACATAATATATATAAACAATTATGCAAACAGAATGCTCTACATGACATAAACATGCAAAGATATGAATGAACTAACTACATATGCAAAATGAATCCTATATGAACACACACACTAACACTACTATTCCTTAATTATCACCCCCAAACTTAAAGTATTCAATGTCCTCATTGAAGGTAATATCAAGGAAAGTGTAGAATATACCTAATCATCAGCAGTACCACCCTCCGCGGGTGGTGTATCCGGTGGTGGATAAACAGAATCAGCTCCAAAGTTAGTCCAAGCAACCTCAACTCCAGTGGCGCGAAATGCAGTACCCAACGCCTGAGTCAAATCCTGAGCAAAGCGACGATTGATGTCATGCATGGCGTCTATACGCCGAGTCAGCCGCCTATACTGAACATCCCCAAAACTAGACCTATCAACCTCTCGCTGAATCCCAGATGGATCCTAGGGGGAAACAACACAAACTCTTTTTTGTCTTTTTTTTTTCCTTTTTTTTCCCTGTGAACAGTGCCCCACACGCGGGCGCACTCCACATTCTGTCCAAAAAAAAATTTCTGTTTTTTTTAACAGAACAATACTATAACAATTGCGTGGGTTGCCTCCCACGAAGCGCTTGTTTTACGTCAATAGCTTGACATGAATCCATTTTCATCCAGTCGCAAGAACGGTGAACGTCGACTCACGGTTCACCGTATTACCAACGTCATGCTTCAACCACTGACCATTAACCTTGAACGCTTCGTCCAGAAACTTATGGAATATCTCTACTGCATCATGCGGAAATGCTGATTTAACCGTGATAGGCTCCGACCACCTCGACTTACGCTTTCCTGGAAAAAATCTGAAGCGAGACTTGAAACGCAGAACTCGCTGACCAGACACAAATGAATGTTTCACCACCCTTCTTTCATGCCAGTCCTTAACCTTCTCCTTATATACCCTGTTACTCTCGTAGACTTTACCATACCTCAATTGATCCTGCAGTGGTTGGAGTTCAAGTGTAGGAGCTTCTTCCATAGATGGTTTAAGTCGCTCCTGAGAATTGTTCAGCTCTGCTAATCCACGAGATTCGAATGGCGAATCAATTTTTCTTTTCCACGGAGGTGCATTCAACAACTGAAGTTGCTCTGCTCTTTCTTCGTCTTCGATATCAGAATCCCCTATCAAGACTCTCTCCACTGTATCTGACTTCAGCGGTTGTTCAATCTCTGTATTGACGACAAAATCGACCATCTCCAATTTAAAGCACTCTTCTTCCTAAGTTGGAAATTTCATTGCCTTGAACACGTTAAAAGTGACCTTCTGATTTTGAACCCTCATTGTAAGCTCTCCTTTCTGCACATCGATCAAAGTTCGGCCTGTAGCTAAGAACGGTCTTTCCAAGATAATCGGAATCTTCTTTTCTTCCTCAAAGTCCAGAATAACAAAATCAGCAGGAAAAATAAGTTTATCCACTTTAACCAAAACATCCTCCACTATACCCCTTGGATATGTGATCGACCGATCAGCCAGCTGTAAGGACATGTTTGTAGGTTTAGGCTCAGGAAGTCCAAGTTGCATGAAGACAGACAACGACATCAGATTAATACTAGCTCCCAAGTCACACAAGCACTTGTTGAAAGATAGATTGCCGATACTGCATGGTATGGTGAAACGCCCTGTATCCTTCAGTTTAGGAGGTAACTTCTGCTGTAGAATAGCACTGCATTCTTCTGTTAAAGCTACAGTTTCCAACTCCTCGAGTTTCAACTTCCGAGATAGAATACCCTTCATGAACTTTGTGTAGCTCAGCATTTGTTCAAGGGCTTTCGCAAACGGTATATTGATATGCAACTTCTTGAAAACCTCCAGAAATTTAGCGAATTGCTTATCCAACTTCTGCTTCTGAAGACGTTTAGGGAATGGCGGAGGTGGATAGACTTCCTTGCTCTCTATAGCTTGTTTCAGAACAGATTTCTCAGTAGAATGGTCACTCTTCTCCGAATTGTCCCCCAACTGATCAGCTTTTTCTCCATTTTTTTCAACTTCTGGCAGAATGGAAGGCGCGGGTGCGCTATGAACAGTGCGGGTGCACCCTAGGTACTGTTCACTTTTCAAATTTTCTTCGTTTTGCGCTGTTTCTGAGTTCTGATCATCCGTAACCCTTCCAGATCGCAAAGTAACTGCTTTTACATGTTCCTTGGCCTCCCGTTTGCCTGGATTAGCTTCCGTATCACTAGGGAGAGTTCCTTGTGGTCTATTCAACAACGCATTAGCAATTTGACCGATCTGATTATCCAGAGTCTTGATGGAAACAGCTTGGTTCTTGCACATTAGCCTCAATTCTTCCAATTCAGATTTTTCATTGGACGACTGACCAACATTGCCATGAGTTGGTTGTTGAAACTCTGTTGGTTGATATGGTTGCCTTGGAGCATACTGTTGCTGAAAACCAGAAGCATTGAATGGTCTAGCTCCATACTGCTGGCTCTGAAATTGCTGATACGGCTGTTGTGGTTGTTGCTGGCCACCCTGATTGTTACTCCAGCTGAAGTTAGGATGGTTCCTGTTATTAGAATGATAGGTGTTAGGCACTGGCTACTGTGGTCTCTGGAAATTGCTCACAAACTGCGCCGATTCATTAGATATCGCACATTGAGTCGTGTCATGTGCACCTGCACATAGCTCACAAACACTAGCCACTTGCTGAACTCCATAGTTGGTCAAAGAATCAACCTTCATAGACAGAGCCTTTAACTGAGCTGCTATTGCCGTAGCTGCATCCACTTCCAGAATTCCTGCTACCTTGCCTTGTGATAACCTCTGAGTTGAATTCTGGTATTCATTGGCAGCCATCATCTCGATTAGTTCATAAGCTTCCACGTAGCTTTTAGCCCAAAGAGCTCCACCTGATGCCGCATCAAGCATTGGTCGTGATTGACCTCCCAGACCATTATAAAAACAATTGATCACCATCCAATCAGGCATTCCATGATGAGGACACTTCCTAAGCATCTCCTTGTAACGCTCCCAAGCTTCACATAAAGTCTCCCCTGAATGCTGTGCAAACTGAGTAAGAGCATTCCTGATTGCAGCTGTTTTAGCCATAGGGAAGAATTTAGTGAGAAATTTCTGAGCAAGATCCTCCCATGTAGCAATAGAACCTGCTGGTAGAGAGTGCAACCAGCCCTTAGCTTTATCCCTCAGAGAGAATGGGAAAAGTCTCAATTTCACAGCATCTTCTGACACTCCGTTGAACTTGAAGGTGTCGCAAATCTCGATGAAATCCCTAATATGCATATTAGGATCTTCCGTTGGAGCACCCCCAAACTGAACCGAATTCTGCACCATATGAATCGTGCCAGGCTTAATTTCAAAGGTATTCGCTGCAATGGCTGGCCTGACAATGCTAGATTGAATGTCACTGATTTTCGGCTGAGAAAAATCCTTCAAAGCCTTCGTTTCTGCTGCTGGTTCTCCCATAACTAGATTCAATTCAAGTTCTTCTTTCCGAGATTGAGAACGTGTTCGCATACACGCTCATTAGAGTATCTGAAACACACCAAACAAAGTAAAATTGATGAGAATAATCCGAGTCAGTGAACTTTAATGACCACTGATGACAAGCACATAAACTATATATAACACCGAGTCCCCAGCAGCGGCGCCAAAAACTTGTTCGCACAAAATCACGCAAGCATACGCGGTCACAAGTAATATATGAATAAGTAGAGTTCGTTCCCACAGAGACTGGTTTACTACAGTTATGCACTTATGCAACAATGTATGGCTATTGTTCAATGCTAAGACAAGTATCAAAGTTGAGTTGTGATTAACTAATTTAACTAAGTAAATTATCAAGTCTAAGATTATCTAAGAAGTTTAATGTCGAATTACTTATGAGAATAAAACATGGGATCCTAACTTCATTAAATACTTCATTCAGAGTTTTTATGTCTTTAATCAATGTATGTGACGGTTATGACAACTAATCGGACAACACGAAATCAGCACACGCTACCTTTCAGTATACGTATACCAAACCACTCAAACATCCACAAAAGAGATAGAAGTTGAGCAGACACCAATTATGCTTAGACCCTATATGTCTATAATATTTGAAAACATAACGGTTTAACGAGCAAGTTATCCATTCAGATTACATAGGGCATGTAAGATGGTTCAAATCACCTACGAATCATGCATGACAAACATACATAAACCTATGCTAGCATGGCAAGTTCTAAACCTCTATATCCACTTTCGCAATCAATAGAGATTAACAAACGACTTAGATGTTAGCTACGCATCCAAGAAGAATAAGCACAACCAAACTAGGTTATCAATAATTCATCACACACAAATCTTTAAAACAATTAACTACTAAAATCCATAGATAAATCCGTTAGAATCCCACGATAATGATTAGTTCATAATCGAACAGTTCATCATCGTGGGTTTTGATGAAAACATGATAATAAATATGTCTGGAATACTAATAAAGAGAGTACTAGGAATAAGGTTTAAGAAAAACAACTCCAACGAGAATCCAAAGTATCGCCTAATTAGAAGAATACAAAGATAAGATGAAACTAGATCTTCGTAATCAGCCGTCTTCTTGTTCTCCTTGATGGTGGATAGATATGTATGTAGGTATATGGATATATGTCTCTGAAATCGTCCACCAATTGTTTATATAGGCCTTCACGGTTGACTGGTCTTCGCTGGTTTCTAAAACAGAACAGAAAAAGACTTCTTCAGCATTGACCAAGCGCGGGGGCGCTCAAATAGTGATTCTGAAGCGCAGGGGCACTCTCCTGAGGCGCGGGGGCGCTCCTGCTTCTGTCAGAATTCTTCAAAACACATTTTCTTGACTTTTCTTCGCGCTCTCAAGTCCCGCAACTACTAGGCTCTCACAATGATGCTCAACCACCACCATATAATCAAGATAGCTCAGAAACTCCACCAACAATGCAACTCTGCACTTTCTAACTCAAAACACATTAAAAACACCAAGTACTTGAGTACAAACAATCAATTTAAGCTGATTTGAAGCGTTCCAAGTAGATATAAAATCCACTTATCAGGTATATCCTCCGGTTTGATCTTTAATTGGTGATATCCGATTCTTAGGTCAATATTGGAAAAGCACGTGGCATCCTTAAACTGGTCGAACAAATCATCAATCCCAGGTAAGGGATATCTATTCTTAATAGTTAACTTGTTCAACTCTCTGTAGTCTATGCACAATCTCATGTCGCCGTCCTTTTTCTTTACAAATAACATTGGTGCCCCCCACGGTGACACACTTGGTCTTATCATTCCTTTTTCTAACAGTTCTTGTAACAGGGCAGCTAGCTCCTTCATTTCTACGGGGGCTAATCGGTACCGGAAGATCCTCAGGAAATACGTCCTTGAACTCATTCACAACTGCGATGTCTTGTACCCTCGGGGCCTCTCGTTTTGTGTCTACTACGTGAGCTAGATAAGCCTCACATCCTTGCCGTAGTAACCTTTTGGTCTGGGCCATTGTCAGGAACTTTCTAGTTTGACGTTGTCCTTTGAACACGATCTCCTTCCCCTCTGGTGATTTCAGCCTAACTTTCTTTTCTTCACAGTCAATTCGAGCGCCATTGCTGGCTATCCAATCCATTCCTAGTATTACATCAAATTCCCCTAGTTTAAAAGGGATTAAGTCTACACGGAACTTCCTTCCTTCTAATTCTAGGCTACAGTTCGGATGCACTTGACTGACCGTAATTACTTCGTGGTTGGCTATTTCTATTTGTAATGACCTTTTTAATGGTTTGGCCTTAAGCTTTAATTTGCATGCAAAGTCTTTAGAAATAAAGGACCTGGTAGCTCTAGAATCGAATAAAACATTGGCACAAACTGTGTTCAGTAAAAGTGTACCTGCTATCACATCCGTGTTTCTCACGGCATCCTGTACATTCATGTTGAAGGTCCTAGCGGTGGGCAATCTATTTGAGGCAGTTCCACTAACTCTTGATGCAACTGGCCCAGTAGGGGGACATTCCCTGGCCATGTGCCCTAACTTCCCGCACTTAAAACAAGTAACGTTCATGTTGGCTTTAGCGTTGTGTCCTGGGCAAATGGTAGCATAATGCCCTAACTGTCCGCACTTAAAACACTTTACCCCTTGTAAGCCACACATGCCCATATGTTTCTTTCCACATTTGTTACAATCTGGCAGTGGGGGTCGAGGGTGGTTGGAGTGAGACACCCCAGTCTGCCGGCCGCCCTGGCCCACGCTCCAACTTTCAGCTCTTTTAAATCCAAAATTTCGGTTGGGTTGGGGTGGCGTCCCCCAGGTGAACTTACTTGGAAAACTCCTACCTGTAGAAATTCCTTTTTGGCTATCCATCTTTCTTTTCTTTCCTTCTCTGTCTTTCTGACTCTGTTCACTCCCAGCTTCCACAATTGATGCTTTCTGTACTAGGGTGGCGTAATCTGTTATTTCAAGAATGGCCACACGATTTTGGATCCACTGTTTTAGCCCTTGTTGAAACCTCCGGGCTCTCTTTGCGTCCGTATTAACGAACTCTGGTACAAACCTAGACAACTCAGTAAACTTGGCCTCATAGTCTGTCACTGTCATATTGTTCTGCTTGAGCTCTAAAAACTTTAACTCCATTTGTGTTTCCATGAACCGAGGGAAATATTTATCTAAGAACAGCTGGCTAAATCTCTCCCAAGTTACCACGACGTTTCCTTCCAGATTTTTCTTAGCTTCCCACCAGTAGTTTGCCTCTCCTTTTAAGAGATAGGTGGCGAAAAGGGTCTTTTGTTCCTCTGCAACCTTTAGTATCTCGAAGGATTTTTCCATCTCTTTCAGCCAAGCTCTTGCCTCTACGGGGTCTGCGGTTCCCTGGAACTCCGGGGGTTTCAGTGATTTAAAGGCCCTAAAAGCATTCACAACCGAATTGTCAGGTCGCGGTGGGTTGGGTCGATGGTTCAGATTCTGCCTAAGTAGGTTCATGAACTGATCCATAGGATTCCCTCCCTGGTCTCCCCTTCCTGAGTGTCATCTTCAACATCTTCTTCCTCGTATTCAGGGTCCTCATACTCATTGTAATCCCTATCATCCTACTCATTATAGTCTAGGTTGTCTTCCTCATAATTCTGGTATCCACTTTCTTCATGGTGGCTGCCTTGGCCCTCTGAGGCAGCTGGGTGCGCTCGGGTTCCTACTCTTCTGGGTGGCATTTTTCTGGTAATAACAATTTATATACACTTGTCAAAATCAAAAGTTTGCTTGAAAGAAAATGCGTGCATATATATACCATTTTATTAACAGACATTTCGCAAAACCAAGGTAGGGGTCAAATAACAATCTTTAAAACACCCTTTTTAAATAAGATCGGTGTTAGGTCCAAAGTATCGTAGAAGGGGGGGTTAAATACGATACTCACAAATAATTCAATTTCGTTCGCGGATTAATCTTTCAGTTCTATAACGAAATCAAACACACCAAACCAAATCAAGTTTCGGGGAATATATCTTTTTATAAATATAAACCTCGAGGGGTGATACAATTTCTAATCCGTAGATTAGCTTCAATGAGTTCTAGGTTATTCACAATCAATACATTGATAGAATTCTGAGCACTATAAATTTCTATGATCTTCTCCGGCTCAAACTTCTCTCTCCGTAATTGCTACTATGAAATAACCAGACTGAAGAAGACACACTTCCTCTGTTGTAATTGTAGTCTTAGTTTTTAGAAAACTATCGAACCTTAATTGTTAAAACAATCTTGGCCGTCCAATTCTCATCAACCTGACAAACAAAGAAAACTTTTCACCCACTTTGTGAATTGAAAACTATCGAATAATAAAGTAATAATTACATTCGATGGTTTTTAAAATAAAAACTATCGAATGGAACTTTTACTTTATTAAAGTTTTCATTCACTTTTTACTTTTCATTCGATGGTTTTCTAATTAAGAAAACTATCGAACATTTTCTTTTGTTTTTCTTTATGTCACCTTCGATGGTTTTCTTAAAAGAAAAACCATCGATCTCTTTTCCTTGTCCTTGACCTTTTAGAAAATCCATTCAGCTCTAGGGTTTTTCAGTTTTAGACTGTATCAATTTCTTCTGAGACGATAAAACAACTTGATCTTTTTAGTGCCGTCACCTAGTGCAACTGGTCTGGTTCACAGATGAATAACACTTGATCAATTCTTCTTTTATGTCTTCAATTCAATGCTGCTGATAAGTCCCTTGTCGTTCTGGTTGCTTCGTTTAAATCACTGGAATCCCGTGGCACTTAACCCTAAATCATTCACATACTTCTGTCGTCTTGAAAGTCTTGTTTCTTTTGCTGTCACTGAGGCTTGAACATTTTCATGAACTTCTTTCCGTGACCTGTTTACGGACTTCAAGAATACATAACGTATTTTGATTTTTTGAGTTTACCTTTTCTTCTTGGATTCTGGATTCCTGTGCTTCTGTTAATATTATTGTCTGTCTTGTCCTTTGTTGAGTTGTAGTTATCTCTTTTACATCTTATGTTACATTATGCTTTACAATCTCCCCCTATTTGATTGGATAGAGTTCGACAATCAAATACTTCGAGGATAACTCAACTAACTAAGGAAACATGAAACTACTTAAAGTAAGACAGCGTAATAATATTAACTGCATTCTGGATCAGATATATATACATTTCCAGATTTCCTAAATCAAAAAACAATAAAACTTTTCACCTTGAAGTTGCTCCTCTTGTTTGAGCTGACAGTTCTCTTGTTCTTTGCTTCAATCTTCAGTCCATTCTGATCTCACTGATAGATAGTGCAGTGGTTCTCCAGGTTTAAGGATTGCTCCTTGGATGTGTCTTCCAATATATTCAACCTCTTGACCCACTCTAGCCCATAACCATGCAATGTTAACATCTTTCTTGTTTAGCTTTGGCATGTTTGGCAGTCTGGTATGCACTTCCAATCCTCTTTCCACTCTTTTCCTATAGTAAGGAACATTCTCCATTAGAAATCTTCTAAGAGTGTCTGCTGCTTTGTCCTTCTCCGTTGATGAGAATCCAGTGGATCTAAGATACTTCTCAACTGAGATTAGATAGTTGCTTGGGTAGTCACTCAGTTTGTCCTCAGCCAAATAGCAGATTCTGAACAAGTCATTCGTCATGAATCTAACCATTGGAGGATCTTCTGTAATCTCTGGACCGACTTTCATCAAGATCTCCTTAACATGCTCACGGAGCAGTTCATTTAATCTTGTAGTTCTTTGAATCTTGATGAGTATCACCTGCATTTATTCCTCAAAACTGCTTGGTGTCTTTCTCTCTCAGCTTGCCTGGGCTTTCACCATCTCCAAGGCAGCTTCTTCTTCCAATGATAGAGAATTTGCTTCTTCTTCCATATCATCATCCAAGACAGGATGTTCTATTGGCTCTGGATAATATGGCTCATGCTCCTCCTGTAGTGGTTGCTCTTGCATGATCTCAAATTCCTCCTCACTTTTTTTCTTCTTGCACAATGTCTTCAATCCAGTACTGTCTAACTGGAATAGCTTCATTGGTTTCCCAAACTCCCCATCCAGTTGTTTGCCAACCTTCATTAGTCACTTCATTTGTTTCCCCTTCTCCAACTTTCTCCCCCTTAGTTGAGGAATCCTCGATGAAGTTATCCTCATTGTAAAAGGTAGTAGAAGGATAAGGTTGTTGCTGTGAAGGTCCGGGTTGTTGGTTCCTCAACATATTCCATAATCTCCTTGAGGGTGGATTGAACATGTACCTCTAGGTAATAGCAAATCATCAATATTTGAAAGGGTTAGGGTGTCACTCCTCACGTTTGGCTCTGGGTGTACACTCAACGTTTCTGTCGGTGTTTCACTCATTTTTCCTTTCCTACTCAGGCCAGGTGTAAGTGTTTTTGTTTCACTCAAATCCTTTGTGCTGATTGTACCTGCAGAAGAAAACACCGTAGCCATCCTTAAGGAGGTCACCGGTGGTGCAATGGGGCTTCGCAAGTCCCCGTCCTTGGATAAACCAAGTTGCTGATCATCCGTAGATGATATATCCTTTGAAGGATCTAGAGTTTGAATCTCTAGGGGGTTAGAAACAGGCTCTATTAACAGCAGAGATCCCGAATCTTCCCCGTGAGTCTGTAAAGACTTCACCTCAGTTGTCTCCTCAATAGTAATTGATTCATTGTCAACGAGTTGCCGATCTGCACCTACGTCAGACCCTTTACCCGCAGGATCCACATATGTTCCATCTGGGGAGGTAGACAATGACCCTTTAGATTGTGCATTTAGGTCAAAGCCTTCTCTCGACGTCTGTGAAGACCCTTGGTTCTTAGAACCTTCAACCAGTGAACCTGACCGTGATATGGTCGGAACACCAGTTGCTTCCGTCAATTCTTCCTTACTTGATTGAGCTATTGGTTCAGATATAGCTTTCGTTAGCGTAGCCCAATCAGCATCAGAAAAATCCAAAAAGGGCACTTTGGATGAGAGAAATGAAGTATCAACAGTTGCCTCGGTTTCTGTTCTTCTCCTTTTAGAGGAAGGCAGAGCTGTTGTTGAAGGGTGTATCTCCTTATATGGTGCTGCTTTGGCACTATCTCCCTCTACACTCATGGATGGTTCTTTACTGGGTATAGGAGGGGAAGGAGGTTCGTTTATGTTTTCATTTGGCTCTTCCAAAGGCTCTTCGACCGTGGTTAGAGGTTGTGGGTTTGCAACCTCCTGGTCTGGAATGGCCACTGAGGGCTCTGGATCAACATCCATTGGTTCAGGTGCCATTACAGGTTGAGGTTGAGGAATATTACCTTCAATTACCTGTTCCCCTGGGGGTAGAAGTGGTAGGGGCACCGTTCTTAGATATTCAGTGAGAACAATGGGTACCCCTGGAAGATAGTTGTTCTTCCTAATGAGAGCGGTTATGGCATTGCTCTTCATTCTCATGCACTCCTGGTTGGCTTCACCTTCAAAGATCTCCAGTTCATTATCTGTTAAGATATCATTGAGAATTAGCTGTAGGAACCTAGGATAGAAACAGAGCACATCTTCATTTATGCCTGTTCTTTCATCCAGTGGTCCCATGCATATGATTACTTGATCAATCAGTAACCGTCCAATGTTAATATGCCTATTGTTGGCAATGGCAAACCCTATCTTTTGAAGGAATAAGGGAATACCATGCAGATTTGTTAGCTTGACAGTAAAAACATGGATTAGGGTATGAAAGAAAAAGTTCCATGCTTTTGGCAAGTAATGCTTAAGGAACTCTCCCACAAAGAAATTAGGTTGTTGACTTCTAATGAGAGTGAAGAAAGCATGTATCTCCTCAGTCGTGGGATCCGGAACAAGGTTTTCTGTAGGAAAATGTAAGATTCGATTAAAATCATGTTCCGTCACCCTTATTGTTCTGCCCCCTGGCACAACAAAACTAAAGGACCTTACGTTATTCTCACTTGTATCCGTGGCGGTTGTGTACAACGCAGTCAATTGATCGATGCAAAGGACCACGGGAGTACTCACAGCATATGCCACTAATGAACGTGTGTTCAAAAACTCTGCCCATGCACGAAACTGTAAGTTCGTTATGGATTGCAAGTTTTGGAACGAGACATGATTAGTCTTGGTAATAATAAATTCTCCAGCCATTTTAAAATTTCCAGAAAATTTAAACAAACCAAAACTATTTTTCCTTTAAATTTAATTAATTATTACTAATTAATCAAACTCTAACAAAATTACCCCTTTTATCTCTAAACACAACTTCGAAAACGATCAAAATTAAGAACCCTAATTGTTAAAAACAACTATCCAATAAAATCAAAAGAACTCAATTGTTTAACCAATTAAATTCTAAGAGGTGTTCTGTTAACAATTTCTTTGAGGTTCGAAGTTTTGTTTCGATGGTTTCTCCTTCACTATGTTCCAAAACTCAAAAATAAACAAGTATTCACTGTCAAAAGAGAATCAACAGTGAAGAACAATAACACTTTTGAGTTTTACTCGGTTTAAAAATTGAAGAAACTATCGAGAAGTTCTTGAAGCTGTAGAATATGTGTAAGTATATATAATCGGCCACTTGCAAATTCTCAGATCTGTAAAAATGAGAAAGAAAAAGACAAGGCACGATTTTATACCTTTTAAAACTTATAGGGGTAAACTTGTCAATCCTGGTTCGATAGTTTTTTAATTGAACTAACGATAGTTTTCTGTGAGGGCAAAAGAGTCAATTGCACTTCGATAGTTTTTCCAAAAACTATCGAAGAGTTAAAAAATTTGAATTTGAAACGCTTTTCAGAAAAGTATCGAAGTCTCTGTCTTTGAAAACCAAAACTATCGAACTAATTTATGAAAATCTATCGAGAATTAGATTATTGAATTAATTAATTCACTTCGATAAATTTTTCTACTGATTTTTAAAATACATCGAGAATTTAAATATTAGATTAGGTAAATTCCTTCGATATATTTTAAATTAAATCTCAAAAACTATCGAGAAATGTTTTCGATAGTTTTTCTTTTCCTTTTCAAAAACCATCGAAAATAAATTTCGATAGAATTATCTATGTACTTGAAAAACTATCGAATTTCCTAAATTCGATATTTTTGCTTCTGTCTTCATTTTAAAACCTGTTCATGTTTTAAAAATCAGAATTTTTTTTTCCTGCATAGTTTTAATTCTAATAAATCTTTTCAAATTTACCAAAATCAATTCTTAACAGAAAATTCACAATTTTCTTAGAATAAAATCAACTAAATATCATCAAATGATATTAATCAATTAAAATCCAATAAATTATGCTGCATTAATCTACAATGTTAAAAACAAAGTAAATTAATTCAAATTAGATAAATGCTTGAATATTTAGAACAAATATTAGCACTTAAATAATTTTAGAATTAATAACCAATTAAATGCCAGAAGATATATCATCCATAATTATGACATAAAATTAGTACAAAAATCCTAACTACGAGAATTGCTCCAGAAAATAAATTCACGAGTCCTAAGGATATAGCAATTCTTAAACTCATGTATTGACCAGGATTATCTGTAGTTACTGACTTCTAATCAAAATCAATTAGAAAGATTTAACATCCCAAGTTCACCAACCAGCTTATTGAAAGTGGATTCATCAAGCGGTTTAGTAAAGATGTCTGCAATTTGATCCTCTGTGGGTACAAAATGTAACTCCACAGTTCCATTCATGACATGCTCTCGGATAAAATGATACCTGATGTCGATGTGCTTCGTCCTCGAGTGTTGCACTGGATTGTTTGAGATTGCTATGGCACTTGTGTTGTCGCAAAATATTGGAATCTTTGTCAACAAAAGTCCATAGTCACGGAGTTGGTTTCTCATCCACAAGATCTGAGCACAGCAGCTACCAGCAGCAATGTATTCAGCCTCGGCTGTTGATGTGGAAACTGAATGCTGCTTCTTGCTATACCAGGAAACCAATCTTCTTCCATGAAACTGACAGCTTCCTGAAGTACTCTTCCGATCAATCTTACAACCTGCAAAATCAGAGTCTGTATATCCAATAAGATCAAATCCTGTATCTTTAGGGTACCAAATTCCAAGATTTGGGGTCCCCTTAAGATATCTAAATATTCGCTTAACAGCTATTAGATGAGATTCTTTAGGATCAGACTGAAATCTAGCACACAAGCATGTTGCAAACATTATATCTGGTCTACTTGCAGTGAGATAAAGTAATGAGCCTATCATACCTCTATAGCCTGTGATGTCAACCTTCTTACCAGTTTCATCCTTATCAAGCTTAGTGGCAGTTGGCATAGGAGTCTTTGCTGTAGATGAGTCTTCCATTTGATACTTCTTAAGAAGATCCTTGATGTACTTGGACTGACAAATGAATATACCATCTTGTTTTTGGTATACTTGCAGTCCAAGAAAGAATGACAATTCACCCATCATGCTCATTTCATAACGACTCTGCATTAACTTAGCAAATCTCTTGCATAGATCATCATTAGTAGAACCAAATATTATGTCATCAACATATACTTGCACCAATATCAAATCATTTTTATGCTTTTTGACAAAGAGAGTTTTGTCTACAACACCTCTTGTAAAATCATTTTCAAGTAAGAATTCAGAGAGAGTGTCATACCATGTCCTCGGAGCTTGTTTGAGTCCATAGAGAGCTTTGAATAGAAAGTACACAAAGTCTGCCAGTTTTGAATCCTCAAAACCTGGAGGTTGTTCCACATACACTTCTTCTTCTAACTCCTCGTTCAGAAAAGCACTCTTCACATCCATTTGATATACCTTGTAATTGGAATGTGCAGCAAATGCCAGAAACATTCTGATGGCCTCAAGTCTTGCTACTGGTGCATAGGTTTCATCATAATCTATACCCTCTTCTTGAGAGTAACCTTTAGCAACCAGTCTGGCTTTGTTTCTCGTTACAATGCCATCTTCGTCCAACTTATTTCTGAATACCCATCGTGTTCCAATAACAGATTTTCCCTTAGGCCTGGGTACCAGCTTCCAAACTTTCTGCCTTTCAAACTGATTGAGTTCTTCTTGCATAGCAATTACCCAATCTGGATCATCTAGAGCATCTTCAACTTTCTTAGGTTCTGTTTCTAAAAGAAACCCAGAATAGTGACATTCATTTTGTGATGTTCTCCTAGTTCTCACTCCTGTGTCCGGATCACCAATGATCAAGTGAAAGGGATGATCTCTATTCCATACCCTTTGTCTTGGCAGATGCGATCTTGATGATTCTCCTTGTTCTAGATGTTGTGGAGTGTGACTAGTTGATCCTTCTCCTGCTCCCCCTGAGTTGTTGACGGTTTGATCTGTTGATTCTGAAGACTGACTAGTGGATCCTGTAGAATGAGGATCTCCACTTTGGCCACCACTTTGTCCAGAATCATTATCATTATGATTATTATTAATAACTGTAACAACTTCAGGTACTTCTTCATTGTCAGAGAGATCTCCTGATAGATTTTCAAATACCAAGGATTCAGAGTTCTCTCCAGTTTGCAGGCCTGGTCTTTTGGTGTCGTCAAATGTTACATTAAAGCTTTCCAACACCTTCTTATCTTCAATCACATATACCCTGAAAGCCTTAGATTCCAGAGAATAGCCCAGAAAAATGCCTTCATCTGCTTTGGCATCAAACTTGCCAAGATGTTCTCCATCTTTAAGTACAAAGCACTTTGCACCAAACACATGAAAGTACTTCAGTGTTGGTTTCTTGTTGGCCATTAACTCATACAGAGTCTTTTCATGATCTTTGTTGATCAGGGTTCGATTCTGAGTGTAGCAAGCTGTATTCACTGCTTCAGCCCAAAAGTAAGTGGGAAGTTTTGATTCACTCAACATGGTCCTTGCTGCTTCAACCAAGGTCCTGTTCTTCCTTTCCACTACTCCATTCTGTTGAGGAGTTCTTGGTGCTAAAAACTGTCTTGATATTCCTTTCTCTGAGCAGAAATCATTTAGAACTGCATTCTTGAATTCAGTTCCATTGTCTGATCTGATTGTCCGCACAGGTAGCTTAGCTTCCACTTCTATCTTCTTGATGTGATCAATGATTAGTTGTGTTGCTTCATCCTTTGTTTGTATGAACAACACCCACGTGTACTTGGAGTAGTCGTCCACCATCACCAATGCATATCTATTCCTTGAAAGTGACATAACATTAACTGGACCAAATAAATCCATATGAATCAGCTGTAATGGTTCAGTAATGCTTGTCATTCCTTTGCTTCCATGTGATGCTTTCTTCGACTTCCCTTTTTCACATGCTTCACATAGTCCCTCCTGATTGAATTCCATCAGGGGCAACCCTCTCACCAACTCTCTCTTTACCAAAGAGTTCATAGTTTTGAAGTTCAGATGTGAGAGCTTCTTGTGCCATAGCCAACTTTGTTCTGAAGATGCCTTTGCATAGAAACATGTAACTTCTCCTTCACTGGTAGAACTTAAGTCAGCTATAAACAAATTTCCTTTTCTCACTCCCAGTAGAGTAAGCTTCTCATCCTTCCTGTTGGTGATCAAGCACTTGTCCTTTCTAAAATCTACATTGTAGCCTTTATCACAGAACTGACTGATACTTAGAAGATTGTGCTTTAATCCTTCAATAAGAGAGATGTTTTCAATGATGACATTTCCAGCTTTCAATTTACCATATTCCGTAGTGTATCCTTTGCTGTCATCTCCAAAGGTTACAATCGGGCCGGTCTTCTTAACCACCTCTGTAAGCAGGGACTCTTCACCTGTCATGTGTCTAGAACAACCACTATCCAGAATCCACACAACCTTTGAGCTTTTAACCTTACCCTGCAATCACAGATTGATTAAGCGGACTTTGGTACCCAAAATTGTTTGGGTCCTGAAGGTTTAGATGATTTAACAGGAGTAACATTCAATTTAGTCTTACCCTGTTTGATATTCATAGTATATGTGGATTTAACATTACTAGTGCTATTGCTACTATCATTCATCAACT
This sequence comes from Heracleum sosnowskyi, assembly GCA_030848705.1. Classification (NCBI taxonomy): domain Eukaryota; kingdom Viridiplantae; phylum Streptophyta; class Magnoliopsida; order Apiales; family Apiaceae; genus Heracleum; species Heracleum sosnowskyi. Next base: position 37,169,005 of record CM061238.1, read on the forward strand.
TAAAATAAGCATGCATGATGTTGTACTTACATAGCAAACACTCTTTCTTCCCACATGGCTCATGATTATCAGGCATGTCAGACATGTTATGCATTTCAGAAGTATTAGCAGTTTCTACTTTAACCTTTTTACATGCATGTGTAAGGTGTCCAACAGAGTTACAAATAGTGCACAACTTCCTAGATGCAATGGGAGAAAATGGAACCATTTCCTGATTAACAATCTTCTTCTTCCCATTCCTGTTCTTTTTAACATTACCAACTACGTCACCTACTTCAGTTTTAGGTAAATCAGGTTTAGGTAATTCATTTTTTACTGATTTCCTAGGCAACTTAGTTTTTACCTCTTTTTCCTTCAACAAATCCTCCTCAAGCAATTCTTGTCTTATGAAAAGGTCATCCTCATGAAAGAGTGGTGGAAACGGCTTAACAAAAACTGGACAATCAACATTCTTAAGAACATGTGGAGTATTCCTTTTGACAACTGAAGATGTCACAGGGAATTCCACAATCTTCTTACCAGCTTTCTTGTTATAGTCAAATCCTATAGCAGTTTTATTCTCTATGGCCTGAGTATCAATGATTTTCTTAGCCACTAGAGCGGAATTCTTAAAAGCATTCAGCTTCAAATCTAGATCTGAAATCTGCTTCCTGAGGATAGTCTCTATCTCATCATTACACTTGACCTTGTTCTCTAAGTACGCATTCTTTTGCTTAAGATCTTCTAATGTTACAGCTACAAGCTCTAGTTCTTCATTTTTAGATTCTAGCTTTTTAATCTTAAGAACTAGTTTAGCATTTTCCATTTCTGATGCTAGCATGCTTGTGTGTACATTAAACAATTCTACACTAAGATCTTGCACAGTTTTCTTGTACTCAGAATTAGACATATCAATTGTAGTTAAGATAGGTACCTGAGATGATTGTGGTGATTCCTCTGAAGAGTCAGCCATTAGAGCAACATTTACATATTCCTCCTCTTCATCCGAATCAGTATCATCCCAGTGCTTTCCCTCTGCTATATAAGCTTTCCCTTTCTGCTTTCCAGACAATGCCTCCAGTTGCTGTTTAAGCTTGGCATTCTCCTTCTTCAACTCATCATAAGAATCCTTCTTTCCATAGACATCTTTCATGTCTCTTGCTTGACGAGGCTTCCGGCATTCAGTGGCGAAATGCCCTAACTCATTGCAGTTGTAGCATCTTGATTTGCTTCTATCAATCATGCCAGTCTTGTAGCCTCCCTTAAAGCCTGTACTAGGTGTATAATTGCTCTTCTGGAATCTGTTGGTTGAGCCCTTGAACTTGTACTTAGGATTTCTTTTGAAACGAATATGACTAAACTTTGCAGCTAAGTACGCCATGGTTTTGTCTTCCATTTGCTCAAGCTCTTCTAGGGTGTAGTAATCACTTTCATCAACACCCAGATTCACAGAATCCATTTCTGCTTCTATTATCACCTTCTTTCCAGCTCTAGGGATTTGAACCTGAATCTCAGAAGTTATTGGTTCATCCACTACAAGTGCTGCTGATCTCACAAGTGCATTGTGCTTGCTGTCCACTGTCCCTGATCCGTAGATTATCACCCTTTGTTCATGTTCCATCTCATAGGTCTTCAACTTGCCATAGATCATCTCTAGTGGCATCTTTGTGAAGTCAATTCTTTCCCTAATGGATGATGACTTGTGTTCTACATGATGGGGCAGCGTCATCATGAACTTCCTGTTTGATTCTCTCAGTGGATAGGTATTTCCTTTCATTGCCAATTCATTGAGAAACTTAGTATATTTCTCAAAGACCTGAGTTATACTTTCTCCTGGCAGGGACCTAAACGCTTCATATTGAGAAGTCAGGATGTCCAATATGTTTTCCTGAACGTCTTCAGTTCCTTCCATTATCAAGTTAATGGTATCCCACATATGTTTCCCGCTTGTACAGTTCATCAACTGATAGCTCATTTCCTTGTCTGCGGAGTCCGCCAATATCAACATTAAACCGGTATCCAATCGAATCAGTTCTTTGTCAGAATCTGTATATTCAGTAATATCCTTAGGTTGGGTGCCTTGAGGAATCCTGCTACCATCAGGAGCTGTAGATTCACTAACTGGTTTCATTGGTACAAACGGTCCGTTCTCTAATATGCCAATGTATAACGGATTAGATGCCTTGATAAACAACAACATCTTCATCTTCCACAAACCGAAATCATCTCTAGTAAACGGGGGAACTTTAATACCAGCGGTTGTCTTTGGAGCACTCATGGTTTCTGAAAATTTCAAATTGTTTAAAATTCAAGAAATTCCAATTAAATGAAAAATTTTGAAAGTTAAAAAATTTGCTTCGAATTTTCACGCTACGTTTGATTTTGGTCTCATTCACTGGATCTGATTTGTATATCAATCAAGTAGCTTTGATACCAATTGTTAGGTCCAAAGTATCGTAGAAGGGGGGGGGGGGTTGAATACGATACTCACAAATAATTCAATTTCGTTCGCGGATTAATCTTTCAGTTCTATAACGAAATCAAACACACCAAACCAAATCAAGTTTCGGGGAATATATCTTTTTATAAATATAAACCTCGAGGGGTGCTACAATTTCTAATCCGTAGATTAGCTTCAATGAGTTCTAGGTTATTCACAATCAATACATTGATAGAATTTTGAGCACTATAAATTTCTATGATCTTCTCCGGCTCAAACTTCTCTCTCCGTAATTGCTACTATGAAATAACCAGACTGAAGAAGACACACTTCCTCTGTTGTAATTGTAGTCTTAGTTTTTAGAAAACTATCGAACCTTAATTGTTAAAACAATCTTGGCCGTCCAATTCTCATCAACCTGACAAACAAAGAAAACTTTTCACCCACTTTGTGAATTGAAAACTATCGAATAATAAAGTAATAATTACATACGATGGTTTTTAAAATAAAAACTATCGAATGGAACTTTTACTTTATTAAAGTTTTCATTCACTTTTTACTTTTCATTCGATGGTTTTCTAATTAAGAAAACTATCGAACATTTTCTTTTGTTTTTCTTTATGTCACCTTCGATGGTTTTCTTAAAAGAAAAACCATCGAACTCTTTTCCTTGTCCTTGACCTTTTAGAAAATCCATTCAGCTCCAGGGTGTTTCAGTTTTAGACTGTATCAATTTCTTCTGAGACGATAAAACAACTTGATCTTTTTAGTGCCGTCACCTAGTGCAACTGGTCTGGTTCACAGATGAATAACACTTGATCAATTCTTCTTTTATGTCTTCAATTCAATGCTGCTGATAAGTCCCTTGTCGTTCTGGTTGCTTCGTTTAAATCACTGGAATCCCGTGGCACTTAACCCTAAATCATTCACATACTTCTGTCGTCTTGAAAGTCTTGTTTCTTTTGCTGTCACTGAGGCTTGAACATTTTCATGAACTTCTTTCCGTGACCTGTTTACGGACTTCAAGAATACATAACGTATTTTGATTTTTTGAGTTTACCTTTTCTTCTTTGATTCTGGATTTCCGTGCTTCTGTTAATATTATTGTCTGTCTTGTCCTTTGTTGAGTTGTAGTTATCTCTTTTACATCTTATGTTACATTATGCTTTACAATCGGTAATTTGAGAAATGATGTCAAAAGAACATATATACATATATAAAAAATATGGTAGTTGAGGAAACACAATTTTTTTTTTTGCAAGTATATTTCGTGCTTGTATCGTTAAGGGTCGCAAATTCACAGTTTATATCAAAACAGATAAAACAGAGTATCTTTGTAAAAGTTTAAACAACTCGAGATCAACTTTCAAAGGAAACTGAACTGAAACTGAAATATATACATAACGTCATCAGGTTACAACTTTCCAACAGTCATCGTCTAGCAAAAGTAAATCACATCAACAAGCCACATCCGGCTTCTAACAAAAGTAAAGTCATCCTGCCTATCTACTAGTTAGAAGGGAATGCTACTACATTGTAACAGCCCCAAATTCGGGGTCGGGGATTTAGGGTTGTCACGATCCATGTACTCCTTGCCTTACCTGTATCACTCACACCATTCATAATTCACCTGCTCATGACCCCACAATATATGTCTCACACACACACATACACAGGTTAGAGTCTCAGAAACGACACAATACAACAACTGCGGAATAAATAATTTTTATTACAATACCCAAATGTCTTTTGAATCTGTTACTGATACAATTTCTAAGTATTGTTACATTACCAACTTAGCCTTCTGATGCTCACAATCCTCTAATACCATTCATGTCTATACATAAGTTGAATGCCGAAAGCCGTAGCCTGATTCGATTGGTTCGTACTACTCCCGAGATCACTGCTAGAAACTGTTTATGGAAACGCCTTGCGAGGTATGTGCCGTCCCATTGGCATCCTGCTTCGCTGCTATGTAATATATATAAAATAATAGCAAGAGTGAGCGATAGCTCAGCAAGGTAATGAAAGTATGACATAATTCTGCCCTTAATTCAACCCAGAAATAAAGCGGGTATAAGACAATAATTTGTCAAAGTATCTCGATACTGAAATCATTTCCTTATCGGAATGTATTCCAAAAATAGTACCATTGTTGAATTTCAAATATCATTTCCATAATACTCTGCAACTTTCGATATTTATACTATGAACAAAGTTCTAGTATAATATAAAAGATGAAATAACAAGGTAACTCAGTATATCCTTTCCGTAAAATATCTGCTATATAAAATATAAGCAGACTATCAACATATAACTTGAAAGATGAAGTTATAAGGAAAATTCAAATATCATCTTTCATATCAAACATTTACCTCATATCATAATTTGGAAATAAAGGCAATGTAAAATATTTCCAATCCATTTTCTAAACTCATCTGATTCCATATATCTTTTTCATAAAATCAAATACCTTTTTGTAATCTCTTATGCTTTCTGATAACTCATATGCTTGTATAAACTTGAATAAGCTTGTGTAAACTTTCTTTCTCTGAAAACTTGCATAAAACATGTTCTTTCATGGATGATGAACTATAGATGGAGATTCTAGGCGACAGGAATACCCCTACGATGATCAGTCGCAAGGCGTATCCCCCATGGTCTTTTTCTACGTAGAAGGGAAGAATAGACAGTCTCTCACTGACCTACCTCCCCGCCTTCGGTTGTAGGTGGGAAGAACAGACCCGTTCATAGTCCTTCGGTCTGTTACTCTCCTCTTACCCTACGGTCGGGCACTTACTTATCATCTAAGGGAAGAACAGACCCGTTCATAGTCCGTCGGTCTTATTGTAATTCCCTTAGGGGACAGGCGCCACTCAGTCCCTTACATATTCTCCGAGTTCAATTGAATCCACAATTCTGAAACATAAAGTTCCTTTCCCTTTTTCCCCAAGTATACGACTCCACAAAGTAGTCATATCTGGTTGGAAAGGAAAATTCACCCATATTTCCCAAGCTGATGCTTGTTAATGGATACGACTTATTCCACGGATCTTACTCCTCGAGTCTTGAGGAAGTAATCAAAATTATTTTGATGGTAGCATACAAAGCTGTTAAATAGTTTCAAAAGGATTTAGGACCGGGCAGTCCACTTGGATCAAACATAAAATCTTGAGAAAGGTCCCCTGAGTCTTTGTAGTTCGAGCGAACATTTAAGTCTTTCCGAATATAGACTTAAAAGGGAAATAGATTTGGGAGCCTTCTCTAATTATATTTATAATTGTCTGAATAAAACTTTATTAGTTATCTAGGGTTAAAGAATAGTTTTCACAAAATACTTCCTTAAGAAGTAGGGCTTTAAATAATTAATGAAAACTATATTTAATAAAGAATATTTATTTAGAAGTAATTTCAAAATACTTTCTTAACAAAAGAAGGGATGATAAATAATAATGATAATATAACCCTAGATAACAACTGATACCATTCCCGATCTGTAGTATAAATACGAAGTATATACCCCCTACTGAGGGTTCTTCCTAACATATCGGCTTATAAATATTGCCATAACCATTGATTATAAGTCCAACTTATACTAATAACTTTTACTTAGCATCATAAGTATTGTTTCGAAATCATGAACACATAGCATATATCTCAATATCTTTTTTTTATCACAACAACAGTTTATAGAGGCATAGGTTTGAAAACTTGCATCTAGTATATGCATATATCAGAATATGGTACTTTAAAATACAGCATGTAATGAGAAAACTTGCCTGATGCTCGAGAAGTGATAGGGGTTTGCGACGATGCCGGACAATCTAGACAAAGTCAAAGCAAACGCACGATTAATCCCCTGGATAATCCACTTGTACTCAATGCTTAAACACGTAAGCGAAACACAACCAAGGAATTAATAGCTCGTTATAGGCTCATACTAAGTCCACGTTTAGTCGACAATTACTTAAGTCGTAGGTTTAGTCCGAAATCGATCCTCGAATACAAGTTATACTTAACCATTTACAACACTGGTTTCTAAGTCATGTTCTTAGTGGTTTTCACTTGCGCGACCTCGGCTAAAACATTTTTATAAAATCGAAAAATAATCTTTTTAATCCGAATCTTTTTCGTGAGCCTTCCCAAGTGTCTCTAGCATTATTCCTCAAAGTTTCACATTTTAATAAAGTTTCTAAGTGGTCCAAATACATCCTCAAAGTGACTGACCAGAGATGGGTTGTTCCTCCGAACGGCGTTTACTAAAACTCACTTTTCTCTTAAACCATAATTCGTATAGACATGATCTTTATACCAAAACAACCATTAAAATAAGACCTACATGTTCATGCTCAGTGTTGTTCAAAAATATTCCACGACCAGTTCGTAATTCTTGCTCAAAACAGCCTTAAATCAAATGGGCATTACGACGGCTATAATCGTAACGTTTCCCGGTTTTTTATTATGTCAAAACCTCTTAAAACCAAATAAATTCAACAACCCAACAATTTTTACAACATAATCAGTTTATATAATTCAAGAACATATCACCAACATCAACCAACAACAAGTATCCATCAAGATTTAACCATACATACTCCAAATTCCATAAACATGCTTATTCTTGAACATTACTAAAAACTTCACTTAAAATCCAACATAAATCAAAGGGTGGATGAGTGGTATACCTTCCTTGAATCCTTAAACACACCACAAGAGCTTGTAAGCCTTAATAGGATCTTTACCTATGGTTATCATCCTTAAACTTGCAAAAGAAAATCAAGAACAAGTTATGAACTTTCGGAGTTACTATACACCAGTTTAAAGAACTGGAACAATGAAGGTCTTACCATGCTCAAATGGGAGAAACCTGTGAAATAAGAAATGTAGGTTATCTCAAGACCTTTCCAACAAGCTATAGACCGAAATTGTCCACCGAGAAATGAAGTAGATATGAAGTTGTCAATCCGGCCGTTTTGCTTTAGCCGAAATGAAGAAAAAAGAATGGTTTTTGGTTTTGGTTGATTTTGATAAAATGAATTTGTTTTGTTGTCATGTCTTGGTTTTCTTTTTGGTGAGTCATAAGCATTGTCCTTGTCATCAGGACACATGTCGAGCCATGGAGGGTCATGGTGGCAAGCATGGACACATGTCAAGCACTGGAGGGTCATGGTGGCAAATCAGCTTTACTAGTTTGTTTCTTTTCACATGGATGATCCAAATGTTGTATCCCTCGAATTAATTTTGTTACATGTTACTTCCATGTCTATATTTAATCCTGTAAATGTTGCCTTGTTCCTCTTGAAACGATTCGAAATATTTTCCAAAAAGAGCGAATAAAACTCTACGCGATTCTCGCAGTGAATAGTAACTATTCACTATTCACTTCAACAATCGAATCCTTAAATCGACTTTAATAAAATAATAAAATTCCAAAATATTAAATCCTCAAATCCTCAATTTTAATATCTCTTTTCTTGAATATAATAATAATAAATCACTGCCCGGTCAAATACTACACCAAAATAAAATTTGGAATTTCTGAATTCCGATCGTCTTTGCATTCACTTATTTACTCCGTAGATCACTGATATGACTTCGGAATATTCCCACTACGTCTCGTACATAGGTGGCATGAAAAATTTTCTTAACCCTCAAAATCACTATTCATTCACCAAATTCACTATTCACTGATGCACTTAATCATAATAAGAAAAGTTTTAAATTTTTCCAAAAATTCGGGTTATTATAGTCTCCCCTCCTTAAAAGGATTCCGTCCCGGAATCAGCTTAGGAATGACTGGGGGTACTTCTCTCCCATTGCACTTTCTAACTCCCTGGTGGATTCTTCCACCTCTTGTTTTTCCACAAACCTCTCACTATCTTGGCAACCTCGTCACTTAGCACTTGCTCTTTTCTATCCGTGATTTCCACAGGTTGTTCTTTGTAAGTCAGACCAAGTTTTATATCTACCTGCTCGTACTCTAACATATGCCGGACATCTATAGTATACTGACGTAGCATTGACACATGAACCCCGTTATGACCATTCTACAAGTTTTTGGGGGGTAAGGCTGGCTCGTAGGCCACCTTCCTGACGCGTTTTAAAATCTCAGATGGCCCAATGAATCTCGGGCTCAACTTCCCTTTCTTTTCAAATCTCATTAATTCTTTCCATGGAGATACCTTTAGCATCACGAATCGCTAACCTCATACTCTCTATCTTGTTTGTACAGAAATACACTAGCATAAACTTGTTTGTCATTCATCAACTTGCCATTTAGCTTATTAGTAGCAGTACTATCTCTATACTCGCGGGCTTAGTCCGCATACTTTCTCTGTCTGTCTTGGTTGTCACTAGCCGCTTGCTGGTGAAATATTTTGTCTTTCTAGTTTGTTGGACTAACTTGGGTTTTGTGTAAAATCTCATCCTTTAATTCCCGATCACTCGGAACCCATCTCTGTCTCATTTTAATCAAGGGTATCGGCCACCACATTGGCCTTCCCTGGATGGTAGTGTATCTCACAGTCATAATCCTAGGTCAATTCTAGCCATTTCTCCATCTCATGCTATCTACTATCACGAGTAACTCAAAGCCAATTCATTACATTCCATAAAATTTGTGGGTGCATTAGTCAACCCAAAATAACCTCGCTGAAAACTCGAAGTATCTATTCCTAGTACGAATCGCAGTCTTGGGTATATCCTCGGATTTAACTTCCAACTGGTGATACCCAGTTCTTAAATAGATTTAGAAATACACATCGTTCTTCCGCTGATCAAACAATCATTTACAAGGGTACCTATTCTCCATGTCGAACTCATACAACTCTCGAGGTTCGATACATAATTTTGTGCTAACATCTTTCTCTCTTACAACAACACCAGGCTCTCCATGGTGGTACACTGGGTCTTATCATACCCCTGTACAACAACTCTTGTAACTGAGTCACTAACTCTTTCATTCCCACTATACCCTGAATACTCGGTATTCATTCTCATGTCATCCAAATCGATATCTGGTAGCTCATTAAAGCCTTGTACAATCTCCCAAAACCATTGTAGTTTCCTTTATACTTGGTATCTCTTTTCTTGGCGTCAACCATAAGAGCTAATTAAGCCTCGTATCTCTGGCGTAATAGTTTCTTAGTCTGAACTATATTCAAGAATCTCTGAATCTGTCTCCATTCTTTATTTATTACTCTCTCTCCCTTACAATCAGTGTGGGCTCCATTGGGTGTCAACCAACCCATTCTTATTATAATATCAACTTCTCCCAACTTGAAAGGAATCAGGTCTATCAAAAGTGCCGACCTCATATTTCTAGTTCACAACCTGGATGTACCAGTCTTATGGGAAAATCCCCCGATTGACTATTTCTACTTGTAATTATTCCCTTAGTGGCTCGGCCTTAAGGTTTAATTGTCATGCAACTTCTTGATATACAATGATACATTAGCTCTGTCTAAACAGTATAGAAGGGCACCTGCTATTTAAAGGTCCTGACCGTGGGCTGCTTGTTGGAGGTAGCCCTGGTTGAAACCTACTGGCTTTCTTTTCTTCTGTGTTCACAAACTCCGGAACAAACCTCGATAATTCGGAAAACTTGGCCTCATACTCGGTCACAGTCATGGTTTCTTGTTTTAACTCTTTAACTTTCATTTTCATCCGGGTCTCCATATATTTCCGGAAATTATTCCTCTAGAACCACACACGCTGCACCTCTCCCAAGTCACAACACCAGCTCCCTCTGACTCCATCGTCAATACTTATTTTGTTAACCCAGAGGTAGTGTCCATTCGTAAACAACTCCTCCAAAATCTCAATCTCACCATAGGGCATCTATCTAACACCGTTGTCACTGGAGTTCACGACACATCGCTATTTCTTTCACATATATCGATTGACACGCTTTCCATTATCATAATATCCTTGGGAGAATAAACCAATTTCATTGATATGTCACTAACATTCTATTCGTCTTATGGATTCGCTCCTGTCATAGGCGATTTCGTTGCGAATCTAATTCCTATCAGCGAATTTTGACCTGGCTGGCCTCCCCTTAGAATTCAATGAGGATAACAAAAATTATGGGGCCTTGAAAAGACAGCTCCCATATCAAGGAAAACGTCACACACTGGTTATGAGTTTTAAGGTAACCTTATTGGAGGTAAAATAATTTTACCGAGAGATCAATATGATCATAAGAACTCAACGTTGTGTGCCTCAATTGAGACATTACTAAAGGTAATTAGCCTTCTTGTATTTCACAACTTACAAGTGATGGCGTCCCATCCGACTTCTATCACACATATAGATAGTCCTTGTAGCCCCTATAAGTATAGGGCTGTTCGTCTCAGTGGAAGTTGAAAAGTATGAAAGCAATTCGAGATCAATTTAATGATTATCGCCTTTCGACAATATTTCTCAAGGGAACACCTTGGATTAAAATTGAACAGATTCCAAAGGTGCGGTTTCCAAAGAAAATACAAAGAAAAGAATAACCAAAAGATACTGGTACTTAACAACAAGTGGTGAGGTATCACCATAGGGTCATTCATTATTTGAAGAAAAGTAAAAGCTTAAATAATATTATTTGACAGGGCTTCGAAAATCTGAAAGTAGGCATTGTGACAGCCTCTGGCACAAGTGAAACTGAATATGGTTTAGCACAAGTGTTATAAAACAACTTCGAAGAGGGAATATACCCTTTATCAGAATTCTTTCCTGGAGTGAGGTCAAGATAGATCATAGATTGGGGAGGTACCCCACATAATTTGCAAATGGGGAGGGTACTACCAAGGTCTCTACGGATGCCTTTTATGTCGGCTCCTCTAATGGATAATCATTCAATTCCAAAGCTTTTCTTTTCCACGCACCCTAAGTTGTTCGATACTTACGTCATTGCCGACTTATAATAGTCGCTAAGAATTCAACCATCAACATTTGCAATCGCAGGGAATTCTATTCGACTAGGCGCAAACATCTCAAGTAAGCGTTCTGTTCTATAAAAAGACTTCGATACCGTTGTCGCCCATAGCAATGATAATTCCACATGTCGACTGGGCGGTACTTCGGAAGATCGTTAGAAACTACAAGCTTAAATCCGGTCTCTATTTCAATCATCCTTATACCCAATATTCCTTCTCCCATATCAATCCCGTGTGCTACCTAAGCTTAACACTTTTGGCACAATAGCCTCTTCATTTAAGTCAATCCCGGAATTTCTCAGTCCGTCTTGGTCCTTAAATATATTTCGCCTTTACCGTCCAATCTCAACTTCATCATTTTATCTCTACAATCAATTATAGCAATCAGGGTCTGTCCACCAACCCATATAACGGCTATCTTATCCAATCCACAGGGTTCGCTCTAATTTCCACTCTCTTTGGTGACATCCTCTGGTAATCAGAAAGACAAGGTTTGCCAAAATTTGCTGAATTTCTTTCCAAAATCAGGGAAACTTGATCAATCTATTTACCTACTAGTAATGCTCGGATCTGATTTCCGACCTTTCTGTTCTATCCTCATAATTCCTTCCTGGTTTCCTGAGGGTGGTAACTCTCGTTCTCGATTCCGTCTTAGCGTGCTTGTCTTACAATATCATTTGCATGGTACATATACCCAAAATTTTCCTTGAGATAATAAAATCCCTCAATGATGTAATAGACACTATTTCCAGTGGAATCGCTGGTCGTGGGGGATTGAAACCTCGTAGCCAAAGTAGTTCCTTTCACTATACTAGGAAACTAAGTACCCTTAATCATTCGTGAAAATCTGAACACCTTGGTTCTTACGTATGTCGCCTCCTTATGGGCAACTATTACTGACTACGAGTAACAGGTTTCGTTCAAGTCGAATCAATCCACTGATACTGGCTATACTGCCTCTACCTCTTCTGCCTTGGAGACTCTACTCCATTTTCTTTGTTATACCTCTTGATGAATCATGAACGATCCTTAAACTCTCGTCTCGTCACTTATTTATCCCTTGAAGGTTCGTCCGGTCTTATTATTAGACCTCAAATAATACACCACATCTTTATCAATCAACACGTCCTCTACAAGATTCTTTCCTTGACCCACTATGGGGTCTTCCTCTAGATCCTCCTATGGATCTTCCTTTATCGGGTCTCCGTCCATTTCAAGGAACGCATCATCAATTGCCTACTCGAAGGCCTCGGGATCTGGTATATCGGAGTCCCATCCATCTATAACTCATACGAATCGAGGTGACTAACCATGAAGTCCTAAGTACGGTTTCCCAAAAGAAGTCCCCTCTCGGGCTTCATCTTAAACAGTCAGGGTCATGTCCTCTAACCCGACTACGAACTCAATTTGAGCTCTAAATTTTCTTATCATTATTAAAGGTATTGTAAGACTCGATCTCCTATCGTTTCTAAGGACTGTAACCTAATGCTCTGATACCATCTCTGTAACAGCCCCAAATCCGGGGTCGGGGATTTAGGGTTGTCACGATCCATGTACTCCTTGCCTTACCTGTATCGCTCACACCATTCATAATTCACCTGCTCATGACCCCACAATATATGTCTCTCACACACACACACACACACAGGTTAGAGTCTCAGAAACGACACAATACAACAACTGCGGAATAAATAATTTTTATTACAATACCCAAATGTCTTTTGAATCTGTTACTGATACAATTTCTAAGTATTGTTACATTACCAACTTAGCCTTCTGATGCTCACAATCCTCTAATACCATTCATGTCTATACATAAGTTGAATGCCGAAAGCCGTAGCCTGATTCGATTGGTTCGTACTACTCCCGGGATCACTGCTAGAAACTGTTTATGGAAACGCCTTGCGAGGTATGTGCCGTCCCATTGGCATCCTGCTTCGCTGCTATGTAATATATATAAAATAATAGCAAGAGTGAGCGATAGCTCAGCAAGGTAATGAAAGTATGACATAATTCTGCCCTTAATTCAACCCAGAAATAAAGCGGGTATAAGACAATAATTTGTCAAAGTATCTCGATACTGAAATCATTTCCTTATCGGAATGTATTCCAAAAATAGTACCATTGTTGAATTTCAAATATCATTTCCATAATACTCTGCAACTTTCGATATTCATACTATGAACAAAGTTCTAGTATAATATAAAAGATGAAATAACAAGGTAACTCAGTATATCCTTTCCGTAAAATATCTGCTATATAAAATATTAGCAGACTATCAACATATAACTTGAAAGATGAAGTTATAAGGAAAATTCAAATATCATCTTTCATATCAAACATTTACCTCATATCATAATTTGGAAATAAAGGCAATGTAAAATATTTCCAATCCATTTTCTAAACTCATCTGATTCCATATATCTTTTTCATAAAATCAAATACCTTTTTGTAATCTCATATGCTTTCTGATAACTCATATGCTTGTATAAACTTGAATAAGCTTGTGTAAACTTTCTTTCTCTGAAAACTTGCATAAAACATGTTCTTTCATGGATGATGAACTATAGATGGAGATTCTAGGCGACAGGAATACCCCTACGATGATCAGTCGCAAGGCGTATCCCCCATGGTCTTTTTCTACGTAGAAGGGAAGAATAGACAGTCTCTCACTGACCTACCTCCCCGCCTTCGGTTGTAGGTGGGAAGAACAAACCCGTTCATAGTCCTTCGGTCTGTTACTCTCCTCTTACCCTACGGTCGGGCACTTACTTATCATCTAAGGGAAGAACAGACCCGTTCATAGTCCGTCGGTCTTATTGTAATTCCCTTAGGGGACAGGCGCCACTCAGTCCCTTACATATTCTCCGAGTTCAATTGAATCCACAATTCTGAAACATAAAGTTCCTTTCCCTTTTTCCCCAAGTATACGACTCCACAAAGTAGTCATATCTGGTTGGAAAGGAAAATTCACCCATATTTCCCAAGCTGATGCTTGTTAATGGATACGACTTATTCCACGGATCTTACTCCTCGAGTCTTGAGGAAGTAATCAAAATTATTTTGATGGTAGCATACAAAGCTGTTAAATAGTTTCAAAAGGATTTAGGACCGGGCAGTCCACTTGGATCAAACATAAAATCTTGAGAAAGGTCCCCTGAGTCTTTGTAGTTCGAGCGAACATTTAAGTCTTTCCGAATATAGACTTAAAAGGGAAATAGATTTGGGAGCCTTCTCTAATTATATTTATAATTGTCTGAAAAAAACTTTATTAGTTATCTAGGGTTAAAGAATAGTTTTCACAAAATACTTCCTTAAGAAGTAGGGCTTTAAATAATTAATGAAAACTATATTTAATAAAGAATATTTATTTAGAAGTAATTTCCAAATACTTTCTTAACAAAAGAAGGGATGATAAATAATAATGATAATATAACCCTAGATAACAACTGATACCATTCCCGGTCTGTAGTATAAATACGAAGTATATACCCCCTACTGAGGGTTCTTCCTAACATATCGGCTTATAAATATTGCCATTACCATTGCTTATAAGTCCAACTTATACTAATAACTTTTACTTATCATCATAAGTATTGTTTCGAAATCATGAACACATAGCATATATCTCAATATCTTTTATTTATCACAACAACAGTTTATAGAGACATAGGTTTGAAAACTTGCATATAGTATATGCATATATCAGAATATAGTACTTTAAAATACAGCATGTAATGAGAAAACTTGCCTGATGCTCTAGAAGTGATAGGGGTTCGCGACGATGCCGGAAAATCTAGACAAAGTCAAAGCAAACGCACGATTAATCCCCTGGATAATCCACTTGTACTCAATGCTTAAACACGTAAGCGAAACACAACCAA
The DNA here is from genome assembly GCA_030848705.1 of Heracleum sosnowskyi. NCBI lineage: Eukaryota > Viridiplantae > Streptophyta > Magnoliopsida > Apiales > Apiaceae > Heracleum > Heracleum sosnowskyi. Next base: position 37,184,235 of record CM061238.1, read on the forward strand.
GGAATTACTAGCTCGTTATAGGCTCATACTAAGTCCACGTTTAGTCGACAATTACTTAAGTCGTAGGTTTAGTCCGAAATCGATCCTCGTATACAAGTTATACTTAACCATTTACAACATTGGTTTCTAAGTCATGTTCTTAGTGGTTTTCACTTGCGCGACCTCGGCTAAAACATTTTTATAAAATCGAAACATAATCCTTTTAATCCGAATCTTTTTCGTGAGCCTTCCTAACTGTCTCTAGCATTATTCCTCAAAGTTTCACATTTTAATATGGCTTCTAAGTGGTCCAAATATAGCCTCAAAGTGACTGACCAGAGATGGGTTGTTCCTCCGAACGACGTTTACTAAAACTCAGTTTTCTTTTAAACCGTAATTCGTATAGACATGATCTTTATACCAAAACAACCCTTAAAACAATACCTACATGTTCATGGTCAGTGTTGTTCAAAAATATTCCAAGACCAGTTCGTAATTCTTGCTCAAAACAGCCTTAAATCAAATGGGCATTACGACGGCTATAATCGTAACGTTTCCCGGTTTTTTGTTATGTCAAAACCTCTTAAAACCAAATAAATTTAACAACCCAACAATTTTTACAACATAATCAGTTTATATAATTCAAGAACATATCACCAACATCAACCAACAACAAGTATCCATCAAGATTTAACCATACATACTCCAAATTCCATAAACATGCTTATTCTTGAACATTACTAAAAACTTCACTTAAAATCCAACATAAATCAAAGGGTTGATGAGTGGTATACCTTCCTTGAATCCTTAAACATACCACAAGAGCTTGTAAGCCTTAAGAGGATCTTTACCTATGGTTATCATCCTTAAACTTGCAAAAGAAAATCAAGAACAAGTTATGAACTTTCGGAGTTATTATACACCAGTTTAAAGAACCAGTTTAAAGAACTGGAAACATGAAGGTCTTACCATGCTCAAATGGGAGCAACCTGTGAAATAAGAAATGTAGGTTATCTCAAGACCTTTCCAACAAGCTATAGATCGAAATTTGCCACCGAGCAATGAAGGAGATATGAAGTTTTCAATCCGGCTGTTTTGCTTTAGCCGAAATGAAGAAAAAAGAATGGTTTTTGGTTTTGGTTGATTTTGATAAAATGAATTTGTTTTGTTGTCATGTCTTGGTTTTCTTTTTGGTGAGTCATAAGCATTTTCCTTGTCATCAGGACACATGTCGAGCCATGGAGGGTCATGGTGGCAAGCAGGGACACATGTCAAGCACTGGAGGGTCATGGTGGCAAATCAGCTTTACTAGTTTGTTTCTTTTCACATGGATGATCCAAATGTTGTATCCCTCGAATTAATTTTGTTACATGTTACTTCCATGTCTATATTTAATCCTGTAAATGTTGCCTTGTTCCTCTTGAAACGATTCGAAATATTTTCCAAAAAGAGCGAATAAAACTCTACGCGATTCTCGCAGTGAATAGTAACTATTCACTATTCACTTCAACAATCGAATCCTTAAATCGACTTTAATAAAATAATAAAATTCCAAAATATTAAATCCTCAAATCCTCAATTTTAATATCTCTTTTCTTGAATATAATAATAATAAATCACTGCCCGGTCAAATACTACACCAAAATAAAATTTGGAATTTCTGAATTCCGATCGTCTTTGCATTCACTTATTTACTCCGTAGATCACTGATATGACTTCAGAATATTCCCACTACGTCTCGTACATAGGTGGCATGAAAAATTTTCTTAACCCTCAAAATCACTATTCATTCACCAAATTCACTATTCACTGATGCACTTAATCATAATAAGAAAATTTTAAATTTTTCCAAAAATTCGGGTTATTAGATACACAAGCTAACTATCCCACCAAAAACGGCACTACTATGGCCATCTAAATCTAGAAGACTAAGCGATCCATATACCATCATGGCTCAACAGTAGGGCGAGTCAGATCCCTCATCCTCGCCATAGCACCTGTTAGTACCCAATCTGCATCCTCTCTGGCTATCCTCCCATCCTCATCAACAGTCAGCTCTCTAAGCCTAAGTCGGCTCCTCAGCTCAATCCCGGTAATCGCCCTCCTAGCCTCTCTAGGGGTGGAGAATCTCATCCCGCCCTGGCACGTGTAGCGAGCCTCTCTCTCCTCAGCTAACTGCCTCCTAAGCTCATCGACACTAGCATCTGCTGCAATCATGTCAGCGGTCATGCTACCCACCATCCAATCATGATAGACAGCGGGTACCACTAGCAAGGGAGATGGTGGTGGTGTGTCAGGATCGTCAGCAGGGGTAGGGTCAACCTCATCGGGCTCCGGGGTGAGCTCCTCAAAATCATCATCAGAAGGTAAAGGGCTCCATGGGGGCATAGGGGGTGAAGGAGACCTCACTGTAGGGAGTGGGTGAACGTGGACATCTCTCCAACCCACGTCATCACCTATGGGCTCATCCTCAATACCAGCTGTCAGGGTGATAGGGGAAACATGTCCTGTCTCTAAGGGGTCCTCCTCCGGATCCTCCTCTGAATCCTCCATGGGGTCCTCCTCTGGCTCCTCAATAGGGTCATCCTCCATCCTCAGGAGTGCATCATCGTGCTCTCGCTCGTATGCCTCTGGGTCAGGTATCTCAGGGAGCATCTACAATCCAAAGGAAAATATGTCACTAATCTGAAAAAGAGATTTAAGGAGAAGTTCCCTCTTTATGGGCTTAAGACGGTCAAGGCTATATCCGATAACCCGACAATGAACTCGATGAGAGTTCTTATTATTATTATTATTATTATTATTATTATTATTATTATTATTATTATTATTATTATTATTATTATTATTATTATTATTATTATTATTATTATTATTATTATTAATATTATAGTTATACTTCTTGACCTACTATCGTTTCTGAGGACTGTAACCTAAAGCTCTGATGCCATTTCTGTAACACCCCAGACCCGGGGTCGGGGATCTAGGTTGTCACAATCTCCTTAACCCAATAGTACACATGTCTTACTCATAATAATATTGATACTCATATTGTTAACCCCATAATAATATCACTCACACCGGTTAGAGTCTCAGAAACGAAATACAATAATCCTTACTAAACAATATCATAAGTTTAAGTTATTACAACCCAAAATGATTACTGAGTTATGCTACTAATATAACCTCTAAGTGAAGTTACATCAGCGGCTTGAATGTTCGTTCCGATAGATTTCCTTACACAGTCATACTTGTAAATGAAGCAAACTAACAAAAGTTGTAAACCCATCCAACTGGTTTCTTCTACCTCAGGGATGATAGCTAAAAACTGCTCACGGAAACGCCTGGCGTTTCCCACTCGCTTGCGGGTAGTTCGTTGCGTCCTTGCCATGGCTACTAGCTGTTGTGTTTGTATAAAAGAAATAAAGCAAGAGTGAGCTAAATTGCCCCACAAGTAACTTATATCATCATTTACTTGTAACCAAAATACGTTTGAAAGAAGGATTTTAAAGTCGTTACTTAATTGTTAAGTTAAGACCTTTCAGCAAAATACCAAAACTATATCATTTCACATTTTTAATAATAGTTTTCAAGATATCAAATCATTCATGCTAAAGTTAACACTATCGGTAACTCAGCACCTAGGCTTTCGTCACAGTGTTAATTAGAATTTCCAAACTGGAAGGAAGGGACTTATCCAAAACAGAAAACACAATATGAAGTGACGATGATCAGTCGCCACCTTCATATCCACCGCGGGTCTTTTCTACTAGTAGAAGGGCAAAAACTCCATCTGTAATTACCCTGGACGAAAACTCCATCTGTAATCGCCCTGGATTAGAACTCCATCTGTAATCATCCTGGCGCATACGGCCAATAATTGATGGACCGCCTGGCTAACAGCCTCTTATATATAAAACTCAGGATCGTTCGTCAACGGTCCTGCTCGCGCCAGAGTCCCGTTTTTATTTTCTTTTGAGAATCGTTTTGAATAGAAAAACGAGTAGTTGAGGTCCGACCTTAGTCGACCAATTCTTACTTAAAAACAACGCTACTTGAGCAAACCATGACCGGGGGTTTTCACAAAAAGATTTCGAGTGAGAAAGTATACGTGTATAAAAGTTTCGAAGCATCTTGGATCATTTAAAATAATATTTTAAGTATTTTCGGAAGCGTTTTAAAGTGTTTGATAATATTTAAATAATGTATTTAATCCAAGATAAATATTTTTGGAATCTTTAAGTAAATAAAGTTCAATTAATATTCATAAGTACATATACTATCTCCCGAAGAACCTTTCGGGTTTACATATTTAAAATACATCGAGGCAAAATACCGTTCCCCGATCAACTCTACTTTTTGGACCAACGCGCTCCATTCCTAGAGCCGTCGTCCAAATATTAAATCCAAAATACCATTATTAACGAGGTATATTTTGTCGAAACTTTAACATATAACGTTCATAATATGAATCGAACAATTATACTTGATATCAAAACCGTAAACACAACATGCTAAAACATTGGTATATGTATTTGAGAAAGTAAACTTGCCTTGAAGTCGAGGGGTAGTGGTAGGTCTCGGGTCACTCCGATAATCTAAGAATTATAGCAAAAACATAATTAGTTACTCGTCACTAGGAAATGACCATTACATGCTACTCTCTGAGGATTACCATTTGCGCAACCTTGACTTAATCATTTTTATAAAATAGAAAATTAATCTTTTTAATACAAATCTTTTTCGTGAGTCTTCCTAACTGTCTATAGTATTATTCCTCAAAGTTTAACATTTTAATATGGCTTTTAAGTGGTCCAAACATGGCCTCAAAGTGACTGACCAGAGATGGGTTGGTTCTCCGAACGGCGTTTACTAAAACTCACTTTTTCTCCTAAACCGTAAATCGGATTAACATGATTCTCGCGCCAAAACAAACTAAGAAACAAGCCCTAGCTAAAGGTGGCCAGTGGTTACTCTTAAAATGATTTTATTGCTTCGGGTTTTTTGTGCAAAACAGGGCTAATGAAATTTTGCCATTACGACGGCTAGAAACAAGCGATTCCCAATATTTAACTACACCAAAACATCATTCAACCAAACCATTTCATCATTATCAACCACTTATCATCTCAACCAAACCATCATCTTCACATCCAACGTCAAATCCAACATCTACTCATTTTATCCATCAAAACACAACCATTCTCAAAACTATATCACATAACTTAACCAACTCAACTTTCTTCAAGTTCAATCATATAACTACTATAACAAACATATAATAAAAAGGGTGAGAGGTTGTTTATACCTTCCTTGAGCTTTAGACACACTAAGAATGGCTTATGATCCTTAATAGAGCCTTTATATAAGCTTAATATCCTTAATCTTACAAAAGAAAACCAAGAACACAAATTAGCATAAGTCATTTACTATTCACTCCTCATCTTTGAATGAACATTTGAACATGATATCCTTAATGGATGGTAATGAAACTTTGATCATACCTTAATCTAGTTGCTAGCAATCCAAAGAGCTATTATTTGTGATTTATGGAAGCTTGGAAGTAGGATTTTGAAAATTTTATCAAGTCTTTCTTTGAAAAACTCGAAAGTTGCTTTGGTGGGGAGGATGATGACTTTTTCTTGATATTTTGCTTGGTTGATGACACAAATAATGAAGTAGTATGTATTTTAAGCTTGGTTGGATGACATATGTTTGATGATCTCACCTTTGGCCAAGTGTTGATCATTTAGTTAGGCAAAAAAGTAAAGAGGTGAGTCATTGGTGCTAGCTTTGATGACTAGCACATGTATTGTACTTTGGTTGTGATCATCTTATATCCACTTGCATAATACGTTCTTTTCTCGTTTAATCGCAATTCGCTATGCATTCGCTTTATCGCTTAACCTCCTTATAAAGTCTGAACGGTTTCTAAATCGTTTTGTTATAAAATGTTCAAGGTGAATATCCTTAGTGTGTTAGTACCTTCGTAGAATGTATACTCGTAGGATTTCTAATTTTATTAAATTCCTAAGCCTTGATGTAATCGACGTATCTTGCAATATCTCGTATATTCCAGATGAAATAGTAAAAATGGAAATCTTCGCGTTCTGACGACTTTTACATTCTTTTATTTATCTAGTACAACAACGATACAACTTCGAAACTTCAGTTTTCCAACTCCCACATAGGGTGGTCTGAAAAGTTTCTTCATACATACCAAAAATATGGGTTATTACACCAACAATCTCCCCCTATTTGATTGTTAAACCTAACAAACAAATTATAGAGAGGATAACTCAACTAACATGTAGAAAAAGTGATTACCCGGGACTTGTAAATAATGCTACTAGTTTTCTGGATCAAATTCTTCACTTCCAGATTTCTTGTTCAAACTGAAATGATAGATGATTGTTTCTTTAGCATTGAACTGATATTCATGTAGTAACTCATCTTCATTTCTTTGGTTCTTTAAATCTCTGCCAAATAATCCTTCTCTGTCTTGAAGTAATCATTAGCAGCTTCTCGAGATTCTTCAGTGGTAATGAATATGTCTTTATCTACCACTTACTGAAGTATACCTTTCCACTTCTCTCCATTCGGAGTTCAGCGGCTTCTGTTGTACAACCATATTTCCTTTTCTGAAAAGCACATATCTCCCTTGCTTCTCCTCATTTGGAATACAACTCCTCCCCCTATGGAATACAGCTGCTCCCTTTATTAGAACAGTGGTGAACCAATACCACTTCTCTGTCTTCTAGGAAATCTACCACTTCTCCCCTTAGTCTCTCCCCAATAATTGAAAGATCAATAGAATTGTGGTATGGTGTACCTCTACTTTTTCTTACCACTTCTCCCCCTTAGTTGAGGAATCCTCCAATCATCTGATTATAACTCACTTCTCCCTCTTAGTTAAGAAAAGAAGTTTTTCTGGGTCTTGAAGGAATTCTCATGTAGCATATGTTAGAAGAGAAGTAGTAATATGTAGTATGATCAAATGTGCCCTTTAAATACTGCAAGATGGCTTCACCGTCGATCGTCCTATGAACCAAATTTCCCGACATCTTCCTTATACCTCCCAACTGTTAGATCACACTTTTTAGGGCCCTAAAACATGTTAGGTTCCAAAATAAGGTCTCAACTGTTAGGTCTTTAAAGGTAAAACATTATGAACCAAGTTTAAGGGATAGGGAATGGGATTTGGTGTTTCTCTTTCTTCCTCACCGTGAGTGTGTGATTCTGTTTCGTGTACCTCACAAGTGTTTCACTCTTATCTCTCAGAGCTTCAGGATCCAAATGTACCTGCAAGGAAAATCACCATAGCCATCCTTAAGGAGGTCATTGGTGGTGCAATGGGGTTTCGTAAATCCCCGTCCTTGGTTAAACCAAGTTGCTGATCATCTTGCGATGATCATTCCTTAATATGATCCAGAGTTTGAATCTCCGGGGGGGGGGGGGGGGGGTTAGAATCAGGCTCTTTTGTTAGCAGAGGCCCTGAAACTCCCTCTGAAGTCTTTGCAGACATATCATCAGGTAACTCCTAAAATGAAATTGATTCATTGTTACCGAGTTGCCGATCTGCACCTATGTCAGACCCGGTACCCGCAGGATCCAGATATGTTCCATCCGGGGAGTTAGGTAATGACCCTTTAGATTGTGCATTTGGGTCAGAACCTTCTCTCAACGTCTGTGAGACTCTTGGTTCATTAAAGAACCTTCAACCAGTGGTCCTGACCGTAAAATGGTCGGAGAACTAGTTGCTTCCGTCAATTTTCCTTTTTCTGTTTGGGGTAGGGGTTCAGATATAGCTTTGGTTATCACTACCCAATCAGCTTCAGAAAACTCTGTTAGAGGCTCGGTGAAAGAAGGATGAAGGTTCAACATGTGCCTTGGTTTCAAGTTTTCTTCTTTTAGCAGAAGGCAGAGCTGTTGTTGAATGGTGTATCTCCTTATTTGGTGCAGATTTGGCACTGACTCCCTCTACACTCTCAGTTATTTGAGTGGGTGGTATAGTAGGGGTAGGAGTTTCTGTTGTTGTTTCATTTGTCTCTTCCAAAGGCTCTATGACCGTGGTTAGAGGTTGTTGGTTTTCAACCTCCTGGTCAGGAATGGCCACTGAGGGCTCTGGATCAATATCCATTTTAGACATTTCACATTCGATAGTTTTCAAAATGAACTATCAATAGTTTTTATTGAGGGGCAAAAAGGTCAAATCACACTTCGATAGTTTTTGAAAAACTATCAAAGTGGTTAGAATAAGAATTTAAACAGCCTTTTTCAAAAACTATTGAAAGTTTATTTACTTTTAAAAACTAAAACTATCGAGAAGTTGTACTTTTCTGAAAACTATCGAGAAATTCGAATATTAAAGAATTGAATTCTTTCGATAGATTTCATTTCCAATTTCAAAAGCTATCGATACTTTTCTTCGATAGTTTTTCTTTTCTTTAAAAAAAACCATCGAAAATTGCTTTCGATACTGTAATATCCGTGAATTTTATTATTTGATTAAATGATATATTTAACATAAAAATATTTATTGTGGAGTATTGGAATATTATTAAATGATAATTATTGTGTGATTATGTGCTAAATGGTGAGTCGAAAGCCCCTTTCAAATATTTCGTCATTTGGAATTTTCTTCAAATCTGAGCCCCGTTTTGATAATTCAAGGGCCCCGTTGGAATTTCGTACATTAATTATTATCTCTTCATCTTTCGTATTCGAATCATTATCGGGAGAGATATTCGTATCATTTCATCCATACGTATTTGATTCTGCAAGAATAATTCGTTTTGTTCAAAAAGGGAAAAATTGTTCCGAACCCTAATTGCTTAAGGGGATGGATATATCGTTTTATATCAATATTACATTTGTTATAGCCCCAGTATTCTTGAGCATTAGTTATATAATGATATATATATCAATTGGATGATCATCAACCTTTTTAACTGATTATTCCTCGTAAAACGTGTTTTTAACCTAATTAGGGTTTTAAACGATCCATTGGATCTATATCGATCCAAAAATGTTGTTTGGGGTATTATTTTTCCAAAAATATAAAAAGACGAATTGTACCTTGAAACTCATAGAAATCTGCAGTTAATTATCCAAAAATTAAAAATTCCCGAACCGTGTTCTTCGTGTTCTTGAAGATTAATCTATTCGTTCAAGGTGTTATTGAAATCCAAATCTGAAGTTCTTGTACTCAAATCAAAGCTCTTGATCTCTAGTTTCAGAATCTTCCAACCTCATCATCATCTGGTAAGTTTTCGATTTTATATGAATTTTTCAACATTCGAATTAAAATTAGGGTTCTTGGTCGATTTGGGGATTTTCATTCTGTTGATTCTCCATTCAATTGGTTGCTTCTAACATGTTCCTAGGGTTCTAATTAGCAAGAATCCATGATTTAATTTCGTGTTTAAGTTCAATTTAGTCGGGTTTGATTTTCGGGTTTTGACCCGAATTCTTATTTTGAATAGTCCGTTCTTGATATTGATCTGACATTGATTATGATATGGGGCTTTGATTGTGTGAGTTATAAGCGTTATTTTGACATATTAATCTTCGAGTTTCATGTACGGAATGAGTAGATCGGGTTTCCGGTCGGAGTCGTGGCCGACGGTTTCTTTGACCGGATTCTGGGCTCGATTCCGGCATCGTACGTATGTGTTTGTGGGTGGGACTTGTTTGTCTTGAAAAAGCGAAAAAAGCCCTGTAGTTTGGTTTGTGTTTGATCGGGAATGGAAGATTCCGGTCGTCGGACACCGGCCGGATTCTGGAAAACCCAGAATCCGGTGGGTTGTTCTTGGTGACCCGAATTCGTTCTTCCCGACCCGTTTACCCGAAGTTTGACCCGGTTTCAATCTTCAAAACCCTAATTCAATTTCTGAAAACTGTTTTTGGAATTTTATTTTTAAATTTAATTCGAAAATAGTTTAAAAACTTTAAAAATTCATATTTTTATTTTAAAAATATATTTTAATATCAGAAAAATTCTGATAAATTATATTTATCATTTTAAAACCGAAAATTGATTAAACTTAATTATTTTAATTATTTTTAATTAATAATTAATTTATTAATTAATTGGTTAATTCTTTTAATCAATTAATTCTTAAAAATTAATTATTAATTAGATTTAATTAATTAAAAATTCAGTTTAATTATTTTCAAGTCTATTTATTTATTTAAAAATAGTTTGAGTATTTAAAGAGTGTCAATTAATTTTATTAATTGATTTATTTGCATTTAAATGTTTATATTGGATTTAAAAATCCGAGTTTTGATTTAAAAATTAATCGTGACTTATCTAAAATTCAAATAAGTTCCGTATGATGTTTTAAAAATGTTTATAAGTGCTATATGGTTCATATTAATTGTGTGTTGTGTTTTATAGTCTGTATATGCCCGTACTAGGGCAAATATCTGAGTTTTAAATATCGTAAATCATACCGGACGTCCAATACGTAACCGGTTACTTGTTTAAATGTGATTATTGATTGAATAAGTGTCGAGAGTAGAACGAGAATAGTTAGACTTATTGTGATGAGTTGTTTAATTATAGAATCGAGTTCCCGGAGCAAGGGAAAGGGAAAGGTAGAGTGAGCAGAGTCGATCCGACAGCAGCTTAGACCAGGCAAGTATCTGTGCCTTTACTTGTGATAAAAATTTATTATTGTCTTGATTACTTGAATACCGTTATCTCCAGAACAATTCAAATTATCAATTTTTTAACCGCATTTGGACAACTGATTCCATTTCCTTAGAGATTCTTGATTCTTTGATTTGATCTGCATCGGAAACCCTTATTTCCAATTCACTTGATTATTGTTTACCACCGTTTGTTATTGTTTATCATCCTTTGATTATTATTGACAACCATTGATTATTTGACTTTCATCTTGACTATTGATTACGGTCATTGATTATCGATTACCAATATTGATTTCCTTATTGAATGAGTACACTGTACCATTGAAATTATTCCATGATTCTTTCTCGATCTTCATTTGATACTGAGTAGTTGAAGCTCTTTTGCAATTATTATACATTGAGTTATCTTATTGAGCATGTTATTGTTTATACCCTATGATAGATTTGGCATGTTTTTAAAATGGACCAGAAATTGGTCGGGCCATACTTATGGTCGGAATAACTTAAGGCCCAGATTGGCCTAGGATCCAGTAGAGGACTATGCCGTGAGCTAGTCCGGGGTTGATGCGTGGCTGGCCAGCAGCACAACCTTTGATTTGAATAAAATGTATAAGCCAAATTCTAATTCTTTTTCTTCAATTGTTATTGATACAAAGCATGTGTTAGCTAAATATTGTTGATTCTGATATCATAAATTCATATCCTTACAACTGTGATAGAAATGATTCATATGATGTTTGCTGAGCACTTTTGGCTCACTCTTGCTTGCTGTTTTCTAACCCTATTCCAGTGAAGCGAGAGTATGAGTCGGCACAGCGTGACTGATAGTTCACCAGCAGCCAGGAGAGCCCCTCGAGTCATTGTCATTGGCAGGGTAGTTGTTGTTTTGCTTTTCTAGATTAGATGTCTAGATTTGAACTTTAGTTGTGATGTAATAACTCTGATAAAACTGGTATTGTATTAATAAAAGATTGTAGTAGCTTGTGTTTATTGCCATAATCTGGATGCGGTCTTGGTTAAGGGGTATTTGTGTCTTTATATATTATGCATGTGTTAAATAGTGTTCCGTTGGTTGGATGACTCCTCAAATCTGTACCCCGGATTTGGAGGGCGTCACAGATACTTTTTACCAAGTACTCAGAAAACTATCGAAATTCCTTTTTTGATAGATTTTGCTGCTCATGTCATTTCAAACCCGTTCCCAGTTTAAAATGAACTTGATTTTTGTTTTCTGTTCATCCTTGAATTTGTTCCAGATCAAAAATTTTTAACAAAATTCACAGCCAACAAAAATCTCACAATTTTCTTAGAATAAAATCGATTAAATATCATTAACTGATATATGCCAATTAAAATCCAATAAATTATGCTGCATATTTATTTTATTTATCTATTATATATATAATAGAGCAAATGGGGGGTTGTGTGAGACAAAAAAATCATAGTGAAATGACAATTATAGCCTCTAAATCAGAAAATGACGTTATTACCCATTCCTTAATTATTTCATATTAATTGTCTACTATTTTTACATATTAATACACTTGCACATTAATTACTCATCTTCATTAAAGTATATTAATTGTTTTGTAATTAATACTTATTGTTTATATACATGTTATTTTAAATGATACATATTATTTAAAAAGTAATATAATATAATTTAAAAAAATTAAAGATTTTGGAATAAATATATACATAACATGATTTTATAATATCAAATGGTTGGTAATGTGACATGATTTCATGTTATCTTCATTGTGGTTGAAGTGATTTGCGTGAGAGTTCATTGTTAACTAATTAAGAATACATATGTAAAATCATATTGAATTTTTGAAAACAAATTATGCAGTAAAGAAACATCAAATACTCACCTACTCGAAAATCAATAGCACTCTCTTCACATCCAACTATTCACATCCAAATCATAGATATGTATCACACGAACTTAAAGTTGAACGAACACAATACAATGAACAATGAAAAAGAGGAATACTAACTTTACAACAACTATTGCTAACTTCAATTTTCAAATATCTCGGTCATCGAACCATCAACACTAATTAACAATATGTATGAAAAATCATATCGAGTTTTTTAAAGAACAAATTATGCGGTAAATAAACATCAATTACTTACTTACTCGAAAATCGAAAGAAAGGTATTCACATCCAAATCATAGACGTGTATCACACAGACTTCCGATTAAACGAATAAAATATAATAAAAAAGAAGAATGTTAACTTTACAATAATTATTGCTAACTTAAATTTTCAAATATCGCAGTCATTAAATCATCAACACGAATATATCATAAACAAATATATTGGAATTAATGACAAATTATAAAATATTCCAGAATAAACCCGTGCCTCGCAACTATACTAATTATTTTGTAATCAATACTTGCTTGATAATGAGTTAAATATAATTATAGATATTAATTATCTAATCATTTAAGTATTAGTAGATAGATAAATATAATTATAAATTATAATATTTAATAATGATGGATTAATAAATATAGATGTGTTAATGATGATTAATGAATTAGATGTAATTAATACATGCATTCATTACAAAATTATTATTACATAATAAACATGGGTATTTTAGTAATTTCAGACTGAATAAATTGTCTCAAGCAAGCAACTAAGATATTGAACTGCTTCAATTTCCATAATTCAAATTACATTAAATAAATAATAAATTATTACTAAATATCTATGAGTTAGATATTAGCACTAAATTATTTAAATTATCCTTAAATAATCACCAATGAAATATATTAACTACACACATGGAAATTATTCTACAGATAATTATTAACGCGAGGACTGGATGTTAAATAAATTCACAAGTCCTTAAACTATGGACAACTTAATACTTATGAACTTATTTTAAGAGTTTCTTGCAGATGGGATTTTCAAATAATGTGCAATAACTAATATCCCAAGTTTATAAACCAGTCTTGAAAATTTAACATAACAAGTGATTTAGTAAACGTGTCTACAAGTTACTCTATGAATTGAAGACATGCTCTCAAAAGAAATGATACCTGGTGTCAAGGTGCATTGTCGTGGAGTGTTCCATAGAGTTGTTGGAGATGAAGTTATTCCCTTGTCCAAAGAATCAGAGAACAATAATCATTAATTGCCTTGAATTCTACCTCTGCTGCAACTATAGATGTTGACTGCTACATTTTATCATAATAAGAAATCAATCTTCCTCCACGAAGTTGACAGCTTCTAGAGATGCTTCTCCTATCATTTGGGTTGACAGCTTCCAGAGATGCTTCTCCTGTCTTTCTTACAACCTGCGTATTTTATATCTATATAGCTAAACCTGTTAACAAGTATCTTTAGGGTACCATATACCGAGATTTGGTATTCCCTTAAGATATCTAAAAATCATGTTAATAGCCATAAGACTAGATTTTATGGGATCCACTTGAAACCTTGCACATTGGCAACTTGAGAATAAAATATGTGTGGTCAATTTACAGTTAATAAATTAATGAGATGACCATACCTCTCTAGCTTGTCATTTCTGTCTTTTACCTGATTTGTCCTGATCAAGCTTTAGTGGCTACTGTTGGCAGGGAGTCTTGGCATGTATAGAATCTTCCCAATTGTGCACATTCAAAAGATTCTTGACTTACTTTTATTGTCGTCACTTTTTTGGCTTACTTGTGCTCATAAAAGAATTATTCTTTTGGCTTGCTCAAAGTAATTCCAAAAAGAATTGCAACTTTCCCAACATACTCATCTTGTACATACTCTGCAATGACTTGGCAAATTTCTCGCACAAGTTTTCGTTAGTGGACCAACATATAATATAATCATGATATCACTGCACATATATGACATTATGTTTGTGCCTTAAGATATAGAGAGTTATATATATATGACGACTCTAATAAATTCACATTCTACAAAAGTTCAGTTAGAATGTCATACCATGTCTTCGACGATTGCTTGAGTATTGATACCAGTTCATACCAACCTGTAGTGATCTTGTGAAGAGAACATATACAAAGTCCAATTGATCTGCAACAAAAAATGTCTGGAGCTGTTGTACACTGACTTCTTCAACTATCTCACCAATCAGGAGTGCACTTGATCATATTCACCATATAGATATTAAAGTTTGAATATGCAGCAGGTGCCAGATATATCCTGATATCCTCAAGTCTCGTCACTGGTGCTTCTTGTTAGATACTACTTTCTGATAGTAACCTAGCATCCAGTTTGGCCTTGTCCCTCATAACAATGCCATTGTCATCCAGTAAACTTCTAGTCATCCTTGTACCAATTACAACTCTGTTATTTGGTCTGGATACCAGCTTCTATACAATCTGCCTTTAGAACTGATTGAGTTCATCTTGATATGCAATCACCCAATCTGGATCTATCAGAGCTTCTTTAACTTTCTTAGTTTCTTCTTCAGAAAGAAAACCAAGAAAATAATCATTCATACTCTATAGCTCCAGTCTTTACTCCACCACTAGGATCACTAAGAACTAGACATCAGGAATGATCTTGAATCTAAACCCTTTGTCTTGACAGATATGTTCTTGAAGTGTCCTCTTGATTTTCATTGTGGTGTTGATCTGACTAATTGATCCTGTTTTTGCTCCCCCTAAGCTGTTGCTGGGATTTCCTGAGAATCCTCATCCTCGCTGAGTGGTTCTGTTGAAGTACTAAGTTGTGCAGTTAAACTACCATTACCACTGCTTGGATTTGAATCATCATTACTATTAATATCACACGTAACAGCTGGGAGCTTGGAGTTGTTAAACATCATATCCAGACTTTCAATCACCTCTTGTTGATTAATCACATTTACCTCATAGGCTCTAGATTCCACCGAGTGGCCACGGAAAATATCCTCATGAGCCTTAGCTGCCAATCTTGCCAAGATGCTCACTTCCATATTTTACTGTTAAACATTTTCCTCCAAACACCTGAAAGAAATTCAGTGTTTGCTTCTATTGGCCATTAACTCATACGGGGTCTTCCTGTATTTGTTACTGATCAGGGAAATGTGATTACCCATCATCTGTGATGTCCTGTCCTTCAGATTGCACGAACAACACCTTTTTGTATTAAGAGTAGTCATCAACCATCACTGAAGTATATCTTTACTTTGATGTAAACATGACATTAACTAGTCCGTAGAATTCCATACGTATCATCTGAAGTGGCTTAGTAATGCTTATCATATCATTGCTTTTCTGTGATGTTTCTTTGACTTCCCTTTCTAACATGCCTCACATATTTCATCCAGCTTGAATCCCGGATGAGGCAGTCCTCTCACCAATTCCCTCTTTACAAAAGAGTTCTTTGTATTGTCATGCAAGTGTGAGAGCTTCTTATGTCATAGCCAAACTCTTGTCTAATGAAGCTTTACAGTGGAAGCTGTTGACTTCACCTTTGCCTGAGATTCCAGGTTAACTATGAACATATTCTTTCCTTACTCTTTGAAGAGCAAGCTTCTCAACCTTCCTGCTTGAGATAAAACACTGCTCCCTCATTGAATTGACATTTTGTCCTTTGATACAGAACTATCTGAAAAAAAGATTTGTGCTTTGAATCTTCAGCAAGAAAGATGCTTCTAATTGTTATCCTTGACTCCAATTATTAGTTGTTATCAATGATACCAATTATTGTAAACATGATGACATTCCTTTTCCAACGTAGCCATGTCCCGTGATGAAAACCTTTGCTGTCATCTCCAAAGATTATTGACGGAACAACTTTCTCAATCACATTTGATGGCAAGTTCTTTCTTCGATCATATGTCTTCAGTAGTAATGATCAAGAAACCATATAAATCGATTAACCTGATTTGCCCTGCACTCACAAATGGATTAAAAGTTCTTGGTACCCAACTTATTTTCTTGGGTCCAGATGGATTAGAGATTTTTCTTTTAAAAGAGGTAACAACAGCTTCAACCTTTACATGCTTATTCTTATCTCTGACTGACCTTGCAGTCGTTGCCCTAATGTGATTCTTAAACATGCTTTTTCTATGATTAATGCAAGTACTAAGAGATGCATTCATAACATTTAAATAAGCAGGCATGTTAATAAGAATACATGGCATACATTCATCATTATGACATTGCAGATAAGAAATGTGCAAATTAGGCATGTTATGCATTTTAGAAAATTCATTACTTTCTACTTTAACCAATATACACAAGTGTAACAGGTAGCAAGTAGATTTACAAATATTCAATGATTTTTCTAAACATACATGGAATAAAAGAATTAACAATTAGATCACTAATCTATCTAATCCATTATGTTGTTGTATGTCATCTAACTTTCTCTATTACCTAAGTCAGTTTTAGATATAGCTTGGTGTTCTACAAATTCTACTGACACTAAAGGTAATTCTTCCATCTTTTAAACTGTTAATCCCTTAACAAACAATTTATAATAAATGAGCAAATCTTGTTCTACTAGGGATACTGAAACTTAGCTTAACGAAGGTCTTATATGCCAGAAACTTAATCCCTAAAACTAAGAGTTGTTTATTAAGAAAGCTTCTATCTCACTATTGCAAATAATCTTATTCTACAAATATTCATACACACATATATATATATAAGATCTTCTATGTACACGCACAAGTACCGATTCAACAATCCATCCAGGTGAGATACTATCATGCTTGTGCATGTGTTAACATTTAAATACAAAGATCTTAACATGCTTTGAATATTGAGAATTAAATATTGTAGTAGTTCAAGGAAATGATACCTGAGATATGTGAGGTGAATCATCTTTAGAGATTGCTATGAAAACAAGATATCCATGATCTTCTCGTCATCTGATCCATCCCAACTCTTTCCTTAAGCAATATAAGTTTTGTCCTGATGCTTCCTCAACAAAGCATTCCACTTTTGTTTCAGCTCATTAACTGAGTCCATATTCTTCTTTGTTTGTCAGGCTCCTTGTACTGTGTAGCAAACCCCGATAGTTTCTTGTAACATAGTTCTTATCATAGTTGAAACTATCAATCTTGTTTTTGTCACCATCTCAGTCTTGTAACTACCTCTTGAACTGAATCCTGAAGAGTCTTTGCTTCGGAATAAATAAGCCTGATCCATGGATGTGGCTTTTGTACTCCTTCTGAATCTGATGTGACTAAACTTCATTGACATGTGAAGCACTGATCTGTAGTCCAGTCTCTCAAGGTTTTCTCAAGTGTACAAGTCACTTTCATCTACCTGAGCTTCCTCTAATTCAGCTACTAGTAATTCTTCTATTCTGTTATGAGGTTCCAACATTAATGTATGTTACTGAGATATTTTAATGTCCATTCCATTGTCTCTAACCTCCTCAATTCCTTTCTGTATACTCTCTTTTGATTCGCAGATAAATGTAGCATTGGTACAATTCACTTTGTGATTGTGTATCCCTGAATCAATAGAGTTTATTAATAATCTCTTGAAAAATTGTATCCGTAGAAACTTCTTCCTTTCCTGCATCTGAAAATCTAGTGGGATCCTATGGAGTAAGCCTTTGAGTAAATTCCACAATTTTCTTCAGTAGCTTCTGAAATCAGCTTCTTTAAATTAAGACAACCATTTTCTTCAATTCCCGTGTTCGGGGATTTTCCGTCTGAATAACACATGGTCAACTTTTTCTTCAAAAGATTAAAATCATCTTTACCGCTCGGAGGAATCTTGAATCTAACAATCTTTTGAGAACCCTTGGTCTAGGATAATAAAATTCAAATTATTTAAAATTCAAAAATTTCAAGAAATGAAATTTTTTGAAAATTAAAAAATCTGAAAATTCTGAGAACTTGACTGTTTGGTCTAAAACACCGGATCTGATCTGTATATCGATTAACAAGCTTTGATACCAATTGTTAGGTCCCAAAGTATCGTAGAAGGGGGGGGGGGGGGGTTGAATACGATACTCACTAATTATAAAAAATTCTTTCGAATCTTTTGCGGATAATTAAATTAGTGTTCTTGTAGTGGGTTCGTGTTCTTCAGGGTGAATAGTATTTCAGACATGAAAATAACAACACAAGATTTTCCAAGAATTATATTCGATATAAATCTTGAAGGGGTGCTACACCCGGTAAATCAATTTACCGGCTACCAAGAACAATTTATTCTTGCTTCTACAAAGATTGTACAAATTAAATCCTAAACAATGTTTGTATTTATTTGTTTGTCTAAAGGATTTAATTACCGGAGAAACTTTATAATGGCCCTTAAGATTGAACAAAGTTTGGGCATTATAACGTTTACCCGGTGAGAAGTTCATGTATAAAATAAATGTCTCCTTCTCTGTCTCTCTCTGTTTTTCTTCTCTTCGTCGAAGAAGATGAAGAACAGAAGAAGTCTGTTAATTGATCTTCTGCAACAAAATGTGTAGTCTTGTATAGTCTTTAAAAAAAACTATCGAACACAACTTTTAAATTGTGTCCACACAATTCTTCATGCTGTAGGAGAAAACTATCGAAGCTTTCCTTTTTTTTTTTCAAAACCACTTCGATGGTTTCTTATAAAGAAACTATCGAAATACTCCTTTTTAGTTTTAATAAATTTATAAAATAAACTTATTTAAATTTATAATAAACTTAATTAATAAGTTTAAAATAAATTTATTTAAGTCTATAAAATAAATTTCATAAACTATAGGAGCATTAAAAGTATCGCAGTAGTCAAAAATCTCGGCCCCAACAAAGCTGAACTGGTTCCAGTGTGAACCCAAAAGAAACTATCAAAGTTTTTCAAACTAAAAACTATCGACCAAAACAAAAACCATCGAAGTGATTTTTGGCCAACCTTGTCAAAATGTAGATTAGTACCCAAGGTTTGGTTGGTCAACACTTAAACCTTCAAGTTTCCTTTCTTGCAGTTTCTTTATTGAGGTTTCAACTTTTGTACACTTAACACCTTTTGACTGTACGATTTTCCTTTCGACAATTTAGCTTCTCATGGTTTTCTTCAACACTAATAATTCTTGTTAATCTGCTTGATATTTTCTGGAATTATCATGTCGGACTTCATCAATTCTTTCTGTCGAATAAATGTGTTGATCTTCTTCGTATGTGTTGACGCCTGGTGCAACTGGTCTGGTTCACAGACGACTAACACTGAATTGAATCTTCACATCTTCATTGCATTCCAATTGATAAGTCAGCAGCAGTACAAATTGCTTCAAACATAGATTGTCAATAAACAACGCACTTTCACTGGAGTCCTTCCTGGTACTTAGACAACATCTTCATTCCTACTACAATCTTGAATACTTCATTATCTGTTCTTCGCTGAGGCTCGAACATATAAATGAACTTCTTTCAGTGAGTATAACTTCAAGACTGTAGCTATCTTCTTTAACCTTTGTCTTTACCATGTATTCAATTAAACCAGATTCCTATGCTTCGAACACTGTCTATAACACAATCAATGCTAATACACTGAAATCTTCTTGTGGCACTTATACTGAATCTACACACCTTCTGAAACCTTGAAAGTCTTCAAACCTTATTCTTCACTGAGGCATGAACATGTTAATGAACTTCTTTCAGCGACCTGTAGTAGACTTCAAAGCTCTATCTAATGTTTTGATTCTTTGTATTTGCCTTGTATTCATTTCTTCCTGATTTCTGTGTAGGCTGTTAGTATTAGTGCTCTAGAGACAATACTTTTATGTTTTAAAGAAAACATTTTATTATTATAAATTATGTTTTATTGATTATTGTTATTATTTTATTATGTCTTTATTTACTGCGTTATAAATGTTAGCATAATAAATGTCCTTGGAATTATGATACGTATTCGATATCTTTAAGTATGTGACTTAAAAATGAGATTATATGAATAGTATCTTTATTCCTAAAATATCCATAGTCGAGTGTTATTATTTAAGGACAATAATAATACACATAGACTAGTATGTTTGTTGACTGATGACCACATCTCATTGGTCATAGGTATGGTGATACTAAAGTCAAAACATAGGTGCATGTAATAGTACATGACACTGGATTGACCCGCCGTGAGATTACACATGTTGATAGTGTCATAAGTAATTCTCACTGTGATAATGGTGTAATGATCCTTAGACCTGAAATCATTATATTTTTATACGAGAATTAATATACTTTGATTACATTAAAAGTTACCTTTGACCGGGTGATGATAAAAGTGAACATTGGGTATATTATGAATCGTATGACAAATATGAATGATCTAGATGGGATTTAACCCTCCTAATTTTAGGAGCGATATTATTGGCCTCTTGTTTGAATGAGACTAAGAAATGCACGGCCGTGCTCAAATGTTGATTTGATTTATTAGTCTACTCATCGATCAAGAAAACTAAGATTAAATTATGAAGAGGATGACACATTACATGCCTCGAGTTTAATCTATAATATTAAGGTTAAAGGGATTATATTACATGGAACATTATTCACGAAAGGCTTAATCGAATCACCGATTTAATTATTATTACTTGGGCGGCAATGATGTATTACTAGATGCCGCTCATTGTTTACAATTTTAATTAGTTATTAAAATTGTTACCAACGTAATAATAACCTACAGGGTCACACACAAAGAACGCTTGAAGGAGAAATAATTTAAATTATGAATTTAAATTTAAATAAGTAATTTATTCTATTTATAATATTAAATAAGTATGACTTGATTAATTATTTAAATAGAAAATGGAATTACTTAAACTAATTCTGAAATTAGTTATTAATTAATTAAGTGCGACTTAATTAAATAATAAATTGGAATTTCGGATTAGTATTTTATTATAATTGGATTATAATTAGAAAACTTATTTTCCTCTCAATATAATTTCTCAAAGAGGGCTGATTTTAATGATAAAAAACGTTTTTATATTAAAACCCTAGCCACTTATGAGAGCAAGAAAAGAGAGAGAGAGAAAGAAGCAGTTTTCGGGTGCTAGTACACATCAATCCTTCAAGAAAAGCGTTCGTATGGATACCGTAGAGCGTAGATCGCGAGAGCGGGATACGTTGTGATTGAACAAGCTTTGGATCTCCATTAATCTTCCATTAATGAACTGTTAAAGCTTCTTAAGGTATTTGTTCTTAATCTCCGAATTAAATCTTTTGTTTTCGCATGGATCCTGCGGAGGGGTTTCGAATTTTGATTTATTTTTACGTTTTCCGTTGCGTTTATGTGCTCGAAACCCTTCATAGGCGTAGTATTATTTACCTGTCCTGTTCTAGTGTTGAGTTATCACGTCTTCCTGTTCATACTGCCTTGTGATCTCACCAACACATTGACAATGTATTGCACTAGTTAGGGATGCAAAGAGGCTAAAGGGGAAATGACCCTATGTCTCATGAGATAGTGATCTCAAAGGAAAACTTTCCTAAATCATTGGATGATAAGGATCGTATGAGTAAAGTTCTGTATGCCTTAGACATGATGAGCAAGTACCAGTCTAATCCAAGTGATGGTCATTGGATGGGAATCAAGAATATTCTTAAGTACCTAAAGAGGACTAAAGACTCATTATTGGTATATGGAGGAGATGAGAAGATGGATGTAAAATGTTACATTGTTGCTAGTTTCCAGATGGACAGGATTGTTTTGTGTCTTAGTCTGGATTTGTGTTTTGTCTAAATAGATATGTTGTAAGCTGGAATAGTTCACATCAAGAACCGTAAATGTATCTACAATCGAGGCTGGGTATATTGATACTTGAGAAGTAGCCAAAGAGGTTGTTTGGGAATTTACAAAGGCGATATCAACTTATTAATGAGATTAATGATCAAGGAGATATACTTATATGTAAAGTGCATACTATTAATAATATTGCACACCACTGACTAAGGCTTTGTCGCAGTAGAAGCAGGAAAGTCACACTAGTTCCATGAGTATTGGATACTTGGGTAATTGGCTCTAGTGCAAGTGGGAGATTGTTAGTATTTGTGCCCTAGAGACAATACTTTTATGTTTTAGGGAAAACATTTTATTACTATGAATTATGTTTGAATGATTATTATTATTTATTTATTATGTCTTTATTTACTGCACTATTAAATGTTAGCATAATAAATGTCCTTGGAATTATGATATGTATTCTATATTTTTAAGTATGTGACTTAAAAATGAGATTATATGAATAGTATCTTTATTCCTAAATATCCCGAGTGTTTTTATTTAAGGATAATAATAATGCATAAAGACTAGTATGTTTGTTGACTGATGACCAAATCTCATTGGTCATAGGTATGGTGATACTAAAGTCAAAACATAGGTGCATGTAAGAGTACATGACACTGGATTGACCTGCAATGAGATTCTACATGTTAATAGTGTCATAAGTAATTCTCACAGTGATAATGGTGTAATGATCCTTAGATCTGAAATCATTATATTTCTATACGAGAATTAATATACTTTGATTACATTAAAAGTTATCTTTGACCGGGTGATGATAAAAGTGGACATTGGGTATATTATGAATCGTATGAGAAATATGAATGACCTAGATGAAATTTAACCCTCCTAATTTTAGGAACGATATTATTGGCTTCTTGTTTGAGTGAGACTATGAAATGCACGGTCGTGCTCAAATGTTGATTTGATTTATTAGTCTACTCATCGATCAAGAAAATTAAGGTTAAATTATGAAGAGGATGACACATAACATGCCTCAAGTTTAATCTATAATACCAAGGTTAAAGGGATTATATTATATCGAATCACCAATTTAATTATTATTACTTGGGTAGCAATTATGTATTACTAGATGCCGCTCATTGTTTACAAGTTTAATTAGTTATTAAAATTGTTTCCAACATAGTAATAACCTATAAGGTCACACACAAAGAACGCTTGAAAAAATAATAATTTAAATTATGAATTTAAATTAAATAAGTAATTCATTCGATTTATAATATTAATTAAGTATGACTTAATTAATTAATTAAATAGAAAAGAGAATTACTTAAACTAATTTACGAAATAAGTTATTACTTAATTAAGTGTGACTTAATTAAGTAATTAATTGAAATTTCGGATTAGTATTAATTATAATTAGATTATAATTAATAAAGCTTATTTTTCTCTATATAAACTCTCTAAGAGGCTGATTTTATTGAATGAAAAATGTTTTTATATTAAAACCCTAGCTGTTTATGAGAGCAAGAAAAGAGATAGAGAAAGAAAGAAGCAATTTTCGGGTGCTAGTACACATCAATCCTTCAAGAAAAGCTTTCGTGTGGATAACGTAGAGCGTAGATTGCGAGCGCGGGATACGTGGTGATTGAACAAGATTTGGATTTACATTAATCTTACATCGATAGATTGTTAAAGCGTTTTAAGGTAAAACACTAATATCTGAATTAAATATTTTGTTTTCACATGGATCCTAAGGAGGGGTTTCGAATTTTCGTTTATTTTCATGTTTTTCCGTTGCGTTTATGTGCTCGAAACCCTACATGATGTAATATTAAAAATTGTATTTGGTTGTTCGTAAAACTATATTCAAATACTAAAAAATAGTATTTTACTTTTTTTTTTCTCTTCAGTTTCAGGGTATTTTTTATTGGGAAAAAATTGTTAAACCGTCACTAAATTAAATATTGTTTTGTTAGTTTTGTGTGTGTCTTAAAACAGTCAAATCTGATTTTTAGAACTCAAGATACATTATAAATAGTTAATTGAGCGTATAAAATTCAAATAAACAAAGTCCACAAATTAAAAATACAAATATAAAAAAAATACAAATCAATATAAATTATAGATATTAAAAAAAAAGATCTTATGCAAGATTTTGGTTCATGTACCGTCAAACTAATAAGGACTATTGATTTTGAAATAGATAAATAAGAACCGTGAGATCTAATATTAAAAAGTGTGTTTGATTGTTATTAGAATTATATTCAAATACTAAAAACTGAATTTTAATTTCATAAACAAAAAATGAGTAGCTTTTCTAAGTTGAATAGAATTATCAATGTAAAAATTTATAACTTTTATCTTGGGATCCTGAATAATTTTAGTTGAAGAATAATGACTGAATCATCGTTAAATTAAAAATTAGTTTATTAATTAATATAATTATAAATTTAAAATATAATCATGCATTGCACGAGTTATAAGCTAGTATTATTAAAAACGAAACATTAAAAGTTTGGTCGGTACGGTACCTGTTTTTTGGTACTTCGTGATTTTACTTAATTACCCTTACTTATCTATTAATTTTTTTATTAAATAATATGAACTACTCATAATCAATTACCTTTTTCAGCTAAAACACATTCTTTTTCTATTTTTTCTGACGAAATCTCCTTCTTTTTCATAAATATCATGAACAATTACCTTTTTCAACTAAAACATGTTACATTTTCTATTTTCCGTTACTAAAATCTCTCCTTTTCGAAAAATATCACGATCAAATCTTTAATTATTTATTTTAAAACCTATTTTAGTGCTTTTAATAATTTAAAAAAGTTCAACGTTCTAAAACCGAATCCAAGGCCTAAAACGTTCAACGGAACATTTTAGTGGATCAATATAACCAAGAAAATTATTTTTAACAATTTCAAAAGCCATATTGGAAAAATAAACAATTAATACAAATTAATAAGAATTTTAAGGATTTTAAGTATAAAAAACAAATAATCCACAAAAGTCAAATCAAGACCTATGACAGAAATTTGGTTCAGATAAAATCACAAAAGGAATGCTTGAAAAGATTTAACAGAAAAAATAGCAGCACTTCTTTTAGAAAATAGATTAAAAGAACCAAGGGAGAAAAGAAAACTAAGTAAAAACTTGAGCTTAAAAAGACTTAGATGATTTATGAAGAAAAACAGGCCATGTATTTATAGATTTACTGGGAAAGACTATCAGAAAGACTATCAGGGATGGTCATACCGGTAGTCTTTCTGACTTTAAAAGACTAAAAACAAAAACAAAAAACAAAAAACAAAAAAACTGTTAAAGAAATAAGTTAAAATAATTAATATAAATCAGAAAAACTATCAGTAAGACTATCCAGAATAGTCTTACCGATAGTCTTTCTGGTTTAAAACTAGAAAGACTAAAATTAATAACTGTTTTAAGTCTAAAACCAAAAGAAATTAAAGTAAAAACAATTAACTAAATTAATATTTCAAAAATACTATCGGTTTGAACAAATTAAGCTAAAATCAGAAAGATGCAAGGAAAAATTCTAAAAATACAAGAAAAAATATATAAACAGTTTGAAAAAATATTTAAATATTTTTAAATTCATAAATTTGTAGTAAAAATAAATTTCTCAATAGAAAAATCTGAGAAAAATATATTTAGAGCAAATAAATTATTTAAAAATACTTAACCTAGAAACTTTAACAAACTAGATAACAACATGGCATTTAAGATCAGTAGTTAAACAACAACTAAGAAAATGTTTCGATAAACTAAAATACAAGTGAATTTCAGAAAATATACAACACATAGCACTTGTATTCTAACCAAGAACAAACATTAAACAATTATCAGTACTAATCACTAAAGCTATTTAACATACCCAATTTACCAACTAACCTGGTAATAGTGGATTCATCAAGAGACTTAGTGAAAATATCTGCTGTTTGTTCCTCTGTGGGTACAAAATGTAACTCCACAGTACCATTCATGACATGCTCTCTGATAAAATGATACCTGATGTCAATGTGCTTGGTTCTCGAATGCTGAACAGGATTGTTGGAGATTGCTATGGCACTTGTATTATCACATAAAATAGGAATTTTGTTTAATACAAAGCCATAGTCCTTCAATTGATTCCTTATCCATAAGATCTGAGCACAGCAGCTTCCAGCAGCAATATATTCAGCTTCTGCTGTTGAATTTGAAACTGTTTGTTGTTTCTTGCTATACCAGGAAATCAATCTACCTCCTAGGAATTGACAACTCCCAGAGGTACTCTTTCTATTCAAAACACTACCTGCATAATCAGAATCTGTATATCCAACAAGATTAAAACCAGAATCTTTAGGGTACCAGATACCTAAATTAAGTGTACCCTTAAGATATCTCAAGATTCTTTTAACAGCAACGAGATGTAAATCTCTAGGATCCGCTTGGAACCTTGCACATAAGCATGTAGCATGCATAATATCAAGTCTACTTGTAGTAAGATAGAGTAATGAGCCAATCATACCTCTGTAACTTGTAATATCTACCTTGATAGAATTATCATAAGCTCCAAGTCTGACAGCTGTAGATGATGGAGTCCTTGCTGATGCTGAATCCTCCATGTGATATTTCTTGAGGAGTTCTTTAAGATACTTGGATTGACAAATAAATATACCATCTGACCTTTGATTTACTTGTAATCCAAGAAAGAACTTCAGCTCACCAATCAAACTCATCTTAAACTTACTCTGCATTAGCTTAGCAAATATCTTACAGAGATCATCATTAGTAAACCCAAATATGATGTCATCCACATAGACTTGGACTAAAATCATATCATTTTTGTGTTTCTTAGAAAAAAGAGTTTTGTCTATGATACCTCTTACAAAACCATTTTCTAAAAGAAAACCAGAGAGAGTGTCATACCATTTTCTTGGGGCTTGTTTGAGACCATAGATAGCCTTGAAGAGAAAGTACACAAAGTCCAGCAACTCCTGATTTTCAAAGCCAGGGGGCTGTTCCGCATACACTTCTTCATCCAGCTCACCATTCAGGAATGCACTCTTAACATCCATTTGATATACTTTAAAATTGGAGTAAGCTGCAAATGCTAAGAACATCTTGATAGCCTCAAGCCTAGCCACTGGTGCATAGGTTTCATCATAATCAATGCCTTCAGCTTGTGAATACCCTTGAGAAACCAGTCTTGCTTTGTTCCTTGTAACAATGCCTTCCTCATCTAGCTTGTTCCTGAATACCCATCTTGTACCAACTACTTTCCTGTTCTTTGGTCTGGGTACCAGCTTCCAGACTTGCTGTTGTTCAAATTGATTGAGTTCATCTTGCATAGAAATCACCCAATCAGGATCACTTAGTGCTTCTTCAGTCTTCTTTGGTTCCATCTCAGACAGAAACCCTGAATAATGACATTCGTTCTGAGTAGCACTTCTAGTTCTAACTCCAACACATGGATCACCAATGATCAACTCAAAAGGATGAGCTCTATTCCACACAACCTGTCTTGGAAGATTTGATCTTGATGATTCGCCTTGAAATTCATTTTGGTGTTGTGAATGAGTAGTTGACCCTTCATTTCCTCCCCCTGAGTTGTTGCTTGATTGCCTTGATGATTCTTCTCCAGTGTTGGTGGTATCTCCATTATTATCAATGTTTCCACCACCACCACCATGATCATTATCATCATTATTATTTTCATTACCAGTAACAATCTCAGGTGGAGCTTCATCATCTGATTCTGAGTCTGGCAAGTTATCAAACTTCAGTTATTCAGATGAATCTTCTGTTTGGATACTTGGGAGCTTAGTGTCATCAAATGTAACATTGACACTTTCCTTCACTTGGTGACTGTCAATCAAGTACACCCTATAAGATCTTCTGGAGTAACCAACAAATATAGCTTCATATGCCTTGGCCTCAAACTTGCCACGTTTAACATCTCCATCCTTAAGCACAAAGCATTTTGCACCAAATACATGAAAGTATTTGAGTGTTGGTTTCTTGTTGTTCATAATCTCATAAGGAGTTTTCATTAAGTCCTTGTTGATTAACGTTCGATTCTGAGTATAACAAGCAGTATTTACAGCTTCAGACCATAAGTACATTGGAAGTCTTGATTCACTTAACATAGTCCTGGCAGCTTCAATCAATGTACGATTCTTCCTTTCTACCACTCCATTCTGTTAAAGAGTTCTAGAGGCTGAATATTGCCTTGTTATTCCTTTATCTGCACAAAAGTCATTTAGGACTGCATTCTTGAATTCAGTTCCATTATCTGACCTTATAGCTCTAACAGGGAATCTAGAATCCAGCTCAATCAACTTTATATGATCAATCACTATCTGTGGGGTCTCATCCTTGGAATGTAGGAATAAAACCCAAGTATATTTGGAATAGTCATCAACAATCACAAGTGCATATTGTTTCTTTGACATGGACATCACATTAACTGGACCAAACAAATCCATGTGCAGTAGCTGATGTGGTTCATTTATTGATGACGTGTCAGTGCCCTTGTGAGAAGCTTTCTTTGACTTTCCTTTCTGACATGCCTCACACAGTCATTCCTATGTAAATTCCATTTGAGACAGACCTCTCACCAATTCCCTCTTGACTAGGGAGTTCATTGTCTTGAAGTTCAGGTGAGACATCTTCTTGTGCCATAGCCAACTTTCATCTGATGAAGCTTTGGCATAAAAACAATTAACTTCATCTTTGGATCCAGAGTACAGATTAGCTATGAACAAGTCACCTTTTCTTACTCCTTGAAGAGCAGACTTTCCATTCTTCTTGTGAAAGATCTGACACTTCTCTTTCTCAAAGGAAACAACATATCCTCTATCACAGATTTGATTGATGTTGAGAAGATTGTGCTTCAGACCTTCCACAATGGATACATCTTGAATGATAACATTTACAGATTCCAAACAACCATATCCTCTGGTAATACCCTTGCTGTTATCTCCAAAGGTAACTCCTGGGCCAGCTTTCTCAACCACATTTGATAGAAGGGCTCTATCTCCGGTCATATGCCTTGAACAACCACTGTCCAGAATCCACACAACACGGTTTACCTGTACAACACCCTACAATATCAAATTGATTAGTCCTTCCTCGGAACCCAAACTTGATTGGGTCCGGCATACTTAAAGAGCCGGCCTTTGTCAGGCAAAACAACATTTTTAACTTTAACTACTTCAACCTCTTTCACAAAAGAGCGTTTCCATTTATATCCAGCCTTAACACATTTCTGAGTAGGCTTAGGGATAAATGAATCCACTCTAGTCTTAGGAGGACTAGTAGTATTAGATCTAACATGCTTCTTATTATTAACATGTTGACGTGGAGCAGTCTTACCATCAGATACATGCTTACTATTAAAATAAGCATACTTAACATTAAATGCACAAAACATGCAATTTACCACACCACATGCTTTATGAGACAACTTAATAGCAGGCATGTTAGTTCTACAGTTGTTTTGATCCAGTTGTTTTGTACCAACTTTCTGTGTAGTGGACATTTTTGATGAAGAATAAAAAATTTCAGAGTTAAGAAAAAATCACAAAAAATGGATCTTTGATTTGTATATCAATCAAAAGGCTCTGATGCTAATTGTTAGGTCCCGATATGTTTGTAGAAGGGGGGTTGAATACAAACTATACCGTTTTATCGAATTTGTCCGTTTAAAGATTAAACAATTGATGAACAAATTATGCGGAATTAAATGAAACAGAATTCAAGTTAAATATAACTTATATTAAACTTGAAAGGTGTTACAATTTTTGGTACTGATTACAAAATTAAATCTCAAACTAATTAAAACAAATCTAGAATAAATTCGACATGAATTTATCTATTTTTGTAATAAAAAAATATAACGATAAACGATAGTTTGAGATTCGTTCTAGGGATAAAGATCCGCTAGATTGTCCAAGTATCACAAGTAAATGATTTCTAGTGGTTTAGATTTAACAATATAAACTAGAAATAATTTCTTGATCAAAGAAATGATTCGGCAGAAAGTTCTTGTTCTTGACAGAATGTTTATAGTTGATGAAATGTTAAGTGTCTTGATCTTCTGTCATGTAATTTATTTTTGATAATCTCTTACTTAATCTGCACGTGAAAAGGACTAAAAAGCAGAAAGACTACCTTAATTAAAGTAGTAAGACTATCTTTAATTAATAGAAAGACTATTTCTAATTCTAGAAATACTATTTCTAAAATCAAAAAGACTATCCTAAAGTCAAAAAGACTTTCGGAAAGACTATCTTAATTTTAGAAATGATTTCTGAATTTTCAAATAAACTCAGTAGAACTATCGGCAAGACTACCTTGATGGTCTTTCTGAATTTACTTTTAGTCTTTCTGAATTTAGAATGTTTAGAATCAATTCTAAATTAATTATCTACTTAATTAATTTATTAGTGAAATTAATTAAATAAAATAGATAATTAAAGGAGAATAAAAACTAATTTCTTGATTAAAGAAATAGTCCTGAGAACCACTTTAATTAATGACTAACTTCCACTGACTGTTGTTGACACTCGATGTACTGTCTGGTTCATGAGTGACTAACTTCAATGGTTGTTCTTCATTTCTGACTTTGAAGCTGTGATTCTCTTTTCTTTAAATCCCTTAAATTAACCACTGTAACATGTACCTTTGATGTCACACTCCTGAAATCTCTGTCTTTTTAATAAATCCACTTTATTGAAAACTTCACTGAGGCTTGATCAAATTAATGAACTTCTTTCAATGTAGAATTACTTCAAGTCTGTATATGACTTTTATCTTCATTCTTTTGACTGTTATGATCTTCTGAGATTCCTGTGAAAATTTGAATTATTACTTACTTATTACAAACTTGTTTAATGTTGAGTTATATCCTCGATGTAAACAAATAGGCCTAAACATATGCCTTTCAGGTGATTTTGACAAAAATACAAGCATCGCTTGTAAGAAAGTCGGGTTTTAAACGAGATCGCTTGTGACTTTTCCGACGGCCTGGAAATCAAACCATTGATAAATTTTGATTTGAAATACCTAATTCAAGGAAAAACTGGGAATCTCTTGATGATGTGATCATGGCCATTTTAAATAAGATTAACAAATCCCTAAATTAATATTAAGTTAAGCACATGCCTTCCAATGAAAAACACTCGTCAAGACCTAGATCGATAAGGAGTGGGCTCGCCAAAGCGGGGTACTCCCATATATCGTGGTAAGACGCTATGGAGTAAATGTGATACTCAATTGTTGGATAATTGGGTCTAACTTAACTAAATCATCACAATAAGATTGTGGATTTAGAGGCATAGGGTTTGGTGAGATTTATTGGATAAATGTGTACAAAAGTTGTTCCACCAAACTATCCAAGAGTTATATATGATATAATTGACAAATGTTGTCTACCTAAATAATCATATTTTAGGAGAAAAGCCAAAGTTGGCCTAATGCATGACGAAATATGGATCTTGGCTCACTAGAAAGATTTAAGAGAAATACTTTCCGAATTAATAGTTAGGGCTATTTACTTGATAAAAATAGTGGGAGGTATATAATGATATACCATAATCACTTAAACATAATAATTAATAAATTTTCAACCTAAATTAATTTTATGCACTTTAATATTGTAGATATCAAATGACAAATAACACAAACAACTTCTCTATGTCATCCGTCCTTGAGAAAGACAAGCTGACAGGAACAAATTTCCTCGACTGACATAGGAGCTTGAGGATCGTCCTCAGGCACCACGATGTTAGTCAAATTCTTCCCTTACTTCTTAGTTGAGAATGTAACATGTGCCGAACATAAAGCTTGTTGGAAGCAATTATTGATGATTCGACTGATGATGTTTCATGTCTCATGCTTGCAACTATGAGTGTTGAGCTTAAGAAACAATATGAGCATATGGAAGCTTATGATATAATTGAGCACCTTCAAAAGATGTTTGAGGAAAAGGCTCGTCAAAAGGGATTTGACAATAGCAAGGCACTATACACCTACAAGTAGGGAAATTGAGATTCGGTTGGACCACATGTTCTAAAGATGATAGGGTATAATGAGTACCTTGATTTTTTGGGTTTCAAGATTGGTCTAGAGACTCGGATTGATTTGATCATGCAATCTTTGAACAATAACTATTCTCAATTAGTTATGAACAATGAAATAAATGATATAGACATTACACCTACTAAGTTGTGAAGCACGTTGAGAACTGCGGTAAGCAACATGATAAATGCATGGACTACTCCCATAATGATGGTGAATGTAGAAATATGAATGGGAAAGGAAAATGGAAAAGAAAGAAGAAGATTTGATCTAATTCTATAGCCAAATCAAAGTCCAATCTCAAAGACTTTGTTGCCTAAAGGAGGTGTTGCTAAAGAAGATGATTGTCGCTTCTGTGGAAAACCGAAAGACTGGAAGTTAAACTATCATGCTTATATGGAAGATCTAAGAAGAAGACCGGTGAGGGTCAAGCTTCAGGTTTCGGGTTAGAATTGGAGCAAAAGTTATTACTCTAGTTGAAGTAACTCATTACTTAATTTTGCCTATAAGGCTAAGTTTAGAACTTGATAATTGTAACTATGTGCCTCTAAGAGCGGAGACATTATATTGGTTTCTTGTATGGACAAGAAAGGTTTTTCATTTTAATTGGATATATAACAATTGTTTTTTATTACATTTCAATGAAAAGATTAATAATGTTGCACAATTAGTTAACATTTTATATGTTCTAAAATGACTAAAATCAAACATTATCTTTGGCACTGTCATTTAGTCCATATCAATAAGAAACACATTTCCAATTTACATAATGATGGATGATTGGATAAGTTTGATTATGAATCATACGAAGAATGCGAATCTTGGTTTATTTGGTAAAATGACAAAAGCCCTTTTTACCAGAAATGGTGAAAGGGTCATCGAACGATTAGGACTTATACATGGTGATGTATGTGGTCATATACGTACGATGGTAGAAGGTAGGTTTTACTACTTCATAGCGGTTACTGATGATTTCAGTAGATAGGAAAATGGATATCTTTTGATGAACAAATCCGAATTGTTTGAAAAGTTCAAAGAATATTAAGATGAAGTAAAAAAAGGTTCAAAGAAAGGAGTTTCTAAGAGCTGAAATCACATTACGTTGGACATAGTGCGATGTATGATGAGTCAAGTGGATCTTCCAATAAGTTTCTGGGGTTATACCCTAGAGACGGCTGCATATGCATTTAACCGTGTTCCTACTGAATCGGTTCAAAAGACCCCATATAAGATATGGACTGAGAAAAGTCATAGCATGTCATTTATGAAAATTAGGGGATGCAAAGCATTTGTGAAACGTTTAACCTCTGACAAGCTAGGACCAAAATCAGATAAATGTAATTTTGTGGGATACCAAATTAAAACAAAAAGGGGTATTACTTCTTTAATCCTCCAGAGAACAAAGTGTTTGTTGCTCAGACTGCTGTATTTCTTGAGAGAGAATTGATTTCTAAAAGAAATAATGGAAGGACAATAGATATCGATGAGGATCGAGAACCACGAGATAACATTGAACCAAAGTTGGAACAAGAGCAGAATGTACAAGAAAATGTTAATGACAACACTGCTCAAGAAACAGAGGTTGTTCGTAGGTCTAGTGTTGCCCAGTAATAATCAATTGTAGAAGGGGGGTTGAATACAATTGTATAAGATTCTCGACTAAGTAAGATATATATCATAAATATGAAAGAAAGATAACAGCTTTATTAAATCTGATATAAAACTGTTACAAACTCTCTCAAGAAATTCTGATGTTCTTGAGAGCTGCTAGATTACAAAGATACTCGTGTATGCTATTGATCTCGATCAATGTATTTCGATATCAAAACCTAAACTGTGTTTATATACTACACAGCTTCTCTATCAATGATAAGTCCTAATCAATTACAAAGATTGAAACCTATCCTTAATCGATAGCTACATTCCTACAGACCAGGAACCGACATGATAAATATCCTTATTTAACTAGACTCCAAATATAACTCGGAGTAGGAATCCTGATCAGCTTCCAGTCCTGATGATCAATCCTGATCCCAGTCCTGATATGCATCCTGATTCTGACGACCATGCAATCCTGATAACTATGCATTACTAATGACGTCAGCAATCCTGATCAGTTGAGTCTAGCTCCTGACGATCATTGAATCCTAGGTTTTGCTTGAAATCTTGCACACAGACAGGTTGCAAACATGATATATGGTCTACTTGCAGTGAGATACAATAAAGAGCCAATCATTCCTCTGAAGTGAGTTACATCTACCTCAGCACCTTGATCAGGATCAAGTTTGGTAGCTGTAGCTATGGGAGTACTTGCAGTAGCACAATCTTCCATGTTAAACCTTTTCAACAAATTCCTTGTATATTTTGACTGATTGATAAAAATTCCATCATCAGTCTGTTTAACTTGAAGACCAAGAAAATAACTCATTTCTCCCATCACGCTCATTTGATATCTTGACTGCATAAGCTTAGAAAACTTTTCACACAGCTTATTGTTTGTTGACCCAAAAATGATATCATCAACATATATCTGAACTAAAAACAAATCCTTACCATGATTCAAATATAATAGAGTTTTATCAATAGTACCTCTTTTGAATCCACTTTCCAGTAAGAATTGAGCTAAGGTTTCATACCATGCTCTTGGAGCTTGCTTTAGTCCATAAAGTGCCTTATCCAATCTATACACATGATCTGGATATTTAGGATCAATGAAACCAGGAGGTTGCTCAACATAGACTTCTTCCTCCAGTTCACCATTTAAGAAAGCACTTTTAACATCCATCTGGAAAACCTTGAATTTCTTATGAGCTGCATAAGCAAGAAATATCCTGATGGCTTCTAGTCTTGCAACAGGAGCAAAAGTTTCATCATAGTCAATTCCTTCTTGTTGAGAATACCCCTTTGCAACAAGCCTAGCTTTGTTTCTGACTATTACTCCATCAGAATCAGTCTTGTTCTTGAAAATCCACTTTGTACCAACAATGGACCTATTCTTTGGCCTTGGTACCAGTTTCCAGACTTCATTTCTTTCAAATTCATTCAATTCTTCTTGCATTGCAGTAACCCAATCAGCATCTTTGAGTGCATCTTCAACTTTCTTAGGTTCCTCCTTGGATAGAAAGTTATTGTATAGACATTCATTCTGAGTTGCACTTCTTGTTTGAACACCTGCATCAGGATCCCCAATTATCAGATCAAGAGTATGACTTGCAGTCCATTTCCTTGCTGGTTGTAAGTCATGTCTTGATGTAGATGCTCCCCCTGGATTGGTGTTATCTTGATTTGAAGAATTTGCTTGAGTAGAAGCTCCCCCTGAATTATTGTTATCTCCTCCTGATGAATTATCAGGATCATCACTTGAATCAGTATCTGAAGAATTCTGTCCTGATGATTGAGTTGACTCTGAACTTGTAGTAGAATGCTGTTGCTCCCCCTCAACATTTGTACTACTAGATGTATTACCATTATTTGCATCATCAGAGTTGACTTCATCAGAATTTGGTGTGCCATCAGGATTTGATGGAACATCAGGATATGATTCAATTTCTTCAGGTTCCTTGGTAGCTTCATTTTCAAATACCAATCTATCATGAGAGTCCTCATTCAAGCCAATTATCTTCTTATCATCAAAAGATACATGTATTGACTCCATGACAGTCCTTGTTCTCAAATTAAAAACTCTGAAGGCTCTTGATGCAGGATAGCCTATGAAAATTCCTTCATCAGCCTTTGTTTCAAATTTCCCTAGCTGTTCAGGATGAGTTCTGAGAACAAAACATTTACAGCCAAACACATGCAAATGCTTCAAACTTGGTTTCTTCTCCTTGAGTGATTGATAAGGAGTAACACCATGTCTGTTTATCAATGTGAGATTTTGAGTATAGCATGCTGTGTTGACTGCTTCTGCCCAGAAATATGTAGGTAGCTTTGCTTCTTCCAACATAGTTCTGCCAGCTTCAATAAGAGTTCTATTCTTTCTTTCAACTACTCCATTTTTCTGAGGTGTGCCAGGAGCAGAGAATTGTTGAGTAATTCCTTTGTATTTGCAGAACCCTTCCATCTTTGAATTCTTGAATTCCGTACCATTATCACTCCTCAGTATCTTGACTTTGTACTTTATGGTTGTAACAATCATCCTCACATGATCCAACAGTATTTCAGGAGTTTCATCTTTTCTGTGGAGAAAATACACCCAGGTGAATCTAGAATATTCATCAACAATTACAAGAGTGTACCTTTTTTTACTGATGGTCATAATGTTGACTGGACCAAATAGATCAAGATGCAGCATGTGATATGGTTCTTCAATTGAGGATTCAGATTTACTCTTGAATGATGTCCTTATCTGTTTTGCTTTCTGACATGCATCACAGAGTCCTTCAGGAGTATATAACACTTTTGGTAATCCTCTCACTAAATCTTTCTTAACCAACTCATTGATATTGCTGAAGTTGAGGTGAGAAAGCTTCTTGTGCCAATTCCAACTTTCATCTACTGAAGCTTTACTGATGAGACATGTAGGGGAGTCATCAGTATTTGAGAGAATGTTGGCTTCATAAATGTTACCATGCCTATAACCAGTCAATGCAATCTTCCCTGATTCTTTGCTGACTACTTCACAATGTGTGGAATAGAAGTTGACATGATAACTGTTAGGAATATGTTGTTCTTGATGATAATTATAAAAACACTTAGTAGATTTTGTATTAAGTCATTTTGTAGCTGTCAACGAAATGGCATGCTTTGCAGCATTCCGTTGACAGGAAGCTCATCAACGAAA
This sequence comes from Heracleum sosnowskyi, assembly GCA_030848705.1. Lineage (NCBI taxonomy): Eukaryota > Viridiplantae > Streptophyta > Magnoliopsida > Apiales > Apiaceae > Heracleum > Heracleum sosnowskyi. Next base: position 37,221,389 of record CM061238.1, read on the forward strand.
TGAGTGATGTAGCAATTGCACTGTACAATACTTCACAGTTTGATATGCATTTTGTTCTATGTACTAGATAGGTTTTCTAAGTCATGTTGACTAAATGATAGATAGGCAAAATAGGTTGGTTAATTGTAAATATCTTGTGCCTTGTAATTTTGCCTAAGTGAAGACATGTCAACGGAATGAAGATTACCCATCAACGAAATGAAGTTCACTCATCAACGAAATGGAGAATAAAGCTATCAACGAAACACATCTCCCTGCTATCAACGAATCATTATTGCTTTTCTGAATAGTTGACAAAGTGATAGTGACAGGTTACTGAACAGATCTAAAGGTGATGTGGAAGTGTACTTTGCATTGGAAACCATTAAAATGGACATGAGGAATAAGGAAACATCCCAGTTTCCAATTGGGCTCTTGGGAGTGATCATAATAAGCATGAAGACAAAAGCAAGGATCTCCAAGGACCACTGGACAAAGGGATGAAAAGCAAACTATTGGAGGTTACCTTTAGTGTACTTTAGTGTAGCCAAATATAGCTTTGTAAAACTTGGGAATATATAACCAAGTGTAGCAGTTAAAATAAGAGCAAGAGAAGAAAAACAAATAGATTGTATTAGCTATCTTTGAGAGCATTTTTTTCTTCTCTACATTCTTGTAACTGAGCAGCTGTGTACATTTTGTATCACAGATTATTTCCGCAATAAAAATCACTTCAGTTGGATCATCAAACAATCCAACTGAAATTATTTATGTGCTTGTGATTTTTACTTTAAGTTCAGTTTTTATTTGTAAGTTGTTTTAAGTTTAAGAAATATCAAGAATTGTATTCAACCCCCCCCCCCCCTTCTACAATTCTGTTAGGTCATTTGGGATTAACAATTGGTATCAGAGCAAGCTTCTAACATACAAGAAGTTTAAAGATCAAGACCAAAACAGTAACCATGGTGAAGAAGGATGCAGGTGTAAAGATACCAGTTCTTGATAAGGACAATTACTTTCACTGGAAAGTAAAGATGCACTTACATCTCATGTCTATGGATGAGAGATATGTAGACTGCATTGAGAAAGGTCCACACGTTCCCATGAAGTTTGCATCTAGAATTGGAGTGCCAGATGATGCTCCTGATGTAGAAATTCCAAAACTTGTCTCAGAATGGACTATTGAAGATCTTGCAGAAATCCATAAAGATAAGAGAACCATGAACATTCTGTTTAATGGTTTGGAGCAAGAGATGTTTGACAATGTCATCAACTGTACAACCTCCAAAGAAGTATGGGACACTGTTAGAACTCTCTGTGAAGGTACTGAGCAAGTTAGGGAAAACAAAATGCAGCTCCTTATACAACAATATGAGCATTTTCATTTTAAAGCTGGTGAAACCCTAAATGACACGTTTAGTAGGTTTCAAAAGCTTTTGAATGGATTAAAGTTGTATGGGAGAATCTATCAAACCAAGGATTCAAACCTTAAATTTCTTAGAGCTCTTCCAAAAGAATGGAAGCCTATGACTGTTTCTCTCAGAAACACTCAAGAGTACAAAGACTACACTCTTGAAAGGCTTTATGGAACCTTGAAGACATATGAGTTGGAAATGGAGCAAGATGAAGAAATTGAAAAGGTACGGAAGAAGGGTGGATCTATTGCATTGATTGCATCTGTGAACCAACTGGAAGATGACACTGAAGAAGCTGCAAAGGCCACAACTAGTCGAGCTAGTTGTAGAAGTGATGTTAGCAAGGGTAAAGGCAAGATGACAGAAGAAGAAGAACCAGAACCAGCCAACTTAGATGACTTAGATGAGATTGATGAACACATTGCTTTTCTGTCAAGAAAATTCTCTAAGTTCAAGTTCAAGAGAAACTCAGAAGCAAGGCCACCAAGGATAGACTTTCAACCTAACAAAAGTAACTGGATTGAAAAGTCTAAATCTAAATGTTTCAATTGTGGAATGCTTGGTCACTTTGCTGGAGACTGCAGAAAGCCCAAGATTGAGAAGGGCAACAGGAAATTTGAGCCTGTTGATTATAAAAAGAAATACTTTGAACTTCTCAAGCAAAAAGAAAAGGCTTTCATGTCTCAGGAGTATGATTGGGCTGGTAATGGTGAAGATTCTGATGATGATGTTGAATATGTCAACTTGGCTCTTATGGCTAACAATCATGAGCAGGAAGCAAGCTCCTCAAGCAACCAGGTAACAATTACTAATCTTTCTGAGCTTTCTAAAGAGGAATGCGATAGTGCAGTAAATGAAATGTCTACTGTATTATATAATTTACGTGTTACTCTTAAATCACTTACCAAAGAGAATTCAAGAATAAAAGAGACTAATTTGCTCTTAAGTGATAGGAATGCAATGTTAGAAGCACAGCTCATTGAATTTGAGAAAATGAGATGTGTTAGTAGGGATGCTAAGAAGGAACTTGAGAACGTGTTACAAAGGGAAGAAATTCTTAAGACACAACTTGAAATAGAACAAAGTGTGATTGCTAAATGGAAAGATGCCAGGAATGTTGCTACCAACATCATTAATGTTCAAGGTATGGAATCTTTCTGTGAACAATCATGGAAAAAGAACAAAGAGAAACTAGGGTATGTTTGTGAAACCTTAGAATCAGAAACAGAGTCAACAAACAACAATGATCGTTTGTTGAAGGTTGATATGTCAACGGAATGCAATGTTTCGTTGACATATGAACCATCAAGCGATCAGGCTGTTTCGTTGACAGAGAAAAGAAAAGATGAACTCACTAGACTTAATAATAAGTATGGTCCTGTCACCAAGAACTTTGTTCAAGGTGAGTCTAGTAAATCAAAGAAAGTTGAGAAGCCTGTTGAGAGAGCTAATGTAGGTCACTTGTCCAACAAGCAATTGAAAGATAAGTTAGAGAATGTTCAAGTTGAGGCTAAGGGAAATAAAAAGAATAACAGGAATGGCAAAGTAGGAATTAACAAACACAACAATTACACACCTGATAAATATGCTCCTAGAAAGACATGTGTTAATTGTGGAAGTGTTAGTCATTTATCTACTAACTGCAAATCTGTTAAGAAGACTGTTAAAGTGAAAATTCCCAAGCCTGCAATGAATAGTTCTATGCCTACAATGCCTGTTATGCCTAACATGTTTGCTCCATATGCACAATTTCAAAATCCATATGCCAGCATGCCATTTGTGACTAATCCATACATGAATATGTTTAATGTGCCACAAATGCCATGGAATATGAATAACATGTTTGTTCCTCCAACTATGCATGCTGTGAATGAAAATGTGAGCAATCCTCAGAAATCAACACCAAGGATAAAGATTGATTTAAATCAATCTGAGCCCAAGGTGAAAAATGATATAAAAGGAAAAGCAAAGGCTAACAAAACAGGACCCAAGGAAACTTGGGTACCAAAATCGACTTGATTTGGTTTTATTGTGTGCAGGGAGACAAAAGGAATCTTTGGTACTTGGATAGTGGTTTTTCAAGACACATGACTGGTGATTCTACCCTGCTCACAGAGTTTCAGGAAAGAGCTGGCCCTTGTATTGCTTTTGGAGATGACAGCAAAGGCTACACTAAGGGATATGGCTTGATTTCAAAAGAGAATGTCATCATAGATGAAGTTGCATTGGTGGATGGTCTTAAGCACAATTTGCTTAGTATCAGCCAACTTTGTGACAAAGGATTCTTAGTTACTTTTTCTAAAGAAGCCTGTGTTGTTTCTAAAGGAGGAAACAACAATGTGGTAATGACTGGATTCAGAAGAGGGAATGTGTACATTGCTGACTTTAGTAGCACAAGTCCAGAAACCATCACTTGTCTTTTCAGCAAGGCAAGCAAGGATGAAAGTTGGCTATGGCACAAGAAATTATCTCATCTGAATTTTAAAGTTATGAATGATTTGGTAAGGAAAGATCTTGCTAGAGGAATTCCACAGGTGGAGTTTTCCAAGGATGGTTTGTGTGATGCCTGTCAAAAAGGGAAACAAAAGAAGACATCATTCAAAAGCAAGACGGAGTCATCAATTGTCCATCAGCTTGAGTTGCTTCATATGGATTTGTTTGGCCCTGTGAATGTCATGTCTATTTCAAAGAAGAAATATTGTCTTGTGATTGTTGATGATTTTTCTAGATTTACATGGACTTTCTTTTTGCTCTCCAAAGATGAGGCAAGTGAAATCATTATCAATCACATCAAGATGGTAAACAATCATCCTGACTTGAAAGTAAGAAGGATTAGGAGTGACAATGGGACAGAATTCAAGAATTCAAGCATGAAGGTGTTCTGTGAAGAAAATGGTATTTTGCATGAGTTTTCAGCAGCAAGGACACCACAGCAAAATGGTGTAGTTGAAAGGAAAAACAGAACACTTATTGAAGCTGCAAGGACAATGCTAGATGAATCAAAGTTACCAACTTATTTTTGGGCTGAGGCAGTTAATACAGCTTGCTTCACTCAGAATATTTCTTTGATTAATCAGGCCAAAGGAATGACCCCTTATCAGCTACTCAAAAGAAAGAAGCCACTATTGGATTTTCTTCATGTCTTTGGATGCAAGTGCTTTGTTCTGAGAAATCAAGCTGAGCATTTGGGGAAATTTGAAGCAAAGGCAGATGAAGCAATATTTGTGGGATATGCAGCAGGGAAAGCCTACAGAGTCTATAATCTCAGAACCAACATTGTTATGGAATCTGTACATGTTGTTTTTGATGATCTCAAAATTCAAGGTCTCTGTGATGAAGGTTTCCATGAAAGTCTTTCTTTTGAAAATGAGGAAGGAGATCAAGTGAATCATGTTAAGGCTACTGAGAAACAGCCTAAAGTTGTTGTATCTAGCACAGATGAAAGCAGCAGTGAAGATGAAATTGCTGCATTAAGATTGAAAAGAATAGCTGCTAGCAGACCAAATGGTCATTTCGTTGACAATCAAAATGAGCGTTTCGTTGACAGCCAAAATGGTAATACCGTTGACAGTCATAGAAATGCTTCTAGAAGTGATCATTTAGGGACAACAAACTCAGGGGGAGTTTCTCAAGGACAAATATCCAATCAAGGCAATCATGATCATGAAGCTACCTCTTCAAGAGCAAATCTACCTCCCTCAAGGAAATGGACTAAAGATCATCCCTTTGAACTTATTATAGGTGATGTGTCTTCAAAAGTCCAAACTAGAAGAGCAACTCAAGAAGAATGTCTATATAGTAGCTTTCTGTCTCAAGATGAGCCAAAGAAAGTTGAGGATGCACTTCTAGATCCAGATTGGGTTTTGGCTATGCAAGAGGAGCTAAACCAATTTGAAAGGAACAATGTTTGGAAGCTGGTGCCCAAGCCTAAGGACAGGAGTGTCATAGGCACAAAATGGGTATTCAGAAACAAGATGGATGAAAATGGCATAGTCACAAGGAACAAAGCTAGATTGGTTGCAAAAGGCTATTCACAGGAAGAAGGAATTGATTTTGATGAAACCTTTGCTCCTGTTGCAAGACTAGAAGCAATAAGGATTTTTCTAGCCTATGCAGCCCATGCCAATTTCAAAGTCTATCAAATGGATGTGAAGAGTGCTTTTCTGAATGGGGAATTGGAAGAGGAGGTGTATGTAAGTCAACCTCCTGGTTTTGAAGATGATGACTTTCCAGAATATGTATATTTCCTCCTCAAAGCACTCTATGGTTTGAAACAAGCACCTAGAGCCTGGTATGACACACTTTCACAGTTCCTCCTTGAGAATCACTTCACTAGAGGTACTGTAGATAAAACTCTTTTTCACAGGGTTGTGAATGGCTCTACTATACTTGTTCAAATTTATGTAGATGACATAATCTTTGGGTCTACAGATGTGAAACTTTGTCAAAAGTTTGCCAAGATTATGCAAAGTAAATATGAAATGAGCATGATGGGAGAATTAACTTACTTTCTTGGTCTTCAAGTGAAGCAAGTTAATGAAGGCATTTTCATTAGTCAAACAAAATATATTCATGATTTATTAAAGAAGTTTAATTTAATGGAATGCTCTCCTGCCAAAACTCCCATGCCTACTGCCACCAAACTTGAATTGAATACTAAGGAAAAATCTGTGGACATTTCAGGTTACAGAGGCATGGTAGGCTCACTTTTATATTTAACAGCTAGTAGACCTGATATTATGTTTGCTGGATGTCTTTGTGCTAGATTTCAGGCTGATCCTAGGGAATCCCATTTAGTTGCTATTAAAAGAATTTTCAGATATCTCAAAGGAACACCAAACCTTGGCATTTGGTATCCTAGAGAATATGGCTTTGAACTAATTGGTTATTCAGATGCAGATTTTGCAGGATGTAAAATTTACAGGAAAAGCACAACAGGCGCCTGTCAATTCGTAGGAAACAAGCTTGTCTCATGGTTCAGCAAGAAACAAAACTCAGTTTCTACCTCCACAGCTGAGGCTGAGTATATTGCAGCTGGAAGTTGTTGTGCACAGATTTTATGGATGAAAAATCAACTACTTGATTATGGAATAAGAGTTAAGAAAATTCCTATTTTCTGTGACAACACTAGTGCCATTGCCATTACTGAAAATCCAGTGCAGCATTCAAGGACCAAGCACATTGACATCAAGTACCATTTCATTAGAGAACATGTTATGAATGGTACTGTGGAGTTACATTTTGTTCCAAGTGAACAACAACTTGCAGACATCTTTACCAAGCCACTTGATGAATCCACATTCTCAAGATTAGTAAGTGAGCTAGGTATGCTAAATTTCTCTTAATTATTTTGAGATTTGTGCAAGTTAAAATGCAGCCAGAAACTTGCTATGTTTTTCTGTGAATTAATTTTCTCAGGAAAAAGTGAAATTTTGTCTAAGTCAAAATTACTATGTCAACGAAACGAACCATTTCGTTGACAGTCTTAGCATTTCTCTGGGTGTTTCGTTGATAGCTCTTTTATATCAACGAAACGCAGCTTTATCAACGAAATAAGACGGGACTTTAACCGCCCAATCCTGATTCGTTGATTTAGCGCTTTTAATCTGAACCGTTGAAATTTGACACGTCCGTTACCACGATCTATGCATACACCCCTGTAAGTATAAATCATGGTAATTCTTTAAAAGTAACGGTTATATTTTTAAGCCAATCCAGTAATTTACATTTATTATTGGACTCTTTTTATGAGAATTTTTGGGGGAGTATTTAAGAAATTCTATTTTCTTTATTTTCTTTTTACCTGTTCTCAAAAATTCCAAAGGCTTTTCTCTCTTCTTCTCTCTAACAAGCAATTCAGTTCGAAGCTTTTCTTCATACAACAATGGCACCCATAGTCAAGCTTATGTCAGCAGGAGGGTTCATTTATGAAAAGAACAACTCAATCCCATTTGTTGTCAAGGAGGGTCCAAACAATATCTTTTTCAAGATGATGGACTTCATGAAGAACTGCAAATTGAGCTATGCAATGTTTCACTCCACTCCTCTCTATAATGAGATAATCGAGGAGATTTGGACCTCGTGTGAGTATAGTGGAACAAACTGCACACTGCAATTCACCATACAAGGTAAAGAGTACATAGTTAATTCTGATGTATTGCAAGCATGTTTATATATTCCTGAAAATAACTGTGATGCTTTGCCTACAATCACTGAAATGGTTAACTTGCTAAATTCAATAAACTACTCTTTGCCTACTGATAATCTGGGTAGAATAATTAGAAGAGGTTTGGTTAGGGAATATAGTTATTTAGCTGATGCATTTATCAAGGTCTTTTCTGGAAAGATTAGTAATTTTGATGCATTAACCAATTCTATGTTAACTCTATTTACCATGCTCCTAATTGATAGATATTACAACTTTAGCACCCAACTTATGTATGAAATTGGTGCTAAGTTGGGTGATAAGGCTAATAGGAAAAAGAATATCTATTATGCTAGGTTTCTGATGATGTTGGCTAATCATGTTAGTCCAACACCATTAGTTATTTCTAACCCTGTTTCCAAGTTTGAGTGTTTTGTGCAAGAGAAGAGAGTATTGACAGACATACTGAGGCTGAACCACAATGGTGAAGTTCCAGTGGTGTATCTGCCAGTAATTGAGGTAACTACTGCTATCTCTTCTAGTACAATTGTTACTTCAACTGTATCACCCAGTACTGTTGCTGTGGAGTCTGTAGTTGTGACCCAACAGGCTCCTGCCCCAGCAACAAAACCAAAATCAAAGAAATCCTCCAAGCCAACCTCAGGTGCTTCCCAAAAGGCACCTGTTGTAAAATCCACTACACAACCTAAGGGGAGTGTTGTAGGTGCTGTGAGAGGTGAGGGAAGGGGTGAACATAAAAGAAACCCTAAGGATAAGGAAGGAAAGATGAGTAAGATCCAGCCAAGCTCCATTGTGTCTTCCCAACAAGGCACAATGAGTAATATGGATTTAAACACAAGTCTAATTGCATCCTCCCAAAAGGATGTAATTATTGAAACAAGCTCTTCTCCAAGAGCACACTCCAAGAGGGTAAGGGACACTTCAAGCCCACAGTCTACTTTTTCCCAATACCAAAGGAGGGTGAAACAAAAGTCCAAGGGTTCACAGGGTGCACACACTCTGGAAGCTACACTTCCAGTTTCACAAATTCAGTTTGATGTAACCCCTATCATTACTCTGGGGTTACAGTCCCATTCTCTAAACATCAACCTTGAACTATCTCCATCAAATTCACCAACTTTATCTCTAGATGTGGACATGATCCATACATCTATTCCTGATTCTCCAACTCTAATCTTGGAGAAGCCCCGCTCTGAAGCTGGTGGCCATCACTTGTTAAGTGATTTGTTGGGCCATCAACCAATTTTTTCTGAAGTTGCAAGAGGATCTGTGGACCAATCTCTAAAATCAATCACCACAGATTCTACTGTAATTTCACTTTCTCAAAGTGCTTTATTGACTTCATCAACGAAACAGCTTCTTTCGTTGACAAGTGTTTCTCCATCAACGGTATCCATACCGTTGACAGTTCAAACTACCATTCCGTTGATAGGTCAATCTACACCCCTTATTGAAAATCCAGTTGTTTCCACAACTAGTGTAGATGACCTGGTGGTAGTTGAGACACTTTTAGGTTTGAGAGGGAGTGAAATTGAGAGGCTGGCTTGCAGCCAGGCAAAAGGAGAGTCTGAGAGTGAGAGGCTGGCTATTTCTTCCAGCCAGGCAAAAGGAGAGATTGAGAGTACCACCTTAGTAGGTGAAGGTGAGGGTGTGAGAGGTGTGAGCCATGGGGAGCCCATGATGCAAGAAAAGAGTGGAGAGAGAGAAGGGACTACAAGAGCAATAAGGATGGAAGCAGCCATTGCAATTGAGTTAATAGGGGTCAGTGAGGGAGAAAGGGAACTTACCTTCCAAGAGCATTATCAACAAACTCTGGATAGTATTTCCCTGGATCCTGAGACCTTTACTCATCCTGTGTCAGCCTATCAAGTTATGGCTCAACAGGGCAATGTGGAGGCAGAAAGGTCACTCAATTTAATTCATACTACTGCATCAATGCAAAGAGCAAATGATGCCTTGACCAATCTACCTCCAGGAGCTGCAGCAAGTGGAGAATTTGAGTTTTCTGATGATGAAGACAGCTTTGGTGACAATCTACAGGTGGCCACTACTACACAGACTGGGACTTCTGTGGTGCCTCCTACACCAAACTGGCTTTCTCAAGATATGCATGGTAGATCCAACTTGGATGCTGCTATTACAAGGCAATACAATGAGGCATATCTAGCTCATGAGTCAGCAACTGCAAGGGACAAGAAATTCTATAAGGCCATAATGGATTCTCTGGAAATTCAAAGGCTACAAATGTTGCAGACAAGGATTGAAGCTACAGAAATAAAGGATTCAATTAGCAACCTTAGGGATGCTACTGACAGGAGGCTAGATGAAAAGCTTCCTCTTCACACTGTGTCCAAGATGTCAAGGTTTTTCACCAAGGAACCTGAAGTGTCCTCATCTTTGAAAACTCTCTCCTCTAGAGTGGACAAAGTTGAGGCTACACTTTCTCACATGCAGAAGGAACATGAGAAGCAAACTAGCCTACTCACCCAGCTTCTGGCAGCTCAAGGAATCCCTATCATCTCACTTGATGATAACAAAAAGGGGGAGAAAACTAAGGAGCTAGAGATACAAATTACAAAGGTTTTGGTCCCAGCCATCTCCTTGCCAGAAGAGCCATTAGCAATGGGGGAGTTTGGAAAGAAGAAAAAGGATGGCATTGACCTGATCCAGGAAGCTTCTATGAGGATGAGACTTGCAGAACAAATCAAAGACCATTGGTCCAACATAGAAGCAAGGGTCAAGAAAATTGCTGGAACTACAAAGGACTCAAATCCATCAACGGATCAACCATCAACGAATGCCATGGTTCTAGTGTCAACGGAATGGGAGCCACAGACCAATTCTTTCTATAAGGTAGAGCCCCTTCTACATGGAGTCACTCAAGGTCCAAGGAAGGAAAAAAGACAAACTTCATGCATTAGGGATGTGGAACAAGCTACACTCCAAAGAAGCCTATCTCCCAAGTCCCCTGCTAAACCAAAGGGCAAAAATATAGCAAGGACTTTCTATCCTGCACCTTATCCAGATGAGCTCAAGCTTCTTGGTCTACTTATCACAAAAAGCAAGGAAAGCAATGATTATGAGATAAGGAAGCAAAGGGCAATTGTCTACAGGAATGGACAACAAATCTGTGTTTGGGCTGGTCACCCAAACTTTGCTGAAGCTAAAGCTGAAGAGTCAGAAAGAGCAGCAATGCAAGCCCTTGCTGTTGCTCAGTCTCTTGATGAAGAAGAAAGACAGCAAGAAGAAAGAGCAAGAGAGGAAAGGAGTGCAAAGAAGAGCACAAGGCAACCAAAGGCAAGAGCTAGGAGAAACATAGCCTTTGAGAATGATGACTTTCAGAACACTGCATCAGACTCTTCTGCACCAATTGCACCTCCAACAAGTCCTGATCCAGTTTTAGAGGTAAAGTTAGCCTGTGATCCTAATCATCCTGTAAATTTCCATGATCAGCCAATTGAGCCAAAGGAAGAGCCAATTGAGTTTGATGAGGCCAACTTTCCAAAATTCCTCTTTGAAATGGATCCAAAGAAGAAATCTAAGCAAAGGGCTACCAAGGCTAAGCCATTTCTGATAAGGAGATCACAAGCTGAGAAACCCCCTACCAACTTAGAAGACTTCATCTACATTGCTGATATCAGGGAGGAGTCTGACATTCATATCAATCTTGATGACCTGGTTGAAGTGAGAGGAATAGCAGCTTCTTACAAACTACCAGAGAGATTGGTATTTGTCTACAAGGGTGGGAGAGAACAGGTTTGGCCTCTACACAGGATTCTGGGAGAAGACTATCAGACACTGCTATCTGTGTTTAAATGTTTGAAGAAAGATTTTGGTTTTACCAAAACAGCCAAGTCTGAGGTTGTCTCCAAGATTTGCCAGATCAAAGCTAGCTGGAACAAGCCTGGTGCACTTCCCAGAGTATTGAAGGTCCCTCAAACAGGAAAGATAATTCATCTCCAACCTTTTTGGATGATGGAATTCAGAGATAAGGACAACTGTAGAAGATTCTTCTGAATAGAAGACCAACTGGAGAAGGCATCCAATGAAACTCTAAGGTTAATGCAATCCAAGTTGGGAAATCAAGATGAAGAAGAGAAGATTTTCTACAGAAGACTTCAAGCTCAAATTGAGGAGAACAATGCAAGAAAAGGGAAGAAAACAAGACCACAGAGGCAAAGATGAAAAATCTGCTCAGTCTAGAGGAGCAACTCTGTGCACTTGTTTTGTAAGATTTTCTACTTTGCATTTCAATTAAATTCAATGAAGCTCAATGCAATTTCTACTTTTATCATGTGTAATATGTCTGAGTGTTTTTGTTATCATCAAGGCTCTTGATTTATGGCTGTTATTCTATCAGTCATAAATTGGGGGAGATTGTTAGGAATATGTTGTTCTTGATGATAATTATAAAAACACTTAGTAGATTTTGTATTAAGTCATTTTGTAGCTGTTAACGAAATGGCATGCTTTGCAGCATTCCGTTGACAGGAAGCTCATCAACGAAATGAGTGATGTAGCAATTGCACTGTACAATACTTCAAAGTTTGATATGCATTTTGTTGTATGTACTAGATAGGTTTTCTAAGTCATGTTGACTAAATGATAGATTGGCAAAATAGGTTGGTTAATTGTAAATATCTTGTGCCTTGTAATTTTGCCTAAGTGAAGACATGTCAACGGAATGAAGATTACCCATCAACGAAATGAAGTTCACTCATCAACGAAATGGAGAATAAAGCTATCAACGAAACACATCTCCCTGCTATCAACGAATCATTATTGCTTTTCTGAATAGTTGACAAAGTGATAGTGACAGGTTACTGAACAGATCTAAAGGTGATGTGGAAGTGTACTTTGCATTGGAAACCATTAAAATGGACATGGGGAATAAGGAAACATCCCAGTTTCCAATTGGGCTCTTGGGAGTGATCATAATAAGCATGAAGACAAAAGCAAGGATCTCCAAGGACCACTGGACAAAGGGATGAAAAGCAAACTATTGGAGGTTACCTTTAGTGTACTTTAGTGTAGCCAAATATAGCTTTGTAAAACTTGGGAATATATAACCAAGTGTAGCAGTTAAAATAAGAGCAAGAGAAGAAAAACAAATAGATTGTATTAGCTATCTTTGAGAGCATTTTTTTCTTCTCTACATTCTTGTAACTGAGCAGCTGTGTACATTTTGTATCACAGATTATTTCCGCAATAAAAATCACTTCAGTTGGATCATCAAACAATCCAACTGAAATTATTTATGTGCTTGTGATTTTTACTTTAAGTTCAATTTTTATTTGTAAGTTGTTTTAAGTTTAAGAAATATCAAGAATTGTATTCAACCCCCCCCCCCCTTCTACAATTCTGTTAGGTCATTTGGGATTAACAATAACCTCTGTCAGTGATTTGACTAATACTCAACAGGTTGTGTTTTAGTCCCTTCACTAGAGCTACTTCTTCAATGATGACATTTCCAATGATTATATTGCCATATCACAAGGTTTGTCCAATGTTGCCATCTCCATAAGACACAGTTGGGCCAGTTTTTTCCTCATATTCTGATAACAGGGCTTTGTTTCCAGTCATGTGCACAGAGCATCCACTATCCATGACTAACACATTTTTCCTTTTTCCCTGCAATCAGAATAGAAACACACTATTTAGAACATTTAGGAACCCATTCATGTTGGGTTCCTTTTCCATGCAATTTATTAACTTTAGCAGCACAAGACTTTTTGACTTTAGCAGTCCTGACAGGATTTACTCCATCAGGATTTGCTTTGTCAGTATCAGTATTAACAAAAGCATGTTCCAACTTGACATTCTCAATTATATCAGACTTTGTACTTTTATCAAATTTAGGCAATGGATCATAAAAGTTATAGTACAAATCATGATAATCTTTACAGGTATAAATAGAATGCCATATACCACCATAATGAAAACAAGACTCCTGTGGTTTATAAAATACTGATCTACTCTTGACATCAGAAATAGGAATTTCAGTACTTTTCTTTAAACTCTTTTTACAATCAATAGCAAGATGATTAGAGTTACCACAGTTAAAGCAACTTTTCCTAGGTGCATTTGGGATATACTTATAACCATTCTCTTTATTAATCCCAATTTTACCATACCTGTTCCTCTTAACAGTAGCTTCCTTTTTCTTATCTGTAACCTCACAGATTTTATCCTTGAGTTGTTTCTGAGACAGTAAACCTACATTCTTAGAGACTTTATTCAAGACAGGTTTAGACTTTGCAAGATTTATACTTTGAACAGAAGTAGATCCCTTTTCAAAAGTTGAATTGGAATCCTTACCAAAAACAAAATCAACAGGAATAATCTTAGATTTGGTTTTGTCTATAACATGTCTATAGGTTTTTGGACTAACTGTCTCATCAATAACAACTTTCTCCTTAAATTTCTTATCTTCATCTGACTGATACCCTAGACACTCTTTCCAATTCTTAGAAGTATTAATCTCATGAAATTTTCTACCAGAGTCTGTCCAGGTTCTGATTTTCTCATTAGCATATTCAAGTTCCTTTTCTAGAGCAGTACATTTAGATTTCATCTCTAAAAACATGTGTTTAGCATTATCACATTCTATCTGTACTTTTTGCATATGAGAAAATTCAGCTTCTAGATGCTCATTCCTTTTCCTAAGTTCAGACATCTCAGATAAGATTCTAGAATTCTCAGCAGTTTGACTTCTAAAGCTAATATGCAATGACTTTAGAAACCGTCTTAACTTAGAAGCATTATCAGTATCAAAATCAAAGACAGTATTGAGTACCTTATCATCAGGAATAGCAGTATCATCAGTATTGGCCATTAGAGCATAGTTGACCACCTTAGTATCAGATTCTGAGGAAGAGTCCATCCAATCCTTGCTTGATGTGATGAGTGCCTTTGTTTTCTTGCACTCTGAAGCAAAGTGACCCATACCATTACACTTGTAGCATCTAACCTTTGACTTGTCAAATTTGCTACTCTTGCTATCCTTTTTGATATTCTTGTCTTTGTCTGCATTGAAGGTCCTTTTCTGGAAGTTGCCTTGTCTTCTATTCTTCCTGAACTTCATCCTTTTGAAATTTCTGACAATCATAGCAACCATCTCTTCTATGTATGAGTCAGAAGAGTCACCATCAATATTGGCATCAGGATTGCCATCAGTATCTGATGATGAGTCATCAGGATCTGACTCAACTATTCTTGATTTTCTTCTAGAGACCTCCATAGCTTTTCCTTTTGATTTAGCCTCTGCTTTCAAAGCAATAGATTTTGCCTTGCTGCTCTTCTTATTCTTTCTCTGTTGAACTTCAAGATCATGAGTTCTTAGCATCCCATAGACTTCATCAAGAGACACAGTGTTGAGATCATACTGGTGTCTAATGATCGAGGTCTGAGTATCCCATTCTTCAGATAAAGCTCTTAGAAATTTGGTGTTAGAATCTTCAGTTTCATATTCCTTGTCAACTAAAGATAAACTGTTCAATAGTGTCAGAAATCTATCATATAGATCAGTCAGGCTCTCATCAGGTCTTGCATCGAATTGTTCATATTCTTGAATCAAAAGAGCCCTTCTATTTTTCTTGACAGATGCAGATCCCTGGCACTGAGTTTCCAAGGTATCCCAGATTTCTTTTGCAGACTTGCATGCAATCACTCTGTTTGACATGACAGCATCAAGACTACTGTGCAAAATATTCTTTATCTTTGGTTCTCTGAGCACATGAGCTTTTTCTTCTGGAGTCCATTCACTCTTGGCCTTGAGCACATAATGTTCAGGTACAGTTTCTGTTCGTTCTATGATCCTCGTAGGTATATATGGTCCGTCACGAATCCTGTCCAAATAGTCAGGATCCATAGCCTCCAGGTACATCAACATCTTTACTCTCCATGTTGGATATTCTGATTTCTTCAGGATGGGAATTTTCATGCTTTCATACTTAGTTGTCGACATCTTAGATCGTATCTGATTCAAAATTAAATCAGTTTGCTCTGATACCAATTGTTGCCCAGTAATAATCAATTGTAGAAGGGGGGTTGAATACAATTGTATAAGATTCTCGACTAAGTAAGATATATATCACAAATATGAAAGAAAGATAACAACTTTATTAAATCTGATATAAAACTGTTACAAACTCTCTCAAAAAATTCTGATGTTCTTGAGAGCTGCTAGATTAAAAAGATACTCGTGTATGCTATTGATCTCGATCAATGTATTTCGATATCAAAACCTAAACTGTGTTTATATACTACATAGCTTCTCTATCAATGATAAGTCCTAATCAATTACAAAGATTGAAACCTATCCTTAATCGATAGCTACATTCCTACAGACCAGGAACCGACAGGATAAATATCCTTATTTAACTAGACTCCAAATATAACTCGGAGTAGGAATCCTGATCAGCTTCCAGTCCTGATGATCAATCCTGATCCCAGTCCTGATATGCATCCTGATTCTGACGACCATGCAATCCTGATAACTATGCATTACTAATGACGTCAGCAATCCTGATCAGTTGAGTCTAGCTCCTGACGATCATTGAATCCTGATCTAACATCTAGTAGGATTCACCATGAGTCCGAGAGATATTATGAATTTCTCTTAACTCGGGATGGTGATGTAATTCTTGTGAATAATGTTAATGAGCCTCTTACCTACTAAGACGCTATGAACATTCCAAGATCTAAAAGTTGGCAAGAGGCCATGAAATCTAAGATGGATTCCATGTATGAAAAACCAAGTATGGACTTTGGTTGATCCACCTAAAGGGGTAAAACCTATAAGGTGCAAATGTGTTTTCAAGAAGAAAACTGACATGGATAGTAATGTACAGACCTATAAGGCACGACTGGTGGCAAAAGGTTTCAAGTAAATTCATGGTATTGACTATGATGAAACTTTCTCACAAGTGGCAATGGTCAAGTCCATCAGGATTTTTCTTGCTTACTATGACTACGAAATCTGGAAAATGGATGTCAAGACTACTTTCTTAAATGGGAGCATTGAAGAGGATGTGTACATGAAACAACCTGAAGGTTTTGTAGATCCAAGTTTTGCTAGAATGGTTTATAAGTTACGTCGATCCATTTATGGATAAAAGTAAGCCTCGAGGAGATGGAATATACGTTTTGAGGAAACAGTCAAATAGTTTGGCTCTATTAAACATGAAGATGAACCGTGTGTTTACAAGAAGGTTAGTGGGAACCATGTGGCATTCTTAGTATCATATGTAGATGATATATTACAAATAAGGAATGGCATTCTTTCTCAACAGACTGTTAAGACTTGGTAGAGAAATAGTTTCTTGATGAAATACTTAGGAGATGTGTCCTATATCTTAGGGATCATGATCTATAGAGATAGATCACGAAGATTTTTCGGCTTAAGTCAGAGTACATACATTGATAATGTATTGCACCAATTAGGGATGCAAAGAGGCTAAAAGGGAAATTTTCCCAGGTCTCGTGAGATAGTGATCTCAAAATAAATGGTCTGAAATCATTGGATGATATGGACCACATTAGTATGGTTCTATATGCTTCGGAAATTGGTTCCATAATGTATGTGATAATATGTATTCGTCCTGATGTCTCATATGCTTTAAGCATGACGAGCAGGTACTAGTCTAATCCAAGTGATGGTCACTGGATTGGAATCAAGAATATTCTTAAGTGCCTGAAGAGGACTAAAGACTCATTCTTGGTATATGGAGGATATGGGAAGCTGGATGTAAAATGTTACACGAATGCTAGTTTCTAGACAGACAGGACGGTTTTGTGTCTTAGTCTGGATTTGTGTTTTGTCTAAATAGATGTGTTGTAAGCTAGAATAGTTCATAGAAAGAACCGTAAATGATTCTACAATCGAGGCTTAGTATATTGATACTAGCGAAGTAGCCAAAGAGGATGTTTTGGGAATTTACTAAGGCGATATCACCTTATTAATGAGATTAATGATCAAGGAGATATACTTATATGTAAAGTGCATACTATTGATAATATTGCAGAACCACTGACTAAGGCTTTATCGCAGCAGAAGCATGTAAGTCACACAAGTTCCAAATGTATTGGATACATGGGATATTGGCTCTAGTGCAAGTGAGAGATTGTTATTATAAATTATGTTTTATTGATTATTATTATTATTATTATTATTATTATTATTATTAATTTAATTATGTCTTTATTTACTGCGTTATAAATGTTAGCTTAATAAATGTCCTTGGAATTATGATACGTATTCGATATCTTTAAGCATGTGACTTAAAAATGAGATTATATGAATAATATCTTTATTC
Source organism: Heracleum sosnowskyi (assembly GCA_030848705.1). NCBI lineage: Eukaryota > Viridiplantae > Streptophyta > Magnoliopsida > Apiales > Apiaceae > Heracleum > Heracleum sosnowskyi. The sequence continues at coordinate 37,239,265 of CM061238.1, forward strand.
CTAAATATTCCTAGTTGAGTGTTATTATTTAAGGACAATAATAATGCACATAGACTAGTATGTTTGTTGACTGATGACCACATCTCATTGGTCATAGGTATGGTGATACTAAAGTCAAACATAGGTGCATGTCAGAGTACATGACACTGGATTGACCCGCCGTGAGATTACACTTGTTAATAGTGACATAAGTAATTCTCGCTGTGATAATGGTGTAATGATCCTTAGACCTGAAATCATTATATTTCTATACGAGAATTAATATACTTTGATTACATTAAAAGTTACCTTTGACCGGGTGATGATAAAAGTGAACATTGGCTATATTATGAATCGTATGAGAAATATGAATGATCTAGATGGGATTTAACCCTCCTAATTTTAGGAGCGATATTATTGGCCTCTTGTTTGAGTGAGACTATCAAATGCACGACCGTGCTCAAATGTTGATTTGATTTATTAGTCTACTCATCGATCAAGAAAATTAAGATTAAATTACATGCCTCGAGTTTAATCTATAATATTAAGGTTAAAGGGATTATATTACATGGAACATTATTCACGAAAGGCTTAATCGAATCACTAATTTAATTATTATTACTTCAGTAGCAATGATGTATTACTAGATGCCGCTCATTCTTTACAATTTTAATTAGTTATTAAAATTGTTGTCAACGTAATAATAACCTACAGGGTCACACACAAAGAACGCTTGAAGGAGAAATAATTTAAATTATGAATTTAAATTTAAATAAGTAATTTATTCTATTTATAATATTAATTAAGTATGACTTAATTAATTAAGTAAATAGAAAAAGGGAATTACTTAAACTAATTCCAAAATAAGTTATTATTTAATTAAGTGAGACTTAATTAAATAATAAATTGAAATTTCGGATTAGTATTAATTATAATTGTATTATAATTAATAAAGATTATTCTTCTCTATATAAACTCTCTTAGAGGCTGATTTTATGTGTGGAAAAACGTATTTATAAGAAAAACCCTAGCCGTTTATGAGAGCATGAAAAGAGAGAGAGAGAAAGAAGCAGTTTTCGGATGCTAGTACACATCAATCCTTCAAGAAAAGCGTTCGTGTGGATAATGAAGAGCGTAGATCGCAAGAGCGGGATACGTGGTGATTGAACAAGCTTTGGATCTCCATTAATCCTCCATTAATGAACTATTAAAGCTTCTTAAGGTATTTGTTCTTAATATCCGAATTAAATCTTTTGTTTTCGTATGGATCCTGCGGAGGGGTTTCGAATTTTGGTTTATTTTCACATATTTTTCGTTGCGTTTATGTGCTCGAAACCCTTCAGCTTGAAGCATGGTTTCAGGCTAGTAGCGATATATTTTGGTGGCGATCTGAGACATGAGTTGGAAGAGGATAATATGAATTAAGGGCCATGGTTACTCAAGATGCGTCTTCAACGAGAGGTTAAGCTGGGTTTGCCAAAATTGAGTCGACCCAACTATGCTCCAACTGAGTTATTTTGCATGAGTAGTTTTCAAACAGGTTGGGTTTGCTCGGGTCATTTCTAGCTGAGTTGGGTTTGCTTCTCATGTCACAAGATAATGTGTCGTAAGGATGACAAAGCTGAGACTACAACCATCTCTAAACTAGTTGGTGCACCTAATTCTTTTAGCTTATGCCCTTAGGTTAAAATATTGTCTCTATTACTTTATTTACTCATGTTTTTTGTTTAGACTACTGTAGGAAATGAAGAATATGAGGCAATTGTTTCAAGTATTACCAGAGGATCTTGCCATCCTAGTTGGCTCACTTTGCATAATTAATCAACAAGGATCTCGGCGCGCCAATATCACGGAGTTGACCTTCTCATATCATTTGGCGCGCCAATTTCTCTCTAAGTGTGCCCCTAGTCCTCTTAGGTTGCATTTCCACCAAGAAGGGAGTTGTACGGAAAAAAGCCATGGATGTGTTTTCAGTGTTGACTTTATAACTAAAAACCTCCACTATATGTTGGGGCGCCAGCTACTCTCCCAGCATGTCTACAAAGAAGAAATTCTATTAAGAAGCATTCTAGACAAGTTAGCACAGTAAGATCGCCATGTCCTCCTCTTGGAGTGCACTCTTCAGGTAAATAAGTAATGTTTTTATTATTTGATAGTGCTATCTGAGTTCTTGTAGGGAGGAGACTATATGAAGAAAATGTTCAGAGATTCTCTGGATGTATCTTAAGATAGAGTCTGAAGCTGCGATCGTAAGTTGCAACAACAAGTAGGCGTACCAAGTCCTCTCTAGGCGCGCCAACAAGAGAGATAACTTGGCAAATATGGAGTCTTCCATCCAAATACAGTTTGTACACACCTACTTCTTAAGGCATCTCTCTCGACCTCTTGTAATATGGTGGATCTATTGCATCTAGCTAGTTGTTAGGGACCGGAGTAATGATCTCAAGGAGTTCAACTTCAATTTATTGTTTGGTTATTCTGAAATGGTTGCTTAATATTTGGAATCAGAAATTAGTTCTTCTTCGCCATTGAGCCTTTCAATCATGACACCACCCGAGTGGCTTGAACTACACCAGTTCTCCAGCTAGCAGTGGCAGAGCCAAAAAAATATAACAATGGGGGCTAAGAAAAATATATAAGTAAGGGCTAAGTTAAGTTAAAAACTTTCAAGCTAAAATTTACTATGTATATTAGGTTTTTAAAGGGAATCTTTTGCATTTCTGATCGTTATATATCAAAATCATTCAAAAATTACATAACAATATATTTCAAAAAATGCTAGAGTTTACATACATTATAAACACTCTTTAATATCATTACACAATTTTGTAAGATGTTAGAAATTACGCCTAAATTTTTCGGTGCTACTCTAGTTTAATTTTTAATTATTTTTTTATTAGAATAAGATAAACATAATATAAATGTTCAACATCAATATTAAAGTGACCGAATTAAAGAAGGGGTAACTTGACAAGCGTAAATTTTTATTTAGTAATAGTTACATCATTTAACATTTTGGAAGAGTCTTTGAATTTTTTTATAAGAAGCCTTATGAATTTTTATTAATATTAATTACATAAATTGTTAATGTGATCATATTTAATTTTAATATTTTTATGGGAGACTAAATAAGTTATGAGTTAAAATTCTGATTTAATACGAGATATGTGTACATATGAAAATAGCAAAAATAAAATCTGAATACAAATCTATAGCATAAAAAATTCAAAATATTTTTATTAACGCGTGATAAAATAAATTTAAAGTACAATTTTTGAATTTATTTAAAATATATATACATATAAAAATAAAAAATGTAAGATATCAAATGAAACAAATTACAAATATTGAGTAAAAAAATTTTGCGAAGTTTTTACTTCTTAATTTTAGTGGGGGCTATAAACTTTTCATTATTACTACTCTTAACTTATTTTAACCCTAGTGGGGACTATAATCCCCACCCCCACTAGCCCCTATGTAGCTCCGTCACTGCCAGCTAGCTGTCATAACTCAGGGTACTCTCTAGCTTACTTTTTTAGGTACGCCTCTTGTTGGGACTTAAACCTCATTTATAATCAGCCCAGCCTTGCATTTTCTTTACCATTGGAATACCAACCTTTCTAGTTGCGAGTGGGATGCAAGTGGCAGGTCAGTCGACAAACATTTACAATGTAACATGTGTCAAGAGTGTCAATATGATAATCTCAAGAAGTTGCTTGTTCATTTGGAAGGAGTAGCCATTGTGCTGACGACTCAAGTTTCTTCATCTTTCTCTACTGCCGTGAGGGATGCTCTTCTGCCAGTTGGGTACCAAATACAACCTCGAAAATATAACTTCACATCAATTTTGATCTAAGGAAGTTTTGAAGGCCTAATTTGATTAGTTCCAGCCTAGTGGAAACTACCTCTAGTTGGTCCAGTCAAGCCAGGTCCAGCCCAGTTGGAGTTACCCCTAGGTAGTGCATAATAATTTATTAATTGCGTTTTGTGGTACTTAGACTTTTGCAGGTTAAAAAGTCATGCAAAGGAAGAACTTAAAGATTTATCATATATCATGTCTTACTTTTTTGTTGATGCTCTCACAAGAATATATCTTTAGAAAAAAGTTGAAGCTATGGTCGTTGCTCTTCCTAACCAGTTGTGACAACCTAGACCTCTCTAAGTGTGCTTCATTGGATGTGATTCAATCAAGATTAACTCATCAACAGTTATCTCAGGGTCCGTTCCATCTAAGTTGGAACGTCAACTTGTAGGAAAAAGTTAATTAATTATAGGTGACAAGTCAAGTAGGTTACAAATCCAGTTGAGTTACCTTTGCTTCTGGTTGATTGGTTTATGATGCATTAATTAATGAGCTCTATATTTGAGTTGGGTTTGCTCGAGAAGTTTCCAACTGAGTTGGATTTGTTCGGATAATTTCTAGTTGGGTCGGGTTTGACTCTCCTTTCACATGATGATGTATGAAGGCGCAAATATGACTCTTAAGTTGACCCGCCAGTGTTGCCAAGTCCTTTTGGAGCGCACTGTGAAGATAAACAACACATGTTTTTGTTCCATGTTGAACTTTTGTAGGAAATAAGTATATGGAGAAAAGACTCAACTTAGTTGGAAAAGACCCCAATCGTAACTAAGCCTAGGGGTCACTTGGGCTAGGCTTCATTGTGTGAGCTCTTCTAAGCGGGCTTTTGCCTATCCGACTGACCTGCCTTTGTGGGTTTTGGGCCTCTTAATAACAAAACCTTAATCCATAAAGGTTACTTGTTCTTCAATAACTACGTGAGGCTTGATCCCGTATAAATACGGAGAACATAGGCACATTGAAAGGGTTGGAAGTTGAGAGTTCTGAGAGGTCACTACCACACTCTGATGACTTTTCCTACGAGAAATCACCCTCACATACGTTGAATCCGACAAAAAACCTCGCATTTTGTTATCACCAAATTTCTCCGTTAACAAATCTTAACCATTTCTTTCCGAATTTTTTCTATACTACTCCCCGATCCCCGTCCGAAACCAAAAAATTCCCGAATCCTCGATATGAATGGGACTAGAATCGAGTCGGCGTTCGGCGGGCATCTGAATTGCCAATCCATAATTATGTATCGTTTTTATGAAATAATCCACTGCAACCAATAAATAAATAACTGTATTTTTATGTCATGCATTTATTTGGATATTCTTTATTACTTTATATATTGTAATTCCAATATTTACGAGAATAATTTCTTATTTTATATAGAGTATAAACGGATTACAGATGAAATATGTGTAGATCTTGATGGCGGTGTCTTGGCTTCAAGAGACTACGACTCGTGTGGGTAAACTTAAAATTATTAATTATGACTTATAGTTGATTAAAATGATAAGTGAAAGGTGAAAATTATTTGTTTAGGTAATTTTGTATTATGGGTAACTTATGAGTTATTAAAAATATAAAAATAAAAATAAGTTTGATAAATAGTACATTTGAATGATAATGTTAATTTTTATTAAATAAGATAACAAATGGAAAATTAGTTGTTGAAAAAGAATGTCTCATATCAATTTCAAATTGTATTTTTAAATTTAAGCTATTTTTTAATTTATTACATAAAGTTTTCATTTAATGTCAAAAATTATTTTAAACCCCCAGCTAAAATGATTGCCAAACACACTCTTTTTTCTCCGGGCAAGCTTCAAGGGACTATTTATGACTTTGCACTAAAAAATTTTTGGAGTTTGTGTTAATAAGTGAAAAGTTGATTTAAATTGTGAAAATAGAAGAAATTTCAATAATTGTTAGTAAGAGTCATTATTTTGAACTAAATATTCTATTTTAAAATAAATTTTACTATGATGGAAGTTTATACTATCACTCACATATATAATTTTAATATTATACTTCTATTCTTTTAACAACTCATTAGTTATTAGTACAAATAAAATTATACAAACACATATAGTTGGAAATTTAAATTCTAAGGTTTTACTTTAAGTAATTTTAAATCATAAACATTTTTTGAAAATATGCAAACTAGTTATTAGTATTCTTGATTCTTCTACATTCTGAAATATAACATGTAAGATCCGTGAACTTTATTAATTATATAATTTGTATTATATGTGTAGAATAATTATTATGAAGTATTTTGAGTTTTAATGGTAAAGGTTGTTGAGTGATTATGTGTTAAATTGGTGTGTCGGAAGCCCCGTTCAAATATCTTGTTATTTGAAAATATCTTCAATTTTGAGCCCCGTTTTGGAAATTCAAGGGCCCCGTTGAAATTTTGTACATCATTATTATTCATTCATCATTCGTGTCCGAATCATTATCGGAGGATTTCTTCGTATCATTATATCCCTTATTATCCGATACTATCAATAGTATTTGTTTTATTCAAAGAAAGAAAAATTATTCCAAACCCTAATTTTTAGGGCAATTGATAGATCGCCCGTATCAATAATACATCTTTTATAGCCCCAGTATTCTTGAGCCTTAGTTATATAAATTATATGTATTGATTTGGATAACTATCAGTCTTTGTGGATAGTTATCACCTCGTAAAACGTGTATTTTACTTTATTAGGGTTTTAAGCGATCCAGTGGATCAATATCGATCCAAAAATGTCGTTTAGGGTATTATTTTCCACTAAGTATAAAAAGGAGAATCGTACATTATCCTTCATACAATCCGTATTAAAAATATAGAAAAATATAAAATTCCCGAACCGTGTTCTCGAAAATCAAAATCAATTTTGATTGTGTTATTGAAATCCAAATCACAAGTTCAAGTACTCAAATCAAAGATCTTGAGCTCTAGTTTCAGAATCTTCCAACCATATCATCATCTGGTAATATTTCGATTTTATATGAATTTTTCAATATTCGAATTAAATTAGGGTTCTTGATTAAATTTGGGGATTTTCAATCTGTTGATTCTCCTTTCAATTGATTGCTTCTAACATGTTCCTAGGGTTCTAATTAGTAGGAATTCATGCTTTAATTTCATGTTTGTGTTCGATTTTGAGAAATTCGATTTCTAGGGTTTTGCCCGATTTTTCTTTTTAATAGTCCGTTCATATGAATGATCTGACATTGTTTTTGATAGAGGGCTTTTGTTGTATGTGTTCTTAGCTTCATTTTAACATAAAGAACGTAGAGTTTCATGTAAGATTTTGGTAGATCGGAAAATTTGGTTAAGCTCGCCGGAATTTGATCGGGATTGGGATTCCGGCTGTGTTTTTGGTTTGTTTTGGTCGGAATGAATAGCTGAGTTTGTAAGGAACGTTTTGGTATAAAAAGCCCCAAAATCTGAGGTGTTTTTTAGTCGCCGGATTCTGGAAAACCCACCGGAATCTGGAAAAATTCTGGCTGTTCTTCCCGACCCGTTTTTGTTCTTCCCGACCCGTTTACCCGAAATTTTGACGCGGTTTCAATCTTCGAAACCCTAATTCATTTTCAGAAAACTGTTTTTGAATTTTATTTTTTAAAATAATTCGAAAATAGTTTAAATATTTATAAAAAAATCATATTTTTATTTTAAAAATACATTTTTAAATTCAGAAAATTCTGAAAAATTATATTTATTTAAATTCGAAAACTGATTAAATTTAATTATTTTCATTATTTTAATTAATAATTAATTTATTTAATTAATTGATTAATTCTTTTAATCAGTTAATTCTTAATAATTAATTATTAATTAGATTTAATTAATTTAAATTAAGTTTAATTATTTTCTAGCTTGATTTAATTATTTAAAAATAGTATGAGTGTTTGAAAAGTGTCAATTAATTTTTATTAATTGATTTAAATTGTTTTTAAATACTTATATTGGGATTAAAAATCCGATTTTTGATTTGAAAATTATTTGTGACTTATTTAAATACAAATAAGCCTCGAATATTGTTCTAAAAATATTTATAAGTGCTATATGGTTTATATGAGTTGAATAATGTGTTTTAATAGTCCGTAAATGCCCGTAAGATGGCTAATGCCTGAGATTTAATTACCGTAAAATAGACCGGGCACCCGATAGAAACCCGATTACTTGTTTAAATTTGAAAATGGTTATGAGTGTATATCGAGGATAGAACAAGGATAGTTAGACTTACTGTAATGAGTTGTTTATTATAGAATCGAGTTCCCGGAGCAAGGGAAAAGAGAAGGTAGAGTGAACTCGGTAGAATTCCGTCAGCTACGTAGACCAGGCAAGTATCTGTGCCTTTACTTGTGATTCAATTGTTATTGTTCTTAAGGATTACATGTATGTTACCATCAGAATGATTCAGATTATTCAATCTTCACCCGTATTGAGCACTTGATGTTATTTCCTTGAATATTCCTAACTTTTGATTTAATCCACAATCGTGTTGAATATCAGAAACCTTCGCCTTCAATTCAGTTTATATTGATGATAACCATTGTTGACTTTCTTAAATGAGTACTTATGTACCGTTGAAACCATTTCGAATCTATTTCTCGAATTTCATTTGATAATGAGCAGTTGAAGCTCTTTTGCAACTATTGCACCCTGTCATTGTGTACTTATCTTGTTATGCATGTTATTGCTTATACTCTGTGATAGAATTGGCATGTTTTAAAATGAGACCAGTAATGGTCGGGCCATATTTATGGTCGTAATAACTTAAGGCCCAGATGGCCATGGATCCTAGTGGAGGACTATGCTATAAGCTAGTCCGGGGTTGATGCGTGACTGATCAGCAGCTCAACCTTTGTATTTGAAAAATGTAGAAGTCCAATTCTAATTCCTCTTTCTTCAATAAAGATTGTTAAAAGCATATGTTTGTGTTGGGATTTATGGGTGATAACATAGAAACAACTTAACTTTGTATATACTTAATTCTTGATTAAGTAGAACATACTGTCACAGCCAAAGTATGTTCTTGTAATCAGTATGCAATGCTATTTTAATTGTATAATTTAGAAGAAGTTCACTTGCTGTGTTCAAGCCTCAAAGAATGCATATTAGATGGCAGCATGAATAAAGGTTACTGTCATAAGAATTGACAATAAGATTACAAGAAGACAGAATGTTGCAAGTCACAACAGCATATTTACTCTGACAGCAACATTGGCGGAAGACTACGCGACAACAAGTTTGGAAACCTCGACAGCACTCTATGCGGGGAACTCATACTGTCACCAATAGAACATTCCTGTGACAGCAAGCTTTGCGGCAAAAGTAACTGTCTCGAGAAAGATCCTTGTTCTAGGTATCTTCTCAGTCAAATCCCGTGACAGTTTCAATGTTCAAGAAACAGGCGTGTTGCAGTATCCCTAAGCTGCACCAAGTCTGCAAGACTACGACAGAAGCTTCAAGCACTACAAAACAAAAGCGAATCAATTCAAAGAGCAAGGTCAAGTCTCTATTTGCTGAATTGTTTTAGTTGGAAATAGAATGAATCTAGGTTGCTTTCTTTGTAATGTATATCTGTCATGTTAGCAATTTAGGAATGTCACATGGGTAGGCAATCTGTAAGAAGCTGCCACTTGATAATGACAGCAGCTTCACAAACCCGTGTTGATAGTGATAGGATTAGTTTATACTTAGACTATCAATTCATTCTAGAAAAGTAAAAAAAGACAAGTAAGTGTATTGAAGAAAAACCGAAGCTCAAGAATTCTCTCTTAAGGTTGTAGCAACACTTTGCAAAATAAATAAAACATGTATTTTGTGAATCATGTCTTTTCGATTATACTGTTTGTGAATGCATACATATTATTGATAACATTAAATCTTAGTTTTGGTTGTTGAAATTGAGATTGAATTTTATCAGTATTGCATTCATCCCCTCCTTCTGCAATACACGAGGACCAACAACTGGTATCAGAGCAAACAGATTAACATACATATCTGAGATCACGACGTCAATGCAGAAATCAAACAGTATCAAGATCCCAGCTTTTGATAAAGAGAACTACAGCATTTGGAAAAGAAAGATCTTGTTGTTTATCAAAGCTGCGAATCCACTATACCCAGGTATTCTCGAGAATGGTCCCTTCGTTCCAAGAAAGGAAATTGAAACCACAACAGTAAATGGTGAAGTCATTCCTGCACATTGGGTTCCCAAAGATCCCTCAGAAATTTTGGAACCTGAGAAGGAGAAAATGGTGCTAGATGATCACTTGCAACTCATCTTGCTCGATTCTCTCACGTTGGATAAAGCCATGTGTGGAAGTGTGATAAGCTGCACATCTGCCAAGGAGATGTGGATCAGGTTAGCGTTACTATGTGAAGGAAGTGAAGAAGTTAAGGGCAATCAAAGGCAAATACTGATATCACAATATGAGGCATTCATGGCCAAGCCCGGTGAAGACTTAACTTCCATGTTTGAAAGGTTCAGTAAGCTCTTAACTGAACTACAGATACATGGAAAGTACTATGACAGAAAAGAATTGAATGTCAAGTTCCTGCTTACACTGCCTGATCACCTTAAACACAAGACAACAGCCATACGAGAAGGAAGAGATCTCAACAATATAACCTTTGAGACACTTTATGGCATTCTGAAATCTTATGAACTTGAACTCTTTCAAAAGAGAGCCATACAAAGTGGAACAAGGAACAAGATGGCTAATATGTCAAGTGCCCTAGTAGCACATGTGCCAAGGATCACACAGCCAAGTGAAGTATTACAAATCACACAACCAACCCCTGCACAATCCTTGAAGATAGAAGAGGTTGTTGAAGATGATGAGAAAGTAGTACTACAGCTCAAAGATGTGGAAGATGAAGACTTCTATACAATGGAGGAACTGGAAAGCATGGACAATCCTACTATGGCTTACATGGCCAAAAAGTTCAAGAACTTTAGGTTCAAGAAGGATAGGTCATTCAGGCCCCAAGGTCAAGCATCCAAATTCAACAAAGGAAGTTCATCAAAGGCTGATGTGGGAAGTTCAACCAAGGGAGGATACAAGACTGGATTTATGGATAGGTCAAAGTTCAAGTGTTACAACTGTGGTGAACCTGGTCATTTTTCTACTGAATGTAAAAGACCCAAACAGGTTCAAAGGTTTGAGAAAGGAACTGGTAGATACTTTAAGAAGAATCAAGGTAGAGCTTATGTAGCTGAAGGAAAGTGTTGGGATGAGTCTGATGATGATGATGATGAAGAAGAATATGTCAACCTAGCTCTCATGGCTAGCACTGATGAAGTAACATCAACATCCTCAAGTCAGGTACCTTCACTTGTCCTACTTGATATGTCCATTGATGAGTATAAGAAAACCATTAAAGACTTAAGTACTGAAATGTTCAATGTCTATACTAGCTTATCTGCTGCTAATGAGGAAATCACTAGGCTGAGTAAACTAAATGAAACACTGAAGTCTGAGAATGATTCTCTTGTTCTCAAAACCAGTTCACTAGACTCTTTAGCTCAGGAGAATGCTAGATTTAAAAATGAATTAAAATGTGCTAAAGAAGTTGAGGAATTCCCGAGGAATGAGATTGCTGAAAATGAATTCAAGATTAAGGCTTATAAAAACTCATCCAAGATAGTTCAGGATTACAATGATAAGCATACAAAAAATCAGACAGTTGGTATAGGTTTTTCATATGATAGAAGACCTGGAAAGGAAACTGTGATTCAAGATTGTTCTGGAAATGCTGCTGTCAAACCCACCATTCTCAAGAAGGTTAAAACTCCTATTTTCAAAGCTGCAGAAATTGAGTTTGATGAAGAAGCCATGCTCATCAAACAAGAAATTCTTGATGAGGATGAAGGTGTTGACAGCACATCTAAGGATGGAAAGGATACTGTCACAATCCCCAAGACAGTAAACTTACCAAGCAATCAGACAGTAAGTTCAAAAGATGCTGTCACAATTGGCAAGACAGTATCTTCCAAAGATGTTGTCAAGAATGTTTCCAAGACAGTAACTTCCAAACCTTCTGTCAAGACAGTTGGAATAAAAGGTACTGTCAAGGAAAGTTCGACAGCAACTTCTGAACACACTGTCAATCCAGTAACTCCCAAGTCTAAGAATAGGAATGGAAAGGTAGGTGTCAATAAAGGAAATGGATACACTAATGTTGGAGGTGCTTCTAGGAAACTATGCAATAATTGTGGATCTTCACATCATTTAACACATGTTTGTAATAAACCAATTGAGGATAAGATCAATGCTACTGAACTCAATGGTAACTTACACAGAACCCCTCTTATGCATAGAACTATGAGTGTCTGTAATAACATTGAATGTATGCCATGAAAGATCACTGCCATGAGTACATGCTTTAACTTACCTATTCTCACTACTGAAAAATGTTCATACATGCACACTGTTGAGACTTCTGAGCCTGCTAGCAACAGCAAAAAGGCTTCATCCACTAAGAAAAGGACCAAGTCCAATTCTAAACCTAAGTGGGTGAAAAGAGAAGTCAAACAGGAGGTTTTTAATGATGCTTATGATTTTATAACTGGAAGAAACTCAGGAGACACTAAAGCTGCAGGACCCAACAAGGATTGGGTACCATATGCAACCTAAACACATTCTGTTTTGCAGGGCAAGAAGAAAGATCAAGTCATGTGGATCATTGACAGTGGTTGCTCAAGACACATGACAGGTGATAAAGCCCTGCTATCACACTATGTAGAGAAAGCTGGCCCAATCATAACCTTTGGAGACAACAGCAAGGGTTACACAGTGGGATATGGCTGTTTGGAAATTGGAAATGTTGTCATTGAAGACATTGCTCTTGTGGATGGATTGAAGCACAATCTACTCAGTGTCAGCCAATTCAGTGACAGGGGATTCAAGGTTGATTTTGATATGATGCTGTGTAACATCTATCACAAGAAGGATGGAAGCCTCTCTCTAAAAGGGGTTAGAAAAGGAAGCTTGTTTGTTGCTGACTTAAACTCAACAAAGAAGGATAAAGTTTACTGTTTCTACAGTAAAGCAACTGTTGGTGACAGTATGTTTTGGCATAGGAAGCTCTCACATCTCAACTTCAAGACAATGAATATTTTGATGAAGAAGGAGTTAGTGAGAGGTTTTACCCAACATGAATTCTGTCAAGAAGGACTGTGTGAAGATTGTCAAATGGGCAAACTAAGGAGAGCTGTGCACAAGTCCAAGCAAATGAACACCAACATAGAAGCACTCAAGTTGATTCACATGGATCTTTTTGGACCAGTCAATGTACCATCTATGGCCAAAAAGAGGTATGCCTTAGTAATGGTGGATGATTACTCAAGGTACACTTGGGTGAAGTTTCTTGAATCCAAAGATGAAGCTGCTCAAGTGATTATTGATCAAGTCAGAGTTCTTGATAGAACTCCAAACTCAAAAGTCCAAATCTTGAGGAGTGACAATGGTACAGAATTCAGAAATGCCACACTTGGAAATTTCTGTAAAGATGAAGGAATTGTACAACAATTCTCTGCTGCAAGGACTCCACAGAAGAATGGAGTTGTAGAAAGAAAGAACAGGACTCTCATTGAAGCAGCTAGAACTATGTTGCATGATGCCAAACTGCCAACATATTTCTGGGCTGAAGCTATCAACACAGCTTGTTATACTCAAAACAGAACCATGATTAACAAAACTAATGCAAGTACACCTTACTGTCTGCTAACTAGGAAGAAACCTACTGTCAAATATTTTCATGTGTTTGGGAGCAAATGCTTTATGATGAAGGATAACCATGAGAAGAAAGGAAAATTTGACACTAAGACATTTGAAGGACTATTCATGGGTTACAGCACAGAAAGGACTGCCTACAGAGTTTATGTTATGGAACACAGGATTATTGAAGAGAGTGTAAATGTCACATTTGATGAAACCAAGTTTCCAGGACTGCATGAAGAAGGAAAAATGCAGACATTCAGATTTGAGAATCAAGGATACTTGGAAGCTGAGGAAATTGTTGATGAAGAACCTAGCTTCACTCAAATTGTTGAAGTTGACAAAGACACTGTCAATACCATTACTGTCAACCAAACTCCAGCTCAGTCACAGACCATAACTTCTAACATTCATAACAATGATGACTATGGAGACAATGAAGAACATGGTGAAGACAATGGAATTGGTGTGCATTCAACTCAACAAACTGAAGCAACTGTTCCTGTACAATCAAGTAGCTTGCCCAGAATCACCAAGTGGAACAAGGATAACACAAATGACCTTATCATTGGTGACCCTACTTCTGGAGTGAGGACAAGGAACAAAGTCTCTCCTGACAGCATGTTTTCATGCTTCCTGTCTCAAATGGAACCCAAGACAACTGATGAAGCATTGTTGGATTCTGACTGGGTGATAGCCATGCAAGAAGAGCTAAATCAGTTTGAAAGAAACAATGTATGGAAGTTGGTTTCAAGACCTAAGGGAAAGTCAGTCATTGAGACCAAATGGGTTTTCAGAAACAAGCTTGATGAAAATGGATCAATGACAAGAAACAAAGCAAGGCTAGTGGCTAAAGGTTACTGTCAACAGGAAGGAATAGATTATGATGAGACATTTGCACCTATTGCAAGACTTGAAGCTATAAGAATCTTTCTAGCCTATGCTGCACACTGCAACTTCAAAGTATTTCAGATGGATGTCAAAAGTGTCTTCCTAAATGGAGAGTTGGAAGAAGAAGTGTATGTTGAACAGCCACCAGGGTTTGAGGATGCTGAAATGTATGACTTTGTATACAAACTCTTCAAGGCTTTGTATGGTCTAAAGCAAGCACCCAGGGCATGGTATGACACACTTTCCACTTTTCTTTTGGAAAATCAGTTTACTAGAGGAGTTGTGGACAAGAAACTTTTCTACAAATACCATGGCAAGGACATCATTCTGGTACAAATCTATGTGGATGACATCATTTTTGGTTCTACAAATGAGAAGCTGTGTGAGAAGTTTTCCTCTCTCATGAGTAGCAAATATGAGATGAGTATGATGGGAGAATTGTCATTCTTTCTGGGATTACAAATTCTTCAACAACCTGATGGAATCTTCATTTGTCAAGCTAAATACATCAAGGAACTTCTCAAAAAGTTCAACTTGGAAGATTCATCACCTGCAAAGACACCAATGTCCACATCAACTAGTCTGGATCTTGACCCTAAAGGAAAGAAAGTTGACTCAAGCACCTATAGAGGCATGGTAGGATCTCTCCTATATCTAACTGCTAGCAGACCTGACATCATGTTTGCTACATGTCTCTATGCAAGGTTTCAAAGTGATCCAAAGGAGTCACACTTAGTAGCCATCAAGAGAATCTTTAGATACTTAAAAGGCACTCCTAACCTAGGCCTTTGGTATCCTAAGAATACTGGATTTGATCTAATTGGTTACTCAGACTCAGACTATGCTGGATACAAGATTGACAGAAAGAGTACTACTGGTAGCTGTCAATTTCTTGGTGGAAGATTGGTCTCATGGTTTAGCAAGAAGCAGCATTCAGTTTCTACTTCAACTGCAGAAGCTGAATATATTGCTGCAGGCAGTTGCTGTGCACAAATTCTATGGATGAAGAATCAACTTCTGGATTATGGTCTAGTGTTAAGAGACATTCCCATTTACTGTGACAACACTAGTGCCATAGCCATTTCAGATAATCCAGTTCAACACTCTAGGACAAAGCACATTGATATAAGACATCACTTTATCAGAGAGCATGTTGAACAAGGAACTGTGAAGCTGATCTATGTCCCAACTGACAAGCAACTTGCTGACATCTTCACTAAGCCATTGGATGAAGCAACCTTCAACAGGTTGGTAAGTGAATTGGGAATGCTGAATCTGGTATGTTAATTTACCAAGTTTTTTTTTTTCACTTTCAAAATTTTTATTGAAGCACATGACAGCAACTTCAAACCTGCTGTCAAGAGAAGTTACTGTCTACTTGGTCTATGTCTGTTATGTGACAGCATGTGTTGATTTGACTTTACATGTCTGTATTTTGTGCCAGCCTCATACTTTTAGACCCTGTATGACATTAATGTGGTTATTTGCTAAGTTTGAGAGATAAATATCTGTTCCATTGGACTTTCACACCTTTTTTGCATAAATCCATAGGTTTAAAGGAGGACACGACCATTAATTACTTATGTGGTAGTTGTATGGGTACTCTAACTGTTGACCATTAGACTTTAATCCTTAGACGGTTTTGCCTATAAATTAACCTTAGGCTTCACCAGTCTGCTCTCAGTTTTAAAGTAAATCATGGAAAACAAAGTAGGTATTGAGTGCAAGCCTAAAAATTGGTGTGAACCCTCCATTCGCGATGAAGTGGACGCCCTCTTTGACACTCTTGAGGACGAACTTGATAAGGAATATGAAGAGGCTGAAGCCCTTCAAGCCAAGGAAGAAGAGAAATGTGCAAAACAGGAAGAAGAATTTCAGGCACTTCTCAAGGAAGAAGGTCGCACTGAAGAGGAGATTAAGGAAGAACTTTTAGAACTAGTTGATAAAATCATAAAATGATGTACTCAATGCTTTATTTAAATGATTGTATTAATAAAAATAAAAGTTTCTTGTTTTTGTGGATTATTGAGTTTTTGTTTTGTCTGTGTTAACTGCATAGTATCTGTGTTCAAAACATTACATTGCTAAATCCATAATCTGTTAATTTTAGGTTAAGCTTATGAATACAGCATTCTAGAAAGTTCATGACAGAAACTATTTCCCATCTAAGTTACTGTCATTAAGAAGGATACTGTCTTGTGTTTCTTGACAGCAACCTTCTTGACAGCAGGGAAAAACTTTCTGTCAAGACTTTTAATAGATACTGTCATTCAGACGCTTAACGGTGACAACATGTTTTTGCGCAATAGTTTCTGTCGCGCATAACCTACTGTCACCACCCCTTATTACTGACAAATTGTTTCTAGCGCACAGGTTATTGTCAACAATAGTGGACCGTTGGAATTGGATATTCACCCCACGTTTGACAGTGAATAACAGGCAGTAACTCACGTGTTATAAGAGTGGGTTAAGACACGTTCTTTAATTCCACTTTTTGTGCACAACGTTTGAGATACCCCTATTTATTCCCCAGTTACTCAGACATATCACTCTCATCGAATTCAAGGCAAAATACTTTTCTTCCAGCAAAAAGCTACTTTCTTACTTTCTTCTTTTCTTGAATCTCCATGGCACCCAAACAGACTCTCTCTCAAACAAACTTTGTTGGCATCTTTTCCCCAAATGATGTTGGTGAAGGTTTCAAAGGACTAGTGTTTTTGATGAACAAGTCCTATCTCGGTTCTGCCATTACCTCAACCCCCATTCTCGACTTAGACAGAATTGAGGCATTTTGGCAAACTGCTGTTGCTCAAACGGAGGGTGAGAACCCATCTATTCAATTCACAATCAATGGGCAACACTACATTCTTACAGCTGAGGTCATCAACACTGCTCTTGGAATTACACTTCAAGAAGGCAGAAATTTTGCTGAACTTGCTAATGATGACTCTATCAAGAAGCTCTTCTTGAAGATTGGGTATGCAGGCCCTATTCTTGAAGAGGGAACAGCCAAATGGTATCCGTCTGGTGAAATGGATAGGAAGCATCTGCGCAAGGAGTGGAGTATGATTTTTGATGTCATGGTCAAGGTGTTCTCTACCAAGTCCACAGGCTGGAATGGAATACCCTCCTACATCAAGAAACTGACACATTCTCTTGTCCATGGATACAAGGTGAATGTTGGAGCTCTCCTCATGGCACACCTCAGGGCTGCCATAGGTAAGAAGGTATCAATCTACCCTCGCTTTCTTATGATGTGCATTAACTCATTCTGTGATTTTAATAATGATGCCCCTCGTTTAGAGGCTTGCTCTGTTTTGAAAAAGAACACACACACACACACTGTTATCTTCACAGAATCTCAATGCACATATTCCACTTTGTTTCACTCAGCACATGGTTGATCAAGTGTCCAACCTTGATTTTCCATTACCCTCTGGTTATGACTCTTTCACTCTTGAGAATGAAACTGGATTAGACCCAAATTCATTTAACCCACATTCAACACCCTACACTCAGCCTAGGCCCTCTAGACTTCCCAAAGCCCAAAGAGAAGCCTTGCAAGAATCCAGAAAACGGCCCTTAGAAGCTGATGTTGGTGGTAGCTCTCTTAGTCAAGAGGGAGACACTGCACCTAGTGCAGCAAATAAGGAAGGTAGTCAAACAGAACCCCCGGTGGTTCCCCCTGAGCCTAAGAAGAAGAGAGCTAGGAGGACTAAAACCACTGTTAGCCAAGCTGCAGTTTCTCAACAAACTGTGGTTACTGAAAGGGATTCAAACACCTCCCTAGATGTGCTTTCTCAACAAGGTGCATCTATTGAAATTGGCCTGTCTCCCAAGGCACCCTGTACAGAGTCTGCACAAACTCATGGTTCACAACCTGAGGAAGCCCCACTTGAAGAAACACACAGTGAGTTAGGGCACAGTGAGGATTTCCCTATTCCTTTTGATGATTCACATGTTTCTCCTGTGAATCAGCCCCCACTCTCTGCTACACTTTCACCTTCTTCCTTCCCTACACATTCTTTTGTTTCTTCTCCACAACCTAGAGAAGGGGACAGTCCCAACCCTTCAGGTTTTGATCATCCATCTCCAATCATGGATGAGCCCCCATCTCCAATCATGGATGAGCCCCCATCTAGTGGTCCACAAGAACCCATTTCTCAAAGTGAAATGGACACCACTCCTCCAAACACTGAGCAAGGGCAAAGTGGTATTCTATCAGAAAATGAAACAGCCAACACTTTGTCTGACCTCCAAAGAGCATCTTACCTTCAGGAAGATGCTGTCACAGCCTCTGTTGCTGTCAAGGACATTGGAAATGTTGCTGTCATGGACACAGCTGCTGTCATGGGTGGAGAGAAAGATACTGTCAACACAAGACCTACTGTCACTCTACATCCCAAAGATGTTGTCATGCCAGAACCTGCTGTCCTCACTCCAACTGACAGTAACATTCCTGCCAAAGATGCTGTCCAGTCCTCTCAGCCAGATTTTGATGATGTACTCCTTGAGGATGCCTCTGATGATGACCTACCTCTTGCCAAACTCTTGAAGGTACATTCTAAATCTTCTCCTTCAATGCATGGTAGTACTGCTCATACCCATGCATCTAGGTTGAGTGAGGGTGTGAAAAAGAAAAGAGAGATAAAAGAAAAGAGAGGTGAGCATAAAATGAGAGGCAGCCAAATGAGCTGGCAAAAGGAGAGGGACTTGAGCATGTCCAGAGAGATCTTGAGGGAGCCCACACTATTCAGGCATTAGGCCTTGAGAGTCAAACTGTGAGGGGTGATGAGATCACTCAAAAACACCCTGAGAGTGTGAGAACCCCCATAGCCTCCAAGCCCCTTTCTTTTCCTTCCCCTCCAAGAAGGTTAAGGGATGGTGGCTGTAACAGCCCCAGATCCGGGGTCAGGAATCTGGTCGTTACGGTCATCATTCCATACATCATACTTGACTTGAATCAATATAAATAAACAACATGCTATGACCCCACCATCTAGCTCACACACACACACACAAGTTATAGTCCCAGAGATGAACTTGAAATAAGTACTGCTAACAGGGTCCACATACATATCATAAGTGATTACAAACCCAAATATAATTTACAGGTTTATGTTTGCTGCCACTTCTTAAGTTATGTCATACATATAATTAAAAGCTGAATCCAACTACCAGTCTATAACACTAGTAGGTTCTACCTCAGCTATGGCGGCTGTAGTATCAAGGGAGATTCCTCTGGGTTCCCAAACCCTCTTGCGGCTGGTGGTACGAACCATCTGGTTTATCTGTTGTGGTGATATATATAAAAACAAGCAAGGGTGAGCAACAAGGCCCACCAAAATAATACTGAGCTGATAACAATGTGTATAATCAAGTATCATCTATCAAAATAAGCATTTAGCTCATATCCTAGTCTGGAAATAAAATCACTGTAAAATATTTTCAATCTATCTTCAAAGTTCATCTGATTCCAAATATCTTTTCCAAAAATCATATACCTTTTCATAAATTCATATTCTTTCTGGTAAACTCATATACTGAAATAAACTGGAATACTCTTGAGTAAACTTTCTCTTTCTGAAAACTTGCATATAACTGAATGACTGGAATAAACTTTCTTTTCTGAAAACTTGCATAAAACTGAGTAACTGGAATAATTTCTCTTTCTCTGAAAACTTGCACAAAATGTGCTCTTTCATGAATAGTGAACTGTAGATGGAGATGCTAGGCGCCGAGGATACCCCTGCGATGATCAGTCGCAAGCTGTATCCCCCTGCTGTTTTTCTACGTAGAAGGGAAGATAATCAGTCTCACACCGACTTACCTCCCCGCCAATCGGTTGTAGGCAGGAAGAACAGACCCGTTCATAGACGGTCGGTTCTGTTACTCTCCACTTATCCTACGGTCGGGCACTGATAATCATCTAAGGGAAGAACAGACCCGTTCACCAGTCCGTCGGCCATATTGTAATTCCCTTAGGGGACCGACGCTACTCAGTCCCTTACATATCTCCAAGTTCGAGTAAATCCATAACACTGAAACATAAAGTTCATTTCCCTTTTCCCCCAAGTATACAACTCCACAAAGTAGTCGTATTTGGTTGGAAAGGAAATTCACTCATATTTCCCAGGCTGATGCCTGTTAATGGATATCACTGATTTCACTGATCTTACTTCTTGAGTTTTGAGGAAGTAATCAAAATCATTTCGATGGTAGCATATCAGACTGATAATTTCATTGATTTAAAAAGATTTAGGACCGGGCAGTCTACTGGAAACAAGCATAAAATCTTGAGAAAGGTTCCATGCATCTTTGTAGTTTGAACGAACATTTAAGTCTTTCTGAATATAGACTTAAAAGGGAAATAGATTTGGGAACCTTCTCTAATTATGTTTATAATTGACTGAATAAAACTTTATTAGCTATCTAGGGTTTAAAATAGTTTTCACAAAATACTTCCTTAAGAAGTAGGGCTTTAAATAATTAATGCAAACTATATTTAATATAGAAAATTTATTTAGAAATAATTTCTAAGTACTCTCTTAACAAAAGGGTAGATAATAACTATTCATCGTATATTTAAATATACCCTTAATAGATTAAACTCCAATTAGTCTTTAGTTTGTAAATCATTTATCGGGATTAATTATAATAACACAATAAAATAACCCTAGATAGCAACTGATACCATTCCCGGTCCATAGCGTATGTACAGAGTATATACCCCCTCCTGAGGGTTTTTCTTAACATATCAGCTTATAGATATTGCCGTATCCATAGCTTATAAGTTCAACTCATATCAATAACTTTTAATTAACATCATAGATAACATTTTGAAAACATAAACATATAGCATATATCTCAAAACCTTTTATTCATCACCACAACAGTTTAAAAAAAAAGGTATAGGTTTGAAAACTTGCCTGATCTCTGTGCCTGAGGGTGGTGTATGGCGGTGGTCCGGTAATCTATCAACAATAAAGATATCTTTTGTCAGCAACTCGTACTTAGGGATTGAGCAAACATTACACTTAAGTTTAAACACCAGACCAATGCAACTATATGATCATAACTCTTGCAATCTCTACTAACATCTTATAATTAGGCACTTGTTTGCTATCAAGGGACATCATTCCAACTTGTCCTTGGTCTGACTTGAATCTATAAGTGTTCTAGAGTCAACCTCTTATGATCCATTTCAAGATTTTCAACTCGTTCTCAGGGTTTTTCTAAAGTGGTATTCAAGTGCTTGCTTTAAGGGGTTCCTCGCACTTAGCCTTACTTCGAACATTTTTATAAAATCGAAAAATGATCATTTTCACACAAGGTTTTCTCCTATACTTTCCTTACTGTCTCTACTATTTAATTACCAAAATTAGCTCCTGCAATGATCAAGTCAAGAGAGCTTTATTTCAGTTACAAACTTATCTTCTCGTTTCTGAACCAATTTTACTAATTTGACCATATCTCCTAAACTGTAAGTCGGATAGTTCCGATTCTTGCGCCAAAACAATCTACGTTCAAAAATATGTAAGTACAAGTCATATACTCATCAAGGTCAGAGACCTATCTCGACTGTTAAGCTCTGTTTTCAAAGGTTTTAGAAATTTCGGCATTACGACGGCTATACATCGGATAATCCCAAAATCCAAACACTCCAAATATCATACTCTCTACTCCAACAACTCATACATGTTATTCAACATCCAACCAAGGCCTACCACTGCCAAGCCTCCACATAAACCAATTTAACATTCATCCAAACCCAATCATAACCATAATGTCCTACATATACATCAAATCTCTATAACTCATCTAAATCATCAAAAATGAAATTATGAACTAGGGTTCAAAAGAGGGTTACCTTCCTTGATGTATGGGTGACCTCAATAAGCCTTGATTAGCCTTGATCTAACCTTAGGAGAGCTTGAATCATCAAAAGAAATCATGAAAAACAAAGTTAGCTCCCGGAGTTACTATTCACCCAGTAAACGAACTGCAAAAACGAAGGCCTTACCATGCTTAAATGGAAACATCTTGTGAAATAGAAGTTGTAGATTATCTCAAGACCTTTCCAACAAGCTAAAGAACACAATATTGGAGTAAGAAACGGAGGAGATCTGGCTGCTACAGTTTGGCCGAGAGTTTGCTCTTCAAGATGCTTCCCTTTTTGATTTTTTTCTCACTTTTTGTTAATTAACTAAAGGTGTGAGATATTTCTTTTGTCAAGTGGTGAGTCATAGTCTTTGATGCCCTCTTCTTGTGACACTTGTCACACATGCACCGGCTTGGATAAAGCAGCTTTTCTGGTTCGTTTAATCTCGTAGAATGCTCGCAGGGTTTCTTAAGGGTTCCATCGAGGTATTTTACCGTAATCGTTCTTGATACCTCTAATTCTTTTATTAAATCCATATCCACGGAATTAATAATTTAAATCCTTAAATATTCTCAAATAATAATTTATTCGTCCGTTTTTTGTGATACTTCGGAGAAAACGGAAATACTATTTTTCCGATTCTGACAGCTTTTGCATTCCTTCATTTTCCTCGTAGATCACTAATGTGACTTTGAAAGTTTATTATATCGCCCCGCATATAGTGTGGTCTGAAAAACTTTTTAAATGAAAAAGTTACTATTCATCAGTGGTTTTTCTATAATCCTTTGGATCAATATCCGTTCCAATATTCCTGGTTTATTTTCTCTTTACTTCTTGCACTTAGAAATGTTCTAGTGCTTTCTCGGGCACACGCTATCTTGTTTACGGAGTTGTCGGATGCATACCAGATATCGATTTGGATGACATAAAAATACTTTTCTTCCTTGGAATATTGTATTCTTATTTTTCAGAGAGATTATTCTTATCTATATGTTCAGTCCATTCTTACTATTCTCAAAATGTTTGAAAACCGAAATTCAAATTCATTTCATAACTTGATTCTCAAAGTCATTGCCACTATCCATATTTACATCAACATATAATAAAAGTTTTAATTCTACCCAAAATCTGGGGTCTTACAGTCTCCCCTCCTTAAAAGGATTCCGTCCCGGAATCACTCTGAAAACAAATGGGGATATCTTTCTAGCATCTCGCTCTCTAGCTCCCAAGTTGATTCTTCCACATTATGATTCCTCCATACCACTCTGACTAGTTTGATGACCTTGTTTCGGAGCACTTGTTCCTTTCGATCTATAATTTCCATTGGTTGCTCCACATAGGTGAAGTCTGGTTGTATGTCTACGTGCTCGTATTCCACTATATGCTTAGCATCTGACTTGTAGGGTCTTAGCATCGAAACATGAAACACATTGTGGACTTGTTGCAGATATGGGGGTAGTGCCAATTCATACGCTAAATTTCCAATACGTCTCAACACCTCAAATGGCCCAATGTATCTAGGGCTCAACTTTCCTTTCTTTCCAAATCTCATCAATCCTTTCCAAGGAGACACTTTCAGAAACACTAGGTCTCCTACTTCATACTCTTTTCCCTTCCGAGCCAAATCTGCATACTTTTTCTGTCTATCCTGGGCTGCTATTAGCCTTCCTCGGATTAAATCAACTATGTTTTTTGTCCTTTGAACCATTTCAGGCCCTAGCAACTTGCGCTCACCAACTTCATCCCAATATAAGGGAGATCTGCACCTTCTTCCATAAAGGGCCTCATAAGGCGGCATTCCAATGCTCGCATGAAAACTATTATTATAAGAGAATTCAACCAATGGCAAGTGATCATCCCAACTTCCTTTAAGATCTAGGGCACAGAACCTCAGCATATCCTCAAGTGTTTGGATAGTCCTTTCGCTTTGCCCATCTGTCTGAGGGTGATAGGCAGTACTCATATTCAGCTTGGTTCCGGCACACTCTTGAAAGCTCCTCTAAAATCTTGAATTAAATCTGGGATCTCGATCCGATACAATGGTCACCGGAACTCCATGCCGGGCCACAATCTCCTTCACATATATATCCACTAATTTGTCAACAGTGAATCTTTCGTTAATCGGTAGAAAGTGGGCTGACTTCGTTAGTCGGTCTATTATCACCCATATGGCATCATGATTGGCCTTGGTCCTTGGTAGACCTACGACAAAGTCCATTGCTATATGATCCCATTTCCATTCGGGAATTTCCAGAGGTTGTAGAAGTCCACTGGGCCTTTGGTGTTCAGCTTTTACTCTTTGACAGGTCAGGCATTTGCCTACCCATTCCGCCACATCTCTTTTCATGTTAGGCCACCAATAGTACTCTTTCAAATCTTGGTACATCTTATTTCCTCCTGGGTGAATTGAATATCTACTATTGTGAGCTTCATGCATAATCTCATCTTTTAGCTTTGGGACATTAGGAATCCAAATTCTGTAAGTATATCTCCTTATGCCCTGGTTGTCTCTCTCAGTCCTCATTTCTTCCCCCGTCAGGGATTCTCTTTCTTCTTGGAACATTCGTTCTTGGCACAACTTGATCTTTTCTAACAATGGAGATTGGACCTAAATTTCCATCAACTTTTCTTGACTATCTCCTGGCATTCTGATCTCGACTTCCAAACTCTCCATATCTCTTATCAGGGCTTCCTCCAAAGTCATCATCTTAAGCCTCTCCTTTCTGCTAAGGGCGTCAGCCACCACATTGGCCTTGCCCGGGTGATAACGAATTTCACAATCATAATCTTTAATCAGTTCTAGCCATCTTCTCTGGCGCATGTTAAGCTCTTTTTGGGTAAAGATGTACTTGAGGCTCTTATGATCAGTGTAGATTTCACATTTCTCCCCGTACAAGTAGTGCCTCCAAATCTTTAAAGCAAAAACTATCGCTGCCAGTTCTAGATCGTGAGTGGGGTATCGAACCTCGTAGTCCTTTAGCTGCCTAGACGCATACGCGATTACTTTATCGTGCTGCATAAGCACACATCCTAATCCTTTGTGCGAAGCGTCACTGTAAATTACGAAGTCTCCTTTTCCATCAGGCAACGCCAACACGGGGGCCGTCACCAATCTTTTCTTCAGCTCTTGAAAGCTTTTCTCACATTTATCTGTCCATTCAAACTTCTCCGTCTTACGGGTAAGTCGTGTTAATGGGGCGGCTATCTTTGCAAAATTTTGCACAAATCTCCGGTAATATCCGGCCAATCCTATAAAGCTCCTTACCTCTGTTGGGGTGGTTGGACGCTCCCAATTCGAAACTGCTTCTATTTTGGAGGGGTCAACCAACACTCCTTCTTTATTAATCACATGCCCTAAGAATTGCACCTCCTCCTTCCAGAATTCACACTTCGAGAACTTGGCATACAACTGCTCTTTCCTGAGAATTCCTAGGGCTATCCTCAGATGCTCAGCGTGTTCTACTTTCGTTTTAGAATAGATAAGAATGTCATCAATGAAAACTATGACGAATTTGTCCAAATATTTCTTGAACACTCTATTCATCAAGTCCATAAAGGCTGCGGGGGCGTTGGTTAGTCCAAATGACATCACCAAGAACTCGTAATGTCCATAACGGGTACGAAATGCAGTCTTAGAACTCGTAATGTCCATAACGGGTACGAAATGCAGTCTTAGGAATATCCTCGGGTTTAATCTTCAACTGGTGATATCCCGTTCTCAAGTCAATCTTGGAAAAGTATACAGCACCTCTTAGCTGATCGAACAAATCATCGATTCTTGGTAAAGGATACTTGTTCTTTATGGTTAACTTGTTTAATTCGCGATAGTCGATGCATAATCTCATGCTCCCATCTTTCTTCTTAACAAACAACACTGGTGCGCCCCAAGGCGACACACTAGGTCTTATAAAACCTTTCTCTAACAGTTCTTGCAACTGGGTAGCCAGCTCCTTCATCTCTACTGGCGCTAATCTGTACGGGGCCTTGGATACTGGCGCCGTCCCGGGGGCTAGCTCAATCGCAAACTCAATTTCTCTGTCAGGTGGTAACCCTGGAAGGTCTTGGGGAAACACATCCTCGAATTCATTTACTACTGGAATATCTCGCAAATTGGGTACCTCCTTCTGGGTGTCCACCACGTAAGCTAAGTAAGCTTCGTTTCCCTTTCGCAACAATCTCTTGGTTTGGGCCATGGTTAAGAATTTTTGTGTCTGTCTTATCCCTTTAATCACTATATCTTTCTTCCCTAGGGTACTAAGTCTAATCTTCTTTCCTTTCCAATCTATCTGAGCATTATTACGGGACAACCAATCCATTCCTAAAATAACATCAAACTCCCCTAACTTGAAAGGAATCAAATCAACAGAAGAAGATTGATCTCCTATTTTTAACTCACATTCGGGGTGAATCTGATTAACTAGGACTATCTCATGATTGGCTATCTCTACTTGCAAGGAATCTCTCAGGGGTTGAGCCTTAAGTCTTAACTTATGAGCAAAGTCCTTTGATATAAAAGATCTAGTCGCTCCGGAATCAAATAAAACATTTGCACCCACTGAGTTTAGGGAAAAAGTACCTGCTATCACATCGGTATCCCTCACCGCATCCTGCACTGTCATGTTAAAAGTTCTGGCTGTTGCTGGCTTGTTAGAGGCAGCCTTGCTGACCCCTGATGCTGCTGGCTTGCCCTTTGGACAATTTCTTGATATGTGTCCCTGCTGACCACAATTATAACAAGTAGGGCTCTTTCTGTCACTAAGGGAATCCCTGGTACAAGAACTAGCATAATGGCCTGGCCGTCCACATTTATAACAAGTTGTCAAACCCCTTTTACATACACCTAGATGTCTCTTTCCACAAGTGGCACATATCGGAAAGGAAGGTCGAAAGGATTGGGACTATGGTGCCCCCGACTGCTTATTACTTTGGTTTATGTTGGGGTTCATGGTTGACCTGGATCCTTCATTTTTACCAGGTAGGGAAAACGCCCTGCGATTGAACTTATTTGAAGGGTTACCTCCATTGGAACCCCCTCCCATACTCACGTGCTTCCTTTTTCTTCCTCCTCTCTCTTTCTGAACTTGGTCAATGTCTGCTTCTGCGATTGAGGCTTTCTGTACTAGGGTGGCATAATCTGAAATTTCCAAAATAGCCACTCGATTCTGGATCCCTGGTCTCAACCCTTGCTGAAACCTACTAGCTTTCTTTTCTTCCGTGTCCACAAACTCGGGCACGAACCTTGACAGTTCAGTAAACTTCGCTTCATACTCCGCTACTGATAAATTATTTTGCTTTAGCTCCAAGAACTTGAGCTCCATCTGAGTTTTCATGAACCTCGGAAAATATTTTTCCAAAAATAACTGCTTAAACCTTTCCCAAGCTATCACAGCACCTGCTTCCATATTTCTCTTGGCCTCCCACCAGTAGTTGGCCTCTCCCTTTAACATGTATGATGCAAAAACAGTCTTTTGTGCCTCCTCGATGCTTAGAATCTCAAATGACTTTTCCATCTCCTTAATCCATGCTCTCGCCTCTACTGGGTCGGCCGATCCTGTAAACTCAGGAGGCTTTAGTGATTTAAAGGCCCTGAAAGAGTTGGCCACATTACTGCTATCTCCTTGAGGTGGTTGGGGTTGTCAAACGAAATTTTGTCTAAGCAAATCCATGAATTGACCCATAGGGTCTCTATTCCGATCTTCCCTCTCTTGCTCAACCTCAGTTTCTTCCCTTTCATCCTCAAACTCCGCGGTGTAGAAGGTTTCATCTCTTTCCCCATACTGGGAGTCTTCCTGCTCATTGTAATCTTCGTCATATTCTTCATCATACTCAGGGTTTTAAACATGTTGGTTGTGACTCTCTTGGTCGATAGACTCATGGGGATTGGCCCTAGTTCCCATTCTTCGCGGAGGCATCTTACTGAAATTTGGAAAACCATATTAAATTTATGCACCTGTTTTGTAGGATTTCTCCTTACACAATGATAGTATATTTGGGATTTAGGATCCCCAGTTCTATATATGATGGCAATTTAATCGGAAAAATGCGCACAGATAAAGATCAAACACACTGGTGACCATGTCACTAAAACTGGCGTAACTGAAACGGAAACCATATATACATAGTGCTGCCAAACTACAACATCTGAACCAACATCATCGTTTTAGAGTACAACTTCCTGGTAACAACAACTAGCATAAAAGTGAAATACAAAGTCTATCCATCTAGTCTGCCTACGGGAAACTATATACAACAAAACAAACCCTCCAAAAATCGGCACTATACTGTGGTCGGGAAAGACTAGTAGGCTAGACTACCATATCACTGTATCTGGAATCAGCCATGAGCGCGGGTCAGGGCCCTCACCCTGATCATCGCAAGACGGACGATCTCCTCAGTATCAAATCGGGACACTCTGCCACCTCCATCTGTCTGTAAAGCTCTAATCCTCGCTCGTGCCCGGCGCTCGATGCGGGTCACCTCCCTCCTAAAAGCCTGAGGGCGAAGGGTCCTCCTGACACGCTGGAGCCTAAGCCTCTCATTCCTCTCTGCGGCAAGCTGTAGTTGAGACTCTGCCAACCTGGCCTCTGCTGCGGTCAAGTCTGTCATCATCCTACTCACCATCCATCCATGCACAGAAACCGGTATACCATCTAGGGGGACATGGGGTGGAGTGACGGGGCTCGCTGGCGGGACATCCTCTGCCTGAGTGGGCTCTGGGGTCTGCTCCTCATGATCCTCAGGAGGACTCAGCGGGTGAGGTGGGGGACTAGGGGGACTCCCAGGGGGAAGTGGAGGTAAGACAGAAACTGGACTCCCCGAGTCGCCCCAACCCTGCTCCTCAGCCTGAGCCTCACTCTCCATCTCCTCCTCCTAATCTATCTCATCAAACTCAGTGGCCGGAGCCCACTCTAGGTCCTCCTCTGGATCCTCCTCCGGGTCCTCCTCCTGATGCTCATCTCCTGATCTCTCATAGTGTGGGTCTGAGGCCCGAAGTATCTCCTCATCATGCTGCCGCTCAAACCCCTCTGGGTCTGGGATATCGCCCACCTACACAATAACGAACTATATTACTATCATGGTATTTAAGAGTTCCCATAAGGGTTTTAGGTGAACCTGGCAAGGGTTCTTATTATCTTAGTGAGTTTATAATTATAACGTCTCATCATCTCTGGGATGTCTAACTCTTGCTCTGATACCATCTCTGTAACAGCCCCAGATCCGGGGTCAGGAATCTGGTCGTTACGGTCATCATTCCATACATCATAGTTGACTTGAATCAATATAAATAAACAACATGCTATGACCCCACCATCTAGCTCACACACACACACACACACACACAAGTTATAGTCCCAGAGATGAACTTGAAATAAGTACTGCTAACAGGGTCCACATACATATCATAAGTGATTACAAACCCAAATATAATTTACAGGTTTATGTTTGCTGCCACTTCTTAAGTTATGTCATACATATAATTAAAAGCTGAATCCAACTACCAGTCTATAACACTAGTAGGTTCTACCTCAGCTATGGCGGCTGTAGTATCAAGGGAGATTCCTCTGGGTTCCCAAACCCTCTTGCGGCTGGTGGTACGAACCATCTGGTTTATCTGTTGTGGTGATATATATAAAAACAAGCAAGGGTGAGCAACAAGGCCCACCAAAATAATACTGAGCTGATAACAATGTGTATAATCAAGTATCATCTATCAAAATAAGCATTTAGCTCATATCCTAGTCTGGAAATAAAATCACTGTAAAATATTTTCAATCTATCTTCAAAGTTCATCTGATTCCAAATATCTTTTCCAAAAATCATATACCTTTTCATAAATTCATATTCTTTCTGGTAAACTCATATACTGAAATAAACTGGAATACTCTTGAGTGAACTTTCTCTTTCTGAAAACTTGCATAAAACTGAATGACTGGAATAAACTTTCTTTTCTGAAAACTTGCATAAAACTGAGTAACTGGAATAATTTCTCTTTCTCTGAAAACTTGCACAAAATGTGCTCATTCATGAATAGTGAACTGTAGAT
Organism: Heracleum sosnowskyi; assembly: GCA_030848705.1. Taxonomy (NCBI): domain Eukaryota; kingdom Viridiplantae; phylum Streptophyta; class Magnoliopsida; order Apiales; family Apiaceae; genus Heracleum; species Heracleum sosnowskyi. The sequence goes on from CM061238.1 coordinate 37,269,640, forward strand.
GGAGATGCTAGGCGCCGAGGATACCCCTGCGATGATCAGTCGCAAGCTGTATCCCCTTGCTGTTTTTCTACGTAGAAGGGAAGATAATCAGTCTCACACCGACTTACCTCCCCGCCAATCGGTTGTAGGCAGGAAGAACAGACCCGTTCATAGACGGTCGATTCTGTTACTCTCCACTTATCCTACGGTCGGGCACTGATAATCATCTAAGGGAAGAACAGACCCGTTCACCAGTCCGTCGACCATATTGTAATTCCCTTAGGGGACCGGCACTACTCAGTCCCTTACATATCTCCAAGTTCGAGTAAATCCATAACACTGAAACATAAAGTTCATTTCCCTTTTTCCCCAAGTATACAACTCCGCAAAGTAGTCGTATCTGGTTGGAAAGGAAATTCACTCATATTTCCCAGGCTGATGCCTGTTAATGGATATCACTGATTTCACTGATCTTACTTCTCGAGTTTTGAGGAAATAATCAAAATCATTTTGATGGTAGTATATCAGACTGATAATTTCATTGATTTAAAAAGATTTAGGACCGGGCAGTCTACTGGAAACAAGCATAAAATCTTGAGAAAGGTTCCATGCATCTTTGTAGTTTGAGCGAACATTTAAGTCTTTCTGAATATAGACTTAAAAGGGAAATAGATTTGGGAACCTTCTCTAATTATGTTTATAATTGACTGAATAAAACTTTATTAGCTATCTAGGGTTTAAAATAGTTTTCACAAAATACTTCCTTAAGAAGTAGGGCTTTAAATAATTAATGCAAACTATATTTAATATAGAATATTTATTTAGAAATAATTTCTAAGTACTCTCTTAACAAAAGGGTAGATAATAACTATTCATCGTATATTTAAATATACCCTTAATAGATTAAACTCCAATTAGTCTTTAGTTTGTAAATCATTTATCGGGATTAATTATAATAACACAATAAAATAACCCTAGATAGCAACTGATACCATTCCCGGTCCATAGCGTATGTACAGAGTATATACCCCCTCCTGAGGGTTTTTCTTAACATATCGGCTTATAGATATTGCCGTATCCACAGCTTATAAGTTCAACTCATATCAATAACTTTTAATTAACATCATAGATAACATTTTGAAAACATAAACATATAGCATATATCTCAAAACCTTTTATTCATCACCACAACAGTTTAAAAAAAAAGTATAGGTTTGAAAACTTGCCTGATCTCTGTGTCTGAGGGTGGTGTCTGGCGGTGGTCCGGTAATCTATCAACAATAAAGATATCTTTTGTCAGCAACTCGTACTTAGGGATTGAGCAAACATTACACTTAAGTTTAAACACCACACCAAGCAACTATATGATCATAACTCTTGCAATCTCTACTAACATCTTATAATTAGGCACTTGTTTGCTATCAAGGGACATCATTCCAACTTGTCCTTGGTCTACTTGAATCTATAAGTGTTCTAGAGTCAACCTCTTATGATCCATTTCAAGATTTTCAACTCGTTCTCAGGGTTTTTCTAAAGTGGTATTCAAGTGCTTGCTTTAAGGGGTTCCTCGCACTTAGCCTTACTTCGAACATTTTTATAAAATCGAAAAATGATCATTTTCACACAAGGTTTTCTCCTATACTTTCCTTACTGTCTCTACTATTTAATTACCAAAATTAGCTCCTGCAATGATCAAGTCAAGAGAGCTTTATTTCAGTTACAAACTTATCTTCTCGTTTCTGAACCACTTTTACTAATTTGACCATATCTCCTAAAACGTAAGTCGGATAGTTCCGATTCTTGCGCCAAAACAATATACGTTCACAAATCTATAAGTACAAGTCATATACTCATCAAGGTCAGAGACCTATCTCGACTGTTAAGCTCTGTTTTCAAAGGTTTTAGAAATTTCGGCATTACGACGGCTATACATCGGATAATCCCAAAATCCAAACACTCCAAATATCATACTCTCTACTCCAACAACTCATACATGTTATTCAACATCCAACCAAGGCCTACCACTGCCAAGCCTCCACATAAACCAATTTAACATTCATCCAAACCCAATCATAACCATAATGTCCTACATATACATCAAATCTCTATAACTCATCTAAATCATCAAAAATGAAATTATGATGTTAAGCCGAATACAATATAATCAAATATATATGAGAATAACAATAATCAAGAACACTGTTTATGAATCAAATAAACTGTAATTGTATTAACAGATTCTCTCTTTATGATGTTAATGAATCACAAAGAGCTTCTAGGTTACAAGAATAATAATCAATAATCGCATCCCTTTTAGGGATAACCTATCTATGTTTATACAGTACACAGCTACATACAATCCATCTCTAATTGATATTCCTATAAGTTAGCTATACAATTCATATCAATTAAAGATTGCTTCTTATCTTCTATTCCGTTTCCTTAGCTGTATCAATATATTCTGCTTCTTTCCATCTTCAGAATATATTGCTTCTAGAATATTCAATTTAGCACCGACAGCTAATTCAACTATCACCACGTCAGACTTTAACAAACTCTGACTAGCTTCAATGTAAACTCTGATGAGCACCTGTTGCTTAAACACTGATGAACAAACGTCACCAATTATATCTAACAATCTCCCCCAACTTGTGCATAATAATAAAAATGTACAAGTTAAACAGATAATTGATGATGTCAAAACATATAACAAATGCAGTGTTTAAAATATATCAGAGTTTAACTTTATCTTAGAATAGAAAACATTAAAAAATTACAGTCAGACTTTACTTGATTTCTTCAATATCAGGCACTGTCCTGATATAGTCTGTAAGCAATCTTCGTTCAGCTCTCTCTAGCTCAGCAATCATAATCTCTTTCAGCTCCTTCAATTCTGGATCACTTTCACCAGTTTGATATATGGCAGCCCTCAGAGAATATATGCTGTTTCTTCTCATATCATTGCCCAGTCTTATTATAAATGCTTTATCAGATTCCAAATTGAATTCCAACACCTTTATTCCAAGAGCTGTAGAGAGCTTTGCACTATTTCTTCTCATCTCAACAAGATTTCCATGAGCATCTTTGTACTTAGGAATGTAAGCACTTGTAATTTTAGCACCACTGAGAACCTTTGCTCTCATCATCCTTACTCTCAAAACTTCAGCAGCATTTTGAGTCCTTTGATTTCTGACTTTGAGTAGATATAAGACATATTCTAACTCTTCAGCCATTTTCAAGTGTATATCATTTTCACCTATTCTGTATACTCTGCCATCAGCCATGAAGTATAACAGAAAGTCCTTCCTAAGTCCCTTATGATGAATTAACTGAACAGACTCTAGCTTGTCAAGGCTCTCTTGAGTAACCCCAACACCAGGTTCTGCCAGTGAAGTTTGATCCATTGGACTGTTATGAATCCTCTTTTCTCTGTGTGATCCCAGACCTGATTTATCTCTTCCTTCCTTGCCCATAGTAGTCCTACTTTGCAGTATGTTAACAGAACTAGGGTTCAGAGTTTGTGGTAGAGTTGGTCTTGTGAAAGTGTTTAGCAGTTGAGAAGAGAGTGGTGTTTGAACAACTTGAGCAACGTCAGAGGTTGTCAATTCCTTAGTAGATCTATCAACTTGAGCTTTGTCAGAGGTTGAATAATTCTTCTTTGGTAACTGTCCTTCTTCTTCCAGTTTACCCTTACCCTTATCAGTATTTGCAATTACAGGCCTCCTGGTGTATTGTATACTCTGTTGAGTATTTTCTTTAATAAAAATTCCAGTTTCTTTCTTTCTAGGAGCCTTTACTGATTTCTTCTTATAAGTTCCAGAAACAACTTTCTTCTTATGTTCTTCTGCTAGCATTTGTTCTTCTGCTTGAATATCTTCAACAGTAGCATGTTGACCATGCTCAGCTAGAAACAACTGAGTTGTAACTTCTTCATCAGTAATTGGAGATTGAGAAGAAAGAAGTAAACTTCTTACTCTTGAAGAAGACTGCCCTCCAGTGTTTATTCCTTTTCCAGCATTAGCCTGAGCATCAGAGTTTGACCTCCTCCCTTGCTCTTGAACATTCTTTTTCCTTTGTTCTTTATCTTTTGTACCACCATCAGTGGTATCATCCTTCCGAGTCAGAGTTTGAGAGCTCTTGCATTTGTCTTTAGATACTCTCTCCCCCTTTTTGACATCATCAGAAATCAATACTGATGTGAGCAGTTCCAAGGAATTAGCAATTGCATCCAGCTTATTTGACATTGCAGCTTGATTCTCTTCAACTTTTGACAATCTGGAGTTAAAAGCCTTCTGTTCTTTACACAAAGAGATATATAGAGATTTATCCTTTTGCAGTGTAAGTTCCCTTGCAGCTATGTCATTCCTTAGACCATCAATAACCTTGTCAGTACCATCAAAACGATTATTTAATGATTTGACTTGGACTATTGTAGCTTTGAGATGAGTTAAAAGTTCAGGATTTTGAATCTCCTTTGAAGACTTGGTCACAAAATCAGCACCTCTTTCATCAGAAAAGATAGTTTCTCTGCTTGACCAATTGGAGAAATACATATCCTGGAAATGAGCATCTGTAGCGCGTTGAGCAGAAATTCTTTGAGAATTGTCAACAGAGTTTGCAGAAGAATCAGCATTAGAAGAATCATGAACATCTTCTTCAGCATCATCTTGTGCTCCCTCATGAAGATCAGAGTTTACAATAACATTTTCTGCAGCTTCTTCAACATTCTCTGCAGTAACTTCAACTTTTTCTACTACAGCTTCATCTTTCTCAGCATCTTCTTCTATTGCTGGAACAGCTTCTTCTACTATCATTTGCTTCTCAGCATTTTCAACAATCTGCTCAGAAGAGACAGATTTTGCTGCCTGATCAACCTCTTCACCAACGTCAATAACTTGATTAGTGACAGAGAGAATCTCTGTATGAGTTGCCATTGACTCTTCAAGTACCAGAGTGGCCTGATCAGCTGCCACATCCTCAGTATCACAAACACTGATACTAGGATGTGCTTCCAAATTTTCAATATCCTGATTCTCAGAAACTCTGTTGTTAGAGTATGCAGCAGTTGCCTCAACTACATCATCTTTAGATGTAGGAGCTTCGACATCAGCACTTACTTTTTCAGGCATAGGTGCTGCTTCAGCATTTTCAGCATCCTCCTGAACAAGAACTTCAGGAGCTTCAACATTTGTAGCATCAATATTTTCAACAATTTCAGATTCAGAAACATCCAGCTCTTCAAAAAGATAGTCAGCCACTAACTTTCTTCTTTTCTGATGTGAAGTCTCATCTGCAACATCAAAAGATGGCCTATTTGCCCTTCTTTTCTTCCTTGAAGGTCCAACAGAGGTTGACACCCCAACATCAGCAGATGTTTTAGAAATCCTAGCTGGCTTAGAACCCATATGTTTAGTCCTACCACTAGATTTTGGTTGAGTTGGAAGAACAGTAATTAGAGGTTCGGGCTGTGGTTCAGATTGGGTTTGTGTAGAATCGATCAAAAACTGTTGAATCAACTCAGGTAACAAGAAATCACCTACATTACCTTTCTTGACATCCTTGTTAATAAGATCAGAGAATACTCTTTTGTGCAGTTTAAAACAAGGAATAATATCATTATCATTTAGATCTACCCCAGGAACACAAACAGAGAATAAAATCTGACAAAAACGAGCAAAGTAAACTACCCTCCTGTTTTCAGTCATTTTCTCACCCAAATTAGTCAAAACTAATCTTGCAAAATCAAAGTTAGTACCATAAAGTAAAGAGTACCCGATTTGCAGACTATCAGTCGGTATTGCATCCCAGTTGGTGCACTTCTTTCCGAAAGTTCTGGTAATGCAATCGAAGAAAAAACTCCACTCCTTTCTTAAGAATGGACGCTTCAATTGACCAATCTTTGCTAAAGACCCAGTGTATCCAATGGCTTGCATCATTCGTTGAAGATCAGTATCACCAACATCAATGGTGTACGCATCAGACTCTGCAAAGCCCATTGCTTCACGAACAGTTCCTGGAGTAATGACATACTCTGTCTCTTGAAACTCAAACACAATCGACGGAGTTCCAGAATCACCACCGTCATCATAGACACCAGTCTCCCAGAAAGCTTTGATCTGAGATCCATAAAGCTTTCCAGGCTCCACCAAAGCACGCCCAATTTCCGATTGAGCAAGGAAATTCTGCAGTAAATGAAACGCCTCCGGTGCGTTCTCATTGCTAAGAGGTGCAGCATAGTTATTTGGGACAAAATCTAATCCAACAGAGTTAAACATAGAGGTTGCCATTAGTAAGATTTGAAAGAAATCAAAGAAATTGATGCAAAAGCTGCGTAAGAGTTTGTGAGCAGGGAAGTGTTTGTGAATATGTGTGTGTGTAAATTGAAGTAAGATGTGAAAGGTTTAGACGTATGTGTGTGTATTGTATAAATATGAAATTCAAAATTAAAAACTGAACAGTTTTTAATCATTAATACACAACTGTCTTACTCCTTTAATTATGTGAGTGGGACACGTGGCACACATGTAATGACTAACAGCAAGTAATTGACAGTTTCCAATGCGCATGCGCAGTAAAAACAGCAATAATTACCGCCTGTACACTTTTCTAGGAAATTAACCTCTCTCCTCTGTTTAAAACATTCTTAATCAACTGTCCAATCATACTCTTTTTTTTTTAAATTTTCAAAACAAATGTCTTTTTCTCAAAATTATAATATGTCTGAAACCAACAAAATTTATTTTAATCACCAGAGATTAAAATTAAATTACCTCGGCGTAGAGTACATAATTCATCAGTGTTTACCAATCCTACTCCTTTAGAAACAAACTCTTTTCACAAACTGTACAGATGTGAGTATTTGTGTGTGAATTAGCAGAGTTTACTGAATATGAATATTTAGACCATCTCAAAGTGCATAAAATCCATGAACTAAAGTAGTAAAAACTGGTTGCCTAAACTCTCATGTATAACATAAAATCTGATTTTTATATCTAAACTCTGTATACTGATATCCTTTCATTTGGATATATCTTTTATTTTTCACCCCCTTCATATATATATATATAGATTTTTTTTATTTTTTTTTTATTTTTCCAGTAATCAGTGGTTGACACTAGTCACCAAAAATCAAAGATTTTAGCCCTTATTTCATACAATAAGTTCTTGGATCTTCCTAGGCACAACATGATCTCAAAGGAATTTGTGCTCTTTTTGGCATCTTTTGATTCGAGGGTGAATTATTTGCAATTAATAATCAGAGTTTAGATTTTTCATCAGTTTAATACAATTAATTTATGAGAGAAAATGCAAACAGCTAATACAACCTCAGTATATAGCATCAATAAACTAAGAGATGCTATAAATATACAGACAGTATCATGCTGTGTAAAATTTCTGTGCACTTTGTAATCAGAATTTATAATACTTAGAAGGATTCATGATTACTTACTGAAAATCATGCTTCATACATTTTTCTTCATCAGTCCATGTGTTTCAGACAAAAATCATAATCAGAGTTTAACATCAGACTTTAACCGACAGAGTATGACTGACAGAGTATGACTAACAGAGTTTTCTTATCAGAGTTTATCATGCTGGTGCAAATAACAGTTAACACATACAAAGAATCATGAGCATAAAATCATGTATAGAGTTTGAATCTAACCAGCATCTCTAGTCAAAACCAGAGATCATTCCAAGTTCATTTACCAGCCTTGTAAAGGTAGCTTCACTCAAAGGTTTGGTGAAGATATCTGCAAGCTGTTGGTCTGTAGATACAAAATGAAGCTCAATATCTCCTTCTTCTACATGTTCTCTGATAAAATGATACCTTATGCTGATGTGCTTGGTCATGGAGTGCTGTACTGGATTACCTGTCATAGCAATAGCACTTTGATTATCAAAGTAAATAGGTATTTTAGAGTACCTTAATCCATAGTCCAGCAACTGATTCTTCATCCATAAAATCTGTGCACAACAGCTACCAACAGCTATGTACTCTGCTTCTGCAGTGGATGTTGAGATTGACTTTTGTTTCTTGTTGTACCAAGAAACTAACCTGTCACCTAAAAATTGACAGCTTCCACTTGTGCTCTTTCTATCTATCTTACAGCCTGCAAAATCTGCATCAGAGTAACCAATTAATTTAAACTCTGATTCTCTAGGATACCACAAGCCTAAGGTTATGGTTCCTTTAAGATACTTAAAGATCCTTTTCACAGCTGTTAGATGTGGCTCTCTGGGGTCTGCTTGGAATCTTGCACAAAGACATGTGGCATACATGATGTCTGGTCTGCTTGCAGTAAGATACAACAGAGACCCTATCATGCCTCTATAGTTTGTCATATCGACTGGTGCCCCACTGTCCTTGTCTAGCTTTGTTGCAGTTGCCATGGGAGTTGTGGCAGATGTGAAAGTGTTTGTCCTAAATCCAATCATGTATGATGAGTTAGGAAGAACTTTCTTGTATTCTTATTTGATTTTATTAATGTTAATAAAAGACTTGTTTTGTTTTTATTACGGGCCTTATCTATTTAAAGTGTTTTAAATAAGATGTTCCATAGTTTAGAGTAAACCTTCTAGAATTATAATGAGATTATAATAGTGAGATCTAGAAGATGATAACTCTAGACTTAAACAGTTCCTGATCATAGGATAACTAATCGGAAGTTGGTGAATCCGCAAAGATTGGTACATACTATGCTTGCTCCCGTCAGGAGGATGTCTGTTCTCATAGGCATTTGTGTGGTGACACTATAGCTAGTATGTAGGTGCTTGTTAGGGAATAAGTTCACTGAACATGACTCGATAAGTTGAATAGCTAATGGAGTTTACTCACGTGTCAATAGTTATTCACTGAGTGATAGTTGTACAAGTGTCCTTAGACTTGAGATCGTTAGAGTTATCTTGTATATAATGAACTATGCTTTGGATTAGTCCTTAGTCTCAAGGACATCCATTAGGTCTATTCTGGGCATAGGGATTTGTGTATGGAGATAGTTAACGTCAATAGAGGATCTACCCCTTCCAGTATAGGAAGAGAATATCCTATGTTATTCTTAGTATGCGAGTTCTGGAATCTCTGGCCAGAGTGTATGAAATTAGAAAGGAGTTTCTAATTTGCATTAATATGAACTTAGCATTATGAATAAGAAATCATATGATTAAATTTGATAGGCCTGACACGAGATCCATGCCTTATATTTAATCGGGATATTGTAGGGTAGAAGGAATGATTGTACTGTAACTAGTCACTGACAGGTTCTTGGTATTCTAAGCAGTGAATTCATATTATCCGGATAGTCGCGATATGTTGAGAAGCATCACTCACGATGTAGAATAAATATAATTAATCAGTTAATTATATTTAATGAATTTTAGAATTCATATAAATAAATAAAAAGTTTATTATTATTTATTTCTACTACCGGCTTAATATTGAACCTACAGGGTCACACCATAAAAAGATTAATTTATTGATGAAGGTATTTTGAGAGAGAATAATAATAATGATTAAAATAGTTTTAATTATTATTTAAACATTTTATAAGAGAAAGTGAGGGATTTATATATTAATATATATTGATATATTAAATATACTAACCCTACTTGAGCCCTATATAAAGGATGAGATGAGAAGAGATAGACACACTTTTGTTTTTGTGAAAAACCTAGTTGCCTCCTTTCTTCTTCATCTCTCTCTCTCTCTCTCTCTCAAAAGAAAAAGGAAAACCTCCATTTTATAAAGCTTCAAGTTTTATAAAAAGCTTCATCGAAGAATTATTCTTGGTGGATACCGGTAGAGGGCTTCACACTCTGAGAAGCTACTGCTAACGATCATCTCGATTCAAAGCTTCGATTTTTCAAGGTAAGATTTTGATTCCACATCATTTTACAGTTTTCTATATGTGCGATATATGGATTTTACGAAATAAAATGTTATTTCATGCTTCCGCTCATCCTTATATTCCTTCATTGGTATCAGAGCTAGGTTGTTGCATATAGAGAATCATGTAAAAAATTTAGATTTTTTGATGCATGTATGGATTTATTATGATTTTTGCAAGATTATTTAGATTTAATTATGAATTAATTCGAAATATTATTTGCATGAGATTTTGACCATTGATCTGGGTTCTACAAGTGTTGTGGATGATCTGGGTATTTTTTCATATTTTTGTGATGTGTAGATTATTTGTTATGAATTTTTAAAAATTGTTTTAATTAAAATTCATAAAATAATCAAGCATGTATATAAATATGAATTAAAAATTGCACAAGGACCCCATAACCACCTGGTAATTTTTTGCTACTGTCTGATTTGAGAAATCATATTCCTGTAATTTTTATTAATTAATTAATTAATTGTTAATTAATTTATTAATATTAAAATTAAGATATTTGTAATAAAAGTTATTACTAGTTAAAGGAGTAAGTGTAACAGTTATATTACATGAAAAGGCACCAGTTACAAAAGCACTGACACATCACAACGGTCGGCTGACAAAAGAAAAAAAAACTGGTCAGCTGCTGCCCGCGCGCGTGGATGACAACCGGCGGAAAGGGGGGTCGCGCATTTAGGAAATGCGTGACAGGGGCTATGGCGCATGAGCGTCATGCGTTACAGCATTTAATGGACTTAAACTGTTGTAACGCATTCCATAAATGCGTTACATAGTGTGGCGCATTTATGAAATGCGTTACAGCCCTTCTGCCACATTAAATTTGATTTTTTGGGAGTTTCGTAACTCCGTTTTGGGCGTGCAATATATCGTTGGATTCGTTTTTTCGAGACGGATCTAATGGAGTGGTCAAATATTGTTTATATAAAAGTTTTGAACTGTTTATATTCCCGGAAGTGTTTTAAAGCATGTTTTAATTGTTTTAATTGCTTTTCAATACTATAATAAATTCATACATCATTATATCATTGTATGACATGATATTACTAGCATGCTTACATGTTTATTTATGTTTATATATGAGATATATGCCTAAGTTTACCATACGATGATAGATTTAGGTGAACTTAAATCAAAATAAGGCGTGCTCTAGAAAATCTAGAATAGGAATCGTTTCTTGCCTTAACAATAATATTATGAGTACAACCATGAGATTCTTATGTTTATGAAACATAGAGTGAAATACTCTTTTGATGTTGAAAATGAAAATTTCTGTCTAGGCCGTTGGGTTTTAAGCGGGACCGATGTGACCCCTCCAACACACTGGGAATTTTTCATTTAAATATCATAATTGTATTTTGTTCAAGAAAAAGAGAATCTTCTAGTAATATGATTATGGTTGTAACATAATATAATCCCTCTAAAATTAAATAATATCAAGTAGTAATTGGCCAATGACACAACGGGCTTGTGTCGGTCATAGCCTTCCAACATGGTAGAAAGTAGTTCTTATTTTTGAATCATTATCGTTTCGTGCTACAGCCGAGGGCTTTGATTTCGAAATAAGAAATACTTGTCTATTACATAGAGATGTGTACAATGAATTAGAATCTAATTGTCGTTACGTGCTACAACCGTGGGCTGTTGGAAACTGATTCAATTGTATGAAATGTTGGGTTAGACTTGACTTAGAATATTGAGTTTGTCGTGCTACAGCCGTGACTCAATTATTCAAGAGGCTAAAGTTTTATTAGGGAATAACATGAGATGTAATTGACAAGAGTTGTCTACCTACTGAACATCACATGGCGTTTCGTGCCACAGCCGAGGTTGTGTGATGGAATGTAGGATCCCTATTCCCACTAGCATTATGAATGCTTAATTTTTCACTTAGGGGTTGTATAAATTAGGTAAACTAGTGGGAGCCACTTATGAATAAATACCCGATTCATATAGTGTTTTAAAATGAAATTGAATATTTGCTAAGTGTTGTTATGTGTTTATCATTTACAGATTTACTATATACATTATGTCTTCTGCACTATCACTCCGGAGCATACTGGATGCTCACAAATTGACTGGTCCTAATTTTGCTGACTGGCTTCGAAACCTGAAAATTGTTCTCAGGGTTGAGAAGCTGGAATATGTGCTTAACTCACCTAAGCCTGCTGAACCTGCTGACGATGCACATAATGATGAACATGTTGTGTATCGTAAGTGGATAGATGATGCAAATGTTGCTCAATGTATCATGCTAGCTTCCATGAACATTGAGCTACAGAAGCAGCATGAGCATATGGATGCTCACACTATCCTAACGCATCTACAAGAGTTGTATGATGTGGCAGGGAGGACAGCTCGATATGATATATCGAAGGAGCTGTTCCGCTGTAGGATGTCTGAGGGATCGTCTGTGAATGACCATGTACTTAAGATGATCAATTTGATTAAACATCTTGGACAACTTGGTTTCAACATGGATGGGGAGTTGAGTCAAGACTTGGTCTTGCAATCACTTCCGGGTTCGTTTTCGCAGTTTGTTGTGAACTTTCATATGAATAAGTTGGACGCCAGCCTGGCTGAACTCCACAACATGTTGAAGACTGCGGAATCGAATTTTCCCTCTAAGAAGAGTTCTGTTCTTCTAATTGGTGAAGGTTCCAATCTTAAGAAAAGGAAGAAGAACCCTCCCAAGAAGAAGAAAGTAGGTGAGAAAAGGCATGTTCCACCAAAAGCTGAAGACCCCAAAAGCAAAGCTGTTTGCTTCCACTGTAACAAGGTGGGGCACTGGAAGAGGAACTGCAAGGTTTACCTTGCAGAATTGAAGAAGAAGAAGGGTAGTGAGACTGCCGCTTCTGATTCAGGTATGTTCATGATTGAAGTGAATATGTCATTAAATCAAATTTCTACTTGGGTATTAGATACCTCCTGTGGTTCTCACATTTGCAATTCGTTGCAGGGACTAAGGAGAAGTAGGACTCTTGAGGAAGAGGAGGTGATTCTACGGATGGGAAATGGAGCAAGAGTTGCTGCTGAAGCTGTAGGATCATTTGATTTACATATGCCTACGGGCAAGACTATTGTTTTAAATAATTGTTATTTTGTTCCCTCGATTGTGAGGAATATTATTTCTATTCCCATGTTAGACTTGGCTGGATTTTTGTTTGTTATTCAGAATAATGAATGTTCAATTCTTAGAGATAATGTTCTTTATGGTAGTGGTATTTTAAATAATGGTCTGTATGTATGTGACGTAGAGCATAATTTACTACAAATTGAACGTACTAATAAAAGGAAAAGGGATGATGAAAATCTCACCTATTTATGGCACTGCAGACTTGGTCATATTAGTGAAAATAGACTTCGTACATTGCATAAGGAAGGGTTACTTGAACCCTTTGATTTTGAATCATATCCTACATGCGAGTCTTGTCTATTGGGTAAAATGACCAAATCTCCATTTAGTGGACATGGAGAGAGGGCTGCAGATTTGCTAGGATTGGTACACACAGATGTATGTGGACCGATGTCTACGCAAGCCATGGGTGGATTTTCATACTTCATTACTTTCACAGATGATCGATCTAGATTCGGATATGTGTATTTGATGAAACACAAGTCTGAAGCCTTTGAAAAGTTCAAAGAATACAAGAATGAAGTGGAGAAACAAACCAAACATAGTATTAAAACCCTTCGATCAGATCGAGGTGGTGAATACTTGAATGGTGAGTTTCTAGATTATCTCAAAGAAAATGGTATAGTATCTCAGTGGACTCCTCCATATACTGCACAGTTGAATGGGGTATCTGAAAGGAGAAATCGAACTTTGTTAGACATGGTTCGATCCATGATGAGCTATGCAGATCTTCCAGTATTCCTTTGGGGTTATGCATTGGAAACCTCAGCATATTTACTGAATAAGGTGCCTTCCAAATCTGTTCCTCAAACACCATATGAGATATGGAAAGAAAGGAAACCGAGTCTTAAACACGTTAAGATTTGGGGATGTCCAGCTTATGTCAAGAAAGTTGACCCTGATAAGCTGGAATCTCGATCCGTTAAATGTAAGTTTGTGGGATATCCTAAAGAGACTTTAGGGTATTACTTTTACACCGATCATAGGGTATTTGTCTCCAGACATGCTACCTTCTTGGAAAAACAGTTTATCCTTGAAGGGAACAGTGGGAGCAAAATAGAACTTAATGAAGTTCAAGAAGCACAAACTACCACGGTTCAAGAGGAAACACCTGTTCAGACTGAACAACCTCCTGTGGAACAGCCCATTCGTAGGTCAGAGAGAGTGTCTCGCCAACCTGAGAGGTATTATGGCCTTGTCATTGAGAATGACAATGAGTTGTCAATCATTGATGATGACGACCCTATGACCTATAATGAGGCTATGAGTAGTATTGACTCAGAGAAATGGCAGAGTGCCATGAAATCCGAAATGGATTCTATGTATACCAACCAAGTATGGACTTTGGTTGAAGCACCCAAGGATGTGAAGCCTATTGGGTGCAAATGGGTATACAAGAGAAAGATTGGAGCAGATGGCGAGGTGGAGACCTATAAGGCCAGGCTCGTGGCAAAAGGATTCAGACAAAGGCAAGGGATTGACTTTGATGAAACTTTTTCGCCTGTAGCCCTGTTAAAATCGATTCGGATTTTGCTTGCCATTGCTGCTTACTACGACTATGAGATCTGGCAAATGGACGTGAAAACAGCCTTCCTCAATGGGAAACTTGAAGAGGAAGTGTATATGACACAGCCAGAGGGTTTTGTTTCCAAAGGGAATGAACACCTAGTGTGTAAGCTGCTACGGACCATATATGGATTAAGGCAAGCTTCTCGTAGATGGAACATCCGTTTTGATGAGACAATCAAAGAGTTTGATTTTATCAAAAACATAGATGAACCATGTGTCTACAAGAAGGTTAGAGGGAGTGTGGTAACATTTCTTGTGTTGTATGTGGATGACATACTTCTGATAGGAAATGATATACCGATGCTACAATCAGTCAAAGTGTGGCTATCAAAGAACTTCACTATGAAGGACATGGGAGAAGCATCCTACATTCTCGGTATGAAGATCTATAGAGATAGATCTAGAAGAATGATAGGTCTTACCCAGGGTACATACATCGAGAAAGTGCTTAAAAGGTTCAGCATGGAAAACTCCAAGAGAGGTCTCATACCAATGAGCCATGGAGTATCCCTTTCCAAGAAGATGTCTCCTAAGACACCTGAAGAAAGGGAGCGTATGAGTAAGATTCCTTATGCTTCGGCAATAGGATCTATCATGTACGCGATGTTATGTACTAGGCCTGATGTTGCTCATTCAATTAGTGTGACGAGCAGATATCAGTCCAATCCAGGTGAAGACCACTGGAAAGCAGTGAAGAACATCCTTAAGTATTTACGAAGGACTAAGGATATTTTTCTTGTTTTTGGTGGATCTGAGTTGAAAATAGAGGGTTATACTGACTCTAGTTTTCAATCAGAAAGTGATGATAGCACATCCATGTCAGGGTACGTGTTTACTCTAAATGGTGGAGCGATTAGTTGGAAGAGTTCCAAACAGTCTACAACGGCTGACTCCACAGCGGAAGCAGAGTATATAGCTGCAAGTGAGGCTGCAAAAGAGGCCGTTTGGATGAGGAAATTTGTTTCTGAGTTGGGAGTTGTTCCTAGCATTGAGGAGCCTATTGTGTTGTATTGTGATAACAACGCAACAATAGCACAAGCCAAGGAACCTAGGTCTCATAAAAATACCAAACATGTTTTGCGGCGCTTTCATTTGATTAGGGAGATCATTGAAAGAGGAGATGTCAAAATTGAGAGAGTTGACACACATAACAACGTAGCAGACCCACTCACAAAGACATTGTCTCAGATTCACTTTGATCGTCATAAAGAGAAGATGGGTATTAGATACCAGTGTGATTGGCTTTAGTTCAAGTGGGAGATTGAAAGTGTTTGTCCTAAATCCAATCATGTATGATGAGTTAGGAAGAACTTTCTTGTATTCTTATTTGATTTCATTAATGTTAATAAAAGACTTGTTTTGTTTTTATTACGGGCCTTATCTATTTAAAGTGTTTTAAATAAGATGTTCCATAGTTTAGAGTAAACCTTCTAGAATTATAATGAGATTATAATAGTGAGATCTAGAAGATGATAACTCTAGACTTAAACAGTTCCTGATCATAGGATAACTAATCGGAAGTTGGTGAATCCGCAAAGATTGGTACATACTATGCTTGCTCCCGTCAGGAGGATGTCTGTTCTCATAGGCATTTGTGTGGTGACACTATAGCTAGTATGTAGGTGCTTGTTAGGGAATAAGTTCACTGAACATGACTCGATAAGTTGAATAGCTAATGGAGTTTACTCACGTGTCAATAGTTATTCACTGAGTGATAGTTGTACAAGTGTCCTTAGACTTGAGATCGTTAGAGTTATCTTGTATATAATGAACTATGCTTTGGATTAGTCCTTAGTCTCAAGGACATCCATTAGGTCTATTCTGGGCATAGGGATTTGTGTATGGAGATAGTTAACGTCAATAGAGGATCTACCCCTTCCAGTATAGGAAGAGAATATCCTATGTTATTCTTAGTATGCGAGTTCTGGAATCTCTGGCCAGAGTGTATGAAATTAGAAAGGAGTTTCTAATTTGCATTAATATGAACTTAGCATTATGAATAAGAAATCATATGATTAAATTTGATAGGCCTGACACGAGATCCATGCCTTATATTTAATCGGGATATTGTAGGGTAGAAGGAATGATTGTACTGTAACTAGTCACTGACAGGTTCTTGGTATTCTAAGCAGTGAATTCATATTATCCGGATAGTCGCGATATGTTGAGAAGCATCACTCACGATGTAGAATAAATATAATTAATCAGTTAATTATATTTAATGAATTTTAGAATTCATATAAATAAATAAAAAGTTTATTATTATTTATTTCTACTACCGGCTTAATATTGAACCTACAGGGTCACACCATAAAAAGATTAATTTATTGATGAAGGTATTTTGAGAGAGAATAATAATAATGATTAAAATAGTTTTAATTATTATTTAAACATTTTATAAGAGAAAGTGAGGGATTTATATATTAATATATATTGATATATTAAATATACTAACCCTACTTGAGCCCTATATAAAGGATGAGATGAGAAGAGTTAGACACACTTTTGTTTTTGTGAAAAACCTAGTTGCCTCCTTTCTTCTTCATCTCTCTCTCTCTCTCTCTCAAAAGAAAAAGGAAAACCTCCATTTTATAAAGCTTCAAGTTTTATAAAAAGCTTCATCGAAGAATTATTCTTGGTGGATACCGGTAGAGGGCTTCACACTCTGAGAAGCTACTGCTAACGATCATCTCGATTCAAAGCTTCGATTTTTCAAGGTAAGATTTTGATTCCACATCATTTTACAGTTTTCTATATGTGCGATATATGGATTTTACGAAATAAAATGTTATTTCATGCTTCCGCTCATCCTTATATTCCTTCAAGATGAACTATCAAGCATACCAAATTTCTTCAGAAGATTTCTGGTATATTTTGCCTGATTGATAAAAATCCCATCATCTGTTTGCTTGACCTATAAGCCTAGAAAATAACTAAGCTCTCCCATCATGCTCATTTGGTACCTGGACTGCATAAGCTTTGCAAACTTCTAACAGAGTTTGTCATTAGTAGATCCAAAAATAATATCATCTACATAAATTTGAACTAAAAGCAAATCATCACCATAATTGAAATAAAACAAGGTTTTATCAATTTTACCTCTAGTGAACCCACTTTCTAAAAGAAATTGAGCCAGAGTTTCATACCATGCTCTTGGTGCCTGCTTTAGTCCATATAAAGCCTTGTCAAGCCTGTAGACATAATCTGGATGTTTGAGATCTACAAACCCTGGTGGTTGTTCAACAAACACCTCTTCTTCAAGCTTCCCATTGAGAAAAGCACTCTTTACATCCATCTGAAAGACTTTGAACTTTTTGCGTGCAGCATAGGCCAGAAAAATCCTTATTGCCTCCAATCTTGCAACTGGAGCAAAGGTTTCATCATAGTCAATTCCTTCTTGCTGTGAATAGCCTTTTGCTACAAGTCTAGCCTTGTTCCTTGTAATCACACCATCACAGTCAGTCTTGTTTCTGGAAACCCACTTTGTACCTACTACAGATCTGTTCTTTGGTCTAGGTACAAGTGTCCAGACTTCATTCCTCTCAAATTCATTCAACTCTTCTTGCATAGCTGTTATCCAGTTAGCATCTTGAAGAGCTTCTTCCACTTTCTTTGGTTCTGTTTGAGACAAGAAAGCATGATACATGCATTCATTTGTAGTAGCACTTCTAGTTCTTACACTAGCATCAGGATCTCCAATTATAAGATCAGGTGTATGTGCATGTGTCCACTTTCTTGCTGTTGGTAAGTGGCTTCTTGTATCAGTATTGGATCCTCCCCCTTGATCCATGCTCTCCTGATTCATGTGTTGACTTTCTGCAGCTTCTGAGGCTCCCCCTGAATTGGACTGCTCAGAGTTTGAGCTTTCAGAGTTTGAATCAGCTTCCTCAACAGACTCACTTTGAGTGTTTGAGTCACCATGTTGAGCTGCCTCACGCTCCCCCTCAACTGGTTCTCTGTTTTGAGAATTTTCAGTTTCTCTATTATTTACCAGTAAAGGTTCAGAGTATGCTTCGTCAGAGTTTATCAGAACCGCTCCATCAGAGTTTGTCGGTACTGCTTCATAGATGTTGTTGCGCCTGTGTCCAACTAGAACAACTTTTCCAGTAGATTTACTGATCACTTCACAGTGTTCAGTATGAAAATCTACATGATATCCTCTGTCACATATTTGACTCACAGATAGCAGATCATGTTTGAGTCCTGAGACAAGAGCTACATTCTTGATGATGACACTTCCAAGATTGATATTGCCATATCCCAGAGTACGTCCTATGTTGCCATCTCCATAGGAAACTTTTGGGCCAGCTTTCTCCTCAAAGTCTGATAGCAGGGCTTTATTTCCTGTCATATGTCCTGAGCATCCACTGTCCAAGATAAGTGTGCTCTCTATTATACCCTGCAATCACAAACAAACACTAAGTGTTAGTTTTAAGGATCCAGACTTTCTTGGATCCTTTGTCTTTCTTAACAGTGTTAGCTTTTGCAGCAGAATCTTTATCAACAGAGTTTAAGCTAACAGTGTCAGACTTTAGACTTACAGAGTTTGATCTAACCCATTTCAAGTTGGGTTTTAGCTCATAATAATTGTGATAAATAGCATGATAACTCTTGCAAGTATATATGAAATGCCAAGTGCTCCCACAGTGTGTGCATAAAGTCTGTGGCCTAACCCTAACATAATCATTCTTTACCCCAGACTTGGAGGGTAAAGAATTAATATCTTTGTTCTTCCTGCAAAAACTGGCAAGATGGTTAGCACTACCACAGTTATAACATGTTTTTCTTGGAGCTGCTGAAGTAGGCAGATTATTAATCCTTTTATTTATGCCTACTTTTCCATTCCTATTCTTCTTGGACCCTTTTGGTTTCATGGCAGATTTTACCTCTTTGAGCTTATGATTGAACTGTTTTCCTGTCATTAAACCAATATTAACCTGTTTTTCACAGACTTTTACTGGTTTTCTAACAGCTTCTTGCTCAATAGGCTTCTCTGTTGTAGATTCAATATCCACTTGTTCAACACAAGCTTCAACTGGCTCCATAACAGCTTCTTTTACAACTACAGACTTTAGCTTACTGGATTCATGAACAAATTTCACAGGTTTAAGTTGTGGTTTTACTTTAACTTTATCTTTAAACCTAAGTTCATCTTCCTCACAGTAACCTAAACCTACAGTATCTGTTTGAAAAACCTGATGTGTGTCTTTTCCAGAATTAGTCCAGGTTTTAATCACTTTCCTCTCTTTTTCCAACTCAGACTCTATTTGCCTGTATCTTTTAAGCAATTCCTGTTCAACATAAACAGCATCATCTCTCTCCTTTTGAACTTGTTGCATGTTAACAAGCTTCTCTTCAAGAAATTTATTTCTTTCTTTGAGACCTAGATTCTCAGACTTTATTCTCTCATTCTCTAAAGTCTGATCCCTATAACTAACATGTATGCTTTTAAGATAAATTCTTAATTCAGATATATCATCAATATCATAAGCATAAGTTGTTAGGGGTACCTTATTTTCAGATGAGTCAGCTTCATCTCTACCAATTGCCATGAGAGCATAATTGACTCCCTCATCTGAGTCTGAAGTGTCTGCCCAGTCCTTCCCTTTAGTGATGAGTGCTTTCTCAGATTTTCCTTTCTTGCACTCTGGAGCATAATGACCCATTTCTTTACACTTGTAGCACTGGATCTTTGACTTATCTTTCCTTCCAGACTTGGTATCCTTTTCATCAGACTTTTTGAATTTTCTTTTATAAGAATTTGAATCTTCCCTTGAGAATCTTTTTTCTTTCTTGAAGTTCTTGAATCCCATCTTCTTGAAAGTCTTTACCATTAAAGCAGCCATTTGCATCAACTCCTCTTCATCATCCTCAGAATCAGAAGCTTCATCATCAGTGTTTGAGCCATCATCAGAGTTTGATGACTCACTGTCAGAGTTTACGACCAATGCTTTTCCTTTGGCTTTCTTCCTTGAGATTTTCTTCTCGATGGGCTTCTCCTCGACTCTGAGAGCAACAGATTTTGTCTTCTTGCTTGATCTTCTGTTTCTTTGTTCTATCTCTAATTCATGAGTTTTCAGTAACCCATAAATCTCATCAAGTTCAGTTTCAGCAAGTTCGTAATTATCTCTTATAGTTGTTGTCTTCAAATCCCATCTTTCAGGTAAAGATAAGAGAAATTTGAGATTTGATTCTTCAAGATCATATTCTTTATCAACTAGAGATAAATCATTCAACAGTTTACAGAATCTGTCATATGTCACAGTCAAGGTTTCATTGGCTCTTGAATCAAAGTGCTCATACTCCTGAGTGAGTATAGTTTTCCTGTTCTTCTTTATAGCAGAGGTTCCTTGACATCTAACTTCCAAAGCATCCCAGATCTCTTTTGCAGTTTTGCATCCAATAACTCTGTTAGACATAACATTATCTAAAGCACTATGGAGTAGATGTCTAACCTTTGCATCCTTTGAAAATGATGAGATATCTTCAGGAGTATAGTCCTTCTTCTCCTTTGGAATTGTCTTCTGATCTTCACCAGCAACAACTGTTGACAACTTAGTTGGCTTATGAGGACCATCATAGATTCTATCAAGATATTCTGGATCTGTGGCTTCCAGAAACATGGTCATCTTCACTTTCCAAATTGGATATTCTGCTGGCCTGAGAATTGGAACCCTGATTGACTCATATCGACTCACAGGAGCAGGTTTCACTTGTTCAGTCTTTGGAGCAACAACTTGATTTTCCTCAGTCAGGATTATACTTGTATTGTTGATCGAAAACTGTATATATTAAATAGCCTTGGCTCTGATACCAATTGTTAAGCCGAATACAATATAATCAAATATATATGAGAATAACAATAATCAAGAACACTGTTTATGAATCAAATAAACTGTAATTGTATTAACAGCTTCTCTCTTTATGATGTTAATGAATCACAAAGAGCTTCTAGGTTACAAGAATAATAATCAATAATCGCATCCCTTTTAGGGATAACCTATCTGTGTTTATACAGTACACAGCTACATACAATCCATCTCTAATTGATATTCCTATAAGTTAGCTATACAATTCATATCAATTAAGGATTGCTTCTTATCTTCTATTCCGTTTCCTTAGCTGTATCAATATATTCTGCTTCTTTCCATCTTCAGAATATATTGCTTCTAGAATATTCAATTTAGCACCGACAGCTAATTCAACTATCACCACGTCAGACTTTAACAAACTCTGACTAGCTTCAATGTAAACTCTGATGAGCACCTGTTGCTTAAACACTGATGAACAAACGTCAGCAATTATATCTAACATATGAACTAGGGTTCAAAAGAGGGTTACCTTCCTTGATGTATGGGTGACCTCAATAAGCCTTGATTAGCCTTGATCTAACCTTAGGAGAGCTTGAATCATCAAAAGAAATCATGAAAAACAAGGTTAGCTCCCGGAGTTACTATTCACCCAGTAAAAGAACTGCAAAAACGAAGGCCTTACCATGCTTAAATGGAAAACTCTTGTGAAATAGAAGTTGTAGATTATCTCAAGACCTTTCCAACAAGATAAAGAACACAATATTTGAGTAAGAAACGAAGGATATCTGGCTGCTACAGTTTGGCCGAGAGTTTGCTCTTCAAGATGCTTCCCTTTTTGATTTTTTTCTCACTTTTTGTTAATTAACTAAAGGTGTGAGATATTTCTTTTTTCAAGTGGTGAGTCATAGTCTTTGATGCCCTCTTCTTGTGACACTTGTCACACATGCACCGGCTTGGATAAAGCAGCTTTTCTGGTTCGTTTAATCTCGTAGAATGCTCGCAGGGTTTCTTAAGGGTTCCATCGAGGTATTTTACCGTAATCGTTCTTGATACCTCTAATTCTTTTATTAAATCCATATCCACGGAATTAATAATTTAAATTCTTAAATATTCTCAAATAATAATTTATTCGTCCGTTTTTGGTGATACTTCGGAGAAAACGGAAATACTATTTTTCCGATTCTGACAGCTATTGCATTCCTTCATTTTCCTCGTAGATCACTAATGTGACTTTGAAAGTTTATTATATCGCCCCGCATATAGTGTGGTCTGAAAAACTTTTAAAATGAAAAAGTTACTATTCATCAGTGGTTTTTCTATAATCCTTTGGATCAATATCCGTTCCAATATTCCTGGTTTATTTTCTCTTTACTTCTTGCACTTAGAAATGTTCTAGTGCTTTCTCGGGCACACGCTATCTTGTTTACGGAGTTGTCGGATGCATACCAGATATCGATTTGGATGACATAAAAATACTTTTCTTCCTTGGAATATTGTATTCTTATTTTCCAGAGAGATTATTCTTATCTATATGTTCAGTCCATTCTTACTATTCTCAAAATGTTTGAAAACCGAAATTCATATTCATTTCATAACTTGATTCTCAAAGTCATTGCCACTATCCATATTTACATCAACATATAATAAAAGTTTTAATTCTACCCAAAATCTGGGGTCTTACAGTGGCCCCTCTTCAAATTTTGGTAACAGGATCACAGCTCTGGAAGGACAATGTGCTACCTTGAACTCCAAGATGGACTCTCTCTCTCAACTGGTGGTTGATGGTTTTGCTGCTACTCAAAATTCTCTACAGTTCCTTACTGACCTAGTAGCTGCCAACTCAACTAAGGGGGAGAATGTAGCAAGATCAGAATCTATATCTATTCAGGAATCAGGTGGAACTCAGGGGGAGCAAGTAACTGTAAAGACCAAAGGGGGAGCAAAACAAGGTTCTGGAGTCAAGAGTAAAGCAATGACAAAGGGGGAGCAAGTCAAACCAAGCAGTGGACAACAAATGGATAAAGCTGAAGATCTTGTTGAAGGTGACTTGGATGGAGAAAGGGTATTAATGTCTAAGGCAACTCAAGATGCACTGCAAAGAAGACCTGCATCTAGACACCCAATTCTACCTCCTATGACATTTAGAGAACCAACTTCAGCAACTCAAGAAACTGCTCTACAGAAAAGATGGAGAGAAATGGAGGAACAAAATAAGCTTGGGAAAGGTAAAGGGAAACTGCCTGAATCCATCCATAAGGGACATACTTGGTCCAATGGTACTGAGTTTGATCAAGAAGAAGCCAACACTATAATGGTGGATTACAGGGAGAGCACATTACAGAATCATGACACTGAATTTAGTAGTCTAGTGGAAGAAGCAATGAATGCTCCAAGCAACAGTCCAATCAACACCACAAAACTGCTAAAGGATCAAATCACCAGTGTCAATGTAATGGTGAATGATGATAAAAGATGGGCTGTAAGTATCTACTTCACTTCTGACATATCTTATTTCATCACAATGGAACTATTGCAGAGTCTGCCAGCAAAGCTGTTGTGTGCAATGAAGGGAAAGATCAAGGCAACTCAAACCCCATTCAATGAAGTTTTGAATATGCAAATCTAGAACATGATCACAGAGAAGCTACCTAAAGTCTACACAAATTCACCATGTGTTTTCTACAGATCTACTACAAAGGATGGCACAAGAAGGAACAGCTTTATGAATTTGATCAGTACATCCAGGATGCAAACTGAATCAATTCTGAGAGTGTTAGATGGAATACTAAGCTCAAATGCCAATCCAGGAAGAGTCTTTGCTGTCCAAGAGATCTACAAAATGCTGGTGTTGAGAGACAAGACACTGGGAGCTAGAGTGAAGGAGCTAATCTCTAGAGCCAATGCTAAAAGAGCTGATCAAGGTGGAAGCTGCCTCTATGATGTTCCTTTTCAAGATGATGATGATAATGATGAGATTGGAGGTGGTGAAGCTTCTGGAAATGCAGGAAATGCTGGTGGAAGCAATTCTGGGAATACTGGTATTCAATCTCAGAATGAAGGCAATGAAGAAACTCCTAGTCAAGAAAAGAAAGATGCTGGTACAACAGATGAAGAGGAGCCAAGAATACTGGAAGCTTTGGAGGCAAGCATTCTTAGATGTGCTGTTGACTGCATAAATGCTGAAAAGGATGATGTCACCAAAGGTACTGTCGACAAGGATACTGTCATAGAAGATGCTGTCATGGAAGATACTGTCGACAAAGGTACTGTCAAGGAAGGTTCTGTCAAGGATGAAGCCAAAGCTACTGTCAAGCCCAAAAGACTGAAAGCTAAAGCAGAAGCATGGTTTTCTAGACAGAAACCTGCAGGAAAGCACAAGTACTCAGGAAAGGAAAAGGCCACTGGATTTGGGAGAAATCTTAAGATGCCAATTCAATCAATACCTCCTAACAGTCTTAAGATACAACAGATGCAATCTAGAGAAATCAAGAGTGTTGAGGTTAAGATGGATGCAAATCAAGAGGTCACTGAGTACATTCTGTGGTGGCCAGAATCAAGATCTGTCAGGGTGAATAAGGACTTCGATCTTGTAGCCACATCAACCAGTGGTAACATGATGGCAATAAATAAAAGGAGAATTGACTTCTTCTATCTGAAAAGAATGGTAGAGTTGTTGGAGAGCTATGATGATGTTCCAGAGCCTGTCATGGAACATATTCTGAAATATCAGGCTGATAGGGATGCTGAATTCTATCAGAAATTTGGCTACAATTTTGCAGATTTTGATGATGCTGATATTTCAACTGATCTACCACCTTCTCCTATACCATATCACTGGTACTATGAGTTTGATAATTTACCCACAGAAGAAGGGCAAACCCAATCCACAGAGGAAGGGCAACCCAAGCCAAGCAAAAGACCTGAATCTTCTCAATATTCTCAATATCAGTCAGAACTTGATAAGAAGGAAGCTGAACTCCTGGAAAGATGCAAGACTGCCAACAAGGCAGAAAGTGAAGCTCTAAATTATCAAACATGTATGCTGGAAAAGCCCCTAAGAATGAAGTACCTAAAAAAGAAATCTATGTTTGCAGCTTTCACAAGCTAAAAACAACTATTCTGAAGGATTTACAGTATATGGTAGCTGGATCAATTCATCCCTTGGAGCAGATTTGTTCTGATGAGATAAAGGAAATATTAGAAAGGAGAAAAGGAGAATGTTCAAAGCTGGACAAGCAAAGGAGGATGTCTCTCAATGCTTATCCTGGAAGTAGGTTCAAGCTTATTCATGAAGAACTCCACTTCAGAAGCTATCCATTTGATCAAGAGCAATGGCTGAACCTCAGGGATGCTAGTTCTCTTATCTCTCCTACTATCAAGAAGATAATTGAAGAAATAGAAGATGCTGCAGTAACTCCTGCTGAAATCTCTCTTGTAGAAGGTCTAAGAGGCTGCTTGGTAGAAGCTCTCAAAAGAGAGGATGTAACAAGACAGAAGAGGAAATCTCAAGCTAAGTGAAAATTCTTAAAACATTCTGATCTTGTTAGTTAAGTTGTCAGCATATATTGTAAATTTGTTGTTATTATCCATAAAAACAAATTGGGGGAGATTGTTGGGATTTATGGGTGATAGCATAGAAACAACTTAACTTTGTATATACTTAATTCTTGATTAAGTAGAACATACTGTCACAGCCAAAGTATGTTCTTGTAATCAGTATGCAATGCTATTTTAATTGTATAATTTGGAAGAAGTTCACTTGCTGTGTTCAAGCCTCAAAGAATGCATATTAGATGGCAGCATGAATAAAGGTTACTGTCATAAGCATTGACAGTAAGATTACAAGAAGACAGAATGTTGCAAGTCACGACAGCATATTTACTCTGACAGCAACATTGGCGGAAGACTACGCGACAGCAACTTTAGCCCTCGACAGCAAGTTTGGAAACCTCGACAGCACTCTATGCGGGGAACTCATACTGTCACCAATAGAACATTCCTGTGACAGCAAGCTTTGCGGCAAAAGTAACTATCTCGAGAAATATCCTTGTTCTAGGTATCTTCTCAGTCAAATCCCGTGACAGTTTCAATGTTCAAGAAACATGCGTGTTGCAGTATCCCTAAGCTGCACCAAGTCTGCAAGACTACGACAGAAGCTTCAAGCACTACAAAACAAAAGTGAATCAATTCAAAGAGCAAGGTCAAGTCTCTATTTGCTGAATTGTTTTAGCTGGAAATAGAATGAATCTAGGTTGCTTTCTTTGTAATGTATATCTGTCATGTTAGAAATTTAGGAATGTCACATGGGTAGGCAATCTGTAAGAAGCTGCCACTTGATAATGACAGCAGCTTCACAAACCCGTGTTGATAGTGATAGGATTAGTTTATACTTAGACTATCAATTCATTCTAGAAAAGTAAAAAAAGACAAGTAAGTGTATTGAAGAAAAACCGAAGCTCAAGAATTCTCTCTTGAGGTTGTAGCAACACTTTGCAAAATAAATAAAACATTTATTTTGTGAATCCTGTCTTTTCGATTATACTGTTTGTGAATGCATATATATTATTGATAACATTAAATCTTAGTTTTGGTTGTTGAAATTGAGATTGAATTTTATCAGTATTGCATTCATCCCCCCCCCCCCTTCTGCAATACACGAGGACCAACAGTTTGACTTGTATATTGTTGATTCAGATAACTGAAATCTTTCCTTTCATTATGGAACTGTGATTGATATATATCATGCTTGCTGAGCACATGTGGCTCATACTTGTTTTGTTTCTAACCCTATTCCAGTGAAGCGAGAGAATGAGCAGACACAGCGCTAGTGACAGTTCTCCAGATGCTAGGAGACCACCCCGAGTGATTGTCATTGGACGGGTAGTTGTCTTACTTTGGAAGTTAGACTAGATGTCTAGCTTTGTATATTAAGTTGTGTAATAACTCTGAAAACTGGTTTATAATAATTATGACTTAGAAGCTTGTTTCATGCCATAATCTGGATGCGGTCTTGGATACGGGGTATTTTATGTTATTATATTATTATGCATGTGTTATATTCAGGTATATTGTGTTTCGTTGGTCGAGTGACTCCCCAAATCTGTACCCTGGGTTTGGAGGGCGTCACATAACAGCACGCCATGAATATTTTGAATGAAATATCAAGTCAATTTCAAATTTTGAATCATAAATTGATTATTCCATTCACATATGATATCTATTAGTTTATATTGTGTGCAAAGCATGGTTACTTTTAAATATTTCTAATATTTTAATAATTTTAATATTCGGTGCAATGTATGGGTTACTTTTAATACTTTCATCTTTATTTTTTTAATTTTTTTATAATTTCTTAAATTAATTAAGTTCATTAAAATAATAATTATTCTATTTTGGGCCCAAGTAATGATAACTAAGTAATGAAACCCGGTTCCAATACTTAAATTTTAGTGACGGGTCTTATTATGCATATTTATAAATAAAAATAATTAAGTAAAGGTAATTAAGTAAAAAAAAATTAACTAAGGGTAATTAAATAAACAATTAAATAAGGCATATCTATAAAAAAAAATTAAATAAGGGTAATTAAGTAAAACAATTAAATAAGATAAGTACCATACTAAAACACTGGTACCAAAACTTTCAATATTTCGTCTTTAATAATATAGTATATATATATAGGCAAGTTATCAAATAAAAACCAAATTTAAAGGGAAAACTAGAAACTAATTTAAGGCTTAGATTAATCGAATCTAACGTCCGGCACAACACACAACTAAAATATACCTGTCATACACAATCATACCAAATTTCCTTCATTTTTAAATTGATTTTTTTTGTCAATTGGTGAGTTTTTTTTTGAAATCCGACTTCAATGTATTTTTTTCCATCTCCCAACGATCGATTTGCATACCATATGTGCTATATTTCGACGTGATTTAAGAATTTTTTATTTGATTTCTAGTTTGTAGTCTAAGAGAGGTTTTTATTGAAATAAGATTATATATATATATATATATATATATATATAATATTTTTTATTTATTTATTTAATATAATATTTTTTTTATGTATATAGTTTTTGGAATAAGTCTACGTCTCTATACAAGCAACTTTATTTCGGTATATTTGGTTCTTTAAATATAACATAGTTCATAGCAGGGTAAGGAATGAATAGGTACCTGTTTCCAAAAGCCAGAACTCGCATTAGGGGTGAGCACGGGTCGGATCGGTTCGGTTTTAGGTTAAAACCGAAACCAAAACCGCATATCCTCGGTTTTTAAAATCGAAAACCGAAACCGCAACCGAAACCGTCGGTTCGGTTTCAGTTTTAAAATGATCGGATTGGTTACAATCAGTTCGGTTTCGGTTTTAAAACTGCCTCAAATAAACATAACAAAATAAATAAAATGACTTCGAATTTTTAAACTTACAAAGTTACAAATTATTTTTTCGTCCAAAATAAACATACAAAGTTTTCATAATAAATTATTTAAGTCCAACATGATCCGAGAATAATGAAAATTTAACATGATCTTCAAAAATATTTTCTTTGAAATATATATAAGACAATGTTAGAAATTCAACAATCTCGAGTCTATTTGAAATCTTTGTATAAGTAAATAGTTTTTCCGGGAAAGTCAAGAAAAATCGTCACATCCAAAAACAAAGCAACATATAAAACACCTAGATATAAAAGTTTATTAAACTACATTTATTAATCAACTATTACAAATTAAAACTTCAAAAACAAGAACAAAATAGTATAATTATTAAAAGGAATGTCATGATCTTTATTAATCTACTCTCACTACTCATAAAAATTGGTCTAGTAGAATATATAATATATTTATTTCTTTATTTTTATTAATCGGATCGGTTCGGTTTTTTTCGGTTCGGTTTGGACCTAAAACCGAAACCGAAACCTCAAGAACGGTTCGGTTTTTTAATTTTCGGTTTCGGTTCGGTTTCAACTCGGTTTCTGTTAGGCCGAATACACAATATAATCAAGTATGTATGAGAATAACAATAATTAATAACACTGTTTATGAATCAATAGAACTGTAATCTTATTAACAGCTTCTCTCTTTATGATGTTAATGAATCATAAAGAGCTTCTAGGTTACAAGAATAATATCTCAATGATTGCGTCCCTTCTAGGGATAACCTATCTGTGTTTATATAGTACACAGCTACATACAATCCTTCTCTAATTGATATTCCTACAAGTTAGCTATACAATTCATATCAATTAAGGATTGCTTCTTATCTTCTATCCTGTTTCCTTAGCTGTATCAATATATTCTGCTTCTTTCCATCTTCAGAATGTATTGCTTCTAGAATCTTCAATTCTGCACCGACAGCTAATTCAACTATCACCTTGTCAGACTTTAAATAAACTCTGACTAGCTTCCTTTAAACTCTTCACCCTATCAGAGTTTAACTAAACTCTGATCGGCTTCTGATAAACTCTGACCAGTACCTGTTGCTTAAACACTGATAAACAAACATTAGCAATTATATCTAACAATCTCCCCCAACTTGTTCATAATAAAATGTACAAGTTAAACATATAATTGATGATGTCAAAACATATAACAAATGCAGTGTTTAACATATAACAGAGTTTAATTTAAAACAGAGTTTAAATTTGACTTAGAATAGAAAATATTAAAAACTTACAGTCAGACTTTATTTGATTTCTTGAATATCAGGCACTGTCCTGAGATAATCAATTAGAAGTCTTCTTTCAGCCTTTTCCAGCTCTTCAATCATGATTTCTTTCAGTTCCTTGAGTTCTGGATCAGATTCACCAGTCTGATAAATAGCAGCTCTCAGAGAATAGATGGAATTCTTCCTCATCTCATTCCCTAGCCTAATAAAATGTGCTTTATCAGATTCTAGATTGAATTCTAAGACTTTAACTCTCAGATCAGTCCTTAGTCTTGCACTGTTTCTCTTCATTTCTATAACATTTCCATAAGCATCTTTATACTTAGGAATGTATACCTTTGAAACTCCTCCTCCAAGCATCACCTTAGATCTTTGCATCTTTTGTCTGATAAATGTAGCAGCATTGTGAGTGTTTCTGTTTTTGACTTTTAACAAGTACAGAACATACTCCAATTCTTGATAAGATTTGAGATCTATATCAGACTCTGCAACTTTGTAAACTCTTCCATCATTCATAAAATACAACAGAAAATCTTTCTTCAAACCCTTGTGAAATATCAACTGAACAGAGTCTAGCATATCAAGATTCTCTTGAGTAATAATGCCAGATACTGC
This sequence comes from Heracleum sosnowskyi, assembly GCA_030848705.1. NCBI lineage: Eukaryota > Viridiplantae > Streptophyta > Magnoliopsida > Apiales > Apiaceae > Heracleum > Heracleum sosnowskyi. Next base: position 37,300,326 of record CM061238.1, read on the forward strand.
CAATGATGATTGATCTCCAGATCTGTTGTTTATTCTCTTCTCCCTATGTGAACCTAAACCAGCTTTATCAAAAGTTTCTTTTCCAAGTACAGTCCTGGTTTGAGAGAAATCCACAGGTTGAAGTGTCAGAGCTTCAGATAGTACAGGTCTTCTAAAAATACCTTGGAGTTGTGGAGCTAGCTGAGTTTGCACAGCTTGAGCCTTGTCAGAGGCTGGCTTAACTTCAATAGTATCATCAACTTGAGCAGCGTCAGAGGTTGATTTTGGTAATCTTGTTTCAACTTGAGCAATGTCAGAGGTTGAATATTCTTTCTCCTTCAGGTTAGGCTCTTCAATCATTTTGCCTTTACCCTTATCAGAGTTTCTAATCATAGGCCTCCTGGTGTATTGTATACTCTGTTGAGTATTTTCTTTAATAATAATTCCAGTTTCTTTCTTTCTAGGAGCCTTGATTTCTTTCTTTTTGTATATCCCAGCTTCAAGATTCTTCCTGTGTTCTTCAGCAAGCATTTGCTCTTCAGCTTGGATATCTTCAATTGTAACATCTTTTCCATGTTCTGCTATAAATAATTTAGCAGCAACTTCTTCATCAGTGCTAGGCTTATCAGTGTTTATCAAACTTTTGAGCCTTGAACCACTGGCAGAAATTACTTTTCCCTTACCAGAGTTTGATCTTCTCTCAGAGTTTGATCTCGATCTTGATGATCTTAAGCCTAAACTCTTTTCAGATTCACCTCCCTTGCTTCCACCATCATTACCATCATCCCTCCGTCTCAGAGCTTGAGTGTCTTTGCATTTGTCACTTGGTACACTCTCCCCCTTTTTGACATCATCAGAAAGTAGTACTGATGTCAGCAACTCCAGAGCATTAGAAATTGAAGTTAGTTGAGCAGACATAGCAGTCTGATTCTCCTCAACTTTCGACAATCTAGAATTTAAAGTCTTTTGCTCTTTACACAAAGAGATGTATAGAGATTTGTCCTTCTGCTGTGTAAGCTCTCTTGTAGCTATATCATTCCTTAACCCTTCAATCACCTTATCAGAAGCATCAAAACGATTGTTTAATGATTTGATTTGAACAACAGTTGCTTTGAAATGACTGAGAAGTTCAGGATTTTTAATCTCTTTAACAGAGTTAGCAGTTAAATCAGCAGCCCTTTGTGAAGTGAAAATACAATCTGCTTCTGTCCAGTTCTTGAAGTACATATCTTGAAAATGTTTTTCAGTAGCCCGATTGAACTCTCTTTCTTCATCAGAGTTGGCTTGAATGTCAGATATGTGTGAAGGTGAATGAGCAGGACTAGCATTAACATTGTCATCCTCTCTTGCAATCTCTTCAGGAACATGTTCAGCAGTGATTTCATGTTCTAACTGTGCAGCTTCATCATTAACTTTCTCTGCAACAGTTTCAGGAATATCAGAGTTTGCTTTAGCAATTACCTCTGCTTCTCGCTGAACAATCTCAACAACTGATTGTTGTAGAGCTTCAAGAACAAGAGCATCTTCAGAGTTTGAAACAAACTCTGCTGCTACAGGAACATTCTCTGTTGCATCAGCAGGTACAGCAACAGCTTCTGTAGGATGATCAATTCTAATCTGATCAACTTCCTCACCTTTCTCAAAATCAAGAGAAATGATTTCTGTGTGGGAAGCAATAGTTTCTACCAATTCTGTAGTAGCTTGATCAGCTTCTCTTACATTTTCTTCAAGATCAAAAATTCTGCTGTCAGAATGAGCAGCAGCTTCCTCAACTACATCATTAGCCTTTGATGTAGGAGCTTCTCTATCAAAATCCATTTCAATATCATCAGTATTTAGCCTGTCTTGATTGACAGCTTCTGGATTTGCAGCTTCCTCCTGAACAAAAGCTTCAGGAGCTTCAGTTTCCTCAGGAACTTTGTCCATATTGGCAATGATATCAGCAAAAAGATATTCAGCAACTTGTCTTCTCTTTCTCTGATGAGGATTTTCTTCATCAGTTTCAGTTTCTGATTCTGCATCAGAATCAGCAGTAACAGACTTTGCTCTTTGAGCTCTCTTTTTCTTCATTCTTTTTCTCTGAGGCAGTTCTTCAGTGCTTGATACCCCAGCTTCAGCATTTGACTTAGCAACCCTAGCAGGTTTAGTACCAACATTCTTAGTCCTACCACCCCTTTTAGGTTTAACAGAAGTTGAAGGAGGCAGTTCTTGTTGTAGAGGCTCAGGTTGAGAAGAAGCTTGTGTTGGTGGATTGACTTGAGCATTTAAAAACTGTTGCACAGATTGAGGTAGCAACAAGTCTCCAACAACCCCTTTCTTAACATCTTTATTAATAAGATCAGAAAATATTCTCTTATGTAATTTAAAACAAGAAACATCTTCGTCACCTACTTCTACTCCTTCAACACAGTAAGAGAACAAAGTCTGACAGAATCTAGAGAAATAGACTACTCCTCTATTCTCTGTCATTTTGTCTCCTAGATTATTCAAAACAAGTCGTGCAAAATCAAAATGATTATCGAATAAAAGAGAATACCCGATTTGCAGACTGTCTGTGGGAATAGCATCCCAGTTTGTGCATTTCTTGCTAAAAGTCCTTGTGATGCAATCAAAGAAGAAGCTCCACTCCTTCCTTAAGAATGGTCGTTTGAGCTGTCCAATCTTCGACAATGGTCCAGAATACCCAATCTCTTGCATCATTCTTATCAAATCCTCATCACCCATTCCAATTGTATACGAAGAAAATTCAGGAAACCCCATTGCAGCGCGAATGGTTCCAGCAGTTATTACATACTCTGTATCTTCATATTCAAAAATAATCGATGGGTTGCCTGTCTCACCACCATCATCATACATTCCTGTTTCCCAGAACGCCTTTATCTGTGAACCAGAAAGTTTTTCAGGTTCTACCAAAGCACGCCCAATCGCTGACTGAGCAAGAAACTCTTGAATCATATGAAATGCCTCTGGTGCGTTTGCAGTGTTTAGTGGTGCAGTATAGTTGTTTGGAACGAACTCTAATCCAGACGAAACAAAAGCTGTGGTTGCCATTAGAAGATTCTGAATTGATGCGAAAGACAGCAAAGTTTAAGTGTAGAAAGGTGTTTGTGAAAAAGCGTATGAAGAGTTAAGGTTCGTAAAAGATTGAACCGTTTATGTGTAGTGTATTTAAATAATAACTGAAAAGATCACGATACACAGCAAGCGTCCTTGAAACGTGTGTGAGTGGGACAGATGTCAAACGTGCATACGCTGACAGTTGTATCCAATACACACGTGCAATCGTGCAAACATTTAGACACCTGGCAACACATAAAACGCTCAAAATATCCACTTTAATAAAAATCAATAATAATAAAATTATCAATTTTAATCTCTCAGAAATACAATAACGAAGTACAAAGCAACTCAACAGTCAGTATAATAATGACTGTCTTGGAACTCCGCACGTTACTGTTTCCAAAAGCTTCAAAAACCTTTCAATCTCCAAGAAAAACCTTTCAGATACCCTGTTTGAATGCTTTAAATACCAAAGCAATGTAACAACAGGCTTCATATCTTAAACTTACTATACACCAAAATGGCTGGAACTTTCGAATTCCTGGATGTGGAAGAGTTTTTGAACATGAACTGGCAGCAACAAGAAAACTATCTTATCGATGAGTTTCTTGTTCTCTCATTCTTGAATGATGAAGGTCTTATCGTAGATGATGAAATAGCCGAAGGGCCTTTCTCCAACCCTCATGTATACATCTTCCGTCCAGGACCATATGATGCACCAATCCTCGCAGATGAAGATGCCATGGAGATCTGCTTTATGCTTTTTCAACTGAGTTTCTTGTCGGGGTCAAAAGAAAACCTCTTCTTACAATCCTGCAAGCTGCAAAGCAGAAAGAGATCCCGAGAAGATGATGATGATGATTCATCATTAGGAGGATTTCAAGCTATCCCAAATGGTATAATGACCAGATGAGCAACTGGGTAGCTATCATCAGAAGTAGTAGAGCACAATAGCTTCTGGCTCTAACTCTTCTGCTTCGATGTTGGATAGCATTCAAGTACTTGTCCTGGTTAAATAGATCTTCTCTTTTGTAACCATAGTGATTAGTATGTACCAGAAAGATTAGCTAAGCATGAGTATGTAATTGACTGAATGTAACAGAGTTTGAATCAATTAATGAAAAAGACTCATTTTATTGCTTTACTTTCAGTATTATCAATTTTACCTAGTAATTGTAAAGTGAAAGACATGATATCACTTAAAACAATAAACTAACATACTCATCAGTACTACTGATCACTATCAGTACTTATCAAACAAACTCTTTCTTTTCTCTGTTCAATCATACTTTGCCTAAGAACAAATGACTAAACCCAAAATCATAAACTGTCTGAGACAAGAAAATTATTTTAACCATCAGAGATTAAAATAAAGTAACCTCGGCGTATTTCACACAAAACATCAGTGTTTACCATTTGTCCTTCTTTGTCAATAAACTCTTTTCTCAATCTGTACAGTTGTGAAAATATGTGTGTGTAGTAGCAGAGTTTACCGAAATCAGTATTGAGACCATCTCAAAGTGCATAAAGTCCACAATCTAAAGTAGTAAAAACTGGTTGCCTAAACTCTCATGTATAACATAAAATCTGATTTTATATCTAAACTCTGTATTACTGATATCCTTTCATTTGGATATGTCTTTTATTTTTCACCCCCTTTATTAATTTTTTTTTTTTAATATATATATATATTTTTTTTTTTTTTTTTTTTTTTTTTTTTTTTATTTTTCCAGTAATCAGTGGTTGGCACTAGTCACCAAAAATCAAAGATTTTAGCCCTTATTTCATACAATAAGTTCCTGGATCGTCCTAGGCACAACATGATCTCAAAGGAATTTGTGCTCTGTTTGGCATCTTTTGAATTTGAGGGTGAATTATTTGAAATTAATAATCAGAGTTTAGACTTTTCATCAGTAAATGTAATTAACTTATGAGAGAAAATGCAAACAGCTAATACAGACTCAGTGTATAGGATCAATAAACTAAGAGATGCTATAAATATTGAGACAGTATCATGCTGTGTTAGCTTACTGCACATTTTTGAGATCAGAGTCTATACAACTCTTAAGGATTCACAGTTACTTACTGAGAATTATGCTTCATACAAATTTCTTCATTGGTCCTTATGTTCCAGACAAAATTACAATCAGAGAATAGCATTAATCTGTAACATTCAAAGTATGACCAACAGTTTATGACTAACAGAGACTAACATCAGAATTTAACCAACAGAGTTTATCACACTGGTACTCATAACAGTTAACACATGCAAGAAATCATGAGCAACAAGAATTAAACATGTATAAATTTTGAGTCTAACCCGTATCTCTAGTCAGAACCAGAGATCATTCCAAGTTCATTTACCAATCTTGTAAAAGTAGCTTCACTCAAAGGTTTGGTGAAGATATCTGCAAGTTGTTGGTCTGTAGACACAAAATGAAGCTCAATATTCCCTTCTTCCACATGTTCTCTGATAAAATGATATCTTATGCTGATGTGCTTGGTCATGGAATGCTGTACTGGATTTCCTGTCATAGCAATAGCACTTTGGTTATCACAGAAAATAGGAATTTTAGAGTACCTTAATCCATAATCCAGCAATTGATTCTTCATCCATAAAATCTGTGCACAACAGCTACCAGCTGCTATATACTCTGCTTCAGCTGTGGATGTGGAAATTGACTTCTGTTTCTTGCTATACCAAGAAACTAATCTGTCACCTAAAAATTGACAGCTTCCACTTGTACTTTTTCTGTCTATCTTACAGCCTGCAAAATCTGCATCAGAGTAACCAATCAACTTAAACTCTGATTCTCTAGGATACCACAAACCCAAGGTTATGGTGCCTTTGAGATATTTGAAAATCCTTTTTACAGCTGTTAGATGAGGCTCTCTAGGATCTGCTTGAAATCTTGCACAAAGACATGTTGCATACATGATATCAGGTCTACTTGCTGTAAGATACAGTAAAGACCCTATCATTCCTCTGTAGTTTGTCATATCTACTGAGGCTCCTGTGTCTTTGTCTAGCTTTGTTGCAGTAGCCATGGGAGTAGTAGCAGATGAACTATCAAGCATACCAAATTTCTTGAGAAGATTTCTGGTATATTTTGCTTGATTTATGAAAATACCATCATCTGTTTGTTTGACCTGTAAGCCTAGAAAATAACTAAGCTCTCCCATCATGCTCATTTGATACCTGGATTGCATAAGCTTTGCAAACTTCTTACAAAGTTTGTCATTAGTAGATCCAAAAATAATATCATCTACATAAATTTGAACTAACAGCAAATTATCACCAGAATTGAAATAAAACAAAGTTTTATCAATTGTACCTCTTGTGAACCCACTTTCTAAAAGAAATTGAGCAAGAGTTTCATACCATGCTCTTGGTGCTTGCTTCAGTCCATATAATGCCTTGTCAAGCCTGTAGACATAATCTGGATGCTTGGGATCTACAAATCCTGGTGGTTGTTCAACAAATACCTCTTCTTCAAGCTTCCCATTGAGAAAAGCACTTTTCACATCCATCTGAAAGACTTTAAACTTCTTGTGTGCAGCATAGGCCAGAAACATCCTTATGGCCTCCAGTCTTGCAACTGGAGCAAAGGTTTCATCATAGTCAATTCCTTCCTGTTGTGAATAACCTTTTGCCACAAGTCTAGCCTTATTCCTTGTAATCACACCATCACTGTCAGTCTTGTTTCTGAAAACCCACTTTGTACCTACAATTGATATGTGTTCTTTGGTCTAGGTACAAGTGTCCAGACTTCATTTCTTTCAAATTCATTTAACTCTTCTTGCATTGCTGTAATCCAATTAGCATCTTGAAGAGCTTCCTCCACTTTCTTTGGTTCAGTTTGAGACAAGAAAGCATGATACAGACACTCATTATTTGTTGCACTTCTGGTTCTTACACCAGCATCAGGATCTCCAATTATGAGATCAGGTGTGTGTGCCTGTGTCCACTTTCTTGCTGATGGTAAATGGTTTCTTGCATCATTGTTGGATCCTCCCCCTTGATCCATGCTCTCCTGATTCATATGTTGACTTTCTACATTCTCTGAGGCTCCCCCTGAATTTGATGACTCAGAGTTTGAATTGTCAGAGTTTGAATCAGTTTCCTCAACTGACTCACTTGTTGTGTCATGTTGAGCTTCTTCACGCTCCCCCTCAACTGGTTCTCTATTTTGTTCAATTTGAGAATTATCAGTTTCTCCAGTATTTACCAGTAGAGGTTCAGAGTATGCTTCGTCAGAGTTTGTCAACCCTGCTTCATCAGAGTTTATATCATCAGAGAGTAGATCTTCATTTTCAAAACGTAGTGGATCATATCCATCCTTGTCTTCAAGTCCAATTATTTTCTTGTCATCAAATGACACATGTATGGATTCCATGATCACTTTAGTTCTTAGATTGTAAACTCTGAATGCTTTTGTTGACAGTGGATAGCCAACAAAAATTCCTTCATCAGCTTTTAACTCGAACTTTGTCAACTGTTCAGGATGAGTCTTCAACACAAAGCATTTGCATCCAAATATATGAAAATATTTCAAATTTGGCTTCTTATTTTTCACCATCTCATATGGTGTTTTCCCATGCTTGTTGATCAATGTAGCATTTTGAGTAAAACAAGCAGTTTGAACAGCTTCTGCCCAGAAATAAGTTGGTAATTTTGCTTCTTCAAGCATAGTTCTGGCTGCTTCAATTAAAGTTCTGTTCTTTCTTTCAACTACACCATTTTGTTGTGGAGTGCCAGGTGCAGAAAATTCTTGTTTCACCCCTCTTTCCTTGCAGAAAGCTTCCATGAATGAATTTCTGAATTCAGTTCCATTATCACTCCTTATTATTTTGACTTTGTGCTGTGATCCTTTGTCCAGTAGATTTACATGATCCATTAGAATTTGAGCAGTTTCATCCTTCTTTGACAAGAAATACACCCATGTATATCTAGTATATTCATCAACAATTACTAGAGCATATTTCTTTCTGCCCATTGACATTATATTCACTGGTCCAAAAAGATCAACATGTAGAAGATGATAAGGTTCCACTACTGAAGATTCAGTTTTGCTCTTGAAAGATGACTTCCTTTGTTTGGCCTTTTGACAGGAATCACATAGGCCATTTAGACTGAGTGTTGATTTTGGGAGTCCTCTTACAAGATCCTTTCTTATCAGCTCATTAATGTTGTTCAAATTGAGATGAGAGAGCTTTTTATGCCAATTCCAACTCTCTTCATTTGACATTCTTGCAGTCAGACACACTGTTTTTCCATCAGAGTTTGTTACCAAACTTGCTTCATAAATATTGTTGCGCCTGTGTCCAACTAGAACAACTTTTCCAGTAGATTTACTGATAACTTCACAGTATTCACTATGAAAATCTACATGGTTTCCTCTGTCACAGATTTGACTCACAGATAACAGATTGTGCTTGAGTCCTGAGACTAGAGCTACATTAGTGATGATGACACCTCCAAGATTAATGTTGCCATATCCCAGAGTATGTCCTACGTTGCCATCTCCATAGGAAACTTTTGGGCCATCCTTCTCCACAAAGTCTGATAGCAGGGCTTTATTTCCAGTCATATGTCCTGAGCATCCACTGTCCAAGATAAGTGTGCTCTCTATTATACCCTGCAATCACAAACAAACACTAAGTGTTAGTTTTAAGGATCCAGACTTGCTTGGACCCTTTGCCTTTCTTAACAGTGTTAGCTTTTGCAGCGGAATCAACTTTCTCAGAGTTTAAACTAACATTGTCAGATTTTACACTGGCAGAGTTTGCTCTAACCCACTTTAAGTTGGGTTTTAGCTCATAGTAATTATGATAAATTGCATGATAACTCTTACATGTGTAAATAGAATGCCAAGTGCTCCCACAATGTTTGCATAAGGTCTGTGGTTTTACTCTAACATAATCATTCTTTACTTCTGAAGTAGAAGGTAAAGAATTAATATGCTTGTTCTTAGTGCAAAATCTAGCAAGATGATTAGAACTACCACAACTGTAACATGTTTTCCTTAAAGCACCAGCATTAAGCAAATGATTATTTCTATTGTTTATGCCTATTTTTCCATTCCTATTTCTCTTGGACCCTTTAGGTTTCATGGCAGACTTAACCTCTTTGAGCTTATGTTTAAACTGTTTTCCTGTCATTAAACCAACATTAACCTGTTTCTCACAGACTCTTATTGGTTCTTTAACAGCTTCTATCTCAACAGGCTTCTCTGTTTTAGATTCAGTATCTACTTGTTCAACACAAGTTTCAACTGGCTCCATAACAGTTTCTTTCACAACTGCAGATTTTAACTTTCCAGATTCAGGAACAAATGTTACAGGAGTTGAATATGAACTTGTGAAAGCTCTAAACTTAATTTTATCTTGAAACCTAAGTTCATCTTCCTCACTGTATCCTAAACCTACAGCATCTGTTTGAAAAACTTGATGTGTATCTCTGCCAGAATTAGTCCAAGTTTTAATTATTTTTCTTTCCTTCTCTAAATCAGATTCTAGTTGCCTATACCTTTTAAGCAACTCCTGTTCCACATAAACAGCATCATCTCTTTCTTTTTGAGTCTGCTTCATATTCTCAAGTTCTCTTTCAAGAAACTTGTTTCTTTCTTTAAGACTAAGATTCTCAGATTTAATCCTTTCATTCTCTAAAGTCTGATCCCTATAACTAACATGTATATTCTTAAGATAAATTCTTAATTCAGAAATATTATCAGTATCATACGCATAAGTAGTTAGGGGTACCTTATTTTCTGATGATTCAGTCTCATCTTTGACAGTTGCCATAAGAGCATAATTTTCTCCATCATCAGAATCTGAAGTATCTGCCCAGTCTTTGCCTTTAGAGACGAGTGCTTTTCCAGTTTTTCCTTTCTTGCACTCTGGAGCATAGTGACCCATCTCTTTGCACTTGTAGCACTGGATCTCAGATTTGTCCTTCTTTCCAGACTTGGTATCTTTTCCATCAGACTTTCTGAAATTCTTCTTCTCAGAATTTGAATCTCTCCTTGAGAATCTCTTTCCTTTCTTGGAGTTCTTGAATCCCATCTTCTTGAAGGTCTTCACCATCAATGCCGCCATTTGCATCAACCGTTCTTCATCATCCTCAGAGTCAGAAGCTTCATCAGAGTTTGAGTCATCATCAGAGTTTGATGACTCACTTTCAGATTTAATGACTAAAGCCTTTCCCTTGGCTTTCTTCTTTGATGATTCCTTCTTTTCAATGGGCTTCTCCTCAACTTTGAGAGCAACAGATTTTGTCTTTTTGCTTGATCTTCTGTTTCTTTGATCTATCTCAAGTTCGTGAGTCTTTAACAAGCCATAAATCTCATCAAGATCTGTATCATCAAGATCATAATTATCTCTGATTGAGGTCGTCTTCAGATCCCATTTTTCAGGTAGAGATAAGAGAAACTTGAGATTTGACTCTTCAAGATTATATTCTTTGTCAACCAGAGACAGATCATTCAGTAATTTACAAAACCTGTCATAAGTCTCAGTCAAGGTTTCATTAGATCTTGAATCAAAGTGCTCATACTCCTGTGTGAGTATTGTCTTCCTGTTCTTCTTTATAGCAGTGGTTCCTTGACACCTTACTTCCAAAGCATCCCAGATTTCCTTTGCCGTTTTGCAGCCAATTACTCTGTTAGACATAACATTATCTAAAGCACTGTGGAGTAGATGTCTAACCTTTGCATCCTTTGCAATTGATGAGATGTCTTCAGGAGTATAATCTTTCTTTTCCTTTGGAATCAGTGTCTGTTCTTTATCACCAACAGCAGGAGATAATTTAGTTGGCTTATGAGGACCATTATTGATTCTGTCAAGATATTCTGGATCTGTAGCCTCCAGAAACATGGTCATCTTCACCTTCCATATCGGATACTCTATTGGCCTGAGCATTGGAACCCTGATAGTTTCATATCGACTCACAGAATTTGGCTTAACCTGTTCAGCCGCAGGAGGAACTTGATTTTGATTTTCTTCAGACATGATTATTACTGTGTTTTAATCGTAAAACTGTATATATTAAACAGCCTTGGCTCTGATACCAATTGTTAGGCCGAATACACAATATAATCAAGTATGTATGAGAATAACAATAATTAATAACACTGTTTATGAATCAATAGAACTGTAATCTTATTAACAGCTTCTCTCTTTATGATGTTAATGAATCATAAAGAGCTTCTAGGTTACAAGAATAATATCTCAATGATTGCGTCCCTTCTAGGGATAACCTATCTGTGTTTATATAGTACACAGCTACATACAATCCTTCTCTAATTGATATTCCTACAAGTTAGCTATACAATTCATATCAATTAAGGATTGCTTCTTATCTTCTATCCTGTTTCCTTAGCTGTATCAATATATTCTGCTTCTTTCCATCTTCAGAATGTATTGCTTCTAGAATCTTCAATTCTGCACCGACAGCTAATTCAACTATCACCTTGTCAGACTTTAAATAAACTCTGACTAGCTTCCTTTAAACTCTTCACCCTATCAGAGTTTAACTAAACTCTGATCGGCTTCTGATAAACTCTGACCAGTACCTGTTGCTTAAACACTGATAAACAAACATTAGCAATTATATCTAACAGTTTCGGTTTTTTACGGTTCGGTTTTTATCGGTTTCGGTTCGATTTCAGTTTTAATTCGGTTTTTTGCTCACCCCTGACTCGCATGCAAGTGCGAGGATGAATTTTGGGTGTATCTTTTCTTGGAATGTCCTCCTCCAAACTAGGGGTGTAATTGAGCCGAGCCGAGTTGAACACTGTCATACTCGAGTTCGAGCTCGATTAAAAAATTCGGACTTGAGCTTGACCGAGCCTTCAATTTCAAACTCGAAGCTCGGCTCGTAAAAAGTTCGATATGTTCGAATTCGGCTCGAAAGCTCGAATTGACTTCACCATATATTGACAAAAGTTCGAATATGATGTTCGGCTCGAGTTCAACTCGATTATATAGCTCGAGTTCGACTCGATTATATATAAAAATTATATCTAAATACTAAATATTTATATAAATATATATTTATAATATATAAAAATTAAAAATAATAGAGGCTCGATTAGGCTCGCGAATCTTACGAGCCGAGTAATCTGAAGCTCGAGCTCGGCTCGGTAGAATATTCGAATAGCTCGAGTTTGACTCGATTATTACCGAGTCGAATTTGAATATTTTAAGAGCCACTCACTAACTGTTTAACTCATTTATACCCATGTTCGAAACGAACATGAACAAATTTTTCTTTGCTTTCGCTTTTTGTACTGCTTAAATCATAAATAAATAAAATCTACACTAAAATAATATATATGGGGTCATTAAATGGTACCTGTTTAGTACGCTTACCTGTACGTCCCACCTCCCCCCTATATAATATATCTTCCTCCCTCACTCTTTCCCCAGTCTTCACCTTTCGCTTTCTCTCCCTCTCTCCCTCTCTCCCTTATATTATAATAATAATAATATCATACATATATATAAGCAGGTCGAGGTCCTCATCATGAAGAAGTTGTTGAACCGTTTCTCGCGTGTGGCCGACTCGTCCCACTACTCTCAGCTCAGCTCAGACGCTCGTCCTCGTCGCACAGCCACATTTTTGTCACTCAAGCTCGGAAGATCCACCAACGGCGTGCCTGCAGGTCACCTCCCAGTCTACGTTGGCCAAGAAATGCAACGATACATCGTCAGCACCACCCTTCTCGGCAGCCCAATCTTCGTCCAGCTTCTCAACAAAGTGGCTGAAGAGTATGGTTACCAGCTGGAAGGCGTGCTTCATATTCCTTGCAATTTTCGAGACTTCGAAACACTCCTCACAGCAGCCACCCGGGACGGAGTCATCACCCCGGAGATTGAAAACATCCTTAACAATCTTTAATTACATATAGAAACATTTTGTATGAGAATAGATAGCAGAGTGGATTGTGGGGTACAATTAGATGATGTTTGTATCATAGTATATGTATCAATTATCATGAGTATTATTAGCGGGTTTATGATTTTATGCTGTTTGCAGTGTCGAGAGCTTCAGAGAGGGACTAACATATGTATCAATATATATGTACACTCTCCTTTTGTAATACAGCAATTCAGTTGGTTTTCGTCTGAATTAGTTTTATTTTCTGTTCCATTATATGTTTGGCCGATCAAAAGCTAAGTGTTCTCAAATTATTATCGATTGAAGGTCTTAAATTTTTTTTGTTCCCGAGCAAGTATATAGCCCAGAAACTTTTTAATTGCTACAAGATGAACAAAATACTCCGTGGTACAAATGTACTTGCAATGGTGGATGAACGGTTACAAAGTGAAACACCGGGTAGGGACTTCCTTGATAAATTTTTCTTACATTTTTAACTGGAACAAGTTCTGTAATTTTGACAGATTGTCTTTCATATGTAATGTATATATGAATTTACTATAAACATGTTCTTTTTTCTAATTAGGAAATTGATTCAAATTATGTTTCTTTCATAATTAATTATTGGTATGGTCTGTTGAAAAATTGAAATGTTTTCAAATTACAAAAACTTTGATTACTTTAAACTTGAAATTATAATATTTTATATTTAGAATAAATCTTATAATTAGTATAATTCTAGATGTTAATGCTTAAAATTTGGTATGACACTTTAACATAATTATTATTTTTTAGTCAAGAACATATCATTATATGATATTTGAACAATGTTATATTCAAAATATATATATTTTATAACAACTATATTCATTAGCCAATATATCTTGCATTAAGCAGGTGTTCATAACACAAGAGAATGATTAAAGTTTTTATTTAACATTTTCTAAAACATATAGGTAGACTGTAGTTATGATGTAAATCCACACAAATATGTTGATCTCAGATTAAACTGTTAGCATTATAAAGGTGTTGGTGAATTATTGACAAAATGATATGCAAAAGCTTATGAACTAATAAATCAATTGAACTAACAAAAATACAAAACTCTTTTAACAAAAGTAATTATAGGACCTATGCGCCTAAGTAATGGTTATCTGGTAACAACCATCAAATACTTTTTGTCGTGAAGTTCTGCAACCACCTCCACGTAACGTACATTGGATATAAATGCTAAAATATAATCATATACTGTATTTAGCTGTATACCTCAAATCTGTAGAGATAAACGTCAAAAATTTCAACAAGTGACATATATAATGTTGATCGTATTTGCATGCAACTCATCTCTAACATCTGTTTGATTTCGAAAAAGTCTAAACAATGACATACTTTATTTAGATATAGAATTTTATTATAAATTGACAGGTTACGTATCGATTTTTTTTTTTTTAAAGAAACATATGGATAAAATCCTACTGTAATGGTCAACTTTTGGGGACCAATTCAAATTGAATTCTTATGTATGCTTATATGTGATCTCTAAAGGAGAATTTGATCAAACTAGTTGGGGAGATTAAATTAAATAATCCAATTAAAAATAGTTTAAATTGATAGACATCATTATAAATTAGAAAAATTATAATTCCTATTATAAAAATTCAATTCTTCATAATTCTATGCATAGATCTAAATCTAGTTTAGTTATAAGATAAAGTGTTCAAATTAAAAAAAAATCTAAAATATTACATTTTAAAATTTCTATTTGGGAACTATTAAACCAAATTAATGGTTATTATTTACCTTTTAATTATTTGCATTTGTTAAAAAATAAATAGGCATGCTAAAATAGATAAATTTTTTAAAAAAATTAAAAACATTAAAATAGATTTTAATATAAATAAATAAATAAAAGTTCACCCTTGATATTTTTGGGAAAAGATGAATTTTAGAAAAGAAAAATAGAAAAGATAACATGTTTAGTTAAAAAAGACAATTGTCGGTGATAATTTTGGAAAATGAAGAAATTTGTTAAAAATAATAGAAAAATTAATGTAAGTATAAAATGTAATTAATTATAAATAGGTAATGCTATTATTTAATAATGTTTTTTTTATAAATATGCATGTTAAAGTAGGTAAATATTTTTAAATAAATATATAATGGGTTGCAGGTGAATGTTTTGAAAAATGAGAGGTTTTAGTAAGAAAAAATAAAAAAATGTAACATGTTTTAGTTGAAAATTTTCTATTAGGGATCTATTAAACCAAATTAATGGTTATTATTTACCTTTTAATTAATTGCATTTGTTAAAAAATAAATAGGCATGCTAAAATAGATAAATTTTTAAAAAATTTTAAAGCATTAAAATAGATTTTAATATAAATCAATACTATTGTATAATAGACGAAACATTAAAAGTTTGGTTGGTGTACCTTGGGATTTTACTTAATTGTCCTTACTTAACTGTATTTCGTATTTTTACTTAATTAACCTTACTTATTTATAAAAATATATTATTAAATAATAATATTACCTATTTATAACCAATTACTTTTTTCACCTAAAATACATTATTTTTTTGTAACAAATTCCCCTACTTTTTCAAATATATCACCGACAATTACCTTTTCTAACTAAAACATATTAGTTTTTCTATTTTTCCTTATTAAAATCCTTCATTTTCCAAAAATATCACGGACAAACCTTTAGTTATTTATTTTTAAACCTATTTTAATATTATAATTATTTTTTAAAATTTTACCTATTTTAACATACCTACTTATTTTTCTTAACAAATGCAATTACTAAAAATATTAAAATATAAATAATCAAATACCTATTTATAATCAATTACCTTTTCCTAAAACACATTATAGATTTTATCTAACAAAATCCCTCCTTTTCTAAATATATCACGGGAACTTGCCTTTTTCAATTTACGTTTTCTATTTTTCTCACTAAAATTCATTGTTTTTCTAAAAATATCACAAGAAGCCCTTTACTTATTTATTTTAAAACATATTTAAATATTTTAATTATTAAATTTTAAAACCTCATTTTCCAAAAATATCACGGACATTTACCTTTTTAAACTAAATATATGTTACATTTTTTATTTTTCGTTATTAAAACCTTTCTTTTTCCAAAAATATAACGGGCAAACCTTTAGTTATTTATTTTAAAATCTGTTTTAATATTTTTAATTAATTAAAAGTGTTTAGCTATTTTAACATGCCTACTTATTTTTTTAACAAATACAATTGAAAAAATAATAATAAAATAACAATTAAAAATCCGTGCATCGCACGAGTTTTAAGCTACTAAATAAATAAAAGTTCACCCTTGATATTTTTTGGAAAAAATGGATTTTAGAAAGGAAAAATAGAAAAGATAACATGTTTAGTTGAAAAAGACAATTGCCGGTGATAATTTTGGAAAATGAAGAAATTTGTTAAAAATAATAGAAAAATTAATGTATTTTAAGTGTAAAATATAATTGATTATAAATAGGTAATACTATTATTTAATAATATTTTTTTATAAATATGCATGTTAAAGTAGGTAAATTTTTTGAAATAAATAAAAACATTAAAATAGGTTTTAAATTAAATATATAATGGTTTGCCCGTGAATTTTTTGGAAAACTAGAGATTTTAGTAAGAAAAAATAAAAAAATGTAACATGTTTTAGTTGATAAAGGAAATTGTCCGTGATATTTTTGGAAACAGAGGTGGTTTTAATAATAAAAAATAGAAAATATAACATGTTTTAGTTGAAAAAGTTAATTGTCCGTGATATTTTTGGAAAAGGAGGAATTTTATTAGAAAAAATAGGAAAAAATAATGTGTTTTATCTGAAAAAAATATTTGATTATAAATAGATAATGTTATAATTTAATAATATTTTTTTATAAATAAGTAAGGGTAATTAACTAAAAATACGAAGTACAAATTTTTTTTACCGACCAACCAACCCATCAAATGTTTAATATTTCGTCTTTAATAAATAATGATGATTTTTTATTTCTGAAATATTATAAAATAAATCTAGAAAATCAAAATATAAATTCTTAATTGAATATGCTTAAAATTATCTAGCATTAGAGTTGGAAACAAATAAATATCCATAAAACAACTGTCTCACGTAATTTTTCACATTTTCCCTCACCAACGCAAGCAACCAAGAACAGTGCTGGACTTGAGTTCATTACTCATCATTAGTGCTCAACTTTCCTATTATATATAATTTAATTTAAAATGCTATCTTTTGCATCAAGAAAGAACTGGTTTTTTAAGAAAGGACCATAGATTTTATTCTATGACTTATCCTTTTTAGGGCCAATGGCTTAATATTCGGCCCAATTATATACAATTTTTTTAATATTAAAATATTCTCTGTCTCACAATTATTAATTATATTATAGAACTCGACTACTAGACTCTACATATATTGTATGATTCAAGTAACATTTTTAAAAAGCATAGCATATAAATAATGAATACAAAGAATATCTTTATATAAACGAGAGACCGGGCGGTGAGGTGGCCTCTCTCGAATTGGTTCGATATATTTTTCTAATTTTCTCAAATTTTAGAATTATTAATATTAAAAATTCGAAAATATCTCAATTGCCTCTAAAATCTTTCTAAAATATCTCAATTGTCTTTTAAAACTTTACTAACGGAGGAAACTAAAATATATAATCTTAATATTCTTGCCTTTAAAATCTTTACTAATAGAAGAAACTAAATATACAATTTTAATATTTTTCTAAATTTTTTATTAGAAAATATCTCAATTGCCATTTAAATCTTTGCTAACGTAGAAAACAAAATATACAATTTTAATGTTCTTGCCTTTAGAATCTGATATGGGCTAAGGGCTAAAAAATACCCTAGAAATATAATTAATGTCATATTAATTAAACCTAGATTGGTCCAATAATAAATCCAATTATTGAGGCCCAAAACTCTATTTATTTATTAATTTCGTAATTAATAAAAGGGCTAATAATGTAGCTCATTAAATATGTCCTAATTGGAAGCCAACTCCTACAAGGATTAGCCTCCAAGACACCGAAAAAGAGTCAGCCTCCTACAAAGAAGGATCTAGAATCATAATCCAAGAAGGTGGCTTGCCCACCAAGTCTCCCAAACCTAGTCTCAATCATAGACTCTCAACATCTATATACAGGACCTCACCCTTCATTCTAAAGGAAACGTTTTTTGGGCACTGCATTGAATTCTAAAGCCACGAAGGCAACTCTAGAACTAAGTCTTGGCTTGATTCTCATCAAGGTACGTAGACATCTTGTTAGGATCGAGTTAGTCCCCGACAACAAGAGCAGCCACACCATTAAAGCTCGAAGCTCTCTAACCCTAGCATTGAATTCAAAGATATAGTTTTTATTCCACAACATTTGGCGCCGTCTGTGGGAACACAACATCAACCATGACGAAAACACAAAGTATTGATGATCCACACCTACTAATGTTCAAGGGAAGAACCCTTTAAGAACACGAATTTAAACAAGTCTCCAAAGAGTTAGAATCCAAAGAACGATTCTCACAAGGGACGAATGCCCAATCCTAGGCATGATTCTTCCCATGATTTCAAAAAGGATGACATGATTACCACGGTGCTTCCAGAACTAATGGCTCAGAACCCAAGTTATGGGCTCCCACCCCCAACGAGGGGATGATTCACCCCATATTTGAGGCATGGAACCTCCGCCTGCAAAAGGAGTGAGAAATCTTGATCGTGCACCAAAGACGATGAAGGAGCAATTGAATTGACAATCCATTCCCCTTGACTTCCGTTCAAGGAACGACTCCTTAGAGACGAGTCTCCGAGGGTTGATCCCCAATGGGTGATCCAAAATTTATTGACTCAAGACGCATGTTCTCTGCCCATATGGACGAATTCCCAAGTAGCGAATCCCCAACCTCAAGGGACATATCCATTATAGATGGTGCTTGCACCCATTGCGAATGCACCCCAAGGGAGGCAAATTTCCATAATCTGTTGCACCCACACATGAATCAAAACCCTACATATGGGATGCATTTGTATCCCGAGGTTGGGAGAAGTAGACTTCCACCTCCATCTCATGAGGTGTATGTGCCCCAATACATTCCTAGATTGGGTCTTCTGTATCAAGAACTTTGAACTTCTTTGGACCTTATTCCGGAGATGAATTATCCACTAATACAAACGTAGCTCCAAGGGGGAGGTGTCAAGACAAGGAACCCACTGAAAGAACAGGACGTTCCTAACACCGAGTGTCCCAAAATTGGATCTTTAGACCATAGAAGATAGGATATGAGTGCTCAAACAACTAATTCGCAACAACATGTTATGGATTATAAGGATGAATCCCCTTTTAGATGGTGGTGTTGTCCCTCTTTAGTGCACTATCGGGGCTGCAAATTTCCATCTCTGTTATTACAACGAACATGGGATCCCACTTATGGGATGCCGCTTATCGGTAGTAGAAACTCAATCCATCCCCAACAATCCAGGGGCAAACCCTCAAGGAGCATATTGATCAAGCACGAATCCTTTGCCCATAAGGGACGAATCCCCAAATCGTAGTTTATTTGACCCAAGGAGTGGATCCTCTACAAGTGGTACTTGCGCCAATTTCAAAGGCGCCAACAAGTGGTACTATTCAAAATCCCATCTACGGGATGCCTCAATACCCCAAGGATGGAGGAAGTGGACTCTAAGCCCCAACTCAAGGGCCGTATATTCAGGGATTAGTTTCCCAAAATTGGAAATCGGGTCCCCAGGATCAAGGATTAGGTCCTCAAGTCCAAGGATACATAGATTTTTCAGTCCCGTACACTGAAGATGAGTCATCGTCTACTAATGAGAATCATGATATGGCCCCTAGAAGGAGGCGTCAAGGTAAAGAAGTGGTTGGGGGAGATGGGTGTTCCCAAAAAGGTCCCTCAACCCTTGAAGAATGGATTCTTGCTCATTGAGCATAGATCCTTAAAAGGATTACTTGAACTGATTTACCAAGGAAGATTTGAAGGTTCTAGATTTCGATGATTAGTTGGCTATGATAGCTCTGCAACAAGGAACCACGAATGTCCATTTTAAGATGTCACTAGCAAAGCATCCCCCTTAGAGCATGTTGATGCTCCAAGATCGAGTTGGCAAGAATATCAAAATCGAGAAAAATATGAAGAAACATTCAACCCCCGTAGGAGGCAAAACAGAAAATAAGAAGTGAAATGGAGATCAGAAGTATGTAGCTAAGGATAGTATTCCGAACAAGAAAAGACTCTGATTCTCCCCCGAACAGAATGCACAAAGACCGAGCTTTACCATGAATGCACAGTTCAAAACTTAAAGAGTCAGATCCTGATGAACATAGAGAATGATAGAGATTTTCAATGACCGAAGCCACTAATCACTGATCTAAGAAGAGAGACGAGAGTCTGTATTACAAGATTTTAAAAAGATATTGGGGCATGACACCAATGACTATCAATAACTGAATGACGAGATTGAGTTCACGATCCAAAGAGGAAAGCTCAACAAATTCACCAAAAATGGTGATTAAAACAACCCAAGGTGGGATCATGATTGGAGACACTACGAAAGGAAAGAACGTGATCGAGGTCAAAATCCTCAGCCCTAGAGGCTGGTGATAAACATGATCTTTGGATGCCCGACAACAGCTGGGACAATAAGGGACTTCCGAGAAGCTATTGATTGGGAAGTCAGACACATGGTTGGAGAAGCACCAAAATGTGCAAAGACTGAAGTGGCAATAGCCTTTGACGATTCAGATCTTAAAGGGGTGAGATTCCCCCATGATGACTCGCTGGTTGTTGCGTAAAATATAGATGTGCAAGTGTACACAATCGCAAACAAGTAATATAGTAGTGAATACCAGATTTCGTTCCTCAAGGACTGTATATTTGTATTAATCGCAAGTAATATCAAACAATTCGGTTATCGAACACAATAGTTGATTGATGGTTTTATAACTAAATTAATAATAACAACTAAATTAACCAACTAAATTATACTAGCAAAGAGAGTTTTCAAATATGATAAGATAAGTCAGGATAATTACTTCCCCCTAACACATGAAAATCGGTAAAAGTGTCGCTTAGCACTATAACAATTCCACAGTTCACTAGCTAGAATTCAATGGTCATAGGTTTCTCTCAAAATCACTATGGTATAATTCCTACCAAATTAACTAACATATGTCTATGCCAATTTACTCCTTAGAATACAATTAAGCATCAATTCACAAAGCTATGCATGGTCACAATATATGTCTATACCGTAACTATCTTATAATCAAAAGATATATAAGCATGCACCATTCAAGTTTAATGTCAATTAACTATAACTCTCTCAATATTATAATTAACTCATTAACCCACTAAAGTTGATCAGACAATAGCAAGTTTTAGCATGAAAAACACTTGAACGAATAAACTGTAGCTGCAGACAATACTATTTAACAAAACACCAATAATCACATGCTAGGGTTCCATAAAAATCCCAACTTTATAAAAGTTAGTTCATAACAAATATCTTAAAATAATCCCAAGATAACCAACATATGTTCATAAGAAGAGATAAATAAAAGATAAGAGAAAACAAAGCCAATTGAATGTCTTCAATGGCTGAATCCTTCTACGTTGATGGCTTCTCCTCCTCCCTTGTGCAGCTTCTTCTCTCCTCCTTTCGCGTCTCTCTCTGTATTCGGTCTGATCTATATCTAATAATATCTCTAAGAAAATTATTTTTTATTATTTAATACAAATACAAGCAAATTTCCCAAACAGAATTGAATTCCAATAACTGAAATTCGTAGCTGACTGTTGGGCTCTGTTTCTGGACTGACTCGGCTGGATTTTAATATTAAGGCCACTTCCAAAATAAATCTCTTCTCATAAGCTTTCCGTGGACTGTTTAATCTTCTGATTCGGACTTCTAGAACTCCTGTTATGGCCCAAACAGTGTGAACTGTGCAAGTGGGTCATAAAATCCGAATTTTAATCAAATAAATCTCCAACTCTTGCCATTTAAGCTCCAAGCCTTCCTTTATTAAAACTCCTTGATACCTACAATAAAAGATTATAATTTATTAAATAAAAATCCAAATCAATACAAAATAACTAAAATATAGGGACAAGATTTAGATAAAGCACACGCTTATCACATCCCCACACTTAGCATTTTGCACGTCCTCGGGCAAAGAAGAAATAAAAATACTAAGTCCTAACTAACTAATACCACTTCCGTAGGTGATCACGGTTGCATTTGGAATATGCAACAAGCCCTTTAAACCCCTAGGCACCCCTAGTGGACGAGTAAGGTCTCGTGAGGGTTTATAGTAAATCTATCCATAAAATCTTATTTGGGTTTGACTGCCAAGTCTCAAACATGAAATATATCATAACACACCACACATGAAAACTTAACCATGTAATAGCTCTTATATGTCATATAATGCAATTCCTCAACTTTACACACCAACACAACTATTCAAGTACGCGCACATAGTCTAAAAGACTAAAATATATCATGAATAACATCAAAGTCTCAATCAACAAGATAATAGCATTCTTTAGATGAAAAAATAACCTCACAAACACTCAAAGCACACAAGTGTTTAGGTGTAACTATATCACTCAAATTCAATCAAATGCACATATGTTACCATAAGCTTGCTTGTCCACCAAAATCTCTAGACTTCGTGTTTGTATAAATCAAAAGGTCTTTGTCAAGGGTTGTAACGAGGCTTAGGTGAGGGGTAGGAAAATGAAAAGGCTGCAGTTGGCTAAACTTGACAACTAATAGAGCATAATGTTCATATACACTTGAAGCACTCAACATGAAACTATCTTGAGATATCATCCCACATAAAGATATAAAACCCGTACATTTCACATTGTAAGAACCATCGAACATACACTTTTTTTTTCCTTAGAGAGATCTTCCCTTTTTTCATTTTTTTTTCCTTTTATTTTTGACCTTTGTGACTTTATTTGAAATGTCACCAACAAGAAGTAACCAAACCAATTCAAATCCCACCAACATTCACACATTAACAAAGATATCCCCACACTCAATGTTTTACCAATCCCAAGTATATATCACAATGCTCTACTAGTCAATCAAGACAAGAACAAATTAATAAGCTCAAGATTTAGATGGTGATATACACAGAAAACGGATATAGGCTCTGTTAATCCCAAATGACCTAACAGAATTGTAGAAGGGGGGGGGGGGGGGTTGAATACAATTCTAGATATTTTTAAACTTAAAACAACTTTCAAATAAAATAACACTGAAAATAAAAACACAAGCAAATATAATATTTCAGTTGGATATTTTGAGGATCCAACTGAGATGTTTTTATTTCGGAAATAATCTGTGTTACAAAAGTATCACAGCTGCTCAGTTCCTGATTTGGAGTGAGAGGGCTCTTGAAAGAAGCTAATACAAACTATTTTTATCTCACTCACTTATCTTAAAAATGAACTGCTACACTTGGTTATAAAACCCAAGTTTACAATGCTATTTTTGGCTACACTAAAATACACTATAGGTAACCGCCAGTAGCTTGATTTTCATCCCTTTTGTCCAATGGCCCTTGGAGATCTTGTCTTTTGTCTTCATGCTTATTATGATCCCACTCAAGAACCTAATTGGAAATTGGAATGTTTCCTTATTCCCAGTGTCCATTTTGATGGCTTCCAATGCAAAGTACACTTCTACATCACCTTTTGATCTTTCAGAAAACTGTCACTATCACTTTGTCAACTATTCAGAAAAGTGATAATGATTCATTGATAGCAGGAAGATGTGTTTCGTTGATAGATTTATTCTTCATTCCGTTGATGGTATATTCTTCATTCCGTTGATAGACTAATCTTCATTCCGTTGATAGACTAATCTTCATTCCGTTGATAGACTAATCTTCATTCCGTTGACATGTCTTCACTTAGGCAAAATTACAAGGCATAATATATTTACACTTAACCAACCTATTTTGCCTATCTAGTACATAGTCAACATGACTTAGAAAACCTATCTAATACCTACAACAAATGTGTATCAACCAGTGAAGTATTGTACAGTGCAGTTGCTACATCACTCATTTCGTTGATGAGCTACCTGTCAACTAAAGCTGTAAAGCATACCATTCCGTTGACAGTTACAAAAGTGACTTAATACAAAATCTACTAAGTGTTTTTATAATTATCATCAAGAACAACATATTCCTAACAATCTCCCCCAATTTATGACTGATAGAATAACAGCCATAAATCAAGAGCCTTGATGATAACAAAAACACTTAAACAAATTATAAATTACAAAAGTAGAAATTGTATTGAGCTTCATGATTTATTGAAAATTGACTGAGCACAAATTAGAAATTCTTACAATACAAGTGCATAGAGCCGCTCCTCTAGCCTGAGCAGATTTATCAACTTTGTCTCTGTGGCCTTGTTTTCTTCCCTTTCCTTGCATTGTTCTCCTCAATCTGAGCTTGGAGCCTCCTGTAGAAAATCTTCTCTTCTTCATCTTGTTCACCCAACTTGGATTGCATGAATCTTAGAGTTTCATTAGATGCCTTTTCCAATTGGTCCTCCATTCTGAAGAATCTTCTGCAGTTGTCCTTGTCTCTGAATTACATCATCCAAAAGGGTTGGAGATGAATTTTCTTTCCTGATTGAGGAACCTTTAGAACCCTGGGAAGTGCATCGGGTTTGTTCCAGCTAGCTTTGATTTGACAAATCTTGGAGACAACCTCAGACTTGGCAGTTTTGGTGAACCCAAAATCTTTCTTTAAGCATTTGAACACCACCATCAGAGTCTGATAGTCTTCTCCTAGAATTCTGTGCAGAGGCCAGATTCTTTCCCTTCCACCCTTGTAGACAAACACTAATCTCTCTGGTAATTTCTGAGTGGCAGCTATCCCTCTCACTTCTACCAAGTCCTCAAGATATAGGTTTAAGTCAGACTTCTCCTTTATGTCAGCAATGTAGATGAAGTCCTCTGGGTTTGTTGGTGGTTTCTCAACCTGTGGCCTCCTCACAAAAACTGGCTTAGCCTTAGAAACCTTCTGCTGTGATTTCTTCTTTGCATCCATCTCAATTAGAAATTTGGGAAAATTAGCTTCATCAAACTCAAAAGGCTATTCCTTTGGCACAATTGGTTGATCATGAAAGTTAACTGGATGTTCAGGATCACAAGCTAATTTTCCTCCAATGCTTTGGTCTGAGAAAGTTGAAGGCACAGCTATTACAGGGGCATCTGTTATAGTGTCTTGAGAATCATCCTTATCAAAAGCCAAGTTTCTTTTAGCTCTTGCCTTGGGTTGCCTTGTACTTTTTCTCTTTTCCTTTGCTTCCTCAGCTTCAACCCTAGCTCTTTCTTCTTGCTGTCTTTCCTCTTCATCAAGAGCTTGGGCAACTGCAAGAGCTTCCATGCCTGCCCTAGCTGATTCCTCAGCTTTAGCTTCAGCAAAATTTGGTTGACCAGCCCAAACACAAATCTCTTGCTCATTCCTGTAGATTATTGCTCTTTGCTTCCTTATCTCAAGCACATTGCTTTCCTTGCATTTTATGATAAGTTCACTCAGAATCTTGAGCTCATCTGGGAATGGAGGTGGATAGAATGTCCTAGCAATATTCTTGCCCTTTGGTTTAGCTGGGGATCTTGGAGATAAGCATCTTTGAAATGTAGCTGTATCCACATCTCTAATATATGAAGTTTGTCCATTTTCTTTCCTTGGACCAGTAATCACTCCATGTAGAAGAGGTTTTAGATTACAAGATGATTTAGTTTGTGGCTCCCATTCCGTTGACACTAATACCATGGCATTCGTTGATGATGTGATAGGCTCATCCGTTGCTGTAGAAGTAGCTTGATCCGTTGATGGATGTGTTTTTGCAGTTTCAGCTAACTTTTTAATCTTTGCATCAATGCTAGACCATTGTTCTTTAATCTGTACAGCAAGTTATATCCTCATAGATGCCTGTTGAATCAGGTCAATGCCATCCAATTTATCCTTTAGTGACTCCCCCATAGCTAATGGCTCCTGTGGTAAAGAAATGGCTGGGACCACAACTTTCGTGACTTGAATATGAAGCTCCTTAGATTTCTCCCCCCTTTTTGTTATCATCAAGAGTAATAATAGGGAGACCTTGAGCTGCCACTAGCTGAGTCAAAAGTTGAGTTTGCTTCTCTTGTGCCTGCTGCATTTGAGTTAATGTGGCTTCCACTTTGTCCACCCTAGAAGTAAGAGTTTTCAAGGTAGTTGCCACATCATTATCCTTGTTGAAGAAGGTGGTCATCCTGGCAACAGTGAGAAGTGGGAGTTTTTCATCAAGCCTCCTATCTGTGGAGTCCTTTAGATTTGCAATGGAGTCCTTGATTTTCCTAGCTTCAATCCTGGTTTGCAGCATCTGTAGCCTCTGAATCTCCAAAGAGTCCATTATAGCCTTGTAGAATTTCTTGTCATTGTCATTAGCAGACTCATGAGCCAGGTAAGCCTCATTGTACTACCTAGAAATTGCAGCATCCAGGCTATGATTTCCATGCAAGTTTTGAGAAAGCCATCTTGGAGTAGGAGGCACCACAGAAGTCCCAGTCTGTGAAGAAATAGCCACCTGTAGATCAACATCCTCATCACTTGAAGAATCATCATACTCAAAACTTCCACCAGCTCCTGGAGACAAATTGGCAAGTGCATCCTTAGCCCTCATCATGGATGCAGTTGTATGAATAAGATTAAGTGACCTCTAAGCCTCCACATTGCCCTATTGAGCCATTAGTTGATAGGCTGGCACTGGATGAGTAAAGGTTTCAGGATCCAGAGAAATACTATCCAGAGTCTGTTGATAATGCTCTAAGAAAGTCATTTCCCTTTCACCCTCATTAACCTTCATTGACTCACTAGCAATGGCTGCTTCCTCCCTTATTTCTCCTGTAGTCCCTTCTCTCTCTCCACTCTTTTCTTGCATCATGGGCTCCTCATGGCTCACACCTCTCACACCCTCACCTTCACCTACTAAGGTGGAACTCTCAGTCTCTCCTTTTTCCTGGCTGGAAGAAATAGCCAGCCTCTCACTCACATCCTCTCCTTTTGCCTGGCTGCAAGCCAGCCTCTCAGATTCACTCCCTTTCAACCCTAGAAGTGTTTCAACTACCACTAGATCATCTGCACTAGTTGTGTGAACAACTTGATTTTCAATAAAAGGTGCAGAATGAACTATCAACAGAATGGTAGTTTGAACTGTCAACGGTATGGATACCGTTGATGGAGAAACACTTGTCAACGAAAGAGACTGTTTCATTGATGAAGTCAAGAAAGGATTTTGAGAAAGTGAAATTACAATGGAATCTGTGGTGATTGATTTTAAAGATGGTTCCACAGATCCTCTTATAGCTTCAGAAAAAGATGATTGGTGGCCCAACAAATCACTTAACAAGTGATGACCACCAATTTCAGAGTGGGGCTTCTCCAAGAATAGAGTTGGAGAATCAGGAATAGATGTATGGATCATATCCACATCTAATGACTGTGTTGGTGAATTTTGTAGAGGTGTCTCAATATTAATATTGAGAGAGTGGGACTGTAACCCCAGAGTAAAAATTGGGGCTACATCAAACTGAATTTGAGAAACTGGAATTGTTGCTTCTAGTGTGTGCACCCTGTGTGACCTGGGATTTTTGTCTTACCCTTCTTTGGTATTGGGAAATAGTTGTTTGGGGGCTAGATGCGTCCCTTACCCTTTTGGAGTGTGCTTTTGGAGGAGAGCTTGTTTCAATAACTACATCCTTTTGAGAGGGTGTAGTTAGACTTGAGCTTAAATCCTTTTTACTCATTGTGTCTTGTTGGGAACACACAATGGGGCTTGGCTGTGTCTCACTTATCTCTCCCACCTTATTCTTAGGGTTTCTTTGATTTTCACCCCTTCCCTCACCTCTCACACCATCTGCACCACTCCCCTTAGGTTTTGTAGTGGATTTTACAACAGGTGCCTTTTGAGAAGCATATGAGGTTGGCTTGGAGGATTTCTTAGATTTTGGTTTTGTTGCAGGGGCAGGAGCCTGTTGGGTCACAACTACAGACTCCATAGCAACAGAAGTGGGTGAAATAGTAGAAGTAATAGTTAAACTAACAGGGTTAGAAGTGGTTACCTCAATTATGGGCAGATACACCACTGGGACATCACCATTGTGATTGAGCCTCAGGATGTCTGTCAAGACCCTCTTCTCTTGTACAAAGAAGTTAAACCTGGAATTTGGGTTAGAGATAACCAATGGTGCTGGACTAACATGGTTAGCCAACATCATTAGAAATCTAGCATAATAAATATTATTTTTCCTATTAGCCTTATCACCCAACTTAGCACCAAATTCATACATAAGTTGGGTGCTAAACTTATAATATCTATCAGTTAAGAGCATGGTAAACAGAATCAAAATTGAGTTACTTAATGCATCAAAATTACTGATTTTACCAGAAAAGACCTTAATGAATGCATCAGCTAAGTAACTATATTCCCTGACCAAACCTCTCCTAATTATCTTACCCAAATTATCAGTTGGCAAAGAGTAATTTATAGAATTAAGCATGTTAACAATTTCAGTATTTGAAGGTAAAGCTAAGCAGTTATTCTCTGGAATGTGAAGGCATGCTTGCAATACATCTGAATTGACAATATACTCTTTACCTTGAAGGGTGAATTGCAAAGTGCAGTTTGTCCCACTATACTCGCAGGAGGTCCAAATCTCCTCTATGATTTCATTGTAAAGCGGAGTGGAGTGAAACATCGCGTAACTAAGCTTGCAATTCATCAGGAAATCCATCATCTTGTGAAAGATTTTGTTCGGTCTTTCCTTCACAACAAATGGAGTGGAGTTGTTCTTCTCGTAAATGAACCCTTCAGCTGACATGAGTTTGACTATGGGTGCCATTGTTGAGTGAAGAAAAGCTCGAACTTTGTTTTGATTTGAGAGAGAAGAAGTAAGAAAGCCTTTGGAAATTTTGAGAGCAAGGTAGAAAAGAATTAAAGAAAACAAAATTTCTTAAATACTACCCCAAAATTTCTCAAAAATTAAGTCCAATAATAAATAAAAATTACTGGATTGGCTTAAAAATCTAACCGTTACAATTAAAATATTACCATGATTTATACTTACAGGGGTGTATGCATAGATCGTGGTAAAGAGACGTGCAAATTCAACGGTTCAGATTAACCACGCTATATCAACGAATCAGAATTGGGCGTTTAAGGTCCCGTTTATTTCGTTGATAAAGCTGCGTTTCGTTGACATAAAAAGTGCTGTCAACGAAAGACCTAGAAAAATGCTAAGACTGTCAACGGAATGAGGCATTCGTTGACATAGTAATTTTGACTTAGACAAAATTTCACTTTTTCCTGAGAAAATCAATTCACAGAAAATCATAGCAAATTTCTGGCTGCAAATTAACTTGCAAAAATCTCAAAAATAATTAAAAGAAATTTAGCATACCTAGATCACTTACTAGTCTTGAGAAAGTTGATTCATCAAGTGGCTTGGTAAAGATGTCTGCAAGTTGTTGTTCACTTGGAACAAAATGTAGCTCCACAGTACCATTCATAACTTGTTCTCTAATGAAATGATACTTGATGTCAATGTGCTTGGTCCTTGAATGATGCACTGGATTCTCAGTAATGGCAATGACACTAGTGTTGTCACAGAAGATAGGAATTTTCTCAACTCTTAATCCATAATCAAGTAGTTGATTTTTCATCCATAAAATCCGTGCACAACAACTTCCAGCTGCAATGTACTCAGCCTCAGCTGTGGAGGTAGAAACTGAGTTTTGTTTCTTGCTGAACCATGACACAAGCTTGTTTCCTAGGAATTGACAGGTGCCAGTTGTGCTTTTCCTGTCAATTTTACATCCTGCATAATCTGCATCTGAATAACCAATTAGTTCAAATCCAGATTCTCTAGGATACCAAATGCCAAGGTTTGGTGTTCCTTTGAGATATCTGAAAATTCTTTTAATAGCAACTAAATGGGATTCCCTAGGGTCAGCCTGAAATCTAGCACATAGACATGTAGCAAACATAATGTCAGGTCTACTAGCTGTTAAATATAAAAGTGAGCGTACCATGCCTCTGTAAATTGAAATGTCCACAGATTTTTCCTTAGTATTCAATTCAAGTTTGGTGGCAGTAGGCATGAGAGTTTTGGCATGAGAGCATTCCATTAAGTTAAATTTCTTTAACAAATCATGAATATATTTTGTTTGACTAATGAAAATGCCTTCTGAAAGGCATATGCAATAGCCTATTTGTAATTCGAGGATTATACTCAACTTAAACTAGAATGTAATAAGTAAATATTAGATTAAAGGTCACAAGAATCTCAGAGAGTTTTATCAGTCAAGAGATTGAAGATTAAAATCATCTACAGACTTGAAGTTATTCTACATTGAAAGAAGTTCAATTTATTGTTCAAGCCTCAGTGAAGTATTCAAGAAAGTGAATTTACTACATTGACAGAGATTTCCAGTTGGTGACAGAAGAAGTACAGGATACAGAGTTTATTCAGAGCTAAAGAAAAGAAGCCACATCTTTAAATGTTTTAAAGATGAAGAATTACCATTGAAGTCAGTTATTCATGAACCAGACAGTGCATCGAATGACGACATCAATCAGTGGAATTAAATCATCTATATTCAGTGGTTTTCAGAAGATAGAGGAATGCTATGTTTTCAAGAGTTATATTCTTTTAATTTATTAAATCAATTTAATTAATAAATTAATTCTTTCAGAATTAATTAATTTATTAAATTAATTAATTTAGTTGTTTAAATTATTTATTAACTTAATTCTAGAAAAGAATTAATTTAATCTAGAATTTAAATTAACTAGATTATTTAAAAGAAATTATCTTAACTAGTATGACCTAGGTTATTCTCGGTATGACCATGGCTTGATTTAAAGCCGGTTCTACCGAGTACTAGCAGGTTCTACCAAGTACTAGCAGGTTCTACCGAGTACTAGCAGGTTCTACCGAGTCATTTAGCAGGTTCTACCGAGTACTAGCAGGTTCTACCGAGTACTAGCAGGTTCTACCGAGCTTTTAAGAGGTTCTACCGAGGGTTTTAACAAGTCGTACTGACCTTGGCCAGGTTCTACCGAGTTATGACAAGGTCATACCGATACATTTTCAGAAGGTCATACCGGTGAACCTTGGTTCTACCGAGCAGAATTTAGCAGGTCATACAAGTGTGTTGATTGTTTAATTAGGTCATATTGATTTAATTAAAAGGTCATACAGGTCTACTGAAAGGTTATATCAACCGTAGCTTGACAGAAAGTGCAAGGACTGGATTATCAAAAACACACAGACATTTTCTCTCAGCAAGAAGAACAAAAGCATTTGATCTCATTTCTTCTCAAGCAATTAATTCTAGTTTGTATTGTTAAATCCAAACCACTAGAAGTTGATTACTTGTATTGCTTTGATTATCTAACGGATTTATATCCCTAGAATTTATCTCGAACATTGCTTTTAGCATTCGATCTTTTTATTACAAATATTAGAAAAGTTCATGTCGAATTTATTCTAAATTTGTATTAATTAGTTTGAGATAAATACTTTGTAATCCGTACTGTATTTGCAACACCCTTCAAGTTTAATATAGTTTATATTTAACTTGAATCTTGTTTCATTTATATTCCGCATTAATTTGTTCTTAATTGTTAAATTATTCAAAGGACAAATTCGATAAAACGGTATAGTTTGTATTCAACCCCCTTCTACAAACTTATCAGGACCTAACAATTGGCATCAGAGCCTTTTGATTAATATACATATCAAAGATCCAATTGTTTTGAGATTTTTTTTTCTTAAACTCTGAAATTTTTATTATTCCTAAAAATCTCAAAAGATGTCTACTACACAGAAAGTGGGTACAGTCAAAATCCCCATGTTCAGCAAGGAGCATTATCCAATGTGGAAGAAGAAAATGCTCTTATTTCTTGAAGTTGCTAATGTTAAATATTTTGATGTGCTGAAGAATGGACCAAGACTCCCTATGATTATTGAGGGAGAGCTAATAGAGAATGATGTTGTTACTAGGGCTGCTAGGATGTACCCTAAAGATCCCAAGGACTACACTTCTGATGAAAAAAAGGATGTTACCTTGGATGCTTGTCTACAGTTGATCCTTGTTGATTGTCTTGATCCTGTCATGCATAATCATGTCCTAAACTGTGATACTGCCAAACACATTTGGGACACTATAGAGATAATCAATGAAGGGACAGAGGAAGTTAGAGAGAATAAGCTGGAAATTCTCACCTCTCAATATGAGCATTTCAGATCAAACCCGGGTGAAGGAATCTCTGAGGTTTTTGAGAGATACAACAAATTGATCAATAATCTGAATCTCAATGGGAAGCGCTACACTATCAAGGAAATTAACAAGAAGTTCCTACTTACACTTCCACGTCATTTGGAGCACAAAATATCTGCCATTAGAGAAGCAAGAGATCTGGGAGAGATTGCTTTGGAAAGATTGTATGGTGTTCTGAAGACCTATGAGCTGGAGAAGATTCAACAGGATGAGTTATATGGAACTGGGAAGATAGTTAGTACTTCTACTGCATTGGCTGTTGAAGTCCCACAGAAACTGGAAGTGAAGGCCGTTCAACCTTCCAGTTCTAACATGAATGTTATTGATGCTGAATATGGATTAACATCCATTGATCAATCTGATGGTGACTTCTATTCTTTAGAGGAACTTGATCAGTTGGAGGATGGTGATTTGGCTTTGATAGTCAGGAAGTTTGGGAAGTTCAGATTCAAAAGGAATCCCAATCTTAAGTTCAGGCCCAGATTTCAGAGAGGTGGATCTTCCTCTTCAAGTAGCACAAGGGGTGGCTACAAAACTGGAACTGTGGAAAGGAGCACAATCAGGTGCTACAATTGCAATGAGTTGGGTCACTTTGCTACAGAATGTAAAAAGCCAAAGCAAGTGAGAAGGAACTTATTTGATTCTAGCAAGAAGAACAAGATTGGGAAAGCTTATGTTGCTGAAGGAAAGAGTTGGGATGACACTGACAGTGATGAAGAAGCAGGTGAGATTGGGAACCTTGCTTTAGTGGCTAAAGAGGCAAGCACTTCATCTGCATACATGTCAGAGGTAAAGTTCATTGACACTGAAATGATTCGTCATCTTAGTGGTACTATTTCTTGTGCACGCACTGAAAATGATAGAATAATTCTTTTGAACACAGCTCTTGAAAAGGAGATAAAAGAATTAAAACTTGTGCATGTTAATCAGAATGAACTTACTGAGAAAATAGCATTTCTTGAGAATAGGGTTAAATGTTATATTCAACTGGAAACCATTCTCAAGGATCAGATTAGTGAGCTTAAGACCAAAGCTAATGCCTATTTCAACTCTTGTAAGACTGCTAAAGAAATTATCAATAAACAAAGTATTAGTCAGACCGTAGGAATAGGGTATGACTATAATGAGTCTATTGGTAAATTAAGCATAAATACCCCTAATAGAGTCAGTCCTGAAGAAAGGGGTATTCTTGATGTGCTTAAGGGTATTGATAAACCTTTCTTTAGAAAGTCCAAAGCAGATACTCTGAATGAATACTCTATCATCATTACAGAGGAGATACGTGAAGACGATCTTGCTTTTGAAGTTGAACAGTCCAACAAGTGTATATCTGATATTCCAGTCAAAGTTGTTGCAACTAAAAAGACTAAATCAGATATTCATAAGTTGGATCAAAACAACTGTAGTACTAACATGCCTGCTGTTAATTCTTCTCATAAAGCATGTGGTGTGATTAATTGCATGTCTTGTGCTTTCAAAGTTATGTATTCTTATTTAAATAGTAAGCATGTATCTAGTGATAAGACTGATCCACGTCAACATGTTAATAATAAGAAGCATGTTAAAGCTAAGACTACTAGTCCTCCTAAGACTAGAGGGGATTCATTTATCCCTAAGCCTACTCAGAAATGTGTTAAGGCTGGGTATAAATGGAAACGCTCTTTTGTGAAAGAGGTTGAAGTAGTTGTAGCTAAAAAGGTTGTTTTGCCTGACAAAGGCCAGTTCTTTAAGTATGCCGGACCCAATCAAGTTTGGGTTCCGAGGAAGGACTAATCAATTTGATATTGCAGGGAGTTAAACAGGTAAACCGTGTTATGTGGATTCTTGACAGTGGCTGTTCAAGGCATATGACCGGAGATAGAGCCCTGCTATCAGATTTGGTTGAGAAAGCTAGCCCAGTAGTTACCTTTGGAGATAACAGCAAGGGTATTACGAAAGGATATGGCTGTTTGAAGTTTGGAAATGTTATCATTGAAGATGTATCATTTGTGGAAGGTCTGAGGTTCAATCTTCTCAGCATCAGTCATTTCTGTGACAGAGGATATGATGTTTCCTTTGAAAGAGAGAAGTGTCAGATCCTTCACAAGAAGAATGGAAAGCCTGCTCTTCAAGGAGTAAGGAAAGGTGACTTGTTCATAGCTGATCTGCACTCTGGATCCAAAGATGAAGTTAATTGTTTTTATGCCAAAGCTTCATCAGATGAAAGTTGACTATGGCACAAGAAGATGTCTCACCTTAACTTCAAAACCATGAACTCTTTAGTCAAGAGGGAATTGGTTAGAGGTTTGCCTCAGATGGAATTTACACAGGAAGGACTGTGTGAGGCATGTCAGAAAGTAAAGTCAAAAAGCTTCTCACAAGGCCACTTACACATCATCAATAACTGAACCACTTCAGCTACTGCACATGGATTTGTTTGGTCCAGTAATGTGATGTCCATGTCAAAGAAACAATATGCACTTGTGATTGTTGATGACTTTTCAAAATATACATGGGATTGTAAAGCATAATGTAACATAAGATCTAAAAGAGATAACTACAACTCAACAAAGGACAAGACAGACAATAATATTAACTGAAGCACAGGAATCCAGAATCAAAGAAGAAAAGGTAAACTCAAAAAATCAAAATACGTTATGTATTTTTGAAGTCCGTAAACAGGTCACGGAAAGAAGTTCATGAAAATGTTCAAGCCTCAGTGACAACAATGGAAACAAGACTTTGAAGATGACAGAAGTATGTGAATGATTTAGGGTTCAGTACCACGGGATTCCAGTGATGAAGCAACCAGAACGACAAGGGACGTATCAGCAGCATTGTATTGAAGATATAAAATAAGAATTGATCAAGTGTTATTCATCTGTGAACCAGACCAGTTGCACTAGGTGACGGCACTAAAAAGATCAAGTTGTTTTATCGTCTCAGAAGAAATTGATACAGTCTATTTCTTAAACACCCAGAAGCTCAGTGGAATCATTTATGGACTAAAGACAAGAAAGAGAAATTCGATGGTTTTTCTAATTGAAAAACTATCGAATGGTAGTTGAAATGATTAATTAAAAACCAAAGTAAATTAGTTTGGCATCCGATAGTTTTGATTTAAAAACTATCGAATGACAAATTAATTTATTTAATTCGATGGATTTTTATTCATTCGATGGTTTTTTATTATGGGAGCAGGTGAAAAGAATTCCTTTTCTGAAAGGTTGATGAAGATCCAACGGCCAGGATTGTTTCTACAATTCTCA
The DNA here is from genome assembly GCA_030848705.1 of Heracleum sosnowskyi. Taxonomy (NCBI): domain Eukaryota; kingdom Viridiplantae; phylum Streptophyta; class Magnoliopsida; order Apiales; family Apiaceae; genus Heracleum; species Heracleum sosnowskyi. The sequence continues at coordinate 37,335,907 of CM061238.1, forward strand.
TTCGATGGTTTTTCAAAACAGACTACAATTAATACAGAGAGAAGATTGTGTCTTCTTCAGTTAAGGTATTCAACACAGACACATAACTGAGAGAGAGAAGAGCCGGAGAAAATTACCAGAGAAATTAATAGTGCTCAGAACTTGATTATTGTTTTGTATTTGTGTTACCTTAAACTCATTGACGCTAATCTACGGATTAGAAATTGTAGCACCCCTCGAGGTTTATATTTATAAAAAGATATATTCCCCGAAACTTGATTTGGTTTGGTGTGTTTGATTTCGTTATAGAACTGAAAGTTTAATCCGCGAACGAAATTAAATTATTTGTGAGTATCGTATTCAACCCCCCCTTCTACGATACTTTGGACCTAACAATTGGTATCAGAGCTACTTGATTGATATACAAATCAGATCCGGTGAATGAGACCAAAATCAAACGTAGCGTGAAAATTCGAAGCAAATTTTTTAACTTTCAAAATTTTTCATTTAATTGGAATTTCTTGAATTTTAAACAATTTGAAATTTTCAGAAACCATGAGTGCTCCAAAGACAACCGCTGGTATTAAAGTTCCCCCGTTTACTAGAGATGATTTCGGTTTGTGGAAGATGAAGATGTTGTTATTCATCAAGGCATCTAATCCGTTGTATATTGGCATATTAGAAAACGGACCGTTTGTACCAATGAAACCAGTTAGTGAATCTACAGCTCCTGATGGTAGCAGGATTCCTTCAGGCACCCAACCTAAGGATATAAGTGAATTTACAGATTCTGACAAAGAACTGATTCGATTGGACACCGGTTTAATGTTGATATTGGCGGACTCCGCGGACAAGGAAATGAGCTATCAGTTGATGAACTGTACAAGCGGGAAACATATGTGGGATACCATTAACCTAATAATGGAAGGAACTGAAGACGTGCAGGAAAACAGATTGGACATTCTGACTTCTCAATATGAAGCGTTTAGGTCCCTGCCAGGAGAAAGTATAACTCAGGTCTTTGAGAAATATACTAAGCTCCTCAATGAATTGGCAATGAAAGGAAAGACCTATCCACTGAGAGAATCGAACAGGAAGTTCATGATGACGCTGCCCCATCATGTAGAACACAAGTCATCATCCATTAGGGAAAGAATTGACTTCACAAAGATGTCATTAGAGATGATCTATGGCAAGTTGAAGACCTATGAGATGGAACAGGAACAAAGGGTGATAATCTACGGATCAGGGACAGTGGACAGCAAGCACAATGCACTTGTGAGATCAGCAGCACTTGTAGTGGATGAACCAATAACTTCTGAGATTCAGGTTCAAACCCCTAGAGCTGGAAAGGAGGTGATAATAGAAGCAGAAATGGATTCTGTGAATCTGGGTGTTGATGAAAGTGATTACTACACCCTAGAAGAGCTTGAGCAAATGGAAGACAAAACCATGGCGTACTTAGCTGCAAAGTTTAGTCATATTCATTTCAAGAGAAACCCTAAGTACAAGTTCAAGGGCTCAACCAACAGATTCCAGAAGAGCAATTATACACCTAGTACAGGCTTTAAGGGAGGCTACAAGACTGGCATGATTGATAGAAGCAAATCAAGATGCTATAACTGCAATGAGTTAGGGCATTTCGCCACTGAATGCCGGAAGCCTCGTCAAGCAAGAGACATGAAAGATGTCTATGGAAAGAAGGATTCTTATGATGAGTTGAAGAAGGAGAATGCCAAGCTTAAACAGCAGTTGGAGGCATTCTCTGGAAAGCAGAAAGGGAAGGCTTACATAGCAGAGGGAAAGCACTGGGATGATACTGATTCGGATGAAGAGGAGGAATATGTAAATGTTGCTCTAATGGCTGACTCTTCAGAGGAATCACCTCAATCATCTCAGGTACCTATCTTAACTACAATTGATATGTCTAATTCTGAGTACAAGAAAACTGTGCAAGATCTTAGTGTAGAATTGTTTAATGTACACACAAGCATGCTAGCATCTGAAATGGAAAATGCTAAACTAGTTCTTAAGATTAAAAGGCTAGAATCTAAAAATGAAGAACTAGAGCTTGTAGCTGTAACATTAGAAGATCTTAAGCAAAAGAACGCGTACTTAGAGAACAAGGTCAAGTGTAATGATGAGATAGAGACTATCCTCAGGAAGCAGATTTCAGATCTAGATTTGAAGCTGAATGCTTTTAAGAATTCCGCTCTAGTGGCTAAGGAAATCATTGATACTCAGGCCGTAGAGAATAAAACTGCTATAGGATTTGACTATAACAAGAAAGCTGGTAAGAAGATTTTGGAATTCCCTGTGACACCTTCAGTTGTCAAAAGGAATACTCCACATGTTCTTAAGAATGTTGATTGTCCAGTTTTTGTTAAGCCATTTCCACCTCTCTTTTATGAGGATGATCTTTTCATAGCTCAAGAATTGCTTGAGGAGGATTTAGTGAAGGAAAAAGAGGTAAAGACTAAGTTACCTAGGAAATCAGTAAAGAATGTATTATCTAAACCTGATTTACCTAAAACTGAAGTAGGTTCCTTAGTTAGTAATGTTAAAAAGAACAGGAATGGGAGGAAAAAGATTGTTAATCAGGAATTGGTTCCATCTTCTCCCATTGCATCTAGGAAGTTATGTTCTATTTGTAATTCTGCTGGACACCTTACACATGCATGTAAAAAGGTTAAAGTAGAAACTGCTAATACTTCTGAAATGCATAACATGTCTGACATGCCTGATAATCATGAGCCCTGTGGAAAGAAAGAGTGTTTGCTATGTAAGTACAACATCATGCATGCTTATTTTAAGTTGATGTCTGATAGTAGCAATAGCTCTAGTAATGTTAAATCCACAGATACTATGAATATCAAACAGGGTAAGACTAAATTGAATGTTACTCCTGTTAAATCATCTAAACCTTCAGGACCCAAACAATTTTGGGTACCAAAGTCCGCTTAATCAATCTGTGATTGCAGGGTAAGGTTAAAAGCTCAAAGGTTGTGTGGATTCTGGATAGTGGCTGTTCTAGACACATGACAGGTGAAGAGTCCCTGCTTACAGAGGTGGTTAAGAAGACCGGCCCGACTGTAACCTTTGGAGATGACAGCAAAGGATTCACTACGGGATATGGTAAATTGAAAGCTGGAAATGTCATCATTGAAAACATCTCTCTTGTTGAAGGATTAAAGCACAATCTTCTAAGCATCAGTCAGTTCTGTGATAAAGGCTACAATGTAGATTTCAGAAAGGACAAGTGCTTGATCACCAACAGGAAGGATGAGAAGCTTACTCTACTGGGAGTGAGAAAAGGAAACTTGTTTATAGCCGACTTAAGTTCTACCAGTGAAGGAGAAGTTACATGTTTCTATGCAAAGGCATCTTCAGAACAAAGTTGGCTATGGCACAAGAAGCTCTCACATCTGAACTTCAAAACTATGAACTCTTTGGTAAAGAGAGAGTTAGTGAGAGGGTTGCCCCTGATGGAATTCAATCAGGAGGGACTATGTGAAGCATGTGAAAAGGGGAAGTCGAAGAAAGCATCACATGGAAGCAAAGGAATGACAAGTATTACTGAACCATTACAGCTGATTCATATGGATTTATTTGGTCCAGTTAATGTTATGTCACTTTCAAGAAACAGATATGCATTGGTGATGGTGGACGACTACTCCAAGTACACGTGGGTGTTGTTCATACAAACAAAGGATGAAGCAACACAACTAATCATTGATCACATCAAGAAGATAGAAGTGGAAGCTAAGCTACCTGTGCGGACAATCAGATCAGACAATGGAACTGAATTCAAGAATGCAGTTCTAAATGATTTCTGCTCAGAGAAAGGAATATCAAGACAGTTTTCAGCACCAAGAACTCCTCAACAGAATGGAGTAGTGGAAAGGAAGAACAGGACCTTGGTTGAAGCAGCAAGGACCATGTTGAGTGAATCAAAACTTCCCACTTACTTTTGGGCTGAAGCAGTGAATACAGCTTGCTACACTCAGAATCGAACCCTGATCAACAAAGATCATGAAAAGACTCCGTATGAGTTAATGGCCAACAAGAAGCCAACACTGAAGTATTTTCATGTGTTTGGTGCAAAGTGCTTTGTACTTAAAGATGGAGAACATCTTGGCAAGTTTGATGCCAAAGCAGATGAAGGCATTTTTCTGGGCTATTCTCTGGAATCTAAGGCTTTCAGGGTATATGTGATTGAAGATAAGAAGGTGTTGGAAAGCTTTAATGTAACATTTGACGACACTAAAAGACCAGGCCTGCAAACTGGAGAGAACTCTGAATCCTTGGTATTTGAAAATCTATCAGGAGATCTCTCTGACAATGAAGAAGTACCTGAAGTTGTTACAGTCATTAATAATAATCATAATGATAATGATTCTGGACCAAGTGGTGACCAAAGTGGAAATCCTCAACATACAGGATCCACTAGTCAGTCTTCAGAATCAACAGATCAAACCGTCAACAACTCAGGGGGAGCAGGAGAAGGATCAACTAGTCACACTCCACAACATCTAGAACAAGGAGAATCATCAAGATCGCATCTGCCAAGACAAAGGGTATGGAATAGAGATCATCCCTTTCACTTGATCATTGGTGATCCGGACACAGGAGTGAGAACTAGGAGAACATCACAAAATGAATGTCACTATTCTGGGTTTCTTTCAGAAACAGAACCTAAGAAAGTTGAAGATGCTCTAGATGATCCAGATTGGGTAATTGCTATGCAAGAAGAACTCAATCAGTTTGAAAGGCAGAAAGTTTGGAAGCTGGTACCCAGGCCTAAGGGAAAATCTGTTATTGGAACAAGATGGGTATTCAGAAATAAGTTGGACGAAGATGGCATTGTAACGAGAAACAAAGCCAGACTGGTTGCTAAAGGTTACTCTCAAGAAGAGGGTATAGATTATGATGAAACCTATGCACCAGTAGCAAGACTTGAGGCCATCAGAATGTTTCTGGCATTTGCTGCACATTCCAATTACAAGGTATATCAAATGGATGTGAAGAGTGCTTTTCTGAACGGGGAGTTAGAAGAAGAAGTGTATGTGGAACAACCTCCAGGTTTTGAGGATTCAAAACTGGCAGACTTTGTGTACTTTCTATTCAAAGCTCTCTATGGACTCAAACAAGCTCCAAGGACATGGTATGACACTCTCTCTGAATTCTTACTTGAAAATGATTTTACAAGAGGTGTTGTAGACAAAACTCTCTTTGTCAAAAAGCATAAAAATGATTTGATATTGGTGCAAGTATATGTTGATGACATAATATTTGGTTCTACTAATGATGATCTATGCAAGAGATTTGCTAAGTTAATGCAGAGTCGTTATGAAATGAGCATGATGGGTGAATTGTCATTCTTTCTTGGATTGCAAGTATACCAGAAACAAGATGGTATATTCATTTGTCAGTCCAAGTACATCAAGGATCTTCTTAAGAAGTATCAAATGGAAGACTCATCTACAGCAAAGACTCCTATGCCAACTGCCACTAAGCTTGATAAGGATGAAACTGGTAAGAAGGTTGACATCACAGGCTACAGAGGTATGATAGGCTCATTACTTTATCTCACTGCAAGTAGACCAGATATAATGTTTTCAACATGCTTGTGTGCTAGATTTCAGTCTGATCCTAAAGAATCTCATCTAATAGCTGTTAAGCGAATATTTAGATATCTTAAGGGGACCCCAAATCTTGGCATTTGGTACCCTAAAGATACAGGATTTGATCTTATTGGATACACAGACTCTGATTTTGCAGGTTGTAAGATTGATCGGAAGAGTACTTCAGGAAGCTGTCAGTTTCTTGGAAGAAGATTGGTTTCCTGGCATAGCAAGAAGCAGCATTCAGTGTCCACATCAACAGCTGAGGCTGAATACATTGCTGCTGGTAGCTGTTGTGCTCAGATATTGTGGATGAGAAACCAACTCCGTGACTATGGACTTTTGTTGACAAAGATTCCAATCTTTTGTGACAACACAAGTGCCATAGCAATCTCTAACAATCCAGTGCAACACTCGAGGACGAAGCACATCGACATCAGGTATCATTTTATCCGAGAGCATGTCATGAATGGAACTGTGGAGTTACATTTTGTACCCACAGAGGATCAAATTGCAGACATCTTTACTAAACCGCTTGATGAATCCACTTTCAATAAGCTGGTTGGTGAACTTGGGATGTTAAATCTTTCTGATTAATTTATTTTGATTAGAAGTCAGTAACTGCAGAGAGTCCTGGTAAATACATGAGTTCAAGAATTGCTATATCCTTTGGACTTGTGAGTTTATTTTCTGGAGAAATTCTCGTAGTTAGGATTATTATACTAATTTTATGTCATAATTATGGATGATATATCTTCTGGCATTTAATTAGTTATTAATTCTAAAAATTATTTAGGTGCTAATATTTGTTCTAAATATTTTAGCATCTATTTAATTTGAATTAATTTACTTTGTTTTAACATTGTAAATTAATGCAGCATAATTCATTAGATTTTAATTGGTTAATATCACTCAATGATATTTAATTGATTTTATTCTAAGAAAATTGTGAATTTTCTGTTAAGAATTGATTTTGATGAATTTTAACAGATTTATTAAAATTAAAACTTGACAGGAAATAAAAAGTCTGATTTTTAAAACAAGAACAGGTTTTAAAAAGAAGACAGAAGCAAAAATATCGAATTTAAGGAAACTCGATAGTTTTTCAAAGTACAATGATAAATCTATCGAAATTAATTTCGATGGTTTTTGAAAGGGAAAAAGAAAATCTATCGAAAAATTTCTCGATAGTTTTTGAGAATAATTTTAAAAATATATCGAAGTGAATTAATATAATTCAATATTTAATTCTCGATAGTTTTTAGAAATCCAAGTGAAAATCTATCGGGACCTCGATAGTTTTTCCAAAAGAACAGTTCGATAGTTTTTCAGAATTTCAAATAAAAAATACCTCGATAGTTTTCTAATAAAACCTTTTCAAATTCTCTTTTTCAAAAATCTCGATAGTTTTTAAGAAACTATCAAAGGTTAGTTGACAGGTTTGCCCCCTTTCAGAAAACTATCGAAGGCTCTTTTAAAACCATCGAACAAAGAAAATACGAAAATACCCCTGACAGTTTGATAAGTATAAAACTTTGCCTTGTCGTTTTTCATTGTCAGTTTTAACAGATCTGAAAAATTACAAAGCTCTAGTTTTTTTATATATACATACACGAGATACACACAAGCAAACGTCAACATCGATAGTTTCTTCATTTGTTAATCAAGAAAATCTTGAAAAAGTTACTGTTTACCACTGTAGATTGAATTCTAACCGTGGAAAACTTTATTTTTTTTGATTTTGGCACTTGCTGAGAAAGAAACCATCGAACTTGTGTTTGTGAATTGAATATTGGTTAGTATTCAAGGATTCTAAAGTCTATAGGTGTTCGAATTTGTGTGTGAGTGTTAAAAGGGGTGATTTTCGTTTTTAGAGTAATTTTGTTGAGTTTGATTAATTAGTAATAATTAATTAAATTTAAAAGGAAAAATAGTTTTGGTTATTTGAATTTTCTGGAAATTTTAAAATGGCTGGAGAATTTATTGTTACCAAGACTAATCATGTCTCGTTTCAAAATCTGCAATCCATAACGAATCCTCAAATTCGTGCATGGGCAGAGTTTTTGAATACACGTTCGTTAGTGGCATACGCTGTAAGTACTCCCGTGGTCCTTTGCATTGATCAATTGACTGCGTTGTACACAACCGCCACGGATACAACTGAGAATAACATACGGTCCTTCAGTTTTGTTGTGCCAGGGGGCAGAACAATAAGGGTGACGGAACATGACTTCAATAGAATTCTACATTTTCCAACAGAAAACCTTGTTCCGGATCCCACAACTGAGGAAATACATGCTTTCTTCACTCTTATCAGAAGTCAGCAACCTAACTTCTTGGTGGGAGAGTTCCTAAAGCATTACCTGCCAAAGCCATGGAATTTTTTCTTTCATACCCTGATACATGTTTTTACTGCCAAGCTAACAAATCTGCATGGCATTCCCTTATTCCTTCAAAAGATAGGGTTTGCCATTGCGAACAACAGGCATATTAACATAGGACGGACAGTGATTGATCAAGTAATTATATGCATGGGACCACTGGATGAGAGAACAGGCATAAATGAAGATGTGCTCTGTTTCTATCCTAGGTTCCTACAGCTAATTCTCAATGATGTCTTAACAGATGATGAACGTGAGACATTTGAAGCTGAAGACACAATGGAGTGCATGAAGATGAAGAGCAATGCCATAACCGCTCTAATAAGGAAGAACAACTATCTTCCAGGGGTACCCACTGTTCTCACTGAATATCTAAGAACGGTACCCCTACCTCTTCTACCCCCAGGGGAACAGGTAAATGAAGGTAACTTTCCTCAACCTGAACCTGAACTTGGTCCTGAACCAATGGATGTTGATCCAGAGCCCTCAGTGGCCATTCCTGACCAGGAGGTTGCAAACCCACAACCTCTAACCACGGTCGAAGAGCCTTTGAACGAGCCAAATGAAAACATAAATGATGCTCCTTCCCCTCCTATACCCAGTAAAGAAACATCCCTGAGTGTAGAGGGAGATAGTGCCAAAGCAGCACCACATAAGGAGATACACCCTTCAACAGCAGCTCTGCCTTCCTCTAAAAGGAGAAGAACAGAAACTGAGGCAACTGCTGATACTTCATTTCTCTCATTCAAAGAGCCCTTTACTGATTTTTCTGATGCTGATTGGGCTACGCTAACGAAAGCAATATCTGAACCAATAGCTCAATCAAGTAAGGAGGAATTGACGGAAGCAACTGGTGTTCCGACCATATTACGGTCAGGTTCACTGGTTGAAGGTTCTCTGAACCAAGGGTCTTCACAGACGTCGAGAGAAGGCTTTGACCTAAATGCACAATCTAAAAGGTCATTGTCTACCTCCCCAGATGGAACATATCTGGATCCTGCGGGTAAAGGGTCTGACGTAGGTGCAGATCGGCAACTCGTTGACAGTGAATCAATTACTATTGAGGAGTCAACTGAGGTGAAGTCTTTACAGACTCACGGGGAAGATTCGGGATCTCTGCTGTTAAATGAGCCTGTTTCTAACCCCCTAGAGATTCAAACTCTAGATCCTACAAAGGATATATCATCTAAGGATGATCAGCAACTTGGTTTAACCAAGGACGGGGACTTGCGAAGCCCCATTGCACCACCGGTGACCTCCTTAAGGACGGCTACGGTGTTTTCTTCTACAGGTACAACCAGCACAATGGATTTGAGTGAAACACAAACACTTACACCTGGCCTGAGTGGGAAAGGAAAAATGAGTGAAACACTAACAGAAACTGTGAGTGAACACCCAGAGCCAAACGTGAGGAGTGACACCCCAACCCTAACTCATATTGATGATCTGCTGTTACCAACAGAAAGAGAGCTACAAGTTCAATCTTCCCTCAAGGAGATGATAGTTCATGATAAAGAAGGGAATCCATTATTCAAGGTTCCACTGCGACCTTCCTTTGACCAAGGGATCTCCTCCAGTCAAGACAATGTTTCTTTAAAGTCTATTCAAGAGAAAGTTGACTTGGCTGCAGCTGATTCCAGAAGAACATTCAGGGTCATTGGCAGTGCATCTGGCACTATAACAGGTACGAAGCAGGCAGTGGACTCCTTAAAGAAGGAAGCTATGGAAGAGCTGGTCGATTTGAGGATGGACGTAAGGGAGCTTAAAGATGGATTCATGAATGAAGTAACTGCACTGTCCCAGGGACATGAAGCTTTGAAAGAGGACGTTCTGGTTATCCGGGATGGTCAAACGCGGGTGAAGGATGCAATGGACAACCTTTCAAGAGTGGAGTCTAGACTCAACAGGAGGCTGGATCATATGGAAAAGACTACCAACTCAAGATTGGAAAACATTGACCTGTCGTTAGCTTCTATAAATGACTTTAATAAGCAGCTTATGGATTTCTTGGAGAATCAAGGCGATGGAGTACAGTCTATATGGAGTATGCTGAAAAACCAACAATCTGGACAACCTGGCCCCTCCTATCAACAACCTGATCCTTCTAATGTCTTTTATGCTGAGGATGCTTTTATCGAGGATTCCTCAACTAAGGGGGAGAAAGTTGGAGAAGGTGAGAAGGAGCAAACTAAGGATGGATGGAGAGTTTGGGAAACAGTTGAAGCTATTCCTATCAGGCAGTACTGGATAGAAGAACTTGTGGAGGAAGAGAAGAGTGAAGAGGAATTTGAATTCATGCAAGAGCAACCTATTCAAGAGGAGCATGAACCATATTATCCTGAACCAATAGATCATCCTATCTTGGATGAGGATATTATGGAAGAAGAATCAAATTCTCTGTCACCAGAAGAAGAAGCTGTCTTGGAAGCAATAAGAGCTCAGAGAGCTGCAATAGATGCCAGGCAAGCTGAGAAAGAAAAACAGCAAGCAATTCTGAGAAGTGAAAAGCTAAAGAGAATGAAGGTGTATAATGAAGTGAGGAAGAAGAAGATGATAGATCTGGCAAAGAAAGATGGTACTGAATGGGAAATGGCTTATAAAACCTTTTGTGGAGTTGAAGACGGATTACAAGTCAACGACAATGCGGAGGTGGAAGTCATTATTCAGGACATCAGAAGTGCTAATCTTGATGATCAGACTTACTTCAAAGCACTGAGAAGCTCTATAATCTGTCTGAATGCTGGGGTTAAAGCAAATGGTGCCTGGAGCTTATTAATCAGTTTTCTGGAGAAAGGTACATTTGTGATTTCTACTAAGTTTTTAGAACAGAGGACATATACAGAATTGCAGGCTATACTCATCAAGATCCAAAGAACTACAAGGCTAAATGAACTGCTCCGAGAGCATGTTAAGGAGATCGTGATGAAAGTCAGTCCAGAGATTACTGAAGATCCTCCAATGGTTAGATTCATGACGAATGACTTGTTCAGAATCTACTATTTGACTGAGGACAAACTGAGGGACTACCCAAGCAACTATCTAATCTCAGTTGAGAAGTATCTTAGATCCACTGGATTCTCTTCAACGGAGAAGGACAAAGCAGCAGACACTCTTAGAAGATTTCTAATGGAGAATGTTCCTTACTATAGGAAAAGAGTGGAAAGAGGATTGGAAGTGCATACCAGACTGCCAAACATGCCAAAGCCAAATAAGAAAGATGTTAACATTGCATGGTTGTGGGCTGGAGTGGGTCAAGAGGTTGAGTATATTGGAAGACACATCCGAGGAGCAATCCTTAAACCTGGAGAACCACTGCACTATCCATCAGTGATTGATTATCAAGCTGCTAACTCCGATCTAATGATTGAAGAAGGTGAGATTGGAATGGACTGAATGATGAAGCAAAGAACAAGAGAACTATCAGCTCAGACTAAAGGAGCAACTTCATTGTATAAAGTTTAATTGTTTTTTGAATTATGAAATCTGGAAATGTATAAATATCTGATCCAGAATGCATTAATATTATTACGCTGTCTTACTTTAAGTAGTTTCATGTTTCCTTAGTTAGTTGAGTTATCCTCGAAGTATTTGCTTGTCGAACTCTATCCAATCAAATAGGGGGAGATTGTAAAGCATAATGTAACATAAGATCTAAAAGAGATAACTACAACTCAACAAAGGACAAGACAGACAATAATATTAACTGAAGCACAGGAATCCAGAATCAAAGAAGAAAAGGTAAACTCAAAAAATCAAAATACGTTATGTATTTTTGAAGTCCGTAAACAGGTCACGGAAAGAAGTTCATGAAAATGTTCAAGCCTCAGTGACAACAATGGAAACAAGACTTTGAAGATGACAGAAGTATGTGAATGATTTAGGGTTCAGTACCACGGGATTCCAGTGATGAAGCAACCAGAACGACAAGGGACGTATCAGCAGCATTGTATTGAAGATATAAAATAAGAATTGATCAAGTGTTATTCATCTGTGAACCAGACCAGTTGCACTAGGTGACGGCACTAAAAAGATCAAGTTGTTTTATCGTCTCAGAAGAAATTGATACAGTCTATTTCTTAAACACCCAGAAGCTCAGTGGAATCATTTATGGACTAAAGACAAGAAAGAGAAATTCGATGGTTTTTCTAATTGAAAAACTATCGAATGGTAGTTGAAATGATTAATTAAAAACCAAAGTAAATTAGTTTGGCATCCGATAGTTTTGATTTAAAAACTATCGAATGACAAATTAATTTATTTAATTCGATGGATTTTTATTCATTCGATGGTTTTTTATTATGGGAGCAGGTGAAAAGAATTCCTTTTCTGAAAGGTTGATGAAGATCCAACGACCAGGATTGTTTCTACAATTCTCATTCGATGGTTTTTCAAAACAGACTACAATTAATACAGAGAGAAGATTGTGTCTTCTTCAGTTAAGGTATTCAACACAGACACATAATTGAGAGAGAGAAGAGCCGGAGAAAATTACCAGAGAAATTAATAGTGCTCAGAACTTGATTATTGTTTTGTATTTGTGTTACCTTAAACTCATTGACGCTAATCTACGGATTAGAAATTGTAGCACCCCTCGAGGTTTATATTTATAAAAAGATATATTCCCCGAAACTTGATTTGGTTTGGTGTGTTTGATTTCGTTATAGAACTGAAAGTTTAATCCGCGAACGAAATTAAATTATTTGTGAGTATCGTATTCAACCCCCCCTTCTACGATACTTTGGACCTAACACATGGGTTTTATTCCTACATTCCAAGGATGAGACCCCTCACCTGGTGATTGATCATAGAAAGTTGATTGAGCTGGATTCTAGATTCCCTGTTAGAGCCATAAGGTCAGATAATGGTACTGAATTCAAGAATGCAGTCCTAAATGAATTTTGTGCTGATAAAGGAATAACAAGACAGTATTCTGCCCCTAGAACTCCTCACCAAAATGGAGTAGTGGAAAGAAAGAATCGTACATTGATTGAAGCTGCAAGGACTATGTTAAGAGAGTCTAAACTTCCAATGTACTTTTGGGCTGAAGCAGCGAATACAGCTTGTTATACTCAGAATCGAACTTTAATCAACAAGGACTTAATGAAGACTCCTTATGAGATCAAGAACAACAAGAAACCAACTGTCAAGTACTTTCATGTATTTGGAGCAAAATGCTTTGTGCTTATAGATGACAATGTTAAACGTGGCAAGTTTGAGGCCAAGGCACAAGAAGCTATTTTTGTTGGTTATTCCAGAAGATCTTATAGGGTCTACTTGGTTGGCAGTCACACAGTAAAGGAAAATGTCAATGTTACTTTTGATGACACTAAGCTCCCTAGTATCCAAAAAGAAGACTCATCTGAAAAGCTGAAGTTTGATAACTTGCCAGACTTAAAATCAGATGTTGTAGCCCCACCTGAAGTTATTGCTGGTAATGATAATAACAATGATGATAATGATCATGGTGGTGGTGGTGGAAACACTGGTAACAATGGAGATACCGCCACCACTGGAGAAGAATCATCAAGGCAATCAAGCAACAACTTAGGGGGAGCAAATGAGGGATCATCTAGTCACTCACAACATCAAAGTGAATTTCAAGGCGAATCCTCAAGATCAAATCTTCCAAGATAGACTGTATGGAATAGAGCTCATCCTTTTGAGCTGATCATTGGTGATCCAAATGTTGGAGTTAAAACTAGAAGTGCAACTCAGAATGAATGTCATTATTCAGCATTTCTATCTGAAATGGAGCCAAAGAAAACTGAGGAAGCACTGACTGATCCAGATTGGGTGATTGCTATGCAAGATGAACTCAATCAGTTTGAACAACATCAAGTCTGGAAGCTGGTACCCAGGCCAAAGAACAAGAAAGTAGTTGGCACAAGATGGGTACACATGAACAAACTAGATGAGGATGGCATTGTTACAAGGAACAAGGCAAGACTGGTTGCACAAGGGTATTCACAAGCTGAAGGCATTGATTATGATGAAACCTATGCACCAGTGGCTAGGCTTCAGGCCATCAGGATGTTCTTAGCATTTGCAGCTTATTCCAATTTTAAAGTCTATCAAATGGATGTTAAGAGTGCATTCCTGAATGGTGATCTTGATGAAGAAGTTTATGTGGAACAACCCCCTGGCTTTGAAAATCAGGAGCTGCTGGACTTTGTGTACTTTTTCTTCAAGGCTATCTATGGTCTCAAACAAGCCCCAAGAAAATGGTATGACACTCTCTCTGGTTTTCTTTTAGAAAATGGTTTTGTTAGAGGTATCATAGACAAAACTCTTTTTTCAAAGAAACACAAAAGTGATATGATATTAGTCCAAGTCTATGTGGATGACATCATATTTGGGTCTACTAATGATAATCTCTGTAAGAGATTTGCTAAGCTAATGCAGAGTAAGTTTGAAATGAGTATGATGGGTGAGCTGAAGTTCTTTCTTGGATTATAAGTAAGTCAAAGGTCAAATGGTATATTTATTTGTCAATCCAAGTATCTCAAAGAACTCCTCAAGAAGTATCACATGGAGGATTCAGCATCAGCAAGGACTCCATCTTCAACAGCTATCAAACTTGGAGCTTCTGACAATTCTATCAAGGTAGATGTTACAAGCTACAGAGGTATGATTGGCTCCTTACTATATCTTACTGCAAGTAGACAAGATATTATGTATGCTACATTCTTGTGTGCAAGGTTCCAAGCGGACCCTAGAGATTTACATCTCGTTGCTGTTAAAAAAATCTTGAGATATCTTAAGGGTACACCTAATTTAGGTATCTGGTATCCTAAAAATTCTGGTTTTAATCTTATTGGATATACAGATTCTGACTATGTAGGTAGTGTTGTTGATAGAAAGAGCACCTCTGGAAGTTGTCAATTCCTAGGAGGTAGGTTGATTTCCTAGTATAGCAAGAAACAACAAACAGTTTCCAAATCAACAGCAGAAGCTGAATATATTGCTGCTGGAAGCTGTTGTGCTCAGATGTTATGGATAAGGAATCAATTGAAGGACTATGGCTTTGTATTAAACAAAATCCCTATTTTATGTGATAATACAAGTGCCATAGCAATCTCCAACAACCCTGTGCAGCACTCGAGAACAAAGAACATTGATATCAGGTATCATTTTATCAGAGAGCATGTCATGAATGGAACTGTGGAGTTACATTTTGTACCCACAGAAGAACAAACTGCAGATATATTCACTAAGTCCCTTGACGAATCCACATTTACTAAGTTAGTTAGTAAGTTGGGTATGTTGAACAGTCTTAGTGATTGATAATGTCTCTGTCATGTTTGTTCTTTTCTAAAAATCATTTTTCTCTTGTGGTTGTTAAGTGACATTGTTGCTCATTCTTGTTTGTAATTGCATGCTTGTTGATTTAAATATTGCTGAATAATATATTTTCTCTAAAAATATTTTTCTCATATTTTTTAAGTGGAGAAATGTATTTTAATTGAAAATGTATTTATTTAGAATTATTTAGATGTTTTTCAGATTGTAAATATTGTTGTTTAAATTCTTCTTCAAGTTTATATTAATTTTATGCACTTCTATATTATTCTGCATATTTTTTTCTAGGATTTATGGAATTTTCTGTGAATTTTTCTAGTCATGTAAATAGTTTCTTGTAAATATTTTTTCTGCATTTTATTTTCTTTCTTTAGTTTTCTTCTAATAGTTTTTATCTGTATATATATTATTTTATTTTTATTTTTATTTTTATTATTTATTATCTTTTATTTTCTATTTGTCTTAGTGGTTTTTGTAAATATATTGTATATATTATTTCTGATCTAGCTCTTGCTTAGCTGGAACTTCAGTGTCAAATCCAATTCAGGTATTACTTTCTATCTCTCAATCCACTTCGTTTACTGTTGCTGAACCCAAGTGGTTGTTAGGGCTGACCAAGGGATTGTAGATCCACAATCTCTATCCCAGGTCTTAGAGCCAAACAATGAGTCTACAACTTAATTACTTGACCTCTCAGCTTGAACAAAAATCAACTGTTAAACAAAGAAGTATTTTGATTGAAACAGTGAGTGATCCCACAGCTCTGCCTCCTCTAAAGAAATTCAACATATACTGAGGTATCTGTCAGCCCATCTGTATCCTCTCAATAGGATATGGACTTTGAAATGGCCAATGAACTGTTTCTAGAGACATTCTCTCAACATGATGAATCTATTGAAATTTGCCATAGGGCCATGGCACTTTGTACTGAGTCAAGCACACTATCATTACTCACAATGGGAGAAGACAATTCCATTAGATGAAACTCAGGACACAGTGAAAGCAGATCACCTGCAACTGGTTACAGTGCCTACCATTGTTACGGTAGAAGTGCCTTCATAGGCATCTGAGGGAAAATTTGATTCTTTGCCAAATCAAATAGAATCATTTTCTCCCCTCCTAGAGGGAACATCTCTGGCTCCCTTAAAGGGATTTTCCACTCGCAGATTTATCTGGAGAAAGTGGAAGGCAACTTGGTCAGTCTATCACTGAAGCAATTCAGATTTTAATTCCAAGTGACTTGATAGACATGATTGAGGATCGGGATTTGCGAACTCCCATTGCACCACCACTGACCTCTCTTGAAGAGGCTAAGGTGTTTTTCAATGCAGGTACTGATCAAAATGGAGCAAACAGACAGCTAATGTTGAGTGATGCGAGTCAAACGCTGAGTGAAACACATGCACGAGAGATGAGTGATACACTTACAAGAGAAATTCAAGTGAGTGCACACACAGACACATACACTGCAATGTAGTTAGCTCACATAGCTGATCTACAGGAACATCTATTCAAAACCCAGGCTGATAAAGAACTTTTGCAAGCACAAGTGGTTGAACGGTCTTCTTCTTCCACCTATGACAACAATCAGCTAGGACTACTCAAGGAAATTTTGAAGACAAATTTACTACCCAAGATCAACTCCATCAACAATCTAAACTCCTACTGGCTTTAGAGACTCAAAATGTTATATCTGTAGAGAATTCCTCAACTAACGGGGAGAAGTTTATAGAGAAGTTTGGAGAAGCTAGGAAGAGGGAGCTGAAAAAGATATAAAAGGAAAAGGAGGAGTTTCAGGGGAGTAAAGGAAAAAAAGCTCTATTTTGTAAATGTTATATGTATAGAGCTTAGGTAAATCAAGACAGGTTCAATGTTATCGTATGTTCAGTCTAGAGGAACATCTGTCTTGCATTTATCTTTACTGGTGAAATCTGGAAATGTCATATTTGATCCAGAACTTTCTAGTATTTACTTAGGCTTAAGAGTCCTATTTTTTTCTTGGTTTTAGTTGAGTGATCCTCTAGGTATTTGGTTGTTATTCTCTAACAAACAAATAGGGAGAGATTGAAAGGCATATGCAATAGCCTATTTGTAATTCGAGGATTCTACTCAACTTAAACTAGAATGTAATAAGTAAATATTAGATTAAAGGTCACAGGAATCTTAGAGAGTTTTATCAGTCAAGAGATTGAAGATTAAAATCATCTACAGACTTGAAGTTATTCTACATTGAAAGAAGTTCAATTTATTGTTCAAGCCTCAGTGAAGTATTCAAGAAAGTTGATTTACTACAGTGACAGAGATTTCCAGTTGGTGATAGAAGAAGTACATGATACAGAGTTTATTCAGAGCTAAAGAAAAGAAGCCACAGCTTTAAATGTTTTAAAGATGAAGAATTATCATTGAAGTCAGTTATTCATGAACCAGACAGTGCATCGAATGACGACATCAATCAGTGGAATTAGATCATCTATATTCAGTGGTTTTCAGAAGATAGAGGAATTCTATGTTTTCAAGAGTTATATTCTTTTAATTTATTAAATCAATTTAATTAATAAATTAATTCATTCAGAAATAATTAATTTATTAAATTAATTAATTTATTAAATTAATTAATTTAGTTG
Organism: Heracleum sosnowskyi; assembly: GCA_030848705.1. Lineage (NCBI taxonomy): Eukaryota > Viridiplantae > Streptophyta > Magnoliopsida > Apiales > Apiaceae > Heracleum > Heracleum sosnowskyi. The sequence goes on from CM061238.1 coordinate 37,353,814, forward strand.
TTTAAATTATTTATTAACTTAATTCTAGAAAAGAATTAATTTAATCTAGAATTTAAATTAACTAGATTATTTAAAAGAAATTATCTTAACTAGTATGACCTAGGTTATTCTCGGTATGACCATGGCTTGATTTAAAGCAGGTTCTACCGAGTACTAGCAGGTTCTACCAAGTACTAGCAGGTTCTACCGAGTACTAGCAGGTTCTACCGAGTCATTTAGCAGGTTCTACCGAGTACTAGCAGGTTCTACCGAGCTTTTAAGAGGTTCTACCGAGGGTTTTAACAGGTCATACTGACCTTGGCCAGGTTCTACCGAGTTATGACAAGGTCATACCGACACATTTTCAGAAGGTCATACTGGTGAACCTTGGTTCTACCGAGCAGAATTTAGCGGGTCATACAAGTGTGTTGATTGTTTAATTAGGTCATATTGATTTAATTAAAAGGTCATACAGGTCTACTGAAAGGTTATATCAACCGTAGCTTGACAGAAAGTGCAATGACTGTATTATAAAAAACACACAAACATTTTCTCTCAGCAAGAAGAACAAAAGCATTTGATCTCATTTCTTCTCAAGCAATTAATTCTAGTTTGTATTGTTAAATCCAAACCACTAGAAGTTGATTACTTGTATTGCTTTGATTATCTAGCGGATTTATATCCCTAGAATTTATCTCGAACATTGCTTTTAGTATTCGATCTTTTTATTGCAAATATTAGAAAAGTTCATGTCGAATTTATTCTAAATTTGTATTAATTAGTTTGAGATAAATACTTTGTAATCCGTACTGTATTTGCAACACCCTTCAAGTTTAATATAGTTTATATTTAACTTGAATCTTGTTTCATTTATATTCCGCATTAATTTGTTCTTAATTGTTAAATTATTCAAAGGACAAATTCGATAAAACGTTATAGTTTGTATTCAACCCCCCTTCTACAAACTTAATAGGACCTAACACCTCCATTAACTTGCTTTACTTGGAGACCAAGAAAATAAGTTAATTCTCACATCATGCTCATTTCATATTTACTTTGCATAAGCTTGGCAAACTTTTGACAAAGTTTTTCATCTGTAGACCCAAAAATTATGTCATCTACATAAATTTGAACAAGTATAGTAGAGCCATTCACAATCCTATGAAAAAGAGTTTTATCTACAGTATCTCTAGTGAAGTGATTCTCAAGGAGGAACTGTGAAAGTGTGTCATACCAGGCTCTAGGTGTTTGTTTCAAACCATAGAGTGCTTTGAGGAGGAAGTACACATATTCTGGAAAATCATCATCTTCAAAACCAGGAGGTTGACTTACATACACCTCCTCTTCCAATTCCCCATTCAGAAAAGCACTCTTCACATCCATTTGATAGACCTTGAAATTGGCATGGGCTGCATAGGCTAGGAAAATCCTTATTGCTTCTAGTCTTGCAACGGGAGCAAAGGTTTCATCAAAGTCAATTCCCTCTTCCCGTGAGTAGCCTTTTGCAACCAATCTAGCTTTGTTCCTTGTGACTATGCCATTTTCATCCATCTTGTTTCTGAACACCCACGTTGTGCCTATAACACTTTTGTCCTTAGGCTTGGGCACCGGCTTCCAAACTTTATTTCTCTCAAATTGGTTTAGCTCCTCTTGCATAGCTAAGACCCCATCTGGATCTAGAAGTGCATCCTCAACTTTCTTTGGCTCATCTTGAGACAGAAAGCTACTATATAGACATTCCTCTTGAGTTGCTCTTCTACTCCCCCTGAGTTTGTTGTCCCTAAGTGATCATTCCTAGAAACATTTCCATGACTGTCAACGGAATGCCCATTTTGCGTGTCAACGAATCCTCCACCATTACTATCAACGGAATGACCATTTGGTCTGCTAGCAGCTATTCTTTTCAATCTTAATGCCGCAATTTCATCTTCACTACTGCTTTCATCTGTGCTAGACACAATAACTTCAGGCTGTTTCTCAATAGCCTTGACATGATTCACTTGATCTCCTTCCTCATTCTCAAAAGAAAGACTTTCATGGAAACCTTCATCACAGAGACCTTGAATTTTGAGATCATCAAAAACATGTACAGATTCCATAACAATGTTGGTTCTGAGATTATAGACTCTATAAGCTTTCCCTGCTGCATATCCCACAAATATTTCTTCATCTGCCTTTGCTTCAAATTTCCCCAAATGCTCAGCTTGATTTCTCAGAACAATGCATCCAAAGACATGAAGAAAATCCAATAGTGGCTTCTTTCTTTTGAGTAGTTGATAAGGGGTCATTCCCTTGGCTTGATTAATCAAAGAAATATTTTGAGTGAAGCAAGCTGTGTTAACTGCCTCAGCCCAGAAATAAGTTGGTAACTTTGATTCATCTAGAATTGTCCTTGCAGCTTCAATAAGTGTTCTGTTTTTCCTTTCAACTACACCATTTTGCTGTGGTGTCCTTGCTGTTGAAAATTCATGCAAAATACCATTTTCTTCACAGAACATCTTCATAGTTGAATTCTTGAATTCTGTCCCATTGTCACTCCTAATCCTTCTTACTTTGAAGTCAGGATGATTGTTTACCATCTTGATGTGATTGATAATGATTTCACTTGCCTCATCTTTGGAGTGCAAAAAGAAAGTCCATGTAAATCTAGAAAAATCATCAACAATCACAAGACAGTATTTCTTCTTTGAAATGGACATGACATTTACAGGGCCAAATAGATCCATATGAAGCAACTCAAGCTGTTGGACAATTGATGACTCTGTCTTGCTTTTGAATGATGCCTTCTTTTGTTTCCCTTTTTGACAAGCATCACACAAACCATCCTTTGAGAATTCCACCTGTGGAATTCCTCTAGCAAGATCTTTCCTCACCAAGTCATTCATAACCTTAAAATTCAAATGAGACACTTTCTTGTGCCATAGCCAACTTTCATCCTTGCTTGCCTTGCTGAAAAGACAAGTGATGGTGTCTGGACTTGTGCCATTAAAGTCAGCAATGTACACATTCCCTCTTCTGAATCCAGTCATTACCACATTGTTGTCTCCTACTTTAGAAACAACACATGCTTCTTTTGAAAAAGTAACTAAAATTCCTTTGTCACAAAGTTGGATGATATTAAGCAAATTGTGCATAAGACCATCCACCAATGCAACCTCATCTATGATGACATTCTCTTTTGAAATCAAGTCATATCCCTTAGTGTAGCCTTTGCTGTCATCTCCAAAAGCAATACAAGGGCCAGCTCTTTCCTGGAACTCTGTGAGCAGGGTAGAATCACCAGTCATGTGTCTTGAACAACCACTATCCAAGTACCAAAGATTCCTTTTGTCTCCCTACACACAATAAAACCAAATCAAGTTGATTTTGGTACCCAAGTTTCCTTGGGTCCTGTTTTGTTAGCCTTTGATTTATTCTTTACATCATTTTTCACCTTGGGCTCAGATTGAGTTAAATCAACCTTTACCTTTGGTGTTGATTTCTGAGGGTTGCTCACATTTTCATTCATAGCATGCATATTTGGAGAAACAAGCATGTTATTCACATTCCATGGCATTTGTGGCACATTAAACATATTCATGTATGGATTAGGCACAAATGGCATGCTAGCATATGGATTCTGAAATTGTGCATATGGAGCAAACACATTAGGCATAACAGGCATTGCAGGCATAGAGACATTCATTGTAGGCTTAGGCATTTTCACATTAGTAGACTTCTTAACAGATTTGCAATTAGCAGATAAATGACTAACACTACCACAATTGACACATGTTTTTCTAGGAGCATACTTATCAGATGTGTAATTGTTATGTTTGTTAATCCCTACTTTGCCATTTCTGTTATTCTTTTTATTGCCCTTAACCTCAACTTGAATTTTCTCTAACTTGTCTTTCAATTGCTTGTTAGACAAGTGACCTACATTCTCTCTTTCAACAGGCTTCTCAACTTTCTTTGATTTACTAGACTCACCTTGAACAAAGTTCTTGGTGACAGGACCATACTTGTTATTAAGTCTAGTGAGTTCTTCTTTCTTTTTCTCTGTCAACGAAATAGCCTGATCGGTTGATGGTTCATCTGTCAACGAAACCTTGCATTCCGTTGACGTATCAACCTTCAACAAATGATCATTGTTGTTTGTTGACTCTGTTTCTGATTCTAAGGTTTCAACAGCATACCCTAGCTTCTCTTTGTTCTTTTTCCATGATTGCTCACAGAAAGATTCCATACCTTGAACATTAATAATGTTGGTAGCAACATTCCTGGAATCTTTCCATTTTGCAATCACGTTTTGTTCTATTTCTAGTTGTGTTTTAAGAATCTCTTCCCTTTTTAACACTTTCTCAAGTTCCATCTTAGCATCCCTACTAACACACCTCATTTTCTCAAATTCAATGAGATGTGCTTCTAACATGGCATTTCTATCACTTAAGAGCAAATTGGTCTCTTTAATTCTTGAGTTCTCTTTGGTAAGTGATTTAAGAGTAACACGCAAATTATACAGTACAGTAGACATTTCATTAACTGCACTATTGCATTCCTCTTTAGAAAGCTCAGAGAGATTAGTAATTGTTACCTGGTTGCTAGAGGAACTTGCTTCCTGCTCATGATTGTTAGCCATTAGAGCCAAGTTGACATACTCAACATCATCATCTGAATCTTCACCATTACCAGCCCAATCATACTCCTGAGACATGAAAGCCTTTTCTTTTTGCTTGAGAAGTTCAAAGTATTTCTTTTTATTATTAACAGGCTCAAATTTCCTGTTGCCCTTCTCAACTTTGGGCTTTCTGCAATCTCCAACAAAGTGACCAATCATTCCACAGTTGAAACATTTAGACTTAGACTTTTCAATCCAATTATTTTTTCTAGGTTAAAAGTCTCTCCTTGGTGGCCTTGCTTCTGAGTTTCTCTTGAATTTGAACTTAGAAAATTTTCTTGAAAGAAAAGCAATGTGTTCATCAATCTCATCTAAGTCATCCAAGTTGGCTGGTTCTTCTTCTTCTTCTGTCATCTTGCCTTTACCCTTGCTAACATCACTCCTACAACTAGCTCGACTAGTTGTGGCTTTTACAGCTTCTTCATTGTCATCTTCCAGTTGGTTCACAGATGCAATCAATGCAATAGATCCACCTTTCTTTTGTACCTTCTCAATTTCTTCATCTTGCTCCATTTCCAGCTCATAAGTCTTTAAGGTTCCATAAAGCCTTTCAAGAGTATAGTCTTTGTACTCTTGAGTGTTTCTCAGAGAAACAGTCATAGGCTTCCACTCTTTTGGAAGAGCTCTAAGAAATTTGAGGTTTGAATCCTTGGTTTGGTAGACCCTCCCATACAACTTTAATCCATTCAAAAGCTTTTGAAACCTACTAAACGTGTCATTTAGGGTTTCACCAGCTTTAAAATGAAAGTGCTCATATTGTTGTATGAGGAGTTGCATTTTGTTCTCCCTAACTTGCTCAGTTCCTTCACAAAGTGTTCTAACAGTGTCCCATACTTCTTTAGAAGTTGTACAGTTTATAACATTGTCAAACATCTCTTGCTCCAAACCATTAAACAGAATGTTCATGGTTCTTTTATCTTTATGGATTTATGCAACATCTTCAACAGTCCATTCTGAGACAGGTTTTGGAATTTCTACATCTTCAGCATCATCTGGCAATCCAACTCTAGATGCAAACTTCATGGGAACGTGTGGACCTTTCTCAATGCAGTCTACATATCTCTCATCCATAGACATGAGATGTAGATGCATTTTTACTTTCCAGTGAAAGTAATTGTCCTTATCTGGAACTGGTATCTTTACACCTGCATCCTTCTTCACCATGGTTTCTGTTTTGGCCTTGATCTTTAAACTTATTGTATGTTAGAAGCTCGCTCTGATACCAATTGTTAATCCCAAATGACCTAACAGAATTGTAGAAGGGGGGGGGGGGGGGGTTGAATACAATTCTAGATATTTTTAAACTTAAAACAACATTCAAATAAAATAACACTGAAAATAAAAACACAAGCAAATATAATATTTCAGTTGGATGTTTTGAGGATCCAACTGAGATGTTTTTATTTCGGAAATAATCTGTGTTACAAAAGTATCAAAGCTGCTCAGTTCCTGATTTGGAGTGAGAGTGCTCTTGAAAGAAGCTAATACAAACTATTTTTATCTCACTCACTTATCTTAAAAATGAACTGCTACACTTGGTTATAAAACCCAAGTTTACAATGCTATTTTTGGCTACACTAAAATACACTATACGTAACCGCCAGTAGCTTGCTTTTCATCCCTTTTGTCCAATGGTCCTTGGAGATCTTGTCTTTTGTCTTCATGCTTATTATGATCCCACTCAAGAACCTAATTGGAAATTGGAATGTTTCCTTATTCCCAGTGTCCATTTTGATGGCTTCCAATGCAAAGTACACTTCTACATCACCTTTTGATCTGTCAGAAAACTGTCACTATCACTTTGTCAACTATTCAAAAAAGTGATAATGATTCGTTGATGGCAGGAAGATGTGTTTTGTTGATAGCTTTATTCTTCATTCCGTTGATGGTATATTCTTCATTCCGTTGATAGACTAATCTTCATTCCGTTGATAGACTAATCTTCATTCCGTTGATAGACTAATCTTCATTCCGTTGACATGTCTTCACTTAGGCAAAATTACAAGGCACAATATATTTACACTTAACCAACCTATTTTGCCTATCTAGTACATAGTCAACATGACTTAGAAAACCTATCTAATACCTACAAAAAATGTGTATCAACCAGTGAAGTATTGTACAGTGTAGTTGCTACATCACTCATTTCATTGATGAGCTACCTGTCAACGAAAGCTGCAAAGCATACCATTCCGTTGACAGTTACAAAAGTGACTTAATACAAAATCTACTAAGTGTTTTTATAATTATCATCAAGAACAACATATTCCTAACAGGCTCAAAGGGGCTCACTAAGGATTACTTTTCAGGGTACTGTTTGGGACAATACGGTTAATCCTAGTGCCTTTATCATTTTTACACAATACACAATATCAATATACGCACGACCTGGTTTAAAGCAAGTTCTAGAGCAACATGCACAATGACGAATAACTCCCCACAAAAAAAATAGATTGGTAAAATATGTATCAATCACAAATTAAGGCTCAAGATCTCACAGGTGATAGCATGCTAAACTCATCAAAATTGACAATGACGTACATTCAAGTTTTGAAATTTCGTAAGCACATACAAGACATCATCATGTATAAGGTATTTTATGCCAAGGAGACAAATACATGACACTCGCAAAATAAGAGTCTATATGGTGTGTACTTATCCTTATTAACATGCTATTTTGAAAAGGCAATCAATTTTTTTTAAGTTTTCTAATTTTTTTGTGTTTTTCTATTTTTCAAGTATCCTAAAAACAATCTAACAAATTAAAAAGAAAAAAAAAATCCTAATTTTTATTTTTTATGTTGGAAACCCCTCCCCACACTTAAGTAGTTCATTGTCCCCAATGAATAATAATAATAAATATACATTAAACTAACAAGATCCTAATATATATATATATATATATATATATATATATATATATATATATATATAAGGAAAAAATATATACAAATAAAGGTTAGAAATACTCCCCTAGTGTCCGCATGAAGTGTCCATTGAAAAATATTGTGGAAGATAGCCTCCTATTTCCATGTACTATGCTCAAAATCATGGGTTGCCTCCCAAGAAGCGCCTTTCTTTAACGTCTTTAGCTAGACAAGAGACTAACTTTTTCAGTTAATAATTTTACACCACAGTGTAAAACTCCACATTACATCTCCTAGTGGCCATTTAATAATCTTTCTCGGAACCACGTACTTGACAACAAGATTCAGCCTCCAATGCTCATCAAAAGTGCTTTTGTCACTGCCCACACTCCATATTTTCATATCCAAAGAATAAATATTATCTCGTGTTAATCCCAAATGACCTAACAGAATTGTAGAAGGGGGGGGGGGGGTTGAATACAATTCTTGATATTTCTTAAACTTAAAACAACTTATAAATAAAACTGAACTTAAAGTAAAAATCACAAGCACATAAATAATTTCAGTTGGATTGTTTGATGATCCAACTGAAGTGATTTTTATTGCGGAAATAATCTGTGATACAAAATGTACACAGCTGCTCAGTTACAAGAATGTAGAGAAGTATGCTCTCAAAGATAGCTAATACAAACTATTTGTTTTTCTTCTCTTATCTTTAAAGTAACTGCTACACTTGGTTATATATACCCAAGTTTACAATTCTACGTTTGGCTAAACTAAAGAACAATAGTAGTAACCATCAGTAGCTTGCTTTTTATTCCTTTTGTCCAATGGTCCTTGGAGATCTTTGCTTTTGTCTTCATGCTTATTTTAATCATTCCCAAGAGCCTTATTGGAAATTGGAATGTTTCCTTATTTCCAGTAACCATTTTGATGGCTTCCAATGCAAAGTACACTTCCATATCTCCTTTAGATTTGTTCAGTAAACTGTCACTATCACTTTGTCAACTGTTCAAAAAGCAATAGTGATTCGTTGATAGCAGGGAGATGTGTTTCGTTGATAGCTTTATTCTTCATTCCGTTGATGGTGTTTCCTTCGTTTCGTTGATGGTGTTTCCCTCGTTTCGTTGATGGGTAAACTCCATACCGTTGACAGAGTGATCTTCATACCGTTGACATGTCTTCACTTAGGCAAAATTACAAGGCATAATATATTTAAAATTAACCAACCTATTTTGCCTATCTAGTACTTAGTCAACATGACTTAGAAAACCTATCTAATACATACAACAAAATGCATATCAAACTGTGAAGTATTGTACAGTGCAATTGCTACATTACTCATTTCGTTGATGAGCTTCCTGTCAACGGAATGCTGCAAAGCATGCCATTTTGTTGACAGCTACAAAATGACTTTACACAAATTCTACTAAGTGTTTTATGTTTATCATCAAGAACAACATATTCCTAACAATCTCCCCTAATTTATGACTGATAGAATAACAACCATAAATCAAGAGACTTGATGATAACAAAAACACTCAGATACATTATAAATTACAAAAGTAGAAAATGCATTAAGCTTCATAATATTTTGAACAAAATACAAGACTTACAAGACTAATGCCCAGAAGTGCTCCTCTAGACTGAGCAAATGATTCATCTTGATCTTCTTTGTGGCATAGTCTTCTTCCCTCTCTTAGAGTTGTTTTCCTCAATCTGGACCTGTAGCCTTCTGTAAAAGATCTTCTCTTCCTCATCTTGATCACCAAGCTTGGATTGCATAAACTTTAGAGTTTGATTAGATGCCTTATCCAGCTGGTCTTCCATCCTGAAGAATCTTCTGCGGTTGTCCTTGTCCTTAAATTCCATCATCCAGTAAGGTTGAAGATGGATCTTCTTTCCTATTGAGGGCACTCTAAGCATCCTGGGAAGAGCCTCAGGCTTGTTCCAGCTAGCCTTTATTTGACATATTTTGGAGACCACCTCAGACTTGGCTGTTTTGGTGAAGCCAAAGTCCTTCTTCAAGCATCTAAACACTGTGAGTAGTGTTTGGTAGTCTTCTCCTAAAATTCTGTAGAGAGGCCACACTTGTTCTCTACCACCCTTGAATATGAAAACTAATCTTTCAGGCAACTTTTGAGAAGCTGCAATGCCCCTTACTTCCACCAGGTTGTCTAAATCAAGGTGTAAGCTAGATTCTTCCCTGATGTCAGCAATGTACATGCAGTCCTCTGGATTTGCAGGGGGTTACTGAGGTTGTGGCTTTCTCACAAATACTGGCTTTGCCTTGACAGCCCTTTTCTTTGACTTTGTTGGCTGATTCTTTTCAAACAGGAACCTTGGAAAATAGGCTTCATCAAACTCAATAGGCTCCTCTTTTGGCATGATTGGCTGATCATGAAAGTTGACAGGATGTGCAGGATCACATGCCAATTTTCCTTCATGAGGTTGATCAGCAAGAATTTGATGTGCACTTGTTGTGGAAGTGGCTTGAGCAGTGTCCTGAGAATCCTCTTTATCAAAATCCAGATTCCTTTTAGCTCTAGCCTTTGGTTGCCTTACACTTTTCCTTGCTTTTTCAGCTTCCTTAGCTCCATCCTTGGCTTTTTCTTCCTGTAAGGTTTCTTCATCTTCACATGCTTGAGCAACTGCCAATGCTTGCATTGCTGCCCTTTCAGATTCTTCAGCTTTGGCCTTAGCAAAATTTGGGTGACCAACCCAAATGCAGATTTCCTTGCTATCCCTGTAGATGATGGCCCTTTGATTCCTTATGCTTGGATGATTGCTTTCCTTGCACTTAATGATCAGCTTCCCTAGGACTTTGAACTCATCTGGCTTTGATGGAGGATAGAATATCCTTTCAATGTTCTTGCCTTTGGGTTTGACAGGTGATATTGGAGATATCCCTCTTGCATCCACATTCCTAAAGCATGAAGATTGGCCTTTCTCATTTCTTGAATCTTGAAGGATTCCATGCTGAAGGGGCTCTATAGCATAAGAGCTCTTGAATTGTGGCTCCATTTGTACTATCACCATTGCATTTGTTGATGGTGGTATTGAAGTAGCTTGAACCGTTGATGCCCTTGCAGTGTCAGCTAACTTCTTGACTCTTGCTTCTATATTTGACCAGTGATCCTTACTCTGTTCTGCAAGTTTCATCCTCATAGAGGCTTCCTGGATCAGGTAAATACCATCCTTTTTCTTCTTTCCAAACTCCCCCATTTCTAATGGCTCTTCTGGTAAGGAGATGGCTGGGACCAAAACCTTTGTGATTTGTATCTCTAGCTCCTTAGTTTTCTCCCCCTTTTGTTATCATCAAGTGAGATGATAGGGATTCCTTGAGCTGCCAGAAGCTGGGTGAGTAGGCTAGTTTGCTTCTCCTGTTCCTTCTGCATGTGAGAAAGTGTAGCCTCAACTTTGTCCACCCTAGAGGAGAGAGTTTTCAAAGATGAGGACACTTCAGGTTCCTTGGTGAAAAACCTTGACATCTTGGAGACAGTGTGAAGAGGAAGCTTTTCATCTAGCCTCCTGTCAGTAGCATCCCTAAGGTTGCTAATTGAATCCTTGATTTCTGTAGCCTCAATCCTTGTCTGCAACATTTGTAGCCTTTGAATTTCCAGAGAATCCATTATGGCCTTGTAGAATTTCTTCTCCCTTGCTTCAGCAGACTCATGAGCTAGATATGCCTCATTGTACTGCCTTGTGATAGCAGCATCCAAGGTGCATCTACCATGCATATCCTGAGAAAGCCAGTTTGGTGTAGGAGGCACCACAGAAGTCCCAGTCTGTGTAGTGGTGGCCACCTGTAGATTGTCACCAAAGCTGTCTTCATCATCAGAAAACTCAAAGTCTCCACTTGCTGCAGCTCCTGGAGGTAGATTGGTCAGGGCATCCTTTGCTCTTTGCATTGATGCAGTAGTATGAATTAAGTTGAGTGACCTTTCTGCCTCCACATTGCCCTGTTGAGCCATAACTTGATAGGCTGACACAGGATGAGTAAAGGTCTCAGGATCCAGGGAAATACTATCCAGAGTTTGTTGATAATGCTCTTGGAAGGTAAGTTCCCTTTCTCCCTCACTGACCCTCATTAACTCACTAGCAATGGCTGCTTCCATCCTTATTGCTCCTGTAGTCCCTTCTCTCTCTCCACTCTGTTCTTGCATCATGGGCTCCCCATGGCTCACACCTCTCACACCCTCACCTTCACCTACTAAGGTGGTACTCTCAATCTCTCCTTTTGCCTGGCTGGAAGAAATAGCCAGCCTCTCACTCTCATTCTTTCCTTTTGTCTGGCTGCAAGCCAGCCTCTCAATTTCACTCCCTCTCAAACCTAAAAGTGTCTCAACTACCACCAGATCATCTACACTAGTTGTGGAAACAACATGATTTTCAATAAGGGGTGTAGAATGACCTATCAACGGAATGGTAGTTTGAACTGTCAACGGTATGGATACCGTTGATGGAGAAACACTTGTCAACGAAAGAGGTTGTTTCGTTGATGAAGTCAATAAAGCACTTTGAGAAAGTGAAATTACAGTAGAATCTGTGGTGATTGATTTTAGAGATTGGTCCACAGATCCTCTTGCAACTTCAGAAAAAATTGGTTGATGGCCCAACAAATCACTTAACAAGTGATGGCCATCAGCTTCAGAGTGGGGCTTCTCCAAGATAAGAGTTGGAGAATCAGGAAAAGATGTATTGATCATGTCCACATCTAAAGATTGAGTTGGTGAATTGGATGGAGATAAATCAAGATTAATGTTTAGAGAATGGGACTGTAACCCCAGAGTAATAATAGGGGTTACATCAAACTGAATTTGAGAAACTGGAAGTGTTGCTTCCAGTGTGTGTGCACCCTGTGTACCCTTGGACTTTTGCTTCACTCTCCTTTGGTATTGGGAAAATGTAGACTGTGGGCTTGAAGTGTCCCTTACCCTTTTGGAGTGTGCTCTTGGAGGAGAGCTTGTTTCAATAATCACATCCTTTTGGGAGGATGCAACTAGACTTGTGTTTAAATCCATTTTACTCATTGTGCCTTGTTGGGAAGACACAATGGGGCTTGGCTGGATTTCACTCATCTGTCCTTCCTTATCCTTAGGATTTCTTTTATGTTCACCCCTTCCCTCACCTCTCACAGCTCCAGAAACACTCCCCTTAGGTTGTGTAGTGGATTTTACAACAGGTGCCTTTTGGGAAGCACCTGAGGTTGGCTTGGAGGATGTCTTTGATTTTGGTTTTGTTGCTGGGGCAGGAGCCTGTTGGGTCACAGCTACAGACTCCACAGCAACAGGACTGGGTGATACAGTTGAAGTAACAATTATACTAGAAGGGATAGCAGTAGTTACCTCAATTACTGGCAGATACACCACTGGAACCTCACCATTGTGGTTCAGCCTCAGTATGTCTGTCAATACTCTCTTCTCTTGCACAAAACACTCAAACTTGGAAACAGGGTTAGAGATTACTAATGGTGTTGGACTAACATGATTAGCCAACATCATCAGAAACCTAGCATAGTAGATATTCTTTTTCCTATTAGCCTTGTCACCCAACTTAGCACCAATTTCATACATAAGTTGGGTGCTAAAGTTGTAATATCTATCAGTTAGGAGCATGGTAAAAAGAATCAACATGGAATTAGTTAATGCATCAAAATTACTAATCTTTCCAGAAAAGACCTTGATAAATGCATCAGCTAAATAACTATATTCCCTAACCAAACCTCTCCTAATTATTCTACCCAGATTATCAGTAGGCAAAGAGTAGTTTATTGAATTTAGCATGTTAACCATTTCAGTGATTGTAGGCAAAGCATCACAGTTATTTTCAGGAATATGTAGACATGCTTGCAATACATCAGAATTAACTATGTACTCATTACCTTGGAGAGTGAATTGCAGTGTGCAGTTTGTTCCACTATATTCACACGAGGTCCAGATCTCCTCGATTATCTCATTATAGAGAGGAGTTGAGTGAAACATTGCATAGCTCAACTTGCAGTTCTTCATGAAGTCCATCATCTTGAAAAAGATACTGTTCGGGTTTTCCTTGACAACAAAAGGGATGGAGTTGTTCTTCTCATAGATGAACCCTCCAGAAGACATAAGCTTGACTATGGGTGCCATTGTTGTGTTAAGAAAAGCTTCGAACTGAATTGCTTGTTAGAGAGAAGAAGAGAGAAAAGCCTTTGGAATTTTTGTGAACAGGTAAAAAGAAATTAAAGAAAATAGAATTTCTTAAATACTCCCCCAAAAATTCTCAGAAAAGAGTCCAATAATAAATGTAAATTACTGGATTGGCTTAAAAAATATAACCGTTACTTTTAAAGTATTACCATGATTTATACTTACAGGGGTGTATGCATAGATCGTGGTAAAAGACGTGTCAAAATTTCAACGGTTCAGATTAAAAGCGCTGTATCAACGAATCACAATTGGGCGTTTAAGGTCCCGTTTGTTTCGTTGATAAAGCTGCATTTCGTTGATATAAAAGAGCTATCAACGAAACACCCAGAAAAATGCTAAGACCGTCAACGAAATGGTGCGTTTCGTTGACATAGTAATTTTGAATTAGACAAAATTTCACTTTTTCCTGAGAAAATTAATTCACAGAAAAACATAGCAAATTTCTGGCTACATAGTAACTTGCAAATATCTCAAAAATAATTAAGAGAGATTTAGCATACCTAGCTCACTTACTAATCTTGAGAATGATGATTCATCAAGTGGCTTGGTAAAGATGTCTGCAAGTTGTTGTTCACTTGGAACAAAATGTAACTCCACAGTACCATTCATAACATGTTCTCTAATGAAATGGTACTTGATGTCAATGTGCTTGGTCCTTGAATGCTGCACTGGATTCTCAGTAATGGCAATGGCACTAGTGTTGTCACAGAAAATAGGAATTTTATCAACTCTTATTCCATAATCAAGTAGTTGATTTTTCATCCATAAAATCTGTGCACAACAACTTCCAGCTGCAATATACTCAGCCTCAGCTGTGGAGGTAGAAACTGAGTTTTGTTTCTTGCTGAACCATGAGACAAGCTTGTTTCCTAAGAATTGACAGGTGCCTGTTGTGCTTTTCCTGTCAATTTTACATCCTGCAAAATCTGCATCTGAATAACCAATTAGTTCAAAGCCAGATTCTCTAGGATACCAAATGCCAAGGTTTGGTGTTCCTTTGAGATATCTGCAAATTCTTTTAATAGCAACTAAATGGGATTCCCTAGGATCAGCTTGAAATCTAGCATATAGACATGTAGCAAACATAATATCAAGTCTACTAGCTGTTAAATATAAAAGTGAGCCTACCATGCCTTTGTAACCTGAAATGTCCACAGATTTTTCCTTAGTATTCAATTCAAGTTTGGTGGCAGTAGGCATGGGAGTTTTGGCAGGAGAGCATTCCATTAAGTTAAACTTCTTTAATAAATCATGAATATATTTTGTTTGACTAATGAAAATGCCTTCATTAACTTGCTTCACTTGAAGACCAAGAAAGTAAGTTAATTCTCCCATCATGCTCATTTCATATTTACTTTGCATAAGCTTGGCAAACTTTTGACAAAGTTTCACATCTGTAGACCCAAAGATTATGTCATATACATAAATTTGAACAAGTATAGTGGAGCCATTCACAACCCTGTGAAAAAGAGTTTTATCTACAGTACCTCTAGTGAAGTGATTCTCAAGGAGGAACTGTGAAAGTGTGTCATACCAGGCTCCAGGTGCTTGTTTCAAACCATAGAGTGCTTTGAGGAGGAAGTATACATATTCTGGAAAATCATCATCTTCAAAACCAGGAGGTTGACTTACATACACCTCCTCTTCCAATTCCCCATTCAGAAAAGCACTCTTCACATCCATTTGATAGACTTTGAAATTGGCATGGGCTGCATAGGCTAGGAAAATCCTTATTGCTTCTAGTCTAGCAACAGGAGCAAAGGTTTCATCAAAATCAATTTCTTCTTCCTGTGAATAGCCTTTTGCAACCAATCTAGCTTTGTTCCTTGTGACTATGCCATTTTCATCCATCTTGTTTTTGAACACCCATTTTGTGTCTATGACACTCCTGTCCTTAGGCTTGGGCACCAGCTTCCATACATTGTTCCTCTCAAATTGGTTTAGCTCCTCTTGCATAGCTAAAACCCAATCTGGATCTAGAAGTGCATCCTCAACTTTCTTTGGCTCATCTTGAGACAGAAAGCTGCTATATAGACATTCTTCTTGAGTTGCTCTTCTAGTTTGGACTTTTGAAGTAACATCACCTATAATAAGTTCAAAGGGATGATATTTAGTCCATTTCCTTGAGGGAGGTAGATTTGCTCTTGAAGAGGTAGCTTCATGATCATGATTGCCTTGATTGGATATTTGTCCTTGAGAAACTCCCCCTGAATTTGTTGTTCCTAACTGATCACTTCTAGAAGCATTTCTATGACTGTCAACGGTATGACCATTTTGGCTGTCAACGAAACGCTCATTTTGACTGTCAACAAATCCACCATCATGACTGTCAACGAAATGACCATTTGGTCTGCTAGCAGCTATTCTTTTCAACCTTAATGCAGCAATTTCATCTTCACTGCTGCTTTCATCTGTGCTAGATACAACAATTTTAGGCTGTTTCTCAGTAGCCTTAACATGATTCACTTGATCTCCTTCCTCATTCTCAAAAGAAAGACTTTCATGGAAACCTTCATCACAGAGACCTTGAATTTTGAGATCATCAAAAACAACATGTACAGATTCCATAACAATGTTGGTTCTGAGATTATAGACTCTGTAAGCTTTCCCTGCTGCATATCCCACAAATATTTCTTCATCTGCCTTTGCTTCAAATTTCCCCAAATGCTCAGCTTGATTTCTCAGAACAAAGCACTTGCATCCAAAGACATGAAGAAAATCCAATAGTGGCTTCTTTCTTTTGAGTAGCTGATAAGGGGTCATTCCTTTGGCCTGATTAATCAAAGAGATATTTTGAGTGAAGCAAGCTGTATTAACTGCCTCAGCCCAAAAATAAGTTGGTAACTTTGATTCATCTAGCATTATCCTTGCAGCTTCAATGAGTGTTCTGTTTTTCCTTTCAACCACACCATTTTGCTGTGGTGTCCTTGCTGCTGAAAACTCATGCAAAATACCATTTTCTTCACAGAACACCTTCATGCTTGAATTCTTGAATTCTGTCCCATTGTCACTCCTAATCCTTCTTACTTTCAAGTCAGGATGATTGTTTACCATCTTGATGTGATTGATAATGATTTCACTTGCCTCATCTTTGGAGTGCAAAAAGAAAGTCCATGTAAATCTTGAAAAATCATCAACAATCACAAGACAGTATTTCTTCTTTGAAATAGACATGACATTTACAGGGCCAAACAAATCCATATGAAGCAACTCAAGCTGATGGACAATTGATGACTCTGTCTTGCTTTTGAATGATGCCTTCTTTTGTTTCCCTTTTTGACAGGCATCACACAAACCATCCTTGGAAAACTCCACTTGTGGAATTCCTCTAGCAAGATCTTTCCTCACCAAATCATTCATAACTTTAAAATTCAGATGAGATAATTTCTTGTGGCATAGCCAACTTTCATCCTTGCTTGCCTTGCTGAAAAGACAAGTGATGGTGTCTGGACTTGTGCTACTAAAGTCAGCAATGTACACATTCCCTCTTCTGAATCCAGTCATTACCACATTGTTGTTTCCTCCTTTAGAAACAACACAGGCTTCTTTAGAAAAAGTAACTAAGAATCCTTTGTCACAAAGTTGGCTGATACTAAGCAAATTGTGCTTAAGACCATCCACCAATGCAACCTCATCTATGATGACATTCTCTTTTGAAATCAAGCCATATCCCTTAGTGTAGCCTTTGCTGTCATCTCCAAAAGCAATACAAGGGCCAGCTCTTTCCTGAAACTCTGTGAGCAGGGTAAAATCACCAGTCATGTGTCTTGAAAAACCACTATCCAAGTACCAAAGATTCCTTTTGTCTCCCTGCACACAATAAAACCAAATCAAGTTGATTTTGGTACCCAAGTTTCCTTGGGTCCTGTTTTGTTAGCCTTTGATTTTCCTTTAATATCATTTTTCACCTTGGGCTCAGATTGATTTAAATCAATCTTTACCCTTGGTGTTGATTTCTGAGAGTTGCTCACATTTTCATTCATAGCATGCATAGTTGGTGGAACAAACATGTTATTCATATTCCATGGCATTTGTGGCACATTAAACATATTCATGTATGGATTAGGCACAAACGACATGCTAGCATATGGATTCTGAAATTGTGCATATGGAGCAAACATGTTAGGCATAACAGGCATTATAGGCATAGAACTATTCATTGCAGGCTTGGGAATTTTCACTTTAACAGTCTACTTAACAGATTTGCAGTTAGTAGATAAATGACTAACACTTCCACAATTGACACATGTCTTTCTAGGAGCATATTTATCAGGTGTGTAATTGTTGTGTTTGTTAATCCCTACTTTGCCATTCCTGTTATTCTTTTTATTTCCCTTAGCCTCAACTTGAACATTCTCTAACTTATCTTTCAATTGCTTGTTGGACAAGTGACCTACATTAGCTCTCTCAACAGGCTTCTCAACTTTCTTTGATTTACTAGACTCACCTTGAACAAAGTTCTTGGTGACAGGACCATACTTATTATTAAGTCTAGTGAGTTCATCTTTTCTTTTCTCTGTCAACGAAACAGCCTGATCGGTTGATGGTTCATCTGTCAACGAAACATTGCATTCCGTTGACACATCAACCTTCAACAAATGATCGTTGTTGTTTGTTGACTCTGTTTCTGATTCTAAGGTTTCACCAACATACCCTAGCTTCTCTTTGTTCTTTTTCCATGATTGCTCACAGAAAGATTCCATACCTTGAACATTAATGATGTTGGTGGCAACATTCCTGGCATCTTTCCATTTTGCAATCACACTTTGTTCTATCTCAAGTTGTGTTTTAAGAATTTCTTCCCTTTGTAACACGTTCTCAAGTTCCTTCTTAGCATCCCTACTAACACATCTCATTTTCTCAAATTCAATGAGCTGTGCTTCTAACATTGCATTCCTGTCACTTAAGAGCAAATTAGTCTCTTTTATTCTTGAATTCTCTTTGGTAAGTGATTTAAGAGTAACACGCAAATTATATAGTACAGTAGACATTTCATTTACTGCACTATCGCATTCCTCTTTAGAAAGCTCAGAAAGATTAGTAATTGTTACCTGGTTGCTTGAGGAGCTTGCTTCATGTTCATGATTGTTAGCCATAAGAGCCAAGTTGACATACTCAACATCATCATCAGAATCTTCACCATTACCAGCCCAATCATACTCCTGAGATATGAAAGCCTTTTCTTTTTGCTTGAGAAGTTCAAAGTATTTCTTTTTATAATCAACAGGCTCAAATTTCCTGTTGCCCTTCTCAATCTTGGGCTTTCTGCAGTCTCCAGCAAAGTGACCAAGCATTCCACAATTGAAACATTTAGATTTAGACTTTTCAATCCAGTTACTTTTGTTAGGTTGAAAGTCTCTCCTTGGTGGCCTTGCTTCTGAGTTTCTCTTGAACTTGAACTTAGAGAATTTTCTTGACAGAAAAGCAATGTGTTCATCAATCTCATCTAAGTCATCCAAGTTGGCTGGTTCTGATTCTTCTTCTTCTGTCATCTTGCCTTTACCCTTGCTAACATCACTCCTACAACTAGCTCGACTAGTTGTGGCCTTTGCAGCTTCTTCATTGTCATCTTCCAGTTGGTTCACAGATGCAATCAATGCAATAGATCCACCCTTCTTTTGTACCTTTTCAATTTCTTCATCTTGCTCCATTTCCAACTCATATGTCTTCAGGGTTCCATAAAGCCTCTCAAGAGTGTAGTCTTTGTACTCTTGAGTGTTTCTGAGAGAAACAGTCATAGGCTTCCATTCTTTTGGAAGAGCTCTAAGAAATTTAAGGTTTGAATCCTTGGTTTGATAGATCCTCCCATACAACTTTAATCCATTCAAAAGCTTTTGAAACCTACTAAACGTGTCATTTAGGGTTTCACCAGCTTTAAAATGAAAATGCTCATATTGTTGTATAAGGAGCTGCATTTTGTTTTCCCTAACTTGCTCAGTACCTTCACAGAGAGTTCTAACAGTGTCCCATACTTCTTTGGAGGTTGTACAGTTTATGACATTGTCAAACATCTCTTGCTCCAAACCATTAAACAGAATGTTCATGGTTCTTTTTATCTTTATGGACTTCTGCAACATCTTCAATAGTCCATTCTGAGACAAGTTTTGGAATTTCCACATCAGGAGCATCATCTGGCAGTCCAACTCTATATGCAAACTTCATGGGAACGTGTGGACCTTTCTCAATGCAGTCTACATACCTCTCATCCATAGACATGAGATGTAAGTGCATCTTTACTTTCCAGTGAAAGTAATTGTCCTTATCAAGAACTGGTATTTTTACTCCTGCATCCTTCTTCACCATGGTTACTGTTTTGGTCTTGATCTTTAAACTTCTTGTATGTTAGAAGCTTGCTCTGATACCAATTGTTAATCCCAAATGACCTAACAGAATTGTAGAAGGGGGGGGGTTGAATACAATTCTTGATATTTCTTAAACTTAAAACAACTTATAAATAAAACTGAACTTAAAGTAAAAATCACAAGCACATAAATAATTTCAGTTGGATTGTTTGATGATCCAACTGAAGTGATTTTTATTGCGGAAATAATCTGTGATACAAAATGTACACAGCTGCTCAGTTACAAGAATGTAGAGAAGTATGCTCTCAAAGATAGCTAATACAAACTATTTGTTTTTCTTCTCTTATCTTTAAAGTAACTGCTACACTTAGTTATATATACCCAAGTTTACAATTCTATGTTTGTCTAAACTAAAGAACAATAGTAGTAACCATCAGTAGCTTGCTTTTGATTCCTTTTGTCCAATGGTCCTTGGAGATCTTTGCTTTTGTCTTCATGCTTATTTTAATCATTCCCAAGAGCCTTATTGGAAATTGGAATGTTTCCTTATTTCCAGTAACCATTTTGATGGCTTCCAATGCAAAGTACACTTCCATATCTCCTTTAGATCTGTTCAGTAAACTGTCACTATCACTTTGTCAATTGTTCAAAAAACAATATTGATTCGTTGATAGCAGGGAGATGTGTTTCGTTGATAGCTTTATTCTTCATTCCGTTGATGGTGTTTCCTTCGTTTCGTTGATGGTGTTTCCCTCATTTCGTTGATGGGTAAACTCCATACCGTTGACAGAGTGATCTTCATACCGTTGACATGTCTTCACTTAGGCAAAATTACAAGACATAATATATTTACAATTAACCAACCTATTTTGCCTATCTAGTACTTAGTCAACATGACTTAGAAAACCTATCTAATACATACAACAAAATGCATATCAAACTGTGAAGTATTGTACAGTGCAATTGCTACATTACTCATTTCGTTGATGAGCTTCCTGTCAACGGAATGCTGCAAAGCATGCCATTTCGTTGACAGCTACAAAATGACTTTACACAAATTCTACTAAGTGTTTTATGTTTATCATCAAGAACAACATATTCCTAACATCTCGAATATATGAAATTATCCATCGACTGCATGACTTGTGCTTTTTCAAAACCTCCAAAAATAATTCTTTATCAGGAGCTAAATCTGCTGAGATAATAACGGACAATGTTGGAGATGTCAACCTTCCATGTTGCTCAAAAGAACCCATTACAGTGTCCTCTAACAAGATTTGCATGCCAAGAGAACACATAATATCACCAAAATTTGACATATGACATCCAATACATATCTTTCTATTATGTATAACCTCACATAAATTTTCTTTCTTGTCCGGAGTCAACTCTGCTGAGATGATGATTGAACATATTGGGGATGAGCTCGAATAAACTTCTTGAGAATGAGAGGACACCAACTTCAGTTCCAAATCAGGTGGTTCTTTAACAGATGCGTTTGGAGGTTTGACTTTTGCATATAGCACTTCCAATGACTCGAAACAATGCACTGTCTCTGTATCTTGTGAATTAACCTCCAACAAAGTTAGATTCTTCTCTCTATTATTCTTATGTCCGGAATCTAGAATCATGGGCTGCTCCAAAGGATTTTCATAAGAATTTTGCTCTAGTTTATCAGAAACTAGTACATCCTTTACAGATATTATTGAAGAATCCTCTACATATATTTCATGATTAGATGTTATTTGAGAGACCTTCACCTCTTTTTCGCTTTCTGCAATTAGACCTTCAGAATCCTCTATCTGAACTTCTTCACAAATTTTAGTATCACATGATAGAGAACCTAGCGTTTGATTTCTTATCTCATCAACTAGATCCCCAACTTGATTCCCTAAGTTCATCAACGAATCTGTTTGACTTTGGACAACATCTAGATTTTCAACAACCTTCTTCAACAAAGCTTTTACAGAACTGTATTGATCTTCTTGTTCATGTTCTTGTTGTTGAGGTTGCTGAAAACATGGATAGTTAGAGTTCATTGACGAAGTTCCAAGATAAGCGCCTTCATTGCTCCATGAATTGTTGAGAGGTTGACTCCATGACTGATTGCAAGAATTGGAATATGGGTCACTCCAATTTTGATTACCAGCAAAGCAAATAGAGTCTGGATTTGAAGGACAATAGTCATAGGTATGAGCACCGCAACAATACACACATGAAACATTATCAGCTTGGCTCCGTGGTGGACTTGGTGATTTCCACATAGGTTGATTCATTCCCATACTCAAATTCTTCACCATATCTGAAACAGAAGATAATCTGCTCTCCAGCGAGAGAAATTCTTGATCTCGAGTAGCGCAATCTTCGTTATACCCCATATCCATTGCTTGTGAAAAATACATAACTCTATGTTGTTAAACCTGACAAACAACTAGAATTATCCACGTAAGCACACAAAAACAAACCAAACTGCAAGATGATTAACTTTGCAATTAACAACTAAAACAATCCCCGGCAGCGGCGCCAAAAAATTGTTGCGTAAAATATAGATGTGCAAGTGTACACAATCGCAAAAAAGTAATATAGTAGTGAATACCAGATTTCGTTCCTAAAGGACTGTATATTTGAATTAATCGCAAGTAATATCAAACAATTCGGTTATCGAACACAAAAGTTGATTGATGGTTTTATAACTAAATTAATAATAACAACTAAATTAACCAACTAAATTATACTATCAAAGAGATTTTTCAAATATGATAAGATAAGTCAGGATAATTACTTCCCCCTAACACATGAAAATCGGTAAAAGTGTCGCTTAGCACTATAACAATTCCATAGTTCACTAGCTAGAATTCAATGGTCATAGGTTTCTCTCAAAATCACTATGGTATAATTCCTACCAAATTAACTAACATATGTCTATGCCAATTTACTCCTCAGAATACAATTAAGCATCAATTCACAAAGCTATGCATGGTCACAATATATGTCTATACCGTAACAATCTTATAATCAAAAGATTTATAAGCATGCACCATTCAAGTTTTATGTCAATTAACTATAACTCTCTCAATATTATAATTAACTCATTAACCCACTAAAGTTGATCAGACAATATCAAGTTTTAGCATGAAAAACACTTGAACGAATAAACTGTAGTTGCAGACAATACTATTTAACAAAACACCAATAATCACATGCTAGGGTTCCATAAAAATCTCAACTTTATAAAAGTTAGTTCATAACAAATATCTTAAAATAATCACAAGATAACCAACACAGGTTCATAAGAAGAGATAAATAAAAAGATAAGAGAAAACAAGGCCAATTGAATGTCTTCAATGGCTGAATCCTTCTCCGTTGATGGCTTCTCCTCCTCCCTTGTGCAGCTTCTTCTCTTCTCGTTTCGCATCTCTCTCTGTATTCGGTCTGATCTATATCTAATAATATCTCTAAGAAAAGTATTTTTTATTATTTAATACAAATACAAGCAAATTTCCTAAACAGAATTGAATTCCAATAACATAAATTCGTAGCTGACTGTTGGGCTCTGTTTCTGGACTGACTCGGCTGGATTTTAATATTAAGGCCACTTCCAAAATAAAGCTCTTCTCATAAGCTTTCCATGGACTGTTTAATCTTCTGAATCGGACTTCTAGAACTCCTGTCATGGCCCAAACAGTGTGAACTATGCAAGTGGGTCATAAAATCCGAATTTTAATCAAATAAATCTCCAACTCTTGCCATTTAAGCTCCAAGCCTTCTTTTATTAAAACTCCTTGATACCTACAATAAAACATTATAATTTATTAAATAAAAATCCAAATCAATACAAAATAACTAAAATATAGGGACAATATTTAGATAAAGCACACGCTTATCATTGGTCATCATATATGTGGTAGGAAATTCAGAATTGAAGCGAGTCTTTGTAGATACATGAATGCCCAACTAACCCCCCCTTAAGAATCCTATCACATGACACGTCTACCCACTAATCTCCCACAATTTAAACATAATCTATGGTCCACATAAACGCATCCTAGGAAGTGTACTAGTCTCATACTTAACACACTCCGAAAGACAGCCTGCTCTGATATCAACTGAAACAACCCGACTTTCCGGACTACTAAATCTAAATACAAAATTTAAATAAAGTATTATACAATGACAATTACAGACAGAAGAGTGACAAAAGTTTTATTAGAAACCTAACTATTACAAAAGCACAGTTAACGATAATCCAAAAACCAATCTATTCCGAACTTAAGATTCTCGAACTCCAAAGCTATCCCACTTGAGTTACACCAAACCTGAAAATTGTAAGTAATGAGCTATATAGTCCAGCAAGAAACCAATTGATCCAACTAGTTGGACAAATAACATGTATACATATAAGATAATACGATATTCAATACGATAACAATATATAAAACAATAATTCTCGATACACATTCATATTCTTATTCAATACAAAACGACACCACATAACAACAATAACTCGAAACCCACAATTCATGCCACGATCACTACAACCCGGTGATAAAGGTCCTAAATTTTCAGAAAACTGTCACTATAACCCGGTGACTCGGTCCTTATTCTTATTCGATATTTTCACAAACCATGGCACAAATCAGAATTCCAAGACTATTGCTTACATATAACACATATCAAATAATACATATCACTTCAAAATATAATCACTTAGCCCATGTTTATATAATCAAATACACACACACGCATAACTTTGAAAATACTAGAAAGATCGATCGAAAACTTACCTCGACATCTAAAACCTTGAATGCATGTCTCAATGATTCCAATCTGACCAGAACAGTATTTTATCTTTTTGACCCTTTAAACGACATTTTCTTGAAAAACTTAAATTATGAAATTCGTAGAGAACGGAAAGACTTTTCCGACACGGTATGGTTTATAAGAATCGGACTTATAAAGAATCGGGAATTGAATAAAACGTCCGCTGAATTTGAACTAAAATTGAAAAACGAGATCTGGTTGTGTTTTATGATTTTAAGAATAGTTTAGAGCATAATCTGGAAAAACACTGTGAAACAAAAGTTGTAGAAAATTGAAAGAGATTTTCGAAAAGTCTAGAATTATCAAATTCCGACTTACGATGAATGTTATACGAATTTTACAAGACAACTGATTTCTATGAATAAAGCCCTACGAATTTTAACAACAAAGATGAGGAAGGAGAATATGATGTTTTTATAGCGATGCAAAACCCTAATTTTAAAACCGTATTCAAATCCGATCCAAATTTTAGGCCCGTTAATCTAATTCAATTTTAAATCCTATTCTTTTTCAATTTTTTTCATTATTATTAATCTAAAAATTACGGGATATTACAAGACATGACAGATATAGGCACATTCATCACAGGTTTAGGCAAGTGAACATTGGCATTCTTGACATACTTGCAATAAGTAGACAAATGATTAACACTACCACAATTAACACAAGTTTTTCTAGGAGCATATTTATCAGGTGTAAAATTGTTGTGTTTGTTAATCCCTACTTTACCATTTATGTTCTTCTTCTTCTTACCCTCAACCTTGACCTCCATGTTCCCTAACTTGTCCTTCAATTTCTTGTTGGATAAGTGACCCATGTTAACCTGTTCAATATTTTTGGTTTTGCTACTTTCCCCTTGAACAAAATTCTTGGTGGTTGGACCATATTTCTTGTTCAGCTTCTTCAATTTTTCTTTGCTTATACTTGTTGTGTGTTTCACAGGATGATTCTCATCCGTTGATGAATTATCTATCAATGGATGATCATCATCCGTGGAAGCATCAATAGCTCCTAGACCCTTAGAACTAGTGTCTAGTTTCTCTTTCTCCTTTTTCACTGATCCCCTATAGAATGTGTCCACACCTTGAACTTTGATAATGTTAGTGGCTACATTTCTAGAATCATTCCATCTAGCAATCACTTCATGTTCTTTTGCTAGCTATTCTTTGAGAATTCCTTCTCTTTTCAGTACAGTTAACAAATCATCTTTAGCAATTTGACACTCTAGACTCATTTTCACAAACTCAATGAACTGAGTTTCCAAGACAACATTTCTATCACTTAAAAACAGATTAGCATCTTTGATTCTGGTGTTCTCTTTAGTAAGAGATTTGAGGGTTACACGTAAATGGTACAATTCAGTAGAAATTTCATTTATAGTACTATTGCATTCCTATTCTATTTATAAAGCTCAGTGAAATTAGTAGTGATTACCTGATTGCTTGGGGAACTTGCTTCCTGATCAGTTGCATCAGCCATGAGTGCAAGGTTGACATACTTAGTGTCTTCTTCTGAATCATTTCCTTCATCAGCCCAATCATAATCTTGAGTAATGAATGCTCTTTCCTTTTTGAGAAGTTCAAAGTATTTCCTTTTGTAATCTACAGGCTCAGATTTCCTTTCCTTCTTCTCAACTTTAGGTTTTCTGCATTCACTCGCAAAGTGACCTCCAATTCCACAATTAAAGCACTTGAATTTAGATCTCTCAACTGTAATAACCCATATTTTTGTATGTATGAAAGAACTTGATGAATATTACTTTTGCTGATATGAAGAAACTTTTCAGACCACCTTGTGTAGGAGTTGGAAAACTGAAGTTTCGAAGTTGTATCGTTGTTGTACTAGATAAATAAAAGAATGTAAAAGTTGCCAGAATTCGAAGATTTCCGTTTTACTATTTCATCTAGAATATACAAGATATTGCAAGATACGTCGATTATATCAAGACTTAGAGATTTAATAAAATTAGAAATTTCACGGGTACACATTCCACCAAGGTACTAACATACCAAGGACATTCACCTTGAACATTTATAACAAAACGATTTAGAAACCGTTCAAACATTATAATGAGGTTAAGCGATAAAGTGAATACATAGAGAATTGTGATTAAACGAGAAAAGAATGTGTTAGGCAAGTAGACACAAGACAACCACAACTTAAGTATCAACCATGTGCTAGCAATCAAGATAATTACAAGTAGTTAGTATCCTTTTCATTTCTTAACCATGTAGATTATCAACACTTGTTCAAGGTGTGATGTAAGCTTGCTCATGTCATCCAACCAAGCATATAACCACACTTTACTTCATAATTATCACAACCAACCATGCAAAATATCAAGAAAAGCTCTCATCCCCCCCCCCCCTACCGAAAAGACCATACTCGAGTTTTACAAAGATGGGTTGATAAATTTTTCAAAAACCTACTTCCAAGCTTACATAAATTACAAGTAATAGCTCTTTGGATTGCCAGTGACTAGACTAAGGTATGATCAAAGTTTCATCACCATCCTTTAAGGTTATCATGTTCAAATCTTCATTCAAAGATGGAGAATGAATAGTACTAATTGGTGTTCTTGGCTTTCTTTTGTAAGATTAAGGATACTAAGCATATATCAAGGCTCTACCAAGGATTTTAAGCCATTCTTAGTGTGTTTAAATCTCAAAGAAGTTATAAACAAACTCTCACCCTTTTTTTATATTTGTTATTGTAGTTATATGATTAATCTTGAAGAAAGTTTGACTTGGTTAGGTATATGTGATGTAGTTAAGTAAATGGTTGTGTTTTGATGGATAAAATGAGTAGATGTTGGATTTGACTTTAGTTGTGAAGATGATGACTTGGTTTTGATGATAAGTAGTTTATGATGATGATTTGGTTTGGTTGAATGTTGTTTTGGTGTAGTTAAATATTGGGAATCACTTGTTTCTAGCCGTCCTAATGGCGAAATTTCATTAGCCCTGTTTTGAACAAAGAAACCGAGGAAATAAAATCATTGTAAGTATAACCACTGGCCACCTTTAGCTAGATCTTGTTTCATAGTTTGTTTTGGTGCGAAATTCATGTTAATCCGATTTATGGTTTAGGAGAAAAGTGAGTTTTAGTGAAAGTCGTTCGGTGAACTAACCCACTTCTTGTCAGTCACTTTGAGGCCATGTTTGAACCACTTAAAAGCCATATTAAAATGTGAAACCTTGAGTAATGATACTAGGGACAGTTAGGAAGACGTACGGAAAGGTTTCGTATTAAAAAGATTAATTTCCTATTTTATAAAAATGATTAAGTTAAGGTTGCGCAAGTGGTAATCCATAGAGATTTAGCCTGTAATGGTCATTTACAAGTGACGAAGTAAATAATTATGTTTTTGTTATAATTCCTATATTATCGGAGTGACCCGAGACCTACCACTACCCCTCAACTACCAGGCAAGTTTACTTTCTCAATCACATATACCAATGATATATCATGTTGCGTTTACGGTTTTGATATCAAGTGTAATTGTTCGATTTATATTATGAACTTTATATGTTAAAGTTTTGACAAAGCATATTTCGTTGATAATGGTATGTTATATTTAATATTAGGACGACGGCTCTAGGAATAGAGCGCGTTGGTCCAAAAAGTAGAGTTGACCGAGGAGCGGTATTTTGTTTTGATGTATTATAACTATGTAAACCCGAAAGGTTCTTCGGGAGATAGTATATGTACTTACGATTACTTAATGAACTTCATTTATTAAAATATTCCAAAAGTATTTATCTTGTATTAAAAATATTCTCTTAAATATTAATTAAATACACTAAATGCTTCCGAAAATATTGAAAATATCATTTAAAATTATCCAAGATACTTCGAGACTTTTATACACGTATACTTTCTCACTCGAAATCTTTTTGTGAAAACCCCCGGTCATGGATCGCTCAAGTAGTGTTGTTTTCAAGTAAAAATTGGTCGACCAAGGTCGGACCTCAACAACTCGTTTTCTATTCAAAATGATTAATAAAAAAAGGGACTCTGGCGTGAGCAGGACCGTTGACGAACGATCCCGAGTTAGTGTAAGAGGCCGCTAGCCAGGCGGTCCAGCAATTATTGGCTGTATGCGCCAGGATGATTACAGATGGAGTTCTCATCCAGGACGATTACAGATGGAGTTTTCGTCCAGGGTAATTACAGATGGAGTTTTTGCCTTCTACTAGTAGAAAAGACCTGCGATAGATATGGTTGTGGTGACTGATCATCGTCACTCCATATCAGGTTACTATTCTTGAATAAGTCCCTTCCCTTCCAGTTTGGAAATCCTTATTAACACTGTAACAAAGGTCTAGGCGCTGAGTTACCGATAGTGTTAACATCAATTATGAATGGTTTGATATTTTGAAGGCATCATTTAAAAAGGCTAAATGATACGGTTTTTGTAATATGCTAAAGTTCTTAACTTAACGATAAAGTAACAATTTCTAAATCCTTCTTTCAAACATATTTTGATTACAAGAGATTGATGGTATAAGTTACTTGCGGGGCAATTTAGCTCACTCTTGCTTTATTTCTTTTAAATGATAAACACAACAGCTAGTAGCCATGGCAAGGCCACAACAGACTACCCGCAAACGAGTGGGAAACGCAAGGCGTTTCCGTGAGCAGTTCTTAGCTATCATTCCTGAGGTAGAAGGAACTAGTTGGATGGGTTTACAGTTTTTTCTAGTTCACTTTATTTACAAGTATGACCGTACAAGGCAATCTCTCGAAACAAACATTCAAGTCGCTGATGTAACTTCATTTAGAGGTTCTATTAGTAACATAACTTAGTAATCATTTTGGGTTGTAATAACTTTAAACTTATGATATTGTTTAGTAATGGTTATTGTATGTCGTTTCTGAGATTCTAACATGTGTGAGTAATATTATTGTGGGGTCAACAACATGTGTACCAATATTATTGTGAGTAAGACAGGTGTATTATTGAGTTGAGGAGATTATGGTAACCTAGATCCCCGACTGTAACACCCCAGATCCGGGGTCGGAGATCCAGGTTGTCACGTTCCTTTATTCCGTACAAACACTTGATACTTGAATCATAATATAATAAATCAAGACACATGGTGACACCACCATCAATATACTCACGCCAGTTATGTCTCAGAAACGAATTTGCAAAAACAGTAGTCATATGATCCATAAATTAAAGTTATTACAACCCAAAGTAAAATGCTTGCAACCTACTGCCAGTATGATCTCTATGTGAAACCAGAAAGGCAGCGCAAAAGTTTGTTCTTGTTCATTAATATACATACGTGATACTTATAAATAAACCGGAGCAACAAGAGTTACACTTCGAACCAACTCAGTACTTCTACCTGAGGTGCTGCAACTGCCATCCTATGGGCGGTCTGCGCGGCCCAAACGCGCTTCCGAGCGGTATGACGAATCCTGGCCATCTACCCTAGCTATTGTGTTGCGATATATGTAAAAGAAAAAAAGTGTGAGCACTAAGCCCAGCAATAACATAAAGCAGCATAAGCATATATATAAGATTATATCATAAAGGAAAACCTTTAAAACTTCAATCATATACAGAATGATATGTTTACTTTTATTTTCGTCAAAACATGCCATACAGTACAAATACTGTATGAGGTATAGTACTTTGTTAAAATATTATTAACAAGTATCCGTAACCGGTATTTAACCCAAGTTACCAAACATTTCTGAAATTCCAATCCTTGGAAAAACATGGGGAGTTGCACAGGGCTACACACTAGTATGCGATGATCAGTCATCATACCATAGATTCTCTACTAGTAGATGGATAATCCCGAAGGTCATTACCCTAGCCGCATACGGGCTTTTAGGTTGGACCGGCGTCACTCGGCCTCTTACATCTTAGTAACCACATGGCGACATCAAGGCCACACAAGTGGACCCGCTCCCTGCCAACGGATTCCACTGGACTGGTGTCACCCAGCCTCTTATTATATTTCCACCTGGCGACATCAAGGCCAGAAAAAAAATAGTTTTTCTTTGCGGGACCGTGCGTTACTCGGCCACATACGCGAAAATGTCGTTCCCCCAGCTATCTTTAATTGGAACGGATATTAATCCAGTTCCCCAAGCATAAGCTTGTTGATAGGTTTTGTAAACATACCCTTACTTCCGGGTTATATCGGAAGTAAGTCATAATGTGGGTTCACCGTTGTCAACTGACCTCGATCCTCGAGTAAAACATTTCGAAATCACGACCTGGGAGTTTGGTAAAATATCTTTAGTTCTGATAATTCAGAAACACAAAATATAATCACTTTTAATGCAAGAGGCAAATGAAATCATATATTCACTTCCTGGAATGGATTCCCAATTTCCTTTTTTTGATAAGTTCAAGACCATAATCATTATTCGAGATAAATAATTAAAGTAGTTGGGAACCCCTATTACAATCGAATAATTCTTTTTAAGATCAGAAAATATTTTTAATAAATATTGGAACCTTAAATAATATTTAAATAAGGTTCTATGATTTTTAAATCATATTTGGAATATTTAATAAATATCCAAATAATAAATATTGAATTATTATTCAATTATATTCCACCTAAGTGAATATTCAAAATAATCTTCACTTATTCAAATAAATATTCAAATCATATGTTTAATTATATTATTTAATACCTCACATTAAATTTCCAATAATATATATATTGGAATATTTAATCAACATATATAAAATATAGCTGTCCCTGGACCCTCCAGTTTCTGACAGTATAATCAAGTCAAAATAGTACTTTAACTCCCGGTCTAATATTTGAAAATCATCATACGACTGCTGTAACGCCCCCAAATCCGGGGTCGAAGGATTTGGTCGTCACACTGCACTCTCAATTCAAACAACATGTTCAATATTAAATCAACACAATAATAACATCTGCGACCCCAACTCTACCAAGAATCTTTAAAGGTTATAGTGCTAGAAACAAGAATCCAAATTCCATTACATAAAATTTTCTTCTTTACAACCATTCTCTATACATACAATCTATAACACTAGTATAACTTCGATAAGAAGTATACCAAGCAGCAATCTTATACAACATGGTATTTAATAGAAATCAACTATATACAAAACCTATCACTAGCTCCAAATACTCTGGATCAAAACGTCTTTACGCTAATATCCTTTTCCATCTCTGACCAGCTACGCGGACAACTCTCGCCAATATACCTTCTTACTGGCAGGCTAAAATATATAAAGAAAACAAGTATGAGCGAAAGAATTGCTCATCAAGTGCATTATCAAGTATAATATAAAAGGTTTCCAAAATAAGCTTTGGATTTTCAAATAACCAACTTTTGTTTTTGAACATTTGTAATCTCTAAAACATCTCAAATAATGTTTGGTAATTTACCACAATTTCTCATTCAGCTTCTCGCAACTGAATAGTTTAAAACACAAAAAGATTTATATTGGTCGTCACGGTGACCGAATCAATAATAACTACAATAGTATGTAGAAAATATGAAATAAATATAACTCATATGTCTTCTAGACCGTAGTTTGTACAAAATAATATTTTTGAAGATAACAGATCTATTCACAACATCTTCTGAAACCAACAAATCTGGAAGGGTAGAATAATCCAGGAGTAAGAATGAGCCAACACGCTCGGTCATGAAATAAAGAACGCACTTCAAGACTTCAACATGGTACCGACTGGATATGCGGTTTGAATAAAACTCATCAAGATAGATATCTCACGATTGACAATGGAATCAAGGAAGAGGATTTCGACTATTTGGAATCCAAATATATTAAGAGTAAGTGATTTCAGCAAGATTGAAACCACTATTTATTAATCATCGAACCAACAAATTCACGCAACGAATAAACCTGAGTATCAGGTCATAACTCACAAGTACAAAACATATGGATGTAACTCATTTCAGAAATAAGAATTGATATTAGAATTGGATTTGTCACATTTATCAAATCAAAGGTTGAGCTTCTGGTCAGCCACGCGTCAACCCCGGACTTGCTTATAGCAAAGTCCTCTACTGGATCCTAGGCCAAATTTGAGCTTTAATTTATTCCGACCATAAATATGGCCTGACCAATTACTGGTCCCATTTTAAAAACATTCCAATTCTATATTATATACATCAGGTGTCAGTACAATTGACAACCTTACTTCGACAATCAGGTGTCGGAAGAATCGACAACCTTAATACAACAAACGCTGGAAAACTCACGTTCCAGGAAACAATTCAACTATGAAGAATCCATCAAGGAATAACAATATAATCTAGTATCGACGAGATCGACACAATATTGGGAGGTGCACATGAAAAGTGACAATATAATAAACATCGACGAGATCGATGTAACAACTGGGATAATAATGAAGAATAAACAATGACATGCTTAACAAGATTAAGTCTGATATGAAACAGACATTATGAGATCAACAGAAATTGAAACAGCTCAATATAGAGTAGGGTTCAAAGAACTGGCTCTAGATGGCCTCAATAGTACAATTTATCACATTATGGAAGAATTAGTTAAGATTCACCAATTTGGTAAGTGACAAGAAAGTCAAGTTCGAGTTTAAGGAAAATTCAAGGTGAAGTTTATAACTTAGGGAAAACAAGGGTTTACTGACTTCTGACAGAAATAGTTTAAGTCCTTCGAACATATACTTATAATAGATAAGCCTTGTATTTGAAGGAAATAAACCAAATCATGCACAGCATATATGAATTCGAATCAGGGAATGGATCAGATGATCACATTAACAAGAAATGATAATAATACTTGCATAGGTGCAAGATGGAAAATAGAATACTTGTAGAACAAGTAACACAACTTCAGAATTTAAAATAACCTTTTTACCCTCATAGGGTTCACAAGTTCCCGCTCATCTAGGGTTGGTAATATTCCAACCTAACATTTTTAAATCAAGTCTTTGAAAGAAGGCCTTAGTATACAGCCCATAACTATCTTTTCAATCATTTCAATATAAGAATTATATCTTTCCAATCAACATGGAAATATGAATCTAAACTCAAAAGGTATAAAAGAATACTCGTCAATTTACGAGATTAAATAACATACTTGCAATTGAATGCAAAGGAATCAACATTTGAAAATTCAGTGAAAAGTATTCAACTTTCATAATAATAATTCAAGACAATATCACTCAATAATATGTGAAAGAAATAGACACTTGCAGTTTAATGCAAAAGGGTCATCATTTGAAATTTAGGGAAAAGTATGCCAATTGCACAATAATAATTCAAGACAATATCAATCAATTAATAAGCAAGGGTATAAACACTTGCCTCTGGTCCTTAGCTATTTCGTAAGGCTGAAATAATACGATTCCCTCCTTATTCTGTCTTATCGCACGATTCTCTATTTCTGTCCTTCTTCGATTTAACGCTCTTGTGAATGCCACTAGTCTGCTCCTACCATTTCGAATCCACGTGTCTGCCTCGATAGTCAAACATGAGACGGTACTTTAGTCTTCAGAGTACGATTCTCACATTCCATAAACGATTGTAACTTAACTCTGACGCACTTACCATTCTTGCCGATATCTCTATTCGAAGAAAATACTTGCACATGTCCTCTACGAGTGTTGACGTTCCCTTGGTGTTACGTCATCTCACAATAACCCAATCCGTCGTAAACAATATCTCATCCTTCTCCGACATCTCTTATTTAACATACTTCGATAATCTGACTCGTCTCGTCCAATAGACTCTGTTGAATAGACAACCATAAATAACCCACGTATCACGCTCGTCGAAAATCTCTATACCATAAAAGTCAACATCTAAGTCAACGGCCTCGTAAATCTCCTTTTCTAACATTACTGACAAATTTCTATTCCAACTACCCCTCGTGACAATATTAGACACAACCAAAATATTTAAACAAGTCTCAACACAATTATTCGTATTTATGACTCAACAACCAGATAATTCACATAATTTATGTAGCACATATTGACATTTAAATGCACTAATTACATCACATATGTCATGTAACGTTCGAGAAATAATTTGTAACTCGAAAGAAAGGCCTAAAATGATTTTATAAATCATTTAGGAATTTTAAATAATTAATAAACATTTTTAGGAATACTTTTCCTAATTTAAATCACTTTTAAATCATTTTCCAAAATAATTAAAGAATTTTGGAAAATAAAAATATCCAAATAATTCCTCAAATAATCAAGGAATAATTAAATAAAAATTTCCAGAATTTAAAAGAAATTTTTAGAATTTAAAAGTCATTTTAAAAACTATTTTTCAAAATTTAAATAAACAAAACAGATTTTTATAAATTAAAAATAAATAATTTAGAAATTAATTTTGGTCAGGGGACCAATTTGCAACTTTGTAAAACTTCAGGGACCAAACTTCATCATCTCCAAAACTTGAGATACTAAACTGTAAAAAGCTCCGTCGCCAGCTGTAATGGCTGACCGGCCGCCGCCGGCGGTACTATTCCGGTCAACAATCCGGCCAAAAATCGTTTCTACACCAAAACTTAACCAAACTCAACGTTCTATATACCAAAACAAAGCTTGAAACACGTACAATCTAACCCACATATCCACATACACAAACAATCAACAGATTTTACGAACTAATGGTTTGAAATTTCGAAAAAACTAACTATTCGAACTAGCTAATCTAGGAATAGAATGACTCAATTAAACATGCAAATCGATTACCCATGATCATATGAAGCTATAGGAACCATCAAAATCAACGGACAAACTCTAAATCAAAAAGCCCCAAATTTCGAGCTTAAGAACCCTAATTTTTGAATTGGACAATCCGGGAATCAAAAAATGAAATTGAACACATATTTGGACTCCCTACAACTATACGAAGCTATACATACCATCAAATCACATGAACAAGCTCAGAATTAAAAATCCCCAAATTTCATATGAACCCTAATTTCGAATTAAAGAAATATAATTCGTATGAAATTGAAATATTACCCCACGCGAAATCTTATGGTATATTATGAAACTAGATTCCAAGACCTTCGATTTGACTATAAGAGCGTTGAAATCGGACTCCGGTAACGCCTTCAAATTTGAGTTTGATTCTTAAGAACACGAAGAACACGTTTCAGGGGTTTTTAGATTTTTAACTATAATTAAGCTTTATTATACGCAAAACAAAGTACGATTCGCCTTTTTATAATAAACGGAAAATAATACCCCAAACGACAAATTTGGATCGATACTGATCCGATAGATCGCTTTAAATACAATTTAACAGAATAAATGCTTTAAATATTTAATAAAGCAGAATACACGTTTTACGAGACGATAATCATCCATAAAGTACGGATAACTACAAGTATCGTTTAATACAAAATATACGAACCAAAATACCTCCATTACGAATATTTTCGAATACTTCCCACTTTAACGAATGAAATATTGGTACGAACGATATACCAATTTCCCGAATAATTTGGGAACGATCCAAATTTTCTTTTCGATAAATAAAATAGAATAAAATAGTATGACATCCTTTTCAAAATAATTTCTAATTCCCCACACATTTCACAAGACATCTCAATGTCACATATTCGATCTTTTAACGAATAACTTAACACATTTAAACAGATAAAACATTTAATAAATCTTAATATGAAATAAAATTTCATTTCACATCAAATATTGACACGTAATTTTCCCGGATCTTACATCCTTCCCCCCTTAACAGGATTTTGTCCTCAGAATCAGCTTATGCAAACATCTGTGGATACTTTTCCAACATCTCATTCTTAAGTTCCTAGATCGACTCTTCAATCTTAGGATTTCTCCTCATACTCATACTAATTTGACTCCTCTATTACTTAAAACTTTCTCATACTGACTCAATATCTCAATCGGTTGCTCAACATAGAACAAATTTAACTAAATCTTTATAGGTTCATATTTTATGAAATACACTATGAATACACCACTCATGCAGTGGTACGCAAACTTATACGCAAATTTCCCAACACGCAATAGATCGATGTAAGGTAGCATTTCAAAATCGTCATGGTAACTGTTGTCGTAAGGGAATCTAATCAATGTTAAATGATCCTTCCAATTACCTTCAAAATTTAGTGCACAACCATAGTCTGTCTTTCAATCGTTTGGATGGTCTCCTCATTCTGATTGTTTGTCTAAATTCTTTAATTAAGTCGTGAATCTCTGTCAAATACAATTGAACCCGTCATTCCACGTCGTACTATTATCTCATTCAAATAGAGATGAACCAACTCATCCAATAAATATTTCTCGTTAATTAAATAATAACCCAAATAACATCATGATACACTCTAGGCCTTAGCAACTCTACTACAAAGTCTATCTTAACATGTTTTCACTTCCATTCAGGAATCTCTTTAGTTGTAATCGTCTACTATACCTATGTTATTCTGTCTTCATTTTCTAACATCTCAAGTACTTAAACACTCACCAACATCAATATTCTTTTAAATTTCTCATATATCCTTGCATTTCTTTCTTATCCATTATACTTTCTCGTTCTTTCTTATAATTGCATTCCATTTCTTTCTCCATAACTCTTTCCTTTATGTAGTCCTTTCTCTTTAATCAATCCTGGTTGAATCCTTATTTCCGTCATTCCTCCAAGTTAATCTCCTGTTATTATAACCTTAAAGCTCCATCCTTTCTAATCCTTGTACCGAAGATATTTACATCTCTAATCTTTCTTTTACTACTTATACTATCAGCCATCCATATTCTTGGGTCAACTCTATCTACCTCCAATATATCTAACAACTACTTTCAACGATCACATACCTTCCGTGCCAAACAAATATTCAGTTTAAAACAACCACTCATTACCTTGCCCATTGTCTTTAAATCCTTATTAACACCTCTTCATCTTCTTTTCCTATGTACAATTGTGAGAATATTCCTTATCAACTTGGTGACTTAATCCCATATCTTTAAAAATTGTTCTACGTAGTCCCAATAACTTAATTGTTCTCCATCTGATTCCCAAATAATTCAGAAGATACATTCACAGTAACACTCAGGACACCTTTTCCAGGGTACCATCTCATTTTCTAATTAACTTGATCAAATCGACATCATCTTGATTCTTATGCTATAACTCCACGTTGACTGGTAAGACCTACCTTAACTATAGTGAGCAAAAGACTTGCAACCATATCATACAATCCTGAAATTTTCAAAGGTCCAATCATTCCCCATTATTAGCCTATCATTGCAATTAAAAGTTCTTCTTATTGAGACAAAAATCTATTATGTCCATTTTCCACAACCTGGGATGTCATCAGCACAATTACACATTTTCCCCAATTTCCAATCAACTCTTGAATTATCTAACTATCGTAAATGGTTACTGAGGCTTCATAGCGCGTCGTTGTTTCTTCAAATATTATTACCTCTCCAAATACTGTCGTTTCTCTCAAATAAATGATGACTTACCTTTCCACATCGTAATGTTAATCGATAGAGAGAGAACAACTGGCTCCGTTATATGTCACTAGTATTCTAATCGCATCGTAATCCGCTTTCGTTCGTGGTAATTTAATCGCAAATTCTTCGTTCATTAAGGTAAGGTATGTTGCCTAGTAAATAACAATTGTAGAAGGGGGGTTGAATACAATTGTATAAGATTCTCGACTTAATCAAGTATATAACACAAATATGAAAGAACAATAACAGCTTTATTAAATCTGATATAAAACTGTTACAAACTCTCTCAAGAAATTATGATGTTCTTGAGAGCTGCTAGTTTACACAAATACTCAAGTGTATGATCGTTTATGTTCTCGTACATAAATCGAAACCTAAACTGTGTTTATATACTACACAGCTTCTCTATCAACGATAAGTCCTAATCAATTACAAAGTTTGGAACCTATCCATAATTGATAGCTACATTCTACAAACCAGGAACCGACAAAATAAACTTCCATGTTTAACTAGACTCCAAATATAACTCGAAGTAGGAATCCTGATCAGCTTCCAGTCCTGATGATCAAACCTGATCCCAGTCCTGATATGCATTCTGATCCTGACGACCATGCAATCCTGATGACGTCAGCAATCCTGATCAGTTGAGTCTAGCTCCTGACGATCATTAAATTCTGATCTAACAATCTCCCCCAATCTCATACTTTGTGAAATAAAGTATAGATTCCTAAGATTCAATGATGTCAAAAACATATATACAAAATGTACAAGTATCTGCAGAAACAACTTATCTGTTTAAATTCTTTGATAGAACAGATTCATCTTCAAGAAGTTGGATAACAAATTTTCTTCTTTTTCTTCAAGAATTTGAATCAGTCTTTCCTTAAGATTTCTGAGTTCTTCATCTTCCTCATTAATCTGGTAGATAGCTGCTCTGAGATTCAATATGGAGCTTCTCTGAAGACTATGCTCTTCAAGCAAAAGATAAGCAATTTCCTTCCCATCAGGATTGAGAGTAAGTTGAGTCATGCCAAAAGTTACTTCTTTAACAGCAGTACCCCTTTTCATTTCCACATCCTGACCTCTTTGATTTAAGTACATGGGAGTATAATTACCATTGAAATTACTGTTTCCATCCAGTCTTCTTCTTATTGTTGACAAAATCATGTCACTCCACACTTTGCACATTTGATTCTTCAATCTCAAAAGATAATGAACATATTTCAGTTCCTGTGTAGTTTTCATTAGCAGATCTTGAATAGATAGAATCTTCACACTACTATCTTTCATGAAGTACAGAAGCTTTTCTTTCTTGTCAAAACCATCATGACAATCTATAACTATATCAACAGCTAGTAAATTTTTCAGGTTTTCAGAAGTTAAAGTACCTCCAATTTTAGTTAAGGAGTAAGGATCTACATATGACATATTTAGATATTCAGCATCCCTGTGTCCAATACCTCCTCTTGAATTACTTGTCAATTGCTTCAGATTTGAAAACATCTTTAACCAGAGTGCTTTTGATCTAACCATATCAGATAAATCAACAACACTTGAAGCACTTGTTATAATTCCTCCAGTCTGAAAATTGATAGGTGTATCACACCTTAGTGTACTTATGTGTTTCCACTTCTTATCTTTTTCCTTTTCAAAGGCATAGCTTCTTTCCAGTAAAGATTCTTGTCTACTTGGGTTCCTCCAGTTTCTTTCATTTGAATGTTTAAGCCTTTGTTTATAGAGATTGAAATCTCTATTTGTTTTTCTTGTGATTTCTCTTCTTCTGGCTTCTTCTTCTTCATCTACTTACTTGTTGTGAGAGTCAACCATAGTAGATAAGATTATCAAATCAATCTCTTGCAGAATTTCAGAATCATCAGGATCTTAAATATTATCAGGAACAACATCAGGATTAGATTCTTCAATTTGATTTGTATTGCAGAGAGTTGATTTTCTTGATTTTCTTCTCAATTCAGGTTCTTCTTCGATATTTCCATCATCACCAAAAGTAGATCTGTCATGAACTACTACAGTTTGAATAGGTTCAGGAATTTCTTCAATTCTTAACCCTCTAGACCTTGTCTGTCTAGGTACTGTTTGAGTTGAAGAACCTCTTCTACTTCTTCTAGCACCTCTCCTACCTCTGCTTCCTCTACCTCTAGTAGAAACAGAATAGCTTTCCATTATCTCTTTTTGTTGTCTCAAGAATTCTTCATTTGAGAGATCTGGATATTCTTCACTTGCTGTAGAGAGTGCTTTTCTGGCAAATAATTGTTGAACTCTTTTATCAGTATGATAAAGAGTAAAAATTCTACCATCCTTTGTAGTAAACTTCTGGAATAAATTTGATGCATCTTCAGGATTATCAATAAAAATATCTTCATCACCTTCAGGAATTGTAGCAAGAGTATGTCCATGACCAGGTGTCAGGATTTGTTCTTCCGTCAAGATCTGAGATTGCACCAACGTTCTTACTGTCTTAACTCCAGAATTAGAAACATGAGTTGACTGCGTTGTTTGACTTTGAGAAGTTTGAATTGTAGACTTCATAACAGCAGCATCAGAGGTTTCTCCTTGAATCACTTTGTCACTACCATCATCTCCAATATCATCATCATTATTCCTTAATACTAGATCAGGTGTGCATTTTGTCCGACCAACCTTCTCCCCCTTTTTGACATCAGGATTTGACAATAGATTCAAAATTAAGGAAAGAGAGGCTTGAATGTCAGTTACCTTAGTATCCAGAGAATCAATCCTTCTGTTGATGGAGGTTTGTTCAGAAATGACAGATTTCACTTGGGATTCTACTACCCGTAGCTGAAAAGTAGTAGGCACCTTTGTAAAATTTTGAGAAATATCATTCCTCACCAACTCAGTTGATTTCTTGATAGAATCAATCTCACTTTTTAGACTTTTGGATAACAGAGTTGTAGCCTTTAGATGATTCTTCAAGTCTTGATTCTCTATAGATTGCACTGCATCATAGGCATGTTCCAAAGCAGAAGAATAACTTACAGATTCAGCAGATCTGTACCATGAATTGTTCCATTCATTCTGTCTAAGTGCCTCAGCAGGATTAAAGGAAGGAATAGAAAAATCTTGTCTCTGATCTTTCCCAGTGGAAGCTTTGCCAGCCATATATGTACTTGATGAACCAAAATTAGTTCGAAGACTAACTTTGAGTGCTATAGCAAGATGTTCCTTCTCTTTTCGATTCTCATCATTATCACTACTATGAGTAACATCAGGATCAGGAATAGCTATACCTTTCATTTTATCCTGTGAATCTGTGATAGGATAATCCATTGGTCTTGAACGAAGTGGCTGTATCAAGATAGGCTCAGCATCAGGAGCACCACTAGCGTCAGGATGAACACCGTTAGGATTTGATATGCTTGCATCAGTATTTGCTACCAATGGTTCTTGTGGAGCTTGAGGTTCAGAAGCTGCTTCAACACTTTGAGTCAAAGGTTCTTGTGTGCTTCCCTCATTGACAGTGTCCTCGACCAATCTTTGAACTTCATCTGCACCAGAAATCCCTTGAGCTGTGTCAGGAAATTTCTCAGAAACTGTAGCTTGGCCTACATCTTCACTTTGAGAAGATGGTTCTTGTGTGACCATTCCACTAGCTAAGCCTTCACCCAAACTTTGATTGAGTGGTTCTTGTGTGGCTGGATCATCAGAAAGAGCTGCTGAACCACTTTGAGGTTCAGGTTCTTGTGGGCTTGATCCTTTCAGTTTCTTCTGTCTCTGATAGACTAACTCTTCTGCCTTCCTTAGCTTTTCCATTGGATGTTTTATCCCAAGATTGGAAGCAGCAGCACCATACTTCTCCCATGAAATATCAACATGTCTTTTTGTTGGAGAGTCCTGTGCTGGAGAGTCTGAAATAGTAATCACTTGACTTGGTGCAGCATCAGGAATACTAACATCAGGATTTGCTTGAGCAGTAGAAACTGATTGCTCATTCAGAATAGAAGTGTCATGTACATCAGTATCCTGCTTCTTTTCTAAAGAAATTTGATACCTGCCCTTAGTTAATCTTCTTTTCTTCTGTGGTGTAAACAATGAAACCACAGCTGCAGTAGCAGTATCAACAACTTCCTTATTCACATTCATTATAGAGGATATAGGTAAGTCATCCTCTAAATCAGTCTCATCCCTGAGAACTAATTTTCTTTTAACAGAAACAGCCTCAACACCTTTTGCAGCTTTCTTCACCAGGACCCCTTGTACACCCCCTTGTAACTTCTTTTTAGTGAGTGGTGTAGAGGAAAAATCCTTTGAACCTGATTGCCTTCCTAACACATCAGTTCTAGCTGA
Organism: Heracleum sosnowskyi; assembly: GCA_030848705.1. Lineage (NCBI taxonomy): Eukaryota > Viridiplantae > Streptophyta > Magnoliopsida > Apiales > Apiaceae > Heracleum > Heracleum sosnowskyi. The sequence goes on from CM061238.1 coordinate 37,396,441, forward strand.
CTTTCTTTGATTTTTCAACTAAAGTCTTTTGAGAGACAATAGAGGTGGCTGTTGACTGTTTAGACTGTTTAGGATGAATGCTTGGGTTAGGAACAAGGTGTGATTAGCCTTGCCCCATAGCATTAGAAATTAAACCATAACGAGTAGGCATTTTCCAATGTAAGAAAAACCTAACCTCATCAGGAATAAAAGCACTGCCTATAAAACTGTTTGCCTTATCACTGTTGACTAAGGACTTAATATTATTCTCAGTAATTCTACAGATAGGTAGAACTAAATCATTCTCAAAAACAACATTAGGACACAAGTGATTAAAGATCAACTATAAAAATCAAAGAAAACAGACAGAACCTAACTTATCTGATTTCCTATCACTTAAAGCTTTCAAGATAAATGACCCATAATCAAACACTTTAGAATGGATAAGAGAGTACCCAATTTTAAGAGATCCTGATGGAAGAGCATCAAAATTTGATGTCTTGTTCAGGAAACAGCGGCTGATCGTATCAAAGAAGAAATTCCATTCCTTCTTAAGCTTTGTCCTAAAGAGATTTCCATATCTCTTTACTTCACCATTGTAGCCCAACTTTGTAACAAACTCAAAGAGAGTAGAGTCCGAAAAATTAGCAGGAATAGCATCACCAAGAACAGGTAAATGCAGGGCTTCCTCCACAATTGCAGGAGTCACATAGTGAGTAATTCCATTATATTCAAAACTCATCAAGATGGTGTCAGAATACCCTTTGTCAAAAGTAACTGAGTTCCATACCTGCATTACAGACTTAAAAGAAACACTTGCAGGTTCTGTTAAAGCAAACTTCAATGGGCTTGAAGATAGAAAATCTTGAATTATATGAAACTCATTGGGTATGTTAGGCCGAATACACAATATATAATCAATATATGTATGAGAAGGACAATCAAGAACACTGTTTATGAACAATAAACTGAATTATATTAAATAACTCTTCTCTCAGTGATGTAAAATATCACAGAGAGCTACTAGGTTACAAGAATAATGTATTCAGTATTCGCATCCCTTTTAGGGTTAACCTATCTGTGTTTTTATAATACACAGCTACATAGAATCAATCTCTAATTGATATTCCTATAAATTAGCTATACAATTTATATCAAATTAGGATTGCTTCTGTCTTCTGTTCCGTTTCCTTATCTGTCTCAATATATCTTGCTTCTTTCCATCTTCAAGATATATTGCTTCTAGAATCTTCATATTAACACCGACAGCTAAAGCAAACTTTCACCCCGTCAGACTTTAACAAACTCTGACTGGCTTCTAGTAAACTCTGATGAGTACCTGTTGCTTAAACACTGATAAACAATCATCAGCAATTATATCTAACAATATCCCCCAACTTGTGCATAATAAAAATGTACAAGTTAAAAGATAATTGATGATGTCAAAACATATAACAAATGCAGTGTTTATAACATATCAGAGTTTAACTTTTACTTAGAACAGAAAACTTTAAAACTTACAGTCAGACTTTACTTAATTTCTTCAATATCAAGCACTGTCCTGAGATAATCAATGAGTAGCCTCCTTTCAGCTTTTTCTAGCTCATCCACCATGATTTCTTTCAACTCTTTAAGCTCTGGATCACTTTCTCCAGTCTGGTAGATAGCAGCTCTCAGAGAATAAATGCTGTTCTTTCTCATTTCATTCCCTAGCCGGATAAAGTAAGATTTGTCTGACTCTAGGTTGAACTCCAAAACCTTTATTCCCAGTGCAGTCTTGAATTTGGCACTGTTTCTCTTCATTTCAACTATCTTTCCATAAGCATCTCTGTACTTAGGAATGTAAGTACTTGAAACACCTCCTCCAAGAAGAACTTTTGATTTCATCATTCTGTCTCTTAAAACTAGAGCAGCATCATGAGTACTTCTATTTTTGATCTTAAGAAGATATAGAACATACTCTAGCTCTTCCCATAGCTTCAGATGAATATCAGCTTCTCCAATCCTGTAAACTCTTCCATCATTCATGAAGTATAACAAAAACTCCTTCTTTAATCCTCTGTGGTAAATCATCTGAACAGACTCTAGTTTGTCAAGGTTTTCTTGAGTAACCCCAACACCAGATTCTGCCAGTGATGTATGATCTGCAGGACTGTTATTAATTCTTTTCTCCCTGTGTGAACCCAAGCCAGATCTATCATAAGACTCTTTTCCCATCACAGTTCTGCTTTGTAGAATGTTCACATTTCCTGACTTCAGAGTTTCATCCTTAGAAGATCTTCGAAAAGTATCTTGGAGTTGTGGAGATATCAACTGGGTTTGTACAACTTGAGCAATGTCAGAGGTTGTCACAACTTTAATAGAACTATCAACTTGAGCCTTGTCAGAGGTTGATTGATTTAGAACAGATTCAACTTGAGCAGTGTCAGAGATTGAATGGTATTTCTTTGAAAATTCAGGCTTTTCAATCAATTTGCCTTTTCCTTTGTCAGTATTTGCTCCAGCAGGCCTCCTTGAATATTGTAAACTCTGTTGAGAGTTCACATTCTCTTTAATTATAATTCCTTTTTCTTTTCTTTTAGGAGCCTTGGCAGATTTCTTCTTGTAAGTACCAGCTTCAACTTTCTTCTGGTGTTCTTCAGCAAGAAGCTTCATCTCAGCATCCATATCTTCCACTGTGGCTTCACCACCATGTTCTTCCATAAACAACTTAGCAGCAATCTCTTCATCAGTAGTTGGATTTGATGAAATCACTAGACTCTTAAGTCTTGAAGAAGATTGACCACCAGAGTTTATTCCTTCAGAGTATGTCTGTCTAGCAGAGTTTAACCTAAGTCTCCCTTGCTCTTGAGAAGACTTTGACCTTTTCTCTGCTCCTCTGCTTCCACCATCATTAGAATCATCCCTCAGTCTCAAGGTTGGAGTCCTTTTGCATTTGTCTTTAGGTACTTTCTCCCCCTTTTTGACATCATCAGTATAACGACTCGGAAAAACGCTTGTACTATATTAATAGTAAATAATATTTGAGATCTATGATATGTGAATATTGTGTGAAAGGTGGATATTTAAAAATGTGATGATTAGATGTTTACTTGGTGAATGATATGGATTAAAATATATGTGTATGTTTTTAAATGCATTTTATATGAGTTTCTTATTAAAAATTAGTTCTTTTTGACATTCCGGGAATTTTATAAAATCATCGGAGACTCTTTTTATTGTGAAATCTTTTTCACAACCTTTAGTTTATATGCTAGTATTTTCTAAAATTAGTGGAGGAATTTATTTTTGGCTTTAAGGATTTAAAACTGATTTTATGAGTTAAAAGTCCTTTAAGTGATCAAAATTTGAAAATTCATATTTAATTCAATTTTGATCATAAAACTATTTTAAAAATATGGGGGAGCTTGTAAATTCGTATTCTTTGTTTTAAAAATAAAATTGTGATTTTTAGATATTATCTTCATTTTATTTTGAATTTTAGAAAGGCATTTATATTGGTTTTCTTATTTAAAAATCAGATTTTGGAATTAGCAAGTTACTATTTTGCCCCTGGGCTTATAAAAACCCCTGCACCAGTTTTTCCCCCTTTTCTTCATTCACGGCTCATCTCTCTCTTCTCTCTTTTCTCTCTCGGCAAAATCTCTCTCTCGATTTTTCTGTAAAATCTCTCAATCTCTCTCAATCTCTCAAATATATTGATAATTATGTGTGTATATATATATATATATATATATGCGCATATGTGTGTGTGTGCATACGTGTGTATGGCTGTGTGTGTGTGTTCGTGTGTGTATCAGTTGCATGCAAAGGGGTTTTGGCGATTTTGATTTCGATTCAATCCCGAACCTTTGTTTTGTGATGATTCTGTGATAAGGAGATTGTTTGATTTGTATTGGTGAGGTTTGTTGAAGGAAACCCGATTTTCCGGGCACCTCCGAACCATGCCGCCGTCGGCAATGAGCTCCGGCGAGCCGACGGGGACGATGATGATGCGTTTGAGTCCGATTATTGTATTAATAGCTATGTTGAGTTAAGATTTTGGTTGCATGTAAAGAAATCGAATTGCATGTGTAAATTTCGATTTTTTTCCCCTTTAGTAAATTCGGTTTTGAAAATTGTTTATGTTGATGATTGGTTGATAATTTCAAGTTATAGTGATTGCATGTTGATTAATAGAGTTAAGTTTAGATGATTCGAATTTTTGATGGTCAAAGGTTTTGATTTGGGAATTTTAGTGAAGTTCCAAGTATTTGGATTATTGGTTTAATTAGTGTTGGTATTTGCTAATTGCATGTAAAAGTTTATTAGTTTCTTGAGAATATGAGTTTTGGTTTTGATATGGGATGATTAGTTGTGGTAGAGATTATAATGGTGGAATGGTTTTATATAGAATAACATCATGCTGAAATTTCCAGAAAAACTGTCTGCCCTGTTCTGTTTTGATTAATTGCGAAATGTTGCTGCCTGTTTTCGACAGAGAGTCTAGGAGTTAACCGTTCTAAATTGAATCTAGTTTGTGCACGCGCTAACCTTGTATCGATAGGATTTGCGAATAAAAAGTTATGAGTATTTTACTAAAAGTTGCGCAGCAGGGATTTTCTGTGCTTTAGTACCTACTTTATACAGTTCGTTTTTAAACTAAATACATTATTCTGAAGTTGAAACTTTTATGCTAAGTTGAGTTAGTAATCAATAAGTAGCCTGCCAAATTTGGTAATTGTTTGATTAGTTTTGGAATTATGAAAAATGTTTTAGTAAAGTATGCGCAGTTGATTTTTCTGCTTTTTGAGATGAAACATTGTTATAAAAAGAGTTAAGGATATGGTTGGCTTGATCAAATTGATTTAAGGGATACCAAGTGTGGTATGATTTGAAAGGTATATTATTATATGTATATATGTATAAGGAGCATGTTATGTGTATTTAAATGACGATGTGAGTTTATTTGGTTGATTGCCTATTACGTGGTTATAATTGTTTTGTGGTATAACTATTATGTGTTTACGCGTTTAGGATGCGTTGGGTAGTTTAGAATAAAGGATTAGCATCTTAGAGAGGGCATTCTAAGATAGAACATATTCTTTTGTAGAGTCCAAGGAAGTGGAACTTAGAGAGTTCAAGGAAGTGGAACTTAGAGACAAAGGAAAAACTAAGGTGGAGATTCAGTGATTGCTCATTACCCCTTTTTAGCTACTTAAGGCAAGTAATACAAACTTGCTTTCGTATTTCGATTCCATTGTTTCATTTTGACACATATAAATTGTTATCTTGCCTTGATATACCTTTAATTCCTGAAAACATTTATTGTTCATTGATAACCCTTACCTTTGTTCATATATATACCATGTTGAACTGTATACCATGCTTTGTTTATTCTTTATCCTTAAACCTTTATACCCTGTTTATATCCATGAATTGAAACCTGATGGCCTATGATTCTATAACCTGAATTTGATCATATACTTATGCATTCCCTTGATATACCTGAAAGTGAATACACCTAACTCTCATTCTAGTACATTTCCAGAACAGACCCGATGATAAATATTTCTGATATTCCACTAATAGAAATCCAGATTGTTTTGATTGAACTTATCTGATTTCCCAAAAGACTTGTTTACATCTGAAAATGTTTTAAAAAGGAATAAAGTTTGAACTCATTTAAATTCTGATTTATGGTTTCCACGGATTCCTAAGATTGGAGGCGTAAGAGGCCGAGTAACGCCGGTCCAACATTTTTTTTTAATTATAATAAATGGACTAGGGATGGACTAGTCTAAAGGCCAATATGTGCCTAATGGGACCCAATACAAGGACCAGAGGGACTGTGTGTCCGGTATGGGGACTTTACGTGGCTGATCACCCGTATTGTCCGGTGCGTTGTGAAAAATCTCCAAAATTACTTATTGTTTTTGAAACGGATATCTTGATAATGAAATTGGTTTACCCTTTGAAATTGCATATTTATGTCATTGTTCCAATAAATCCTTAAATGTGGATTCTGCTAAAACCATGCCATATATATTGATATTGGAAACTGTTTTGAAGCTATATATTCAATTCATTGTTTTGATAATCCCACTGATACGGATTTTGCTATACCCATGTCATACATATTGATATTGAAACTGTTTCCCAGTGGATAACTGTATGGTCATATTATTATTACTTGCTGGGCATTTGGCTCATTCTTTTTCCCTATTCTAACCCACAGTGAAACGAGAAGATGGTACGTACATTTCAGACAGCTAGGAAGTCTTCTTATAGGGTTGTTTTGGGGATGCCAGCTCAGGTAGGTGATGACCACTGGTAGAAGGTGTTTTGAAAGGAGAGAACATAGAACTTTTAAGTCATGGTTGTAATAACTTTTGAGACTTACGTTATGTATTAATGAATTAGATAGTGGATGCTTGTTTCATACCATCAATTGTTTAAAGATCCAGGGTAGAGTTGGGGTCGAGTCTGCATGCTTATATTATATTGTTTAAGGGTTTATTGTATAGAGTTTGTAGTGACTCCCCGATCATGACCCCAGATTGGGAGGGCGTCACAGGTTGGTATCAGAGCTGTCAGTTTTTGGTCACTGAAACAAGCCAGGATTAGGATCCCTATTAATAAAAGATTAGGATCCCTATTAATAAAAGGTGATTAAGATAGTTATGTAAGGGGGAGGAATCTATTAGGATATTAGATTGATAGATGCTAAGTAGCAACGGTAGACGTAAGTACTTTCTTTTAAGTTAAGTCCTTAGGATTAAGATAACCTATTATTATATAAGTATCTATATCTATATTATTATCGCAGGAGATGGACGTTGTTGGTGGAGACACACCCCCTCACCCATCTATCACATTATCTGACCCAGTGGAGATAGGTAGTCTTAGTGTTCAGCCCGTTGAGCCACTATTTGCACCTGTACCTGTTCAGACTACTATCCCTTGGAGAGCAGCATCTGTTGATTCTCGTGTTTCAGTCATGGGAGATCCTGCACCTAGCTTTCTACATGTAGATCTTGCTAGAGACCTAGAGACCCTTTCTGGATAGAATGCCGAGCTTCAGGCCCTTGTAGACCAGATGTCTGTTGAGGCGGACCGTCGCGTTGCTGTTACTGAGGCGGAGTGGGAGGATAGGATTCGTACTTTAGAGGAGACAGCGCGAAAGCGCCTAGCTGAGGGACCAGTCACTGTTGATGCTTTAGAGGAGGCCAGGAGAGTGACTAGGATTGTTAGCTAGATGCTGTGTGAGCTGAGAGCTGTTCGTGGCGGCCGAGACTAGAGACGGTTGGATTCTGAGAGTGGGACATCTGTTAGAGCCCATTGGTTTTAGTATTGGTTATTTGCACGCTTGACTACTAGCTACTAGGATGTTTTCCCTTTTTCCTAGTAGACATTATGATATTATCTGCTTTGACATTGACTCTGTTTGACTTTATGAGGTGATCATGTACCCTATCATCTATTGTACCTGACTCTTATCTTCATATTATGCACGTACTTTTCTTATACCTTGCTTTAAACTGTTATACCATTTATTGTTAACCTGTTCCTATAATACCTATGCATACCATGTTTACCATGTTACGGAGACGAGCAAATTATCTAACAATATGACTAAAAGTTTTAAAAAAAAAATTTATTGCATACAGTTTTATAAACGTTTTCAAAGAGAGTTTACATTGTGGTATATATATGCATATTGTTTCATAAATTGCTTATCTCTTATCAGAAAAATGCCACCAAAGAAAAGAACTACTGCTTCTACTCAACAAACAACAGATACCGGAGCCCAGAACCCGGTAGACCCAACTATAACTCAGATACTTCAATTACTTCAACAACAAACTGCTGCCTTGACTCAACAACAGCAAAATGTTCAACCTTTGACAACTTTTAAATCATTTCAAGCTGTCCACCCACCTGAATTCAAAGGTACTCTAAACCCTGTTGAGGCGAAATCATGGTTAATCGACATTGAGAAAGCGTTTGCGTTAGTTAAGGTTGGGGAGGATCAGAAAACTGAATTTGCTAGTTACTACCTGAAGGCAGAAGCTAATTTTTGGTGGGAATCTGTGAAGTTAGGAGAAGGAGAGATTACTTGGCAAAGATTTACGGAACTATTTCAGGAGAAGTATTTACCAAGGTACCTACAAGATCAGTTAGAAGTTCAGTTCTTAGAGTTAAAACAAGAAGGGATGAGTGTGGCTGAATACGAAGCCAAATTTACTGAATTGGCAAGATTTACACCTAGGTACGTAGGAGATGATATCAGTAAGGCTAGAAAGTTTCAGCACGGATTAAAGCCATGGTTAAGGAGTAGAGTTGCAGCTTTTGAATTGAGAAACTATACTGCGGTAGTACAAAAAGCGATGATCATTGAGGGCGAGAGCGAATTAGTTCAAAAGGAGAAATTTGGAAAGAAACGAAAGTTTGGAGGATCTGAAAGAAACCAAGGTGATGAAGGACAAGGAAGTTCTCAGAATAGGAAAAGGTTTGGAAATCAATCAGGAGGAGATAGGAATTTTCAGAAACAGAGGAGTGGATTTGGAAGTTCAGACAGGAAACCTCAAGGAGGAAAGCCGCCAGCTATCACGGGAAAGCCATCTATACCAGAGTGCAAGACGTGTGGTAAAAGACATTCGGGAATCTGTAACAAGTTGAACATCACATGTTTTAAATGCAACAAGAAGGGACACTATGCTGATGGATGTCCAAGTTCAAAACCAGGAGGACTAACATGTTTCAAGTGTGGAAAAGCGGGACATTTTGCGCGGGAATGTAAGGAACCGGTCCAATCTACTAATGTACTTAGACTCACTGCACCACCAACAAGGTCACAGTCATCTCAACCTCGAGCAAGAACTTTTAATATGTCAATCAATGAAGCGGTTCAGGACAGAGATGTAGTAGCAGGTACGCTTCCTGTGAATTCTGTTAAAGCTAAAGTGTTAATTGATTCTGGAGCAACTAGATCTTTTATATCTGAAAGATTCCTTGATAAATTGAAATGTGAGATAAAACCATTGGAAAAGACGTTAGTAATATAAGTGGCTAACCAGGATAGAGTTCCCGTAGACCGAGTGTGTCCTAATTGTAAAATAGAGATCGATGGATATCTTTTTCATGCGGATTTGATACCGTTCAAAATGGGAGAATTCGATGTTATCCTAGGAATGGATTGGTTGGTAGATTGCGATGCGCAGATTGAATGTAGGAAAAAGCAAGTAAGATTACGTGTGGACGAAGATCAAGAAGTGGTATTTCAAGGTCAAAGACAAACTAGGAAATTCTTAACGTTTATGCAAACGACCCGACTACTGCGACAAGGTTGCGAAGCTTATTTGGCTCATGTTGTAGATGTGGAGAAACAAGTGTTGAAGATGGAGGAGATACCAGTTGTAAATGAGTTCCCTGAAGTTTTTCCTGACGAACTACCCGGATTACCTCCAGATCGAGAAGTAGAATTTACGATTGATTTGGCACCTGGAACGGAACCAGTGTCAAAGGCACCTTACAGAATGGCACCGGCAGAAATGAAGGAATTGGCTACGCAGCTACAAGATCTTTTGGATAAAGGAGTTATAAGGCCTAGTATATCGCCATGGGGAGCGCCAGTTTTGTTTGTGAAGAAGAAAGACGGAAGTATGAGATTGTGTATAGATTATCGAGAACTTAACCGGTTGACGGTAAAGAATAAGTACCCGTTACCGCGAATCGATGATTTATTTGATCAACTCAAAGGAGCAGCATATTTTTCAAAGATTGATTTAAGATCTGGATATCACCAACTGAAGATCAAACCTGAAGACGTTTCGAAAACTGCTTTTCACACGAGATACGGACATTACGAATTTTTAGTGATGCCATTTGGATTAACTAACGCCCCGGCTGTGTTTATGGATTTGATGAACCGAGTTTTTCGAACATATTTGGATAAGTTTGTGATTGTATTTATTGATGACATCTTGATATATTCAAAGTCTTCGGAAGATCACGCGGAATATCTAAGGATTGCATTGGAAATCTTGAGGAAGGAAAAGTTATATGCAAAGTTTTCTAAGTGTGAATTCTGGTTGGAAGAAGTACAATTTCTTGGACACGTCATTAGTCGAGAAGGAGTGAGAGTAGACCCTGCTAAGATTGAAGCTGTGGTCAATTGGGAAAGACCAAGGACCCCTACTGAAGTGAGAAGTTTTCTCGGTTTAGCTGGATACTATCGGAGATTCGTTCAAAAAATTTCAAAGATAGCTACACCGTTAACTGCACTGACTCGGAAGACTGAGAAGTTTGTTTGGACTGAGAAATGTGAAGAAAGTTTCCAAGAGCTGAAAGGAAGATTAGTGACAACACCAGTGTTAGTCTTACCAGATGATCAAGGAAATTTCGTTATCTACAGTGATGCTTCACACAAAGGATTAGGATGTGTTTTAATGCAACATGGAAAAGTGATCGCGTATGCTTCACGACAACTCAAACCGCACGAACAAAAGTACCCAACTCACGATTTGGAATTAGCAGCTGTTGTGTTCGCGTTGAAAATTTGGAGACATTACCTCTACGGAGAGAAGTGTGAAATCTACACGGATCATAAGAGCTTAAAGTATATATTCACTCAGAAGGAGTTGAACATGAGGCAACGGAGATGGTTGGAGCTAATTAAGGACTATGATTGTAGTATTAAGTATTAACTACCACCCAGGAAAAGCGAATGTTGTGGCGGATGCGTTAAGTCGAAAGGAGAGATTGAATTTGTTCACAATACCTAAGGAATTGCTTCAAGAATTTGAGAAGTTGAAACTAGAAGTTTATGATTCGGAAGTTACCAACGAAGTTCTCAACGCTATGACGTTTCAACCGGAACTGTTGAAAAAGATACGAAGATGTCAGGAGGAGATTATGAATCAAGAGATGAACACATTGACTGGTGAAGAGATCTGCACCCAAAGGGATGACAAAGGAATTTTGAGATTTTCTACAAGGATATGGATTCCAAATGTGACGGAATTGAAGAATGAAATCTTGCGGGAAGCCCATAGTTCACAGTACTCAATTCACCCTGGTAGCACGAAGATGTATCGAGATTTGAAGGAACATTTCTGGTGGCCGGATATGAAAAGAGAAATTGCCGAATGGATAAGTAAGTGTTATACTTGTCAACGAGTCAAAGCCGAACATCAAAAGCCGAGTGGACTATTGCAGCCATTGGATATTCCTGAATGGAAGTGGGAACATCTTGCCATGGATTTTATTGTTGGATTACCAAGGACAAAAGCTAACCATGATGCCATATGGGTAATTATAGACCGTCTGACCAAGTCTGCACATTTTCTCCCAATCAATGAAAGATTTTCACTGGATAGGCTAGTACATCTATATCTGAAGGAAGTTGTGACACGCCACGGAGTTCCAGTAACCATTGTGTCGGACCGTGATCCAAGGTTTAACTCCCGATTTTGGAGACAATTTCAAGAATGTCTGGGTACCAAGCTTAAGATGAGTACCGCTTATCATCCACAAACTGATGGCCAAAGTGAACGAATGATTCAAACCATTGAAGACATGCTTAGAGCTTGTGCACTGGATTTTAAAGGAAGTTGGGATGAGCATTTACCGTTAGTAGAGTTTTCGTACAACAACAGCTATCACGCGAGTATTGGAATGCCACCGTATGAAGCTTTGTATGGAAGGAAATGTAGATCGCCTGTATATTGGGAAGAAGTTGGAGAACGAAAAGTTTTAGGACCCGAGCTAGTACAACAAACGAAGGAAAAGATTGAAATCATTCGGAAAAGGCTAGTTACGGCGCAAGACAGACAACGGAAGTACGCTGACCAAGACAAGAAGGATCTAAGCTTTGAAGAAGGAGATCAAGTGTTGCTAAAAGTATTGCCATGGAAAGGAGTTACAAGATTTGGCAAGAAAGGGAAACTTAGCCCGATATATGTAGGACCATTTGAGATACTGAGGAGAATCGGAAAAGTTGCATATGAGTTAGCGTTACCACCGCACATGGAGCATATTCATAACATTTTTCATGTTTCGATGCTTAAGAGATTTAATCCTGATGCGAATCACGTGATCGAATATGAACCTTTTGAGATTCAACCTGATTTGTCATATGTAGAACAACCTGTAGAAATTCAGGATCATATGGATAGGAAATTAAGGAATAAGATTGTTAAGCTAGTTAAGGTTTTGTGGAGGAATCCCAAAGTTGAAGAATCGACTTGGGAACTTGAGAGCGAGATGCTTGAAAAGTATCCGCATCTGTTTTCATAAGGTTAGATTCTGGGGACAAAATCTTTTTAAGGGGGGAAGGTTATAACGACTCGGAAAAACGCTTGTACTATATTAATAGTAAATAATATTTGAGATCTATGATATGTGAATATTGTGTGAAAGGTGGATATTTAAAAATGTGATGATTAGATGTTTACTTGGTGAATGATATGGATTAAAATATATGTGTATGTTTTTAAATGCATTTTATATGAGTTTCTTATTAAAAATTAGTTCTTTTTGACATTCCGGGAATTTTATAAAATCATCGGAGACTCTTTTTATTGTGAAATCTTTTTCACAACCTTTAGTTTATATGCTAGTATTTTCTAAAATTAGTGGAGGAATTTATTTTTGGCTTTAAGGATTTAAAACTGATTTTATGAGTTAAAAGTCCTTTAAGTGATCAAAATTTGAAAATTCATATTTAATTCAATTTTGATCATAAAAATATTTTAAAAATATGGGGGAGCTTGTAAATTCGTATTCTTTGTTTTAAAAATAAAATTGTGATTTTTAGATATTATCTTCATTTTATTTCGAATTTTAGAAAGGCATTTATATTGGTTTTCTTATTTAAAAATCAGATTTTGGAATTAGCAAGTTACTATTTTGCCCCTGGGCTTATAAAAACCCCTGCACCAGTTTTTCCCCCTTTTCTTCATTCACGGCTCATCTCTCTCTTCTCTCTCTTCTCTCTTTTCTCTCTCGGCAAAATCTCTCTCTCGATTTTTCTGTAAAATCTCTCATTCTCTCTCAATCTCTCAAATATATTGATAATTATGTGTGTATATATATATATATGCGCATATGTGTGTGTGTGTGCATACGTGTGTATGGCTGTGTGTGTGTGTTCGTGTGTGTATCAGTTGCATGCAAAGGGGTTTTGGCGATTTTGATTTCGATTCAATCCCGAACCTTTGTTTTGTGATGATTCTGTGATAAGGAGATTGTTTGATTTGTATTGGTGAGGTTTGTTGAAGGAAACCCGATTTTCCGGGCACCTCCGAACCATGCCGCCGTCGGCAATGAGCTCCGGCGAGCCGACGGGGACGATGATGATGCGTTTGAGTCCGATTATTGTATTAATAGCTATGTTGAGTTAAGATTTTGGTTGCATGTAAAGAAATCGAATTGCATGTGTAAATTTCGATTTTTTTCCCCTTTAGTAAATTCGGTTTTGAAAATTGTTTATGTTGATGATTGGTTGATAATTTCAAGTTATAGTGATTGCATGTTGATTAATAGAGTTAAGTTTAGATGATTCGAATTTTTGATGGTCAAAGGTTTTGATTTGGGAATTTTAGTGAAGTTCCAAGTATTTGGATTATTGGTTTAATTAGTGTTGGTATTTGCTAATTGCATGTAAAAGTTTATTAGTTTCTTGAGAATATGAGTTTTGGTTTTGATATGGGATGATTAGTTGTGGTAGAGATTATAATGGTGGAATGGTTTTATATAGAATAACATCATGCTGAAATTTCCAGAAAAACTGTCTGCCCTGTTCTGTTTTGATTAATTGCGAAATGTTGCTGCCTGTTTTCGACAGAGAGTCTAGGAGTTAACCGTTCTAAATTGAATCTAGTTTGTGCACGCGCTAACCTTGTATCGATAGGATTTGCGAATAAAAAGTTATGAGTATTTTACTAAAAGTTGCGCAGCAGGGATTTTCTGTGCTTTAGTACCTACTTTATACAGTTCGTTTTTAAACTAAATACATTATTCTGAAGTTGAAACTTTTATGCTAAGTTGAGTTAGTAATCAATAAGTAGCCTGCCAAATTTGGTAATTGTTTGATTAGTTTTGGAATTATGAAAAATGTTTTAGTAAAGTATGCGCAGTTGATTTTTCTGCTTTTTGAGATGAAACATTGTTATAAAAAGAGTTAAGGATATGGTTGGCTTGATCAAATTGATTTAAGGGATACCAAGTGTGGTATGATTTGAAAGGTATATTATTATATGTATATATATATAAGGAGCATGTTATGTGTATTTAAATGACGATGTGAGTTTATTTGGTTGATTGCCTATTACGTGGTTATAATTGTTTTGTGGTATAACTATTATGTGTTTACGCGTTTAGGATGCGTTGGGTAGTTTAGAATAAAGGATTAGCATCTTAGAGAGGGCATTCTAAGATAGAACATATTCTTTTGTAGAGTCCAAGGAAGTGGAACTTAGAGAGTTCAAGGAAGTGGAACTTAGAGACAAAGGAAAAACTAAGGTGGAGATTCAGTGATTGCTCATTACCCCTTTTTAGCTACTTAAGGCAAGTAATACAAACTTGCTTTCGTATTTCGATTCCATTGTTTCATTTTGACACATATGAATTGTTATCTTGCCTTGATATACCTTTAATTCCTGAAAACATTTATTGTTCATTGATAACCCTTACCTTTGTTCATATATATACCATGTTGAACTGTATACCATGCTTTGTTTATTCTTTATCCTTAAACCTTTATACCCTGTTTATATCCATGAATTGAAACCTGATGGCCTATGATTCTATAACCTGAATTTGATCATATACTTATGCATTCCCTTGATATACCTGAAAGTGAATACACCTAACTCTCATTCTAGTACATTTCCAGAACAGACCCGATGATAAATATTTCTGATATTCCACTAATAGAAATCCAGATTGTTTTGATTGAACTTATCTGATTTCCCAAAAGACTTGTTTACATCTGAAAATGTTTTAAAAAGGAATAAAGTTTGAACTCATTTAAATTCTGATTTATGGTTTCCACGGATTCCTAAGATTGGAGGCGTAAGAGGCCGAGTAACGCCGGTCCAGCATTTTTTTTTAATTATAATAAATGGACTAGGGATGGACTAGTCTAAAGGCCAATATGTGCCTAATGGGACCCAATACAAGGACCAGAGGGACTGTGTGTCCGGTATGGGGACTTTACGTGGCTGATCACCCGTATTGTCCGGTGCGTTGTGAAAAATCTCCAAAATTACTTATTGTTTTTGAAACGGATATCTTGATAATGAAATTGGTTTACCCTTTGAAATTGCATATTTATGTCATTGTTCCAATAAATCCTTAAATGTGGATTCTGCTAAAACCATGCCATATATATTGATATTGGAAACTGTTTTGAAGCTATATATTCAATTCATTGTTTTGATAATCCCACTGATACGGATTTTGCTATACCCATGTCATACATATTGATATTGAAACTGTTTCCCAGTGGATAACTGTATGGTCATATTATTATTACTTGCTGGGCATTTGGCTCATTCTTTTTCCCTATTCTAACCCACAGTGAAACGAGAAGATGGTACGTACATTTCAGACAGCTAGGAAGTCTTCTTATAGGGTTGTTTTGGGGATGCCAGCTCAGGTAGGTGATGACCACTGGTAGAAGGTGTTTTGAAAGGAGAGAACATAGAACTTTTAAGTCATGGTTGTAATAACTTTTGAGACTTACGTTATGTATTAATGAATTAGATAGTGGATGCTTGTTTCATACCATCAATTGTTTAAAGATCCAGGGTAGAGTTGGGGTCGAGTCTGCATGCTTATATTATATTGTTTAAGGGTTTATTGTATAGAGTTTGTAGTGACTCCCCGATCATGACCCCAGATTGGGAGGGCGTCACAATCAGGAATAAAAACTGATGTCAGCAACTCTAGTGATGTAGCAATCGAAGTAAGTTGAGAAGACATAGCAGTCTGATTCTCTTCCACCTTGCTTAGCCTTTGCTTTATTTCCACTTGATCCTTGATCATAGAAGATAATCTAGTTCTATCATTCTTCAAAGCTAATTCCTTAGCAACAATGTCATTACTTAAGCCCATGACAACCTTATGAGTCTCATCAAATCTATTGTTAAGAGACTTCACTTAGACTATGGTAGCCTTCAAATGACTAAGAAGTTCTGGATTAGAAATCTCTTTTGCAGATTTATCTACAAAATCAGCAGTTCTTTGCTTAGAGAAAATACAATCTGCCCCTGACCAGTTTGCATAATACATCTCTCTAAAGTGAGCTTCAGTGGCAGTTTGTTTTTCCTTGATAGATTCAGCAACTGGATCTCTGAGAAAAGGTTCATCGGAGTCTGAAAGGTCAACATTGATGTCAGAGATTGCATGAAGAGAATGTTCAGAATTTTGATCATTATTTGCATCAACATTGTCTTGAATAGGATCTGCAGCTTCATCAATAACATTCTCTGCAGTAGCTTCAGTATTTAACTGTGCAGCTTCTTCAAGAACTTGCTCTGCAACAGCTTCAACATTCTCAGAGTTTACATTTGCAAAAAACTCTGCTTCTTCAGGAACAGTCTCATCAGCAGTCTCAACCATATCCTCTGATGTTGCTTCATTTATCAGCTCCACAGCAACTTCAATTACCTGATCAACCTCTTCACCCATTTCAGAAACTTGATTATTGACAGAGAGAATCTCTGTATGAGTTGCAAGTGACTCATCTATAACTAGGGTGGGTTGATCAGCTACCACATCCTCAGTGTCACAAACACTGATAGAAGGATGTGCTTCAACATGTGCATCCATTTCAAAGTCATTAAAGAAATCATCTTGTGCAGGCATATCAGCCTCTGCATCAACATGTACTCTGGTCTCATCAGACATAGTAGCTTCATTTATAACCGCCTCCTTAAACACAGCTAGAGGAGCTTCATCAACAACCTCCTAATTTTCAGCTTCAGGAGCTTCATCTTCTAATTCATCAAAGAGATAATTAGCTACCATCCTCCTCTTTCTCTGATGAAGAATTTCATGATCAACATCATCTTCATCAACATTATCTTCATCAACAGACTTTGACCTGTTAGCTCGAACTTTTCTCTTGAAGGCTCTTTTCTTAATTCTACCACCAAACTGTGGTTGTTGAGAAGTAGAGGGTGGAGGTTCAGTGTTTAGTGATGAAGTGTTCAGAGTTTGAGGTTCTGGTTCAGGTTGTGATTGTGGTTGTGGAGGATTATTTTCAAACTGTTGCACTCTCTCAGGTAATAGCAGAGCACCAACATTCCCTTTCTTAAGATCCTTGTTTGTTAAGTCAGAAAATATGCGTTTATGCAATCTAAACGACTGAATAACATCATCCTCCAGAATCTCAATTTCAGGAACACAGAAGGAAAATAGTAGTTGACAAAAACGAGCAAAATAGACAACACCCCTATTTTCTGTCATCTTTTCACCAATATTATGTAAAACTAATCTAGCAAAATCAAAGTGAGTACCAAAGAGTAAGGAATACCCGATTTGCAGACTATCTGTAGGAATTGCATCCCAATTGGTGCATTTCTTCCCAAAAGCTCTTGTGATACAATCAAATAAGAAACTCCACTCCTTCCTCAAGAATGGACGCTTCAATTGACCCACCTTGGTCAATGACCCAGAGTAACCGATATCCCTCATCATTCTCAGCAGTTCTCCATCGCCAACAGAAATTGTATAGGAATTGAAATCCTCAAAGTTCAGAGCATCACGAACAGTCTCAGGAGTGACCACAAACTCTTGGTTTTGATACTCAAAGACAATTGACGGAGACCCTGCCTCTCCTACATTATCATAAACACCTGTCTACCAGAAAGTTCTAATTTGAGACCCAGACAGCTTCGTTGGTTCGGTAAGAGCATGTCCAATATCAGAATTTGCCAAGAAACGCTGAACCAAGTGAAACGCCTCTGGTGCGTTCACAGTGTTTAACGGAGCTACATAGTTGTTTGGTAAGAATTCTAACCCAGAAACAACAAAAGCTGTAGTGGCCATTAGTACGATTTGAGAAATATTTAGAGTATAAACTTAGAAAACTCAAGAGTAGGTGGTTCAGAAAGTGTTTGTGAATATGTGTGTATGACTATAGAATTCAAATTTGTGTAAGATGTGAAAAGTGTAAACGGTTGTGTGTATAATGTATAAATCTCAAAATTAAAATTAAAAACTGAAGAGTTTTTAATCATTAAAACGCACAACTGTCTCACTTGTGAACCGTGTAAAATTGACACGTGCCATACATGCAATGACTGACAGCAGTAATTGGCAGTTTTCAATGCGCATGCGCAGTAAAAATAGCAATAATTACCGCCTTTTACACTTATCAAAACACGCAACCTCTCTCCTCTGTTAAAAGCAATTCTCAAACTGTTGGACATCCATACACGCCTCTTGATAAAACAAATGTTTTTCCTCAAATTATGAAATGTCTGAAACAAAGAATTATTTTAATCAAAAGAGATTAAAAATAATATACCTCGGCGTATATTACACAGTCCATCAGTGTTTACCAATTCTCCTCCTTCATTAATAAACTCTTTTCACAAAAATGTACAGGTGTGAATATATGTGTGTGAATTAGCAGAGTTTACTGAATATGAATATTGAAATCATCTCAAAGTGCATAAAATCCACAAAATAAATCAGTAGAAACTGGTTGCTCAAACTCTCATGTATAATACAAAATATGATATTATCTAAACTCTGTACCAGTAATCAGTGGTTGGCACTAGTCACCAAAAATCAAAAATTTTAGCCCTTATTTCATACAATAAGTTCATGGGTCTTCCTAGGCACAACATGATCTCAAAGGAATTTGTGCACATTTTGGCATCTTTTGATTTGAGGGTGAAATATTTACAACTAATTATCAGAGTTTAGACTTTTCATCAGTTAATACAATTAATTTATGAGAGAAAGTGCAAATAGCTAATACAGACTCAGTGTATAGGATCAATAAACTAAGAGATGCTAAAAATATAGAGACAGTATCATGCTGTGTAAAATTTCTGCACATTTTGAAATCAAAATTTATATCACTCAGAAGGATTCATGATTACTTACTGAAAATCATGCTTCATACAATTTTCTTCATCGGTTCATGTGTTTCAGACAAAATCACAATCAGAGTTTAACATCAGAGTTTAACCGACTGACATTATGACTAACAGAGTTTGACAGACAGAGTTTAACTGACAGAGTATGACTAACAGAGTTTGACAAACTGGTATGAATGACAGTTAACATATGCAAAGAAACATGAGCAACAAATCACAGAGTATAGATTTTGAGTCTAACCAGTATCTCTAGTCAAAACCAGAGATCATTCCAAGTTCATTTACCAGCCTTGTAAAGGTAGCTTCACTCAAAGGTTTGGTGAAGATATATGCAAGCTGTTGGTCGGTAGACACAAAATGAAGCTCAATATTTCCTTCTTCCACATGTTCCCTGATAAAGTGATACCTTATGCTGATGTGCTTGGTCATGGAGTGCTGTACTGGATTACCTGTCATAGAAATAGCACTTTGATTATCACAGAAAATAGGTATTTTATAGTACCTTAATCCATAGTCCAGCAACTGATTCTTCATCCATAAAATCTGTGCACAACAGCTACCAGTAGCAATATACTCTGCTTCTGCTGTGGATGTGGAAATTGATTTCTGTTTCTTGCTGTACCAAGAAACTAATATGTCACCTAAAAATTGACAGCTTCCACTTGTGCTTTTTCTGTCTATCTTACAGCCTGCAAAATCTGCATCAGAGTAACCAATTAATTTAAACTCTGATTCTCTAGGATACCACAAACCAAGAGTTATGGTTCCTTTGAGATATTTGAAAATTCTCTTCACAACTGTTAGATGAGGCTCTCTGGGATCTGTCTGAAATCTTGCACAAAGACATGTTGCATACATGATATCTGGTCTACTTGCAGTAAGATAAAGAAGAGACCCTATCATCCCTCTGTAGTTTGTCATATCTACTGAAGCTCCTGTGTCTTTGTCTAGCTTTGTTGCGGTAGCCATGGGAGTTGTAGCAGATGAACTATCAAGCATACCAAATTTCTTGAGAAGATTTCTGGTATATTTTTGCTTGATTGATAAAAATCCCATCATCTGTTTGCTTGACCTGTAAGCCTAGAAAATAACTAAGCTCTCCCATCATGCTCATTTGATACCTTGACTGCATAAGCTTGGCAAATTTCTTACATAGTTTGTTATTAGTAGACCCAAAAATTATGTCATCAACATAGATTTGAACTAACAGCAAATCATCACCAGAATTAAAATAGAACAAGGTCTTGTCAATTGTACCCCTAGTGAACCCACTTTCTAAAAGAAATTGAGCCAGAGTTTCATACCATGCTCTAGGTGCTTGCTTTAGTCCATATAATGCCTTGTCAAGCCTGTAGACATAATCTGGATGTTTGGGATCTACAAACCCTGGTGGTTGTTCAACAAACACTTCTTCTTCAAGTTTCCCATTGAGAAAAGCACTTTTTACATCCATCTGAAAGACTTTAAACTTTTTGTGAGCAGCATAGGCCAGAAAAATCCTTATTGCCTCCAATCTTGCAACTGGAGCAAAAGTTTCATCATAATCAATTCCTTCCTGCTGTGAATAGCCTTTAGCCACAAGTCTAGCTTTATTCCTTGTAATCACTCCATCACTGTCTGTTTTGTTTATGAAAATCCACTTTGTACCAACAATAGATCTGTTCTTTGGTCTTGGTACAAGTGTCCAGACTTCATTCCTTTCAAATTCATTTAACTCCTCTTGCATTGCTGTTATCCAGTTAGCATCTTGAAGAGCTTCTTCCACTTTCTTGGGCTCTGTTTGTGATAAGAATGCATGATACAGACATTCATTATTTGTAGCAATTCTAGTTCTTACACTAGCTTCTGGATCTCCAATTATCAAGTCAGGTGTATGAGCTTGTGTCCACCTTCTTGCTGTAGGTAATTGGCTTCTACTATTATTATTAGATCCTCCCCCTTGATCCATGCTCTCCTGATTTTCTTCTTGACCATTTGCATTCTCTGAGGCTTCCCCTGAATTGGACTGTTCAGTATTTGAACTTTCAGAGTTTGACTCAGAGTTTCTGTTTGATTCTTCATTTGACTCACTTTCAGAATTTGAGTCATCACTTTGAAAAGTTTCTGAAGTTTCTTCACGCTCCCCCTCAACTGGTTCTCTATTTTGTTCTGTCAGAGAAAATTCTTCAGTGTTTACCAGTAGAGGATCAGAGTATGCTTCGTCAGAGTTTGTGGGATTAGCTTCATCAGAGTTTACATCATCAGAGTTTACATCATCAGAATTACACCATTTTGCTGTGGAGTACCAGGTGCAGAAAATTCTTGCTTCACTCCTCTTTCCTTGCAGAAAGCTTCCATTACAGAATTTCTGAATTCAGTACCATTATCACTTCTTATAATTTTCACTTTGAACTCTGATCCTTTGTCCAGCAGTTTCACATGATCCATCAGAGTTAAGGCAGTTTCATCCTTCTTTGCTAAGAAATACACCCATGTGTACCTTGTGTACTCATCAACAATGACTAGAGCATATTTCTTTCTGCCCAATGATATTACGTTTACTGGACCAAACAGATCAATATGTAGAAGATGATAAGGATCCGCAACTGAAGATTCAGACTTACTCTTGAAAGATGACTTCCTTTGCTTGGCCTTTTGACAAGAATCACACAGACCATCTAAGCTGAGTATTGACTTTGGAAGTCCCCTTACAAGATCTTTTCTTATTAGTTCATTGATGTTGTTCAAGTTTAGGTGAGAGAGCTTCTTATGCCATTTCCAACTCTCTTCATTTGACATTTTTGCAGATAGACACACAGCTTTTCCTTCAGAGTTTGTTACCAAACTTGCTTCATAGATGTTATTGCGCCTGTGTCCAACTAGAACAACTTTTCCTGTAGATTTGCTGATAACTTCACAGTGTTCAGTATGAAAATCTACATGATATCCTCTGTCACAGATTTGACTCACTGATAGCAAGTCATGCTTGAGTCCTGGGACAAGAGCTACATTTGTGATGATGACACTTCCAAGATTAATATTGCCATATCCCATAGTACGTCCTATGTTGCCATCTCCATAGGAAACTTTTGGGCCAGCCTTCTCCTCATAGTCTGATAGCAGGGCTTTATTTCCAGTCATGTGTCCTGAACATCCACTGTCCAAGACTAGGGTACTTTCCCTTATGCCCTGTAATCACAAACAATTACAAAGAGTTAGATTTAAGGATCCATACTTGTTTGGATCCTTTGGCTTTCTTAACATTGTTAGATTTTGCAGCGGAATAACTTTCAACAGAGTTTAAGCTAACTGTTTCAGACTTTACACTTACAGAGTTTGCTTTAACCCATTTCAGGTTGGGTTTTAGCTCATAATAATTGTGATAAATAGCATGATAACTCTTGCAAGTATAAATGGAATTCCAAGTGCTCCCACAGTGTGTGCATACAGTCTGTGGTCTAACCCTAACATAATCATTCTTTACCCCAGACTTGGAGGGTAAAGAATTAATATCTTTGTTTTTCGTGCAGAAACTTGCAAGATGGTTAGTACTACCACAACTATGACATGTCTTTCTAGGAGCATCAGAATTAGGCAGATAATCATTTCTTTTATTAATGCCTACTTTTCCATTCCTATTTTTCTTAGACACTTTCTGTTTGTTAACAGACTTTACCTCTTTGAGCTTATGTTTGAATTGTTTTTCTGTCATCAAACCAACATTAATCTGTTCATCACAGATTTTTACTGGTTCTTTAACAGCTTCTATCTCAATCTTATTTTCTGTTATTGAACCAACATTAACCTGTTTTTCACAAGTTTCAACTGGTTCCATAACAGCTTCTTTCACAACTACAGATTTTAGCTTACTGAATTCAGGAACAAATTTCATAGGTTTAAGTTGTGGTTTCACTTTCACTTTATCTTTAAACCTAAGTTCATCTTTCTCACAGTAACCTAAACCTACAGTGTCTGTCTGAAAAACTTGATGAGTGTCTTTTCCAGAATTAGTCCAAGTTTTGATTACTTTACTCTCTTTTTCCAACTCAGATTCTATTTGCCTATATCTTTTAAGCAATTCCTGTTCAACATAAACATCATCATCTCTCTCCTTTTGAACTTGTTGCATGTTAACAAGTCTCTCTTCAAGAAATTTATTCATTTCTTTAAGACTTAGATTCTCAGATTTGATTCTTTCATTCTCTAAAGTCTGATCCCTATAACTAACATGTATGCTTTTTAGATAAACTCTCAATTCAGATATATTATCAGTATCATAAGCATAAGTTGTTAGGGGTACCTTGTTTTCAGATGATTCATATTCATCTTTGACAGTTGCCATGAGAGCATAGTTTACATCCTCATCTGAATCTGAAGTGTCTGCCCAGTCTTTTCCTTTAGTGATGAGTGCTTTTTCTGATTTTGCTTTCTTGCACTCTGGAGCATAGTGACCCATCTCTTTACACTTGTAGCACTGGATCTCAGACTTGTCTTTCTTTCCAGTTTTGGTATCCCTTCCTCCAGACTTTCTGAAACTCTTCCTTTCAGAGTTTGAATCTCTCCTAGAGAATCTTTTTCCTTTCTTGAAGTTTGTGAAACCCATCTTCTTGAAAGTCTTCACCATCAAAGCAGCCATCTTCATCATTTGTTCTTCATCATCCTCAGATTCAGAAGAAGCATCAGTGTTTGAATCATCATCAGAGTTTGATGACTCACTATCAGATTTTATGACCAAAGCCTTTCCCTTAGCTTTCTTCTTTGATGTTTCTTTCTTCATGAGTTTTTCTTCAACCTTGAGAGCAACAAATTTTGTCTTCTTTCCAGATCTCTTGTTTCTTTGTTCTATTTCATGTTCATGAGTTTTAAGTAACCCATAGATTTCATCAAGATCTGTTTCTGCAAGATCATAATTGTCTCTGATTGTTGTCGCCTTTAAATCCCATCTTTCAGGTAGGGATAGAAGAAACTTGAGATTTGACTCTTCAAGTTCATATTCTTTATCAACCAGGGACAAATCATTCAATGATTTACAGAACCTGTCATATGTATCTGTTAAGGTTTCATCAGATCTCGAGTCAAAGTGTTCATACTCCTGTGTTAGAATGGTCTTCCTGTTCTTCTTTATAGCACTTGTTCCTTGACACCTAACTTCCAAAGCATCCCAAATTTCTTTGGCAGTTTTGCAGCCAATAACTCTGTTAGACATGACATTATCTAAAGCACTGTGGAGTAGATGTCTAACCTTTGCATCCTTTGCAATTGATGAGATGTCTTCAGGAGTCAAATCTTTCTTCTCTTTTGGAACAGTCTTTTGTTCTTGACCAGTAATAACAGGAGACAATTTAGTTGGCATATGAGGACCATCATTGATTCTATCAAGGTATTCTGGATCTGTGGCTTCCAGAAACATGGTCATCTTCACCTTCCATATTGGATATTCAACTGGTCTTAGAATTGGAACCCTGATTGACTCATATCGACTAACAGAAGTTGGTTGAATCTTCTGAGCATTAGAACCTGCATTAGAACCTTCCTGAGAATTGTCAGCCATGATTATACTTGTGTTTGGATCGATAAACTGTATATATTAAACAACCAAGGCTTTGATACCAATTGTTAGGCCGAATACACAATATATAATCAATATATGTATGAGAAGGACAATCAAGAACACTGTTTATGAACAATAAACTGAATTATATTAAATAACTCTTCTCTCAGTGATGTAAAATATCACAGAGAGCTGCTAGGTTACAAGAATAATGTATTCAGTATTCGCATCCCTTTTAGGGTTAACCTATCTGTGTTTTTATAATACACAGCTACATAGAATCAATCTCTAATTGATATTCCTATAAATTAGCTATACAATTTATATCAAATTAGGATTGCTTCTGTCTTCTGTTCCGTTTCCTTATCTGTCTCAATATATCTTGCTTCTTTCCATCTTCAAGATATATTGCTTCTAGAATCTTCATATTAACACCGACAGCTAAAGCAAACTTTCACCCCGTCAGACTTTAACAAACTCTGACTGGCTTCTAGTAAACTCTGATGAGTACCTGTTGCTTAAACACTGATAAACAATCATCAGCAATTATATCTAACAGGGTAAATCTTGATGATTTAGAATAGCCACAAAATTATTAGTGGCAAAAGTAACGCCACTAATCACTGTTTGTTTGTTCATGAATGATGAAGACACCATTGTAATTCTTAAAAATCTTGAGAATTGATGTTTGAAAATAGTTAGGGTTCGTGAGCACAGAGAGAGAGATAGAAAATCAAAAAACTGATGATGAGAGAGTAATTAATGATTTAGAATAAGTAAAAGTAATTTGTTAGAACAAAACTTTAGTCTCAATAACAGGTGGAAAGATATGATTTGTGCACAAATAATTAGTGGACAGATTACGTGTGTAATTTAAATGAAACTGCACCGCTTTTTATGTGTATGTATATGTATAGCTATAACAGTGCAACACACGCGCTCATACAGTTGTCCTACTAAAACTCAACCGTCCATCAACAGATACTGACGAAAATTTAGGCACAAATGAAGCAATGAAATACTGACCTGAACATCAGGATTGACCAGATGACTTTCTTTCAGGATTGAGTCCTATCAGGAATAGATCAAAAATACATACCTTTCTGAATAACCATCAGGATTTGACAGTTATCAGGATTTCCTCTCTGTAGCTTTCCTCAGAAATTCTCAAAGTTCATCATTCCAAGTTCATTCACCAATTTATTGAAAGTAGCTTCAGGTAGTGGCTTGGTGAATATATCAGCTAGTTGTTGATCAGTAGGAACAAAGTGAAGTTCAATTATTCCTTCCAGAACTTGTTCTCTTATGAAGTGATATCGAATACTGATGTGTTTAGTAAGAGAATGTTGAACTGGATTTCCTGTCATTGCAATAGCACTTTGGTTATCACAAAAAATAGGGATTTTTGAGTATGACAGGCCATAATCTAACAACTGATTTCTCATCCACATTATCTGAGCACAACAACTTCCTGCAGCAATGTACTCAGCTTCTGCAGTTGAAGTGGAAATGGATTTTTGCTTCTTACTGAACCATGAAACTAGTCTTCCACCCAAAAACTGACAACTTCCTGAAGTACTTTTCCTGTCTATTTTGCATCCTACAAAATCAGCATCTGAATAACCACACAACCCAAAATCTGATTCCCTTGCATACCAAAGGCCAAGTGAAGAAGTGCCTTTGAGATATCTGAAAATTCTTTTGACTGCAATCAGATGGGGTTATCTAGGTTTTGCTTGAAATCTTGCACACAGACAGGTTGCAAACATGATATCTGGTCTACTTGCAGTGAGATACAATAAAGAGCCAATCATTCCTTTGTAGTGAGTTACATCTACCTCATCACCTTGATCAGGATCAAGTTTGGTAGCTGTAGCTATGGGAGTTGTAGCAGGAGAACTATCTTGCATGTTAAACCTTGTCAATAAATTCCTTGTATATTTAGACTGATTGATAAAAATCCCTTCATCAGTCTGTTTAACTTGAAGACCAGGAAAGTAACTCATTTCTCCCATCATGCTCATTTGATATCTTGACTGCATAAGCTTGGAAAACTTTTCACATAGCTTATTGTTTGTTGACCCAAAAATTATATCATCAACATAAATCTGAACTAACAACAAGTCCTTACCATGATTCAAATAAAATAGAGTTTTATCAATAGCACCTCTTTTGAATCCACTTTCCAGTAAGAATAGAGCTAAGGTTTCATACCATGCTCTTGGAGCTTGCTTTAGTACATAAAGTGCCTTATCCAATCTGTAGACATGATCTGGATATTTAGGATCAATGAACCCAGGAGGTTGCTCAACATAGTCTTCTTCCTCCAGTTCTCCATTTAAGAAAGCACTTTTAACATCCATCTGGAAAACCTTGAATTTCTTATGAGCTGCATAAGCAAGAAATATCCTGATGGCTTCTAATCTTGCAACAGGAGCAAAAGTTTCATCATAGTCAATTCCCTCTTGTTGAGAATACCCCTTTGCAACTATTCTAGCTTTGTTTCTGATTATTACTCCATCAGAATCAGTCTTGTTCTTGAAAATCCACTTTGTACCAACAATTGATCTATTCTTTGGTCTTGGTACCAGTTTCCAGACTTCATTTCTTTCAAATTCATTCAGTTCCTCTTGCATTGCAGTAACCCAATCAGCATCTTTAAGTGCATCTTCAACTTTCTTTGGCTCCTCCTTGGATAGAAAGTTATTGTATAGACATTCATTCTGAGTTGCACTTCTTGTTTGAACACCTGTATCAGGATCTCCAATGATCAAATCAGGAGTATGACTTGCAGTCCATTTCCTTGCTGGTGGTAAATCAGTCCTTGAAGTAGATGCTCCCCCTGGATTGGTGTTATCTTGATTTGAAGAATTTTCTTGATTTGAAGCTCCCCCTGAATTATTGCTATCTCCTCCTGATAAGTTATCAGGATCATCACTTGAATCAGTATTTGAAGAATTCTGTCCTGATGATTGAGTTGACTCTAAACTTGTAGCAAAATGTTGTTGATCCCTCTCAAAATTAGCACTACTAGAAGTATCACTATTGATTTCATCATCATTATTAGCACCATCAGTATCTGGTGTGTCATCAGGATTTGGTGACCCATCAGGATCTGATGAATTGATAGCTTCTGATTCACTTTCTTCAGGTTCCTTGGTAGCTTCATTTTCAAAAATCAATCTATCATGAGAGTCTTCATTGATTCCAGTTATCTTCTTGTCATCAAAAGATACATGTATTGACTCCATGACAGTTCTTGTTCTCAAATTAAAAACTCTGAAGGCTCTTGATGCTGGATAGCCTATGAAAATTCCTTCATCAGCCTTTGTTTCAAATTTCCCTAGCTGTTCAGGATGAGTTCTGAGAACAAAAAATTTACAGCCAAACACATGCAAATGCTTCAGGCTTGGTTTCTTCTCCTTGAGTGACTGATAAGGAGTACTACCATGCCTATTTATTAATGTGAGATTCTGAGTATAGCATGCTGTGTTGACTGCTTCTGCCCAAAAATATGTAGGTAATTTAGCTTCTTCCAACATAGTTCTGCCAGCTTCAATAAGAGTTCTATTTTTCCTTTCAACTACTCCATTTTGCTGGGGTGTGCCAGGAGCAGAGAATTGTTGAATAATTCCTTTGTATTTGCAGAACTCTTCCATCTTTGAATTCTTAAATTCAGTACCATTATCACTTCTCAGTATCTTGACTTTGTACTTTGTGGTTGTCTCAATCATTCTCACATGATCCAACAGAACTTCAGGAGTCTCATCTTTTCTGTGCAGAAAATACACCCAGGTGAATCTAGAATATTCATCAACAATTACAAGAGTGTACCTTTTCTTACTGATGGACATGATGTTGACTGGACCAAATAGATCAAGATGTAGCATGTGATATGGTTCTTCAATAAAGGATTCTGATTTACTCTGGAATGATATCCTTCTTTGTTTTGATTTCTGACATGCATCACAGAGTCCATCAGGTGTAAATAATACTTTTGGTAATCCTCTCACTAAATCTTTCTTAACCAACTCATTGATATTGCTGAAGTTGAGATGAGAAAGCTTCTTGTGCCAATTCCAACTTTCATTACTGGTGCTTTACTGATCAGACAGGTAGGAGAGCCATCAGTATATGATTGAATGTTGGCTTCATATATGTTACCATGCCTGTAGCCAGTCAGAGCTATCTTTCCTGTTGCTTTACTGACTACTTCACAATGTGTGGAATAGAAGTTGACATGATAACCTCTGTCAGTGATTTGACTAATACTCAACAGGTTGTGTTTTAGTCCCTTCACTAGAGCTACTTTATCAATGATGACATTTCCAATGATTATATTGCCATATCCCAAAGTTTGTCCAATGTTGCCATCTCCATAAGACACAGTTGGGCCAGCTTTTTCCTCATATTCTGATAACAGGGCTTTGTTTCCAATCATGTGCACAGAACATCCACTATCCATGACTAACACATTTTTCTTTTTACCCTGCATCAGAATTCCAAAACACTAATTAGAATGTTTAGGAACCCACACTTGTTGTAACGCCCCCAAATCCGGGGTCAAAGGATTTGGTCGTCACACTGCACTCTTAATCCAAACAACCTGTTCAATATAAAATCAACACAATAATAATAATATCTGTGACCCCAACTCTACCAAGAATCTTTAAAGGTTATAGTGCTAGAAACAAGAATCCAAAATTTCCATTACATAAAATTTTTCCTCTTTACAACCATTCTCTTTACATACAATCTAAAACACTAGTATAACTTCGATAAGAAGTATACCAGGCCACTACTCTTATACAATATATTATATATTCAATAGAAAACATCTATATGCAAAACCTCTCACTAGCTCCAATGCTCTGGATCAAAACGTCTGCATCAACAAATAGTGTTACATCACAAATAGAGTTATCCACTCCGGAAGAATGAAGGAGTTGGAATTTAAATAACATATTTTCAACAGGCTTCACAAATTTGAAATAGATGTCACAACAACCTCTGATGCAATTGCAATCATGATTGATCAAAAGTATCAAGTACAAGGTCAAAAGGTGGAATATATTCACCAACACAGCTTTGCTTAAAGAAATGTCAAATATTTCCTTAGGATGGGAAGGTTTTACCAAGGTCTTCACATATGACTCCTCCGTCGACTCCTTCGATAGCTCGTTATTCGATTTCAGCCCTTCTTCTCCACGTTATTCGATTTCAGCCCTTCTTTTCCACGTTATTCGATTTCAGCCCTTCTTTTCCACGTTGTTCGATTTCAGCCCTTCTTTTCCACGTCGCAAGGTTATCAATATCGTACGTCGTCGTCGACTCGTAATAGTCCTCGAAGATTCCGCCATAGACGTCTACAAACGCAATAAGTTCTATCCATTTCAGCACAACTATCTCAATCAAATACCTCTATCTTAACTCACTCAGCGGTACTATATCCAATAGTCCAACACGAACTCTAAATGAGCTCCGACGTTCCTTATATAACTATATACACTCCCACACACTCTCGTTTCTAGTTTTTCTATAACCCTTGCTTTGATACCAACAGTAACGCCCCCAAATCCGGGGTCAAAGGATTTGGTCGTCACACTGCACTCTTAATCCAAACAACCTGTTCAATATAAAATCAACACAATAATAATAATATCTGTGACCCCAACTCTACCAAGAATCTTTAAAGGTTATAGTGCTAGAAACAAGAATCCAAAATTTCCATTACATAAAATTTTTCCTCTTTACATACAATCTAAAACACTAGTATAACTTCTATAAGAAGTATACCAGGCCACTACTCTTATACAATATAATATATATTCAATAGAAAACATCTATATGCAAAACCTCTCACTAGCTCCAATGCTCTGGATCAAAACGTCTTTACGCTAATATCTTTCCCCATCTCTGATCAGCTATGCGGACAACTCTCGCCAATACACCTTCTTTCTGGCAGGCTAAAATATATATAAATAAAACAAGTATGAGCGAATGAATTGCTCAGCAAGCGCATTATTAAATATAATACGAAAGGTTTCCAAAATAAACTTTGGATTTTCAAATAAACAAGCCTTTGGCTTAAACATTTGTAATCTCTAATATTTTCAAAACAAGTTTGGTAATTTACCATAATTTCTCATTCTTCTTCTCTCAATTGAATAGTTTAAAACACAAAAAGATTTATATTGGTCGTTACGGCGACCGAATCAACAATATCTACAATAGTAAGTAGAAAATATGAAATAAATATAACTCATACGTCTTCAAGACCATAGTTTGTACAAAAATACTAATTTTGAAGATAACAGGTCTATTCATAACATTCTCTGAAACCAACAACTCTGGAAGGGTAGAATAATCAAGGAGTAAGAATGAGCCATCACGCTCGGTCAAGAAATAAAGAACGCACTTCAAGACTTTAATATAGTACCGACTGGGTATGCGGTATGAATAAAACTCATCAAGATAGATATCTCACGACTGCCAATGGAATCACGGAAGTGGATTTCGACTATTTGGAATCCAAATGAATTAAGAGTAAGTGATTTCAGAAAGATTGAAACCACCATTTATTAATCAACAACCAACAATTTTACGCAACGAATAAACCTGAATATCAGGTCATAACTCACAAGTACAAAACATATGGATGTAACTCATCCCAGAAATAAGAATTAATATTAGAATTGGATTTTTAACATTTATCAAATCAAAGGTTGTGTTGCTGGCCAGCCACGCATCAACCCCGGACTTGCTTATAGCAAAGTCCTCTACTGGATCCTAGGCCAATCTGGGCCTTAATTTATTCCGACCATAAATATGGCCCGACCAATTACTGGTCCCATTTAAAAACATTCCAATCCTATATTATATACGTCAGGTGTCAGAACAATTGACAACCTTACTTCGACAATCAGGTGTCGGAAGAATCGACAACCTAATACAACAATTGCTGGAAAACTCACGTTCCAGGAAACAGTTCAATTATGAAGAATCCATTAAGGAATAACAATGTAATCTAGTATCGACGAGATCGACACAATATGGGGAGGTGCATATGAAAAGTGACAATATAATAAGCATCGACGAGTTCGATGTAACAACTGGGATATAATGAAGAATAAACAATGACATGCTCAACAAGATTTAGTCTGATATGAAACAGGCATTATGATATCAACAGAATTTGTAACAACTCAATATAGAATAGGGTTCAAAGAACAGGCTCTAGATGGCCTCAACAGTTCAAATTATCACATCATGGAAGAATTAGTTAAGATTCAACAATCTGGTAAGTGACAAGAAAGTCAAGTTCAAGTTTAAGAAAAATTCAGGGTGAAGTTTATAAATGAAGAAAACAAGGGTTTATTAACTTCTGACAGAAATAGTTCAAGTCCTTCGAACATATACTTATAATAGATAAGCCTCGTATTTGAAGGAAGTAAACTAAATCATGCACATCATAAATGAATTCGAATCAGGGAATGGATCAGATGATCGCATTAACAAGAAATGATAATAATACTTGCAAGGGTGCATGATGGAAAAATGGAATACTTGTAGAAAAAGTACCACAACTTCGGAATTTAAAATAACATTTTCAACATAGGGTTCACAAGTTCCCACTCATCTAGGGTTGGCAATATTCCAACCTAATGTTTTAAAATCATGTCTTTTAAAAGAAAGCCTTAGTATACGGCCCATAATTATCTCTTCAAACTTTTCAATATAATAAGTATATCTTTCCAATCAATATGAAAATATGAATCTAAACTCAAAAGGTATAAAAGAGTACTCGTCAATTTACGAGATTAAATAACATACTTGCAATTCAATGCAAAGAAATCAACATTTGAAAATTCAGTAATAAGCATTCAACATGCATACTAATAATTCAAGATAATATCCCTTAATTAATAAGCAAGGGTATAAACACTTGCCTCTGGTCCTTAGCTATTTCATAACGCTGAAACAATACGATTCCCTCCTTATCCTGTCTTATCGCACGATTCTCTACTCCCGTCCTTCTTTGCTTTAACGCTCTTGCGAATACCACTAGTCTGCTTCTACCATTTCGAATCCATGTGCCAGCCTCGATAGTCAAACATGAGACGGTACTTAGTCTTCAACGTATGATTTCACATTCCATAAACGATTGTAACTTAACTTCGATAATCTGACTCGTCTCGTCCAATAGCCTCTGTTGCACAGACAACCACATTTCAATTGATAGAATGATCACAACTAACTATACAAGTAATCCTCGTAACTCGCTTGACGAAACCCCCCATACTATAAAAGTCAACATCTAAGTCAACGGCCTCGTAAATCTCACTTTTTAACATAACCGACAAATTTCTATCCCAACTACCCCTCGTGATGATATTAGACACGACCAAATACTCAAACAAGTCTCAACACAATTTATTCGCATGCATGACTCAACAACAGATAATTCACATCATTCACATAACATATTTAAACAAGTAACCGGTTACGTATCGGACGCCCGGTCTAATTTACGATATTTAAAACTCAGACACTAGCCCTAGTACGGGCATATACGGACTATAAAGCACATTACACAACTCATACAAACCATATAGCACTTATAACCATTTTTAAAACATCACACGAAGCTTATTTGAATTTAAATAAGCCACAAACAATTTTTAAATCAAAAATCGGATTTTTAAATCCAATATAAGTATTTTAAATGCAATTAAATCAATTAATAAAATTAATTGACACTCTTTAAATGCTCAAACTATTTTTAAATAAATGAACCAAGCTAGAAAATAATTAAACTTAATTTTAATTAATTAAATCTAATTAATTATTAATTATTAAGAATTAACTGATTAAAAGAATTAATCAATTAATTAAATAAATTAATTATTAATCAAAAATAATTAAAATAATTAAATTTAATCAATTTTCGAATTTAAATAAATATTTATGAATTTATAAAATTTTCGGAATAATAAAATGTATTTTTAAATCAAAGATATGATTTTTAGAATTATAAAACTATTTTTGAATTATTTTGAAAATAAAAACCCAGAAACACTATTCAGAAAATGGAATTAGGGTTTTCTGGATCGAAACCGGGTCGGGTAGGTTTTGAAAACGGGTCGCCAAGAACGGATATGGGTCGCCAAGAACAACCCGCCGCCGGCGGAGTTCCGGCAACCCAATTCCAGATTCCGACAGCCACAAACACACTGCAACCTTGCCAAAAACACGGGGTTACGATCCCCAACAGTTAGTTAACACCGAACGGCACAAAAACGAACCAAAACAACTCAGAAAACTCCCCCCGCCGGCGAGCCGCCGCTTTCCGGCCACCACGAAACGGCTATCAAACTCAACGTTGTTTATACAGTTAGATTCCTTGTTCCCCGATCTATTCAATGGTAGTAACGAAATCAAGAACCAATCATTAATAAAGAAAACCGGCCAAAAGCTCAAGAACTCCGGTGACTTATATAATTTCCGATCTAGTCGATTTACAGCTCTAAAAATTGCACAAAAATCATCAACAAACTCCTTACAACATACACAGTCTAATTATACAACCAATTAACAAGAACAACGAAGATTAAAGATTCCCCCAATTTAAATGTAAAAATTCGAAAATAAATAAATAATTAAAAATAAGAAAAACTCAGAAATCATACCCACATGAATTTTGATGATGGATTTAGGTAGAGGATGATGAGAGATTCATTTTGGTTACAAGAACATCGAAATCGGATTCCGATAACGCCTTCAAAATTGAGTTTGATTCTCAAGAACACGAAGAACACGTTTCAGGGGTTTTTAGATTTTTAACTGTAATTAAGCTTTATTATACGCAAAACAAAGTACGATTTGCCTTTTTATATTAAACGGAAAATAATACCCCAAACGACATTTTTGGATCGATACTGATCCGATAGATCGCTTTAAATACAATTTAACAGAATATA
Organism: Heracleum sosnowskyi; assembly: GCA_030848705.1. Classification (NCBI taxonomy): domain Eukaryota; kingdom Viridiplantae; phylum Streptophyta; class Magnoliopsida; order Apiales; family Apiaceae; genus Heracleum; species Heracleum sosnowskyi. Next base: position 37,431,030 of record CM061238.1, read on the forward strand.
TGCTTTAAACCTTTAATAAAGCAGAATACACGTTTCATGAGACGATAAGCATCCATAAAGTACGGATAACTACAAGTATCGTTTAATTCAAAATATACGAACCAAAATACCTTTATTGCGAATATTTTCGAATACTTCCTACTTTAACGAATGAAATATTGGTACGAACGATATATCAATCTCCCGAATAATTTGGGAACGATCCAAATTTTCTCTTTGATAATTTAAAATAGAATAAATTAGTATGACATCCTTTTCAAAATAGTTTCTAATTCCCCACACATTTCACATAGCATCACAATATCACATTTTCAATCATTTAACAAATAACTTAGCACGTTTAAACAGATAAATCATTTAATAACTCTTAATATGAAATTAAAATTTCATTTCACATCAAATATTAACACGAAATTTTCCCGGACCTTACACTTGTTGGGTCCCTTTGTCATGCATTTTATTAACATTCACAGCAGAAGACTTTCTGACCTTAGCAGTCCTGACAGGATTTACTCCATCAGGATTTGCTTTGTCAGTATCAGTATTAACAAAAGCATGTTTCAACTTGACATTCTTAATGCTACCAGACTTTGCACTATTTTTATCAACTTTAGGCAATGGATCATAAAAGTTATAGTACAACTCATGATAATCTTTACAAGTATAAATAGAATGCCATATACTACCACAATGAAAACAGGACTTCTGTGGTTTATAAAATACTGATGTATTCCTAACATCAGACTTAGAAATATCAGCAATCTTCTTCTTACTCTTCTTACAATCAATAGCAAGATGATTAGAGTTACCACAGTTAAAACAACTCTTTCTAGGTGCATTTGGGATATATTTGTAACCATTCTCTTTATTGATCCCAACTTTACCATTCCTGTTTCTCTTAACAGTAGCTTCCTTTTTCTTATCTGTCACCTCACAGATTTTATCTTTAAGCTGTTTCTGAGACAATAGTCCTACATTCTTAGTGACTTTATTCATGAAAGGTTTAGACTTTATAATTTTAATTCCTTGAGTAGAGGTAGATCCCTTTTCAAAAGTAGAATTGGAATCCTTACCAAAAACAAAATTAATAGGAGTAATCTTAGATTTGGTTGCATCTATAACATGTCTATAGGTCTTTGGACTGACTGTCTCATCAATGACAATTTTCTCTTTCAATTTCTTATCCTCATCTGACTTATATCCTAGACACTCTTTCCAATTCTTAGAGGTATTAATCTCATGAAATTTCCTACCAGAGTCTGTCCAGGTTCTGATTTTCTCATTAGTATATTCAAGTTCCTTTTCAAGAGAAGTACATTTAGATTTCATCTCTAAGTACATGTGTTTAGCATTATCACATTCTTTTTGTACTTCTTGCATACGAGAAAATTCAGCTTCTACTATGTCATTCTTTTTTCTAAGTTCAGACATCTTAGATAAGATCCTAGTATTTTCAGCAGTTTGACTTCTAAAGCTAATATGTAATGATATGAAACAGACATTATGAGATCAACAGAAATTGAAACAGCTCAATATAGAGTAGGGTTCAAAGAACTGGCTCTAGATGGCCTCAACAGTACAATTTATCACATTATGGAAGAATTAGTTAAGATTCGCCAATTTGGTAAGTGACAAGAAAGTCAAGTTCGAGTTTAAGGAAAATTCAAGGTGAAGTTTATAACTTAGGGAAAACAAGGGTTTACTGACTTCTGACAGAAATAGTTTAAGTCCTTCGAACATATACTTATAATAGATAAGCCTTGTATTTGAAGGAAATAAACCAAATCATGCACAACATATATGAATTCGAATCAGGGAATGGATCAGATGATCGCATTAACAAGAAATGATAATAATACTTGCATAGGTGCAAGATGGAAAATAGAATACTTGTAGAACAAGTAACACAACTTCAGAATTTAAAATAACCTTTTTACCCTCATAGGGTTCACAAGTTCCCGCTCATCTAGGGTTGGTAATATTCCAACCTAACATTTTTAAATCAAGTCTTTGAAAGAAGGCCTTAGTATACAACCCATAACTATCTTTTCAATCATTTCAATATAAGAATTATATCTTTCCAATCAACATGGAAATATGAATCTAAACTCAAAAGGTATAAAAGAATACTCGTCAATTTATGAGATTAAATAACATACTTGCAATTGAATGCAAAGGAATCGACATTTGAAAATTCAGTGAAAAGTATTCAACTTTCATAATAATAATTCAAGACAATATCACTCAATAATATGTGAAAGAAATAGACACTTGCAGTTTAATGCAAAAGAGTCATCATTTGAAATTTAGGGAAAAGTATGCCAATTGCATAATAATAATTCAAGACAATATCAATCAATTAATAAGCAAGGGTATAAACACTTGCCTCTGGTCCTTAGCTATTTCGTAAGGCTGAAATAATACGATTCCCTCCTTATTCTGTCTTATCGCACGATTCTCTATTTCCGTCCTTCTTCGATTTAACGCTCTTGTGAATGCCACTAGTCTGCTCCTACCATTTCGAATCCACGTGTCTGCCTCGATAGTCAAACATGAGACAGTACTTTAGTCTTCAGAGTACGATTCTCACATTCCATAAACGATTGTAACTTAACTCTGACGCACTTACCATTCTTGCCGATATCTCTATTGGAAGAAAATACTTGCACATGTCCTCTACGAGTGTTGACGTTCCCTTGGTGTTACGTCATCTCACAATAACCCAATCCATCGTAAACAATATCTCATCCTTCTCCGACATCTCTTATTTAACATACTTCGATAATCTGACTCGTCTCGTCCAATAGACTCTGTTGCATAGACAACCATATTTCAATTGATAGAATAGTCACGGTTAATCAAATAAATAACCCACGTATCACGCTCGTCGAAAATCTCTATACCATAAAAGTCAACATCTAAGTCAACGGCCTCGTAAATCTCCTTTTCTAACATTACTGACAAATTTCTATTCCAACTACCCCTCGTGACAATATTAGACACAACCAAAGTATTTAAACAAGTCTCAACACAATTATTCGTATTTATGACTCAACAACCAGATAATACACATAATTTATGTAGAACATATTGACATTTAAATGCACTAATTACATCACATATGTCATGCAACGTTGGAGAAATAATTTGTAACTCGAAAGAAAGGCCTAAAATGATTTTATAAAACATTTAGGAATTTTAAATAATTAATAAACATTTTTAGGAATACTTTTCCTAATTTAAATCACTTTTAAATCATTTTCCAAAATAATTAAAGAATTTTGGAAAATAAAAATATCCAAATAATTCCTCAAATAATCAAGGAATAATTAAATAAAAATTTCCAGAATTTAAAAGAAATTTTTAGAATTTAAAAGTCATTTTTAAAACTATTTTTCAAAATTTAAATAAACAAAACAGATTTTTATAAATTAAAAATAAATAATTTAGAAATTAATTTTGGTCAGGGGACCAATTTGCAACTTTGTAAAACTTCAGGGACCAAACTTCATCATCTCCAAAACTTGAGATACTAAACTGTAAAAAGCTCTGTCGCCAGCTTTAATGGCTGACCGGCCGCCGCCGGCGGTCCTATTCCGGTCAACAATCCGGCCAAAAATCGTTTCTACACCAAAATCTGATGGTAGATTATGAAACTAGATTCCAAGACCTTTGATTTGACTATAAGAGCGTTGAAATCGGACTCCGGTAACGCCTTCAAATTTGAGTTTGATTCTCAAGAACACGAAGAACACGTTTCAGGGGTTTTTAGATTTTTAACTGTAATTAAGCTTTATTATACGCAAAACAAAGTACGATTCGCCTTTTTATAATAAACGGAAAATAATACCCCAAACGACAAATTTGGATTGCCTGAGCCGAAACCAGTTAATATGACCTTATAGTTGGCTGGTCGGTCGATCACATATCCAAGGGGTATAGTGGAGGATGTCTTGGTAAAGGTGGATAAGCTGATTTTTCCTGCTGATTTTGTTATTCTTGACTTTGAGGAGGATAAGAAGATTCCTATCATCTTGGGAAGACCTTTTCTGGCTACTGGCCGAGCGTTGATCGATGTTCAGAAAGGAGAGCTCACAATGAGGGTGAGTAATCAAAAGGTCATCTTTAATGTGTTCAAGGCTATGAAATTTCCGACAGAGGAGGAAAAGTGTTTTAGCTTGAAGATGGTTGATACGGGTCAGAGAAAGGAGTTTGATCAGCTGTTGAGCAAAAATTCGGACATGCACAAGTTCGAGCATCACATCAGTGATTCCATTGACAATTCTTCCATTCAAGATCTTTCGAATGTCAAGCTTGGAAAACTTCCACCACATTTGAAGTATGTCCTTCTGAATGATGAGTTGGTAATTTTTAAAGAGTGTGAAGATAATGTGTTGAGAAGGTGGAACAAGGATGATGAGGTAAAAGAGTGTTTTTATCAATCGACGGAGAAGCATAAACACCTTAGAGGTGTAAAGAAGAAAAACCTCGGTTTATATCTAGTATTTACATAGCATATAAACCTTATATCTTATAGAGTTTTTTATCAAAAGCATAAACAGTTTATAAAACTTTTCACAGCATTAAAGCAGAATATATTGATAAGTGGATTTTTAATCCACTTGGAACGCTTCATATCGGCTTAAATTGATGACTTGAACTCAAGTATGTGGTGTGTTTAATGTGTTTTCATTAAGTTTTGCAGAACCAAGAGTTGGAGGTTAATTTGATTAAAATTCGGATTTTCCGGGTAGGTTGCACAGTCTTCACTGTTTTGGCCATATATGGAGTTCTACAAGTCCGATTCTGACGATCTTACAGCTCACGCGAAGAGGACCAACATTTTCTATAATTCTAGGCAGAAGGTTCTGCGCGGGCGCCCAGGAATTGTACTGGAATTCTGCGCGGCCGCCCAGGAAGTCAGAATCGCCAGAAATTGCCAGAATTCGATTTTAATAAGGAAATTTTCACAAATTCGACTTCTAATCATTATGGTAATTGCTTGGGGCGGCCAGAAACTTCCAGAATCAGTTGTAAACATGGAATATGCAATTCTTATTGCATTCAAAGATGGAAATTGCCGTAATTCTATTCTAACTCAAAAACGACAATTGCTTGGAAGAGGGACAACTTGGAGCTATAAATACACACCTTGGGGGGACATAATCAACACATCACAATACATCACAACACACCAAAGATCAGATTCAATATTGGAGCACAAGATCGAGGAGCCAAGAACGAAGAACGTGACTACGAGGAGATCTAGACATAGTTTTTTTATTGTATTCTTCAATTTTGGTGCAACTTTTGGATGCTTCCGGATTTGTCCCCTAAACCTTTAACTCTTATTCATATTTACATCATTGATTTCTTGTTTTTCATCATGCTTTCATCAGAACCCACGATGATGAATGGTTCTATTATGAACTAATCATTGTCGTGGGATTCTAACGGATTTATTTATGGATTTTAGTAGTTAATTGTTTTAAAGATGTGTGTGTGATGGCTAATTGATATCCTAGTTTGGTTGTGCTTATTCTTCTTGGATGCGTAGCTAACATCTAAGATTGTTTGTTAATCTCTATTGAATGCGAAAGTGGATATAGAGGTTTGGAACTTGCCATGCTAGCATAGGTTTATGTATGTTTGTCATGCATGATTCGTAGGTTATTTTAACCATCTTACCTGCCCTATGTAATCTGAATGGATAACTTGCTCGTTAAACCGTTATCTTTTCAAATCTTATAAACATATAGGGTCTAAGCATAATTGGTGTCTGCTTAACTTCTATCTATTTTGTGGATGTTTAAGTGGTTTGGTATACGTATACTGAAAGGTAGCGTGTACTGATTTCGTGTTATCCGATTAGTTTTCACAACCGTCACATGCATTGATTAAAGACAAAAGACTCTGAATGAAGTACTTAATGAAGTTAGGATCCCATGTTTTATTCTCATATATATAAATCGATTTTAATCCTCTTAGTTAGTTAATTCTTAGTTTAATAATTTGTTCTCTAGTTAATTTTAGATAATCAAACCCAAATTGTTAATTGTCTTAGCAGTGGATAAAAATCATACATTGTTGCATAGGTACATTAATTGAATTGAACACCTCATTAGATCTCTGTGGGAACGAACTTGACTTATTCGTATATTACTTGTGACCACGTGCGCTTGCGTGATTTTGTGCTAACAAGTTTTTGGCGCCGCTGCCGGGGATCATCGGTGTTTTATTTTAGTTTATGTGCTTGTCATCAGTGGTCGTTAGAGTTCACTGACTCGGATTGTTGTTGTTTGTTCTGTGTGTTTCGGGTACTTGAACGTGTATGTGAACACGTTCTCAGACTCGTAAATTGGAAGAAGAAAGATTAAAGTTAGTAAAGATGGGAGACGTTCCAGAAGGAGTAGCACCTGCAGCTAAGGCTTTGAAGGACTATTCTCAGCTAAAGATCAATGATATTCAGTCGAGTATTGTCAGGCCGGCTATTGCAGCTAATACCTTTGAAATCAAGCCTGGCACGATTCAGATGGTGCAGAATTCAGTGCAGTTTGGGGGTGCTCCAACGGAAGATCCTAATATGCATATTAGGGATTTCATCGAGATTTGCGACACCTTCAAGACCAACGGAGTGTCGGAAGATGCCGTGAAGCTGAGACTTTTCCCATTTTCTCTGAGGGATAAGGCTAAGGGCTGGTTGCACTCTCTACCAGCAGGTTCTATTACTACATGGGAGGATCTTGCTCAGAAATTTCTTACTAAATTCTTCCCCATGGCTAAAACTGCTGCGATCAGGAATGCTCTTACTCAGTTTTCTCAGCATTCTGGAGAAACTTTATGTGAAGCTTGGGAGAGATACAAGGAGATGCTTAGGAGATGTCCACATCATGGATTGCCCGACTGGATGGTGATTAATTGTTTTTATAATGGTCTGGGAGCACAATCAAGACCAATGTTAGATGCAGCATCAGGTGGAGCTCTATGGGCTAAGAGCTACGAGGAAGCTTATGAGTTAATTGAGATGATGGCTGTGAATGAATATCAGAATCCTACTCAGAGATTATCACAAGGCAAAGTAGCAGGAGTTCTTGAAGTTGATGCAGCTACAGCTATAGCAGCCCAGTTGAAGGCTTTGACAATGAAGGTGGATTCTTTGACGAATTATGGAGTTCAGCAGGTGGCTAGTGTTTGTGAGCTTTGTGCGGGCGCACATGAGACGAATAATTGTGCCATATCTAGTGAGTCGGCGCAGTTTGTGAGCAACTTTCAGAGACCATCACAGCCAGTTCCAGCCACCTATCATCCCAATAGCCGGAATCATCCTAATTTCAGCTGGAGCGACAATCAACAATCTCAGCAGCCTTATCAGCCATTCCAAGGTCAGCAATTTGGAGCAAAGCCTTACAATCCTCAGAATTTTCAGCAGCAGCAAGGGCAGAATTTTCAGCCACAATATGCTCCTAGGCAACAATTTCAGCCACCAGGATTTCCGCAACAACCTCATGCTAGTGCGGGGCAGTCTTCGAATGAAAAATCTGAATTGGATGAGTTGAGAAGGATAGTTAAAAGCCAGGCGGCATCGCTCAAGACTTTGGAGAATCAGATGGGGCAGTTGGCAAGTGCCTTACTCAGCAGAGCTCAGGGAACTCTTCCTAGTGATACGGAGCCTAATCCAGGAAAGACAGTTGTCCAAGAACATGTGAAAGCAGTTACCTTGAGATCGGGAAAGGTCACGGGCAATCAAAAATCAGCAGTTGAAGAAGAGGAAGAAATTCAGCAGCATCAGGTGGAACCTTCTAAGGAAAAGCCAATTTTTGATTTGGCAGCTAAGCAGTTGGACGGTGAGGCTGAAAAGAGCAAAAATTCTGCTGACAAGTCTACTTCGGAGCAGACTATTTACCCACCTCCTCCATACCCAAAGAGGCTCCAGAAAAAGACTACAGAGAGTAACCAGATCTATCCTCCTCCTCCATATCCAAAGAGGCTACAGAAGCAGAATCTTGACACAAAATTCGCCAAATTTCTCGAGGTTTTCAAGAAGTTACACATCAACATACCTTTTGCAGAAGCTCTTGAACAGATGCCGAGCAATGCTAAGTTCATGAAGGGTATTCTATCTCAGAAGTTGAAACTCGAGGATTTGGACACCGTTGCTTTGACAGAGGAGTGTAGTGCAGTTCTACAGCAGAAATTGCCACCGAAGCTTAAAGATCCGGGAAGTTTTACCATACCTTGCACTATTGGCAATCAACTTTTCAGCAAATGCTTATGTGATTTGGGAGCTAGCATTAATCTAATGCCAATGTTTGTTTTTAAGCAACTTGGGTTGCCTGAGCCGAAACCAGTTAATATGACCTTATAGTTGGCTGATCGGTCGATCACATATCCAAGGGGTATAGTGGAGGATGTCTTGGTAAAGGCGGATAAGCTGATTTTTCCTGCTGATTTTGTTATTCTTGACTTTGAGGAGGATAAGAAGATTCCTATCATCTTGGGAAGACCTTTTCTGGCTACTGGCCGAGCGTTGATCGATGTTCAGAAAGGAGAGCTCACAATGAGGGTGAGTAATCAAAAGGTCATCTTTAATGTGTTCAAGGCTATGAAATTTCCGACAGAGGAGGAAAAGTGTTTTAGCTTGAAGATGGTTGATACGGGTCAGAGAAAGGAGTTCGATCAGCTGTTGAGCAAAAATTCGGATATGCACAAGTTCGAGCATCACATCAGTGATTCCATTGACAATTCTTCCATTCAAGATCTTTCGAATGTCAATCTTGGAAAACTTCCACCACATTTGAAGTATGTCCTTCTGAATGATGAGTTGGTAATTTTTAAAGAGTGTGAAGATAATGTGTTGAGAAGGTGGAACAAGGATGATGAGGTAAAAGAGTGTTCTTATCAATCGACGGAGAAGCATAAACACCTTAGAGGTGTAAAGAAGAAAAACCTCGGTTTATATCTAGTATTTACATAGCATATAAACCTTATATCTTATAGAGTTTTTTATCAAAAGCATAAACAGTTTATAAAACTTTTCACAGCATTAAAGCAGAATATATTGATAAGTGGATTTTTAATCCACTTGGAACGCTTCATATCGGCTTAAATTGATGACTTGAACTCAAGTATGTGGTGTGTTTAATGTGTTTTCATTAAGTTTTGCAGAACCAAGAGTTGGAGGTTAATTTGATTAAAATTCGGATTTTCCGGGTAGGTTGCGCAGTCTTCACTGTTTTGGCCATATATGGAGTTCTACAAGTCCGATTCTGACGATCTTACAGCTCACGCGAAGAGGACAACATTTTCTATAATTCTAGGCAGAAGGTTCTGCACGGGCGCCCAGGAATTGTACTGGAATTCTGCGCGGCCGCCCAGGAAGTCAGAATCGCCAGAAATTGCCAGAATTCGATTTTAATAAGGAAATTTTCACAAATTCGACTTCTAATCATTATGGTAATTGCTTGGGGCGGCCAGAAACTTCCAGAATCAGTTGTAAACATGGAATATGCAATTCTTATTGCATTCAAAGATGGAAATTGCCGTAATTCTATTCTAACTCAAAAACGACAATTGCTTGGAAGAGGGACAACTTGGAGCTATAAATACACACCTTGGGGGGACATAATCAACACATCACAATACATCACAACACACCAAAGATCAGATTCAATATTGGAGCACAAGATCGAGGAGCCAAGAACGAAGAACGTGACTACGAGGAGATCTAGACATAGTTTTTTTATTGTATTCTTCAATTTTGGTGCAACTTTTGGATGCTTCCGGATTTGTCCCCTAAACCTTTAACTCTTATTCATATTTACATCATTGATTTCTTGTTTTTCATCATGCTTTCATCAGAACCCACGATGATGAATGGTTCTATTATGAACTAATCATTGTCGTGGGATTCTAACGGATTTATTTATGGATTTTAGTAGTTAATTGTTTTAAAGATGTGTGTGTGATGGCTAATTGATATCCTAGTTTGGTTGTGCTTATTCTTCTTGGATGCGTAGCTAACATCTAAGATTGTTTGTTAATCTCTATTGAATGCGAAAGTGGATATAGAGGTTTGGAACTTGCCATGCTAGCATAGGTTTATGTATGTTTGTCATGCATGATTCGTAGGTTATTTTAACCATCTTACCTGCCCTATGTAATCTGAATGGATAACTTGCTCGTTAAACCGTTATCTTTTCAAATCTTATAAACATATAGGGTCTAAGCATAATTGGTGTCTGCTTAACTTCTATCTATTTTGTGGATGTTTAAGTGGTTTGGTATACGTATACTGAAAGGTAGCGTGTACTGATTTCGTGTTATCCGATTAGTTTTCACAACCGTCACATGCATTGATTAAAGACAAAAGACTCTGAATGAAGTACTTAATGAAGTTAGGATCCCATGTTTTATTCTCATATACATAAATCGATTTTAATCCTCTTAGTTAGTTAATTCTTAGTTTAATAATTTGTTCTCTAGTTAATTTTAGATAATCAAACCCAAATTGTTAATTGTCTTAGCAGTGGATAAAAATCATACATTGTTGCATAGGTACATTAATTGAATTGAACACCTCATTAGATCTCTGTGGGAACGAACTTGACTTATTCGTATATTACTTGTGATCACGTGCGCTTGCGTGATTTTGTGCTAACATATATCACAAACACAACGTTAAATCACAACAACATCACTTATATGAGGTAGGGTTTGAAAACTTGCCTTGGTGTCTCGGTGATGTGGTAGAGGGGGCTTGAGAGTGTGCTCGTCGATCTATAACAAGATACACAATTCACAGTCAGTCCCCTAGAACCAATTAATGTGCTATAACTTAAGCACTAAAGTTCTATTAATGAAAATCAAATGTCTCGCTCTTGGTCACTTATAACCTCATGACATTCCGTAAACTCTTAAGTCAAAAGTTTGGGTGGAAATCTATTCTCAAAACCCAAGTACTTTACCATTGCTAACTCATTGTTTTTAACCATCCCCTTAAGGTTATTTCACTCGCGCAACCTTTGTTCCCACATTTTTATAAAATCACAAACTTATCTTTTTTAAAATGAAACCTTCTAGGTTTCTTTCCAAACAATCCATGCTAGTATCCATTTTAATATCTCGACCCAATTCCATTTTAAAGGGTTTGATCACAATCTCAAAGGTCATGCAATGAACTACTTAGTTATCCGAAACTGCTTTCACTAAAACGGATGTTTCTTCTAAACCGTAAATCGAAACGATACGATTCTTTCGCTAAAACAAACTATAAAACAGAGTCTACATGATCATGGTTTGAAAGCCTTATGGTTATGCCTTTAAGGTATTCGTGATCTCTGTCCAAACTTCCTAAGTGAAATCCGACATGCTAACAACGCTTAAACGTGATTCCCGTGTTTAAAACACTCTAATCAATTCACCAATCCATAACCAAGCAATCACAACTCAAGGATCTCATCTAAACCAAATTATTTCTGTCTAAACATGCTCATCACATCATTCATAAGTTCAACCATCATTCAATCCACTAAACATCATACTTATCATGCAAATCATCTCTACATCACGCTATCACTAATCATTCTCAATATAATAACTAATAACAAAGTATAAACACAAGTGTGAGTGTAACACCCCCATACCCGGGGTCGGAGATCTGGGTTGTCACGATCCCTTGTTCCGTAAAAACGCTTAATACTTGAACCATAAAACAATAAATCAGCACACATGGTGACCCCACCATCAATACACTCACGCTAGTTATGTCTCAGAAACGAACTTACAATAACAGTAGTCATATGATCCACAAATTAAAGTTATTACAACCCAAAAGTAAAATACTTGCAACCTACTACCAGTATGATTTCTATGTGAAACCATAAGGTAGCGCAAAAGTTTGTTCTTGTTCATTAATATACATAAGTGATACTTATAATTAAACCGGAGCAACAAGAGTTACACTCCGAACCAACTCAGTACTTCTACCTGATCAACTGTAACAACCATGCTACTGGCGGCCTGTATGTCCCTGACGCGCTTCCGAGCGGTACGACGAATCCTGGCCATCTACTCTAGCTGTTCTGTTTTGATATATATGTATAGAAAGAAAAGCAAGAGTGAGCACTCGGCCCAGAAATAATACAATACAGCATAAGCATATAAGTAAGCTTATATCATAAAGGAAAACCTTTAAAAACTTCATTCATATACAGAATGATATATTTATTCTCTTTTCGTCAAAACATACCATACAGTACGACTACTGTATGAGGAACATCATTACTCATTACTGTCACATTATCAGTAACTCAGCGCCTAGGCTTTTGTTACAATGTGCAGCTCAACTCCAATTGGAGGGAAGGGAATGTACTGGAACACCCGATACACGGTGATCAGTCGTTGTATCGTAACTTTTCTTTTCTACTAGTAGAAGGACGACTTCCTGTTCGGTTATCACCCTGACCGCATACGGGCCACTGTGCTAAGAGATCACTACCTCGGTGCCTATCTCGTCACGGGTAAGCCTTAGCACGCAAGAGATCACTACCTCGGGCCTATTTCGTCACCGGGTAAGCCTTGATAATTTTGGCACTACCCCGGCACCTATTTCATTTCCGTGTAGGCCTTTCCAATTCCCATGATGAAAAATATTAATGAAACGGAAATCGGAATTTAATTCCATTTTTCCCAAGTACAAATACTTGTCAAAACTTTGTAACCGTTCAGAATACCTTACTCCAAAGTAATTGAAAGGAGTAAGTCAAAGTGTGGGTTGACATTAGTCAACGAAACTACCGATGATTACTACATATTTTGAAATCATGACCAGGGAGTTTATTGAAATTTCAGAGTTCAGCGAGTTTGAAATACTCTACTTGAATGGGGGAACCATCCCCTTAGTTATAAGTATTCTAGAGGAACAGTGGAGGTAAAACTCTGTCCTCGAATTCTTGAACTAGATTCCCAGTTTTCGATGAGTTGGAAAATACTAACCGCATTTAATTACCTTTAACTATCTTAAGATAATAGTTGGGAATCTCTATTTTAATACCTTTTCTGAAAATCAGAATTTATATTTTTGTGTAAATAATAGAACCTTTAAGCATTTAATAAGGTTCTATGATTTTAAATCATATTTGGAATATTTAATAAATACCCAAATAATAAATATTAAATTATTATTCAATATAAAACCACCCAAGTGAATATTCAGAATAATATTCACTTAGTTAAATAATCTTCAAATAATAAGTATTGACTTATTATTCAATATAAACTACTTAAGTGAATATTCAAAATAATATTCACTTAATTAAATAATATTCAAATAATAAATATTGAATTATTATTCAATATAAAACACTTAAGTGAATATTCAAAATAATATTCACTTAATTAAATAATATTCAAATAATATATATTATAATATTATTTAAATATCTCACCTTAAATATCCAATTATATAGATATTGGAATATTTAATATACCCTTAAAGTATAACCGTCCCTGGATCCTTCCAGCTTTTGACAGTAGTTTAAAACAAAATAATAATTTGACTCCCGGTCTAAGTTTTAAAACCATCGTACAAGTACTCTATACTTAGAGTCTTTAACCTTTAACCTTGGTTTATATCTAGTACTTATCTAGTATATAAACCTTATACAGCTTTTTATAAAAAAACGAAAACAGTTTATAAGTCATTTCACAGCATTAAAGCAGCATATATAGTAATACCACAACATATATCACAACAGCATCATTATATGGTGTAGGGTTTGAAAACTTGCCTTGGGGTCTTGGTGGTGTGGTAGTGGGGGCTTGAGAGTGTGCGCGTCGATCTATAACAAGATACATAATTCACAGTCAGTCCCCTTGAACCATTTAATGTGCTATAACTCAAGCACTACAGTTCTACCAATGAAAATTAAACGTCTCGCTCTTGGTCATCTATAACCTCGTGACATTCCGTAAACTTCTAAGTCAAAAGCTTGGGTGAAAACCATTCACAAATCCCAAGTTCTTTTACTTTACCATTTCCTTGTTTTAAACCATCCCCTTAAGGGTATTTCACTCGCGCAACCTCCGTTCGCGTATTTTTATAAAATCACCAACTCATCTTTTTAACTCGAACCCTTTTAGGCTTCCTTTACTAATTATACATACTAGTATCCATTTTAATATCTCAATCCAACTCCAATTTTAAAGGGCTTGATCCCTATCTCAAAGTTCATACAATGAACTATCTAGTTACGCGAAACCGCTTTTACTAAAACGGGCGTTTCTCTTAAACCGTAAATCAAAACGATACGATTCTTTCGCTAAAATAATCTAGGAAACAGAGCCTACATGCTCATGGTCAGAAACCTCAAGTTTATGCCCTGTTTTGCAATCATAGTTTCTGTCTAAACTACCTAAGTAAAATCCGACATGGTAACGGCGCTTATGCGTACTTCCCGTGTTTTTAAACACTCAATCCAATCTACAATCAACCATCAACCAACCACCAATAAAACTCAAGCTTATATTACCATTTTTCTGTCCAAACAAGGTCACACTCTAATTCACAATTTCATCCACAAATCAACCATCAAACATGCTTAAAATCATGCATACATGCTTTATTCTAACATAGTTTCAATCAAACACTTCTAACTTACTAGATCAAGCAAAAATCTTAAAAAGAAAGAAGTTTGTACCTTCCTTGGATCTTAAAAAAGGCTATATATGGGTGATATATCCTTCCTTGCTCCTTAACTATGTTAATCAAACCTAAAATCATCAAAACAAAACAAGATTCTATGAGGTTACTATTCACATCACTATTCATCATCATCTTTGCATCCATTTTTGACCAAGCTATCATACATGGATGAGGCTAAGATTAGAGATCTACCTTGGATATTGGAAGGGGGTGATTTAGAGCCCAAGATCAAGAATTATGGTTGAGTGGAAGTTGGAGCAAAATATTTAAGCCCTTGGAGATGAAGAAATAGCCGAATGTTCTTGTTCTTCAAGATGCATCACTTTTGATTTTGTTTTGTTTTGTTTTATTTCCTTTTTGTTTTGTCTAATTAACCTTAATACTTTTGCCATTTAATTGTGTGGCTAATAACAAGTTTTGTCACCAATGACAAGGCCAATTTGGATGTGTGGTGGTGGTGAAAGTGGTGACAAGGTGGTGATTCATCACCTTGTCATCACTTTGTCATGCTTATGTCATTTCCTTGCATCATGCTTATGTCACCCTTTGCATCCTCAATCCTCTTATATATTGCACTTGATGATCTCATATAACACTCCTCCTTTGGTTAGGGTTTAATCCAAAATTTATTACGCTTTTGTTTCGCGATAGCTTCAAGTGGTTTTAAAGACGTTTCTCTGTACCAAAGCTAGGGTACTTCCTTTATTCTTCCATTACCTTTGTCTAATATATAAACTTAGATTTCTCACCTTGGTTTAAGATATGATCATGGATTTCTCATTCCACATACTTTCTTAAAACGATCAAATCAATACATCCTTAACTGTCCAGTGAATAGTGATTTAAAACTCGGATGGGAATCTTCTGATTCTGATCGCGTTTACATTCTTTTATTCTTCCTATACATCAATAATATCACTTCGAAACATTCATTCCATGTCACCTACATAGGGTGGTCTGAAAAACTTTTAATCAGCAAATTTACTATTCATCAGTGGAAAATTTACTATTCATCAAGGTTTTAATTATTACAAAAATTTGGGATATTACAGTGAGAGGGTTTATACCTTCTTTGGTACTTAATATAGCCTAGCAATGGTTAGTATGCCCTTCCTTGTGAAGGGTTTCGAGCACATAAACGTAACGGAAAACGTAAAAATAAATCAAAATTCGAAACCCATCCGCAGGATCCATGCGAAAACAAAAGATTTAATTTGGAGATTAAGAACAAATACCTTAAGAAGCTTTAACAGTTCATTAATGGAAGATTAATGGATATCCAAAGCTTGTTCAATCACCATGTATCCCGCTCTCGCGATCTACACTCTACGTTATCCACACGAACGTTTTTCTTGAAGGATTGATGTGTACTAGCACCCGAAAACTACTTCTTTCTCTCTCTCTTTTCTTGCTCTCATAAGCGGCTAGGGTTTTAATGTAAAAACGTTTTTCATCATTAAAATCAGCCCTCTTTTAGAGTTTATATAGAGAGGAAAATAGTTTTCTAATTATAATCCAATTATAATAAAATACTAATCCGAAATTCCAATTTATTATTTAATTAAGTCGCACTTAATTAATTAATAATTAATTTCAGAACTAGTTTAAGTAATTCCATTTTCTATTTAAATAATTAATCAAGTCATACTTAATTAATATTATAAATAGAATAAATTACTTATTTAAATTTAAATTCATAATTTAAATTATTTCTCCTTCAAGCGTTCTTTGTGTGTGACCCTGTAGGTTATTATTACGTTGGTAACAATTTTAATAACTAATTAATATTGTAAACAATGAGCGGCATCTAGTAATACATCATTGCCACCGAAGTAATAATAATTAAATCGGTGATTCGATTAAGCCTTTCGTGAATAATGTTCCAGGTAATATAATCCCTTTAACCTTAATATTATAGATTAAACTCGAGGCATGTAATGTGTCATCCTCTTAATAATTTAATCTTAGTTTTCTTGATCGATGAGTAGACTAATAAATCAAATCAACATTTGAGCACGGCCGTGCATTTCTTAGTCTCACTCAAACAAGAGGCCAATAATATCGCTCCTAAAATTAGGAGGGTTAAATCCCATCTAGATCATTCATATTTCTCATACGATTCATAATATACCCAATGTCCACTTTTATCATCACTCGGTCAAAGGTAACTTTTAATGTAATCAAAGTATATTAATTCTCGTATAAAAATATAATGATTTCAGGTCTAAGGATCATTACACCATTATCACAGTGAGAATTACTTATGACACTTTTAACATGTGTAATCTCATGGCGGGTCAATCCAGTGCCATATACTCTTACATGCACCTATGTTTTGACTTTAGTATCACCATACCTATGACCAATGAGATGTGGTCATCAATCAACAAACATACTAGTCTCTGTGCATTATTATTGTCCTTAAATAATAACACTCGACTAGGGATATTTAGAAATAAAGATACTATTCATATAATCTCTTTTTTAAGTCACATACTTAAAGATATTGAATACGTATCATAATTCCAAGGACATTTATTATGCTAACATTTATAACGCAGTAAATAAAGACATAATAAACTAATAATAATAATCAATAAAACATAATTTATAATAATAAAATGTTTTCTTTAAAACATAAAAGTATTGTCTCTAGAGCACTAATACTAACAATCTCCCACTTGCACTAGAGCCAATATCCCATGTACCCAATACATTTGGAACTTGTGTGACTTACATGCTTCTGCTGCGACAAAGCCTTAGTCAGTGGTTCTGCAATATTATCAATAGTATGCACTTTACATATAAGTATATCTCCTTGATCATTAATCTCATTAATAAGGTGATATCGCCTTAGTAAATTCCCAAAACATCATCTTTGGTTACTTCACTAGTATCAATATACTAAGCCTCGATTGTAGAATCATTTACGGTTCTTGCTATGAACTATTCTAGCTTACAACACATCTATTTAGACAAAACACAAATCCAGACTAAGACACAAAAACCGTCATGTCTGTCTAGAAACTAACATCCGTGTAACATTTTACATCCAGCTTCTCATCTCCTCCATATACCAAGAATGAGTCTTTAGTCCTCTTCAGGAACTTAAGAATATTCTTGATTCCAATCAAGTGACCATCACTTGGATTAGACTGGTACCTGCTCGTCATGCATAAAGCATATGAGACATCATGACGAGTACATATCATCACATACATTATGAAACCAATTTCCGAAGCATATAGAACTATACTAATGTGGTCCATATCATCCAATGATTTTAGACCATTTATTTTGAGATCACTATCTCATAGACATGGGAACATTTCCCTTTTAGCCTCTTTGCATCCCTAATTGGTGCAATACATTGTCAATGTATTTACTCTGACTTAAGCCGAATAATCTTCGTGATCTATCTCTATAGATCCTGATCCCTAAGATATAGGACACATCTCCTAAGTCTTTCATCAAGAAACTATTTCTTTACCAAGTCTTAACAGTCTGTTGAGAAAGTATGTCATTCCTTATTTATAATATATCATCTACATATGATACTAGGAATGCCACATGGCTCCCACTAACCTTCTTGTAAACACACGGTTCATCTTCATTTTGAATAGAGCCAAACTATTTGACTGTTTCATCAAAAACATATATTCCATCTCCTCGAGGCTTACTTTAATCCATAAATGGATCGACTTATCTTATAAATTATTCTAGCAAACTTGGATCAATATAACCTTCAGGTAGTGTCATGTACACAACCTTTTCAACGCTCCCATTCCAGAAAGTAGTCTTGACATCCATTTGCCAGATTTCGTAGTCATAGTAAGCAAGCAAAATCCCGATGGACTTGACCATTGCCACTGGTGAGAAAGTTTCATCATAGTCAATACCATGAATTTACTTGAAACCTTTTGCCACCAGTCGTGCCTTATAGGTCTGTACATTACTATCCATGTCAGTTTTCTTCTTGAAAACGCACTTGCACCTTATAGGTTTTACCCCTATAGGTGGATCAACCAAAGTCCATACTTGGTTTTTCATACATGGAATCCATCTTAGATTTCATGGCCTCCTGCCAACTTTTAGCTCTTGGAATTTTCATAGCGTCTTGGTGGGTAAGAGGCTCATTATCATTATTCACAAGCATTACATCACCATCCTGAGTCAAGAGAAATTCATAATATCTCTCGGACTCATGGTGAATCCTACCAGACCTACGAACAACCTGTGTTTCTTGAGCAGTATTGTCATTAACATTTTCTTGCACATTCTGCTCTTGTTCCAACTTCGGTTCAAGGTTATCTCGTGGTTCTCGATCCTCATCGAGATCTATTTTCCTCCCAGTATTTCTTTTAGAAAGAAATTCTCTCTCAAGAAATACAGCAGTCCGAGCAACAAACACTTTGTTCTCTGGAGGATTAAAGAAGTAAGACCCTTTTTGTTTTAATTTGGTATCCCACAAAATTACATTTATCTGATTTTGGTCCTAGGTTGTCATAGGTTAAACATTTCACAAACGCTTTGCATCCCCTAATTTTCATAAATGACATGCTATAACTTTTCTTAGTCCACATCTTATATGGTGTCTCCTGAACCATTTTAGTAGGAACACGGTTTAGTGTATATGCACTTGTCTCTAGGGTATAACCCCATAAACTTATTGGAAGATCCTCTTGACTCATCATCCATCGCACTATGTCCAACAAAGTGTGATTTTAGTTCTTAGAAACCCCTTCTTTGAACCTTTTCTACTTCAGCTTAATATTATTTGAACTTTTCAAAAGATTCGAATTTGTTCTTCAAAAGATATCCATATTCGTATCTACTGAAATCATCAGTAACCGCTATAAAGTAGTAAAACCTACCTTCTGCCATCGTACGTATATGACCACATACATCACCATGTATAAGTCATAATCGTTCGATGACCCTTTCACCATTTCTAGTAAAAGGGGCCTTTTGTCTTTTTACCAAATAAACCAAGATTCACATTCTTTGTATGATTCATAATCAAACTTATCCAATCATCCATCAATATGTAAATTGGAAATGCATTTCTTATAATATGGCCTTAATTACAGTGCCAAAGGTAATGTTTGATTTGAGTCATTTTAGAACATATAAATTGTTAACTAATTGTGCAACATCATTAACCTTTTCATTGAAATGTAATAAACAACAATTGTTATATATCCAATTAAAATGAAAAACCTTTCTTGTCCATACAAGAAATCAATATAATGTCTCTACTCTTAGAGGCATGTAGTTACAATTATCAAGTTCTAAACTTAGCCTTATAGGCAGAATTAAGTAACGAGTTAGTTTAACTAGAGCAACAACTTTTGCTCCAATTCTAACCCGAAACCTGAAGCTTGACCCTCACCGGTCTTCTTCTTAGATCTTCCAAATAAGCATGACAGTTTAACTTCCAGTCTTTCGGTGTTCCACAGAAGCGACAATCGTCTTCTTTAATTAGCAACGCCTCCTTTAGGTGATAAAACCTCTTTGGGATTGGAGTTTAATATGGCTATAGAATTAGATCAAATCTTCTTCTTTCCATTCCATTTTCCTTTCCCATTCACATTCCTACATTCACCATCATTATGGGAGTAGTCCATGCATTTATCATGTTGCTTACAGCAGTTCTCAACGTGCTTCACAACTTAGTGGGTTGCTATGTCTATCTCATTTATTTCGTTGTTCACTAACTAATTGAGAATAGTTATTGTTCAAAGATTTGTATGATCAAATCATTCCGAGTCTCTAGACCAATCTTGAAACCCAAAATAAATAATAATCAAGGTACTCATTATACCCTATCATCTTTAGAACATCTGGTCCAACCGAATCTCACGTTCCCTATTTGTAGGTGTATGGTGTCTTGCTATTGTCAAATCCCTTTTGACGAGCCTTTTCCTCAAACATCTTTTAAGGTGCTCAAATATCTCATAAGCATCCATATGCTCATATTGTTTCTTAAGCTCAACACTCATAGTTGCAAGCATGAGACATGAAACATCAGCAGTCGAATCATCAATTTTCTTTCAATAGGCATTATGTTCGGCACATGTTACATTCTCAGCTAAAAGGTAAGGGAAGAATTTGACTAACATCGTGGTACCTGAGGACGATCCTCAAGCTCCTATATCAGTCGAGGAAATTTGTTCCTGTCAGCTTGTCCTTCTCAAGGACTGATCGCATAGAGAAGTTGTTTGTGTTATTTGTCATTTGATAGCTACAATATTAAAGTGCATAAAATTAATCTAGGTTGCAAATTTATTAATTATTATGTTTAAGTGATTATGGTATATCATTATATACCTCCCACTATTTTTATCAAATAAATAGCCCTAACTATTAATTCGTAAAGTATTTCTCTTAAATCTTTATAGTGAGCCAAGATCCATATTTCGTTATGCTTAAGGTCAGCTTTGGCTTTACTCCCAAAACATGATTTATTTAGGTAGACAACTCTTGTCAATTATATCATTTATAACTATTGGAAAGTTTGGTAGAACAATATTTGTTCACATTTATCTAATAAATCATACCAAGCTCCATGCCTCTAAGTTCACAATCCTATTGTGGTAACTTAGTTAAGTGTAACCCAATGGTCTAACAGTTAAGTATCACATTTACTTCATCGCGTCTTACCACGATAGATAGGAGTGCTTCACTTTGGCGAACCCACTCTTTCTCGATCTAGGTCTTGACGAGTGTTGCCCATTGGAAGGCATCTAATCGACTTAATATTTTAACTTTAGGGATTTTATTATTAAAACGACCATGATCCCATCATCAAGAGATTCCCAATTTTTCCTTGAACTAAGTACTTCAATTCAAAATTCATCAATGGTTTGATTTCCAGTCCAACGGAGGAGTCACACTGGTCTCACTTAAAACCCGCCTTCCTTACAAGCGCTGCTTGTATTTTTGTCAAAATCGCCCCATATCAAAAAACTTGAAAATTCATACTTATTTCCGTGTTTCATAAACACAGGAATCTCATGTTCGTTTTGTTCAATTTTAAAATCTTGAATCGTTACAGATTTTATCTTGTTTAGCAAACATGGCATGGGTGACGTATCTAATACATACATGTTTAATCTAATTAAAGCATGCATCATTATCTACGCATACATATCATCATCACATGCATCATATATGTAAAGTGCGTAAAGTAAACGTGTTTGGTTATGGCCCAACCTAAGTGATCTTTCCAAGCTAATGGAAAAATCAAGGTCAATCTATGGTGGTATCAAAATACAATACAATGTTACAAGTCTTCAAGCTTTAACTTGCCTCCTTGCTTGCCTCCTTGTAATGCTTCCTTGGTTCTCCATCTTGGATGTCTTCATATATATTACATAAATAAAACAACCTATCCTACTGAACTTACAAGTAGAACTCGAGTTACATTCGAGATTTAAACATTACAAGGAATAACGACATGCAAGTCGTATTTAGAAACCAAACCATTAAAACAAAACCACTATCTATGGGTCTTTAGGCCATAACCAATCACCATGCTCATATAACAATTAAGAACATCTCATATTGCATTAACATATCATACCATATCATATTTCTCATGATCCAATCATAGAAATCAAATAAAGTGTAAATCAGAAAATCAAAATCAGAATTCTAAAAACATTAAATCGCTGTTTACAGACAGTAAACGACGTCAAACGCCTTACAGACGAACGAGTGTCTTTGTCTGTTTTGTTCAGACGCCCGTTTCCCTTTCCGAAAAGGTATTTTTGGCGAAATTCTGACACAGTATGCAAATTTCACTAAATCTGCACATCGTATTCAGAAATCGTATCGAATACGATTCTCATAATTCGATTTAATATGTATCATATACATACAGCAATATACACAATCATCTCATGATTATCAAATCCTCATGAATATCATATATTCAAAAACATATACATACATATATAAATCAACACAAAAACATGGTAGATCGCAAATATGCATATATATCGAAAACTGTTAAACACACAACTGAATTAAAACGTTTTGCAAGTAGCTCTGACGCCATTGAAGGGTTTCGAGCACATAAACGCAACGGAAAACGTAAAAATAAATCAAAATTCGAAACTCATCCGCAGGATCCATGCGAAAACAAAAGATTTAATTCGGAGATTAAGAACAAATACCTTAAGAAGCTTTAACAGTTCATTAATGGAAGATTAATGGATATACAAAGCTTGTTCAATCACCATGTATCCCGCTCTCGCGATCTACACTCTACGTTATCCACACGAACGCTTTTCTTGAAGGATTGATGTGTACTAGCACCCGAAAACTGCTTCTTTCTCTCTCTCTTTTCTTGCTCTCATAAGCGGCTAGGGTTTTACTGTAAAAACGTTTTTCATCATTAAAATCAGCCCTCTTTTAGAGTTTATATAGAGAGGAAAATAGTTTTCTAATTATAATCCAATTATAATAAAATACTAATCCGAAATTCCAATTTATTATTTAATTAAGTCGCACTTAATTAATTAATAATTAATTTCACAACTAGTTTAAGTAATTCTATTTTATATTTAAATAATTAATCAAGTCATACTTAATTAATATTATAAATAGAATAAATTACTTATTTAAATTTAAATTCATAATTTAAATTATTTCTCCTTCAAGCGTTCTTTGTGTGTGACCCTGTAGGTTATTATTACGTTGGTAACAATTTTAATAACTAATTAAAATTGCAAACAATGAGCGGCATCTAGTAATACATCATTGCCACCCAAGTAATAATAATTAAATCGGTGATTCGATTAAGCCTTTCGTGGATAATGTTCCAGGTAACATAATCCCTTTAACCTTAATATTATAGATTAAACTCGAGGCATGTAATGTGTCATCCTCTTCATAATTTAATCTTAGTTTTCTTGATCGATGAGTAGACTAATAAATCAAATCAACATTTGAGCACGGCCGTGCATTTCTTAGTCTCACTCAAACAAGAGGCCAATAATATCGCTCCTAAAATTAGAAGGGTTAAATCTCATCTAGATCATTCATATTTCTCATATGATTCATAATATACCCAATGTCCACTTTTATCATAACCCGGTCAAAGGTAACTTTTAATGTAATCAAAGTATATTAATTCTCGTATAAAAATATAATGATTTCAGGTCTAAGGAACATTACACCATTATCACAGTGAGAATTACTTATGACACTTTTAACATGTGTAATCTCACGGCGGGTCAATCCAGTGTCATATACTCTTACATGCACCTATGTTTTGACTTTAGTATCACCATACCTATGACCAATGAGATGTGGTCATCAGTCAACAAACATACTAGTCTCTGTGCATTATTATTGTCCTTAAATAATAACACTCGACTAGGGATATTTAGGAATAAAGATACTATTCATATAATCTCTTTTTTAAGTCACATACTTAAAGATATCGAATACGTATCATAATTCCAAGGACATTTATTATGCTAACATTTATAACGCAGTAAATAAAGACATAATAAACTAATAATAATAATCAATAAAACATAATTTATAATAATAAAATGTTTTCTTTAAAACATAAAAGTATTGTCTCTAGAGCACTAATACTAACACCTTGATCCTTGATTATCCTTTACAAGCTTAAAACTTCAAGATCAAACAAGAAATTCAAACATTACTATTCATTTCTACTATTCATCATCAACTTTGATTCAACTTTTGAGCATGATAACAATCATGGATGAAGCTAAGATCAAGGATTTACCTTAGTCTATGGATGAGGGTGATTTAGAGCCCAAGAACTTGAATTATGGTTGAGTAGAACTTGTAGAAAATTTTCTTAACTTTATTGAAATGGAAAAGGGTTGAAAGTTTCATATAGGTGGATGCATCTTCTTTGTTTTTCTTTTCTTTTTTGCTTTTGTCTAATTAACACTTAATACATCCCTTTTAAATTGTGTGGCCATAAGTAGGTTTTGTCATCCAAGACACATGTCATTTAGCTTGTGGTTTGTGGTGAAAGTGGTGACAAGGTGGTGATTCATCACCTTGTCATCACCTTGTCACCCTCCTGCATCATGCTTCTGTCATAATTTGTGTCCTCAATCCTCTTATATGTTACACTTGACGATCTTATATGATACTTCTCCATTGGTTAGGGTTTAATCAATAATTCGTTACGCTTTTGTTTCGTGATAGTTTCAAGTGATTTTAAAAACGTTTTTCTGTACCAATGCTAGGAGATACCCCCTTGATATTCCCATTATGTTGGCTTAATATATGATCACATATTTCTCACCTTGGTTTAAGATATGATCATGGATTTCTCATTCTACATAATTTCTCAAAAAGATCAAATCAATACATCCTTGATTGTCCGATGAATAGTGATTAAAATTTCGAATGGGAATTTCCTCATTCTGATTGCGTTTACATTCTTTTATCCTTCCTATACATCAATAATATAACTTCGAAACATTCATTCCATGTCATCCACATAGTGTGGTCTAAAAAATATTTTCTTCAGCAAATTTACTATTCATCAGGGGCAAATTTACCATTCATCAGGATTTCAAATATTACAAAATTTTGGGATATTACAGTCTCCCCTACTAAAAAGGATTCCGTCCCGGAATCAAATCAAAATAGATGAGGGTTCTTTTCTAGCATTGTGCTCTCTAGTTCCCAATGGATTCTTCAACATTATGATTTTTCCACAAAACTCTTACCAGCTTTATAACCTTGTTCCTTAGCACTTGATCCTTGCGGTCAATGATCTCCACCGGTTGCTCTATATATGACAGGTCTGGTTGTATATCTACTTGCTCGTATTCCACCACGTGTCTGGCATCCGGATTGTACTTCCTTAACATGGACACATGGAACACGTTGTGAACTTGCTGCAGGTTTGGGGGCAAGGCTAGCTCGTAAGCTACTTCCCCGATGCGTCTCAAGATCTCGAACGGTCCAATATATCTGGGGCTTAATTTCCCTTTCTTTCCAAATCTCATCAATCCCTTCCATGGGGATACCTTTAACAGTGCCAGGTCTCCCACTTCATATTCCCTGTCTTTTCGGGCCAAGTCTGCATATTTCTTTTGTCTGTCTTGGGCTGCTACCAGCCGTCCTCTGATAAGGTCTATTGCTTCCTTAGTCCGTTGGACCATTTCGGGCCCGAGCATCTTTCGCTCTCCAACTTCATCCCAGTACAAGGGGGATCGACATCTTCTTCCATACAAGGCCTCATACGGGGGCATCCCGATGCTTGCATGAAAACTGTTGTTGTATGAAAACTCAATCAGGGGGAGGTGATCATCCCAATTTCCTTTGAAATCTATGGCACAAACTCTCAACATATCCTCTAATGTTTGGATAGTCCTTTCACTTTGCCCATCCGTCTGGGGATGGTAAGCGGTACTCATGTTTAGCTTGGTTCCTACACATTCCTGAAAGCTTCTCCAAAATCTGGAGTTAAATCTAGGGTCTCGATCGGACACGATGGCGACTAGAACTCCATGTCGCGCCATAATTTCTTTCATATACATATCCACTAGTCTATCAACAGTGTACCTCTCATTAATCGGAAGAAAGTGGGCTGACTTCGTCAACCGGTCTACGATTACCCATATGGCGTCGTGATTAGCTTTGGTTCGTGGCAATCCTACTACAAAGTCCATGGCTATATGTTCCCATTTCCATTCTGGAATCTCTAGGGGTCATAAGAGTCCATCGGGTCTCTTGTGTTCTGCTTTTACTCTTTGGCAGGTCAATCATTTGCTTACCCACTCTGTTACGTCCTTTTTCATGTTAGGCCACCAATAGTATTCCTTTAGATCCCTATACATCTTGGTACTTCCTGGGTGAATTGAATATCTTGAGCTTTGACTCTCATGTAAAATCTCATCTTTTAATTCCTGATCATTAGGAATCCAAATCCGGTAAGTATACCTCATGATTCCCTTATCATCCCTTTCAGTCCTTAATTCCTCTCCCGTCATTAGCTCTTTCCCTTCGCTCATCATGCGTTCTTGACTTAATTTGATCTTTTGCAGCAATTCTGATTGTAGTGCGATTTCAAATAATTTCTCCGTGCCATCTCCGGTTATTTTAATCTCAATCTCCATCTTTTCAAACTCTTGGATTAACTTCTCTAAGGAGGTTATCATTTTGAGTCTCTCTTTCCTGCTAAGGGCATCGGCCACCACGTTGGCCTTCCCTGGGTGGTAAAGGATCTCACAATCATAATCTTTGATTAATTCTAACCATCTCCTCTGTCTCATATTGAGCTCTTTCTGAGTGAAAATGTACTTATGGCTCTTATGGTCTGTGTAGATCTCGCACTTTTCTCCATATAAGTAATGCCTCCAAATCTTCAAGGCAAAAACTATTGCTTCTAGCTCCAAATCATGGGTAGGGTATCTGCTCTCATATTCTTTTAACTGCCTAACTGCCTGGAAGCATATGCAATCACCCTTTCGTGTTGCATAAGCACGCATCCTAACCCTTTGTGGGACGCGTCACTGTAGATCACGAAATTCCCCTTTCCGTCTGGCAGTGCCAGTACATGGGCATTAACTAGCCTCCTTTTCATTTCCTGAAAACTCTTCTCGCATTTCTCAATCCACTCAAACTTCTCAGTCTTTCGGATCAGTCGGGTCAGTGGGGCTGCTATTCTAGCAAAATCTTGCACAAATCTCCTATAATACCTGGCTAAGCCTACAAAACTTCTCACCTCAGTCAGGGTGGTTGGTCTCTCCCAGTTTGAAACGGCTTCTATCTTAGCAGGGTCAACCAGTACTCCTTCACTACTAACCACATGGCCTAGAAACTGTACTTCCCTTAGCCAAAACTCACACTTGGAAAACTTGGCATATAACCTTTCCTTTCTCAATGTCTCTAACACTATTCTCAAGTGTTCTACGTGTTCTTCCTTTGTCTTGGAGTAGACTAAAATATCATCAATAAAAACTATGACACATTTGTCCAAATATTGTTTGAAGACTCTATTCATTAGGTCCATGAAAGCTGCTGGGGCATTCGTCAGCCCAAACGACATTACCAAAAACTCATAGTGCCCATACCTAGTGCGAAATGCAGTCTTGGGTATATCTTCGGGTTTTATCTTTAACTGGTGATATCCAGTCCTTAGGTCAATCTTGGAGAAGTAAGCCGCATCTTTTAACTGGTCAAACAAATCATCAATCCTTGGCAAAGGATATCGGTTCTTAATGGTTAACTTGTTTAGTTCTCGATAGTCTATGCACAATCTCAAACTACCATCCTTCTTTTTCACAAACAGCACTGGTGTACCCCATGGTGACACACTGGGTCTTATCATTCCCTTATCTAGCAATTCCTGCAATTGAATGGCTAACTCTTTCATCTCTACTGGAGCTAACCGGTACGGGGCCTTCGAAACTGGCGTCGTCCCTAGAGCTAATTCTATAGCGAATTCTATCTCCCTATCGGGTGGTAATCCCGGAAGGTCTTCTGGAAATACGTCTTCAAATTCATTAACTATAGGAATATTTTGTAACTTAGGAACCTCTCGATTTGTATTTATCACATAGGCTAAGTAAGCCTCACACCCATGCCGCAACAACCTCTTGGTTTGGGCCATGGTTAAAAACTTACGGGTTTGTCGTTGTCCCTTGAACACGACCTCCCGTCCTTCAGACGTTTTGATCCAGATTTACTTTCTTTCACAATCAATCTGAGCACCATTTCTCGACAACCAATCCATTCCCATAATAACATCAAATTCCCCTAATTTAAATGGGAACAAGTCTACACGAAACTGTTGACCTTCTATCTCTAGACTACAGTCTAAGTGTATTTTATCAACTGGAATTACTTCCCGATTCGCTATCTCTACCTCTAATACTTCCTTTAATGGTTCCGCTCTAAGTCTTAACTGACTCGTGAAATCCCTCGAAATAAAAGACTTGGTAGCTCCTGAATCAAATAAAACATTTGCATTGACGGTGTTGAGTAGAAGGGTACCTGCTATCACATTTGTGTCCCTCACGGCATCTTTCACAGTCATGTTGAAAGTTCTAGCAGTCGGGGGCTTGTTAGAGGCGGCTCCACTGATTCTTGAGCCGGCGGGGTTTTCCATAAAGCAATCTCTTTTCAGGTGTCCTAATTTCCCACACTAAAAACACTTCTGATCGTTCAGAGGGCATGTTCCGGAGTTGTGCCCCGTCTTCTTGCACTTGAAGCAGATTACCGACTTTAAGGTGCACTCTCCCAGATGTTTTCTTCCGCAAGTCTTGCAGTCAGGTAGTGGGGGTCGGGGTTGATTAAAATGGGACACTCCAGTCTGTCTGCCGCCCTGGCTTAGATTCTTATTCTCAGTTTTCCTGAATCCGGAATTCCTTAAGGGTTGGGACCTGGTTCCTCCAAATGGCCTTGCTGGAAAACTCTTGTTTACAGAGCTTCCTCCTTAACTACCAAACTTTCTCTTCTTCTCCTCTCTTCCTTTCTGGCTCTGCTCATTACCAGATTCCACTATGGTCGCATTTTGCACTAGCGAGGCATAGTCTGTTATTTCCAACACATCTACTCTATTCTGAATCCATTGCTTTAGCCCTTGCCGAAACCTTCTTGACCTCTTCAAGTCAGTATTGACAAAATCTTGCACAAACCTAGACAACTCAGTAAACTTGGCTTCATATTCCGCCACGGTCATGTTATCCTGTTTTAGTTCCAAAAACTTTCTCTCCATTTGTGATTCCATGAATACATGAAAATACTTTTACAGAAATAAAGTAGTAAACCTTGCCCAGGTAATAATGACATATGTTTCTAGATTCCTTTTCGATTCCCACCAATAGTTAGCCTCTCCTTTCAGGAGGTAAGTAGCAAAGACGGTCTTTTGGGCTTCCTCAATACCTAGGATTTCAAAAGATTTTTCCATTTCCTTTAACCAAGCTCTTGCCTCAACAGGGTCATCAGATCCCTGAAATTCCGGGGGCCTAAGGGACTTAAAGGCCTTAAAAGCACTATGCCCCGCAGTATTGGGGCCTGGTGGTGGTGGCGGTGGGTGCTGGTTCAAATTCTGTCGGAGTAGGTGCATGAATTGGTCCATCAGGTTTCCACCGGGGACCTCCACATTCTGAGTACTTTCATACTCTTCCTCTTTGTAGTCCTGATCATCAAACTCATTATAATCATCATCCTCTCCGCTTCCTTCATACTCACCTTCCTCATAATTCTGTTCTTCCAACTCGTGGAAGTCTGGGTTTTCTTCCCCATTATGAAAGTTTTGCCTTACATCTCCCTGGTTAACACTGCCCTGAGCCGCAGGATTGGCAGGGCGTGCTCACGTTCCCATACGTCGAGGTGGCATTTTCCTGATGTTTTTAAACAAAAACTTTTATTAAAACCATGTGTTCTTTCAAAATAGGTGGATGGATCAGTTGAGTTCATTGGTGAAAATCCTGGAAATCATCATTTCACAAAGTATATATATATATATATATTCAAAATGGGGTTACAAAGTTTATATGTCAAAAACTAATAACTTGTAAAACAGTTGAAATAGCAGGGGATATCAACTTTAAGACTGGAAGCTTTTAAAGAAACTGAAATGCACGAATATATACATAAGTGACATAAAGTCACGAGATACTGAAAGTCAAAGTTCCAACAAAAGCGATCACATTGCTGGAATACATCATCCGTACAACTGTCAAAAGCTACGTACTACCAGTCAACTAGTCAACATCCACTAATGTCAGTCTGATCAGCCTATCTCTAACTCAGAAAGGATACTGCTATACATCGGAACCATCCCACAAAATTGGCACTACTAACGGCCATCTGAGATTATAGAACTAAGCTATCCATCATCTATCAAGGCTCCACCTCCGGGCGGGTCAGGCTCCTGACACGCGCCATGGCCTCTCTCCAAATCAACTCCGCGGTCCATCGGGATACCAATCCCTCAGCAACAACAGACACGCCTCTCATGCGGACCATAGCTCGTATCTCGATGCTAGAAATCTCACGTCTCATCTCCCTAGGAGTCATAAACCTCATCCTGTCCTGATAGGAACGACGGGTCTCTCTCTCTGCAACCAACTGTCTCCTCAGCTCATCAGCTCTAGCCTCTGCCGCTGCCAAGTCAGTGGTCAGTCGGCCAATCATCCAATCATGGATCACAGTAAGTACTCCAGTAGGTGAGGGAGGAGGTGTGTCTGGATCAGTCAGGGGCTGGTCCTCCTCATATCCCTCAGGGGCGAGGTCATTGTCATCATCTGATGATAACGGGCTCAGTGGGGGCACAGGAGGGGTAAGGGCTCTCACAGTAGGCAGAAGGTACATCCTGATGTCTCCTCGGCTAGTACTGTCCTCAGAAGTCTCATCGTCCTCCGTGGTAACTACATCAGGCACAACCTGACCCCTCTCAGTGGAATCATCATCCTCATTCGACTCTCCATCAATAGTGGGAGCAAGAGAAGTAGGAAAGTCTAACACAGTCATGGGGTCCTCTTCCGGATCCTCGTCCGGGTCCTCAGTATCCTCCTCGAGATCCTCATCTAGATCCTCCATGGGGTCGTCCTCAGCTACCAGCAGAGTATCGTCATGCTGGGTCTCGAAGTCATCATCCTCCTCGGCCGCAAACACCTATACAAACGAAAGCTAGGTTACTTACTGTGTAATAAAAGTTCCCTTGCGGGTTTTAACGGTTAGTGCTACATCCGGTAGCCCAACCATGAACTCGATGGGAGTTCTCCTTATTATTATAGTTGCATTTATTATTCCTAACGCCCTATCGTTTCTGAGATTAATAACTATACGCTCTGATACCATTTCTGTAACACCGCCAGATCCAGGGTCGGAGATCCAGGTTGTCACATTCCTTTATTTCGTACAAACACTTGATAATTGAATCATAATATAATAAATCAACACATATGGTGACCCCACCATCAATATACTCACGCCAGTTATGTCTCAGAAATGAATTTGCAAAAACAGTAGTCATATGATCCATAAATTAAAGTTATTACAACCCAAAAGTAAAATGCTTGCAACCTACTGCCAGTATGATCTCTATGTGAAACCAGAAAGGCAGCGCAAAAGTTTGTTCTTGTTCATTAATATACATATGTGATACTTATAAATAAACTGGGGCAACAAGAGTACACTCTGAACCAACTCAGTACTTCTACCTGAGGTGCTGCAACTGCCATCCTATGGGCAGTCTGCGTGGCCCAAACGCGCTTCCGAGCGGTATGACGAATCCTGGCCATCTACCCTAGCTGTTGTGTTGTGATATATATAAAAGAAAACAAGTGTGAGCAATAAGCCCAGCAATAACATAAAGCAGCATAAGCATATATATAAGCTTATATCATAAAGGAAAACCTTTAAAACTTCATTCATATATAGAATGATATGTTTACTTTTCTTTTCGTCAAAACATGTCATACAGTACAAATATTGTATGAGGTATAGTACTTTGTAAAAATATTATTAACAAGTATCCGTAACCGGTATTTAACCCAAGTTACCAAACATTTCCGAAATTCCAATCCTTGGAAAAACATGGGGAGTTGCACAGGGCTACGCACTGGTATGCGATGATCAGTCGTCATACCATAGATTCTCTACTAATAGATGGATAATCCCGAAGGTCATTACCCTAGCCGCATACGGGCTTTTAGGTTGGACCGGCGTCACTCGGCCTCTTACATCTTAGTAACCACATGGCGACATCAAGGCCACACAAGTGGACCCGCTCCCTGCCAACGGATTCCACTGGACTGGCGTCACCCAGTCTCTTATTACATTTCCACCTGGCGACATCAAGGCCAGAAAAAAAATAGTTTTTCTTTGCGGGACCGTGCGTTACTCGGCCACTTACGCGAAAATGTCGTTCCCCCAACTATCTTTAACTGGAACGGATATTAATCCAGTTCCCCAAGCATAAGCTTGTTGATAGGTTTTGTAAACATACCCTTACTTCCGGGTTATATCGGAAGTAAGTCATAATGTGGGTTGACCGTTGTCAACTGACCTCGATCCTCGAGTAAAACATTTCGAAATCACGACATGGGAGTTTGGTAAAATATCTTTAGTTCTGATAATTCAAAAACCCAAAATATAATCACTTTAAATGCAAGAGGCAAGTGAAATCATATATTCACTTCCTGGAATGGATTCCCAATTTCCTTTTTTTGATAAGTTCAAGACCATAATCATTATTCGAGATAAATAATTAAAGTAGTTGGGAACCCCTATTACAATCGAATAATTCTTTTTAAGATCAGAAAATATTTTTAATAAATATTGGAACCTTAAATAATATTTAAATAAGGTTCTATGATTTTTAAATCATATTTGGAATATTTAATAAATATCCAAATAATAAATATTGAATTATTATTCAATAATATTCCACTTAAGTGAATATTCAAAATAATCTTCACTTATTCAAATAAATATTCAAATAATATGTTTAATAATATTATTTAATACCTCACATTAAATTTCCAATAATATATATATATATATTGGAATATTTAATCAACATATATAAAATATAGCTGTCCTTGGACCCTCCAGTTTCTGACAGTATAATCAAGTCAAAATAGTACTTTAACTCCCGGTCTAATATTTTAAAATCATCGAACGACTGCTCTATACTTAGAGCCTTTAAAAACCTCGATTTATATCTAGTATTTACATAGCAGATAAACCTTATATCTTATACAGCTTTTTATCAAAAGTATAAACAGTTTATAAAACTTTTCACAGCATTAAAGCAGAATATATCACAAACACAACGTTAAATCACAACAGCATCACTTATATGAGGTAGGGTTTGGAAACTTGCCTTGGTGTCTCGGTGATGTGGTAGAGGGGGCTTGAGAGTGTGCTCGTCGATCTATAACAAGATACACAATTCACAGTCAGTCCCCTAGAACAATTTAATGTGCTATAACTTAAGCACTAAAGTTCTATTGATGAAAATCAAATGTCTCGCTCTTGGTCACTTATAACCTCATGACATTCCGTAAACTCTTAAGTCAAAATTTTGGGTGGAAATCTATTCTCAAAACCCAAGTACTTCACCATTGCTAACTCATTGTTTTTAACCATCCCCTTAAGGGTATTTCACTCGCGCAACCTTTGTTCCCACATTTTTATAAAATCACAAACTTATCTTTTTAACACGAAACCTTCTAGGTTTCTTTCCTAACAATCCATGCTAGTATCCATTTTAATATCTCGACCCAATTCCATTTTTAAAGGGCTTGATCACAATCTCAAAGTTCATGCAATGAACTACTTAGTTATCTGAAACCGCTTTCACTAAAACGGATGTTTCTTCTAAACCGTAAATCGAAACGATACGATTCTTTCGCTAAAACAAACTATAAAACAGAGTCTACATGATCATGGTCAGAAAGTCTTATGGTTATGCCTTTAAGGGATTCGTGATCTCTGTCCAAACTTCCAAAGTGAAATCCGACATGGTAACGACGCTTTAACGTGATTCCCGTGTTTAAACACTCTAATCAATTCACCAATCCATAACCAAGCAATCACAACTCAAGGATCTCATCTAAACCAACTTATTTCTGTCTAAACATGCTCATCACATCATTCATAAGTTCAACCATCATTCAATCCACTAAACATCATACTTATCATGCAAATCATCTCTACATCACACTATCACTAATCATTCTCAATATAATCACTAATAACAAAGTATAAACACAAGTATGAGAGGGTTTATACCTTCCTTGGTACGTAATATAGCCTAGCAATGGTTAGTATGCCCTTCCTTGATCCTTGATTATCCTTTACAAGCTTAAAACTTCAAGATCAAACAAGAAATTCAAACATTACTATTCATTTCTACTATTCATCATCAACTTTGATTCAACTTTTGAGCATGATAACAATCATGGATGAAGCTAAGATCAAGGATTTACCTTAGTCTATGGATGAGGGTGATTTAGAGCCCAAGAACTTGAATTATGGTTGAGTAGAACTTGTAGAAAATTTTCTTAACTTTGTTGAAATGGAAAAGGGCCGAAAGTTTCATGTAGTTGGATGCATCTTCTTTGATTTTCTTTTCTTTTTTGATTTTGTCTAATTAACACTTAATATATCCCTTTTTAATTGTGTGGCCATAAGTAGGTTTTGTCATCCAAGACACATGTCATTTAGCTTGTGGTTTGTGGTGAAAGTGATGACAAGGTGGTAATTCATCACCTTGTCATCACTTTGTCATCACTTTGTCATCACCTTGTCACCCTCCTGCATCATGCTTCTGTCATAATTTGTGTCCTCAATCCTCTTATATGTTACACTTGACGATCTTATATGATACTTCTTCCTTGGTTAGGGTTTAATCCATAATTCGTTACGCTTTTGTTTCGTGATAGTTTCAAGTGATTTTAAAAACGTTTCTCTGTACCAATGCTAGGAGATACTCCCTTCATCTTCCCATTACCTTGGCTTAATATATGATCACAGATTTCTCACCTTGGTTTAAGATATGATCATGGACTTCTCATTCTACATACTTTCTCAAAACGATCAAATCAATACATCCTTGATTGTCCGATGAATAGTGATTAAAATTTCGAATGGGAATCTCCTGATTCTGATTGCGTTTACATTCTTTTATTCTTCCTATACATCAATAATATAACTTCGAAACATTCATTCCATGTCATCCATATAGTGTGATCTGAAAAATATTTTCTTCAGCAAATTTACTATTCATCAGGGGCAAATTTACTATTCATTAGGGTTTCAAATATTACAAAATTTTGGGATATTACACCGACCCCGGGTCTGGGGTGTTACAGAAATGGCATCAGAGCTTTAGGTTACAGTCCTTAGAAACGATAGTAGGTCAAGAAGTATAACTCTAATAATAATTATTATTATTATTATTATTATTATTATTATTATTATTATTATTATTATTATTATAAGAAGAAGAAGAACTCTCGTCGAGTTCATTGTCCGGTTCTCGGATATAGCCTTAACCGTCTTAAGCCCATAAAGAGGGAACTTCTCCTTAGAATTTTTTTTCGGATTAGTAACATATTTTCCTTTGGATTGTAGATGGTCCCTGAGATACCTGACCCACAGGCATATGAGCGAGAGCACGATGAGGCGCTCCTGAGGATGGAGGATGACCCTACTGAGGAGCCAGAGGAGGACCACGTGGACGACCCCATGGAGGATTCGGAGGAGGATCCGGAGGAGGACCCCATAGAGGCCAGGCATATTTCCCCTACCCCCCTGACCGCTGGTATTGAGGATGAGCCCATAGACGATGACGTGGGTTGGAGAGATGTCCACATTCACCCACTCCCTACAGTGAGGTCCCCTTCACCCCCTATGCCCCCATGGAGCCCTTTACGTTCTGATGATGATTTCGAGGAGCTCACCCCGGAGCCAGATGAGGCTGACCCTTCCCCTGCCGACGATCCCGACACACCACCACCACCTCCCTTGCCAGTGGTACCCGATGCCTATCATGATTGGATTGTAGGTAGCTTGACCGCTGATTTGATTGCAGCAGATGCTAGAGTTGATGAGCTTAGGAGGCAGTTAGCTGAGGAGAGAGAGGCTCGCTACACGTCCCAAGGCGGGATGAGATTCTCCACCCCTAGAGAGGCTAGGAGGGCGATTACTGGGATTGAGCTGAGGAGCCGACTTAGGCTTAGGGAGTTGACTGTTGATGGGGATGGGATGATAGCCAGAGAGGATGCAGATTGGGTTCTGACAGGTGCTATGGCGAGGATGAGGGATCTGACTCGCCCTGCTGTTGAGCCATGATGGTTGTTGCGTAAAATATAGATGTGTAAGTGTCCACAATCGCAAACAAGTAATATAGTAGTAAATGCCAGATTTCATTCCTCAAGGACTGCAAATTTGTATTAATCACAAGTACAATCTCACAATTCAGTTATCGAACACAAGATTTGAGTTTTATTTTTATACTAACACTAATTAATTAATAAACTAAATTAACCAACTAAATTATAATAGAAAAGAGAGTTTTCAAATATGAGAATATAAGTCAGGATAATTACTTCCCCCTAACACATGAAAATCGGTAAAAGAGTCGCGTAGCACTATAACAAATCCACAGTTTACAAGCTAGAATTTAATGGTCATATGTTTCTCTCAAAATCACTATGGTATAATTTCTACCAAGAAAACTAACATATGTCTATGCCAATTTACTCCTCAGAATACAATTAAGCACAAATTCTCACAGCTATGCATGGTCACAATATATGTCTACATCGTAACGATATTATAATCAAAAGATATATAAGCATGCACCATTCAAGTTTTATGTCAATTAACTATAACTCTCTCGATATTATAACTAACTCATTAATCCACTAAAGTTGATCAAACAATAGCAAGTATTAGCATGAAAAACACTTGAATGAATAAACCGTATGACTGCATACAATACTCTTTAACAAAACACCAATAATCTCATGTTAGGGTTCCATAAAAATCCCAACTTTATACAATTAGTTCATAATCAGAGTATCAATATGATCCCAAGATAACCAACACATGTTCATAAGAAGAGATATAAAAAGATAAGAGAAAACAAAGCCAATTGAATGTCTTCAATGACTGAATTTTTCTTCGTTGATGGCTTCTCCTCCTCCCTTGTGCGGTTTCTTCTCTCTTGCGTTCTCTCTCTGTATTAGGTCTGATCTAAATCTAATAATATCTCTAATATAAAAGTATTTTTAATTATTTAATACAAATACAAGGAAATTTCCCAAACAGAATTGAATTCTAGTAATAGAAATTCATAGTTGACTGTTGGGCTCTGTTTCTGGACTGAATAGGCTGGATTTTAATATCAAGGTCCTTCAAAAATAAATCTCTTCTCATAAGATTTCTGTGGGCTGTTGAATCGTCTGAATCAGACTTATACAACTCCAGTTATGGCCCAAACAGTGTGTACTGCGCAAGTGGGTCATCAAATCCGAATTTTAATCAAATTAATCTTCAACTCTTGCTATTTAAACTCCAAGCCTTCCTTTATTAAAACTTGTTAAGTCCAAAGTATCGTAGACGGGGGGTTGAATAAGATACTCACAAATTATTTAATTTCGTTCGCGGATAATTCTTTCAGTTCTAATACGAAATCAAATGCACCAAATCAAAACATGAGTCGGGGAATATATCGTTTTATAAATATAAACCGCGAGGGATGCTACAATTCTAATCCGTAGGATTAGCTTCAATGAGTTCAGGTAAATGTAATCAATACAAACTATAGAAATTAA
Organism: Heracleum sosnowskyi; assembly: GCA_030848705.1. Taxonomy (NCBI): domain Eukaryota; kingdom Viridiplantae; phylum Streptophyta; class Magnoliopsida; order Apiales; family Apiaceae; genus Heracleum; species Heracleum sosnowskyi. The sequence continues at coordinate 37,469,043 of CM061238.1, forward strand.
GGCAACATAAATTCTCTTCTGTCAAATGTTCTTGAGCTTTAAATTCTTCTGTCTCTTTTGATCAACTGTAAACCGACTGAGGAAGACACTGCCTTAACTCATGTAATTGTAGTCTTCTTTTGAAAAACTATCGAGCCATTTGTGGAATAATCCTGGCCGTCCAATTCTTCAATCAACCTGACAAAGTACTACAAATCTCACCTGCTCCTCATATTAAAAACTATCGAAGGAATTAATTAATTCTTCCTTCGATAGATTTTAAATAAAATCTATAATCTATCGAATGAAGAATTACTTCTTCGATGGTTTTTCATCCAAATCCACTTGATCAATTTCGATAGTTTTTCTTAAAAGAAAACTATCGAATGTTTTCCTTATGCAGTTTGACCCTTGAAGATTCACTCATTTTACAGCAAGTATATTGTACTTCCATTTAAACCTAAACATACCTTGTAATATTCTTTTCACTTTAAGGATGTTTCAGATTTAGACTTAAATCAACTTCTTCCGAGACGATAAACATCTTGATCTTTAGGTGCTGACAACTGATGCAACTGGTCTGGTTCACAGATGACTAACACTCGATCAATACTTCCATGTCTTCAATTCAATGTTGTTGATAAGTCCTTTGTCGTTCTGGTTGCTTCAATTAAATCACTGGAATCCTATGGTACTAACTCTTAATCATTCAAATACTTCTGTAGTCTTGAAAGTTTTGTTTCTTTATTTGTCACAGAGGCTTGAACATATTAATGAACTGCTTTCCGTGACCTGTTTACGGACTTCAAGAATACATACCATATTTTGATTTTTTGAGTTTACCTTTTCTTCTTTACTTCTGGATTCTTGTGCTTCTGTTAATATTATTGTTTGTCTTGTCCTTTGTTGAGTTGTAGTTATCTTTGTTACATCTTATGTTACATTATGCTTTACAATCTCCCCCTATTTGATTGTTAGAGTTCGACAAGCAAATACCTCGAGGATAACTCAACTAACTAAGGAAACATGAAACTAATTAAAGTAAGACAGATTAATAATATTAAATGCATTCTGGATTAAATATATACATTTCCAGATTTCAAAATTCAAAGAACATTAAAACTTTTTACAATATCGTTGCTCCTCTAGTCTGAGCAGATTGTTCTTGTGTTCTTTGCTTTAATTCTTCAGTCCATCTCAATCTCACCTTCTTCAACTACTGGATTGGAGTTAGCAGCTTGATAATCAATCATGGATGAATAGTGCAGTGGTTCTCCGGGTTTAAGGATTGCTCATTTGACGTGTCTTCCGATATACTCAACCTCTTGACCCACTCCAGCCCACAACCATGCAATATTAACATCTTTCTTGTTTAGCTTTGGCATGTTTGGCAGTCTGGGATGCACTTCCAATCCTTTCTCCACTCTTTTCCTATAATAGGGAACATTCTCCATCAGATATCTTCTTAGAGTGTCTGCTTCTTTATCCTTCTCCGTAGATGTGAATCCAGTGGATCTAAGATACTTCTCAACTCATATCAGATAGTTATTTGGGTAATCTTTCAGTTTGTCCTCCGTCAGATAGCAGATTCTGAACAAGTCATTCGTCATGAATCGCACCATAGGAGGATCTTCAGTAATCTTTGGACTGACCTTCATCAAGATTTCCTTAACATGCTCACGGAGCAGTTCATTTAGCTTTATGGTTCTCTGGATCTTGATGAGCATCACCTGCAGTTCTGTATATGTTCTCTGTTCCAAAACCTAGTTGAAATCACAAATTTACCTTTGTCAATAAAATTGATCAATATGTTCCAGGCACCATTTACTTTAACCCCAGCTTTCAGAAAGATCAGAGAATGTCTCAATGCAGTGAGGTAAGTATCATTTTCTTGATTTGCACTCCTTATATCTTGAATAATAACTTCTAAACCATCTTCAACTCCGCAGAAAGTGTTGTAAGCTACCTCCCATTATTTTCCTTGTTTCTGTGCCAAATCAATCATTTTCTTCTTCCTTGCTTCACTATAAATCTTGAATCTTTTTAGCTTCTCACTCCTTAGAACTGCTTTGTGAGTTTCCTTCTCAGCTTGCCTGACATCTCTTTCTGCTTTTTCAGCTTTCAATCTTTCCAAGGCAGCTTCTTGTTCAAGTGATAGAGGATTTGCTTCTTCCATATCATCATCCAAGATAGGATGTTCTATTGGCTCTGGATAATACGGTTCATGCTCTTCCTGTTGTTGCTCATGCATGACCTCAAATCCCTCTTCACTTTCTTCTTCCCCCTTAGTTGAGGAATCCTCCATGAAGTAATCATCAGCATGATAGGTTGATGAAGGACCAGGTTGTTGGTTTCTCAACATATTCCAGATCGATTCTATAGCGCCAGTTTGGTTCTCCATGAATAAAGCAATGTCTTTGTTCATTTCCTGCACAGAAGCAATCTTTAGGTCAATGTCATTTAGTCTTGAGTTGGTATTCTGCTCGATTCTATCCAATCTCTTGTTGAGGCGAGACTCCACTCTTGACAGCGTATTCATTGCATCCTTGACCCTTGCTTGACCATCCCGGATAACCAGAACATCTTCAGATAAAGCTTCTTGTCCTTGTTGTAAGACATGCACTTCATTCACAAAACCATCTCTCAATTCCTTGACGTCTACTCTCAATTCGACCAGTTCCTCCATAGCTTCCTTCTTCAGGGAGTCCACTGCCTGTTTAGTACCTGTTATAGTGCCAGATGCACTACCTAAGACTCTGTAGGTTCTTCTGGAATCAAATGCAGCCAAGTCAATCTTCTGTTGAATAGTAGTTAAAGAAGCATAAACTGGACCGGAGGAGATCCCTTGGTCAAAGGAAGGTCGCAGTGGGACTTCGAATAGTGGATTTCCTTGACGATCATGAATTTTCATTTCCTTGAGAGTGGATTGAACATGTAGCTCTCTGTCTGTAGGCATTAGCAAATCATCTATGTTTGTTAGGGTTTGGGTGTTACTCCTCACATTTTGCTCTAGGTGTTCACTCAATGTTTCTGTTGGTGTATCACTCATTTTTCCTTTCCCACTCAGGCCAGGTGATAGTGTTTTTGTTTCACTCATTCTCGTCTTGCTTTGTGTACCTGCATCAAAAATCACCGTAGCCATCCTTAAGGAGGTCACCGGTGGTGCAATGGGGCTTCACAAGTCCCCGTCCTTGGATAAACCAAGTTACTGATCATCCTTAGATGATGTATCCTTTGTAGGATCTAGAGTTTGAATCTCTAGGAGGCTAGAATCAGGCTCTATTAACAGCAGAGATCCTGAAACTTCCTCTAAAGTCTGTGAAGACTTTTCCTCAGTTAACTCCTCAATTAAAATTGATTCATTGTCACCGAGTTGCCGATCTGCACCTACGTCAGACCCTATACCCGCAGGATCCAGAAATGTTCCATCTGGGGAGCTAGATAATGACCCTTGAAATTGTGCATTTAGGTCAAAACCTTATCTCGATGTCTGTGAAGACTCTTGGTTCAATTCAGAACCTTCAACCAGTGATCCTGACCGTAATATGGTCGGAACACCAGTTGCTTCCGTCAATTCTTCCTTATTTGATTGAGCTATTGGTTCAGATATTGCTTTGGTAAGTGTTGCCCAATCAACATCAGAAAAATCAGTAAAGGGCTCTTTGGATGATTGAAATGAAGTTTCAACAGTTACCTCGTTTTCTATTCTTCTCCTTTTAGAGGAAGGCAGAGCTGTTGTTGAAGGGTGTATCTCCTTATGTGGTGCTTCTAAGGCACTATCTCCCTCTACACTCATGGATGTCTGAATGTTTAGTATAGTAGGGGTAGGAGCTTCGGTTACTGTTTCATTTGGCTCGTCCAAAGGCTCTATGACCGTGGTTAGAGATTGTGGGTTTGCAACCTCTTGGTCAGGAATGGCCACTGAGGGCTCTGGATCAACATCCATAGGTTCAGGTTGTGGAGCCACAATAGGTTTAGGAATATTACCTTCATTTACCTGTTCCCCTGGGGGTAGAAGTGGTAGGGGTACCGTTCTAAGATATTCAGTGAGAATAGTAGGCACCCCTGGAAGATGGTTCTTCCTGATAAGAGCCATTATAACATTGCTCTTCATCTTCATACAATCCATGGTCTCATCACCTTCGAAGATGTCTCGTTCTTCAGCTGTAAGCTCATCATTAAGATTTAGTTGTAGGAACCTTGGATAGAAACAAAGCACGTCATCTATGCCTGTCCTTTCATCGAGTGGTCCCATGCACAGAATCATTTGATTAATCACAAGCCTTCCAATGTTTATATGCCTATTGTTAGCAATGGCAAACCCTAGTTTCTGAAGAAACAAAGGAATACCATGCAGATTTGTAAGCTTGGCAGTAAAAATATGGATTAAGGTGTGAAAGAAGAAATTCCATGGCTTTGTCAGGTAAAGCTTTAAAAACTCTCCCACAAAGAAGTTAGGTTGTTGACTTCTAATGAGAGTGAAGAAAGCATGTATTTCTTCAGTATTGGGATCAGGAACAAGGTTTTCTGTAGGAAAATGTAAGATTCTGTTTAAATCATGTTCCGTCACCCTTATTGTTCTGCCCCCTGGCACAACAAAACTGAAAGAAGATATATTATTCTCCGATGTGTCAGTGGCTGTTGTGTAAAGTGCAGTCAATTGATCAATACAAAGGACCGCAGGAGTACTTAGTGCATAAGCCACTAAAGAACGTGTATTCAAAAATTGAGCCCATGCACGAAACTATAAGTTCGCAATGTATTGCACATTCTAAAAAGAGACATGATTAGTTTTGGTAACAATAAATTCTCCGGCCATTATATTTTCAAAGAATTCCAGAAAATTTAAATTAATACCAAAACTATTTTAATTAATTATTTCTAATTAATCAAATTTTAAAATAACCCCTTTTCCTAAATTCACAAACTCGAACATCTTGATTTCAGAACCCTAATTGTTAACTTTCGTATTTTTTACATAAAACACAAAGAAATTAACTGATTAACAATTAATTCCCATGGATGAACACTATTAACAAAAACTAAGATCCAGAAGTGTCACTTTCGATGGTTTCTTTCAAAACCAAGAACAGGAAATCCAAATTAATCACAAACACACAATAGTTTCACTGTAGAATGAATTTACTGTGGTAAATAATCAATTTTGACGGTGAAAAACTTGAGAATATGTCGAAGTATGAGTTCTTGTTTGTGTATGTATCTGTAAGTATATAAAAACCTGTGACGCCCCCAAATCCGGGGTCAGGGAATTTGGTCGTCATGCTAAAATCTCAATTTAAAACAACCTGCTAAATATAAAACCAAAACAAATATAACATCTACGACCCCAACTCTACCAAGAATATTTAAAGGTTATAGTGCTAGAAACACGAATCCAAAATTTTACAAAGTTTAACTTCCTTTTACAACAATCTCTATGCATATATCCTATAACACTAGTATAACTTCGATGTGAAGTATACCAGGCCAAACTAATTATATACATAATAGTATTTACTAGAAATCAACTTTATACAATAACCTGACACTAGATCCAAATGCTCTGCATCAACTCGTCTTCCCAACGTCATCTTGACTCTTCTCGATCCACAGTTATGCAATTAAATACTGTCAATCTACCTTTCACTGGAGGGTTAAAAAGGTGAAACAAGCAAGAGTGAGCAAAAGGCTCAGCAAGTATATATAAAAACTACACAAGATGAGATAATGATGCAACAATAGCAATATGTATAACAATGAACTCAGCTAGCCAAGAAAATGGCAATAAATGAAAGAATTAACTTAACTGGCAAAATGAACAATACTAATAATCAACATCAAACTGTAAGTTAGAATTGGATTTTTTTACTGTGACGCAACGAGTTAAGGTGGATGATCAGTCACACCAAAACTCCGGACCATACCCTACGGTATGTCCAAATAGTGAACTGGATCCAAGGCCACTTTGGCCTACATAATACTGATACTCTGACTGGCGTCGGCAGTCCTTCAAACATTTCATTTTAATTAAAAACTTCCAATTCCAGCTTAATACTGGGAGTTAGGTGTCGGAACAATCGACCACCTAATCAATTCAACTAAATAACTTCAACTGTCTGATTTAAATTCATCAACTAGATTAGGGTAGGATAAATGAATACGAATGAGATTTCCAATCACAAGGTATCAAGGATTAAATCTGACAAATATAAGATGCTGCAAGAAACTGGTTATGGAATGAAATAGGATTATCAAGTTAAGCAATGGGGTATTTCAATTTCAGGATAATAATGGAAACTGGTTATGAACAACAATTAAATAGGAAACAAGAACCTTGCTTCAAAAGAATACGAGTTGAGTAAACTTGCCTTTGGTCCTTAGCTATTACGTAAATCCGAAGTAATATGATTCTCATCTTCTTCTATTTTATGTCATCACCATTCCTATTCTGATAACTCTTGGTTCCAGCGCATATGCGGTTGCTACGAGTCTGCACTATCGAGATCGTGTCCGCCCAACTATTCACTAGTTAAATATAAGATATACTTTAGCCTTCGGACTTCAATTTCCACATAATATAAATGTTTATAAACTTAAGCGAATGTATTTTCTACAGAAAATTGGGCATGACCTATTCGTAAAGTGGACATTGCCCTGATTTAAAACACCAAAACTTTCTAACTCAATCATCCACAACTTATTTAATACTCAAATAATCTGTTTCGACTTGCAGTAAACATAAAAGAAAATAAACATATAAGAAAATAATCTGCCTCGACTTGCAGTTACTTTATCCAGAAATAAACAATCACATTCAACATTTATCACGTAGCAAGTCAAATAACTAATTCTCATTATTTCATATACTTCAGATAACACATAGCACATTTCATTCACGTATGCATTTAGACTAGCATATCATATCATATACAATTTCCAAATAATATTCATTTAATAGTCCTGCCGGAAATCCGGCAGCACTTCCTCTATTTATATTACAATTCACCTATTTTAAACTAATACAAACGATCAAGAATCAAATTACAAACTAACATATTTACATAACTTAACTTAATCAACCTGAACTCACTACTATAAAATAACATACTCAACTCGATATACCATTCAAACACATAGAACTTATCAGTTCATATGCCACCATACGATACTAAACTTATTATCATACTATCGGAAAATAAACATTTAACTCCCGAGAGTATTATTAAAATCCAACTAGTAGTTCAACTCTAAGTATCAACCTTTTCATGGCATTTATAGACTCGATTAAACAAATAACATATCCAAGGGTCATCATAATACATTCAAGACTCCACAACAAAATACATAAGTCACATGATACTTATAAAGACTCGATTAATCGAATAAATAATTAAAGATCACGTAACACATCCAATATACGATAAAATTGACACAAGTCACATAACACGTAATAAAGTTGAAACTCTTTTTGGAAAATATTTGGTCTTCCTTTTATAAAGATTTGAATATAAAATATCTTTGGATCAAAGAACAATCATTCATACTTTAAATCTGATTATGACTAGATTAAATAGAATTAATCAAAACCAACCAATTCAATAAATCAAACAATTAATCAAATCAGGTAAATAATAAAACAATTTTTGAAAATATTAATTAAATTTGATTTATAATTAATCAAGATTAAATAATAATTAATTAATAAAATTCACCAATTAACTACCCAGTTAATTGGTCAATTAAATCAATTACATTATTATTTAAAATTGATTAATAATAATCAAATTCAACTACTCTTTAACTCTAAAAATTTTAAAATAAATAAATAGATTTATCGAAATTTCGGCATGACCCGTTCGTAAACAGTACTAGCCAGAAATTTTGCATGTACTATGCTGCGCCCCTAGTCACAGGACGGATCACATAGCACAGCACAACAATAACCTGTATATTTAATAGTAAATAACATCACAAATACCTCAACCAACAACTATAATAATTCCCCAAGCCGGGAATCAAACCAGAATACTAAAATCACCATTACCGCTAATTTACAACTCAAAACCAAATTTTAAATACATTACTCTACAATATACAACTAACGATCACTCGAAACATTAACAAATTACGAAAATATAATTCGTAATCCAACTCAACATACTAAATGAATTACTAAATAGTAATACACAACTAACAATCTAAATTTATTCGAAAACAACTAAGAATTATAAATAATTTATAAACTCTGCACCACACTACTAATTAACATTTCCAAGAACCTGCACAACCAATAAGATCAATTAATTACCAAAATAGTACAAACATTGAAATCTATATATATATATATATATACCAACTAAATTATTCGAACTATCAAAACACACTAAAAGGTTTTCTGCCAACACATTCACTCTAAAATCTGCACAAGTCATTTACTATCAATTTAATAACAGAAAACGAATATATATATATACTAACCACATACAAAACGGATTTAAAATCCATTTACTACAAAAACAAATTATTAGCTACTTATTATCAAAAACAAATTTACAAAATCATCGCGTAATTATAACACAATTTACTTAGCAAATCGAAAGGATAAATAACATATATTACTTAAATCAAAATTATACACATCACGACTTATTAATTACGCACATCTAACATTTTACACTACTTTTACAAAAACGAACTTATTAACATCCCACATTAATAATAAAAACAAACGAATCATATATTTTAAATTACTACAAAAAAACGAATTGTAATTATCATAAGTTACTAGATAAAATGAAATACTAATTAATTACTAAAACTGATTTCATAAGCAGCACGAATCAACAAAACGAATTATACTAATTACTACCAAAAATCGAATTATTAATATCACAACTAATGACCAAAAACGAATTATTATCTTAATCACATAAAAAAACGAACTTATAAATCATCACATATAAAACGGATTAACAGCTTAATGATTTGAATTTATACCACAATTAACAAGAAAACGAATATATAATTAACATCACCTAAATAATAAGCAAAAACGTAATACTACAACAAAAGTTCTCAGTTATACCCTCTGAAATCACAGTCGGAGGAAGAAATGAACACAGGCGGTGGCTGTGATGGAGTTCACTGGCCGGAAGATGAGCAGAAGGCGGCGGCCGGCGGAGAACTGAACGGAAACGCGGCGACCGGAAAGAAAACGTGCGGAAAGAATTCAGGGGAGGAGGGCGCGTGGAGGAGAAAGAAAAGCAGGGGAACGGTGGCGTGTGAGGAGGAATCGCGAGGGCGAGAAAGAGCAGAGCTCTGTTTTTTCTTTACTGTTGTGTGCGTGTGTTTTTGTATAATGTGTGGGTGTGTGTAGATTAGATTAGAATGTGTTAAAGGTAATTATAAAGGTGGTTAGGTGAACACTAATAATTGACACTTCTAACCACACTTACTGCTAAATTGCCCGGTACAGAAAAATGATTTGCAACGAATAATTCAAAAAAAATTATTCGGTACTACTAAAATAAATCCTGACTCATAAAAATGATTTAAATACCAAAATTACTCCAAAAGTATTTAAATGCACAAAATTTATAATTAAACAAATTTTAACTAATTTACTTAAAACAAATATGCCGGGCTCACATTTACTAATAATTACCGAAAAATAAATTTTAACACATAATACCACATCACATGTCCACATAACACTATTTAAACATTTAATCACAGAATGCAACAAAATATTTAAATAATACTATTAATAAATCATGAACATTCGAGTTATTACAAAAACCAAAGCTTAGATCTTAGAATAATGAAGAAAAATGTCTAAGGAGCCGTTTTATACTCTTGAAACTGTAGGGGTATTTTAGTAATTCCATGTTCGATAGTTTTTAAATTTGTACTGTCGATAGTTTTTCTGATGGGCATAAAAGTCATAGCACACTTCGATAGTTTTTTGAAAACTATCGAAGTTGATAAACTTTTGAATTTGAACCAACTTTTACCAAAAAACTATCGAAGGTTTTAATTTTAAAAAAAAAAACAAAAACCATCGAACATTAACCTTTCTGAAAACTATCAAGAATTGTAAATATTAAAGAATTTATTTCTTTCGATAGATTTCATTTTATTCTCAAAAACCATCGAGACATTTCATTCGATAGATTTTCTTTCTTTTTCAAAAACCATCGAATATTTCATTCGATAGTTTTTGTCCAGTACTTAGAAAATCCATCGAAAATCCTTTTTCGATAGATTTTTGCTACTAGTTTAATTTTAAACCTGTTCTTGTTTAAAAATTAAACATTTTTATTTTCTGTCAACCATGAATTTATTTTAGATCAAAAATTATTCACTAAAAATTCAAAGTTAACAGAAAATTCACAATTTTCTTAGAATAAAATCGACTAAATATAATTAAATGATATTAACCAATTAAAATCCAATAAATTATGCTGCAATAATCTACAATGTTTAAAACAAAGTAAATCAATTCGAATTAAATAGGTGCTCAAATATTTAGAACAAATATTAGAACCTAAATAATTTTAGAATTATTAACTAGTTAAATGCCAGAAGATATATCATCCATAAATATGACATAAAATTAGTACAATAATTCTAACCTACGAGAATTGCTCCTGAAAATAAATTCATGAGTCCTAAGGATATAGAAATTCTTAAACTCATGTATTTACTAGGACTACCTTGCAGTTACTGACTCCTAATCAAAATCAATTAGAAAGATTTAAAATCCCAAGTTCACCAACCAGCTTAGAAAAAGTGGATTCATCAAGTGGTTTAGTGAAGATGTCTGCAATTTGTTCCTCTGTGGGTACAAAATGTAACTCCACGGTTCCATTCATGACATGTTCTCGGATAAAATGATACCTGATGTCGATGTGCTTCATCCTCGAGTGTTGCACTGGGTTGTTGGAGATTGCTATGGCACTTGTGTTGTCGCAGAATATTGGAATCTTAGTCAACAAAAGTCCATAGTCATGGAGTTGGTTCCTCATCTACAAGATTTGAGCACAACAGCTACCAGCAGCTATGTATTTAGCTTTAGCTGTTGATGTAGACACTGAGTGCTGCTTCTTGCTATACCAAGAAACTAACCTTCTTCCAAGAAACTGACAGCTTCCTGAAGTCTCTTCCGATCAATCTTACAACCTGCAAAATCTGAGTCTGTATATCCAATAAGATCAAATCCTGTATCTTTAGGGTACCAAATTCCAAGATTTGGGGTTCCCTTAAGATATCTAACTATTCGCTTAACAGCTATTAGATGAGATTCTTTGGGATTAGACTGAAATCTAGCACACAAGCATGTTTCAAACATTATATCTAGTCTACTTGCAATGAGATATAGTAAGGAGCCTATCATACCTCTGTAGCTTGTGATGTCAACCTTCTTACCAGTTTCATCCTTATCAAGTTTAGTGGCAGTTGGCATTGGAGTCTTTGCTGTAGATGAGTCTTCCATTTGATACTTCTTCAGAAGACCTTTGTTGTACTTGGACTGGCAAATGAATATTCCATCTAGCCTTTGATACACTTGTAGTCCAAGAAAAAATGACAATTCACCCATCATGCTCATTTCATATCGACTCTGCATTAACTTAGCAAATCTCTTGCATAGATCATCATTAGTAGAACCAAATATTATGTCATCAACATATACTTGCACCAATATCAAATCATTTTTGTGATGTTTGTAAAAGAGAGTTTTATCTACTACACCTCTTGTAAAGTTATTTTCAAGTAAAAATTTAGAGAGAGTGTCATACCATGTCCTTGGAGCTTGTTTGAGTCCATAGAGAGCTTTGAATAGAAAGTACACAAAGTCTGCCAGTTTTGAATCCTCAAACCCTGGAGGTTGTTCCACATACACTTCTTCTTCCAGCTCCCCATTCAGAAAAGCACTCTTCACATCCATTTGATATACTTTGTAATTGGAATGTGCTGTGAATGCCAGAAACATTCTGATGGCCTCAAGTCTTGCTACTGGTGCATAGGTTTCATCATAATCTATACCCTCTTCTTGAGAGTAACCTTTAGCAACCAGTCTGGCTTTGTTTCTCGTTACAATGCCATCTTCATCCAACTTATTTCTGAATACCCATATTGTTCCTATAACAGATTTTCCTTTAGGCCTGGGTACCAGCTTCCAAACTTTCTGCCTTTCAAACTGATTGAGTTCATCTTGCATTGCAATCACCCAATCTGGATCACTTAGGGCATCTTCAACTTTCTTAGGTTCTGTTTCTGAAAGAAACCCAGAATAGTGACATTCATTTTGTGATGTCCTTCTAGTTCTCACTCATGTGTCCGGATCACCAATGATCAAGTGAAAGGGATGATCTCTATTCCATACCATTTGTCTTGGAAGATGTGATCTTGATGATTCTCCTTGTTCAAAATGTTGTGGAGTGTGACTAGTTGATCCTTCTCATGCTCCCCCCGAGTTGTTGCCTGTATGATCTGTTGACCCTGTTGATTGACTAGTGGATCCAATAGTAGTCTGGTGATTTCCACCACTGCCATCACTTGGTCCAGAATCATTATCATTATCATTATTATTAATAACAGGAACAACTTCAGGTTCTTCTTCATTGTCAGAGAGATCTCCTGATAGATTTTCAAATACCAAGGATTCAGAGTTCTCTCTAGTTTGCAGGCCTTGTCCTTTGGTGTCATCAAATGTTACATTAAGACTTTCCAACACCTTTTTATCTTCAATCACATATACCCTGTAAGCCTTAGATTCCAGAGAATAGCCCAGAAAAATGCATTCATCTGCTTTGGCATCAAACTTGCCTAGATGTTCTCCATCTTTAAGTACAAAGCACTTTGCACCAAACACATGAAAGTACTTCAGTGTTGGTTTCTTGTTGTCCATTAACTCATACAGAGTCTTTTCATGATCTTTGTTGATCAGGGTTCGATTCTGAGTGTAACAAGCTGTGTTCACTGCTTCAGCCAAAAAGTAAGTGGGAAGTTTTGATTCATTTAACATTGTCCTTGCTGCTTCAACCAAGGTACTGTTTTTCCTTTCCACTACTCCATTCTGTTGAGGAGTTCTTGGTGCTGAATACTGTCTTGATATTCCTTTCTCTGAGCAGAAATCATTTAGAACTGCATTCTTGAATTCAGTTCCATTATCTGATCTGATTGTCCGCACAGGTAGCTTAGCTTCCACTTATATCTTCTTGATGTGATCAATGATTAGTTGTGTTGCTTCATCCTTTGAATGTAAGAATAACACCCACGTGTACTTGGAGTAGTCATCCACCATCACTAATGCATATCTTTTTCTTGAAAGTGACATAACATTGACTGGACCAAATAAATCCATATGAATCAGCTGAAGAGGTTCAGCAATGCTTGTCATTTCTCTGCTTCTGTGTGGTTCCTTCTTAGACTTCCCTTTTTCACATGCTTCACATAGTCCCTCCTGATAAAATTCCATCAGGGGCAACCCTCTCACCAACTCTCTCTTTACCAAAGAGTTCATAGTTTTGAAGTTCAAGTGTGAGAGCTTCTTATGCCATAGCCAACTTTGTTCTGAAGATGTCTTACTGTAGAAACATGTAACTTCTCCTTCACTGGTAGAACTTAAGTCATCTATAAAAAGATTTCCTTTTCTCACTCCCAGTAGAGCAAGCTTCTCATCCTTCCTGTTTGTGATCAAGCACTTGTCCTTTCTGAAATCTACATTGTATCATTTATCACAGAATTGACTGATACTTAGAAGATTGTTCTTCAATCCTTCAACAAGAGAGATGTTTTCAATGACGACATTCCCAATTCTCAAATTACCATATCCCGTAGTGAATCCTTTGTTGTCATCTCCAAAGGTTACAATCGGGTCGGTCTTCTTAACCACCTCTATAAGCAGGGACTCTTCACCTGTCATGTGTCTAGAACAGCCACTATCTAGAATCCACACGACCTTTGAGCTTTTAACCTTACCCTGTAATCACAGATTGATTAAGCGGACTTTGGTACCCAAACTTGTTTGGGTCCTGAAGGTTTAGATCCTTTAACATGAGTAACATTCAAGTCAGTCTTAACTTGTTTGACTTTCACGTTGTCTGTGGATTTATCATTTTTATTATCAGTGCTACTAGATGCATTCATCAACATAAAATAAGCATGCATGATATTGTATGCACAAAGTAAACACTCTTTCTTTCCACATGGTTCATGAAGATCAGGCAGGTCAGACATGTTATGCATTTCTAAAGTAACAGCAGTTTCTACTTTAACCTTTTTACATGCATGTGTAAGGTGTGCAGTAGAATTACAATTAGTGCACAACTTCCTAGATGCAATGGGAGTAGATGAAACAATATTCTGATTAACACTACCTTTCCCATTCATGTTCTTTTTAGCCTTGCTAACCTTATTGCCTATATCAGTTTTAGGTAATTCAGTTTTTACTGACTTCCTAGGCAACTTAGTCTTTACCTCTACTTCCTTCAATAAATCCTCCTCAAGCAATTCTTGTCTAATGACTAGATCATCCTCATTAAAAGGTGCTGAAACAGGCTTAACAAAAACTGGACAATCTACATTCTTAAGAATATGCGGAGTATCCTTTTTGACAGCTGAAGATGTCACAGGGAATTCCACTATCTTCTTTCCAGTTCTTTTGCTGTAGTCAAATCCTATAGCAGTTTTATTCCCTAAGGTCTGAGTATCAATTAATTCCTTAGCAATTAGGGCGGAATTCTTTTATGCATTCAGTTTCAAATCTAGGTCTGAAATCTGCTTCCTGAGGATAGTCTCTATCTCATCATTACACTTGACCTTGTTTTCTAAGTACTCATTTTTCTGTTTAAGATCTCCTATTGTGACAGCTACAAGCTCTAGTTCTTCATTCTTAGATTCTAGATTTTTAATCTTAAGAACTAGTTTAGCATTTTCCATTTCAGATGCTAGCATGCTTGTGTGTACATTAAACAATTCTACACTTAGATCTTGCACAGTTTTCTTGTACTTAGAATTAGACATGTCAATAGTAGTTAAGATAGGTACCTGAGATGATTTTCGTGATTCCTCTGAAGAGTCATCCATTAGGGCAAGATTTACATACTCTTCCTCTTCATCTGAATCAGTATCATCCCAACTTTTACCCTCTCCAATATAAGCTTTTCCTTTTTGCTTTACAGATAAGGCTTCCAGTTGCTGTTTCAACTTGGCATTCTCTTTCTTAAAGTCCTCATAAAAATCTTTCTTGTCATACACATCTTTATTGTCTCTTGCTTGACAAGGCTTCCGGTATTTAGTGGCAAAATGCCCTAACTCATTGCAGTTGTAGCATCTTGATTTGCTTCTATCAATCATGCCAGTCTTGTAGCCTCCCTTAAAGCCAGTGCCTGGTGAATACTTGCTCTTCTGAAATCTGTTGGTTGAGCCCTTGAACTTGTACTTAGGGTTTCTCTTGAAATGAATGTGGCTAAACTTTGTAGCTAAGTACGCCATGGTTTTCTCTTCCATTTTCTCATGCTCTTCTAGGGTGTAGTAGTCACTTTCATCAGCACCCAGATTTGCAGAATCCATTTCAGCTTCTATAATCACCTCATTTCCAGCTCTAGGGGTTTGAACCTGAATATCAGAAGTTGTTGGTTCATCCACTACAAGTGCAGCTGATCTTGCGAGTGCAGAATTCTTGTTGTCCACTGTCCCTGGTCCGTAGATTATCACTCTTTGTTCTTGCTCCATCTCATAAGTCTTAAGCTTGCCATAAATCATTTCCAATGGCATCTTAGTAAATTCAATTATTTCCCTTATGGATGAGGACTTGTGTTCTACATGATGGGACAGTGTCATCATGAAATTCCTGTTTATCTCTCTCAGAGGATAGGTCTTCCCTTTCATGGTTAATTCATTCAATAGCTTAGTATACTTCTCAAAGACCTGAGTTATACTTTCTCCAGGAAGTGACCTAAATGATTGTAAAGCATAATGTAACATAAGATGTAACAAAGATAACTACAACTCAACAAAGGACAAGACAGACAGTAATATTAACAGAAGCACGGGAATCCAGAAGTAAATAAGAAAAGGTAAACTCAAAAAATCAAAATATGGTATGTATTCTTGAAGTCCGTAAACAGGTCACGAAAAAAAGTTCATTAATATGTTCAAGCCTCAGTGACAAATAAAGAAACAAGACTTTTAAGACTGCATAAGTATTAGAATGATTAAGAGTTAGTACCATAGGATTCCAGTGATTTAATTGAAGCAACCAGAACGACAAAGGACTTATCAACAGCATTGAATTGAAGACATGGAAGTATTGATCGAGTGTTAGTATATGTGAATCAGACCAGTTGCACTAGTTGTCAGCACCTAAATGATCAAGATGTTTATCGACTCGGAAGAAGTTGATTTAAGTCTAAATCTGAAACATCCTGAGAATGAAAAGAATACAACAAGGTATGTTTAGGTTTAAATGGAGATACAATATACTTGCTGAAAAGGAAGGAAATCTTCAAAGGTCAAAGTGAATAAGGAAAGCATTCGATAGTTTTCTTTAGGAAAAACTATCGAATTTGATCAAGTAGATTTGAAACAAAAACCATCGAAGAAGTAATTCTTCATTCGATAGATTTTATTTAAAATCTATCGAAGGAAGAATTAGTTAATTCCTTCGATAGTTTTTATTAGGAGGAGCAGGTGAAAAGTATGTTACTTTGTCAGGTTGATTGAGGAATTGGACGGCCAGGATTACTTTGATTTTGGTTCGATAGTTTTTCAAATGAAGTCTACAAAAACAAAGATGAAGATAGTGTCTTCTTTAGTTGGTTGACAGTTGATCATATTTACACAGAAGAATTTAAGAGCTCAAGAACTTTGACAGAAGAAAATTTATAGTGCCTTAATTTATATTGTTTGTATTGATTACGTTAACTTGAACTCATTGAAGCTAATCTACGGATTAGATTTGTAGCACCCCTCGCGGTTTATATTTATAAAACGATATATTCCCCGACTCGTGTTTTGATTTGGTGCATTTGATTTCGTATTAGAACTGAAAGGATTATCCGCGAACGAAATTGAATAATTTGTGAGTATCGTATTCAACCCCCCCTTCTACGATACTTTGGACCTAACAATTGTTATCAGAGCTATTTGATTGACGTACAAATCAGATCCGGTGAATGAGACCAAAATCAAATAAGGCTTGAAAATTTGAAGCAAATTATTTAACTTTCAAAATTTTTCATTTGATTGGAATTTCTTGAATTTTAAACAGTTTGAAATTTTCAGAAACCATGAGTGCTCCAAAGACAACTGCTGGTATTAAAGTTCCCCCTTCACTAGAGATGATTTCAGTTTGTGGAAGATGAAGATGCTATTATTTATCAAGGCATCTAATCCGTTGTATATTGGCATGTTAGAGAACAGACCGTTTGTACCAATGAAACCAGTTGGTGAATCATCATCTCTTGATGGCACCAGAATTCCTCAAGGCTCAACCCCAAAGGAATTATCTGAGATAATAGATACAGATAAAGAACTGATTCGATTGGATACAGGTTTGATGCTGATATTGACAGACTCCACAAACAAGGAAATGAGCTATCAGTTAATGAACTGTGTGAGTGGGAAACAAATGTGGGATACCATAAACTTGATAATAGAAGGAACTGAAGATGTGCAGGAAAACAGATTGGACATCCTGACTTCTCAATATGAATCATTTAGGTCACTTCCTGGAGAAATTATAACTCGGGTCTTTGAGAAGTATACTAAGTTGTTGAATGAATTAACCATGAAAGGGAAGACCAATCCTCTGAGAGAGACAAACATGAAGTTCATGATGACACTGCCCCATCATGTAGAACACAAGTCCTCATCCATAAGGGAAAGAATTGACTTTACTAAGATGCCATTGGAGATGATTTATGGCAAGCTTAAAACTTATGAGATGGAGCAAGAACAACGAGTGATAATCTACGGACCAGGGACAGTGGACAACAAGAATTCTGCACTCGCAAGATCAACTGCACTTGTAGTGGATGAACCAACAACTTCTGATATTCAGGTTCAAACCCCTAGAGCTGGAAATGAGGTGATTATAGAAGCTGAAATGGATTCTGTGAATCTGGGTGTTGATGAAAGTGATTACTACACCCTAGAAGAGCTTGAGCAAATGGAAGACAAAACCATGGCGTACTTAGCTGCAAAGTTTAGCCACATTCGTTTCAAGAGAAACCCTAAGTACAAGTTCAAGGGCTCAACCAACAGATTTCAGAAGAGCAAGTATTAACCAGGCACTGGCTTTAAGGGAGGCTACAAGACTGGCATGATTGATAGAAGAAAATCAAGATGCTACAATTGCAATGAGTTAGGGCATTTTGCTACTGAATGCCGGAAGCCTCGTCAAGCAAGAGACAGGAAAGATGTCTATGAGAAGAAAGATTCTTATGAGGATTTGAAGAAAGAGAATGCTAAGCTGAAACATCAATTGGAAGTCTTATCTGGAAAGCAGAAAGGAAAAGCTTATATTGCAGAGGGTAAAAGTTGGGATGATACTGATTCGGATGAAGAGGAAGAGTATGTAAATCTTGCCCTAATGGCTGACTCTTCAGAGGAATCACCACAATCATCTCAGGTACCTATCTTAACAACAATTGACATGTCTAATTCTGAGTACAAGAAAACTATGCAAGATCTTAGTGTAGAATTGTTTAATGTACACACAAGCATGCTAGCATCAGAAATTGAAAATGCTAAGTTAGTTCTTAAGATTAAAAATCTAGAATCCAAGAATGAAGAACTAATGCTTGTAGCTGTCACATTAGAAGATCTTAAACAAAAGAATGAGTACTTAGGGAACAAGGTCAAGTGTAATGATGAGATAGAGACTATCCTCAGGAAGCAAATTTCAGACCTAGATTTGAAGCTGAATGCATATAAGAACTCCGCCCTTATTGCTAAGGAAATAATTGATACTCAGACCTTAGGGAATAAAACTGCCATAGGATTTGACTACAGCAAAAGAACAAGAAAGAAGGTTGTGGAATTTCCTGTGACATCTTCAGTTGTCAAGAAGGATACTCCACATGTTCTTAAGAATGTAGATTGTCCGGTTTTTGTTAAGCCTTTTCCAGCACTTTTTAATGAGGATGATCTAATCATAAGACAAGAATTGCTTGAGGAGGATTTATTGAAGGAAAAAGAGATAAAGACTAAGTTGCCTAGGAAGTCAGTAAAAACTGAATTACCTAAAACTAATATAGGCAATAAGGTTAGCAAGGCTAAAAAGAACAGGAATGGGAAAGGTAGTGTTAATCAGAATATTGTTTCATCTACTCCCATTGCATCTAGGAAGTTGTGAAGGGTTTCGAGCACATAAACGCAACAGAAAATGTGAAAATAAACCAAAAATTTGAAACCCCTCCGCAGGATCCATGCGAAAACAAAAGATTTAATTCGGAGATTAAGAACAAATACCTTAAGAAGCTTTAACAGTTCATTAATGGAAGATTAATGGAGATCCAAAGCTTGTTCAATCACCATGTATCCCGCTCTCGCGATCTACACTCTACGTTATCCACACGAACGCTTTTCTTGAAAGATTGATGTGTACTAGCACCCGAAAACTGATTGTTTCTCTCTCTCTTTTCTTGCTCTCATAAGCGGATAGGGTTTTAATATATAAACGTTTTTCATCATTAAAATCAGCCCTCTTTGAGAGTTTATATAGAGAGGAAAATAAGTTTTCTAATTATAATCCAATTATAATAAAATACTAATCCGAAATTCCAATTTATTATTTAATTAAGTCGCACTTAATTAATTAATAACTAATTTCAGAATTAGTTTAAGTAATTCCATTTTCTATTTAAATAATTAATCAAGTCATACTTAATTAATATTATAAATAGAATAAATTACTTATTTAAATTTAAATTCATAATTTAAATTATTTCTCCTTCAAGCGTTCTTTGTGTGTGACCCTGTAGGTTATTATTACGTTGGTAAAAATTTCAATAACTAATTAAAATTCTAAACAATGAGCGGCATCTAGTAATACATCATTGCCACCCAAGTAATAATAATTAAATCGGTGATTCGATTAAGCCTTTCGTGAATAATGTTCCATGTAATATAATCCCTTTAACCTTAATATTATAGATTAAACTCGAGGCATGTAATGTGTCATCCTCTTCATAATTTAATCTTAGTTTTCTTGATCGATGAGTAGACTAATAAATCAAATCAACATTTGAGCACGGCCGTGCATTTCTTAGTCTCACTCAAACAAGAGGCCAATAATATCGCTCCTAAAATTAGGAGGGTTAAATCCCATCTAGATCATTCATATTTCTCATACGATTCATAATATACCCAATGTCCACTTTTATCATCACCCGGTCAAAGGTAACTTTTAATGTAATCAAAGTATATTAATTCTCGTATAAAAATATAATGATTCCAGGTCTAAGGATCATTACACCATTATCACAGTGAGAATTACTTATGACACTATTAACATGTGTAATCTCACGGCGGGTCAATCCAGTGTCATGTACTCTTACATGCACCTATGTTTTGACTTTAGTATCACCATACCTATGACCAATGAGATGTGGTCATCAGTCAACAAACATACTAGTCTCTGTGTATTATTATTGTCCTTAAATAATAACACTCGACTAGGGATATTTAGGAATAAAGATAATATTCATATAATCTCATTTTTAAGTCACATACTTAAAGATATTGAATACGTATCATAATTCCAAGGACATTTATTATGCTAACATTTATAACGCAGTAAATAAAGACATAATAAAATAATAACAATAATCAATAAAACATAATTTATAATAATAAAATGTTTTCTTTAAAACATAAAAGTATTGTCTCTAGAGCACTAATACTAACAATCTCCCACTTGCCCTAGAGCCAATATCCCATGTATCCAATACATTTGGAACTAGTGTTACTTACATGCTTCTGCTGCGACAAAGCCTTAGTCAGTGGTTCTGCAATATTATCAATAGTATGCACTTTACATATAAGTATATCTCCTTGATCATTAATCTCATTAATAAGGTGATATCGCCTTGGTAAATTCCCAAAACATCCTTTTTGGCTACTTCGCTAGTATCTATATACTAAGCCTCGATTGTAGAATCATTTACAGTTCTTGCTGTGAACTATTCTAGCTTACAACACATCTTTTAGACAAAACACAAATCCAGACTAAGACACAAAAACCATCATGTCTGTCTAGAAACTAACATCCGTGTAACATTTTACATCCAGTTTCCCATCTCCTCCATATACCAAGAATGAGTCTTTAGTCCTCTTCAGGCACTTAAGAATATTCTTGATTTCAATCAAGTGACCATCACTTGGATTAGACTGGTACCTGCTCGTCATGCTTAAAGCATATGAGACAACATGACGAGTACATATCATCACATACATTATGAAACCAATTTCCGAAGCATATAGAACTATACTAATGTGGTCCATATCATCCAATCATTTTAGACCATTTATTTTGAGATCACTATCTCATAGACATGGGAACATTTCCCTTTTAGCCTCTTTGCATCCCTAATTGGGGCAATACATTGTCAATGTATGTACTCTGACTTAAGCCGAAAAATCTTCGTGATCTATCTCTATAGATCCTGATCCCTAAGATATAGGACACATCTCCTAAGTCTTTCATCAAGAAACTATTTCTCTACCAAGTCTTAACAGTCTGTTGAGAAAGAATGTCATTCCTTATCTGTAATATATCATCTACATATGATACTAGGAATGCCACATGGCTCCCACTAACCTTCTTGTAAACACACGGTTCATCTTTATTTTGAATAGAGCCAAACTATTTGACTGTTTCATCAAAACGTATATTCCATCTCCACGAGGCTTACTTTAATCCATAAATGGATCGAATTATCTTATAAACCATTCTAGCAAAACTTGGATCTACAAAACCTTCAGGTTGTGTCATGTACACAACCTCTTCTACGCTCTCATTTAAGAAAGTAGTCTTGACATCCATTTGCCAGATTTCGTAGTCATAGTAAGCAAGCAAAATCCTGATGGACTTGACCATTGCCACTGGTGAGAAAGTTTCATCATAGTCAATACTATGAATTTACTTGAAACCTTTTGCCACCAGTCGTGCCTTATAGGTCTGTATTACTATCCATGTCAGTTTTCTTCTTAAAAACGCACTTGCACCTTATAGGTTTTACCCCTTTAGGTGGATCAACCAAAGTCCATACTTGGTTTTAGATCTTGGAATGTTCATAGCGTGTTGGTAGGTAAGAGGCTCATTATCATTATTCACAAGAATTACATCACCATCCTGAGTCAAGAGAAATTCATAATATCTCTCGGACTCATGGTGAATCCTACCAGACCTACGAACAACCTGTGTTTCTTGAGCAGTATTGTCATTAACATTTTCTTGCACATTCTGCTCTTGTTCCAACTTCGGTTCAATGTTATCTCGTGGTTCTCGATCCTCATCGAGATCTATTTTCCTCCCACTATTTCTTTTAGAAAGAAATTCTCTCTCAAGAAATACAGCAGTCCGAGCAACAAACACTTTGTTCTCTGGAGGATTAAAGAAGTAATACCCCTTTTGTTTTAATTTGGTATCCCACAAAATTACATTTATCTGATTTTGGTCCTAGCTTGTCAGAGCTTAAATGTTAGGCCGAATACACAATATATAATCAAGTATGTATGAGAATAACAATTAATAACACAGGTTTGTAAATCAACAAACTGAATTATATTAAATAATTCTCTCTTAGTGATGTTAATGAATCACAAAGAGCTTCTAGGTTACAAGAATAATATATTCAATGTTCGCATCCCTTCTAGGGATAACCTATCTGTGTTTATATAGTACACAGCTACATACAATCCTTATCTAATTGCTACTCCTATAAATTAGCTATACAATTCATATCAATTAAGGTTTGCTTCAGTCTTCTATTCCGTTTCCTTAGCTGTATCAATATATTCTGCTTCTTTCCATCTTCAGAATATATTGCTTCTAGAATCTTCAATTCAGCACCGACAGCTAATTCAACTATCACCCTGTCAGACTTTAAATAAACTCTGACCGGCTTCCTTTAAACTCTTCACCCTGTCATAGTTTAATTAAACTCTGACTGGCTTCTGATAAACTCGGGTCAGTACCTGTTGCTTAAACACTGATAAACAAACGTCAGCAATTATATCTAACAATCTCCCCCAACTTGTTCATAATAAAATGTACAAGTTAAACATATAATTGATGATGTCAAAAACATTTAACAAATGCAGTGTTTAACATATAACAGAGTTTAATTTAAAACAGAGTTTAAATTTGACTTAGAATAGAAAACATAAAAACTTATAGTCAGACTTTACTTGATTTCTTGAATATCAGGCACTGTCCTGATATAGTCTGATAGCAATTTCTTTTCAGCTCTTTCTAGTTCAGCAATCATAATCTTCTTCAGCTCCTTCATTTCTGGTTCATCTTCACCAATTTGATAAATGGCAGCTCTCAAAGAATATATGATGTTTTTGTTCATTTCATTGCCAAGTCTGATATAAAAAGGTTTATCAGACTCTAGATTGAACTCAAGAACCTTTTTATTTAGTGTAGTTCTGAACCTAGCACTATTCCTTTTCATTTCTACCAACTTTCCATGTGCATCTCTGTATTTCGGAATGTATGCACTTGATACTCCAGCTCCACTCAAAACTTTGGATTTCATCATCCTTTCCTTCAAAACTCGAGCAGCATCATAAGTACTTCTATTCTTTACTTCAAGTAGATATAGAACATACTCTAGCTCTTCCCAAAGTTTTAACTGGATATCAAATTCACCAAATCTATACACTCTACCATCAGCCATAAAATATAACAAGAATTCCTTTTTGATTCCTTTGTGAAAAATCATCTGTACAGATTCTAGTTTGTCAAGGCCTTCTTGAGTAATTCCAACTCCAAATTCTGCCAATGAAAACTTGTCTTGAGATCTGTTATTAGTTCTTCTTTCTCTGTGTGAACCCAGTCCAGATTTATCAAAGGCTTCTTTTCCCAATACTGTTCTGGTTTCTGAAAAATTCACAGCTTCAAGCTTTAAGTCTTCAAGAACTTTTGGTTTGCTGAATCCTGGAAGTAGTGTAGATTTCTGTACAACTTGAGCAGCGTCAGAGGTTGTCATAACTTCAGTAGAAACATCAACTTGAGCAGTGTCAGAGGTTGATTTGGCTAATCTTGTTTCAACTTGAGCAATGTCAGAGGTTGAATTATCTTTCTTCTCTAGGTAAGGCTCTTCAATCATTATGCCTTTACCCTTATCAGAGTTTCCAATCACAGGTCTCCTTGTATATTGTATACTCTGTTGTGTATTCTCTTTGATAGAAATACCAACTTCTTTCTTTCTAGGAGCCTTGATTTCCTTTTTCTTGTAGATTCCAGCTTCAAGATTTTTCTTGTGTTCCTCAGCAAGCATCTGCTCTTCAGCCTGGATATCTTCAATAGTTACATTCTTTCCATGCTCTTTCATGAATATCTTAGTAGCAATCTCTTCATCAGTAGATGGATTAGTTGAAACAACTAAACGCTTGAGTTGTGAAGTAGATTGACCACCAGAGTTTATCGTTTCAGAGTTTATTTGTCTACCAGAGTTTACTCTTGACCTGCTTTGCCTTTGAACAACAACCTTTCTTTTATTTCCTTTGCTTCCCCCATCAGTAGAATCATCCTTCTGTCTCAGAGCTTGAATGTCTTTGCATTTGTCTTTAGGCACACTCTCAAATAACTCCTCTTGAGAATGATCAGAACCATCATTAGCATTATCATTCTCTGCTGTATTTTCTGCAGGAATATTCTCAGCATCAAGTTCTGGAATCTCAGAGTTTGCAGTATGCAGGAACTCTGCTTCTTTTGTTACAATCTCAACAACAGATTGTTGTAGAGCTTCAAGAACAATAACATCCTCAGAGTTGACAACAAACTCTGCTTCAACAGGAACATTCTCTGTTGCATCCTTATCAGCAACATCAGAATTTGTAGCAACAGTTTTTGTAGCATTAGCATCCCAAGACTGATCGACTTCCTCACCCTTCTCAAGATCAAAAGAAATTATTTCAGTGTGAGAAGCCATAGATTCTGCAATTTCAACAGTATCTTGATCAGCTTCCAAACCCTCTGGGAAATGTTCAGAGTTTATAGAGAGATTTGCTTCAATGTCCATATAAAATCCTTGTGGCTCAACATTTTCTGTAGCCTCCTGAACAAGAATTTCAGGAGCTTCATCTGCAGCTTCACGTGCAGCTTCCTCAACGACATCAGCATTTGATGTAGGAGCTTCATCTTGAAAAATAGTCTGCATAAAAACTCTGTCCTCAGGAACAGCTTCATCATTTGGAATCTCAAGATTATCAGCAACAGTTGAAGAGATATTCTCAGCACCAAACAACTGTGCTGCTACCAATCGTCGTTTTCTCTGATGAAGAGTTTCTTCATCAGTTTCAGTCTCTTCATCAAGAATAGCAGACTTTGCCCTATTGGCTCTTCTTTTCTTCATTCTTTTCTTCTGAGGCATATCATTAGCATTTGATGCCCCAGCTTCAGCGTTTGATGGCTTCACCCTTGCACTTTTAACAGCCCTCAATTTTGATTGCTTTGACCTCTGTGATTGAGACACAGAAGGTCCAGCTTCAGCATGTGCAGGTGATGGTTGTTGTTGTGAATTGATCAAAAATTGTTGCACATACTCAGGCAACATCAAAACACCAACATCTCCTTTCTTGATATCTTTATTAGTAAGATCAGAGAATATTCGTTTGTGCAATTTAAAAGAAGGAATCACATCATTCTCTAAAATCTCAATATCAGGACAGCAAAGGTTGAATATTAACTGACAAAATCTAGAGAAATAAACAACATTCCTATTCTCTAGCATTTTCTCACCAATATTATGTAAGACTAACCTAGCAACATCAAAATGACCTCTATAAAGAAGAGAATACCCGATTTGAAGACTATCAGTGGGAATCGCATCCCAGTTGGTACACTTCTTCCCGAACGCCCTTGTTATACAGTCGAAAAAGAAACTCCATTCCTTTCTCAAGAGCGGTCGCTTCAATTGACCAATCTTTGCCAATGATCCAGAGTATCCAATTTCCCTCATCATACGAACTAACTCAGGATCGCCAACAGAGATTGTAAAAGAATTGAAATCCTTGTTAGATCAGAATTCAATGATCGTCAGAAGCTAGACTTAACTGATCAGGATTGTTGACGTCATCAGTATTGCATGGTCATCAGTATTTGATCAAGCGTCAGTATCTTATTGATCATCAGGATTCCTACTCAGACTATGATCAGGTTTGATCATCAGGACTTGAAGCTGATCAGGATTCCTACTTCGAGTTATATTTGGAGTCTAGATAAACATGGAAGTTTGTTCCTGGTTTGTAGAATGCAGCTATCGATTAAAGATATGTTTCTATCTTTGTTATGATTAGGACTTATCTTGTTATTGATAGAGAAGCTGTGTGCACTATATAAACACAGTTTTGGTTTCGATTTATGTATTCATTCGAGAGAGAACATAATCGGAGAGAAGCTCTTAAGAACAGAATTTCTTGAGAGAGTTTTTGTAAGCTAGCAGCTCTTAAGAACATCAGAATTTCTTAAGAGAGTTTGTAACAGTTTTATATCAAAGTTAATAAAGCTGTTATTGTTATTGTTATTGTTATTGATCTTTCATATTTGTGATATATAAAGTCGAGAATCTTATACAATTGTATTCAACCCCCTTCTACAATTGTTATTTACTAGGCAACAATTGGTATCAGAGCAAACTGATTTAATTCTGAATCAGATACGATCTAAAGATGTCGACAACCAAGTATGAAAGCATGAAGATTCCCATCTTGAAGATATCAGAATATCCCACATGGAGGGTAAAGATGCTGATGTACCTGGAGGCTATGGATCCTGACAATCTGGACAGGATTCGTGATGGACCATATATACCAACAAAGTTCGTAGAACGAACAGATACTGTACCAGAACATTATGTGGTCAAAGCTAAATCTGAATGGACTCCAGAAGAAAAAGCTCATGTACTCAGAGAACCAAAGATAAAGAATATCTTGCACAATGGTCTTGATGCTGTTATGTCAAACAGAGTGATTGCATGCAAGTCTTCAAAAGAAATCTGGGATACTTTGGAAACTCAGTGCCAGGGATCTGCATCTGTCAAGAAAAACAGAAGGGCTCTATTGATTCAAGAATATGAACAATTCGATGCAAGACCTGAAGAGAGCCTGACTGATCTATATGATAGATTCCTGACACTATTGAACAGCTTATCCTTAGTTGACAAAGTATATGAAACTGAAGATTCAAACACCAAATTTCTTAGAGCTTTACCTGAAGAATGGGATACTCAGACCTCAATCATTAGACACCAGTACGATCTGAACATTGTGTCTCTTGATGAGATCTATGGGATGCTAAGAACTCATGATCTTGAAGTTCAACAGAGAAAGAACAAGAAAAGCAGCAAGGCAAAGTCAATTGCTTTGAATGTAGAAGCTAAATCAAAAGGAAAAGCTATGGAGGTCTCTAGAAGGAAAGCAAGAGTAGCTGAATCAGATCCTGACGACTCTTCATCAGATACTGATGGCAATCCTGATGCCAATACTGGTGATGATTCTTCTGACTCAGACATGGAAGAGATGGTTGCTATGATTGTCAGAAACTTCAGAAGGATGAAGTTCAGGAAGAATAGAAGACAGGGCAACTTTCAGAAGAAGACCTTCAAAGCAGACAAAGACAAGTATATCAAGAAGGACAGCAAGGGTAGCAAATTTGACAAGTCAAAGGTTAGATGCTACAAGTGTAATGGTATGGGTCACTTTGCTTCTGAATGCAACAAGACAAAGGCACTCATCACATCAAGCAAGGATTGGATGGACTCTTCCTCAGAATCTGATACTGAGGTAGTCAACTATGCGTTAATGGCCAATGCTGATGTAACTGCTGCTCCTGATGATAAGGTACTAAATACTATCTTTGATTTTGATACTGATAATGCTTCTGAGTTAAGACGTTTTCTAAAGTCATTACATATTAGCTTTAGAAGTCAAACTGCTGAGAATACTAGAATCTTATCTGAGATGTCTGACCTTAGAAAGAGGAATGAGATATTAGAAGCTGAATTTTCTCGTATGCAAGAAGTACAAAAAGAATGTGATAATGTTAAGCACATGCACTTAGAGATGACATCTAAATGTACTTCCCTTGAAAAGGAACTTGAATTTGCTAATGAGAAAATCAGAACCTGGACAGACTCTGGTAGGAAATTTCATGAGATTAATACCTCTAAGAATTGGAAAGAGTGTCTAGGATATAAGTCAGATGAGGATAAGAAATTGAAAGAGAAAATTGTCATTGATGAGACAGTCAGTCCAAAGACCTATAGACATGTTATAGACTCAACCAAATCTAAGATTACACCTGTTAATTTTGTTTTTGGTAAGGATTCCAATTCTACTTTTGAAAAGGGATCTTCTTCTACTCAAGGAATTAAAATTATAAAGTCTAAAACTGTCATGAACAAAGTCACTAAGAATCTAGGTCTATTGTCTCAGAAACAGCTTAAAGATAAAATCTGTGAGGTTACAGATAAGAAAAAGGAAGCTACTGTTAAGAGAAACAGGAATGGTAAAGTTGGGATCAATAAAGAGAATGGTTATAAGTATATCCCAAATGCACCTAGAAAGTGTTGTTTTAACTGTGGTAACTCTAATCATCTTGCTATTGATTGTAAGAAGAGTAAGAAGAAGATTACTGATATTCCTAAGTCTGATGTTAGGAATAGATCAGTACTCTATAAACCGCAGAAGTCCTGTTTTCATTGTGGTAGTCTATGGCATTCTATTTATACATGTAAAGAGTATCATGATTTGTACTATAACTTTTATGATCCATTGCCTAAGTTTGAAAGTAGTACAAAGTCTGATAGAACTGAAAATGTCATAATGAAGCATGCTTTTGTTAATACTGATACTGACAAAGCAAATCCTGATGGAGTAAATCCTGTCAGGACTGCTAAAGTCAGAAAGTCTTCTGCTGCTAAAATTAATAAATTGCATGAGAAAGGAACCCAACATGTATGGGTTCCTAAGTGTTCTAACTAGTGTGTTTCTATTCTGATGCAGGGTAAAAGGAAAAATGTGTTAGTCATGGATAGTGGATGTTCTGTGCACATGACTGGAAACAAAGCCCTGTGATCAGAATATGAAGAAAAAGCTGGCCCAACTGTGTCTTATGGAGATGGCAACATTGGACAAACCTTGGGATATGGCAATATAATCATTGGAAATGTCATCATTGAAAAAGTAGCTCTAGTGAAGGGACTAAAACACAACTTGTTGAGTATTAGTCAAATCACTGACAGAGGTTATCATGTCAATTTCTATTCCACACATTGTGAAGTAGTCAGTAAAGCAACAGGGAAGATAGCACTAACTGGCTACAGGCATGGTAACATATATGAAGCCAACATTCTCTCAGATACTGATGGCTCCCCTACATGTTTCATCAGTAAAGCTTCAGTAGATGAAAGTTGGAATTGGCACAAGAAACTTTCTCATCTCAACTTCAGCAACATCAATGAGTTGGTTAAGAAAGAGTTAGTAAGAGGATTACCTAATGTTTTATATACACCTGATGGACTCTGTGATGCATGCCAAAAAGCAAAACAAAGAAGGACATCATTCCAGAGTAAATCAGAATCCTCTATTGAAGAACCATATCACATGCTACATCTTGATCTGTTTGGTCCAGTCAACATCATGTCCATCAGTAAGAAAAGGTACACTCTTGTAATTGTTGATGAATATTCTAGATTCACCTGGGTGTATTTTCTGCACAGAAAAGATGAAACTCCTGAAGTTCTGTTGGATCATGTGAGGATGATTGAGACAACCACAAAGTACAAAGTCAAGATTCTGAGAAGTGATAATGGTACTGAATTTAAGAATTCAAAGATGGAAGAGTTCTGCAAATACAAAGGAATCATTCAACAATTCTCTGCTCCTGGCACACCTCAGCAAAATGGAGTAGTAGAAAGGAAGAATAGAACTCTTATTGAAGCTGGCAGAACTATGTTGGAAGAAGCTAAATTACCTACATATTTCTGGGCAGAAGCAGTCAACAAAGCATGCTATACACAAAATCTCACATTGATAAACAGGCATGGTGTTACTCCTTATCAGTCACTCAAGGAGAAGAAACCAAGTCTGAAGCATTTGCATGTGTTTGGCTGTAAATGTTTTGTTCTCAGAACTCATCCTGAACAGCTAGGGAAATTTGAAACAAAGGCTGATGAAGGAATATTCATAGGTTATCCTACATCAAGAGCCTTCAGAGTTTTTAATTTGAGAACAAGAACTGTCATGGAGTCAATTCATGTATCTTTTGATGATAAGAAGATAACTGGAATCATTGAAGACTCGCATGATAGGTTGTTATTTGAAAATGAAGCTTCCAAGGAACCTGAAGAAAGTGAATCAGAAGCTGTCCATTCATCCAGTACTGACGGGTCACCAAATCCTGATGACACACCAGATACTGATGGTGCTAATACTGATGATACAAACAACAGTGATACAACTAGTAGTGCTAATGTTGAGGGGGAGAAACGGCATTCAACTACAAGTTCAGAGTCAACTCAATCATCAGGACAGAATTCTTCAGATACTGATTCAAGTGAAGATCCTGATAACACATCAGGAGGGCATAACAATAATTCAGGGAGAGCTTCAAATCAATCAAATTCTTTCAATCAAGATAACACCAATCCAGGGGGAGCATCTACTTCAAGAAACAATTTGACACCAGCAAGGAAATGGACAAAAGATCATACTCCTGATTTGATAATTGGAGATCCTGATGCAGGTGTTCAAACAAGAAGTGCAACTCAGAATGAA
Source organism: Heracleum sosnowskyi (assembly GCA_030848705.1). Classification (NCBI taxonomy): domain Eukaryota; kingdom Viridiplantae; phylum Streptophyta; class Magnoliopsida; order Apiales; family Apiaceae; genus Heracleum; species Heracleum sosnowskyi. The sequence goes on from CM061238.1 coordinate 37,500,039, forward strand.
TGTTTATATAATAACTTTCTATCCAAGGAGGAGCCTAAGAAAGTTGAAGATGCACTTAAAGATGCTGATTGGGTTACTGCAATGCAAGAAGAACTGAATGAATTTGAAAGGAATGAAGTCTGGAAACTGGTACCAAGACCAAAGAATAGATCAATAGTTGGTACAAAGTGGATTTTCAAGAACAAGACTGATTCTGATGGAGTCATTATCAGAAATAAAGCAAGGCTAGTTGCAAAGGGGTATTCCCAACAAGAGGGAATTGACTATGATGAAACTTTTGCTCCTGTTGCAAGACTAGAAGCCATCAGGATATTTCTTGCTTATGCAGCACATAAGAAATTCAAGGTTTTCCAGATGGATGTTAAAAGTGCTTTCTTAAATGGTGAACTGGAGGAAGAAGTTTATGTTGAACAACCTCCTGGTTTCATTGATCCTAAATATCCAGATCATGTCTGCAGACTGGATAAGGCACTTTATGGACTAAAGCAAGCTCCAAGAGCATGGTATGAAACCTTAGCTCAATTCTTACTGGAAAGTGGATTCAAAAGAGGTGCAATTGATAAAACTCTATTTTATTTGAATCATGGTAAGGAGTTGCTGTTAGTTCAGATTTATGTTGATGATATCATTTTTGGGTCAACAAACAATAAGCTGTGTGAAAAGTTTTCCAAGCTTATGCAGTCAAGATATCAAATGAGCATGATGGGAGAAATAAGTTACTTTCTGGGTCTTCAAGTTAAACAGACTGATGAAGGGATTTTTATTAATCAGTCTAAATACACAAGGAATTTACTGACAAGGTTTAACATGCAAGACAGTACTCCTGCTTCAACTCCCATAGCTACAGCTACCAAACTTGATCCTGATCAAGGTGAAGAGGTAGATGTAACTCACTACAGAGGAATGATTGGCTCTTTATTGTATCTCACTGCCAGTAGACCAGATATCATGTTTGCAACCTGTCTATGTGCAAGATTTCAAGCAAAACCTAGAGAACCACATCTGATTGCAGTCAAAAGAATTTTCAGATATCTCAAAGGCACTTCTTCACTTGGCCTTTGGTATGCAAGGGAATCAGATTTTGGGTTGTGTGGTTATTCAGATGCTGATTTTGCAGGATGCAAAATAGACAGGAAAAGTACTTCAGGAAGTTGTCAGTTTTTGGGTGGAAGACTAGTTTCATGGTTCAGTAAAAAGCAGAAATCTATTTCCACTTCAACTGCAGAAGCTGAGTACATTGCTGCAGGAAGTTGTTGTGCTCAGATAATGTGGATGAGAAATTAGTTGTTAGATTATGGCCTGTCATACTCAAAAATCCCTATTTATTGTGATAACCAAAGTGCTATTGCAATGACAGGAAATCCAGTTCAGCATTCTCTTACTAAACACATAAGTATCAGATATCACTTTATAAGAGAACAGGTTCTGGAAGGAACAATTGAACTTCACTTTGTTCCTACTGATCAACAACTAGCTGATATATTCACCAAGCCACTGCCTGAAGCTACTTTCAATAAGTTGGTGAATGAACTTGGAATGATGAATTTTGAGAATTTCTGAGGAAAAGCTACAGAGAGGAAATCCTGATAACTGTCAAATCCTGATGGTTATTCAGAAAGGTATGTATCTTTGATCAAATCCTGATAGGACTCAATCCTGACAGGAAGTCAACTGGTCAAATCCTGATGTTCAGATGATTGAAGCTGGTATGAAAACCAGAGGTTCTATGCTAATTTGTCATCAACACTCCTGCTAATTTGTCAGAGGAATATTTTTGCCTCGTTTGCTGGTAAGCGTGTTTTAATTCTATGACCATTAATTTGGTTATTTTTCTTAAACCAAAACGCTATTCAGGATTGTTAAAATAAATTTTGTTTTCTTAAATAAAATTTTATTTTAATCTTATTGAATATTTTTTTTCAATCCTGATATGGCAAAATATTTTGTGCGGAAATGCTTTTATTCCTGATGAGGTTAGGTTTTTCTTACATCAGAAAATGCCTACTCGTTATGGACTACTTTCTAATGCTATGGTACAAGGACCAACCCACCTTGTTCCTGACACAAGCATGCAACCTAAACAGTCTAAACAGTTAACAACCACCTCTACTGTCTCTCAAAAGACTTTAGTTGTAAAATCAAAGAAATCAGCTAGAACTGATGTGTCTGGAAGGCAATCAGGTTCAAAGGATTTTTCCTCTACATCACTCACTAAAAAGAAGATACAAGGGGGTGTACAAGGGGTCCTGGTCAAGAAAGCTGATAAGGTTGTTAAGAATGTTCCTGTGAAAAGGAAGTTAAGGTTGATTGATGAAAGTGATTCAGAGGATGGCTTACCTATATCCTCTGTGATGAATGTGAACAAGGAAGTTGCTGATACTACTACTAAAGCTGTGGTACCTTCATCAAAACCACAAAAGACAAGGAAATTATCAAAGAACAGGTATCATATTCCTTTGACAGTGCAAATGAAGGATACTGATATTCAGACATCAAATCCTGATGTTAGTATTCTTGATGCAACAACAAAAGTTGTCTCTATATCAGACTCTCCAGCCTCTCCATCTCAGATTCGAGGACATTCTTGGGAGAAGGTTTCTACAACTGCTTCCTTGGTTGGTCTTACACCTACATCAAAGAAAAAGAGGAATGCAGCAGAGTTAGTCTATCAGAGACAGAAGAAGCTGAAAGGATCAAGCCCACAAGAACCTGAATTTCAGAGTAATTCAGCAGCTACTGGTGATCCTGCCACACAAGAACCACTCAATCAAAGTTTGGGTGAAGGCTTAGCTAGTGGAATGGTCACACAAGAACCATTTTCTCAAAGGGAGAATGAAGACATCAACATTCCAGCTACACAAGAACCATCTTCTCAAAGTGAAGATGCAGGCAAAGCTACAGCTTCTGTTGAAAGATTGGTCGAGAACATTGTCAATGAGGGAAGCACACAAGAACCTTTAGCTCAAAGTGTTGAAGCAGCTTCTGAACCTCAAGCTCCACAAGAACCATTGGTTGCAAATACTGATGCAAGCATATCAAATCCTGACGATGTTCATCCTGACGTTAGTGGTGCTCCTGATACTGAGCCTATTTTGATACAGCCACTTCGTTCAAGACCAATAGATCATCCTATCTCAGAATCTCAGGATAAACTGAAAGGTATTGCAATTCCTGATCCTGATATATCTCATAGTTCTGATGATGATAATTCTGATGATGATAGTGATGATGATAATGAGCATAGAAAAGAGAAGGAACAGCTTGCTACAGCACTCAAGATTAGTCTTGGAACTAATTTTGGTTCCTCAAGTACATATATGGCTGGCAAAGCTTTCACTGGGAAAGATCAGAGACAAGATTTTTCTACTCCTTCCTTTGATCCTGCAGAGGCATTTAGACAGAATGAATGGAACAATTCATGGCACAATTCTGATGAATCTATCAGTTTTTCTTCTGCTATTGAACATGCCTATAATGCAGTGAAATCTATAGAGAATCAAGACTTGAAGAATCATCTGAAGGCTACTACTCTGTTATCCAAAAGCCTGAAAAGTGAGATTGATTCTATCAAGGGCTCAACTGAAAAAGTGAGGACTGATATCTTTAATAATTTTACAAAGGTGCCTACTACTTTACAATTGAGGGTAGTGGAATCCCAAGTGAAATCTGTTGTTTCAGAACAAACCTCCATCAAACAACGAATTGATTCTCTGGATACTAAGGTAACTGAAATTCAAGCCTCTCTTTCCTTAATTTTGCAATTATTGTCAAATCCTGATGTCAAAAAGGGGGAGAAGGTTATTCAGACAAAATGTACACCTGATCTAGTATTAAGAAATAATGATGATGATACTGGAGATGATGGTGGTGACAAAGCGATACAAGGAGAAACCTCTGATGCTGTTGTTATGAAGACAATCCAAACTTCTCAAAGTCAAACAACGCAGTCAACTCATGTTTCTGATTCTGGAGTTAAGACAGTAAGAACATTGGTGCAATCTCAGATCCTGACGGAAGATCAAATCCTGACACCTGGTCATGGACACATTCTTGCTACAATTCCTGAAGGTGATGAAGATGTGATTATTGATAATCCTGAAGATGCATCAAATTTATTCCAGAAGTTTTCTACAAAAGACGGCAGAATTGTTACTCTATATCACACTGATAAAAGAGTTCAACAATTATATGCAAGAAAAGCACTCTCTACAGCAAGTGAAGAATATCCAGATCTCTCACATGAAGAATTCTTGAGACTACAAAGAGAGACAATGGAAAGCTATACTGCTCCTGCTAGAGGTAGAGGAAGCAGAGGTAGGAGAGGTGCTAGAAGAAGTAAAAGAGGTTCTTCAACTCAAATATTACCTAGACAGACAAGGTCTAGAGGGTTAAGAATTGAAGAAATTCCTGAACCTATTCAAATTCTAGTAGTTCCTGACAGATCTACTTTTGGTGATGATGGAATTGTTGAAGAAGAACCTGAATTGAGAAGAAAATCAAGAAAATCAACTCTCAGCAATACAAATCAAATTGAAGATTCTAATCCTGACAATATTCAAGATCCTGACGAATCTGAAATTCTGCAAGAGGTTGATTTGATAATTTTATCTACTGTTGTTGATTGTCACAACAAAGAAGTAGATGAAGAAGAAGAAGCCATAAGAAGAGATATTACAAAGAGAACAAATGAAGATTTTAATCTCTATCTACAAAGGCTTAAAGTTTCAAATGAAAGAAAATGGAGAAATTCAAGCAGACAAGAATCTTTACTTGAAAGAAGCTATGTTTTTGAAAAGGAAAAGGATAAGAAGTGGAAACATATTAGCACATTAAGTTGTGATACACCTATCAATTTTCAGTCTGGTGGAATTATTACAAGCGCTTCAAGTGTTGTTGATTTGTCTGATATGGTTAGATCAAAAGCACTCTGGTTAAAGATGTTTTCGAGTCTGAAGCAATTGTCAAGTAATTCAAGAGGAGGTATTGGACACAGAGATGGTGAATATCTGAATATGTCATATGTTGATCCTTACTCCTTGACAGAAATTGGAGGTACTTTAACTTCTGAAAACCTGAACAATTTATTAGCTGTTGATATAGTTATAGATTGTCATGATGGTTTTGAAAAGAAAGAAAAGCTTCTGTACTTCATGAAAGATGGTAGTGTGAAGATTCTATCTATTCAAGATCTGCTGATGAAAACTACACAGGAACTGAAATATGTTCACTATCTGTTAAGATGGAAGAACCAAGTGTACAAAGAATGGAGTGATATGATTTTGTCAACTATAAGAAGAAGACTGGATGGAAACAGTAATTTCGATGGTAATTATACTCCCATGTACTTAAATCAAAGAGGTCAGGATGTGGAAATGCAAAGGGGTACTGCTGTTAAAGAAGTAAATTTTGGCATGACTCATCTTTCTCTCAATCCTGATGGGAAGGAAATTGCTTATCTTTTGCTTGAAGAGCACAGTCTACAGAGAAACTCCATACAGAATCTCAGAGCAGCTATCTACCAGATTAATGAGGAAGATGAAGAACTCAGAAATCTTAAGGAAAGACTGATTCAAATTCTTGAAGAAAAAGAAGAAAGTTTATTATCCAACTTCTTGAAGATGAATCTGTTCTATCACAAAGCTTAAACAGATAAGTTGTTTCTGAAGATACTCGTACATTTTGATACATGTTTTTGACATCATTGAATATTTGGAATCTATACTTTATTTCACAAAGTATGAGATTGGGGGAGATTGTTAGATCAGAATTCAATGATCGTCAGAAGCTAGACTCAACTGATCAGGATTGCTGACGTCATCAGTATTGCATGGTCATCAGTATTTGATCAAGCGTCAGTATCTTATTGATCATCAGGATTCCTACTCAGACTATGATCAGGTTTGATCATCAGGACTTGAAGCTGATCAGGATTCCTACTTCGAGTTATATTTGGAGTCTAGATAAACATGGAAGTTTGTTCCTGGTTTGTAGAATGCAGCTATCGATTAAAGATATGTTTCTATCTTTGTTATGATTAGGACTTATCTTGTTATTGATAGAGAAGCTGTGTGCACTATATAAACACAGTTTTGGTTTCGATTTATGTATTCATTCGAGAGAGAACATAATCGGAGAGAAGCTCTTAAGAACAGAATTTCTTGAGAGAGTTTTTGTAAGCTAGCAGCTCTTAAGAACATCAGAATTTCTTAAGAGAGTTTGTAACAGTTTTATATCAAAGTTAATAAAGCTGTTATTGTTATTGTTATTGTTATTGATCTTTCATATTTGTGATATATAAAGTCGAGAATCTTATACAATTGTATTCAACCCCCTTCTACAATTGTTATTTACTGGGCAACAATCCTCAAGTCCCAACGCATCACGAACAGTAGTTGGAGTAACTACAAATTCGTTTCCTTCAAATTCAAAAACAATAGACGGAGACCCAATCTCTCCTCCATTATCATAAGTACCTGTCTGCCAAAAAGTTCTGATGTTTGATGCAGACAGCTTCGATGGTGCGGTTAGAGCAGTACCAATATCAGAGTTTAACAAGAAACTCTGAATCAAATGAAACGCCTCCGGTGCATTTTCATTTGCCAAAGGAGCTGAGTAATTGTTAGGAACAAATTCTAACCCAGAAGCAACAAAAGATGTGGTGGCCATTCGAAGATTTTGATTCGAAAGCTTAACAGAGTGTATGTGTAGAAAGGCGTTTGTGAATATGCGTGTGTGACAAAAGATGTGTATGAGTAAGATGTGAAAATTTTAAACGAAGGTGTGTGTATTGTATAAAAATAAAATGTAAAATTAAAAACTGAACAGTTTTTAATCATCAATACACAACTGTCTTACTCCATTTACTGTGTTAGTGGGACACGTGGCACACGTACAGATGCTGACAGCTGTATTGAACAACTTCCAACACATACGTGCAGACGAGAAGACACCGTGCATCACATAACCGCTTTTTAAAAAAATCAATAATAATAAAATTATCGATTTGTATATCTCAGAAACATAATAATAAAGTACTAATGGGCTCAACAGTCGGAAGAATAATGACTGTCTTGAAACTCCGCACTTTCATGTTTCCAGAGCTTCGAATCACACAAAACCTTTCAGTTACCCTGTTGAATGCTATAAAAACTGAAGCATTCGTCCAACAGGCAATACACATAAAAAAAAAATTACCATACATCAAATGGCAGGAATCTTTGAATTCATGGATGTAGAATCCTTCTTAGATTTGAACTGGCGTCAACAAGCAAACTACATCATTGATGAGTTTCTTGTGTTATCATTTCTGAATGATGAAGGGCTCATAGCTGATGATGAAATAGCGGAAGGACCTATCTCCAACCCCTATGTGCACATCATCCGTCCTGGACCATATGATGTGCCCATCCTTGCAGATGATGAGGCTGTGGAGATCTGTATGATGCTCTTTTATCAGAGCTACTTGAAGGGTTCAAAGAAGAATGTCTTCTTGGAGTCCTGCAAGCTGCAAGCCAGAAGGAGAATGCGAGAGAATGATGATGATGAGTCAACATCAGGGGGTTGTCAAGCCTTGAAAATCCCAGATGCTATAATAACCTGTTAATCGAACAAGTAGCTAGACAAGAGTATAATGTTGTCTGATTGTAAACAGAGTTTGAATCATTTAATGAGAAAAATTCATTGTTTTGTTTTACATTTCAGTATCTCATAGTAATTGTAAAGTAAAAGAAATGATATCACTTTGAACAATAAACTAACATACTCATCAGCCCTACTAATCACCATCAGAACTTATCAAACACACTCTTTCTGTTCTCTGTTGAATGTAAAATAGATTCGTTACCAATCATACTGTTTCGAAAAACAAATGTCTAATCTCAAAATTATAAGATGTCTGAAACAAAGAAATTATTTTAATCATTAAAGATTAAAACAAAGTTACCTCGGCATATGTCACACAATACATCAGTGTTTACCATTTGTCCTTCTTTGTCAATAAACTCTTCTCTCAATCTGTACAGGTGTGAAAATATGTGTGTGCAATAGCAGAGTTTACCGAAATCAATATTTAGATCATCTCAAAGTGCATAAAATCCACAAACTAAAGTAGTAAAAACTGGTTGCCTAAACTCTCACGTATAACATAAAATCTGATTTTATATCTAAACTCTGTTTTCTGATATCCTTTCATTTGGATATATCTTTTAATTTTTCACCCCCTTTCTTTATTTTTTTATTTTTTTATTATTATTTTTTTCTTTATTTTTCCAGTAATCAGTGGTTGGCACTAGTCACCAAAAATCAATGATTTTAGCCCTTATTTCATACAATAAGTTCCTGGATCTTCCTAGGCACAACATGATCTCAAAGGAATTTGTGCTCTTTTTGGCATCTTTTGATTTGAGGGTGAAATTTTTTTTTTTTTTTTTTTTTTTTTAATTAAGAATCAGAGTTTAGACTTTTCATCAGTAAATATAATTAACTTATGAGAGAAAATGCAAACAGCTAATACAGACTCAGTATATAGGATCAATAAACTAAGAGATGGTATAAATACAGAGACAGTATCATGCTGTGTTAACTTACTGCACATTATCGAGATCAGAATCTATACAACTCTTAAGGATTCACAGTTACTTACTGAGAACTATGCTTCATACGAATTTCTTCATTGGTCCAAATGTTTCAGACAAAATTACAATCAGAGTATGACATTAAACTGTAACTTTCAGAGTATGACCAACAGAGTTTAGCATCAGAGATTACTTTCAGAGTTTATCATCAGAGTTTAACATGCTGGTTCACATAACAGTTAACACATGTAAGAAATCATGAACATAAAAAGTGAGTCTAACCCGTATCTCTAGTCAGAACCAGAGATCATTCCAAGTTCATTTACCAATCTTGTAAAAGTAGCTTCACTCAAAGGTTTGGTGAAGATATCTGCAAGTTGTTGGTCTGTAGACACAAAATGAAGCTCAATGTTTCCTTCTTCCACATGTTCTCTGATAAAATGATACCTTATGCTGATGTGCTTGGTCATGGAATGCTGTACTGGATTACCTGTCATAGCAATAGCACTTTGGTTATCACAGAAAATAGGTATTCTAGAGTACCTTAACCCATAATCCAGCAATTGATTCTTCATCCATAAAATCTGTGCACAACAGCTACCAGCTGCTATATACTCTGCTTCTGCAGTGGATGTAGAAATTGATTTCTGTTTCTTACTGTACCAAGAAACCAATCTGTCACCTAAAAATTGACAGCTTCCACTTGTACTTTTTCTGTCTATCTTACAGCCTGCAAAGTCTGCATCAGAGTAACCAATTAACTTAAACTCTGATTCTCTAGGATACCACAAACCCAGGGTTATGGTTCCTTTGAGATATTTGAAGATCCTTTTTACAGCTGTTAGATGAGGCTCTCTGGGATCTGCTTGAAATCTTGCACAAAGACATGTTGCATACATGATATCAGGTCTACTTGCAGTAAGATACAGTAAAGACCCTATCATTCCTCTGTAGTTAGTCATATCTACTGAGGCTCCTGTGTCTTTGTCAAGCTTCGTTGCTGTAGCCATGGGAGTTGTAGCAGATGAACTATCAAGCATACCAAATTTCTTTAGAAGATTTCTGGTATACTTTGCTTGATTGATAAAAATCCCATCATCTGTTTGCTTGACCTGTAAGCCTAGAAAATAACTAAGCTCTCCCATCATGCTCATTTGGTACCTGGATTGCATAAGCTTTGCAAACTTCTTACAAAGTTTGTCATTAGTAGATCCAAAAATAATATCATCTACATAAATTTGAACTAACAGCAAATCATCACCATAATTGAAATAAAACAAGGTTTTATCAATTGTACCTCTTGTGAACCCACTTTCTAAAAGAAATTGAGCAAGAGTTTCATACCATGCTCTTGGTGCTTGCTTTAGTCCATATAATGCCTTGTCAAGCCTGTAGACATAATCTGGATGCTTGGAATCTACAAATCCTGGTGGTTGTTCAACAAACACTTCTTCTTCAAGCTTCCCATTGAGAAAAGCACTTTTTACATCCATCTGAAAAACTTTAAACTTCTTGTGTGCTGCATAGGCCAGAAAAATCCTTATGGCCTCCAGTCTTGCAACTGGAGCAAAGGTTTCATCATAGTCAATTCCTTCCTGTTGTGAATAACCTTTAGCCACAAGTCTAGCCTTGTTTCTTGTAATCACACCTTCACTGTCAGTCTTGTTTCTGAAAACCCACTTTGTACCTACTATTGATCTATTCTTTGGTCTAGGTACAAGTGTCCAGACTTCATTTCTTTCAAATTCATTTAACTCTTCTTGCATTGCTGTTATCCAGTGTGCATCTTGAAGAGCTTCCTCCACTTTCTTTGGTTCTGTTTGAGACAAGAAAGCATGATACAGACACTCATTATTTGTTGCACTTCTAGTTCTTACACTAGCATCAGGATCTCCAATTATGAGATCAGGTGTGTGTGCCTGTGTCCACTTTCTTGCTGTTGGTAAGTGGTTTCTTGCATCATTATTGAATCCTCCCCCTTGATCCATGCTCTCCTGATTCATATGTTGACTTTCTGCAGCATCTGAGGCTCCCCCTGAATTGGATGGCTCAGAGTTTGAACTGTCAGAGTTTGAATCAGTTTCCTCAACTGACTCATTTGCTGTATTTTGTTGAGCTTCTTCACGCTCCCCCTCAACTGGTTCTCTATTTTGTTCAATTTGAGAATTTCCAGTTTCTTCAGTATTTACCAGTAGAGGATCAGAGTATGCTTCATCAGAGTTTGTCAACCCTGCTTCATCAGAGTTTACATCATCAGAGAATATATCTTCATTTTCAAAACGTAGTTGATCATATCCATCCTTGTCTTCAAGTCCAATTATTTTCTTGTCATCAAATGACACATGTATGGATTCCATGATCACCTTAGTTCTCAGATTGTAAACTCTGAATGCTTTTGTTGACAATGGATAGCCAACAAAGATTCCTTCATCAGCTTTTAACTCGAACTTTGTCAACTGTTCAGGATGAGTCTTCAACACAAAGCATTTGCATCCAAATATATGAAAATATTTCAAATTTTGCTTCTTATTTTTCACCATCTCATATGGTGTTTTCCCATGCTTGTTGATCAATGTTGCATTTTGAGTAAAACAAGCAGATTGAACAGCTTCTGCCCAGAAGTATGTTGGTAATTTTGCTTCATCAAGCATAGTTCTGGCTGCTTCAATTAAGGTTCTGTTCTTTCTTTCAACTACACCATTTTGCTGTGGAGTTCCAGGTGCAGAAAATTCTTGTTTCACTCCTCTTTCCTTGCAGAAAGCTTCCATGATTGAGTTTCTGAATTCAGTTCCATTATCACTCCTTATAATTTTGACTTTGTGCTGTGATCCTTTGTCCAGTAGATTTACATGATCCATCAACGTTTGAGCAGTTTCATCCTTCTTTGACAAGAAATACACCCATGTATATCTAGTATATTCATCAACAATTACTAGAGCATATTTCTTTCTGCCCATAGACATCACATTGACTGGTCCAAAGAGATCAACATGTAGAAGATGATAAGGTTCCACTACTGATGATTCAGATTTGCTCTTGAAAGATGACTTCCTTTGCTTGGCTTTTTGACAAGAATCACACAAGCCATCTAGACTGAGTATAGATTTTGGAAGTCCCCTTACAAGATCCTTTCTTATTAGCTCATTGATGTTGTTCAAATTGAGATGAGAGAGCTTCTTGTGCCAGTTCCGACTCTCTTCATTTGACATTCTGGCTGTTAGACACACTGTTTTTCCATCAGAGTTTGTTACCAAACTTGCTTCATAAATGTTGTTGCGCCTGTGTCCAACTAGAACAACTTTTCCAGTAGATTTACTGATAACTTCACAGTATTCACTATGAAAATCTACATGGTTTCCTCTGTCACAGATTTGACTCACAGATAGCAGATTATGCTTGAGTCCTGAGACTAGAGCTACATTTGTGATGATGACACTTCCAAGATTGATATTGCCATATCCCAGAGTGTGTCCTATGTTGCCATCTCCATAGGAAACCTTTGGGCCAGCCTTCTCCTTAAAGTCTGATAGCAGGGCTTTATTTCCAGTCATATGTCCTGAGCATCCACTGTCTAAGATAAGTGTGCTCTCTATTATACCCTGCAATCACAAACAAACACTAAGTGTTAGTTTTGAGGATCCAGACTTGCTTGGATCCTTTGTCTTTCTTAACAGTGTTAGCTTTTGCAGCAGAATCTGTATTATCAGAGTTTAAACTAACATTGTCAGATTTTACATTAGCAGAGTTTGCTCTAACCCATTTCAAATTGGGTTTTAGCTCATAATAGTTGTGATAAATAGCATGATAACTCTTGCAAGTATAAATGGAATGCCAAGTGCTCCCACAGTGTCTGCATAAGGTCTGTGGTCTAACCCTAACATTATCATTTTTTACTTCAGAAGTAGAAGATAAAGAATTAATATGTTTGTTCTTAGTGCAAAATCTAGCAAGATGATTAGAACTACCACAATTATAACATGTTTTCCTCGGAGCAGCACCAGTAGGCAAATGATTATTTCTATTATTTATGCCTATCTTTCCATTCCTATTCTTCTTGGACCCTTTTGGTTTCATGGCAGATTTTACCTCTTTCAGTTTATGATTAAACTGTTTCCCTATCATCAAACCAACATTAACCTGTTTTTCACAAGTTTTTCCTGGCTTTCTAACAGCTTCTCTTTCCATAAGTTTTTCTGTTATAATATTTTCCTGTCTTTCACAGGCTTCACCTGATCCCATATCAGCTTCTCTTATTACAACAGATTTTAACTTATTGGCTTCTGGAACAAATTTCACAGGTTTAAGTTGTGGTTTTACCTTAACCTTGTCTTTAAACCTAAGTTCATCATTTTCACAATAACCTAAACCTACAGAATCAGTCTGAAACACTTGATGAGTGTCTCTTCCAGAATCTGTCCAAGTCTTGATTATTTTTCTTTCTTTTTCTAAATCAGATTCTAGTTGCCTATACCTTTTAAGCAACTCCTGTTCAACATAAACAGCATCATCTCTTTCTTTTTGAATCTGCTTCATACTTTCAAGTTCTCCTTCAAGAAACTTGTTTCTATCTTTAAGACTAAGATTCTCAGATTTAATTCTTTCATTCTCTAAAGTCTGATCCCTATAGCTAACATGAACACTTTTCAGATATACTCTTAACTCAGATATATTATCAGTATCATAAGCATAAGTAGTTAGGGGTACCTTATTTTCAGAAGATTCAGTCTCATCTCTGACAGTTGCCATAAGAGCATAGTTTTCTCCATCATCAGAGTCTGAAGTATCTGCCCAGTCTTTGCCTTTAGAGATGAGTGCTTTCTCAGATTTGCCTTTCTTGCACTCTGGAGCATAGTGACCCATCTCCTTACATTTGTAGCACTGGATTTCAGATTTATCCTTCTTTCCAGACTTGGTATCCCTTCCATCAGACTTTCTGAAATTCTTCTTCTCAGAATTTGAATCTCTCCTTGAGAATCTCTTTCCCTTCTTGAAGTTCTTGAACCCCATCTTCTTGAAGGTCTTCACCATCAATGCAGCCATTTGCATCATCTGTTCTTCATCATCCTCAGAGTCAGAAGCTTCATCAGAGTTTGAATCATCATCAGAGTTTGATGACTCACTCTCAGATTTTATGACTAAAGCCTTTCCCTTGGCTTTCTTCCTTGATGATTCCTTCTTAATGGGCTTCTCCTCGACTTTGAGAGCAACAGATTTTGTCTTCTTGCTGGATCTCCTGTTTCTTTGTTCTATCTCAAGTTCATGAGTCTTTAACAATCCATAGATCTCATCAAGATCTGTATCAGCAAGATCATAATTATCTCTGATTGTTGTTGCCTTTAAATCCCACTTTTCAGGTAGAGATAACAGAAACTTGAGATTAGACTCTTCAAGTTCATATTCTTTATCTACCAGAGACAGATCGTTCAACAGTTTGCAAAATCTGTCATAAGTCTCAGTCAAGGTTTCATTAGTTCTTGAATCAAAGTGCTCATACTCCTGTGTGAGTATTGTTTTTCTGTTCTTCTTAATAGCACCTGTTCCCTGGCATCTGACTTCTAAAGCATCCCATATCTCTTTGGCAGTTTTGCAGCCAATTACTCTGTTAGACATAACATTATCTAAAGCACTGTGGAGAAGATGTCTAACCTTTGCATCCTTTGCAATTGATGAGATATCCTCAGGAGTCATATCTTTCTTTTCCTTTGGAACAGTCTTTTGTTCTTGACCATCAACAACAGGGGACAATTTAGTTGGCATATGAGGACCATCATTGATTCTGTCAAGGTATTCTGGATCTGTAGCCTCCAGAAACATGGTCATCTTAACCTTCCAAATCGGATACTCTACTGGCCTGAGAATTGGAACCCTGATTGTTTCATATCGACTCACAGAATTGGGCTTAACCTGTTCAGCCTTAGGAGCAGTTTGATTTTCTTCAGACATGATTAATACTGTGTTTGAATCGTAAAACTGTATATATTAAACAGCCTTGGCTCTGATACCAATTGTTAGGCCGAATACACAATATATAATCAAGTATGTATGAGAATAACAATTAATAACACAGGTTTGTAAATCAACAAACTGAATTATATTAAATAATTCTCTCTTAGTGATGTTAATGAATCACAAAGAGCTTCTAGGTTACAAGAATAATATATTCAATGTTCGCATCCCTTCTAGGGATAACCTATCTGTGTTTATATAGTACACAGCTACATACAATCCTTATCTAATTGATACTCCTATAAATTAGCTATACAATTAATATCAATTAAGGTTTGCTTCAGTCTTCTATTCCGTTTCCTTAGCTGTATCAATATATTCTGCTTCTTTCCATCTTCAGAATATATTGCTTCTAGAATCTTCAATTCAGCACCGACAGCTAATTCAACTATCACCCTGTCAGACTTTAAATAAACTCTGACCGGCTTCCTTTAAACTCTTCACCCTGTCAGAGTTTAATTAAACTCTGACTGGCTTCTGATAAACTCGGGTCAGTACCTGTTGCTTAAACACTGATAAACAAACGTCAGCAATTATATCTAACATTAAACATTTCACAAACGCTTTGCATACCCTAATTTTCATAAATGACATGCTATAACTTTTCTCAGTCCACATCTTATATGGTGTCTCCTGAGCCATTTTAGTAGGAACACGGTTTAGTGTATATGCACCTGTCTCTAGGGTATAACCTTAGAAACTTATTGGAAGATCCACTTGACTCATCATCCATCGCACTATGTCCAACATAATGTGATTTCAGCTCATAGAAACTCCTTTCATTGAACCTTTTTTTTTTTACTTCAGCTTAATATTCTTTGAACTTTTCAAACAATTCGGATTTGTTCATCAAAAGATATCTATATCCGTATCTACTAACATCATCAGTAAGCGTTATGAAGTAGTAAAATCTTCCTCCTGCCATCGTACGTATATGACCACATACATCACCATGTATAAGTCCTAATCGTTTGATGGCCCTTTCACCATTTTCAGTAAAAGGGGCTTTTGTCCTTTTGCCAAATAAACCAAGATTCACATTCTTCGTATGATTCATAATCAAACTTATCCAATCATCCATCATTATGTAAATTGGAAATGCGTTTCTTATAAAATGGCCTTAATTACAGTGCCAAAGGTAATGTTTGATTTTGAGTCATTTTAGAACATATAAATTGTTAACTAATTGTGCAACATGTTAGGTCCAAAGTATCGTAGAAGGGGGGGTTGAATACGATACTCACAATTAATTTAATTTCGTTCGCGGATTAATCTTTCAATTCTATAACGAAATCAAACATACCAAACCAAATCAAGTTTCGGGGAATATATCTTTTTTTAAATATAAACCTCGAGGGGTGCTACAATTTCTAATCCATAGATTAGCTTCAATGAGTTTAAAGTTACACAAATACAAAACAATGATCAAGTTCTGAGCACTATTAATTTCTCTGATAATTTTCTCCGGCTCTTCTCTCTCTCAGTAATGTCTCTGTGTTGAATGCCTTAACTGAAGAAGACACTATCTTCTCTCGAGTTAATTGTAGACTTGAATTGAAAAACCATCGAACCATTTAGAATAGAATATTCTTGGCCGTTGGATCTTCATCAACCTGTCAGACAAGCACAACTTTTCACCTGCTCCATGAATTGAAAAACCATCGAATGGATTAAAAAACCATCGAATGGATTAAATCAATTTTCCATTCGATAGTTTTTAAATCAAAACTATCGAATGCCAAATTAATTTACTTTGTTTTTCAATGAATCACTTCAACCACCATTCGATAGTTTTTTCAATAGAAAAACTATCGAATTCTTTTTCTTGTCTTTTGTCCTTTAGTAATTACTCCTGAGCTCCTGGGTGTTTAAGTTTTAGACTGTATCAATTTCTTCTGAGACGATAAAACAACTTGATCTTTTTTAGTGCCGTCACCTAGTGCAACTGGTCTGGTTCACAGATGAATAACACTTGATCAATTCTTCTTTTATGTCTTCAATATAGTGTTGCTGATAAGTCCATTGTCGTTCTGGTTGCTTCATCACTGGAATCCCGTGGTACTGAACCCTAAATCATTCACATACTTCTGTCGTCTTGAAAGTCTTGTTTCTTTTGTTGTCACTGAGGCTTGAACATTTTCATGAACTTCTTTCCGTGACCTGTTTACGGACTTCAAGAATACATAACGTATTTTGATTTTTTTGAGTTTACCTTTTCTTCTTTGATTCTGGATTCCTGTGCTTCTGTTAATATTATTGTCTGTCTTGTCCTTTGTTGAGTTGTAGTTATCTCTTTTACATCTTATGTTACATTATGCTTTACAATCTCCCCCTATTTGAT
The DNA here is from genome assembly GCA_030848705.1 of Heracleum sosnowskyi. Taxonomy (NCBI): domain Eukaryota; kingdom Viridiplantae; phylum Streptophyta; class Magnoliopsida; order Apiales; family Apiaceae; genus Heracleum; species Heracleum sosnowskyi. The sequence continues at coordinate 37,516,959 of CM061238.1, forward strand.
TGGATAGAGTTCGACAAGCAAATACTTCGAGGATAACTCAACTAACTAAGGAAACATTAAACTACTTAAAGTAAGACAGCGTAATAATATTAATGCATTCTGGATCAGATATATATACATTTCCAGATTTCATACATCAAAGAACAATAAAACTTTTCACATTGAAGTTGCTCCTCTTGTTTGAGCTGACAGTTCTCTTGTTCTTTGCTTCAATCTTCAGTCCATTCCGATCTCACCTTCTTCAATCATTGGATCGGAGTTAGCAGCTTGATAATCAATCACTGATAGATAGTGCAGTGGTTCTCCAGGTTTAAGGATTGCTCCTTGGATGTGTCTTCCAATATATTCAACCTCTTGACCCACTCCAGCCCATAACCATGCAATGTTAACATCTTTCTTGTTTAGCTTTGGCATGTTTGGCAGTCTGGTATGCACTTCCAATCCTCTTTCCACTCTTTTCCTATAGTAAGGAACATTCTCCATTAGAAATCTTCTAAGAGTGTCTGCTGCTTTGTCCTTCTCCGTTGATGAGAATCCAGTGGATCTAAGATACTTCTCAACTGAGATTAGATAGTTGCTTGGGTAGTCTCTCAGTTTGTCCTCAGCCAAATAGCAGATTCTGAACAAGTCATTCGTCATGAATCTAACCATTGGAGGATCTTCAGTAATCTCTGGACTGACTTTCATCACGATCTCCTTAACATGCTCACGGAGCAGTTCATTTAGCCTTGTAGTTCTTTGGATCTTGATGAGTATAGCCTGCAATTCTGTATATGTCCTCTGTTCTAAAAACTTAGTGGAAATCACAAATGTACCTTTCTCCAGAAAACTAATTAATAAGCTCCAGGCACCATTTGCTTTAACCCTAGCATTCAGACAGATTATAGAGCTTCTCAGTGCTTTAAAGTAAGTCTGATCTTCAAGATTAGCACTTCTGATGTCCTGAATAATAACTTCCACCTCAGCATTGTCGTTGACTTCTAATCCGTCTTCAACTCCGCAAAAGGTTTTATAAGCCATTTCCCATTCAGTACCATCTTTCTTTGCCAGATCTATCATCTTCTTCTTCCTCACTTCATTATACACTTTGAATCTCTTCAGTTTTTCACTCCTCAGAATTGCTTGCTGTTTCTCTTTCTCAGCTTGCCTGGCATCTATTGCAGCTCTCTGAGCTCTTATTGCTTCCAAGGCAGCTTCTTCTTCAGGTGATAGAGAATTTGCTTCTTCTTCCATAATATCCTCCCAGATTGGATGTTCAACGGGCTCTGGATAATATGGCTCATGCTCCTCTTGATTAGGTTGCTCATGCATGACCTCAAATTCCTCTTCACTCTCCTTCTCTTCTTCTACAAGTTCCTCTATCCAGTATTGTCTGATAGGAATAGCTTCAACTGTCTCCCAAACTCCCCATCCATCCTTAGGCTTCTCTTTCTCCCCTTCTCCAACTTTCTCCCCCTTAGTTGAGGAATCTTCGATAAAATCATCCTCAGCATAAAAGGTAGTAGAAGGATCAGGTTGCTAATTTGAAGGACCAGGTTGTCCAGATTGTTGATTCTTCAGCATACTCCAAATAGACTCTACTCCGTCACCTTGATTCTCCAAGAAATCCATAAGCTGCTTATTAAACTCATTTATAGAAGCTAGCGACCGGTCAATGTTCTCCAATCTTGAGTTGGTAGTCTTTTCCATATGATCCAGCCTCTTGTTGAGCTTAGACTCCACTCTTGAAAAGGAATTCATTGCATCTTTCACTCGCGCTTGACCATCCCGGATAACCAGAACGTCTTCTCTCAAAGCTTCATGTCCCTGTGACAGTGCAGTTACTTCATTCATGAATCCATCTTTAAGTTCCCTGACGTCCATTCTCAATTCGACTAGTTCTTCCATAGCTTCCTTCTTTAAAGAGTCCACTGCCTACTTCGTACCTGTTATAGTGCCAGATGCACTGCCAATGACCCTGAATGTTCTTCTGGAATCAGCTGCAGCCAAGTCAACCTTCTCTTGAATAGTCTTTAAAGAAGCATTGGCCTGACTAGAGGAGATCCCCTGGTCAAAGGAAGGTCGCAGTGGAACCTTGAATAATGGATTTCCTTCTTTGTCTCAAACTGTCATCTCCTTGAGAGTGGATTGAACTTGTAGCTCTCTTTCTGTCGGTAACAGCAAATCATGAATATTAGGTAGGGTTAGGGTGTCACTCCTCACATTTGGCTCTGGTGTACACTCAACGTTTCTGTCGGTGTTTGAATCATTTTTCCTTTCCCACTCAGGCCAGGTGTAAGTGTTTTTGTTTCACTCAAATCCTTAGTGCTGATTGTACCTGTAGAAGAAATCATCGTAGCCGTCCTTAAGGAGGTCACCGGTGGTGCAATGGGGCTTCGCAAGTCCCCGTCCTTGGTTAAACCAAGTTGCTGATCATCCGTGGATGATGTATCCTTTAAAGGATCTAGAGTTTGAATCTCTAGGGGGTTAGAAACAGGCTCTTTTAATAGCAGAGATCCCGAATCTTCCCCAATAGTCTGTGAAGACTTTACCTCAGTTGACTTGTCAATAGTAATTGATTCATCGTCACCGAGTTGCCGATCTGCACCTACGTCAGACCCTTTACCCGCAGGATCCAGATATGTTCCATCTGGGGAGGTAGACAATGACCTTTTAGATTGTGCATTTAGGTCAAAGCCTTCTCTCGACGTCTGTGAAGACCCTTGGTTCTTAGAACCTTCAACCAGTGAACCTGACCGTAATATGGTCGGAACACCAGTTGCTTCCGTCAATTCTTCCTTACTTGATTGAGCTATTGGTTCAGATATTGCTTTCGATAGCGTAGCCCAATCAGCATCAGAAAAATCAATAAAGGGCGATTTGGATGAGAGAAATGAAGTATCAACAGTTGCCTCGGTTTCTGTTCTTCTCCTTTTAGAGGAAGGCAGAGCTGCTGTTGAAGGGTGTATCTCCTTATGTGGTGCTGCTTTGGCACTATCTCCCTCTACACTCATGGATGGTTCTTTACTGGGTATAGGAGGGGAAGGAGGTTCGTTTATGTTTTCATTTGGCTCTTCCAAAGGCTCTTCGACCGTGGTTAGAGGTTGTGGGTTTGCAACCTCCTGGTCAGGAATGGCCACTAAGGGCTCTGGATCAACATCCATGGGTTGTGGTTCAGGAGCCAGTTCAGGTTCAGGAATGTTACCTTGAATTACCTGTTCCCCTGGGGGTAGAAGTGGTAGGGGCACCGTTCTTAGATATTCAGTGAGAACAGTGGGTACCCCTGGAAGATAGTTGTTCTTCCTTATCAGAGCGGTTATGGCTGTGACAACCCGGGTCAAATCCCGAGCCTTTTTCGAAAATCGGGTCAAGTCCCGATTCCGAATCCGAATAAACCGAAGCACACTGGCCCAACTGCAGCCAACTTGGGTAACGACAAGCCCACCACAGGCCCCCAAAATATCATGATTTTGTTGGTGCTAATTAGTAGTAGTACTTTGCCTTATAAACTGAACAGAAGTCCTAAATCTCCTCGATGTGGGACTGGGGTGTTACAAACTCCCCCACTTAAACTCTTGACGTCCTCGTCAAGCCTGAACGGATAGCTCATAGGTTCCAAGATCGTTCCTCCCTAGCCATTGTGGGATAATACCGGCTGGCTTCGTGTCCCCACCTCCGGACCTCTGTCCATTATGGGATAATACCACCAGCCTTCGTGTCCCCACCTCCGGCAACTCGACGAATTAAGCTTTCGAGAGTCTGCTTTGATACCATATGTGACAACCCGGGTCAAATCCCGAGCCTTTTTCGAAAATCGGGTCAAGTCCCGATTCCGAATCCGAATAAACCGAAGCACACTGGCCCAACTGCAGCCAACTTGGGTAACGACAAGCCCACCACAGGCCCCCAAAATATCATGATTTTGTTGGTGCTAATTAGTAGTAGTACTTTGCCTTATAAACTGAACAGAAGTCCTAAATCTCCTCGATGTGGGACTGGGGTGTTACAATGGCATTGCTCTTCATCTTCATACACTCCATGGTCTCCTCTTCGGCGAATGTCTCGCGCTCATCATCTGTTAAGATATCATTGAGAATTAGCTGTAGGAACCTAGGATAGAAACACAGCACATCTTCATCTATGCCCGTTCTTTCATCCAGTGGTCCCATGCATATGATTACTTGATCAATTAGTAACCGTCCAATGTTAATATGCCTATTGTTGGCAATGGCAAACCCTATCTTTTGAAGGAATAAGGGAATACCATGCAGATTTGTTAGCTTGGCAGTAAAAACATGGATTAGGGTATGAAAGAAAAAGTTCCATGCTTTTGGCAAGTAATGCTTCAGAAACTCTCCCACAAAGAAGTTAGGTTGTTGACTTCTAATGAGAGTAAAGAAAGCATGTATCTCCTCAGTCGTGGGATCCGGAACAAGGTTTTCTGCAGGAAAATGTAAGATTCGATTAAAATCATGTTCCGTCACCCTTATTGTTCTGCCCCCTGGCACAACAAAACTGAAGGACCTTACGTTATTCTCACTTGTATCCGTGGCGGTTGTGTACAACGCAGTCAATTGATCGATGCAAAGGACCACGGGAGTACTCACAGCATATGCCACTAATGAACGTGTGTTCAAAAACTCTGCCCATGCACGAAACTGTAAGTTCGTTATGGATTGCAAGTTTTGAAACGAGACATGATTAGTTTTGGTTACTATAAATTCTCCAGCCATTTTAAAATTTTCAGAGAATTTAAATAACCCAAAACTATTTTTCCTTTTAAATTTAATTAATTATTGCTAATTAATCAAACCCTTAATAAAATTACCCCTTTTGACTTTGAAAACACAAACACGAACCCTTGACTTTAAAAAACTCTAAATTATTGAATCTCAGAATACTACTAAAATCCAAAGAAATCAATTGTAAAACAATCAATTTCTACAGATAAGAACTGTTATCACTTTTCTGAGGTTCAAAGCTTTAGTTCGATGGTTTCTTCTTTTGAAAGTACTAAACACTTAAAACAATAAAGTTTTCACGGTTAAAATGAATTCAACAGTGAAAAACAGTAAAATTTCAAGCTTTTCTCGGTTAAAGAAAATGGAGAAATCTATCGATAAAGACGTTCTTGGATGTGTGTATTTTTGTAAGTATTCTCTCGACCAAAGTCTTTCTCTCAGATCTGTGAAAATGAAAAGAAAAGAGCTAAGGCACGGTTAAATACTTTGAAACTGACAGGGGCAAAATAGTCTTTTCAGGTTCGATAGTTTTTAAAAAGAACTATCGATGGTTTTCCTGTAGGGGTAAAAAGGTCAATTTTCTTCGATAGATTTTGAAGAACTATCGAATTATTTAAAAATCAGAATTTAAACCAACCTTTTTGAAAAACCATCGAAAGTTTTGCCTTGAAAAACCAAAAAACTATCGAGGGATCATTTGTGAGAAAAACTATCGAGAATTTGATTATTGAATTAATAAATTCACTTCGATATATTTTTCTGTAATTTATCAAAAACTATCGAGAATTGTTTTCGATAGATTTTCTTTTTCCTTTTCAAAAACTATCGAAACTTAATTTCGATAGATTTATCTATGTACTTGAAAAACTATCGAATTTCCTAAATTCGATATTTTTGCTTCTGTCTTCATTTTAAAACCTGTTCTTGTTTTAAAAATTTAGACTGATTTATTTCCTGTCAAGTTTTAATTTTAATAAACCTTTTAAAATCCACCAAAATCAATTCTTAACAGAAAATTCACAATTTTCTTAGAATAAAATCAATTAAATATCATTGAATGATATTAACTAATTAAGATCTAATGAATTATGCTGCATTAATCTACAATGTTAAAAACAAAGCAAATTAATTCAAATTAAATAGATGCTAAAATATTTAGAACAAATATTAGCACCTAAATAATTTTTAGAATTAATAACTAATTAAATGCCAGAAGATATATCATCCATAATTATGACATACAATTAGTACAAAAATCCTAACTACGAGAATTGCTCCAGAAAATAAATTCACGAGTCCTAAGGATATAGCAATTCTTAAACTCATGTATTCACCAGGACTATCTGCAGTTACTGACTTCTAATCAAAATCAATTAGAAAGATTTAACATCCCAAGTTCACCAACCAGCTTATTGAAAGTGGATTCATCAAGCGGTTTAGTAAAGATGTCTGCAATTTGATCCTCTGTGGGTACAAAATGTAACTCCACAGTTCCATTCATGACATGCTCTCGGATAAAATGATACCTGATGTAGATGTGCTTCGTCCTCGAGTGTTGCACTGGGTTGTTTGAGATTGCTATGGCACTTGTGTTGTCGCAAAATATTGGAATCTTTGTCAACAAAAGTCCATAGTCACGGAGTTGGTTTCTCATCCACAAGATCTGAGCACAACAGCTTCCAACAGCAATGTATTCAGCCTCAGCTGTTGATGTGGAAACTGAATGCTGCTTCTTGCTATACCAAGAAACTAATCTTCTTCCAAGAAACTGACAGCTTCCTGAAGTACTCTTCCGATCAATCTTACAACCTGCAAAATCAGAGTCTGTGTATCCAATAAGATCAAATCCTGTATCTTTAGGGTACCAAATTCCAAGATTTGGGGTCCCCTTAAAATATCTAAATATTCGCTTAACAGCTATTAGATGAGATTCTTTAGGATCAGACTGAAATCTAGCACACAAGCATGTTGCAAACATTATATCTGGTCTACTTGCAGTGAGATAAAGTAATGAGCCTATCATACCTCTGTAGCCTGTGATGTCAACCTTCTTACCAGTTTCATCCTGATCAAGCTTAGAGGCAGTTGGCATAGGAGTCTTTGTTGTAGATGAGTCTTCCATTTGATACTTCTTCAGAAGATCTTTGATGTACTTGGACTGACAAATGAATATACCATCTTGTTTTTGGTATACTTGCAGTCCAAGAAAGAATGACAATTCACCCATCATGCTCATTTCATAACGACTCTGCATTAACTTAGCAAATCTCTTGCATATATCATCATTAGTAGAACCAAATATTATGTCATCAACATATACTTGCACCAATATCAAATCATTTTTATGCTTTTTGACAAAGAGAGTTTTGTCTACAACACCTCTTGTAAAATCATTTTCAAGTAAGAATTCAGAGAGAGTGTCATACCATGTCCTTGGAGCTTGTTTGAGTCCGTAGAGAGCTTTGAATAGAAAGTACACAAAGTCTGCCAGTTTTGAATCCTCAAAACCTGGAGGTTGTTCCACATACACTTCTTCTTCTAACTCCCCGTTCAGAAAAACACTCTTCACATCCATTTGATATACCTTGTAATTGGAATGTGCAGCAAATGCCAGAAACATTCTGATGGCCTCAAGTCTTGCTACTGGTGCATAGGTTTCATCATAATCTATACCCTCTTCTTGAGAGTAACCTTTAGCAACCAGTCTGGCTTTGTTTCTCGTTACAATTCCATCTTCGTCCAACTTATTTCTGAATACCCATCGTGTTCCAATAACAGATTTTCCCTTAGGCCTGGGTACCAGCTTCCAAACTTTCTGCCTTTCAAACTGATTGAGTTCTTCTTGAATAGCAATCACCGAATCTGGATCATCTAGAGCATCTTCAACTTTCTTAGGTTCTGTTTCTGAAAGAAACCCAGAATAGTGACATTCATTTTGTGATGTTCTCCTAGTTCTCACTCCTGTGTCCGGATCAGCAATGATCAAGTGAAAGGGATGATCTCTATTCCATACCCTTTATCTTGGCAGATGCGATCTTGATGATTCTCCTTGTTCTAGATGTTGTGGAGTGTGACTAGTTGATCCTTCTCCTGCTCCCCCTGAGTTCTTGACGGTTTGATCTGTTGATTCTGAAGACTGACTAGTGGAGCCTGTATGTTGAGGATCTCCACTTTGGTCACCACTTTGTCCAGAATCATTATCATTATGATTATTATTAATGACTGTAACAACTTCAGGTACTTCTTCATTGTCAGAGAGATCTCCTGATAGATTTTCAAATACCAAAGATTCAGAGTTCTCTCCAGTTTGCAGGCCTGGTCTTTTGGTGTCGTCAAATGTTACATTAAAGCTTTCCAACACCTTCTTATCTTCAATCACATATACCCTGAAAGCCTTAGATTCCAGAGAATAGCCCAAAAAAATGCCTTCATCTTCTTTGGCATCAAACTTGCCAAGATGTTCTCCATCTTTAAGTACAAAGCACTTTGCACCAAACACATGAAAGTACTTCAGTGTTGGCTTCTTGTTGGCCATTAACTCATACAGAGTCTTTTCATGATCTTTGTTGATCAGGGTTCGATTCTGAGTGTAGCAAGTTGTATTCACTGCTTCAGCCCAAAAGTAAGGGGGAAGTTTTGATTCACTCAACATGGTCCTTGCTGCTTCAACCAAGGTCCTGTTCTTCCTTTCCACTACTCCATTCTGTTGAGGAGTTCTTGGTGCTGAAAACTGTCTTGATATTCCTTTCTCTGAGCAGAAATCATTTAGAACTGCATTCTTGAATTCAGTTCCATTGTCTGATCTGATTGTCCGCACAGGTAGCTTAGCTTCCACTTCTATCTTCTTGATGTGATCAATGATTAGTAGTGTTGCTTCATCCTTTTTCTGTATGAACAACACCCACGTGTACTTGGAGTAGTCATCCACCATCACCAATGCATATCTGTTTCTTGAAAGTGACATAACATTAACTGGACCAAATAAATCCATATGAATCAGCTGTAATGGTTCAGTAATGCTTGGCATTCCTTTGCTTCCATGTGATGCTTTCTTCGACTTCCCTTTTTCACATGCTTCACATAGTCCCTCCTGATTGAATTCCATCAGGGGCAACCCTCTCACTAACTCTCTCTTTACCAAAGAGTTCATAGTTTTGAAGTTCAGATGTGAGAGCTTCTTGTGCCATAGCCAACTTTGTTCTGAAGATGCCTTTGCATAGAAACATGTAAGTTCTCCTTCACTGGTAGAACTTAAGTCAGCTATAAACAAATTTCCTTTTCTCACTCCCAATAGAGTAAGCTTCTCATCCTTCCTGTTGGTGATCAAGCACTTGTCCTTTCTGAAATCTACATTGTAGCCTTTATCACAGAATTGACTGATACTTAGAAGATTGTGCTTTAATCCTTCAACAAGAGAGATGTTTTCAATGATGACATTTCCAGCTTTCAATTTACCATATCCCGTAGTGTATCCTTTGCTGTCATCTCCAAAGGTTACAATCGGGTCGGTCTTCTTAACCACCTCTGTAAGCAGGGACTCTTCACCTGTCATGTGTCTAGAACAGCCACTATCCAGAATCCACACAACCTTTGAGCTTTTAACCTTACCCTGCAATCACAGATTGATTAAGCGGACTTTGGTACCCAAAATTGTTTGGGTCCTGAAGGTTTAGATGATTTAACAGGAGTAACATTCAATTTAGTCTTACCCTGTTTGATATTCATAGTATCTGTGGATTTAACATTACTAGTGCTATTGCTACTATCATTCATCAACTTAAAATAAGCATGCATGATGTTGTACTTACATAGCAAACACTCTTTCTTCCCACAGGGCTCATGATTATCAGGCATGTCAGACATGTTATGCATTTCAGAAGCATTAGCAGTTTCTACTTTAACCTTTTTACATGCATGTGTAAGGTGTTCAGCAGAGTTACAAATAGTGCACAACTTCCTAGATGCAATGGGAGAAAATGGAACCATTTCCTGATTAACAATCTTCTTCTTCCCATTCCTGTTCTTTTTAACATTACCAACTACGTCACCTACTTCAGTTTTAGGTAAATCAGGTTTAGGCAATTCATTTTTTACTGATTTCCTAGGCAACTTAGTTTTTACCTCTTTTTCCTTCAACAAATCCTCCTCAAGCAATTCTTGTCTTATGAAAAGGTCATCCTCATGAAAGAGTGGTGGAAACGGCTTAACAAAAACTGGACAATCAACATTCTTAAGAACATGTGGAGTATTCCTTTTGACAACTGAAGATGTCACAGGGAATTCCACAATCTTCTTACCAGCTTTCTTGTTATAGTCAAATCCTATAGCAGTTTTATTCTCTATGGCCTGAGTATCAATGATTTTCTTAGCCACTAGAGCGGAATTCTTAAAAGCATTCAGCTTCAAATCTAGATCTGAAATCTGCTTCCTGAGGATAGTCTCTATCTCATCATTACACTTGACCTTGTTCTCTAAGTACGCATTCTTTTGCTTAAGATCTTCTAATGTTACAGCTACAAGCTCTAGTTCTTCATTTTTAGATTCTAGCTTTTTAATCTTAAGAACTAGTTTAGCATTTTCCAATTCTGATGCTAGCATGCTTGTGTGTACATTAAACAATTCTACACTAAGATCTTGCACAGTTTTCTTGTACTCAGAATTAGACATATCAATTGTAGTTAAGATAGGTACCTGAGATGATTGTGGTGATTCCTCTGAAGAGTCAGCCATTAGAGCAACATTTACATATTCCTCCTCTTCATCCGAATCAGTATCATCCCAGTGCTTTCCCTCTGCTATATAAGCTTTCCCTTTCTGCTTTCCAGACAATGCCTCCAGTTGCTGTTTAAGCTTGGCATTCTCCTTCTTCAACTCATCATAAGAATCCTTCTTTCCATAGACATCTTTCATGTCTCTTGCTTGACGAGGCTTCCGGCATTCAGTGGCGAAATGCCCTAACTCATTGCAGTTGTAGCATCTTGATTTGTTTCTATCAATCATGCCAGTCTTGTAGCCTCCCTTAAAGCCTGTACTAGGTGTATAATTGCTCTTCTGGAATCTGTTGGTTGAGCCCTTGAACTTGTACTTAGGGTTTCTTTTGAAACGAATGTGACTAAACTTTGCAGCTAAGTACGCCATGGTTTTGTCTTCCATTTGCTCAAGCTCTTCTAGGGTGTAGTAATCACTTTCATCAACACCCAGATTCACAGAATCCATTTCTGCTTCTATTATCACCTCCTTTCCAGCTCTAGGGGTTTGAACCTGAATCTCAGAAGTTATTGGTTCATCCACTACAAGTGCTGCTGATCTCACAAGTGCATTGTGCTTGTTCTCCACTGTCCCTGATCCGTAGATTATCACCCTTTGTTCCTGTTCCATCTCATAGGTCTTCAACTTGCCATAGATCATCTCTAATGACATCTTTGTGAAGTCAATTCTTTCCCTAATGGATGATGACTTGTGTTCTACATGATGGGGCAGCGTCATCATGAACTTCCTGTTTGATTCTCTCAGTGGATAGGTCTTTCCTTTCATTGCCAATACATTGAGAAGCTTAGTATATTTCTCAAAGACCTGAGTTATACTTTCTCCTGGCAGAGACCTAAACGCTTCATATTGAGAAGTCAGGATGTCCAATCTGTTTTCCTGAACGTCTTCAGTTCCTTCCATTATCAAGTTAATGGTATCCCACATATGTTTCCCGCTTGTACAGTTCATCAACTGATAGCTCATTTCCTTGTCTGCGGAGTCCGCCAATATCAACATTAAACCGGTGTCCAATCGAATCAGTTCTTTGTCAGAATCTGTATATTCAGTAATATCCTTAGGTTGGGTGCCTTGAGGAATCCTGCTACCATCAGGAGCTGTAGATTCACTAACTGGTTTCATTGGTACAAACGGTCCGTTCTCTAATATGCCAATATACAACGGGTTAGATGCCTTGATAAATAACAGCATCTTCATCTTCCACAAACCGAAATCATCTCTAGTAAACGGGGGAACTTTAATACCAGCGGTTGTCTTTGGAGCACTCATGGTTTCTGAAAATTTCAAATTGTTTAAAATTCAAGAAATTCCAATTAAATGAAAAAATTTGAAAGTTAAAAAATTTGCTTCGAATTTTCACGCTACGTTTGATTTTGGTCTCATTCACCGGATCTGATTTGTATATCAATCAAGTAGCTTTGATACCAATTGTTAGGTCCAAAGTATCGTAGAAGGGGGGGGTTGAATACGATACTCACAATTAATTTAATTTCGTTCGCGGATTAATCTTTCAGTTCTATAACGAAATCAAACATACCAAACCAAATCAAGTTTCGGGGAATATATCTTTTTATAAATATAAACCTCGAGGGGTGCTACAATTTCTAATCCGTAGATTAGCTTCAATGAGTTTAAGGTTACACAAATACAAAACAATGATCAAGTTCTGAGCACTATTAATTTCTCTGATAATTTTCTCCGGCTCTTCTCTCTCTCAGTAATGTCTCTGTGTTGAATGCCTTAACTGAAGAAGACACTATCTTCTCTCGAGTTAATTGTAGACTTGAATTGAAAAACCATCGAACCATTTAGAATAGAATATTCTTGGCCATTGGATCTTCATCAACCTGTCAGACAAGCACAACTTTTCACCTGCTCCATGAATTGAAAAACCATCGAATGGATTAAAAAACCATCGAATGGATTAAATCAATTTTCCATTCGATAGTTTTTAAATCAAAACTATCGAATGCCAAATTAATTTACTTTGTTTTTCAATGAATCACTTCAACCACCATTCGATAGTTTTTTCAATAGAAAAACTATCGAATTCTTTTTCTTGTCTTTTGTCCTTTAGTAATTACTCCTGAGCTCCTGGGTGTTTAAGTTTTAGACTGTATCAATTTCTTCTGAGACGATAAAACAACTTGATCTTTTTTAGTGCCGTCACCTAGTGCAACTGGTCTGGTTCACAGATGAATAATACTTGATCAATTCTTCTTTTATGTCTTCAATATAGTGCTGCTGATAAGTCCATTGTCGTTCTGGTTGCTTCATCACTAGAATCCCGTGGTACTGAACCCTAAATCATTCACATACTTCTGTCGTCTTAAAAGTCTTGTTTTTTTTGCTGTCACTGAGGCTTGAACATTTTCATGAACTTCTTTCCGTGACCTGTTTACGGACTTCAAGAATACATAACGTATTTTGATTTTTTTGAGTTTACCTTTTCTTCTTTGATTCTGGATTCCTGTGCTTCTGTTAATATTATTGTCTGTCTTGTCCTTTGTTGAGTTGTAGTTATCTCTTTTACATCTTATGTTACATTATGCTTTACACAACATCATTAACCTTTTCATTGAAATATAATAAACAACAATTGTTATATATACAATTAAAATGAAAAACCTTTCTTGTCCATACAAGAAACCAATATAATGTCTCTACTCTTAGAGGCACGTAGTTACAATTATCAAGTTCTAAACTTAGCCTTATATGCAAAATTAAGTAATGAGTTACTTCAACTAGAGCAACAACTTTTGCTCCAATTCTAACCCGAAACCTGAAGCTTGACCCTCACCGGTCTTCTTCTTAGATCTTCCAAATAAGCATGACAGTTTAACTTCCAGTCTTTCGGTTTTCCACAGAAGCGACAATCGTCTTCTTTAATTAGCAACACCTCATTTAGGCGACAAAACCTCTTTGGGATTGGACTTTAATATGGCTATAGAATTAGATCAAATCTTCTTCTTTCCATTCCATTTTCTTTTCCCATTAACATTCCTACATTCACCATCATTATGGGAGTAGTCCATGCATTTGCTTAGTGTGATTTAATTTCCTACATGTACTTCTATTATGTTATTTTTCAATTGAATTCGTGTGCTTTTAATATCAGTTCCATTTTTACTTTTCTCAAGTGTTTCAAATTTAATGACATGCAAATTTAAGAACAATGAAAAAGTAGTCATACATTGAACAATTATTCATACTTGAAATAAAAAAGTACAATAGTTTAGTCCTCGTCGGACATGAAGCTGTCTGAGTCATTATCAGCACTCACGCTCCATTGATGATACTGTCTTGCACGTAGCATGTCTCCGTCCTCTGCAAACATCCTTGCATCTGATGCTAGACTGTGTCGATGTAAGCGCAATCGCATTCGGTTCTCTTCTTCTCGTGCACGGAACAATGCAACTTCATGTTGTTGTGGAGTATTTCGTTGCATCATTATAGCACGTTGTTTCGGTATTCTAAGACCATGCAACCGACATTGTTCAATACAACAAGAAAGGCATTGCGTACGCCATTCCCACTCATCTGCATTGTTGTTATTGACTGACTTGAGTAACGATTAATAGGGTTCATTGAGTACATAAAATAATCGTCACATAACCATTTTCTACCCATGGCTCTGAAAATATCACCAGTACTATAACTATTTGTCATTTTTAAGATTTGATAATAATGAGCATAAACAAGTGCACAACCATAGGGGTATTTATAAAAGAATTGGATATTAAAATTCGTAACACTTAAAGCAAATAATTTGGATCATGGGACAATTTTCCTGTGTATTCACGGTTCCAATAATACAGAAAAATTCAGAACTGCATACACACTTTTATTGCCTTTTCCTGTGTGTTCACAGGACAAGTTAACAGAATCTTGAAATTTGTGTATTCTTGTCATTTGTGTGTTCATGTGTATTCACAGTCTCATGTTCGGTTTTAAAATAATAATAGTTACGCTTAATATTTTTTACTTGTAACAAAGTTGAACCGTTCAACTTTAATACAGAACAAAAAAAAACGAAATATTCAAATTTACAACAATTTTTTTAAACCTTCAAAATTGATGGTTAAAAATTAATTTTAATAAGTAAATAAACATGTCTTTACTATCTTTACTAAGTGACAACAGGAGGAAGAAGTGAAAAACGAAAAAATCAAAAATCAAAAAGGGGGTCGCCACCTGAGGTGACGAATTTTGGCACGGGTCGCCTCATGTGGCGCCCTGTACCATTTCTGCATTTATGGTACATAAATGTACCAAAAATGTGAAGAGTCATTGAACTGCATTGATACATGTCACTTTCTGTATTTAGTTAGTCTATCATTCATAAATCCCCGTAATTTTATATAATTTGTGTACAAAAGTTGTTTCAGCCATTAATGATTGTATTCACAAAACAGGATGTAGATGGATGGAAGTTCATAAACACCATTGTTGATTTTTAAAATTCATGGTTTTGATCAAATACCTTAACACAATCATTTCCCAGGGAGTCAGGCTTGTATACAGGATTGTAGTTTCTGAGAATGCACCCCCTGTGCACAATGCCGGAACTAAAAGTTACAGTAATAAATTTTCCAAAACCTCTGCTTCTGAAATCAAGACTACATAACCTACATAAGGTATTCCTTAGAGTCTTGTCTCATAAGTGTATGTCCTAAAAACCTAGTATAAACTATGTAACACTTCACCTAGAAAGCTTAATTGGCATAAATTCACAATCAATACATAACCTCCCCCTCTACCTTCCCCTCACCCACACACATTTTAAGTCTGAGCAGCTGATCTTTGATGAGCCGAGAACAGTGCAATTCAAACTAGCATCTTAATTCTTCAGCCAACATCTAATTTTAATATGCTACTTAGCATATATCAGACAGGTGATCATAGCCTACTTTGCATTAATTAACAAAGTGAATATAAATTTTTTAAAACTTTTATACATAAATATATAGAAAACATGTGCAGGATATCTTTTACATCAGTACGAATAAAAAAAAAAATCTCAATGAAGTCACCTGGAATTAACTACTACAGTATTATAATTATGTTCATATTCAACCATTAATGTTCTGGGGTCGAACAGCTGAAGGTTGGAGTAAAAAATAAAAGGAACGTGTGCATTAGCAATGTAAACACCATTAATTCGTCAAAGGTTTGAAGCTTAGACTTTACCGTCATTATTTTGACTTTACAGTTACTTTTTTTTTTATAGTTAAGTTGTGGAGTCGAATTCGTGATCCTTTGGATCAACACATTGACGCCTTATCACTGGAGTAGCTCGCTCGCTCCTTTACAATTACTTCTGTTTTAGGCAGAGTATCAAAACTGCAGTTGTAGAAATCAAAAGATTGGCTCATTCGTAAGACTTTACTACTAACACAGAGAAGTTACGATTCTACTTTTTGGAAGTTGAACATATACAAGAATTAATTAAAGTTGGGATCATTAATGAATATACTTTGAAACAATATGATTTTAATGTTTTCACAGGAAATTAATTGAGAACAGGTTTGCATTCAACTCTTATGATCAGGGATAGGTTAACCACTTGCAAAATTGTAGAAGAAATTATAGTCATTTATATCTGTTAGGTGTACAAGTAAATGTAGTAAATGCACATACTTAGGCTTCAAGAAGCAATGTAGAAAAATTGACATACTAAAACGTCTGCGATTACCTTTTCAAGATTGCTTGCAGTTTTGCATTTATATACAATACTAATACGCACATTAGGAAAGTATAAACTATTTATTCATTTATTATTTAATTTAATAATAGCATCACAATAGATTAGGAATGTATTGACAAATCATAACCTGTTAATTACAAAGATAATTCCTATCCTATACAAAAACCAAAATCAGCTGACCATAAGCTAAGACGGTAATTAAAAAAGTAATAAATTGAAAGAAAAGCTACTAGTGTTACTCTGAACTACTTATAAAATTCATAAATTGAGATCAATCCTAGGTTTCTTCAGTGGCATAGGTAATGGAACAACCATATTGCATCGAGGACATCTAGGGTTGCTCTTTGATAACAGGACATAAAGCAGGCAACTGGGGCAAGCAGCAGCAAAAAAAGCAGATGACTTCTCCTCACAGTCCATTCTATCAGCTCCGGTAGCCGAAGATGATAATTTGGAAGGTGACATTGATACGGACCTCTTCCTGTTGGTCTCTTTCTCTGCCCTTTCAAGTGCCGATTTCACTTTGTCTAGAGTGCATGCACTCTGGTAATTGGACGCCGATTTGGAATCAGATGATTGCACAAGTTTAAGGTCCAGGTGGTTAGTATCATCAAACAGGTTCAGAGGCTTTGTCGCTGGTGGATAGTTTAAGTCTTGAAGTTTCGATACTGTTTGATTGGTTTGGTGCATATGGTCAGATGATGTATTTGGAGATTTACATCTCTGAAGATACACTTTTCCTGACTGCAAAAATTGAAGGAGGTAAGATTAAATAGCAAATCAACAAAATCGGAATTGATGTCAAAAGATGATGTAGTAATTAAATGAAATGAAACTTTTACTGTTTCATTAGTACACTCTGCTTTAGGATTCATAGTATAAGATCAACAACTAAAAAATTAATATTGCAGCCTGAGTAGAATCAAGAAATAGCATCTCACTGATACAAACAGAATCAGATTACTTCCATAATAGCTACTGCTAATTAATCTTTTTTCAAATGATATTAAAGGTCTGAACAGACCAGCTTTATACATAACAACAAATTATTTTATCTGTCCCTAAAAATATGAGAATAAATAATGTTATATTATCATAATAACGTACTCATGCATGTAATATAATTTATATTTTATTCAACCGGAAAATAATAAAATCAATGAATCACTTTTCGACTCAAAAATTCATAGGCGAAATGAAAATCAAAAAATTCCACACAAGATTTGATTTGAAGCTTTGGAACACATAATTAAAAGAAACATGAGAGAAAGGGAGAGGCACCTTCAAATCAAGTCTTTTTTCAAAGCCAGGGGGTACTTGTAAATCAAGTTCCAGTTGTTTAGAATCAAAGGTTGTGGAGGAGTTACAGGCACCAGAAGCACCACCAAGTAAGTCACGAGTAATCAGGGCCGTTGATTTGGATATGTCGGGTTGTTCTTTGTAGCCGTTGATTATCCGAAAAAGATAACCTCCTTCAACAGCCATATATGGTTTTATTTGTAAAATGAAGAAGGTAGGGAGAAAAATTTGATAGGGGGTTGAGTTACAGACTTCTTTATACTATATATAGGGAGGGGGGGTGGGGAGGGAGAGAGAGATGAATATTGGTGTGCAATTAGTAGAAGGAGCAAGGTGGGTTAGAGCATCTTCAACAGTATTCTATAAAATGGTTGGCTAAATATTGATTATGTAAAATTTGTTGAACCTGTAACGTATTTTATTCCAATGGAGTTGGCTATATTGATTGGTTATATTTTAAAAATGGTATGTTATTATTATTTTAAGTTATTTGAAGTATAATATATTATTTTAATATGGTAACAATTGACGTATAATTTTGTTACCTAGAGGTTCAGCATATATATGCAATATAACGAGGTTATCTAAATTTTTAGTCAACAGTGATGTAGAGTGACAAATTTTTTACACATTCTCTATAATTTCTATTTAAGATATGTCATATAAATTTTTAGCTAAGGGTTGATGATGGTTGGAAATGCTCTCAACGAGAATATGCATGTATTAAATAAGAAGTTGGGGGAGAGAGAAAAGGATCGTCGTCAGTAATGGCGGCATTAATTGCAGACAAGGAAAAATGAAGAGACGTAGATACGGTGCATAAGTGTATGTATCATGTATGTATGTATGTACAGGGGATAGGATTTAGGAATAGAAACAAGGCAAGGGCAGGGGAATGCTAGTCGACAACTCTGGGTTTTTATTACGGGGCATGTAAACACAATTATTCATTAAAGCTGTCTCTTTTCCTCCCAGACTTTTCTCATTAATTAAATTTATACCTTCCCTGGCCCCATCAGTTATACAATTTTTTATTTTCTTCATTTACAATTTCCTTTTTAAAAACTTCACTGGTCATCTCTTTATGGTGGATAAGTGAATGATAATGCAATCTCATATGCTCCTTCCATCACACAATACAATATGACCCCTTTGGTTCGAGGAAAATGCTAAAAATCTCAAATTTAATTTTAAAATTTTTACCAATGATGTCTTACTCGTAAATTTGGTAATTTTTTTAAGAGTTAATTGCACTTTGCATCCCCCAGCTTTACTCCAATTTCAATTATGTATATGTAGTTTCATAAATTGCATTTTGCATCCCCAAACTTTAAAATATAAGTCGAATCACAACCCCTTATACGTTTTCTATCAAAAATAATATTATTTTTAACGAATATATTGACAAATGCGATATAAAATTATCACAGTGATGATATAAATTTTAGATTTTAAACATGTAACTAATTTTAAATCATAATTTAATATTATTTTATGACCATTAATCAATTATAATTTATTTATAAAAAATTGAACTAATATGTTTTCATTAAATAAAGTTGTGACTAGTATGATATATGATACGTATAAAATCATTAAAATATATTTGTACCATCTTAAAATATAGATTATATAATCATTGCATAATTTGATATCGTATTTGTCAATACATTCGTTAAAGAAATATTATTTTTGATAGAAAACGTATAAAGGGTTGTGATTCGATCTATGATTTAAAGTTTGGAGATGCAAAAAATAATATTAAATTATGATTTGAAAATTTTAAAAGTGTAAAATTAGTTACATGTTTAAAATCTAAAATTTATATCATCACTGCAATAATTTATATCGTATTTGTCAATATATTCGTTAAAAACAATATTATTTTTGATAAAAACGTATAAGGGGTTGTGATTCGACTTATATTTTAAAGTTTGGGTATGCAAAGTGCAATTTATGAAACTACATATACATAATTGAAATTGGGGTAAAGCTGAGGGATGCAAAGTGCAATTAACTCTTTTTTTAATAATAAAATAGGAACCGCGTGCATTCATATACACCCCCAATTAAAATTTGACACATGTCACTTTATATCATTCGATAAAATTTTTGGTAAAATATTTAGAGTACCCAGCACTATCCTTGATTTTATAAATTTATTTTAAAGTCTTTTAATCATGTCTGTATAACTATAATATTTTATAGAAATATGATGATTTTAAGTACATCATTGTAACCGTAATATATAGGAATTTTATATATTTTTAGTAATAATAATAATAATATATGTTGATTGAATATGTTGATTAATTAGAAAATAAAAAGGATTTGATATTGGGCTTTTAGCTAATTCTTAAAATCTATATATTAGACACGCCCTTAAGCACCTAAGTATAATAAGCCCTAGACGAGGCTGCAGGGAGAGCGAGAACGAAATAGAGAAAAGAAAAAGAAGAGGCGTTAATTTCAGTCATTTGACTTTGAAGCTTTCAATTGAGAGAGGTAATTACATACTTATATATTTATGCATTTAGTTAAATTATCACATATGCTAGAATAGCAGACTTATTAATTAATTGTTTAAGCTTTATGGTCTCGGTTAATTAACATAGTTATACTATTATTTAATCGGTATAAACTGGCATGTATTGATATATTCAGAGTTTTGCTGGTCACTTCATAATTACAAGTTAGTTAATCTTGGTGTATACATTAAATCAAGCAGCCATATAAATCTTGTACAAGCCATATTATTATTTGATTAACTTAACATGTGTTTAAGTCCACATGCGTGTGTTTGTAAATTAGAATTGAAGTGGTGGTTTTGTGATGTCAAAATCTAGATAAGTTTTAGATTTTAATATTATTATAATATATATATATATATATATATATATTGGCACTATGAATTTTGTTACTACTATGTTTATCTGGTTTGTTAAACTTTCACACCAACTGTTTGGATTATTAGTCTGGTTTCGGTACTGCCGAGTATTACTTTAATATATATATATAATTGAGTGCTTTGATCCATGTTACATATTATTTAGTTATAAGTTAGATTTCATAATTATGTAAGAACTTGGGAAAAGAATATTATATAATATATTATAATCTTGTTTTTAGATGAGGATTCAGGAATTTAGCGGACCATTTTTGAATTTTATTAGTGATTGATACTGTGATTCTGAGGTACGGTTTCTTTCATCTTTTATCCAGCGCTACTCTTCTTAAAAATATTTAAATTAAATCCGTTTTGACCTCAAATCTGTTCGTTTGATTTTGAATCATTTTGATTCTGAAAATTTGTTTTGACTCTGAAAAATATTTTTAAATCTGTTTCGAACTATTTAAATATCTGTTTCTGCAATTTTCTGATATTGGGTATAATTTATATCTGTTGGAAATATTGAAATATCTGATTCATGTCATTTTAAAAGTTTTGCGAAATATTTTATTTGAACCCTTAGTGAGATAGGGTATACTGAGTTAACCAGCTGTAGGGGTACTACAGCCATGTCATTGCGGCACCAGTGACATGACACTTCCGTGACAGTGTGATTGGTCACGGCGTATCCTTCTATTCTGTTAGCTCTTGGGAGGAGCTTTTGCGCATTTTGATATTTGTTTCAGGATACGTGGGTGCACCCGGAGTTTGTGATTTGTGATTTGATTTGACGGTGACGTTGTATATGTCGTACACGTTATCCAATTTATTGCACACATTAGGTACCCTATGATGTGTGTATTTGTATATGTTATGTTCTGACCTCGGTATGAAATATCTTAACCCTTCGTTGCTTCAGTCATACTTGTTTTCAATTAATTATTTTTATTACAAACTGTCAAATATGAATATCTGTTTTTCTGTTTTATAAACTGTATTTCAAATTCGTACTGGGCAATTGGCTCATGCCGTATTCTTTTTCTGACAGGTGCTTAGGGGGATCTGGGACTGTGTGATGGAGAGTCACCCTATTTCATTGATTAGGATATTCAGATTTCTATTATTATTTAGACTAAAATAATCATCTAGAGATTTCGGTTTTCATATTTATTGATTTAAACTGTTTGGAGGTTTAATATTGTTTTGGAGGTTATGAAACCGTTTATTTAGTATTTAGAAATTATTAGTGCTCTATTTGCAGATTTAATGTTTTAATAAGTAGCCCTCATTTAATTATAGATGGGGGTGTTACAAAGATGGCATCAGAGCTCAGGCTCTTTCTTGTAGAAAACCTATTTGGGTTGACATGTGAGTTTGGGTAGACTTTAGGATGGGTATTTTGCTTTCAAGTTCATTTCACCTTGCTATATTCTTTTGACATCTGTTTTTGCATTGCTTCTATTTCCTATCCTTGTTATCTTCATTCGTTCGATATCTTATATTGTAGATGCCTCCTAGACGTGAACGACGTAACCGTGATCGAACTAACTTGAAAGTTTTCCCAGCTCAGCTAGCTGAGATGATAGGTCAAGCAGTGGCTCAGGGTGTACAACAATCTATGGCAAATCAGGGAAATCCGAATGGTCAGGGAAATCCGAATGGTCAAGGGAATCCAAATGGACATGGAGATCAGCATAATCAGGATGGACATGGTAATCAGTTGGAGCCATTTGTATGGTTGGAGAGGTTCGTCAAGCAACAACCAGATTCTTTTCATTTAGCATCGAATCCTATTGATGCTGAGAATTGGATTGTTCATCTTGAGAAGATTTTTGATGCTTTGGGTTGTGATGAGCTTCAGAAAGTTAAGTTGGTTGTGTACAAGTTAGAGGGGAATGCTCAGATGTGGTGGAGAGGAGTGAAAGCTACCAGGGGAGAGGAATTCACAGAGACACTAGCCTGGCAGGGATTCAAGGAGGTTTTCTATGAATAATATTTTTTGAATGCAGACAGAGAGGCCTATTTGAGAGAGTTCCATTCTATCACGCACAACCATGATGAGAGCATTACTGACTATATGGCGAGGTTTATCAGGTTGGCTGGATTTGCTGGGACAGTTGCAGGGACTGCTGCATAGCAAGCTGAGAAATTTAAGTGGGGGTTGAAGTCATTTCTCAGGGGTTCTGTCATTTCTTCTAAATTTCATAATGTGGCAGAGGTAGCTGATGCAGCCAAGGATGTTGAGAAAAAGCGCATAGATTTCAGGACTTCCAGGTTTGAGAGTGGTCGTAAGAGGGTAAGAGATGACCAGCAGATTTCAGCTCAGGGTAGACAGTGGTATGGAGGTCAGAGTAGTCAGCAGGGACAGTGGCGTGGACAGAATCAGAATAGGGGAGGTCAGACAGCTTATGGCCGAAATCAGTATGGTGGTCAGAAGCAAAATCAGAATCAGCAGTTTCAGCGACAGCAGCCACATCAGCAGCCTAGACAGTGGCAGAATCGTCAACAGGGGCAGAATCGTTTTCCAGTTTATGGCGGAAACCCTAATATGATTCTGGTTTCTCCTTGTGCTACTTGTGGATGACATCATCCGGGTAGAGCTTGTTATAAACAGACTGGGGCATGTTTCTTGTGTGGTTCGATGCAGCATAGGGCGAAGGACTGTCCGACTTCGCGGAACACTGGTGGTGGAGGTAATGGTAGTGGTGGTCAGCAGAATCCTTCAGGCATAGTGTTTGCATTGACTGCTAATCAGGCAGCAGCTCATTCAGGTACCGTTTCAGGAACACTTCTTGTTGGTAGACGTGATGCTTATGTGTTATTTGATACTGGTTCGACTCATTCTGTTATGTCTTTATCGTTTGTTCGTCATCTTGGTGTTTTACCTTCATTACTATATCCCCGTATGTCTATTGCTACCCCGATGGGGAATTCTGTTATTATTTCTGATGTGTATCGAGAGTGTCCGATAGTTGTTGGGGATAGAAATTGTAAAGTTAACTTGCTTCCGATGGAGATGCATGACTTTGATATTATTCTGGGTATGGATTGGTTGAGTGAACATCGAGCTACAATTGACTGTTAGGGGAAAAGGGTGATCTTTGGGGAAGCAGATAAACCAGAATTTATATATCAGGGTTCTCAACCGAAAGGAGAGGTTAAAATGATTTCAGCTCTAAAGGCGAGTAAACTTTTGTCTAAGGGTTGTAATGGCTATCTTGCTTTCGTGAAGGATACATCTAAGGATGAGCCTCGCATCGAGGATTATCCAGTTGTGAATGAATTTGCAGACGTGTTTCCCGATGAGCTACCAGGTTTGCCACCACAGAGAGAGGTGGAGTTTACTATTGAACTTGTCCCGGGTGCAGAGCCTATTTCTAAGGCTCCGTACCGAATGGCACCACTGGAGTTGCAGGAATTGAAGGAGCAGTTGCAAGAGTTGTTGGATAGAGGATTTATTAGGCCAAGTGTATGTCTGTGGGGTCCTCCCGTGTTGTTTGTGAAGAAGAAGGATGGTTCTATGAGATTGTGTATTGACTACAGGGAGTTGAATAAGGTGACTATCAGAAACAGGTATCCTTTACCACACATTGATGACATGTTCGATCAGTTGCAAGGGGCGAAGTACTTTTCGAAGATAGATTTGAGATCAGGTTATCACCAGTTGCGAGTAAGGGATGAAGATATTCTGAAGACAGCATTTCGTACTCGTTATGGCCATTATAAGTTTCTTGTGATGTCCTTTGGGTTGACGAATGCTCCAGCGGTATTTATGGATTTGATGAATCGCGTCTTTCATGATTATCTGGCTAAGTTTGTTGTGGTCTTCATTGATGATATTTTGATATACTCTAGGAGTAAGGAGGAACATGAGGAGCATCTACGTACCGTACTTAAGATCTTGAGGGAGAAGAAATTGTTTGCAAAATTTTCAAAGTGTGAATTCTGGTTAGAGCAGGTTGCATTTTTGGGGCATGTTATGTCTACTAGAGGAATTGAGTTAGATCCTGCGAAAGTTGAGGCTATCACTGATTGGCCGAGACCTAGCAATGTGACAGAGGTGAGGAGTTTCTTGGGTTTGGCAGGGTACTATATGCGCTTTGTGGAGGGTTTCTCGTCCATAGCTTTGCCGATGACTCGACTGATGAGAAAGGGTATTAAGTTCGAGTGGAATGATGATCGTGAGAAGAGCTTCCAAGAGTTGAAGAAGAGATTGGTGACGGCTCCTATACTTGTGTTACCATCAGGGATTGGAGGATATCAGGTTTATAGTGATGCTTCTAAGAGAGGATTGGGTTGTGTTCTTATGCAGCATGGGAAGGTGATTTCTTACGCTTCTAGGCAACTTAAACCATATGAAGTAAACTACCCTACTCATGATTTGGAGTTAGCAGTAGTGGTCTTTGCTTTGAAGATTTGGAGGCATTATTTGTATGGAAAGACTTGTGATATCTTCACTGATCACAAGAGTCTCAAGTACATTTTTACTCAAAAGGAGCTTAACATGAGGCAACGAAGGTGGCTTGAACTTCTTAAGGATTATGATGCCAATATTCAGTACCATCCAGGGAAAGCGAATTTAGTGGCAGACGCTCTTAGTAGGAAGAACTTGGGGAGTGTTGCATCTCTCATTACTCAGCCGCGTCTTATTTTAGACATGGAGCGCTTTGGCCTTGAGTTGTATATTCGAGGATCAGGTGGTAGCATTGCAAGTTTGAGAGTGGAACCAAATTTGGTTTCAAGGGTTAAGGAAGCTCAAAAGAAAGATACAAGTTTGGATGTTATTAGATCGGAGGTGACAGCTGGTAAGCAAAAACATTTCCGTGTTGATGATGAGGGTGTGTTATGGTTGGGTAGTAAATTGTGTGTGCCTGCAGACTTGGCGATTCGTGAAGAAATTTTGACCGAGGCTCATAGTTCTTCATTCTCTATTCATCCAGGTTCCACTAAGATGTATAGAGATTTGAAGGAGCACTTCTGGTGGAGTAGAATGAAAGCAAACATAGCAGAATTTGTGGGGAAATGTCTTATATGTCAACAGGTGAATATAGATCATCAGAGGCCTAGTGGATTATTGCAACAGTTAGATATTCCGGTTTGGAAGTGGGAAAACATTACTATGGACTTTGTGACACATTTGCCGAGAACCTTCAGAAAGAATGATGTTATATGGGTGGTGGTTGATAGACTTACTAAATCAGCCCATTTCTTGCCTATTAGAGAGACTACTCCTATTCCTGAATTAGCAGAGATTTTTCAGCGAGATATTGCTAGACTTCATGGTGTGCCTGTGTCGATAGTTTCTGGCAGGGATACGAGGTTTACATCGCGTTTTTGGAAGGGATTCCAGCAGGCTTGGGGTACGAGACTTAATTTTAGTACGGATTTTCATCCACAAACTGATGGGCAGTCAGAGAGGACGATTCAGACATTAGAGGATATGTTGAGGACTTGTGCGTTGGAGTGGACAGGTGATTGGGATAAATATTTGCATCTTGTTGAGTTTGCGTACAATAATAGTTGGCACGTGAGTATTGGTATGCCACCATTTGAGGCTTTGTATGGTAGAAGGTGTAGAGCACCGTCTTGTTGGGATGAGGTTGGTGAAAGAGCATTGCACGGCCAGAGTTAGTTAGAGTCACTAATGAGAAGGTGGAGCAGGCTAAGGCAAGTTTAAAGGAGGCTTGATCACGTCAAAAGAGTTATGCGGATCAACATAGGAAGTTTTGTGGATTTGAACCTAGTGATCATGTGTTCTTGAAGGTGTCGCCTGGGAAGGGTGTTAAACGTTTTGGCATGAAGGGGAAGCTTAGTCCGAGATATGTTGGTCCTTTTGATGTTATAGAGAAAGTGGGCGAAGTGTCTTATAGGGTTGCGTTACCACCACAATTATCGCATGTCCATAATGTATTTCATGTTTCTGTTTTGA
Organism: Heracleum sosnowskyi; assembly: GCA_030848705.1. Taxonomy (NCBI): domain Eukaryota; kingdom Viridiplantae; phylum Streptophyta; class Magnoliopsida; order Apiales; family Apiaceae; genus Heracleum; species Heracleum sosnowskyi. Next base: position 37,543,271 of record CM061238.1, read on the forward strand.
GGGGCTACAAATATCATCCGCTTCATGTAGTTCAATATCCATTGCATACGATTAGAGAGGATCTTACTTGTGAGGAGGAAGCAGAAGTCTTGTGGAAAAATCATTCGGAGAGAGAGGCTACCTGGGAATTAGAAGGATCTATTCGTGAGAGATATCCGCACCTATTCGATTCAGGTACGAGTTTTAGTTTTGTTTGATTCCGGGGACGGAATCCTTTTTAAGGGGATATATATGTAATATATAGGAATTTTATATATTTTTAGTAGTAATAATAATAATAATAATATATGAATTAGAATTAGAATAAGAATGAGTGATTGAATATGTTGATTAATTAGAAAATAAAAAGGATTTGATATTGGGCTTTTAGCTAATTCTTAAAATCTATATATTAGACACGCCCCGCTATTGTTTCAGCACCTAAGTATAATAAACCCTAGACGAGGCTGCAGGGAGAGCGAGAACGAAATAGAGAAAAGAAAAACAAGAGGCGTTAATTTCAGTCTTTTGGCTTTGAAGCTTTCAATTGAGAGAGGTAATTACATACTTATATATTTATGCATTTAGTTAAATTATCACAGATGCTAGAATAGCAGACTTATTAATTAATTGTTTAAGCTTTATGGTCTCGATTAATTAACATAGTTATACTATTATTTAATCGGTATAAACTGGCATGCATTGATATATTCAGAGTTTTGTTGGTCACTTCATAATTACAAGTTAGTTAATCTTGGTGTATACATTAAATCAAGCAGCCATATAAATCTTGTATAAGCCATATTATTATTTGATTAGCTTAACATGTGTTTAAGTCCACATGTGTGTGTTTGTAAATTAGAATTGAAGTGGTGGTTTTGTGATGTCAAAATCTAGATAAGTTTTAGATTTTAATATTATTATAATATATATATATATAGTGGCACTTTGAATTTTGTTACTACTATGTTTATCTGGTTTGTTAAACTTTCACACCAACTGTTTGGATTATTGGTCTGGTTTCGGTACTGCCGAGTATTACTTTAATATATATATATATATATATATATATATATATAATTGAGTGCTTTTATCCATGTTTCATATTATTTAGTTATAAGTTAGATTTCATAATTATGTAAGAACTTGGGAAAAGAATATTATATAATATATTATAATCTTGTTTTTAGATGAGGATTCGGGAATTTAGCGGACCATTTGTGAATTTTATTAGTGATTGATATTGTGATTCTGAGGTACGGATTCTTTCCTCTTTTATTTAGCGCTACTCCTCTTAGAAATATTTAAATTAAATTCGTTTTGACCTCAAATTTGTTAGTTTGATTTTGAATCATTTTGATTCTGAAAATTTGTTTTGACTCTGAAAAATATTTTTAAATCTGTTTCGAACTATTTAAATATCTGTTTCTGCAATTTTCTGATATTGGGTATAATTTATATCTGTTGGAAATATTGAAATATCTGATTCATGTAATTTTAAAAGTTTTGCGAAATATTTTATTTGAACCCTTAGTGAGATAGGGTATACTGAGTTAACCAGCTATAGGGGTACTACAACCATGTCATTGTGGCACCAGTGACATCACACTTCCGTGATAGTGTGATTGTTCACGGCGTATCCTTATGTTCTGTTAGCTCTTGGGAGGAGCTTTTGTGCATTTTGATATTTGTTTCAAGATACGTGGGTGCACCCAGAGTTTGTGATTTGTGATTTGATTTGACGGTGACGTTGTATATGTCGTACACGTTATCCGATTTATTGCACACATTAGGTACCCTATGATGTGTGTATTTGTATCTGTTCTGTTCTGACCTCGGTATGAAATATCTTAACCCTTCGTTGCTTTAGCCATACTTGTTTTCAATTAATTATTTTTATTACAAACTGTCAAATATGAATTTCTGTTTTTCTGTTTTATAAACTGTATTCCAAATCCGTACTGGGCAATTTGCTCATACCGTATTCTTTTTCTGACAGGCGCTTAGGGGGATCTGGGACTGTGTGATGGAGAGCCACCTTATTTCATTGATTAGGATATTCGGATTTCTATTATTATTTAGACTTAAATAATCATCTAGAGATTTCGGTTTTCATATTTATTGATTTAAACTGTTTGGAGGTTTAATATTGTTTTGGAGGTTATGATACCGTTTATTTAGTATTTAGAAATTATTAGTGCTCTGTTTGCAGATTTAATATTTTAATAAGTAGCCCTCATTTAATTATAGATGGGGGTGTTACAGTAACACTTTGAAATATATATAAAAAAACCATATAAAAAAGATACGGAAGAGAATATTCATTTCCAAGTTACGTGTCGGAACGGAATTACAAAAAGTTTCATTTAATACTTTTTCCGTCCCTAATTAGTTGTCACATTTGACTTTTGAATGGTCAAATTGACTAAAGTTTACTATTCTATAATTAAAAAAATTAAAAATATTATCAATACTATCTATAGTATATTATAATAGAGGAAACATTAAAAGTTTGGTCAGTCGGTCCTAAGTGATTTTATGTAATTACCCTTATTTAAAAAAATATTGTTAAATAATATTTATAATCAATTACCTTTTTTAGCTAAAACCCATTACTTTTTCTATTTTTTCAATAAAACTTCCTCTTGTAGAAATAATATCACGGGTAATTACTTTTTTTTAACCGAAACATGTTATTTTTTCTATTTTTCTTATTAAAACCCCTCATTTTCCAAAAATATCACAGACAAACCCTTACTTATTTATTTTAAAACCTATTTTCATTATTTTAATTATTTAAAAATATTTACATATTTTAACCTGCCTACTTATTTATTACCTTTTTTATTTTTTTTCAATAAAATTTCCTCCTTTTGAAAAAATATCACGGGTAATTACTTTTTTTAACTGAAACATGCTATTTTTTCTATTTTAAAGCCCTTACTTATTTATTTTAAAACCTATTGTAATGTTTTTAATTATTTAGAAATATTTACATATTTTATATGATTAAAGACGAAACATTAAAAATTTTGGTATCTGTTTTTCGGTATAGTACGGTACTTGCATTATATTATATTTAATTATTTTTATTCCCCTACTTTTGCAAATATATCATGGGCAATTACATTTTTCAACTAAAACATGTTATCTTTTAATTATTAAAAAAAAGTTTACCTATTTTAACATGTGTACTTATTTTTTTTACCACTGCAATTAGTGAAATATATATAATAAAATAACAACTATTAAAATCATGCACGAATTTTAAGCTAAAACATTAAACATTACTAAAATATAACCTATTTTTAAAATATTAAAAAATATTTTTCTATTTTTCTTACTAAAATCCCTTTTTTATTCTAAAAATATCATGGGCAAACTCTTTAATTATTTATTTTAAAACCTATTTTAATACTCTTAATTATTAGATTTTAAAATCTAATTTTTCAGAAATATCACTGGCAATTACCTTTTTTAAACTAAACATGTTACAATTTCTATTTTTCCTTACTAAAACTTCTTCTTTTCCAAAAATATAACGGGCAAACCCTTACTTATTTATTTTAAAATCCATTCTAATTTTTTTAATTATTTAAAACAGTTTAGCTATTTTAATAAACCTACTTATTTTGTTAATAAATACAATTAATAAAATATTAAAACGTAAATAATAAAATAACAATTAACAATCCGTGCATCGCACGGGTTTTAAGCTAGTATATTATATAATATACGAAACATTAAAAGTTTGGTCGATCGGTATGGTACGTTGTGATTTTACTTAATTGTCATTTCTTAAATTCGTGATTTTACTTAATTAACCTTACTTATTTATAGAAATATATTATTAAATAATAATATTACCTATTTATAACAAATTATCTTTTTCAACTAAAATACATTATTTTTTTTTATTTTTTCTAACAAATTCTCCTCCTTTTTCAAATATATCACGAGAAATTACCTTTTTTAACTAAAACATGTTAGTTTTTCTATTTTTCCTTACTAAAATCCCTCATTTTCCAAAAATATCACGGACAAATCTTTAATTATTTATTTTTATAATATTATAATTATTTTTTTAAAAGTTTACCAATTTTAACATACTTGCTTATTTTTCTTAACAAATGCAATTAATAAAAATATTAAAATATAAATAATCAAATACCTATTTAGAACCAATTACCTAAAACGCATTATAAATTGTTTCTCACAAAGTCCCTCATTTTCAAAATATATCACAGAAAATTGCCTTTTTCAATTTACTTTTTCTATTTTTCTCACTAAAATCCATTTTTTTTCTAAAAATATCACGGACAAACCCTTTACTTATTTATTTTAAAACATATTTAAATAATTTAAATTATTAAATTTTAAAACCTCATTTTCCAAAAATATCACGGGCATAAACTTTTTAAACTAAATATATGTTCCATTTTTTTATTTTCCATACTAAAACCCCTCCTTTTCCAAAAATAAAACGGGCAAACCCTTACTTATTTATTTTAAAATTTGTTTTAATGTTTTTAATTAATTAAAAGTTTTTAGCTATTTTAACATGTCTACTTATTGTTTTTAGTAAATACAATTAAAAAAATAATAATAAAATAACTATTAACAATCCGTACATCGCACGAGTTTTAAGCTAGTATCATTAAAAAGAGCATCTCATCTATTTTAAAATGTAACTTTTAGTTTTAAAAAATAATAAGTGAATAAATTTTAATTATTGGTCAGAGATTGGTTAATTTGATCATCAATATCTTTATATATATGAAGGAAAACCTCAAGAGCTCTCAGATCGTCCGAAATCTATTTATCTATTTTTTACCTATTTTTGTACCTATTTTTGGTACGGTACGGTACGGTACTTGCCTTATAAGTACCGTATCGTACCAAAAACAGGTATCAAAACTTTTAATGTTTCATCTTTTACCGTATAGATAGATAGATAGTATAGATTGATTGATTTTATGTTATTTTTTTTTCTTAAATAGTTAATATTTAAAATTTTACAAAAATATTATAGGGCCGCTGCGAAGCGCGACTTAGTCGACTAGTACTTATATAAAGGAGAAGACGAGGGCGTTGTATCTCAAATCGCTTCAATCTATTTTTCTAATTTTTTCAAATTTTTGAATAATTAATGTAAAAGATTCGAAAATATCTCAATTGACCTTAAAATCTTTACTAGTGAAGGAAACTAAATATGCAATTATAATATTATTGCCTTTAAAATCTTTATTAATGGAGGAAACTAAATATACGATTCTAATATTCTTGTCTTTAAAATCTTTACTAATGAAAGAAACTAAATTTACAATTTTAATAGTCTCCTAAATTATTTTATTAAAAAATATCATAATTGCCTTTTAAATTCTTACTATTGGAGGAAAGTAAATATACAATTTTAATATACTTGCCTTTATAATATTAGATAAATTCTCAATTTCTTTCTTACTATTTTCTAACGGAAAAAACTAAATATAGTATGTTAATAGTCTCCTAAACGCCCTCTACTGATCCAATCAATATCAATATACTTTAGAAGAAGACGAAGGCGGTGATGTGGCGCCTCTCAAATCGCTTCGATCTATTTTCCAAATTTTCTCAATTTTTTGAATAATTAATGTTAAAGATTCAAAAATATCTCAATTTACTTTAAAGACTTTACTAATGGAGAAAATTAAATATACAATTATAATATCCTTGCCTTCAAAATCTTTATTAATGGAGTAAACTAAATATACAATTCTAATATTCTTGCCTTTAAAATCTTTACTAATGGAAAAAACTAAATTTACAATTTTAATAGTCTCCTAAATTATTTTATTAGAAAATATCTTAATTGCCTTTTAAAATTTTACTATTGGAGGAAATTAAATATACAATTTTAATATTCTTGCCTTTATAATATTAGATAAATTCTCAATTTCTTTCTTACTATTTTCTAACCTAGGAAACAAAATATGGTATGTTAATATTCTCATAAACATCATCTACCGATCCAATCAATATCTTTATATATATAAAGGAAAACCCCACGAACTCTCAGATCGTCCGAAAGCTATTTATCTATTTTTCTAGAATTTCTGAATTTTAATTCAATAAAATTAAATTTTCTTATTTAAATTCGAATTTATAGTATAGAAAAATATCAACTGCCTTTTAAATCTTTACTAATGGAGGAAACATTTATACAATTTTATGATTCTTTCCTTTCTCAATTTTGATTTAATAAAATAAAAGTTCCTTATTTAAATTTGAATTTATATAATAGAAAAAATCTCAATTGACTTTTAAATCTTTTACTAATGAAGGAAATTAAATATAACTATTTATTTATTTTTCTAGATCTCTTGAATTTTAATTTAATATAAATAAATTTACTTATTTAAATTCAAATTTATAGGACAGAGATAATATCAGTTGCCTTTCAAATTTTAACTAATGGAGAAAATAGAATATACAATTTTACTATTATTTTCTTTCTCAATTTTAATTCAATAAAATTAAAGTTCCTTATTTAAAGTTGAATTTATATGATAGAAAAAATCTCAATTGCCTTTTAAATCTTTACTAATGAAGGAAACTAAATATAACTATTTATTTATTTTTCTAGAGCTCTTAAATTTTAATTTAATATAATGAATTTACTTATTTAAATTCAAATTTATAGGATAGAGATAATATTAGTTGCCTTTTAAATTTTAACTGACGGAGGAAATAGAATATACAATTTTAATATTATTTCATTTCTCAATTTAATTCAATAAAATTGAAGTTCTTTATTTAAATTTGAATTTATAGGATAGAAAAAATCTCAATTGTCTTTTAAATCTTTGTTAATGTAGGAAACTAAATATACAATTTTAATTCAATAAAATTAAATTTTCTTATTTAAATTAGAATTAATAGGATAGAAAAATATCAAATACTTTTTAAATCTTTACTTTTGGGTGAAACTGATATACAATTTTAAGATTATTTCCTTTCTCAATTTTTATTCAATAAAATGAAAGTTCCTTATATAAATTTGAATTTATAGGATAGAAAAAATCTCAATTTCCTTTTAAATCTTTACTAATGGAGGAAACAGAACATACAATTTTAATATTCTTTCGTTTCTCAATTTTAATTCAATAAAATTAAAGTTCTTTTTTTAAATTTGAATTTTAGGATAGAAAAAATCTCAATTGTCTTCTAAATCTTTGTTAATGGAGGAAACTAAATAAACAATTTTAATTTAATAAAATTAAATTTCCTTATTTAAATTGGATTTTATAGGATAAAAAAATATCAAATACCTTTTAAATCTTTAGTAATGGAGGAAACTGGTATACAATTTTCAGATTCTTTTCTTTCTCAAATTTTATTCAATAAAATGAAAGTTCCTTATATAAATTTGAATTTATAGGATAGAAAAAAAATCTCAATTTCCTTTTAAATCTTTACCAATGGGGGAAACATAATATACATTTTTAATATTCTTTCTTTCCTCAATTTTATTTCAATAAAATTAAAGTTCCTTATTTAAATTTGAATTTATAGGATAGAAAAAATCTTAATTGTCTTTTAAATCTTTGTTAATGGAGGAAACTAAATATATAATTTTAAATATTCTTTCCATTAAAATTTTTAATAATGGAGGAAAGTAAATATACTATTTTAATATCTGATATCTTTATCTTTTTAGTTTATCAATCTTTATTTTCTTTTTTCTTTTATTTATCTTCTTCTTTATATATACTAGCTTAAAACCCGTGCAATGCACATATATTTTTTTAATTATTGTTATTTCAATATTGATATTTTAATATTTTATTAATTGTATTTATTAAAAAAATTAAATAGGTATGTTAAAATAGGTAAACCTTTTTAATAATTAAAAGTATTAAAATAGGTTTAAACATATTTTTGGACATCTATATCTTTTTATTAATATTCAACATCTTTATCATTTTATCTTATCAATCTTTATCTTATTTCTTTTTTTTTTTATCTTTTTCTTTATATATATATAAGGAAACTGAATATATAATTTTAATATTATTCTTGATTAAAAGATATCTCATTTGTTTTTTCAAATCTTTCCTAATGAAGGAAACTTAATATATAATTTTAATATTTTGGCCAATAAAATCTTGACTAATGGATATTATCCTAAAACGTATTTCCCAAATTTTAAAATTGAAAAAGACTTTTACTAATACTTTCCTAAATTTCTCTTCGGCACAAATTTGAAACTTATTACAAAAATTTACCTTAATTATTCAAGACTAACTTCTTCTCCAACAATCATATATATATATATAAAATTGACCATCGAAGATAAGTAAGTTCAACTTTCTATCGTATTTTTACATTGATTTGTTAGTTTACCTTTATGCCTTTTTAAACTTGAATTCTAAACATCATTAGTATAATATTTGATAATTGATACGCATGAATTGTATTCTTTGTCCATGTTCTTCAGTATTATGTTGTATTAAACTAATAATTTTTATTTTTATGTAGGGTGGTATTTATAAGCCGATCATCTTGATATTGGGTATTGGATAATTCAATTGTATTGTGATGATTCAATATGTCTATACAATATACAGGTACAAACCAGAAACCAGTAGCCTAAGCTTCTGAAAATTAATAATTTTACTTTTTTAATTTCACAGGATGGCTTATAAGTTTTGTAGTTTAATCTATTTTCCTATATATTTTTTAGTCCAAGATATGAGAGATTTAGAAGCTCAAAAAAAGAGATTGAAATAAGTATCAATATTTTGAAATCCGGATCACTAACATACTTTCTGAAATATACCTGCACATGTTTAGAATTATAAATAACTAGTTTACTAAGCCGCGCTTCGCAGCTGCTTTATAATAATATCTCTAAATTTTCTCAAAAAATATTCTACAAAATACGTTTTGTTTTGTTTTTTTCGTTTTTTTTGTGTATTATTTATTTATTGAATTTTTTTTATAATTTTTAGACGCATCTTATCAAATCTATATATTTGTACCTGTCTGGGAAAAATTATACTTGCTTGTCGTGCTGCTTCACAGGTTACAATTTTAAGATGACTTTTCCATTTCTTCCATCATAGTCATTAGATGCTTATGAAATTTGCTGCAATTCCATATTTTAAAATCTTGTAGTGTTACTTCAAGAAGATCATCAACAAAACTTTAGGAAATATCTATGGTATATATAAAGTTCTAGATCGTTTAATCAAAAACTACAATTATACCTTCAGAGCTATTAAAATCTTCACTACCTCCAAATCTACTCCCAGTAAGAAAAAAATCTAAAAATATGAACAAAAATCTTTTTTGTTGTTGGGAGAATTTTTTATTAATAATGATCTCTTTTTGTCAAAACAAATAACAACAACCCCTTCCTTTTAAAAAAATAAATTAATGACCTTTTCTCAATGTTTCTTATTCTTGTATGACTTTTGTTATAGATGCACGGACTTATTGAATTTTGTTAAAAATGCACACACTAAATAAATTCTTCAGTCGAATAAATCTTAACATGATATTTTCGAAATACATACACTATAAATTTCTTAATATACAATTTTTATCTTTGAATTTTCGTGTATGAATTACAGAAAATATTTTACTAAAAGATATAATCTTTTCTCATAAAAATTAGAGCAATAACTATCTAAACGTTAAAAAACAATGATAAAATTTGTTTTGAAGACATGATGAATTCTCCACTTTCGAGTAACCTTGTATACAGGTGTATCAACTTTTAACTAAAAATTTAAAACTAATAACGTACACACATAAACATATAAATCAATTCACAACTGAATGTACATGAAAATCACCTTGTTCGGCCTATTATTTTAAATGATTAATTGATGAACCCTCCTCCTTATTAATCCACGTCTTAACTCAATCAACACTAATAGCAAATAACTTGTCTTGTCAAAGATTTTAATATGATCCTGCATTAGGATACAAACAAACGTAATAAGATAAATAACATAAAGGAAAAATTCTCATACTCATGTACTCATATACACACTTTTAACATGAACAAACAAAAAAGTAAAGAAGAACAATGTTGACAACAAAAATTGCAGTAGACAATTAACAGAGTTTAGGTGTATATTTATACTATTAATTAACTGTTTGTATGAAAGTATTAAATGTAATTAATTATTTACCAAGTAATTACTTAATTTCTTATGCAAGACTGATCTAATTTCTTAACTTCTTATTTACCAATATGTTCTTGTATTTTCTATTATATTACATTAAAAAAGAAAGTTTAGGAGAGCAGAATACGATAAAATATCTATGCTTGGAGGTTGATATCAAATTTATGAAACGACCAACTTTCACAATGAAAAATGAAATATAACAAAAAATTACTTTTTATTATAATTTATATAGTTAATAAGATAATACTGTAGAATCTTTATTAATGGAGAAAATTAAATATACAATTTAAAAAAAATTATTTATAAATATAATTACTAATATAGGAAACTAAATATATTATATTAATATTCTTCTAAATTTTATATGTAAATCAAAGCTTAAAATTTTGAAAAATATTATGGAGAAGACAAGGACGGTGAGTTAGGTCCCTCAAATCACCTCAATCTTTTTTTTATAATTTTCTCGAATTTTTGAATTATTAATATTAAATATTAGAAAATATCTTAATTGCATTTTAAATCTTTATTAATGAAGGAAACAAAATATATAAATTTTATTTTCTTGCCTTTGAAAAATTTACTAATGGAGAAAACTAAGTATTTAATTTTAATATTCAATTTTTTATTAAGAAACTAAATTTACCATTTTAGTATTCTCCTAACTTTACTATTTAAGTCAAATTTTAAAATTTTGAAAATTAAATATCAGTCAATATCATTATACACACACACATATCTTTTATTATATTACTATTTTACTATGTAAAAGATGATTTAAATTAAATTTCAGATATAATATAATTTATTAATAAATGATATAATTTATTTAATAAATTAGTTTGTTATCTATTTTGATTCAGTAACAACGAGAAAGTGTTATTGAGAGAAAAAATGTTTAACGAGCTGACCCAATAAATTTAACGAGAAAACATGTTTAACATGATATAATTTTAGGGAAGACATTCCTTATTTACACTCAAATTTTTAGGGAAGCCAATAAATATATAAAAGCCAATCCTATTAAAAATTTAATCAAACAAAAATTACCTTTTTTTTCATTAACTTAGATCCTATTTAAGTTTTAATTTATTTTTCTTGAGTTTCACTATTTTAATTCAATTCAAATTTTTGGTGAAGACAATAATATATAAAAGTCAATTCTATTTAAAATTTAATTAAACAAAATTAACTTTTTTTTTCAACTAAATTAAATTTTATTTAAGTTTAATATATTTTTCTAGAGTTTCCACATTTTTATTCAATAAAATTAAATTATCTTATTTAGATTCGAATTATAGGGAAGACAATAAATCTATAAAAATCAATATTTTTTAGAATTAAATCTTTATTTTAACGTTATATTACAATCATATATAGGATTTAATCTTTATTAAATCTTTATATTATAATCCTATTTAGAATTTAATCTTTATTTAATCTTTATATTATATCTTAAATTGCCTATAAAATTATGACATACTAATTAGTTCTCTTCAAGTCAAAAATTTGTGGATTTTATGATAATTCGTGTGCATTAATAACATTGCATATTGATGATAATTGTTTGTATATTTTAATTTATTTTCTTCTTTGTAATATCTATAACTTGAGGTTTTGCAGGTTATATATGTGCAATACTTAAAAACTATTGTTAATCAGTTTTTTGATTTGTGTAAAGAGAATCTACGTAGCACGATAGAAAAATTCTCTACCTAAGCGGCTTAAAATCATGTTTTTATCACTTGTTTCGTAAATCTAACCAAATCGATGAAACATTTATGCAAAAATAAGTAGGTGTGCAAAATTTTATAAATTTTACCCTTTAAGAATAGATTTAATTTAACATGGTATTTTATATATTGTTTACAATATGAATGTAACCGCTCAGATTTTGTATCATTTAGTGATTTAAAATTGCATCATATACAAAATCAATTTTTATGTAATTTTGTGTACCCACTAATTTTTGCTAATCTTTTAATCCGTACATTTAATTTAACATGGTATTTTATATATCGTTTACAATATGAATGTAACAGCTCAGATTTTGTATCATTTAGTGATTTAAAATTTTATCATATACAAAATCAATTTCTATGTAATTTTGTGTACCCACTAATTTTTGCTAATTTTTTAATCCGTACAGTTGGATTTTAAAAAAAACTATTGAAAATATGAATTTGAAAACACTTAGGTAGAAAATTTTTCTACGGTTGGATATGTTAGGTATATATGCCTTGATATGGTTTAGCACAAGTTGAAACACAAATAGAGACCTATTGTATAGTGTAATAGGCTGAAGAGTGTGTGGATACAATTTTTTCTAATTTGTTTTAGTTGATATATTCTTTTTGTGATTTTGGGAATTAATTAGAGTTATTTAATACAATTATCTCATAATTTTTTAATTAATAATATTTAGATAATTGAATTTCTTTATTTACATTCAAATTCATAGTAAAAACAATAAATATATAAAAATCAATCATGTTCAGAATTCAATTAAATAAATGTTAAGTTTTTTTCTTAACTAAACTAAAATTGAAATCCTTTATTTACATTCAAATTCACAGAAAAGATAATGATTATATAAAAATTGATTATGTTTCCATGATTAACCTTTTATATTATAATGATGGACATGTATGCACTAAATGTTTTTTTTATTATAACGTCTAAGAATATTTAAGAAATTTGTAATTTTTGTGATAATACAAATAGTTAAAGTTTGAAGCGGTGGTTAATAATTAAATTTTTATTATTGATTAATTTTATTATTTTTAATTTATACGTATTTAGTATAATGGGCGTCGGCTGAAGAAAGTATGACACAAAATCGGCATATAAATTCTAGGGATATTTAAGAAATTTGTAATTTTTGTTATGATACTAATAGTTGAAGTTTGAAGCGGTGGTTAATAGTTAAATTTTATTATTGCATATTTTTAGTATTTTTTATTTTTATGTACATACTTATGCAACGGGCGTCGGCTCAAAAACTATTACACAAAAGCGGCATATAAAGTTCAGAGATATTTAAGAAATTTATAATTTGTGTGATAATACCAATGATTGAAGTTTGAAGTGGTGGTAAATACTTAAATTTTATTAATTTTATTTGATAACAAATAAGTTGACATGTTAAAATAGGTAAACTTTTTTAAATAATTAAAAACATTAAAATTTATTTTTAAATAAATAGACCCGTAAACTGGTCCTGGTAAATAGGTCTTGGAAATGCCTTTTAATTATAATTGTTAAATTTATATTAATTATTATAACTTTTTAAAATAATTAAATCATTAAAATAGATTTAAAAATAAATAGGGATGTTCCTCGAACCAAGTATATGATATTAACTGAATTTTGTTAAGAAAAAATAAGTTCATTTAGAAATTTTATTTATATGTCCATATGTGTATAAATATAGATATGTATAATAAATAAGTCTAAATATTATGAGTAACTAAGTAAAATAATATCGTATAAAAAAATAAATATTAATGTGTTTGTTAATAATTTAGTAAGAGTAATTAAGTAAAAATAATTAAGTACATACAGTTAAATAAAATAAGACAAGTACCGTACTAAAAAACAGGTACCAAAACTTTTTATGTTTCGTCTTTAATAATATAGTATAGATAGATAGTACAGATTGATTGATTTTATATTTTTTTTTCTTGAATAATTCATATTTAAAATTTTACAAATATATTATAGGGCCGCTGAGAAGCGCGGCTTAGTCGACTAGTACTTATATAAAGGAGAAGACGAGGGCGGTGATGTGGCGCCTCTCAATTCGCTTCGATCTATTTTTCTAGTTTTCTCAATATTTTTAATAATTAATGTTAAAGATTCGAAAATATCTCAATCGACTTTAAAATCTTTACTAATGGAGGAAAATAAATATACAAGTATAATAGTCTTGCCTTCAAAATCTTTTTTAATGGAGGAAACTAAATATACAATTCTAATATTCTCGCCTTTAAAATTTTTACTAATGAAAGAAACTAAATTTACAATTTTAATAGTCTCCTAAATTATTTTATTAGAAAATATCTTAATTGCTTTTTAAATATTTACTATGGGAGGAAATTAAATATACAATTTTAATATTCTTGCCATTATAATATTAGATAAATTCTAAATTTCCTTTTTACTATTTTTAATGGAGGAAACTAAATATAGTATGTTAATATTCTCATAAACGTTCTCTATTAATCCAGTCAATATTAACTCCTTATATATAATAAGCGTAAGGGAGATCTTATCCAAAACTTTGGTCGGTCACTGTACTACCAAAAGTATATGATCCGTTGGATTATAAAACTGTAAATATTCAAATAGATGAGGACCGTTAGATATAATATTAAAAATTGTATTTGATTAATAATAGGATAGTATTTAAATATTAAAAGGTGTATTTTGATAATTTAAACCAACTAGCTTTATAGCCCCGTGCGAGGCACGGGCATGCCCTAGTTATATATAATAAGCGTAAGGGGATCTTATCCAAAACTTTGGTCGGTCACTGTACTACCAAAAGTATACGATCCGTTGGATTATAAAACTATAGATATTCAAATCGATGATGACCGTCAGATATAATATTAAAAATTGTATTTGATTAATAATGTGATAGTATTTAAATACTAAAATGTGTATTTTGATAATTTAAACCTATTATAAATGGATTTTCTATATTGAATAGAAATCTTTATGTAAAAATTCGTAATTATCTTTTCTCTTTATTTTATGGATAGTTCCAGTTAGATAATAATTATTAAACCATCATTAAATTAAAGATAATTGTGTAAGCTTCGCGTGGGCTATAAAATCGTTAAAATCTGTTGTCTAAAACTCAAGATAGAGCCCAAGAGCCCAAACAGTAAAGTTATTACCTAAATTTTAATAAATATTTTTTTATTATTGTAGCACCAATTTAATTTTTTTTCCTAATTCTTTTAAATATTTAAATTCTTTGTTTATTTCAATAAAATATTAAAATCAATTTAAGAAAAAATTAAAATCGATCTGGTCCGTGTACGATCAGTATACGACCAAATTAATAATTATAGTTAGATCTTAAATAGATCGATGAGAATTGTTAGATCTAATATTAAAAAGTGTATCTCATTAATAATAGCATTATATTTAAATACTAAAAAGTGTATTTTGATAATTTAAAATTTTTCTATGTAAAAATTCTTAAATATTTTTTCTCTTGAATTTATGTATAGTTTCAGTTAGATAATAATTGTTAAACCAAATATCAAGATAACAATTCATATCGATTACAATGATACCCTATGTTATAAGAGACTTAGGAGAACTCCTGTACATTAATAAATTTAAACACTTTTTTTCTGAAGAAACATAACAATTCGATTAATCCAAATTATAATTATATTATTTTACATATACCAAACATAAAAGGATAATATCAAAATATTATTAAAATGTTGAGGGTTTCATATTCATAAACGATAATTTTGAATATAATACTTATATTAAAATGTGTATTTGATTAAATGTAGGATTATATTTAAATACTAAGAAGTGTGCTTTAATAATTTAAACCAATTATAAATTGGTTTTCTATATTGAATTGAATTCTTTGTGTAAAACTTATTAACCATCTTTGGTTTTCTATATTGAATTGAATTCTTTGTGTAAAACTTATTAACCATCTTTTCTTTTCAGTTTATTTTATGGGTAGGTCAACTGGTCAAGTTAGATAATAATTATTAAACCATCATTAAATTAAAGATAATTTCGTTAGTTTCGCATGAGTTGTAAAATCGTCAAAATTCAATTTCTAAAACTCAGGATAGAACCCAAATATTAAAGTGAGTATCTAAATTTTAATAAATATTTTTTTTATTGTAGCGCCAATTTATTTATTTTTCCACTAATTCTTTTAAATATAGAAATTTTATGTTTCTTTTAATAAAGTATCAAAATTAATTAAGAACAACCTATAAATTTTAATATGTTGTTGGTAGATTCAAACCTTAAATCATTCTACATGATAATTTTACTGTTATATCTAACGTTTTTCAACAATTTAATTTGAAAGATTCAACGATTATGGATTGAGTGATCAAACAAAGCGACCAAACTTAAATTATAAGAAGCTTTCATTATTTAGTCTTTAATATAATAACATAGATATTTACCGGATATACTATAAAAAAATGAAATTTATACAGAATTTTGATCAGGGTGTACTACTTTAAAAGAAGAACTATTACAAAAAAAAATTATATTTTAATTGATAATTTATTTTCTCAAAAGTTCAAAGTTCCCGCATTTTTAACATATTACAAAAAAGAGTATATTATATTTTAGCAATAAATATTTAAAAAAATTATAAATTAAAAAAAATTATAAATATTAAGAAAAATTAATGATGTTATCATGGTAGTTTGGTCCTAAATACCGCCAAAACATTCTCAACCGTTAGATTCAATACTTTTAAAAATACATGATCAAGATTATATCATATAAAAAGAATTTATTATCTAAAAATGATATAAGTTAAAAAATATTATATTAGGATTGGATTTTCTAAAAAGTCAAAACATAAAAATAGTTGTAATTAAATAAGGAAACTCATTTAATACCAAAATAATAAAAATCGTTTAATGTTAAATAGATAGGTGAAAACCGTTAGATTTAACATTAAAAAATGTATTTGGTTAATAAAGGGTATTATAATAATCTAAACTACATATAAGTAGATTTCCTAAATCGAATAGAATTCTCAACATTAAATTTCGTCACTTTATTTTCTTTTTAGTTTTAGAATAGTTTTTAATTGAAAAAGAACTTTTAAACCACAACTAAATTAAAGATTATTTTGTGAATTTCATGTGGACTATAAAATTGGCAAAATCTAATTTGTATAACTCAAAATAAACAAATATTAAATTGAGCGTGTAAAATATAATAAATATCAAATTTTTAACTATAATTGTTTTGGCTAAATTTTTTTTAAATATAATTTAATCATGTAAACTAATAACTTTTAAATATTAAAATATTCATAAATAAATATAATTATAAATATTAAAAAACAATCGTGTGTTGCATGGGTAATAAAAATATAATTATAAACAAAATAATTATAAATAAAATTTAAGTAATCGTGCATCGCACGGGCTATAAGCTAGTATTTATAGAAAGGAGAAGACGCGGACGGTGATGTGGCGCCTCTCAAATCGCTTCGATCTATGCTTCTATAAATATAGTTTTCAAATTAGTTACATAATTGAGTCATTTTTGAAATGAGTGACTAATTTGATACATTTGAACCAAATGAGTGATGATTTTGATAATTATCCCTTTCTTTAGTACTATCTTTCAAGGAAGGAAGTTAAATATGTTATCTTATGTTAAAAATGGTTAGCTTGACTGTAAAAAAAAAAAATCTTCAAAGGGAGGAAACTAAGTATAATATATTAATATTCTCTTAAACTTCCTCCACGAGTCCAATTTATTTACTAATTTTTATTTAATATCTTTTAATCGAGGAAAATAATAATGAAGACGATTTGTGAGGTGCTAGACGATTTGAGTAAAAAAAATATATATATATTGGCTTTTAAATATTTAGTAATGGAAATATTAATTAACTTATATTATCCTAAACTTTCTTCTTAAGTCAAATTACTATCTTAATATTGTCCTAAAATTTATCTTCAAGTCAAATTATCATGTTGATATTTTCTTAAACTTTATTTTGAACTTAAAGTTACCATTTTAATATTCTCATATATTTTTTCTTGAAATTCTAAAATATATCTTGAAATCATATTATCATCTTTACATTCTCATACAAAAAATATTAGAAATTATGTTCTCATAATTGTTTTGTAAAAAAACCAACGTTTAATTTATCTATATGTTTTACATATACATTAAAAATCATTTTTTTAAAAAATTTTACCTTCTAATTATGTAGAAGATAATACTTATAGAAAATGCAAGTTTCTCTATAATAAAATAAAATAGAGGAGCCTTATTTTCTTTTCATTTCTTTTCTCGAATACCTATATTTTAAACAATAAAAATTAGAATTTTGAAAAAGATTTGAATTAAATTTTATGATATAATAAAATTGATTAATAGATGATGTAATTGATTAAGTAATTAGTTTGTTGTATGTTCAATTCGGTAACAACGAGAAAGCGGATCATGGAAACATGTTTAACGAGAGAACGATTCATTAGGAGGAGCATATTATATGCTAGAATTTAATATTTCTGTATTATGTATTTTTAAATAGAAGTAGCAATATAAAGTTTTAGAAAAATAAAGTGATTAATATACTAATATTTGATATAATATTAAAATAATGAAATATATTGAACAATTGCCCTTTTCTAATAATTATTCAAAATTTCGGTAATGAACAACACTAAACGGATAATTTTAAAAAATTCTTAATTTCATATTTTAAATATAATTTTATTTAAAAACACATTTTTTAGAATAGTTTTTAGAAAAATTTGGAGAAATTATTATAAAACCGTTGCGAAGCGCGGCTTAGTAAACTAGTTTATGTCAAACGTGACAACTAATTAAGGACGAAGAGAGTAGGTAAGTCTATTATCACCTAAATTTTTTAATCCAATAAATATGTCTTATTTTTCATTTATTGACATTTTTTAAGGTTTTGAAAAACATGTTGGTGGAAAAAATTAATATATTTAAAATAATAACATCTTGTGTAACTTTTCTTATTGTGGCAATTAGCTTAAATTCATTTTGATTTTAAATTCTGCAATTTATAAATGACCAGGCTACCTTTCTAAAATTTAAAATTTTATGGGATTTTACAAAAAAACCACATTTCGTTGTTATAATTTCTTTACATTAAAAAATGAAAAGATAGTACTCTCTCCGTTTCAAAATAGTTGTCATATTTTGACTTTGAATGGTCAAATTGACCAAAGTCTGATCACAAATTACAAATGATCTATTTACAATGCGTAAAAACTTGAAAATACATTTAAAAGTAAACTGCATATACTTTTTAATGATACTAGCTTATAGCTCGTGCGATGCACGGTTAGTTAAATATTATTTATAATTATTTTGTTTATAATTATATTTTTATTACGATGCAACACACGATTGTTTTTTTAATATTTATAATTATATTTATTTATGAATATTTTAATATTTAAAAGTTATTAGTTTACATGATTAAATTATTGTTAAAAAGATTTAGCCAAAAAACATTATAGTTAAAAATTTGATATTTATTATATTTTACACGCTCAATTTAATATTTGTTTATATTGAGTTATAAAACTTAGATTTGACCAATTTTACGGTTCACATGAAATTCACAAAATAATCTTTAATTTAGTTGTGGTTTAATAGTTCTTTTTCAATTAAAAACTATTCTAAAACTAAAAAAAGAATAAAGTGACGAAATTTAATGTTAAGAATTCTATTCGATTTAGGAAATCTACCTAACTTAGTTTAGATTATTAGAATAACCTTTATTAACCAAATACATGTTTTAATGTTAAATCTAACGGTTTTCACCTATCTATTTAAGATTAAACGATTTTTATTATTTTGGTTATAAATGGGTTTCCTTATTTAATTACAACTATTTTTATGTTTTAACTTTTTGGAAAATTCAATCCTAATATAATATCTTTTAACTTATATCATTTTTAGATAATAATTTCTTTTTATATGATATAATCTTGATCATCTATTTTTAAAAGTATTGGATCTAACGGTTGAGAATGTTTTGGCGGTATTTAGGACCAAACTACCAGGATAACATCATTAATTTTTCTTAATATTTATAATTTTTTTATTTTTTAAAATATTTATTGCTAAAATATAATATACTCTTTTTTGTAATATGTTAATGATGCGGGAACTTTGAACTTTTGAGAAAATAAATTATCAATTAAAATATATATTTTTTTGTAATAGTTCTTCTTTTAAAGTAGTACACTATGACGATCAAAATTATGTATAAAATTCATTTATTATAGTATATCCCGTAAATATCTATGTTATTATATTAAACACTAAATAATGAAAACTTTCTTATAAGTGTGGTCGCTTTGTTTGATCACTCAATCCATAATCGTTGAATCTTTCAAATTAAATTGTTGAGAAACGTTACATATAACAGTAAAATTATCATGTACAATGATCTAAGATTTGAATCTACCAACAACATATTAAAATTTACAGACATAGGTTATTTGATAATATTTTTTGTAAAGTACGATTTTTCAGAAAAATACTATACTAATTGATTAACAAACTTTTAAAGTTTCGAATTTAATAATTTACAATGTATGTAGGTTAAAAAAGTTAGGTGTAGCTGATTTTATCTAACTAACGAAATTATCTTTAATTTAATGATGATTTAATAATTATTATCTAACTTGACCAGTTGACCTACCCATAAACCGAAAAGAAAAGATGGTTAAGTATTATATTCAAAATTATTGTTTATGAATATGAAACCCTCAATATTTTAATAATATTTTGATATTATCATTTTATGTTTGTTATATGTAAAATAATATAATTATAATTTGGATTAATCAAATTGATATGTTCGTTCAGAAAAAAAATGTTTAAATTTATTCATGTACAGGAGTTCTCCTGAGTCTCTTATAACGCAGGGTCCACATGTATCATTGTTATATGATATACATGAGCATTATATTGATAATTTTTAATATTGTAATCGATATGAATTGTTATCTGATATTTGGTTTAACAATTATTATCTAACTAGAACTATACATAAATTAAAGAGAAAAGATATTTAAGAATTTTTACATAGAAAAATTTTAAATTATCAAAATACACTTTTTAGTATTTAAATATAATTCTATTATTAATCAGATACACTTTTTAATATTAGATCTAAAAATTCTCATCGATCTATTTAAGATCTAACTGTAATAATTAATTTGGTCGTATAGTGGTCGTACACGGACCAGATCGATTTTAATTTTTTCTTAAATTGATTTTAATATTTTATTGAAATAAACATAGAATTTATAAATTTAAAAGAATTAGGAAAAAAATTAAATTGGTGCTACAATAATTAAAAAAAATATTAAAATTTAGATAATCACTTTACTGTTTGGGCTCTATCTTGAGTTTTAGACAACAGATTTTAACAATTTTACAGCTCACGCGAAGCTAACAAAATTATCTTTAATTTAATGATGATTTAATAATTATTATCTAACTGGAACTATCTATAAACTAAAGATAAAAGATAATTACGATTTTTTACATAAAGATTTCTATTCAATATAGAAAACCTATTTATAATTGGTTTAAATTAAAAAAAAATTATTAAAATTTAGATAATCACTTTACTGTTTGGGCTCTATCTCTAGTTTTAGACAACAGATTTTAACAATTTTACAGCCCACGCGAAGCTAACAAAATTATCTTTAATTTAATGATGGTTTAATAATTATTATCTAACTGGAAATATCCATAAACTAAAGAGAAAAGATAATTACGATTTTTTACATAAAGATTTCTATTCAATATAGAAAACCTATTTATAATTGGTTTAAATTATCAAAATACACCTTTTAGTATTTAAATAACATCATATTATTAATCAAATACAATTTTTAATATTATATCTAACGGTCCTTATCTATTTGAATATTTATAGTTTTATAATCCAACGGATCATATACTTTTGGTAGTACCGACCAAAATTTTGGATAAGATCTCCCTTACGCTTATTATATATAAGGAGTTAATAAGTTTCTCAATTTTTTTAATTATATATTTTATGTAAATTTCAGTCAAAATTTGGTCAATTTGATCACTCAAAATCAAAACAGGACTACTATTTTGAAATAAAAAGACTATTATAATGAATTTTTTAAAATATTACATTTAAAATGATGTTAGCTTACCAAAAAAAAATGATGTAATACATTTTGGGCCCCTAGAGTCATAATTATTATAGGAATAAAAACGTAGGATAGTGGATCTCTATTTTTAGATGGTCATTGTCCAGTTATAAATTATCCTTTTGTTTTTATTGTTCATTCTATATTTAATTTATTTTGTTGTTATCTCCAACAAACGGTAGTTGCCAATTTGCTTGCCTTTCTATACTCTTGCATTTATTCTCTTTGTTTTTACTCTAAACTAGCTTAAAACTCGTGCGATGCACAGATTATTAATTGTTATTTTATTATTATATTTTTAATATTTTATTAATTGTATTTGTTAAAAAAATAAGTAGACATGTTAAAATAGCTAAATAATTTTAATTAATTAAAAACATTAAAACAGATTTTAAAATAAATAAGTAAAGGTTTGCCCGTCATATTTTTGGAAAATGAGGGGTTTTAGTAAGAAAAAATAAAAAATGTAACATATATTTAGTTTAAAAATTTAAATGCCCGTGATATTTTTGGAAAATGAGGTTTTAAAATTTAATTATTAAAAGTATTTAAATTCGTTTTAAAATAAATAAGTAAAGGGTTTCCTATGATATTTTTGGGGAAAAAATGAATTTTAGAAAAAGTAAATTGAAAAAGACAATTTCCCGTGCTATATTTAGAAAAGAAGGGACTTTGTTAGAAAAAATCTATAATGTGTTTTAGAGTAATTGGTTATAAATAGGTATTTAATTATTTATATTTTAATATTCTTAGTGATTGCATTTGTTAAGAAAAATAAATAGACATGTTAAAATAGGTAAAATTTTAAAAAATAATTATAATATTATAGGTTTAAAAATAAATAACTAAAGATTTGTCCGTGATATTTTTGGAAAATTAGGGGTTTTAGTAAGGAAAAATAGAAAAACTAACATGTTTTAGTTAAAAAAGCTAATTGCCATGTTTGAAAAAGTAGGGGGATTTGTTAAAAAAAAAATGTATTTTAGGGAAAAAAGGTAATTGGTTATAAATAGGTAATATTATTATTTAATAATATATTTCTATAAATAAGTAAAGTTAATTAATTAAAAACACGAAATACAGTTAAGGGCAATTAAGTAAAATCACAACGTACCATACCGAACAACCAAAATTTTAATGTTTCGTCTATTTTATAATAGTATTGATTTGTGATGTTTCGGTCACGTTGTTCCCAAAATAAAAATATTGTTATTACGAGTATTTTGACTTTTAAATAAAATTAATTTATAACCCGTGTAATACACGGTTAATTTTTAAAATTTAAAATTATATTAATTAATTAAATTATATTTAATTTAATAATGATTCAGTAATTATTCAACTGAAATTACTCAGAAACCGAATAGAAGACAACACTATGAATTTTTACATTGACAATTATATTCAACTTAGAAAACTTACTCATATTTGGTTTATGCTAGCATTTTACCGTGCTACGCACCGAAAGCACAATTTTAAGTAATTTAAAATAGTTACAAAAACATATACAAGTGTTTAAATATATATATATATTTTTTATTTTTTCTCAAATAATTTAACGATGTTACTTTTACGAAAGTCCAGGTTCTATATAGTCCTATCTTGAAGACCGGGTAGAAAATAATAAAAGTATAATTATTAATAGAAAAATAAAGCACGTACACATTTCGCCTTCTATAAATGTAAGCAAACAGGAAGTGACCAATTATTTGGTGGCTGCTGAATGGGCAAGATATAGCTGAATGCGTTTAATGTCTTCAGAGGCTACTAAATGGTCATGCTCTGATGCACATAGATTACCTAACTAATTGAGCGATTGATAGAGTAAATCTCAAAGTATAATCCGGAAGAATATAAGCTCATGGCAAGTGAATATTCTCAAGTCAAGTAAAGTACGTGAGATTTCACCGTACTGAAGCAACTCGTTGCTAGTGACATTAACACATGTAAACCGATCAATCTGATTACGTATGAATTATAACATTCTGGCTCAATGTATCTGTAAGACCTTCAAGATCCTATAAAACATTCATATAATTAGTTAATTTTCTCTTCATTTTTAGATTCTAGATGTTAGGTCCTGATAAGTTTGTAGAAGGGGGGTTGAATACAAACTATACCGTTTTCTCGAATTTGTTCTTTAAATGATTTAACTGTTTAGGAACAAATTGATGCGGAATAAAAATGAAACAAGATTCAAGTTAAATATAACTTATATTAAACTTGAAGGGTGTTACAAATGATACTTAGTACAAGATTGAATCTTAAATAAATTAAAACAAATCTAGAATAAATTCGACATGAATTTATCTATATTTGTAATAAAATGATTTAACAATATTTGATAATTTAAGATTCGTTCTAGGGATAAAAATCCGCTAGATAGTCAAAGCAATACAAGTAATCAAATTCTAGTGGTTTGGATTTAACAATACAAACTAGAATTAATTGCTTGAGAAGAAATGAGATTTAAAGCTCTGGTAGTTCTTGAGTAAATGCTTCTTTTGTTCTTGATGTCTTTTCTGTCTGCTTTCTCTCTAATAAAAATGCCTCGGGTAATATACTTTTGAATTGCCTTGTATGACCTCAGGAATGAATTCGGTATGACCTTGCAAACCAAATAGAACCTGCATAGAAGACTTGTATGACCTGAGACACACTCACCAATACTCGGTAGAACCTGTAAAAGGAAACTGTATGACCTGAAAAGTACTTAGTATGACCTTATTATAATTCGGTATGACCTGCCAATAATAATACAAGGTCATACAAAGTAATAGGTCATACCGAGTTCTTTCAATCTAATAAAACAGGTCATACTGTTTTATTTTAGAAAATCCTTTTAATTTAATTAGATAGATTAAATTATAGATTAAATTAATTCTTCTTAAATAGAATTAAGTTAATAAATAATTTAAACTACTAACCTAATTAATTTAATAACTAAATTAATTCTGATAGAATTAATTTATTAATTAAATTAACTTAGTAAATTAAAATAAGATATCTTTAAAGCCTTGCATCTCTCTCTCTTCTGAAAACCACTGAATAGATATGATTTAATTCCACTGATGATGTCGTCATTCGATGCACTGTCTGGTTTCATGAATAACTGACTTCAATGATAATTCCTCATGTTTAAAACATTTAAAGCTGTGGCTTTCTTTCTTTAGCTTGACAAAATTCTGTATCCTGTACTTCTTCCGTCACCACTGGAAATCTCTGTCACTGTAGTAAATCCACTAACTTGAATACTTCACTGAGGCTTGATCAATAAATTGAACTTCTTTCAATGTAGAATAACTTCAAGTCTGTAGATGACTTTTAATTCTCCATTCTCTTGACAGATAAAACTATCTGAGATTTCTGTGACATATAAACTTATTATTTACTTATTACATACTTGTTTAAATTAAGTTGTTTCCTCGGAATATTAATAGGCCTAAACATATGCCTTTCAATCTCCCCCTATTTGTTTGTTAGAGAATAACAATCAAATACCTAGAGGATAACTCAACTAACTTAAACAAGAAATAGAAATGACTTTTAAGAGCCAAGTAAATAACAAGAAAAGTTCTGGTTTATATATAACATTTCCAGATTCAAACATTAAAGATAAATACAAGATAGATGTTCCTCTAGACTGAACATGTGTTTACATTGATCCTATCTTGAAATACCTAAGCTCTATACATATAACATTTACAGACTAGAGCTTCTTCAAATTTCAGATTCCATCATCTCTCCTTCTTCAAGTGCCTCAAGCAAATCCTTGTCCAAAATACGATCAGATTCAGAAGTAATGCCACTAGGTCTGACAGGTTGAGCTGTGACTTTCTTCAGCCTATTCTTCATTTGATGATATCTCTTGATATTGGCAATGCAATAGTCTTGAATCAAATCAGCAACTTCTGTCTTTTCCTGTGTAGCAAACCCTGTTGTCCTCAACATGTTCTCCATATAGACAAGATGCTTGGCAGGATAATCTTTCAGAGATATTGGATCCACACCACAAGTTTGAAGTGCCCTTCCTTTATAAAATTTAACTTCATATGGCACATCCACAACTTGAGGGCTAGCTTTCATTGCAAAGTCTCTTAGCTGATCATGCAGCAGCTCAGCTAATGGAGAAGTTCTTTTTACTTTGCACATGAATACCCAAAGCTCAGAGAGAGTTCTACCTTCCAGAAGATTAAGAGAAACTATGAAAGTTCCCTCATTATGAGTGTAGATGTAGATCTTCAACTCCTCTCTGACTCTGTCAAATCCAGTAGAAATTCTTGAAATCTCCGCATGAAGAGCTTTCATATATATTGTGTTGTCTGGATTGACCTGTCTGTACCTTTCCAACATGCTAAAGAACCTTCCATCATTGTCTGACCCTGTTGGATGTGAGAACATTTCTCTAGCTTTATCCCATTCTTCTCCAAGCTTCAGCCTCACATATAACTTTCTGTCTTTGACTTTTAAATCATGAAGCCTTTGCTTTTCTTGATGTTCAGCTTTTTGGATAACTAGATGCTTTGTGATTATGTCAGACACCTTAGCATTCTCATTTTCTCTTCTCTTTAGATCAGCTTTCTGTCTTAACAGCTCAGCTTCAAAGGCAGGATCCACTTCAGGTTCATCTTCCCAGTCAGCAAAATCAGCCTCTCCTTCAACCTCCACTTCACCAAAGATATCTTCAGGGGTTTCTCCAGATTCAATATCATCAAAATCTCCCTGTTCACCTTGATAGTAGTCAGCATCAGAAAAGGTTAACTTCTGCTTCCCTTTGTCCTTTCCAGAACCAGAACCTTCAGTTTCTCTTCCTTGATCTCTCACTTCTTCTCCTCCTTGTATCTCCTTCTCCTTATTCTCCCCCTTAGTTGAGGCATCCTCTACAGATTTGACTTTATCAGCCTTAGGATCCTCCTTTTTACCTTCTCTTTCTCCTTCACCATCCCTGTCTCCATCGCCCCCTTCATCATCATCACCCTCAAAGAATTTCTTCTGTTCAGTATTGGGTTGATGTGAGACCTTGATCATAGCATATAGATGTTTCATGCCCTCGTTCAGATGATGCATCCCTCCTTCAATCTTGGTAAACCTCTCATCATTGAAGTACTGATTTTCATCAATAGTATCTTGACAGGCGTCTACTTTGGTTGAAATAATAGGAATCTGTTTGATAGCCTCCCTGATCTCAGCATTAGAAACCAAAAGCTCTGACATATCCGAGGCCATTAGCACTTGTGATTCTTGAATAGCATTCATCTTTGGGACCAATGTGACCTTCACTCCTTCCAATTCATCTCTAATTGAACCCAGCTGATTAGTTACAGAGGTGGAAGAAGTAGATCGTTCAACCACTTGTGCTTTGAGAACTTCCTTTTCAGCCTGGGTCTCTTGAAGTTGTTTCTGTAAACCAGCTATTTGAGCCAATAATGAAGCAGTGTATGTGTCATTGTGTGCACTCATCTCAATTTCTCTCGATGGTGTTTCACTCACCTCACGTGCTTGTGTATCGCTCTGTGTTTGTCTCTCAGAACTAACCACTAGCTGTTTATCCATTGTTGGAGTTGAAGTACCTGCAGAAAAAATCACCATAGCCCCTTCTTGAGAGGTCACTGGTGGTGCAATGGGAGTTCGCGAATCCCAATCCATGGTAAGGTCCAAAAATTCATCAGAAATTGAAAACTGAATTGCTTCAGATATAGACTTACCATGTTGCCCTTCACTTTCTCCAGTTAAAACTGCGAGTGAAGAATCCCTTAGGGGAGCCAGAGATGTTCCCTCTGGGAGGGGAGAAAATGATTCTATTATTGTGGGCAAAGAATCAGATTTTCCCTCTGAAGCCTGTGAAGGCCCTTCTACCGTGACAATGGTAGGCACTGTTTCATCAATCATTCCTATGTGCTCTCCTCTCAGAGTGTCCTGTGCAAGAGTCTCTATTAATGTTTCAGAAATGTTTTCTCCCATTGTGAGTAATGGGAGTGTGCTTGACTCTGTACAGAATGCCATGGCCTGATGGCGAATTTCAATAGATTCATCCTGTAGAGAGGATGTCTCTAGTAACTGTTCATTGGCCTTTTGAGAATCTATATCCTTTTGGGAGGATACAGACTGGCTAACAGATGCCTCGAGTAGTGTTCTTCTCTTCTTTAGTGGTGGAGGCAGAGCTGTGGGAGCACTCATATTAAACTCTACTTCAAGTTGCTCACTTGCTCTTGTTGTAGCTGATTGTTCTAGGGGAGCGGTCAATGGAGTTGACTCTGTGTGTGGCTCTATGACCGTGGACAGAGATTGTGGTTCTACAATCCCTTGGTCAATCCTAAGAACCTCTTGGGTTAGTGGAGCAGTTGAGAGAGGATATATTACCTGAAGTGCCATAGTGTTAGGAGGTGCCACTGAAGTTCCTGCTGACGAGGATGCAACCACTGGATGTTCAATAAAGAGTAAAGGTAACTGTGGTTGCAAAATCTCTCGTAGATAAGATTGTGGAACTAGAGGTCTCCTTCCAGACTTTGAGCTTGTGGACAAGGTTGAGTAAATGAGAGGATTAGTGTGTGCGGGAACTTGAGAAGGAGTGTTTAAAAACAGTGTTTTATGTTCATCAGAAAGAACATGGTCCAACACCAGAGAAAGGAAACGAGAATAAAAGCATTTAACTTTCCTTCCCGTTTCAATATCTCTAGTGTAATTGAAAATCCTCCTTATCAAGAGATCCCACACAAGAGTTCCTATGTCCAACCTCAGGTTATAAACAGCAGCATAGGCAATGTTTTGTAGTAGAGAAGTGATGACTGTAAAGTTGTTTTTGGTAGAATTACTAAACACTTTAGCTAGACAGTCAAAGAACAAATCCCACTCACATGCTAAATTACCTTTATTCAACCGAGGAAGAACAATATTCCCTTGATAATCAATACTAGAGAAAAATTGAACTAACTCAGGATCAGTAGGGAATCTAACAAAGTTATCAAGTGGAAAATGAAGCACTTGACAAAAGATCTCCTTAGTTACTGTGTACTGACGATCATAAATAGTGAATGTGAAAGATCGCATATCTTCAGCAACAACAGCAGTTAAGCATAATAGACGAAGGGGTTCAATCTTTAAATCAACAGAAGCAGTGATAGCATAGCTAGCAATTGATTGTTCATTTAAAAAACGAATCCACGGCCTAAAACGTTCAACAGAACACTTAAGGGGATCAAAATAGCCAACGTAATTATTAAAACGTTCAACAACAAACTCCGCAGCCATTTGAAAATAAATAATAAAATTAAAAATATTATTAGAATAACACAGCAATTAATAATAATAATTATCAGAAAAGAAATAAAATCCCAAGAAATTCACAAGAAAAATTTGCAATAGTTCGTTGTTCTAAGAATAAAACACAAACCAGAGCAAAGTTAACTAAGTAAAAACTTGAGTTAGAGAGGGATGAGAAGCAAAAGAACCTGCAAAATAAGAGTATTTATAGGCACAGGTTCTGCTGAGCTCGGTATGACCTAAAAGGGAGGTCATACCGAGTTTTGAGAATAATTAAACAAGAATAAAAATCAGTATGACCAAAACAGAGGGTCATACCGAGTTTTTGAGATTATTTAAACAAAAAAAATAAAACCAGTATGACCACAACAGAGGGTCATACCGAGTTTTTGAAAATATTAAAACAAAAATAAAACCAATATGACCTGTTTCAAGGGTCATACCGAGTTTTTGAAAATATTAAAACAAAAATAAAACCAATATGACCTGTTTCAAGGGTCATACCGAGTTTTTGAAAATATTAAAACAAAAATAAAACCAATATGACCTGTTTCAAGGGTCATACCGAGTTTTGAGAAATGTACACAAATAGCAGCAAAACATCAGAAATTTAAAAAAAATGCTAACAGTATTAAAACCTTCTGCATAAAAATTAACAAAAACACAAAATTACACTAAACCTGCATAAAAATCTGAACAAAAAATTTTATAATCTGAAAATAACTTAAATGAGTCTAAATAAGTAAACTTTCAATAAAAATACATTTCTCCATGGAAAATGAGAAAAATATTTTTAAAGAAATTAAATTATTCAGAACATTTAAATTAACAAGCTTTATACAATAAACATGGATTGGCAATATTTAACATCTCAAAATCAACAAGAGAAAATGATTTAGTTAAGAACAAACCTGGAGATATTATCAATCACTAAGACTGTTCAACATACCCAATTTACCAACTAACTTGATAAATGTGGATTCGTCAACAGATTTAGTGAAAATATCTGCAGTCTGTTCTTCAGTGGGTACAAAGTGCAACTCCACTGTTCCATTCATAACATGCTCTCTGATAAAATGATACCTGATATCAATGTGCTTTGTTCTCGAGTGCTGTACAGGGTTGTTGGAGATTGCTATGGCACTTGTATTATCACAAAATATGGGAATTTTGTCTAATGCAAAGCCGTAGTCCTTTAATTGATTCCTTATCCATAAGATCTGAGCACAACAGCTTCCAGCAGCAATATATTCAGCTTCTGCTGTTGAATTGGAAACTGTTTGCTGTTTCTTGCTATACCAGGAAATCAACCTACCTCCAAGGAATTGACAACTCCCAGAGGTACTCTTTCTATCCACAACACTACCTGCATAATCAGAATCTGTATATCCAACAAGATTAAAACCAGAATCTTTAGGGTACCAGATACCTAGATTAGGTGTACCCTTAAGATACCTGAAGATTCTTTTCACAGCAATGAGATGTACATCTCTAGGTTCAGCTTGGAACCTTGCACACAAGCATGTAGCATACATAATATCTGGTCTACTAGCAGTAAGATAGAGTAAGGAGCCAATCATACCTCTGTAGCTTGTAACATCTACCTTGATAGATTTGTCAGAAGCTCCAAGTTTGACGGCTGTTGCAGATGGAGTCCTTGCTGATGCTGAGTCCTCCATGTGATACTTCTTGAGGAGTTCTTTGAGATACTTGGATTGACAAATAAATATACCATTTGACCTTTGACTTACTTGCAATCCAAGAAAGAACTTCAGCTCACCCATCATACTCATTTCAAACTTACTCTGCATTAGCTCAGCAAATCTCTTACAGAGATTATCATTAGTAGACCCAAATATGATGTCATCCACATAGACTTGGACTAATATCATATCACTTTTGTGTTTCTTTGAAAAAAGAGTTTTGTCTATGATACCTCTAACAAAACCATTTTCTAAAAGAAAACCAGAGAGAGTGTCATACCATTTTCTTGGGGCTTGCTTGAGACCATAGATAGCCTTGAAGAGAACGTACACAAAGTCCAGCAGCTCCTGATTTTCAAAGCCAGGGGGCTGTTCCACATACACTTCTTCATCAAGTTCACCATTCAGGAATGCACTCTTAACATCCATTTGATAGACTTTAAAATTGGAATAAGCAGCAAATGCTAAGAACATCCTGATGGCCTCAAGTCTAGCCACTGGTGCATAGGTTTCATCATAATCAATGCCTTCAGCTTGTGAATACCCTTGTGCAACCAGTCTTGCCTTGTTTCTTGTGACAATGCCATCCTCATCTAGCTTGTTCCTGTATACCCATCTTGTACCAACAACTTTCTTGTTCTTTGGCCTGGGTACCAGCTTCCAGACTTGCTGTTGTTCAAACTGATTGAGTTCCTCTTGCATAGCAATCACCCAATCTGGATCAGTCAGTGCTTCCTCAGTTTTCTTTGGCTCCATTTTAGATAGAAATGCTGAGAAGAGACATTCATTCTGAGAAGCACTTCTAGTTTTAACTCCAACATCTGGATCACCAATGATCAGCTCAAAAGGATGAGCCCTATTCCAAACAGTCTGTCTTGGAAGATTTGATCTTGATGATTCGCCTTGAAATTCACTTTGATGTTGTGAGTGACTAGCTGATCCTTCATTTGCTCCCCCTGAGTTGTTGCTTGTTTGCCTTGATGATTCTTCTCCAGTGTTGGTGGTATCTCCATTGTTACCAGTGTTTCCACCACCATCACCATGATCATTATCATCATTGTTATTATCATCACCAGCAATAACTTCAGGTGGGGCTTCATCATCTGATTCTGAGTCTGGCAAGTTATCAAACTTCAGCTCTTCAGATGAATCTTCTTTTTGGATATTGGGGAACTTAGTGTCATCAAAAGTAACATTGACACTTTCCTTTACTGTGTGACTGCCAACCACATAAACCCTGTAAGATCTTCTGGAATAACCAACAAAAATAGCTTCTTGTGCCTTTGACTCAAACTTGCCACGTTTAACATTCTCATCTAAAAGCACAAAGCATTTTGCTCCAAATACATGAAAGTACTTGACAGTTGGTTTCTTGTTGTTCATGATCTCATACGGAGTCTTCATTAGGTCTTTGTTGATTAAAGTTCGATTCTGAGTATAACAAGCTGTATTCGCTGCTTCAGCCCAAAAGTACATTGGAAGTTTGGACTCACTTAACATAGTCCTAGCAGCCTCAATCAATGTACGATTCTTTCTTTCCACTACTCCATTTTGTTGAGGAGTTCTAGGGGCAGAATACTGTCTTGTTATTCCTTTATCAGCACAAAAGTCATTCAGAATGGCATTCTTGAATTCCGTACCATTATCTGACCTTATGGCTCTAACAGGGAATCTAGAATCCAGCTCAATCAACTTTACATGGCCAATCACCAGGAATGGGGTCTCATCCTTGGAATGTAGGAATAAAACCCATGTATATTTTGAATAGTCATCAACAATCACAAGTGCATATTGTTTCTTTGACATGGACATCACATTAACTGGACCAAACAAATCCATGTGCAGTAGCTGAAGAGGTTCAGTTATTGATGATGTGTCAGTGCCCTTGTGAGAAGCTTTCTTTGACTTTCCCTTCTCACATGCCTCACACAGTCCTTCCTGTGTAAATTCCATCTGAGGCAAACCTCTAACTAATTCCCTCTTGACTAAAGAGTTCATAGTTTTGAAGTTAAGGTGAGACATCTTCTTGTTCCATAGCCAACTATCATCTGATGAAGCTTTAGCATAAAAACAATTCACTTCATCTTTGAATCCCGAGTTCAGATCAGCTATGAACAAGTCACCTTTCCTTACTCCTTGAAGAGCAGGCTTTCCATTCTTCTTGTGAGTGATCTGACACTTCTCTCTTTCAAAGGAAACAGCATATCCTCTGTCACAGAACTGACTGATGCTGAGAAGATTGAACGTCAGACCTTCCACAAATGAAACATCTTCAATGATAACATTTCCGTACTTCAAACAGCCATATCCTTTCGTAATACCCTTGCTGTTATCTCCAAAGGTAACTACTGGGCCAGCTTTCACAATCACATCTGATAGCAGGGCTCTATCTCCGGTCATATGCCTTGAACAGCCACTGTCCAGAATCCACATAACTCGGTTTACCTGTTTAACTCCCTGCAATATCAGATAGATTAGTCCTTCTTCGGAGCCCAAAATTGATTGGGTCCGGCATACTTAAAGAACTGGCCTTTGTCAGGCAAAACAACATTTCTAACTAACACTACTTCAACCTTTTTCACATAAGAGCGTTTCCATTTATAGCCAGCCTTAACACATTTCTGAGTAGGCTTAGGGATAAATGAATCCACTTTAATATTAGGAGGATTAGCAGTCTTAGCTTTAACATGCTTCTTATTATTAACATGTTGACGTGGAGCAGTCTTATCACTAGATACATGCTTTTTATTAAAGAAAGCATACATAACATTAAAAGCACAAGACATGCAATTACTCACACCACATGCTTTATGAGAAGAATTAATAACAGGCATGTTAGTTCTACAGTTGTTTTGATCCAACTTATGGATATCTGATTTAGTCTTTACAGTTGTAGCAACTTTGACTGGAATATCAGATACACACTTTTTGGATTTCTCAGCTTCTAAGGCAACATCTTCTTCATGAATCTCCTCAGCAATAATGATAGAAGATTCATTCAGAGGCTCTGCCTCAGACTCCTTACAGAAGGGTGTTTTAATACCCTTAAGAATATAAGGAACAGCCTTTCCTTCTTCTC
Source organism: Heracleum sosnowskyi (assembly GCA_030848705.1). Classification (NCBI taxonomy): domain Eukaryota; kingdom Viridiplantae; phylum Streptophyta; class Magnoliopsida; order Apiales; family Apiaceae; genus Heracleum; species Heracleum sosnowskyi. The sequence continues at coordinate 37,577,415 of CM061238.1, forward strand.
TGACTCTACAAGGTGTATTAATACCAAGCAATCCTATAGCCTCATTATAATCATAACCTATACTGACATGATTACCAATAGCTTGTTTATTGAAAATTTCTTTAGCCGTTTTACAAGAGTTGTAATAGGCATTAGCTTTGGTTTTGAGCTCACTAATCTGCTCTTTGAGAATGGTTTCCAGTTGAATATAACATTTAACCCTATTCTCCAGAAAAGCAATTTTCTCATTAAGTTCATCCTGATTAACATGCACAAGTTTCAAATCTTTTAATTCCTTTTCAAGATTTGTGTTTAAAAGATTTATTCTATCATTTTCAGTGCGTGCACAACTTATGGTGCCACCAAGATGATAAATCATTTCAGCATCAGTAAAGGTTACCTCTGACATGTATCTGGATGAAGTGCTTTCCTCTTTAGCCATTAAAGCAAGGTTCCCAATCTCACCTGCTTCTTCATCACTGTCAGTGTCATCCCAACTCTTTCCCTCAGCAACATAGGCCTTCCCAATCTTGTTCTTCTTGCTAGAATCAAATGTGTTTCTAGTCACTTGCTTTGGCTTTCTGCACTCAGTAGCAAAGTGACCCAACTCATTGCAATTGTAGCATCTGATTATACTCCTTTCCACAGTTCCAGTTTTGTAGCCACCCCTTGTGCCACTTGAAGATGAAGATCCACCTCTCTGAAATCTGGGTCTGAACTTAAGATTGGGATTCCTCTTGAATCTAAACTTCCCAAACTTTCTGACTATCAAAGCCAAATCACCATCCTCCAGCTGATCAAGTTCTTCCAAAGAATAGAAGTCACCACCAGATTGATCAATGGATGTTAATCCATATTCAGCATCAATAACATTCATGTGAGAACTGGAAGGTTGAACAGCCTTCACTTCCAGTTTCTGTGGGACTTCAGCAGCCAATGCAGTGGAGGTACCAACAATCCTTCCAGTTCCATACAGCTCTTTCTGTTGAATCTGCTCCAGCTCATAGGTCTTCAAGACACCATACAATCTTTCCAAAGCAAGCTCATTCATGTCTCTTGCTTCTCTAATAGCAGATATCTTGTGCTCCAAATGAGGTGGAAGTGTAAGAAGGAACTTCTTGTTAATCTCCTTGTTGGTGTAGTGCTTCCCATTGAGATTCAGATCATTGATTAATTTGTTGTATCTCTCAAAAACCTGAGAGATACCTTCACCAGGGTTTGATCTGAAATGCTCATATTGTGAAGTGAGAATTTCCAGCATATTCTCCCTAACCTCTTCAGTCCCCTCATTGATTATCTCTATGGTTCCCCAAATATGTTTGGCAGTTTCACAATTTAGGACATGATTATGCATGATAGGATCAAGACTCTCAATAAGGATCAACTGAAGACAGGAATCCAAGGTAACATCCTCTTTCTCATCAGGAGTGTATTCCTTGGGATCTTTAGGGTACATCCTAGCAGCCCTAGTCACAACATTATCCTCAACAACTTCAGGATCAATAATCATAGGGAGTTTGGGACCACTCTTCAGCACATCCAAGTATTTAGGATTTGCAACCTTAAGAAATAGGAGCATTTTCTTCTTCCACATTGGATAATGCTCCTTGCTGAATATTGGGATTTTAACTGTCCCCACTTTCTGTGTAGTAGACATCTTTTGAGATTTTTAGGAATAAGATAAAAAAATCAGAGTTTAAAAGAAAAATCTCAAAACAATTGGATCTTTGATTAGTATATCAATCAAAAGGCTCTGATGCCAATTGTTAGGTCCTGATAAGTTTGTAGAAGGGGGGTTGAATACAAACTATACCGTTTTCTCGAATTTGTTCTTTAAATGATTTAACTGTTTAGGAACAAATTGATGCGGAATAAAAATGAAACAAGATTCAAGTTAAATATAACTTATATTAAACTTGAAGGGTGTTACAAATGATACTTAGTACAAGATTGAATCTTAAATAAATTAAAACAAATCTAGAATAAATTCGACATGAATTTATCTATATTTGTAATAAAATGATTTAACAATATTTGATAATTTAAGATTCGTTCTAGGGATAAAAATCCGCTAGATAGTCAAAGCAATACAAGTAATCAAATTCTAGTGGTTTGGATTTAACAATACAAACTAGAATTAATTGCTTGAGAAGAAATGAGATTTAAAGCTCTGGTAGTTCTTGAGTAAATGCTTCTTTTGTTCTTGATGTCTTTTCTGTCTGCTTTCTCTCTAATAAAAATGCCTCGGGTAATATACTTTTGAATTGCCTTGTATGACCTCAGGAATGAATTCGGTATGACCTTGCAAACCAAATAGAACCTGCATAGAAGACTTGTATGACCTGAGACACACTCACCAATACTCGGTAGAACCTGTAAAAGGAAACTGTATGACCTGAAAAGTACTTAGTATGACCTTATTATAATTCGGTATGACCTGCCAATAATAATACAAGGTCATACAAAGTAATAGGTCATACCGAGTTCTTTCAATCTAATAAAACAGGTCATACTGTTTTATTTTAGAAAATCCTTTTAATTTAATTAGATAGATTAAATTATAGATTAAATTAATTCTTCTTAAATAGAATTAAGTTAATAAATAATTTAAACTACTAACCTAATTAATTTAATAACTAAATTAATTCTGATAGAATTAATTTATTAATTAAATTAACTTAGTAAATTAAAATAAGATATCTTTAAAGCCTTGCATCTCTCTCTCTTCTGAAAACCACTGAATAGATATGATTTAATTCCACTGATGATGTCGTCATTCGATGCACTGTCTGGTTTCATGAATAACTGACTTCAATGATAATTCCTCATGTTTAAAACATTTAAAGTTGTGGCTTTCTTTCTTTAGCTTGACAAAATTCTGTATCCTGTACTTCTTCCGTCACCACTGGAAATCTCTGTCACTGTAGTAAATCCACTAACTTGAATACTTCACTGAGGCTTGATCAATAAATTGAACTTCTTTCAATGTAGAATAACTTCAAGTCTGTAGATGACTTTTAATTCTCCATTCTCTTGACAGATAAAACTATCTGAGATTTCTGTGACATATAAACTTATTATTTACTTATTACATACTTGTTTAAATTAAGTTGTTTCCTCGGAATATTAATAGGCCTAAACATATGCCTTTCACTAGATTTTTAATCTTAAGAACTAGTTTAGCATTTTCCATTTCAGATGCTAGCATGCTTGTGTGTACATTAAACAATTCTACACTAAGATCTTGCACAGTTTTCTTGTACTCATAATTAGACGTGTCATTTGTTGTTAAGATAGGTACCTGAGATAATTGCGGTGATTCCTCTGAAGAGTCAGCCATTAGGGAAACATTTATATACTCCTCCTCTTCATCCGAATCAGTATCATCCCAGTGTTTTCCCTCTGCTATATAAGCTTTCCCTTTCTGCTTTCCAGACAATGCCTCCACTTGCTGTTTCAGCTTGGCATTCTCCTTCTTCAAATCCTTATATGAGTCTTTCTTTTCATAGACTCCCTTTCTGTCTCTTGCTTGACGAGGCTTCTGGCATTCAGTGGCAAAATGCCCTAACTCATTGCAGTTGTAGCATCTTGATTTGCTTCTATCAATCATGCCAGTCTTGTAGCCTCCCTTAAAGCTAGTGCCTGGTGAATACTTGATCTTCTGAAATCTATTGGTTGAGCCCTTGAACTTGTACTTAGGGTTTCTCTTGAAACAGATGTGGCTAAACTTTGCTGCTAAGTACGCCATGGTTTTGTCTTCCATTTGCTCAAGCTCTTCTAGGGTGTAGTAATCACTTTCATCAACACCTAGATTTACAGAATCCATCTCAGCTTCTATTATCACCTCCTTTCCAGCTCTAGGGGTTTGAACCATAATATCAGAAGTTGTTGGTTCATCCACTACAAGTGCTGCTGATCTCACAAGTGAATTGTGCTTGTTATCCACTGTCCCTGGTCCGTAGATTATCACTCTCTGTTCCTGTTCCATCTCATAAGTCTTCAACTTGCCATAGATCATCTCTAGTGACATCTTGGTGAAGTCTATTCTTTCCCTTATGGATGATGACTTGTGTTCTACATGATGGGGCAGTGTCATCATGAACTTCCTGTTTGTTTCTCTTAGTGGATAGGTCTTTCCTTTCATTGCCAATTCATTTAGAAGCTTAGTATATTTCTCAAAGACCTGAGTTATACTTTCTCCTGGAAGAGACCTAAAAGCTTCGTACTGAGAAGTCAGGATGTCCAATCTATTTTCCTGCACGTCTTCAGTTCCTTCCATTATTAGGTTTATGGTATCCCACATATGTTTCCCGCTTGTACAGTTCATTAACTGATAGCTCATTTCCTTGTCTGCGGAGTCTGCCAATATCAACATCAAACCTGTATCCAATCGAATCAGTTCTTTGTCAGAATCTGTGTATTCAGTGATATCCTTAGGTTGGGTGCCTTGAGGAATCCTGGTACCATCAGGAGCTGTAGATTCACTAACTGGTTTCATTGGTACAAACGGTCTGTTCTCTAATACGCCAACATACAACGGATTAGATGCCTTGATAAATAACAGCATCTTCATCTTCCACAAACCGAAATCATCTCTAGTAAACGGGGGAACTTTAATACCAGCAGTTGTCTTTGGAGCACTCATGGTTTCTGAAAATTTCAAATTGTTTAAAATTCAAGAAATTCAAAATAAATGAAAAATATTGAAAGTTCAAAAATTTGCTTCGAATTTTCAAGCTACGTTTGATTTTGGTCTCATTCACCGGATCTGATTTGTACATCAATCAAGAAGCTCTAATACCAATTGTTAGGTCCAAAGTATCATAGAAGGGGGGTTGAATATGATACTCATAAATAATTCAATTTCGTTTGCGGATTAATCATTCAGTTCTATAACGAAATCAACTACACCAAATCAAACCGAGAGTCAGAGAATATATCGTTTTATAAATATAAACCTCGAAGGGTGCTACAATTTCTAATTCGTAGATTAGCTTCAATGAGTTCTAGGTTATTCACAATCAATACAATGATAGAATTCAAGCAGAATTAATTTCTCTGGTATTCTCTCTGGCTTGATCTCTCTCTTCGTAATTGCTTCTGTGTAAATGAACCTGACTGAAGAAGACACATTCTTCCTCTGTATTAATTGTAGGCTTTTGGTTTGAAAACTATCGAACCACAATTGAAGAATCAATCCTGGCCGTCCAATTTTCATCAACCTGTCAAACAAAGTAAAAATTTTCACCTGCTCCAATTTGAAAACCATCGGATGTGTAAAAGTAATTTACCATTCGATAGTTTTTTATTCAAAACTATCGAAATGTAAATTACTTTACATTTGACATCTGATGGATTTCTTAAATCATATTCGATGGTTTTCTAAATAGAAAAACCATCGAACCATTTCTTGTCCTTGATCTTTTTAGTAAATCTTCTTAGCTCTAGGGTGTTTCAGTTTTAGACTGTATCAATTTCTTCTGAGACGATAAAACAACTTGATCTTTTAAGTGCCATCAACTAGTGCAACTGGTCTGGTTCACAGATGAATAACACTTGATCAATTCTTCTTCTATGTCTTCAATTCAATGTTGCTTATAAGTCCTTTGTCGTTCTGGTTGCTTCAAATAAATCACTGGAATCCTGTGGTACTAACCCTAAATCATTCACATACTTCTGTAGTCTTGAAAGTCTTGTTTCTATTGCTGTCACTGAGGCTTGAACATTTTCATGAACTTCTTTCCGTGACCTGTTTACGGACTTCAAGAATACATACCGTATTTTGATTTTTTGAGTTTACCTTTTCTTCTTTGATTCTGGATTCCTGTGCTTCTGTTAATATTATTGTCTGTCTTGTCCTTTGTTGAGTTGTAGTTATCTCTGTTTCATCTTATGTTACATTATGCTTTACAAACAGTATCATCTTCATCTTCCACAGACTGAAATCATCTCTCGTAAAGGGGGGGACTTTGATACTAGCAGTGGTTTTTGGAGCACTCATGGTTTTTGAAAATTATAAATTATTTAAAATTAAAAAATTCCAAAAAAATGAAAATTTTGAAAATTAAAAAATTCGAAACTAATTTTCAAGAATTTGTTTGTTTTTGGTCTATATCACCTGTAACACCCCTAGATCCGGGGTCGGAGATCCAGGTTGTCACGACCTCATAAATCCCAATTCACAGTACTTGTCTTGAATTATTAAACATCACATACCATTACCCCTCCAAGTTATTACACCACACATATTATAGTCTCAGAAACAATAATTAAACATTACCACAGAGTCATCAAATCCATCAATTTAAATTATTACAGACCAAGTGTTATCCTCCCAAAAGGTAGTTACCGATAGAGCCTCTAATTGAAACAATATCGGAACCAAAATGTTTGCTTGATTCAAAGGTCTTACAAAAGTCATACTTATATATAAGGCGAACCAACCAAAGCTGGAACCCTATATGGCTACAACCATCTACCTGGTGTGGGGCTCTGACAAACAGTCTACGGTAGTGCTGCGCGTTTCCCATGCGCTTGCGAACAGTGGTCCTTAGCCTGGCCATGCTGTTGATCTGTTGTGTTGTGATATATAAAAAAAGCAAGAGTGAGCAATATAGCTCAGCATATAATATAAGTAGTTGAAATATAGCTTTAACCTTTTTGAAAACTTTTAGGTTATCAATTTGACCACAACTATCGGTATCAACATACCAAAAGAAAACCATTTTCGTCAGATCACACTACAGTTCCACAGACTGTACAAGGAATATCATTATTCAATCACTGTCACATTATCGGTAACTCGACACCTAGGCTTTCGTTACAATGTGCAGCACAACTCCAATTGGAGGGAGGGGACATTCTGGAGCACACCACGATACACGATGATCAGTCGCTGTATCGCAAAACATTTATTTCTACTAGTAGAGGACGAAAACCTTTTCATGGTTATCACCCCAGCCGCATATGGGCTATCATTAGCATCCTGGTACCCGAAGTACCTCAGCTAAAGTTGTGTCCCGGCATTCGTAGTACCTCTGTTAAGTTTGCATGTGCGTCCCGGTACTCGTAATGCCTCAGCTTATATATAACACCTCCAGTCCCTTGATGAATCCTATCATTACAATTGGAACCGAACTTAATCGTCGTTCCCCGAGCGTCATGCTGGCTCGTTGATAGGTTTAACTCATTACCATACCTTACTTCCGGAAATGTTGAGGAAGTAACAACAATGTGTGGGTTGACTATTGTCAACTGACAGATGACATCGCACGAGATTTTAAAATCACGACCTGTGAGTAAATCAAAATTTTTCTGAAATTATCGCGATTGAAATACTTTGATTGAATAGGGTAGACACCCCAATAGTTGAGTGTTTTCGAGGAATAGAGGGAGTAAAACCATTTGCTCGACTCCTTGAACTGAATTCTCAATTTTTGATGAGTTAGAAAATATTTATTCCCATTTAAACATTTTAATAACTCGTAAATAATATTTGGGAACTCTTACTATTTTTAAATAATTATTCTGAAGGCTAGAAAATATTTTAAATAATTAATAGGGCCTTCAATAATTTTTAAATAAAGTTTTATGATTTTTAAATCATTTTAAAATATTAAATAGATATTAAAATAATTTTTATTTAAATAAATAACCAATTTGGAATATTTAATAAATATTTAAATAATAATTATTAAATAATAATCAATTAAATAAATCCTTCTTAAATGAATATTCAAATGAATATTCATTTAATTAAATAAATATTCAGATAATACTTATTAATCAATTAAATCATTTTACATTTAAAATATCCAATTTATATTTATTGGAATATTTGAAAGTAAACTGTCTCCGGCAATCTCCGGGTTTTTATGACAGCGTTTATGAAAATTATCTCCGACTCCCAATCTACGTTGAATATCAAAATAGACTCTACCTCGTAGAGTACCATATACTCCGATATATATCTATATCCATATATCGCATACCAAATCAATCATTCGATATTTGAAAACTCGTACGATAATCAAAACAAGCATTTATTTAAAGCAATTATATCACAACAATAACAGTTACAAAATATCTGAACACTTAAGTTTCGGTTTTGAAAACTTGCCTGGTAGTCTCGGGGTGGTCGGGTCTCGGGAATTGGGATGACGATCTATAAATAGTCATTAAACATCTGATTAGTCCCTTAAACGATCCAATTATGCTACGACACCACACAATAACGAGACTTCTTAATGGCACTGTTAACGGAGGAATTTGTGATAACAAAATTTGAGGTTATATGTCGGAATCAAGATCTATGATGGTGGTTCTTCGCCGAAAAAGTCACCAGAGTGTGGTGGTTGTGATGAATTGGGGGCTGAGATTGCAAGGGTTTTATGGTGGTGGCTCGATGAGCACTTCTCTTCCCACCCCTCACAATGTGCCTACGTATCCCTATTTATAGGGAATCAAGCCCACGTAGTTCTTGTAGGACAAGGAACCTAAGTCCATTAGAGATAGGTCTCCTTGGTGATAAGCGTCAAGCATAGTCCATGTCGGACTAGAACTCTTAAATTATCATGAAATGCATATCCAAGCCCACTAAGGAGAGCCCATACGATGAAGCCTAGCCGATGACCCCAAGGCTCAACTATGACCGTGCCTTCACGGATACAACATTAGCCCTAACTATTGTAGCTAACATCAACCGCTACCAACTACCACATCAGTCATTAGTTGCAGGGAAAAGTCATGACTTACTCCAAATGCACAAGCTGGTCCTTACCCCCCGATGAGGATAACCCACCAGACTACAGGGCAAGTTCTCCAAAGTTATCGTCGCACCAGGTGTATCTTACTCCCCCAACAAGGATAACTTGCTAGAATACAGGAATAGACCCTTTGAGTGCATAAACAAGCTTAATCATTCCTTAATTCCCCAATAAGGATAACTTATTAGAATACAGAATCAGGCCTTCATCTTGTAGTCTTCAATAAATCTTCAATACATATCACCAATTAAATAATACTCTATCCCTTCTTCATGTTACCTCCAAGTTGGCCCCCCAACTTGGTCTTCTACGGCATGTTGGCGCGCCAGCTTGTGGTTCGCCCAAGGTTGGCGCTCCAACCTTGGTCCTGCTCATGGTTGGCGCTCCAACGCATCCCTAGTCCTGTTTTGGAGCTCCAAGTTCACCTCATGTTTCCTTCACCTATCATTCATATTAATATATTCCTTGGCACGCCCGACGTGGGCGCTCCAACCTTGGCACGCCCGACGTGGGCGCTCCAACCTTGGCACGCCCGACGTGGGCGCTCCAACCTTGGCACGCCCGACGTGGGCGCTCCAACCTTGGCACGCCCGACGTCGGCGCTCCAACCTTGGCACGCCCGACGTCGGCGCTCCAACCTTGGCACGCCCGACGTCTGCTCTCCAACCTTGGCATGCCCGACGTGGGCGCTCCAACCTTGGCACGCCCGACGTCTGCGCTCCAACCTTGGCACCCCCGACGTGGGCGCTCCAACCTTGGCACGCCCGACGTGGGCGCTCCAACCTTGACACGCCCGACGTCTGCTCTCCAACCTTGGCACGCCCGACATGGGCGCTCCAACCTTGGCACGCCCGACGTCTGCTCTCCAACCTTGGCACGCCTGACGTGGGCGCGCCAACCTTGGCACGCCCGTCGCCCGACGTCTTCGCTCCAACCTTGGCATGCCCGATGTCGGCTCTCAAACACCTTTCCACCCCTGTTCTGGAGCTCCAAGTTCATCTTCTGTCATTATTCTTTCCTTAGTCAAATTTCGGGTATAACAACTACCCCCCAAGTCCTTGTAATATCAAGGATGTTACAGGGACTTATATAAAGAGCGGAATTTGATATCGTCTCCCGTTTTCAGAATGTGTCTTCCAAGTGAGAATCTATAATTCCAATCCTCTCTGTGTCTTCAAAAATCACCTTCAAATAAAGTGTATTCTTCTCACAGGGCGTAACCTATGTTGTCTTCAAGAAATCTCATATTGTCGTGCCAAGTGCTCAGATGTAAACATACTGAAAATTGCGCTTGTAGGCACTACAACATCACATTGCGAAGGTGAGGTGAAAAAAATGAACCTGAAACTTTGCAAATATTTGGCATGCTAGGAGAAGTCCCTTGAGAGTAAGAGCATGATCCTAGAAGTTGCCAAAAAAAATAATATTGTAATTTTGAGAAGAAAGAGCCACGAGCGGACCAACTAGTTCGCTAGTTTTTCCAATGTAGGAGCAGATGATTGCTGCAGAGAGAGCAAATGTGGCGCGCCAAGAAGATGAGGAGGCCAATCCTCTAGAAAACAAAGTTGGTGAAGACAATGCCGAATATTGATTTTCATCATCTCAGTTCCTGAATATTTGTATGCAATCCATTTGGCTAAGAAAAAAGTAACTCAGTTGAGCAAGACCATGTAGTTGACGCAACAACTTATTTGGCGCGACAATTGAGTTGATAATCCAAGCTTGTTCCTGTAAATAAAATTTGATCCTTAGCTTGGTGAGGTAGAGCTACTACCCCCCGAGACTAGGAAAGATTAGTTGTTGCTTCTCTGTGTAAGTAAGTGGGAAAGTCAAATAGACTTCTCTATAGATAATATCTTTCATCTCAAGTAGGTGGCTTACACCCCGCACTACTAACAATATTTCTTACTTTCTCTAAGTAGGTGGTCGTAGCCCCGCACTACTTGTATCATTCTTCACATCATTTAGTAGGTGCCCGCAGCGCTGCATTACTTGTAACATTTCTCATAGTTCTTTTGAACATTCAAATTCATTTTGGAGGGTGTACGCATACTACCCCCCGAGAGTAAAAGTATTTTATATAGTCTTCCCTTACCGGGGCATCTCACGAAGAGGATTAAATTTAAGAGTGACGATGTCACAAATTATTATCATCCCTTATAGGGGCATCTCACGTAGAGGATTAAATTTAAGAGTGACGAAGTCACAATTTATCCAGGCAAACTCCTGGTAGTCTTCGACCAAGTAAACCCTTGGAGGCCTGCGAATGCCTCGGCAGAGGAGTTGGCGTGCCAACTTGGAGTTAAGGGGTCGACTTGTCAATGTTGGCGCGACAACTTATTAGAACGCATCCTAGCTCAACTCCTTACAACTCCTTTAGAAAACTTCCTTACATTCACCTGCTATAGAAGGTAGACTACAACAAGAATGTCATATAACATTAGTTCTCTTACCTGTTGGCGCGCCTGGAGAGGACTTGGCGCATCTACTTGCAGTGGCAAATTGCAATCACAACTTCAAACTCCTTCTTGAAGATACATTCAAAGAATCCTTGCATCCTTTCTTCATGTAACCTTTTCGCTGAAGGATACGTTCCAAGAGAACTTAGCGATGTTGTCACGCCAACTTGTCTGGAACGCTTACTGATAGAACTTCTACCATACTCTGAACAACTTCCTCCACCTTATCACCTGGTTTGTGCACCCTGAGATGGTTTGGCGCACCAACTAACATGAGAAGGTAAACTCGGTAAAGTTATCGCGTCAACTTGGTTGAAAAGGCTTCCTAAAAATACTTTTTGTTAGCGCGTCATGTGAGGAGTTGGCGCGCCAATTTATGGGCTGTTATACTTGTATTTTTCTTATAGGATCATCTCAGAATTAAAGATAATTCCATAAGCTTCGCGTGGACTGTAAGATCATCAAAATCGAACTTCTGGAACTCAAGATATGACCCAAATATTGTAGGCAGTCCGTGTAGCCCAGTAAATCCGAATTATCTTCTAATTAGACTCATAATCAGCCATCCCTTCAAATCCTTCCAAGTTCAGAACTTCCTTGTATCCTGGTGCACCCGAACATAACTTGAACATGTTGGCGCGCCAACTAAGTTAGAGATGGTTGTAGCTGCTATGTCAATCCCACAGATGTAACCCGAAACTTTAGGACTTTCCAACTATATAGCCTTCTTCCTTGTTTTTAAGACCTCACCGTCCTCCTTGTTTTTAGGATCTCACCTGTTTCATATCACCACCAGAAAACCTTGCTATTAACTTGAATCCATATCCAACACCTTTCTGCATGCCTTGAAACCATGCCCAACACCTTGCTACTGCCTTGAAATCATGTCCACACCTTGCTATTGGGGTAGAATTGCGCTTGAAGCTCCCATCGATCTAACAAACCTCTAAATAAGAACCACGTCGTGATGAACATCCTTCCTCCTGGATGTAGATCTTGAATTCCCCTCCTTCTAGCGCCAATTTGTTAACGGAGGAATTTGTGATAACAAAATTTGAGGTTATATGTCGGAATCAAGATCTATGATGGTGGTTCTTCGCCGAAAAAGTCACCAGAGTGTGGTGGTTGTGATGAATTGGGGGCTGAGATTGCAAGGGTTTTATGGTGGTGGCTCGATGAGCACTTCTCTTCCCACCCCTCACAATGTGCCTACGTATCCCTATTTATAGGGAATCAAGCCCACGTAGTTCTTGTAGGACAAGGAACCTAAGTCCATTAGAGATAGGTCTCCTTGGTGATAAGCGTCAAGCATAGTCCATGTCGGACTAGAACTCTTAAATTATCATGAAATGCATATCCAAGCCCACTAAGGAGAGCCCATACGATGAAGCCTAGCCGATGACCCCAAGGCTCAACTATGACCGTGCCTTCACGGATACAACATTAGCCCTAACTATTGTAGCTAACATCAACCGCTACCAACTACCACATCAGTCATTAGTTGCAGGGAAAAGTCATGACTTACTCCAAATGCACAAGCTGGTCCTTACCCCCCGATGAGGATAACCCACCAGACTACAGGGCAAGTTCTCCAAAGTTATCGTCGCACCAGGTGTATCTTACTCCCCCAACAAGGATAACTTGCTAGAATACAGGAATAGACCCTTTGAGTGCATAAACAAGCTTAATCATTCCTTAATTCCCCAATAAGGATAACTTATTAGAATACAGAATCAGGCCTTCATCTTGTAGTCTTCAATAAATCTTCAATACATATCACCAATTAAATAATACTCTATCCCTTCTTCATGTTACCTCCAAGTTGGCCCCCCAACTTGGTCTTCTACGGCATGTTGGCGCGCCAGCTTGTGGTTCGCCCAAGGTTGGCGCTCCAACCTTGGTCCTGCTCATGGTTGGCGCTCCAACGCATCCCTAGTCCTGTTTTGGAGCTCCAAGTTCACCTCATGTTTCCTTCACCTATCATTCATATTAATATATTCCTTGGCACGCCCGACGTGGGCGCTCCAACCTTGGCACGCCCGACGTGGGCGCTCCAACCTTGGCACGCCCGACGTGGGCGCTCCAACCTTGGCACGCCCGACGTGGGCGCTCCAACCTTGGCACGCCCGACGTGGGCGCTCCAACCTTGGCACGCCCGACGTCGGCGCTCCAACCTTGGCACGCCCGACGTCGGCGCTCCAACCTTGGCACGCCCGACGTCTGCTCTCCAACCTTGGCACGCCCGACGTGGGCGCTCCAACCTTGGCACGCCCGACGTCTGCGCTCCAACCTTGGCACCCCCGACGTGGGCGCTCCAACCTTGGCACGCCCGACGTGGGCGCTCCAACCTTGACACGCCCGACGTCTGCTCTCCAACCTTGGCACGCCTGACATGGGCGCTCCAACCTTGGCACGCCCGACGTCTGCTCTCCAACCTTGGCACGCCTGACGTGGGCGCGCCAACCTTGGCACGCCCGTCGCCCGACGTCTTCGCTCCAACCTTAGCATGCCCGATGTCGGCTCTCAAACACCTTTCCACCCCTGTTCTGGAGCTCCAAGTTCATCTTCTGTCATTATTCTTTCCTTAGTCAAATTTCGGGTATAACAGGCACCTTAATTTATCCGTACTAGCCTCTTACAAGTCCATGTTATCCACTCTTCATTTATAGGTCGTAATGATTTCCAAAATCGAATCCTTTTTAAATCGTAACTTAAGTTCTTGTCAAACTATCCACTTAAGAGGTTTTCCACTTGCGCACTTTCTGTTCAAACATTTTTATAAAATAGAAAAATTCATATTTTCACTTAATTCTTTTTGGGTCATTTTCCTTACTGTCGCAAATATCTGTCATCAAAGGTTTAGAATTTTCTCAATCTTTTAAGGGGTCCTAATTCAATTTACAATCCAGTGTTTTGTAGCTACTTTTTGTTCTTGAATCACTTACACTAAAATGACCATAACTTCCAAACCATAAATCATCTCAACATGAACTTTATATGCATAGAAACTAAAAGACAAGATCTAGAAAATTATGGTCAGTATCTCTTAGGAACATAATTATTTATGGTCCGAATATGAGCTGCAAGACAGTCCTTTGTCCAAGTGGCCTTACAAAGCTCATTCATGACACAACTTTCATTTTCAACCAACATACTCCACCAAACAACCTTAAAATCACCAAGACTTTCACTTTTATCATGTATTGGGTCTTAAACATCATAAAAACAACATCCATATCAAGTCACAACCATATATCATCAAGATTTCATCATCCAAGCACCAAACTTCCAAGAAGTACATTTATACCAACATATCTTGAAATTAAACTTAATACTTAACATAGATCAAGGGTGAAGAGATTTTTATACCTTTCTTGAAGCTTTAACAACTATAATCCTTGAATACAAGCTTTAAGGAAGCCTTATGGAAGCTTAAACCACCTTAATCTTTCAAACGAAATCAAGAACAATCTTGATGTTACTATTCATCCTTAACTTTGAGAATTTATTTGACCATGCTATACTTAATGGATTTCTATGAAATTAAAAACATACCTTTCTTGAACTATGGTAATACTAGGAAATTAATTTGAGGATTTATGGGAGTGTGGAAGTGGAAGAAGAAATCTCTTCTTCTTCTTTCTTCAAGTTGGGCCGAGAGCTTCAAGGGGGGAGAGAAAGTGGATGCTTCCACTTTTTGTGTTTTGCTTTTGTGTGTATTATTGTGATGTATTAGTGTGTATATATCATATATTGTCCAAGTCCATGCCTCTAGTTAGTAGCTAGCTAGGTTTTAGGTCATAAAGTATGCTTACTTTACCTTAAAACATGGAAGCATGCTTCTTGGGTACTATTCATTCTAGTTAGTTTGTAGTACTTCTAGTTTGATTTTCTAAGTATCTATCTTGCATGGTATCTTGCATGTCCAATACTTAGCTTATTTATTAACCAATACTTGTCACTTAATCCTTTATGCAAGTTCGATAATTTTCTTGTAAAAGCGTTTCGTCGCGTAGAGATTTCTATCGTCATTCTTAAGCACTTGATTTTTGGTAATCTCTTTAAATTCCATAATTTCTTTACCATGGGATTTAATTTACCTAGGGCTTCCCTTATCCTCCATGTCCCATGTTTTTATAAATGTTTAATAGAAGTGAAAATCTTCGTATTCTGACGATCTTTGTATTCTCTTAATTCCTTGTACAATAATACTACATTCCCAAAAATAAAAATATTTCATCATTCATATTATGAGACCTCAAAAGTTTCCATAATTCCCACAAATCACTATTCATGGTAATTTTAAAATATTACAAAATTTAGGGTTCTTACATCACCGGATCTAATTTGTACGTCAATCAACAAGCTCTGATACCAATTGTTAGGTCCAAAGTATCGTAGAAGGGGGGTTGAATACGATACTCACAATTTATTCGATTTCGTTTGTAGATAATTATGTGTGTTCTTGTTTGAAATCAAATCAACCAAATCAAAACACGAGTCGGGGAATATATCATTTTATAAATATAAACCACGAGGGGTGCTACAAATGTAATCCGTATGATTAGCTACAATGAGTTCAAGTTACAATAATCAATACACTTGATAGAATTTAAGGCACTAGAAATTACTTCTCTAAAATCTCAAGCTCTTAAATTCTCTGCGTATTAAATCTTCTGCAACTTAACAACTGAAGAAGACAATGTCTTTTGTCAAAAATGTAGACTTAGGAAAATCTATCGAAAGCTTAGAGCAATTCTTAGCCGTCCATTTTCCTCACCAACCTCTGGCAGTCTTGAATGCAAACTACCAACTCCATTTTCAAATCCATCAAAGACAAGATACTTTCTCATTCGATAGATTTATATAAAAATCTATCGAAATAAGTATCTTATTTTCCTTAATTCAGTTCGACAGTTTTAGTTATAAAACTATCAAAATTCTTCTTTCTGCCCACTTCGATGGTTTCTATTTAAGAAACTATCGAAATGGTTTTTCACCATTTCGATGGTTTTCAAAAGAATCTTCTTTTCTATTTCGATGGTTTCCAAAAAGGAAAACTATCGAACTCACTTAATTGCAGTTTGGTCCTTGAGGATTCTTTCACTTGAAGTAAAGATATTGCACTTCAATTTAACTTTAACATACCTTCTCAATCTTTCTTTTTAATTTCCGGGATGTATCAGGTCTGACTTAAATCAATTTCTTCTGAGACGATAAAACATGTTGATCTTTTTCAACGTGCTGACACCTAGTGCAACTGGTCTAGTTCACAGATGAATAACACTGATCAAAACCTCTATGTCTTCAATACAATACAATTGACAAGTCATTTGCCGTCTTGGTTGCTTCATTATAAAATCACTGAAATCCTTTGGTACTAACTCTGTATCATACAAACACTTTTGTAATCTTGAAAGTCTTGATTCTTTATTTGTCACTGAGGCCTGAACATATTAATGAACTTCTTTCCGTGACCTGTTTACGGACTTCAAGAATATACCATATTTTGATTTCTTGAGTTTACCATGTCTTCTGTTCTTATGGATTCCTGTGCTTCAGTTTATATTATTGTCTGTCTTGTTCCTGTGTTGAGTTATAGTTACCTCGATTACATATTACGTTACATTATGCTTTACAACCTTCTTTTAGAAGGAATTTGATTTCGGTTTCTAAACTTTCTTTGAATGGTTATAATGTTTGTTTGGATCGTAATGTTTCTATTATGATGAATAAACAAGTTATATGTTCTGGTACATTACAAGACAATTTGTACATTATTAATCCTAGACAGCCTACACTGCAACTGCAACATAGGGTATTAAATAACACATATTTTATCACTAATAAAAGAAAGGAACCTTCTAGTTTGAACCAAACACTTCTTCGGCACTTAAGATTATGTCATATTAACTTGAGGAGGATTCAAAGACTAGTAGTAGACGGGCCTTTAAGCTCATTGGCAGTGGAGCCATTTCTAGTATGTGAATCCTGCTTGGAAGGTTAAATGACTAACATGCCTTTTAAGGCAAAGGGGAATATAGCTAAAGAAGTGTTAGAGTTGGTTCATACTGATTTATGTGGACCTATGAATATCTAATCAAGAGGTGGTTATGAGTATTTTGTCACTTTCATTGACGATTATTCCAGATATGGGTACATTTACTTGTTGCACCGTAAGTCTGTGTGCTTTGATAAATTTAAGGAGTACAAAGCTAAAACGGAAAAACGACTTGGTAAAAGTATCAAGTCACTACGATCAGATCGTGGTGACGAATACCTGTTTGGAGAATTTAGGGAATATTTATCAGAACATGGGATCACATCCCAGTTGTCTGCACCTGGCACACCCCAGCAGAACGGTGTAGCATAGAGAAGGAACCGAACTCTGTTGGAGAGTGTTAGATCGATGATGAGTTATTCGGATTTACCCAAGTCGTTTTGGGGACATGCTTTAGAAACAACGGCTTACCTTCTGAACCTAGTACCTTCTTAGTCAGTTCCTAAGACTCCGATAGAATTGTGGACTGGTGACAAGCCAAGTCTACTACACATTCGGATTTGGGGTTGTCCAGCACATGTGTTGAACAAGAACACGACTAAGTTAGATTCTCGTACAAAAGTGGGGCTGTTTGTGGGCTATCCCATGGGAACGAAAGGCTATTTGTTTTATAGTCCTAAGGATCGGGATGTCATTGTTAGCACCAATGCTAGATTCTTAGAGGAAGACTATATAATGAACCACAAACCCATGAGTACTGTTGTTTTAGAGGAATTAGTGGGAGGAACAGATAATCCTAATGTTCCGATAGTACAAGTAGAACAACCACAAGTAAATGCACAGCATATCACTAATACCACACCAGTGCTTCGTCGTAGTGGGAGGGTTGTTCAACAACCTGAGAGATTCATGTTTTTGGGAGAGTCTTCGGACTTAGTCTCTGGTGAACATGATGAGGATCCCAGGACATACGAAGAAGCACTACAAGATAAGGATGCAGATCTCTGGCATAAGGCTATGTAATCTGAGATGGAATCTATGTATTCTAATCAAGTCTGGGAGCTCGTGGAACAACCCAAAGGTGTAAAACCCATTGGATGTAAGTGGATCTACAAGAGAAAAAGAGGATCTGATAAAAAGGTGAAATCCTGGAAGGCAAGACTTGTTGCGAAAGGGTATACTCAGAAAGACGGGATCGATTATGAGGAAACCTTTTTGCTGGTAGTTATGCTTAAGTCAATCCAGATTCTTTTGTCTATAGCAGCTCATCTCGATTATGAGATTTGGAAAATAGATGTCAAGACAGTTTTTCTTAATGGAAGTCTTGAGGAAACCATCTATATGCAGCAACCAGAGGGATTCATTAAGGAAGGCCAAGAGCATCTATTGTGTAAGATTAAGAAGTCTATTTATGGACTGAAACAAGCTTCCAGGTATTGGAACTTTCGTTTTGATCAGGCAGTTCAGTCATATGGATATGATCAGAGTCCAAGCGAAGCGTGTGTTTATAGGAAAAGTGATGGAAATGCAGTGGTTTTTCTAGTGCTATATATATATATATATGACATTTTACTCATTAGAAACAATGTAGAGATGTTGTCATCAATTAAGGCATGGTTGTTCAAACAATTTGAAATGAAGGACTTAGGTGAAGCCGCATACATCTTTGGGATCAAAGTAATAAGAGATCGCAAGAAAATGATGTTGGCTTTATCTCAAGAACCTTAAATTGATGAGGTATTGGCTCGTTTTAACATGTCTAAGAAGGGTAATTTACCTTTTAGACATGGAGTTTCTCTATCGAAGGAGTAGTGTCCTACGACACCTAAAGAGATAGAGAACATAAAAACAGTTCCTTATGCTTCAGCATGTGGAAGCTTAATGTATGCGATGTTATGTACGAGGCCTGATATTTGTTTTGTCGTGGGCATGGTCAGTAGATATCAGTCTAATCCAGGTCAGGAACATTGGAGTGCAGTAAAAACAATACTTAAGTACCTGCGAAGGACTAAGACGTATATGTTAATTTACAAGGCCTCGGACTTGTTGCCTGTGGGATATACCGATTCAGATTTCCAGACAGATAGGGATAAGAGGAAGTCAACCTCAGGGTGTGTTTTTACTTTAGGAGGTGGATTCGTAATATGGAGGAGTGTGAAGCAGAAATGCATCGCAGACTCAACCATGGAAGCCGGATATGTGGCAGCTTTTGAGGCAGCCAAAGAGGTAGTATGGTTCCAGAATTTCCTGTTGGATTTGGATGTAGTTCCTGATTTGCCACGGCATATCACAATTTATTGTGACAACACTGGTGTTGTTGCAAATACGAAGGAACCACGAGAGCATAAGGCAGCAAAACACATCGAGCGTAAGTATCACCTCATACGACAGTTCGTTAAGCGAGGAGATATCGTTGTGACCGATATTGCATCAAAGGACAACCGGGCAGATCCTTTCACGAAGTGCTTACCAGCTAAGGCTTTTGAGGAACACGTGGAGGCGATAGGAGTCAGATGTCTGGTCACATAGTAGTTATTTAAACTGGTAGTGGATTACTTGTAAATAAACACTGATATACTCAAAGAATAGCATGAGTATAAGTGGGAGATTGTTGGGTTTTATAATGAACTATTAGTTTGAAGTATATAAACATTGACCATTTTATTGAGAATCTTGATTGCATATTATTACATTGTCTATTTATTATATATTGTGGATAATCTAGTATCAAATGAGATAACAGAAGATTAGATTATCAGTGTCTATATATAATATAATAAAGGTTCACAGTCTAAGTGGTACTAGACAAACCACTGGAATGACTGAAGTATTATTTGGGAATAGTTTATGTCGACTATTGAATAATACTTGTATACTTTGTGCATATTGAACATGATCAAAATATTAGAATTGTTATTCTATTCTGACAATAAAGAAGAACTAAGATTCTATGATATTATTATTGATTAGGTTCTTAATCTGGATGTAGTGATTGACACTTGTATGCAATGCACATGCTTTGATTCATATGTGATGTAATTAATTATTAATTACAATATTATGTATTGAGCAATGACATTGCATGCAGAGTGGGATATTAATTACAGAAGGAATTCATGTCCTGATAATATTTGGGTTGATGATGTCCTCTTGAAAGCTCATTAAGATAATTATGTGAAGCCCTACAGGCAAATTAATTTCTGACATAATTATAAGGTTGAGTGGATAATCAAGGATACATAAGATATTAATTAAATTAATTGTTAGCGATTAATTTAATTAATGGATATGCGATATCTTAAACGTGGGGAATTTAATAAGCAAATAATATAGGAGTCGAATTAAATAATAAAATAATTGCGGTATTAGGAACGGTAGTGCAAATTTTAATTCTTTAGTGGATTGAATTAATATTTAATGACATTGGGCTTGACTCAGAATGTCATTGGAAGGCCCGACCTAATTGTCCATGATCCCTACTGAAGCCTATATATATTCTTGTTCTCCTTAAAGCTGGACACACAACAGAAATTGAAATTGAGACCTAGAGCAGCTGCACGAAGCTAGGGTTTTGGAATTTCGAGGCTTTGAGGAGAGGAAACTTTGGGAGATCGAAGGGCACACTTCGCTCAAAAGGAATCAAGAAATTGAGTAGAAGACGTGGAATTGAATCGCTTGTGCCACAATGATTAAGGTTAATCTTCTTTTCGAACTCTTTAATTTATATCATAAAACGCAGTCCTATATATCGTACGTTCCAACACCTCTATCTGACCCCATCATCAAAATCAATATTCAGTAATCTTTAATTTTCCGTATCACCGGAATTCTTGATTTTGACCGGAATATGTTTTTATGTAATCATTTGAAGGTTTTGCTTGTACATACATATAGATCCATATAGTTGGAGAGTTATATAATTTTTTCAGAATTTTTGAGCTTGTTTTTGGTTCGCCGAAAAACGGTTGTGTCACCGGATTTTGTTGTTGTTGTGAATAGATTTTGATGTAATTCTAGGTCATAATTGTTTATAAGGGTATATAGATTATATGAGGATTAATTGCTTGAGTTCTTAAGACTGTTTTGCATGTGGTCGAATTTTTGTTGGCCGGAATGCGGTTGCCGGTTTCTGGACATTTACCAGATTTCGGTGAAGTTAACGTCCGTTAATCGTTTTTTAACGGAAGGACTTCAATCAAAAAATTAAAAAGTTAAGTTACCCGAAATACAGAATCTTTTGTACAGAAATCTAGACAATAAAACAACAATAATTTAAAGACGATACAATTTAGTTTCCCAACCAAATTATATTTACCCTAAAAAGTTTGTTAAAAAGCTCGCCCATTACTCAAATTTCACAATTAGATTATTGCAAAAAATAAAATTTTTCTTAATATGATTTAATTTTATTATATTTCATTATTCATTATAATTTGTTGTTTATATTTTTATGAAAATGAAAGTAATATTATATCATACTAACTTTGTTTTACAAATACAGCATGTAATATTAAAAAACACGTTGTTTAGCGGAAGAACATTATATCTTAAAATATATAAGAAATAATTTGTGTACTGCAATTGATATAGGTTAAAAATAACCCTAAAGACATAATTAATATTGCATTGACAACCCGGGTCAAATCCCAAGCCTTTTTCAAAAATCGGGTCACGTCCCGATTCCGAGTCCGAAAAAACTGAAGCCTACTGTCCCAAATGCAGCCAACTTGGGTAACGACTAGCCCACCACAGGCCCCCAAAAGATCATGATTTTGTAGGTGCTAATTAGTAGTAGTACTTTGCCTTATAAACTGAACAGAAGTCCAAAATCTCCTCGATGTGGGACTGGGGTGTTACAAACTCCCACACTTAAACTCTTGACGTCCTCGTCAAGCCTGAACGGATAGCCCATAGGTTCCAAGATCGTTCCTCCCTAGCCATTGTGGGATAATACCGGCTGGCTTCGTGTCCCCACCTCCGGATCTCTGTCCATTGTGGGATAATACCACCAGCCTTCGTGTCCCCACCTCCAGCAACTTGTTGACAAGCTTTTGAGAGTCGGCTCTGATACCATATGTGACAACCCAGGTCAAATCCCGAGCCTTTTTCAAAAATCGGGTCACGTCCCGATTCCGAATAAACCGAAGCCTACTGTCCCAAATGCAGCCAACTTGGGTAACGACTAGCCCACCACATGCCCCCAAAAGATCATGATTTTGTTGGTGCTAATTAGTAGTAGTACTTTGCCTTATAAACTGAACAGAAGTCCTAAATCTCCTCGATGTGGGACTGGGCCTAGATGGTCCATAAATAAGGCCCATTAATAAGGCCCGAAAATCTAATTAAATATTAATTTCGTAATTAATATTTGGGCTAGAAGTACAACCTGTATTAGGAGACGTCCAATACAGGCTTGTTCTAATACAAGTGGGCTTGTTTCAATACAAGTCTGTTATGATATGGAAACAACTCATACAAGGAAGGATCTAGAATTAATCCTTATCTACCGTCAAGGATAAGACTTATCCATCAAGGAAGTGATGATACTTATCCACCGTCAAGGATAAGATTTATCGTTCAAGAAAGTGATAATACTTATCCACCGTCAAGGATAAGATTTATCCTTCAAGGAAATCAATATTTATCCACTAGGCTTCTAAACGCCTATATAAAGGGTCTGACCCCTCATCTCAGAACTACGTTTTGGACACAGCTCCATACGTCATCTACAACGTTTTAGACTTCATCCCCAAATAAGGACATACAAGTCACTACGTCCTTGGTGTGCCCCTGCCACTATAGCCCCAAGGGCAACACCAAGAACTACGTTTTTTGGCTTGATTCTCAATTACGAATTGAGATACGTAGGCATCTTATGAGGACAGATTTAGTCACGAAACACGAGAACAACCATTAAAGCTCGAAAGCTCTTAAACCTTAGCAGTAAATTTACAAGTACGTTTTTTATTCCACAACAACAATAGTACGACATTTATCGTGTAAACGATTAAAATGAGTCAATTAATTACGTACAGATTTAAGATTTATATTAATTTTAATTTTTAAATCAGAATAAAATTATAATTTGAACAGTTCTTTTATAATCCTTTAATAATTATCTCATGTTCTGTTTTATTGCCAATATATGCTCCTATCATCATTGATTTAAAGATGTCTTACAATAAAATTAAATAATATTTTTATTATTTATTACAAAATTTAGTTATAATGATATTATAAAGTTTGTAAAACAAACAATCAAATTTAGTGTACTCGCTTTGATAACTTAAATAAAATTATAGATTTTGTTAAAAATATACGCGATCCTCTGGTTTTATTTGCAAGTCTAAGAATCTGTGACTCAAGTTTAAGTATCGATGATTCGATTCTTGTTGGGGTGTAGTTCAGTTGTTGTCTGGGTCTAGTGTCTTGTGGGTTGTTGAGGATATTCTGAAGTTGTTTGTAGTGGTTGTCTCTGAGCTAAGGCTCAGTCATTGTATATGTGATTCCTTTTATAATATATTTTCTATTTGGCCTTTCAAAAAATTAAATAAAAAATCACCGTTGATACTACAACTATTAATGTATAATCACAGTATATATATAATCACCATGATCAAATTGATGAGACACGGATTATATTTTTCTAACAATATTACGGACAATTACCATTTTCAACTAAAATATGTTACATTTTATATTTTATTTACTAAAACCCTTCTTTTTTTAGAAATATCATAGACAAACTCTTACTTTTATATTTTCAAACCTATTTTAATACTTTTAATTATTTAAAAGATTTTACCTATTTTAACATGCCTACTTATTTTTTTAGCTAATGTAATTAATAAAATATTAAAACATAGATAATAAAATAAAAACTATTAAAAATAATATGTGCATTGCACGTGTTTTAAGCTAGTATATTTTAATTTGTATAACGCTTTAAACGTATATATTCTGTATTATATAAAATTTATACCAAAAATCTTAATTTTTTCAAAGAAAAACATGTAGAAAGAAATTTCAAATAGTATACATTTTCTTCCAAAATTTGCACTCCAAAAGTGCATGAAATTTAAAAGATTGAAATATTGTAGACAAAAAGTAAACTATTAAAGAAAGTAAATTGGCATAATAAAGTTGCTATATGTTAATTTTTTAAAGTTTCCTGGTTTAGAAATTCGAAAAATTATAAAATTAACCAAATACTTTAATAAAGATTACTTTCTTTCACTTTTGATATGTTTATGTTTTGACTAAGAAACTACAAACCAAATCCATGAACAGATTCAAAGTCCAGAGTCCATATGCGGTTCAAGAGAATCATTTGTTTTTTGAACAAACAACAGGTAAATAGAGGAATAAAATACTTTGTAGTGCAAAAGGCCCAGAAGTCATCATAGCTTCTGGATACACATTTAGTGTAAACGTGGAAATAAGAAAATAGGTTGATTGATCTTTATTTATGTCCTTAGATTCAACCTACCAAGATAGAACTCTCATAATGTAAGAGAACACATTAGCTAGAATAGCAAATATATCAAATTTGCCAATCAAATTCTATAAGATACACAAACAAACCATTGTTTCATTTGGAAAATCATACAAACACTGATTCTTGAACTTAAAAAAACATGAGGACAATTTGCTAATCAAATTCTATAATATACAAAAACAAACCATTGTTTCATTTGGAAAATCATACAAACACTATAAGCTAAAATAAGGACTACTATCATGATAAAAATGCAAGTCATTGCAAAGATCTCAGACCATGTAAAACAGTCTATACCTCTATTGCTTGGGTTTTGGTATGAGTCGTGCCTACCAAACTACGCTACACGGCTTTAACCTTCTTTTTTGTTAGGTTTTCCTAAAACTTCCTATACTTTTCAGAATGTGTCTGTTCAGCAGTGTCCAACTATACTGGCATTGGTTGATCCGTAACAACATTATCATGAGTTATTCCCTTGATACTTGAAGATCTTCTCCTCAAACCTGGAGAATCAAGAGAATGTATCCCATCACTTCTACTTTTAGGAAAGCTTTCACGGATAGAAGTCTCTACAAAAGGCTCCTAAGCTATTGTAATTGAGAGGAGTGAAAATATCTCAAGACTCAAAGTCTAGATTTTGATTTAGATTTCATCTAGACTTTGGAGCCTACATCCATAACCTAAATATGATGTAAATACCCGATCAATATTCAAACAAACCTCAATTTAGATTAAAATTAAGCTAGGTAGAACTCAGTTAGCAAGTACCCAATGTGGCATAGATTATATTCGGTGATGATATGAATTAACAATCAAAAGTGTTTCAGATTGGACATGGTCTTCATTTCACAATAACAGCAGAACCAAAGCAATTCAATCAAAAGTGTACACTGCAATACCGTATCTAAATCTACAAAACACCATTATAGCATATCCAAATCAAGAAAACACTAAATTAGAGATTAAATCCAAAACTTAATCATAATAAGGACTCCAGAATTTACCACCAAATGAGAATAAATTAATGAATACAGAGGCGTAAAAGAGGTCGCGACAGATTAGACGAAAAGCAACCATATTCACCATCTCGATGACTCATATACTTCTTGGTGTTAAAATCATGCACTAATGTTGGCATCAAAAGCAAACCCCACACCATCCGAGATCTAAGATTGTCGGGTTTGTATCTTCAATTGGATAACAGAATTTATCAATTAATGCATAGACTAAACATGCAGGCAAGTAATGACATCAAAATTCGTCGAACTAATTCAAATTGACATTTTACAAATTTAAACAAAAAAAAGTGCCACGAAACTATAGCTCACACATTTTAACCTTGTTATTGGCAAGGATTACTAAAAGCCTAATAAACAATATGCATATTTTTTAAAACTCAACACATCCATATATGAATTCATTTAGACTCTATACAAACAAATGCTTCACTTTGATAAAATCCACGGTTAAAATAAGACTGGAAGACGACAGGAGATACCATGCATACTTGACAACATATGATGAATATTTAAGCACAGAGAAGATGATTTCCTTACTTATATATTGGTGTTAATAGGATTAAACAAAATACAACACTTTATTTAAAGAACACCACGTCAGCAACACATAAATCAAACTTTTAAATGGGTTCAAGAATAAATTATGACAAAATTTAAGTACCAAAAGTTGTCATTGCACTTACATAATAGTTTCACTATCAACCATGGTTATAAATATATCAGTCGAATAAATAAAACAGTTAGATGGCGCAAAAAAAAACAAAAACAATTCAGGGAGTTTGTGAAAACACACAGAAAACAAAAATAAGATAGAAATGAGGCAAATGAGGATGGTGGACACGGTAAATATCTTTTACAAATGCGTCTAAAAAGACTAAAACTTATTTGTAATCTATATGTTCTAAAATGACTAAAAACTAAATTGTAATCTATATGTTCTTAACATAAGTCACCACTGCAGTTTAGAAAGCAAAATCAATTACTATGTATGTGTATCTTTTTTTACGAGTGGAGATCTTACACAATAGATCAAGATTAGAAAATAATACCTCATCGGTTATTATTATAATTGCATTCGTTACAGTTAGAAAAGGGCATACCTCCAACATTGGGAATGACATTTTCACATGCAAGATCGTATTAATACTTGGGCCGCAACCTCTACGCTTCATACCTGTTACGATAAATTTATAATGAAGGAACAGAGCAATGAGGAAAATAATGGTGCAATTGAAAAAAATTGTTCTAGAACAAACTGATCAGCACAACCTTGCACATTGTTGTCGCAAGTATTGTTGGTGGTACCTTGACAATTTGCCTCAAGAGTCCGAATCGAAGTTCCAGAAGTCACTACAAAACAGAGTAAATATTTTCAAATGAGACAATTTGCACACTGATGAATGAAATCGTTACCATCAGATTTCAGTAGTACTTTCCTTATAGGATCCACAATTTCCTGGTCACCTAACTTTCTTTGCAATAAATTATTCATACTTGGTCCCTATCCTTAACATTCGGTAACATACTTTTTAAAATATAATAATGATACATTCAAAATATTTGCACAATGATGACAGTGAGAACATAAAATAGTTTGATGTTGTTGGCATATAAAGCAAAACAATTTAAATTTAGTGATCTGATAGATTTTATGCAGTACAAATGTGCACACTTCCACTACCTTTAACATGGGTAGAAGTAATTATTTACGTATTTGAAGATTGTAAGTCTCTAAAACAAATTTGTGAATCAAAATAGTACATGTATATAGACGGACCTCATTATCATAACCTGATATATAGTAGATTTGTTTTGATTCAATTATCTCCTAAGAAAGCTTTTCCTATACCGCATTTATGTTTATAAGCATTCTCTTAAATGTCACATTTCTTCTTCTTCATCATGAGATTAGCTGTTGTTTTAAGAAATTAAATACAATTAATATCACTGATAAGGACAATGAGATATGATTGAGTTAATTAATTATACAAACCGAGTTCTGCTGCATCTAATCTTAGGTAGAAGTCTTGTCCATCTACAGAATGATATTGTTTGACATCGTTAAGTTCACTGAACCATGCATAGCAACCACGACCACCCACATTGACATCCGCGCTGGCATAGGCAGTGCAGTTGCAGCTCTTTAAACACACTTCTTCACACTCTTGTAAGCTTTGTTACTGAAAAATCTAGAAATTTTGCATGAGGAAGTTTAATGCCAGACAACTTCAGAAACCCCTCTCATGTACCTTTCCCACATGTGTGTAGCTCCTTCCTCTTCTCAATGCATTTTGACTTTGCATCATCATAAGGAGACTCTGGCTCATAGCCAGGCAAGCATGAACACTCCGAGACACTATTGAAGGTGTTGCATATGGTTGATGGGCCACAGCCCACAGTGCATGTACTGATCACACTGGTCTTATTGATTTACCCAAAATGTAGCCCAAGATCGAGCCTCTTCATTTCTATTGGAACCACCAGAGTGACTGATGTGCCACATCTGTTCTCCTGCTATCCCTATGGTGCCCAGCTAAAGCGTTCTGAAATTTCCTAGCCCGAGGTAATCAAATGATTTGTAAACTTGCCAATGTCAACAATCAAAAATCACAATCACTTCAAGTAATTGTCCAAAATTCCTAACAATGTGACATACAGAAAAAAGGAAGTGTTACAGAAATGGCATGATATATGAGTTCGATTAAGGCGTAAAAGTGATGAAGACAGATATTTATGTCTCCATTCAATATGGGCCTATGGGGTGAGTTGGAGGTTTTCATTTTTTCAATTAAGTGACATTCTCAGAGTTCATTAATATTCTATTTTTTCTTTCCCAGAGTACTCCAATTGTTATTCATACCAAGATGTACCATTTATATATCAGGGGATGCAAATTAGTGTGAACCTTTTACTTTATCTATCAGTATAAATATATTGTTTCCTAGTCTTTGTTTAGTCCCTGATTCAAGTCTAACTTCCCACATGCATGTGCAAAAGATATCTATATTCTAGTTAGTTTGTATATGTATAATGATATTAAGACAAACTTTCCTCATTAATAATATTATGTTGGTCTATGAGGCTGTCGATTGACACTAATTACTTTTAAATAATGAAGAGACAGAGAAAAACATAAGCTTGAGTTTGAATCTGCAATACCTCATCATTGTTGTTGACAGAAGTATTGCTGAAGAGTGATGATTCATTGGTGTAATCCATTTCGTAGGTCTTGAGTCTTAAAGCAACAGTCTGGACACCAGTCAAACTCTGCCCATTCCATGCGCCTGCTCTCCATATTGGAGATGACTTCTTGTAAACAAACTGTTGTGGTCGGTGGACCATCTACTTCCACCACGACAGAGTACTCTCCAATAGCAGGATCTTCCTCAAATTTCCAACATCATATATATTGAGAACACAAACACAGAGGCAACAATAAGTTTAAAATGTGTGTTTTACTATTTTTTTAAAACAGTGAGTACATACTACTCAAAACAGGGAAGTTGATATATTCAGTTAATTAGGTATGCAATACACTTATAATCTAAAACTTTTATCCATTTATACCATAGACACAACATAAAAACAACATACTTATGTACATTTGTTTGTATAGATGTACATAGAAAGAAGAATAATATGCAAATCTGTGAAGATCATTTTAGTATGCAAAAAAAAAGTAAGATAAGATCCTTAAATTTTTAGAATTAAGAAGACCTTCCAAGTATAACTTCCTATAAGCAGTTTGAAAACAATTATAATATGAGAAATATCCTAAGTATTCAGTCATCATCGAAGAAGAGTACATTGTGTGTCAACTCTGTAATGGATATTCGAGCATGTCCATTACGCTAAAAACCTGTACAAACAATTTTTTTAATATGATAAGAATAATTTCAAATTTCATCGACCTGTCCAAAGTGGCATATTCAAATTGTAAAAGCTGCTAAGAACAAAACTTGGATCTCAAAGAGTGTAATCGGACTAAGAACTCTAACCTCAAATTTTCTTAGAGGTCTGATGGCTGTAGTAACATGCAATTAAAAAGTAGGATAATAAATTCTACAAAAAAAATCATTTTACCAAATATAACTGAAAAATAACTTAATTACTTAATGAAAAATACACATCAGCATGCTATCTCAATCAACTTTTGCAAGATCAAATATAGTACCTTTGATTAACAAATGCAAATAATGACAGGCTGAGTTAAGAAGTAGACCAAGGCAATCTCAGTCCTCTTTAAGCCCGAAGTTTCTTCAACGAAACCTTGTAAAAGAAAAGGTATCCATAATCAAGAGGCGACATTACATTTTGAATAAGCTTTATAACATTCCTACATCACAAATCAATGTTATGCACATCCAAGGATTAAAATTATTCTTAATGTTAACAAAAAAAATGCCCAAATAACAGTCTTCCGTATTTTCAAGCTAAGCTGCATCACGAACATATTCTTGTTAATTGAGTTCTTAATATATGTCTAAAAAATGAAATAATTCATCAAGTGAAGCAATTAATTTTGCGGTCCTATCTCATAAAATCAAATAGAACTTAAATCAAACACTTTGTATACATTTTTTCAAAACCATTTGCATACTTCTTTAGCGTTGACATAAGTGAAGGTAGAGACATATTTTGCGACCAAAATACTCATAAGCCTTATTTCATGTACAAATCCGAAAAAACACAACTGAACACCATTAGTTCAAACATTTAACACCATTAACATACACAAAATATACATACTCAAAGAATATACCTGCATTAAAACTTGATTGTATACACCAGAGTTCGAATTTCTTCAAGAAATTCTAATAAGATCCATCCTTGCTTCATATCCTGTAAATTCAAACAATATAAGTAAGCAACAATACATATATGAACACATAAAACCAATACACACATCAAAAGGAAATAAAAAGATAGGGAAGACGATGAAAGAGGAATAAAATGAGGAATATAGATGTCAACATACCATGTTTTGACAAAGTTGGAGAAAGCTGGATAGGCAAAAATGAACCTATAACCAAAAAAAAATCACAAATTAGTATTTTTCACATCTCGATAATTAAGCCTGAATAACAAAGCAAAGAAGAAGACAATCTGAGAAGATAATAAAGCGGTACAGTAAATTGTAATATGCCGGATGAAACTGAATCTTTGAATTGATACAATGTGAGAGCAAATGTCAAGGATAAAAATATGGGAAGAGAAACTGACTTTCACACAATCTTTTTTTGAAAAAATCGTCGATTGTAAAGATGGGTACTACCAATTTACATCCGGATCTGGTGAATTTGTGAATGGAAATTGGAAAGATCCGTCCCATTTAGAAATGGGTGACCCAAAAAGCATGTAAAAAGACGGCAACGCCCAGGACAGAAGCTTAAGATTTAAAAATGAAAAGGGTAGAAAATGTCATTTTCCAAAGTCTTTATATTCGGGAATTAAAATTATATAGATAATATTGTTGGGTCATGTTTGTTTCATGGTACTTCCTTCATTTCATAATACATGTCCACTTTCTATTTTTAGATTTGCATTTTAAAATGTTTTGACTGAATAGCTACATAAATAATTATTTAAATTTTCTTTTTGTGAATAAAAATTTAAATATCAAACTTTTGTTCAAAAAAAAAAAAATTTAAAAAAAATTTATATAACTATCCGGTCAATGCACTTTAAAAAATACGTGTAAGAAGTTAAAAGTGTACAAGTATTTTGAAACCGATGGAGTATTAAGTATATGATATGATTGTAATCCTTTAAATTTTTTTATCCCATGTTTGTTATGTTTGTTTTGTTGAAGTAGTGAATGAATTATAATCCTCTCTAATATTGGAGGAGGTATTATTTAATCCCCTCTAACAAGTCAATTTTTTAAAAGATTATAATTCCCTCACTATAATCCTATGCAAAACAAACATATGATTGAAAAAATTTAAAAAATATTAGTCAAATGCCATAATTATTTCTCAAAATAAACATGGAATAAAATTTTAAAGAATTACATTTGAATTCTAAACTTGTAATTTAGAACAAATATAGAATATCATAATTTAAATAATTATAATCTCTATCACTCTAATCGATGAGATTATTTATTCTTGAATAATAATCCGAGATTTTATAATTTTTTCAAACAAACATAACCTTGGATCATTGAATGCTGATGGAAACGGAGGTTATGAATTTTGACTTTTAAACCAATTTATTACGTTTTAATGACTCCTCATTTTTATCAGTAAATACTATTGATGATGATGCATTGATTGAGGAATTATTATCATTTAAAAGTATGAGAAAAAAAGAGGTTTAGGTGGCGATCTACCCGGCAGATTCATGTAGCTTTCATTAAATGCATATGATTTTTCCTTAATTTTCCAAATTTATTACATGACCACCTTATAAGTTATATCCCACGTTAGCCGAATTATCATTGTGGGGATAACATATTAGTCGTTATTTTTCAACCCATTATATCCTCTACTTATATATATTAAAGGCCGTCTAGGGGTAATTTGAGTCAATAAAATGGTTGATGGTTGTGAAATGACAATGTTGCCCTTATTTATTGAAAAATTACAAACTTGTCATCCTCTGGTCTCCTTTTGAAAAATTCATGTTATAACCATTGTGCTATATTTACTTTTTGGTTTAACTTAAACATCTTATTAGATAAGCCACATCACCTCTTTTTGTCCTTTTTTTGTTTAAGTAAAATGTTGGGTTATATTATTTATATATAACTTGATCTTTTTAGTTTCAAAATCTTAATGTATAATTATATTTTATCTACTTTGTATATATTAAAAGTCAACCAAGGACAAAAAAAGAAAAAAAATGGCTATAAATTTATTATTTTACTCTTATATTTTTTAAAAATTACAGAAATGTCAACTATTTATTATTTAAGCTAAAGTAGATTAGATTTGTGTGAACATTGATAATCATATTCCAAACTTTCTCATATAACATCAATATTAAAATACATGATATTAGTTGGTTTAAAATACATAATATAACATCAATATTAAATTATAGCAAATAACATGATCCTCCTAATGAATCGTTCTCTCGTTAAACATGTTTTTTCCCAATGACCCGCTTTCTCGTTCACTCGTTGTTACCAAATCTAAACAGGTAACAAACTAATTTACTAAATAAATTACATCATCTATTAATCAATTTTATTATGTCATAAATTTTAATTTAAGTATTTTTAAAAAATTATATTTTTTATTGTTTATATATAGGTACTCGAGAAAGTAAATGAAATGAAAATTAAACTTCTATATTTTATTTTATTTTATAACGCATCATAAACTCAAATAATCTCATTTATTATTTTTCTCGATTTAAAGATAGAAAAAAAGTATTATATAAATTAGACTAATAAAGTAAATTTAGGAGAATATTAATATAGTATACTTAGTTTCCTCCATTAGAAGATAATGGGAAAAAATTTGTAAATAAATTGGACTTGAAGAGAAAGTTTAGGGGAATATTAACATCACATATTTAGCTTCTTTGAAAGATAGTAAGAAATAAAAATTAGTAAATAAATGGAGTTAGTAGATAACCTTTTTTAGTTTCCTCCGTTAGGAAATAGTAAGAAAGAAATTGAGAATTTAACTAATATTTAATTTTTATTTGTTAGATCAGAATTCAATGATCATCAGAAGCTAGACTCAACTGATCAGGATTGCTGACGTCATCAGTATTGCATGGTCATCAGTGTTAGGAATATGTTGTTCTTGATGATAAGCATAAAACACTTAGTAGAATTTGTGTAAAGTCAATTTTGTAGCTGTCAACGAAATAGCATGCTTAGCAGTGTTTCGTTGACAGGAAGCTCATCAACGAAATGAGTGTTGTAGCAATTGCATTGTACAATACTTCACAGTATGATAGGCATTCTATTATATGTTTTAGATAGGTTTTCTAAGTCATGTTGACTATGTACTAGATAGGCAAAATAGGTTGGTTAATTGTAAATATGTAATGCCTTGTAATTCTGCCTAAGTGAAGACATGTCAACGGTATGAAGATTACTCTGTCAACGGTATGGAGTTTACCCATCAACGAAACGAGGGAAACACCATCAACGGAATGAAGAATGAAGCTATCAACGAAACACATCTCCTTGCTATCAACGAATCAATGTTGCTTTTTGAACAGTTGACAAAGTGATAGTGACAGTTTACTGAACAGATCTAAAAGGAGATATGGAAGTGTACTGTGCATTGGAAGCCATCAAAGTGGATACTGGAAATAAGGAAACATTCCAATTTCCAATAAGGCTCTTGGGAATGATTATAATGAGCATGAAGACAAAAGCTAAGATCACTCAAGGACCATTGGACAAAAGGAATGAAAAGCAAGCTACTGATGGTTACTACTATTATTCTTTAGTTTAACCAAACGTAGAATTGTAAACTTGGGATATATAACCAAGTGTAACAGTTACTTTAGAGAGTGTGAGAGAAGAAACACAAATAGATTGTATTAGCTATTTTGAGAGCAATTCTTCTCTACAACCTTGTAACTGAGCAGCTGTGTACTTTTGTATCACAGATTATTTCCGCAATAAAAACACTTCAGTTGGATCATCAAACAATCCAACTGAATTATTTATATCTTGTGTTTTTATTTATTCAGTTCAGTTTTATTTTATAAAGTGTTTTAGTTTCAAGAAAATATCAAGAATTGTATTCAACCCCCCCTTCTACAATTCTGTTAGGTCATTTGGGAATAACAATTGGTATCAGAGCGAGCTTCTAACATACAAGAAGTTTAAAGATCAAGACCAAAAACAGAAACCATGGTGAAGAAGGATGCAGGTGTGAAGATACCAGTTCTTGATAAAGACAACTACTTTCACTGGAAAGTAAAGATGCATTTACATCTCATGTCTATGGATGAGAGGTATGTAGACTGCATTGAGAAAGGTCCACACGTTCCCATGAAGCTTGATTCTAGAGTTGGACTGCCAGATGATGCACCTGATGTAGAGATTCCAAAAACTGTCTCAGAATGGACTGTTGAAGATATTGCAGAAGTTCATAAAGACAAAAGGACCATGAACATTCTGTTTAATGGTTTGGAGCAAGAGATGTTTGACAATGTTATCAACTGTACAACCTCTAAGGAAGTGTGGGATACTGTTAGAACTCTCTGTGAAGGAACTGAGCAAGTCAGGGAAAATAAAATGCAACTCCTTATACAACAATATGAGCATTTTCATTTTAAAGCTGGTGAAACCCTAAATGACACGTTTAGTAGGTTTCAAAAGCTTTTGAATGGATTAAAGTTGTATGGGAGGATCTATCAAACCAAGGATTCAAACCTTAAATTTCTTAGAGCTCTTCCAAAAGAATGGAAGCCTATGACCGTTTCTCTCAGAAACACTCAAGAGTACAAAGACTACACTCTTGAAAGGCTTTATGGAACCTTGAAGACTTATGAGCTGGAAATGGAGCAAGATGAGGAAATTGAAAAGGTACAGAAGAAGGGTGGATCTATTGCATTAATTGCATCAGTGAACCAACTTGAAGATGACAATAAAGAAGCTGCAAAGGCCACAACTAGTCGATCTAGTTGTAGGAGTGATGTTAGCAAGGGTAAAGACAAGATGACAGAAGAAGAAGAATCAGAACCAGCCAACTTGGAGGACTTAGATGAGATTGATGAACACATTGCTTTTCTGTCTAGAAAATTCTCTAAGTTCAAGTTCAAAAGAAACTCAGAAGCAAGGCCACCAAGAAGAGACTTTCAACCTAGCAAAACAAACTGGATTGAAAAGTCTAAGTCAAAATGTTTCAATTGTGGAATGCTTGGTCACTTTGCTGGAGACTGCAGAAAGCCCAAGATTGAGAAGGGCAACAGGAAATTTGAGCCTGTTGATTATAAAAAGAAATACTTTGAACTTCTCAAACAAAAAGAAAAGGCTTTCATGTCTCAGGAGTATGATTGGGCTGGTAATGGTGAAGATTCTGATGATGATGTTGAGTATGTCAACTTGGCTCTTATGGCTGACAATCATGAGCAGGAAGCAAGTTCCTCAAGCAACCAGGTAACAATTACTAATCTTTCTGAGCTTTCTAAAGAGGAATGCGACAATGCAGTAAATGAAATGTCTACTGTATTATATAATTTGCGTGTTACTCTTAAATCACTTACTAAAGAGAATTCAAGAATAAAAGAGACCAATCTGCTCTTAAGTGATAGGAATGCAATGTTAGAAGCACAGCTCATTGAATTTGAGAAAATGAGATGTGTTAGTAGGGATGCTAAGAAGGAACTTGAGAACGTGTTACAAAGGGAAGAAATTCTTAAAACACAACTTGAGATAGAACAAGGTGTGATTGCAAAATGGAAGGATGCCAGGAATGTTACTGCCAACATAATTAATGTTCAAGGCGTGGAATCCTTATGTGAGCAATCATGGAAAAGGAACAAAGAGAAGCTAGGGTATGTTGGTGAAACCTTAGAATCAGAAACAGAGTCAACAAACAACAATGATCATTTGTTGAAGGTTGATATGTCAACGGAATGCAATGTTTCGTTGACACATGAACCATCAACCGATCAGGCTGTTTCGTTGACAGACAAAGAAAAAAATAAACTCACTAGACTTAATGACAAGTATGGTCCTGTCACCAAGAACTTTGTTCAAGGTGAGTCTAGTAAATCAAAGAAAATTGAGAAGCCTGTTGAGAGAGCTAATGTAGGTCACTTGTCTAACAAGCAATTGAAAGACAAGGTAGAGAAAGTTCATAATGAGGCTAAGGGAAATAAAAAGAATAACAGGAATGGCAAAGTAGGAATTAACAAACACAACAATTACACACCTGATAAATATGCTCCTAGAAAGACATGTGTTAATTGTGGAAGTGTTAGTCATTTGTCTACTAACTGCAAATCTGTTAAGAAATCTGCCAATGTGAAAATGCCCAAGCCTACAATGAACAGTTCCATGCCTACAATGCCTGTTATGTCTAACATGTTTGCTCCATATGCACAATTTCAGAATCCATATGCTAGCATGCCATTTGTGTCTAATCCTTACATGAATATGTTTAACATGCCACAAATGCCATGGAACATGAATAACATGATTGTTCCTCCAACTATGCATGCTATGAATGAAAATATGAGCAACCCTCAGAAATCAACACCAAGGGTAAAGATTGATTTGAATCAATCTGAGCCCAAAGTGAAAAATGGTACAAAAGGGAATGCAAAGGCTAACAAGACAGGACCCAAGGAAACTTGGGTACCAAAATCAACTTGATTTGGTTTTATTGTGTGCAGGGAGACAAAAGGAATCTTTGGTACTTGGATAGTGGTTGTTCAAGACACATGACTGGTGATTCTACCCTGCTCACAGAGTTTCAGGAAAGAGCTGGCCCTTGTATTGCTTTTGGAGATGACAGCAAAGGCTACACAAAGGGATATGGCTTGATTTCAAAAGAGAATGTCATCATAGATGAGGTTGCATTGGTGGATGGTCTTAAGCACAACTTGCTTAGTATCAGCCAACTTTGTGACAAAGGATTTTTAGTTACTTTTTCAAAAGAAGCCTGTGTTGTTTCTAAAGGAGGAAACAACAATGTGGTAATGACTGGATTCAGAAGAGGGAATGTGTACATTGCTGACTTTAGTAGCACAAGTTCAGACACCATCACTTGTCTTTTCAGCAAGGCAAGCAAGGATGAAAGTTGGTTATGGCACAAGAAGTTATCCCATCTGAATTTCAAAGTTATGAATGATTTGGTGAGGAAAGATCTTGCTAGAGGAATTCCACAGGTGGAGTTCTCCAAGGATGGTTTGTGTGATGCCTGTCAAAAGGGAAAACAGAAGAAGGCATCATTCAAAAGTAAGACAGTGTCATCAATTGTCCAGCAGCTTGAATTGCTTCATATGGACCTATTTGGCCCTGTAAATGTTATGTCCATCTCAAAGAAGAAATACTGTCTTGTGATTGTTGATGATTTTTCTAGATTTACATGGACTTTCTTTTTGCACTCTAAAGATGAGGCAAGTGAAATCATTATCAATCACATCAAGATGGTAAGCAATCATCCTGATTTCAAAGTAAGAAGGATTAGGAGTGACAATGGGACAGAATTCAAGAATTCAAGCATGAAGGTGTTCTGTGAAGAAAATGGTATTTTGCATGAGTTTTCAGCAGCAAGAACACCACAGCAAAATGGTGTAGTTGAAAGGAAAAATAGAACACTTATTGAAGCTGCAAGGACAATGCTAGATGAATCAAAGTTACCTACATATTTTTGGGCTGAGGCAGTTAACACAGCTTGCTTTACTCAAAATATTTCTTTGATTAATCAGGCCAAAGGAATGACCCCTTATCAGTTACTCAAAAGAAAGAAGCCACTATTAGATTTTCTTCATGTCTTTGGATGCAAGTGCTTTGTTCTGAGAAATCAAGCTGAGCATTTGGGGAAATTTGAAGCAAAGGCAGATGAAGCAATATTTGTGGGATATGCAGCAGGGAAAGCTTACAGAGTCTTTAATCTCAGAATCAACATTGTTATGGAATCTGTACATGTTGTTTTTGATGATCTCAAAATACAAGGTCTCTGTGATGAAGGTTTCCATGAAAGTCTCTCTTTTGAGAATGAGGAAGGAGAACAAGTGAATCATGATAAGGCTACTGAGAAACAGCCTAAAGTTGTTGTATCTAGCACAGATGAAAGCAGCAGTGAAGATGAAATTGCTGCATTAAGGTTAAAAAGGATAGCAGCTAGCCGACCAAATGGTCATTTCGTTGACAGTCATGGTGGTGGATTCGTTGACAGTCAGAATGAGCGTTTCGTTGACAGCCAAAACGGTCATACCGTTGATAGTCATAGGAATGCTTCTAGAAGTGATCAATTAGGGACAACAAACTCAGGGGGAGTTTCTCAAGGACAAATATCCAATCAAGGCAATCATGATCATGAAGCTACGTCTTCAAGAGCAAATCTACCTCCCTCAAGGAAATGGACTAAAGATCATCCCTTTGAACTTATTATAGGTGATGTCTCTTCAAAAGTCCAAACTAGAAGAGCAACTCAAGAAGAATGTCTATATAGTAGCTTTCTGTCTCAAGATGAGCCAAAGAAAGTTGAGGATGCACTTCTAGATCCAGATTGGGTTTTAGCCATGCAAGAAGAGCTAAACCAATTTGAGAGAAACAATGTTTGGAAGCTGGTGCCCAGGCCTAATGACAGGAGTGTTATAGGCACAAAGTGGGTGTTCAGAAACAAGATGGATGAAAATGGCATAGTCACAAGGAACAAAGCTAGATTGGTTGCAAAAGGCTATTCACAGGAAGAAGGAATTGATTTTGATGAAACCTTTGCTCCTGTTGCAAGACTAGAAGCAATAAGGATTTTCCTAGCCTATGCAGCCCATGCCAATTTCAAGGTCTATCAAATGGATGTGAAGAGTGCTTTTCTGAATGGGGAATTGGAAGAGGAGGTGTATGTAAGTCAACCTCCTGGTTTTGAAGATGATGATTTTCCAGACTATGTGTACTTCCTTCTCAAAGCACTCTATGGTTTGAAACAAGCACCTAGAGCCTGGTATGACACTCTCTCACAGTTCCTCCTTGAGAATCATTTCACTAGAGGTACTGTAGATAAAACTCTTTTTCACAGGGTTGTAAATGGCTCTACTTTACTTGTTCAAATTTATGTAGATGATATAATCTTTGGGTCTACAGATGTGAAACTTTGTCAAAAGTTTGCCAAGCTTATGCAAAGTAAGTATGAAATGAGCATGATGGGAGAATTAACTTACTTTCTTGGTCTACAAGTAA
Source organism: Heracleum sosnowskyi (assembly GCA_030848705.1). Taxonomy (NCBI): domain Eukaryota; kingdom Viridiplantae; phylum Streptophyta; class Magnoliopsida; order Apiales; family Apiaceae; genus Heracleum; species Heracleum sosnowskyi. The sequence goes on from CM061238.1 coordinate 37,616,967, forward strand.
AGCAAGTTAATGAAGGCATTTTCATTAGTCAAACAAAATACATTCATGATTTATTAAAGAAGTTTAACCTAATGGAATGCTCTCCTGCCAAAACTCCCATGCCTACTGCCACCAAACTTGAATTGAATACTAAGGAAAAATCTGTGGACATTTCAAGTTACAGAGGCATGGTAGGCTCACTTTTATATTTAACAGCTAGTAGACCTGATATTATGTTTGCTACATGTCTATGTGCTAGATTTCAGGCTGATCCTAGAGAATCCCATTTAGTTGCTATTAAAAGAATTTTCAGATATCTCAAAGGAACACCAAACCTTGGCATTTGGTATCCTAGAGAATCTGGTTTTGAACTAATTGGTTATTCAGATGCAGATTTTGCAGGATGTAAAATTGACAGGAAAAGTACAACTGGAACCTGTCAATTCCTAGGAAACAAGCTTGTGTCATGGTTCAGCAAGAAACAAAACTCAATTTCTACCTCCACAGCTGAGGCTGAGTATATTGCAGCTGGAAGTTGTTGTGCACAGATTTTATGGATGAAAAACCAACTACTTGATTATGGATTAAGAGTTGAGAAAATTCCTATCTTCTGTGACAACACTAGTGCCATTGCCATTACTGAGAATCCAGTGCAGCATTCAAGGACCAAGCACATTGACATCAAGTACCATTTCATTAGAGAACATGTTATGAATGGTACTGTGGAGTTACATTTTGTTCCAAGTGAACAACAACTTGCAGACATCTTTACCAAGCCACTTGATGAATCAACATTCTCAAGATTAGTAAGTGAGCTAGGTATGCTAAATTTCTCTTAATTATTTTTGAGATATTTGCAAGTTAAAATGCAGCCAGAAATTTGCTATGTTTTTCTGTGAATGAATTTTCTCAGGAAAAGGTAAAATTTTGTCTAAGTCAAAATTACTATGCCAACGGAATGCACCATTTCGTTGACAGTCTTAGCAGTTTTCTGGGTGTTTCGTTTGTGACACCCCCAAATCCGGGGTCAGGATTTGGTGCCACTATCGCTCTGAATAAAACATAATTATACAGACGACCCCTCAACAAAGGATCGATCACAGGTTATGGTATGAAACAAGAATCTAAAATATCAAAATTTATTACAACATCTAATTCAGTTTTATTACAAACCATTTGTCATCATCTAACCATTGGTGAGAACTAACATGAATTCTATCTGTCTGGCAACATGGAGCCTAAATTCTCGAATCAGGCCTTCTCACGGTCCTCTTAGCGGTTACTCGAAAATGGCGTACTCCATTCCTAACTGAAAGGTTAGGGAATAATAAAAACAAGAGTGAGCCAAAAATTGCCCAGCAAGTGAAATCAATGTAAGCAGTTTTCATTTGATAAATCCATCAACTAGAAATTCATTAGTAATCAAATGGTAATCAATTGGTAACAAGTTTCAAGATATACATTTCTGTTCAAGGAATAAGATTAAGCAATTGAATTGGAACTTCCGGTAAGACGGTACGAGCTATACGGGTGATCAGCCACGTAAAGCTCCAGACCATGTTTTCACAAGGTCCTAACATTCAGGATCCATTGGCACACGTTGGCCATAAAATAAATAAATAAGTAACCACGACCGCCGCCTCGGTCATTACTGTGTTCCATTCATAAGTAATTCAACAAAGGGATTAAATGAATAAGAAGCTTTCCAACATGTCCAACATTCATTCCAGGGTATAAGCTAATTCAAGACTTTGTTGCAAGGGTTTAAAAGTTCAACAATTGAAAGGCATGGAAAATAAGTGAGCAAGGACTAAGTATGCTTTGGGTATTCAAAAGTTAACAAAGGTCAACAAAGTATAAGTCAAGATAAAGGTGCTATTAAACATGGTAAATAAGTCAACAAGGAAATAAGTACGTATCAGGGGTTTAAAGGTTAACAAGAAAGTTCAGGGGGTAGTTCAAGATAAAGGTATCATATGAACATGGTAAAGGCATTATACGAGATTCATGAGGATAAGGGATCAAATGTAGAGTTTGTAAATAAAGAGCACGGTGTAAGGGTACAATGGTATAACAAACGATTGCATCATAATGGTAAAGGACAAGTAAAGGTTATACGTATACTTGCAATATAATCAAGAGGTATCATTTGCATCATAATTTAAGAAAACTACCACTTGAACAATAAGTGGAGGGTATAGACACTTGCCTTAAAAGCCGATACACTAACTCAATAACTTGTACACCACTCCGACTTTGCGTACACGGGCTCCTTTCTTGGCCTCCTACTTGTACCTATATAAAGGTATAATATCGTCTTAGTCTTTATAACTTAGTACCTCAGCTTTGTTTACGTATTACTAAATACTTCTACCCCATCGTCATACAATTACATATACTTATACATTCAAGAAGCACATAATGTCTTTACAACTTTAATTATTATTTAAACATGTAGTCACTTAGTATATACCGCTTAACGACATCACATGGCATTCCTCCATTATAGGATGGAAAAACCTCAAGATAAAGTTCTTTGGTAACTTTATCTACTCTATTTGACAACAATAACACTTAATCATATAAGCCAGGCATACGTACCACATATATTATATACTTCACATAATGTTATCACATTGGTTCAATACAACATAGTAACTCAACCTTATAGCAAACCATGACCAACTAGTCAATCCACACATATACCATTACTAAGTCAACGACGACTTGACTTAAATTACAACTACGCAATTAGCACAACTTGACTATACATACCAATCAAAATCAAATTTAAATAAACTTATGGGATTGCAAAACCAATCACCAACACTTCTCCTTTCTTTCTCTCTTCTTTTTCTTCTCGGCCTCTCGGCCTATCTCCCTCTCTTCACTCTCTCTCTCTCAGCCTTATGGCCTCAATCAACACCAACACACACTAACTCATACGAAATCATATTTTAAAAGTACACACTAAATCATATTTTGAAATAACACACTCACACTTTTACAAGATTATGTTTTTGAATGACACACACACACAAAGTCACATTTGTGAAAAGAACACGTTTAAAAGAATACGCAAACACACATTTTTAAATCATATTTTAAATCACTCACACAAAATCCTATTGTTGAATAACACACTCACACCTTTAGAAAATCATGTTTTTGAATAACTCACACCAAAATCACATTTTGAAAGATTACCCATATACTCACTCAAAATCATATTTTAAGAATCCAAACTCTCTTTTCCTTACTCCCTCCATCTCTCTCTCGGCCTCTTCCAACCTCTCTCTCTTTTCTTCTTCTCGGTTTCCCTCACTCTCTCCTTCAATCTCTCTCTCGGTCTCTCTCCCTCTCTTTTCCTCTCTTCTCTTCTCCTTCCACCTTAACTCCCATTCTTCAAAACCATTCTCAAATCACATGCCAAGATCATGCCAATAATAATCAACTTACAAGTATTAACATTACCAATAATAAAATCGCACCATAAATTAACATGCAAGATCAAATAACCAACTTACATCACTTTTCTTATCACATTCAACTTCTTATTCAAAATAAATATAACCCACTAACAATTTACTACTATTTTCTCAAGAACTCACAAAACTAGTAACATGCAATTAGTAAAATACCCAATTAACACATATACAAGTCTTCAATCAACTCAACGTTAATGACCCATCAAACTTTAGTACCAAAATCATAAGAATCTCTTACATGCAACCTATAAAATTTTAAATTCATACTACCCATATCACATACAACATATATACTTAATAAAAATCGAAGCCCACTATCAAACTTCAACTAGAATCATCAAAGATCACAAAATTAGTGACATGCATCAACTTATAATACTTAACCAAACAAGAATATTCTTGAATCAAACTTGTAAATATGAAATCAAGACCATGGCTCACAAGGATCATTGCCCATGGTCGGGTTTCTTCTCGGATGAGTCCAAAATGATGGATCTCACCGAGAATCATCCCTATTACCAATAATCAACCATTGCATGTAAGTTTAAACAAAGAGAAATGAAAATCCGAAAATTACCAATTTCAAAATTGAATTAAAACTTGATATTAACACAAGAGGGTTGTAGAGATTAGAGAGAGGAGTGTTTTGGTTATTCACACTTGAAATTTGGATAAGAGAATCATATGTTTTGGTGGGTTTAATTTGTAGAAAGGAAGAACAATGGAGAGTGTTTGGGGAAGAAGAGAGCCTCGGGAGAAAAGAAAAAAAAACGGGGATGGGGAAGAGAGTTGGCCGAGAGAAATGAGAGAGAAGTGGGGTGGGTGGGCTTTTATAGAAGTAAAATAGAAGTGTGTAGAAAGTGATGTAGAATTAATGCAAAAGTAATGTTATCTATTACATATTTCTAGAATTAAATCATAAGATTACAAAATTGCCCAACTAATTAAAGTACTTAAATGATAAAATCAAGGACTATGGTGTAAATTCATAATCCCACTCTAGATAAATTAGAAATATTATTCTACAAATAACTTTTGTAGATTAGATAAATAAAATTGCATTTACTTAGAAATAATCAAATAAAATGCCTTTTTATCTCAAAAACAATTTTAAATAAAATTTTATTACTCCCTTGGTAAATAAATAAATTACCCACTGAAAATAAATAATCTAGAAGGTGTAGCATCCCTCAAAATAAATAATTAAAATAGTTAAGTGATTATAAAATTTAAATCATGAGTTTAAAACTAAAGTAGAAATTAAATGATGCTAAGAAATTTTTATGCTATTAATTAAATAATTAAAGCATTCTCTAAATTTAATATAAATATTTTATGACCCAAATAAATTCTCAGAGCACTTAAATAAAATTTGCAAACCACATTCATAATTAACTAATTATTTACCACACACATAATTCACATTTTAAGCACGTAACAATTATGGCACATAAAGAAATTTCAAAATTGTAGGACTATATCAAAGAAATATTTTTATCTTAAATAAGTATAACTAAAATATGAGCTTACACGTAAATCACATCATACCAAATCATCATTGCTAAATAAAATATCACAAATAAAACCTCAATTGCTATTACTAGCAATAAATGTAAAATAATTTTTAGATAGCTCTTTTAAACAAAATAAATTTTAAGACTACTCTAATTATCACAAAGAGTCTATTAAACAATTATCACGCACATATAAAATTAATCGTATTCACATATTGGTAATAATTTACAAGTCAAAAATTCTAAGGCGTTACAACCTTCCCCCCTTAAAAGGATTCTGTCCTCAGAATCTATTACGTAAACAGCTGAGAGTACTTTTCTAACATTTTAGTTTCTAACTCCCAAGTTGATTTTTCAACCCTGGGGTTTATCCACAACACTCTTACTAGTACAACTATTTTATCTCTAAGCATTTTTCTCTTTCCGATCCAAAATTTCTACTGTTTGCTCAACATAGTACAAATAAGTTTGAATCTCTATCGACTCGTATTCTATTACATGGTTAGAATCGAAATAATACGTCTTAAGCATAGACACATGAAATACATTATGGATATGTTGCATAAGGCTAGCTCATACGCAATCTTACCCACACGCTTCAATATCTAAAAAGGTCTAACTAATTCCGGACTAAGCCGTCCTTACTTACCAAATCCCGTTAGTCTTTTCCATGGTGACACTTTTAATAGGACTGACTCTCTTACTCTATAATCTATACCTTCCCTGGTTTAATCATCATATTACAGTCGTCGATTCCGAGTAGCTATTAATCCTTTCTGGATGAGCTCAATAGTTTCTTTGGTCTTATACATTAACTCTGGTTCCAACCTCTTGTATTTATCAACTTCTTTTCAACCTATTGAAGATCTACATCTTTCTCCGTACAAAGCTTCGTAAGGTGGCATTTCAATACTCGCATGATAGCTATTGCGGTAAAAGAATTCCACTAATGTCAAACGATCATCTCAATTGTCTTCAAATTCATCGTACAAACTCTTATAAGTATGTCTTCGATTGTCTGAATAGTCATTTCACTTTGACCATCTGTTTGAGGATGATACATGGTACACATGTTCAACTTGGTTTATGAACATACCAACAACTTTCTCCAAAATCTTGAATAAAATTGCGGGTCTTGGTCAAATTCGATTAATACTTGAATCACATGCCTCACTACTTATCTTTATAGTCGATAAACTAATTTATCAAATGAAAGTTTCTCGTTGATGGGAAAGAAAGGTACCAACTTGGTAAATTTGTCGATCATAACTCAAATGGTATCATGAGTCGTTCCTTCCTAAATTCAGGAATTTCTAACGGTTGTAATAATCCACTAAGTCTCTGATGTTCGGTTTTAAGTCTTTGACAGGTAAAACACTTACTTACTCATCCTGTAATATCTCTTTTCATGTCTGTCCACTAAAATTTTATGTAGGTCTTGGTTCATCTTAGTACATCTGGGGTGGATCGAATATTTCGGATTATGAGCATTACTTAATATCTCATTCTTTAAGTCTATCACCTACGGTATCTAAATCGTTGAAGAAAATCTTACGATTCCGTTATCATCCTTTTGACTCCTTCTTTCTTCTCCGGTTAAGCTACTTGTATTATGGTCCATCACTTCAGCTCGACATCTTCTAATCTTCTTAAACAATTTAGGTTGGAAAGTCATTGTATATATCATCTCCGTAGCTGGATCTAAATTATGAACCTCTAGTTCCACTTTCTCAATTTATTCGGTCAATTCTTCAGATGAAGTCATCATCTTCAGTCTCTCATTTTTACTCAGAGCATCTGCTATCCTATTTTCTGCTTGAATGGTAATTGGTAATACAGTCGTAATCCTTGATTAGTTCTAACCATCTTCTTTGTCATGTTTAGCTCCCTTTGGGTGAAAATATATTTCAAACTCCTTCGATCCATATAAATTTCACACCTTTCTTCGTACAAGTATTGTCTCTAAATCCGTGCAAAGACTACTGCGGCAAATTCCCCATCAGGTGTTGAGTATTTCTATTCGTGGTTTTCCGGTTGTCTGGAAGCATACACAAATCACCTTATCGTGTGGCGTCAGTCTTGATTCTTAACATGAAACTGCCATCTCAATTTAGTTCTTGGTATTGTCCTAAGGTACATGAGTCATAATGGTCCACTAGAAATGGATATATTTTACTAACATGGCTCGTCTAAAGAATTTCGTTCCTCCAGCAATTTAAGTACTTCCTTATCCATTTATCTTATTCTTTCCATATCACAGAATATCCTTGTTATCCAGTTGCACTAACATTGGAGAAGTTATCAATCTCCTCTTTAACTCTTGAAAGCTTTCTGGTAAGCTTGGTTAATGGTGTGGTTATCTTGGAAAATCCTTGACAAACCTTCGATAGTCTCCATCTCATCTCGTAAAATTTCTGTAGGTGTCTTAAGCTTTACCCAATTCATTACCACTTCAATCTTCACTGGATCCACTTTGATTCCTTCGCTACTATCTACATGTCCTAGAAATTTGAACTCTTTCATCCAAAACTCGCACTTAGAAAACTTTGTGTATAATCTCTTCCCCTATATAACAAGTTAGAATTTCTTTGTTTGTTTCTGACCTAGGAACACAACTTCTACTTTATCTGTAGCTCACAATTCCATTTTCCACATATTCTGTTAACCAGTCCATTTTTAGAATTTACATCAAATCTCCCTAACTTGACGGGAATTAAGTCATCCTAAGAGAAATGGTGAGCAATTATATCAATCTCACAGCGAGGAAAAGCTAGATGAATCGATATACGCTCCTGATTAGATATTCCTATAGTCAGAGCTTTACTTAATAGTTGAATCGTACAACGCGGTTTATGATCAAATTTTATAGAGGTAAAAGACTTGGTAGCTCCAAAATAAATTAACACTTTGGCATTTTCGTAATCTATTTGAAACGTATCTGTAACTACAGCCTTATTTTCACTATATCGCTCATGGTCATGTTAAGGGTTCTTGTCCCTGGGTTGCTTCGTAAATGGTGGTCCATTCATCCTTAACATATTGCTTATTGGGCTTAACAATTGCAATCTCTTAAGTCATGTCACACCTCTCCATACTTTATACACGTAACTCTTGTCTTCGGTTTATAGCTCTCATTGGCGTAGTGTCCTCTCTGATTACCCTTGTAACGTACCATATTGATCTTATATATTACAAAATCCCAGTTGCTTCTTTCCACAAGTTCTACATTCTGGTATCGGAGGTCTTAGAGGTCTTTGTTGATCCAAATCTTGTGGACGGTTTCCTTGACCATCACTTCCAGTTTCTATTCTTCTATATTCAGCATTCCTATTTGGCTGATACTCAGGCCTTATATTGAAACGGTTCTGAAAATTCCTTAATTATTGGTCTTCTTCCCGTGTCTGCGCCTTCCCTTTTCTAGCTTCTTCTGTTTATAATCAATAACTTTACTCCTAATCCCTGACCTTATTTCATGCTGGAGCCTCTCCAATATCACTTTATTTCATACTTCATCATGATTAGTATTGGTACATCCTTGTTACCTTCTCTTTATCCATACCTAAATTTTCGGTAATAATAAACCTTGTAATCGTGTTGTAAGTCTAATGAGCAATCTAACTCGACGTTCAGTCCTCTTTTTAAAACAATTTCCCAAACTCGATCAAAACAAATTTCCAGTTTATGTAAGTACAGCTTAACACTCAGAATACCGTCATTTTCGCCTTTGCGACTTCCAATCTTTGATACCTCTAAGAGTCGTAAGAGTTTCTGACAAAATGAACCAATAGATGCGAAGGTGTCAACAAATATGGAAATATAACCAGCATGTTTAGTAAGAATTTCTGATAAAAAGAATTTAACTAAGAGATCAAAATGATCATCGAACTTTATCAGGTTGCATTTGTCACTTTAAACAACACAGTACAGAAGGTGGCCAACCTTTAGTACTTTCGTGACAAACACACAACCAGTGGCGTCCCACCGGACTTCTATCACGCAGATAGAAAGTCCCTGAATCCCCTATATATATAGGGTTGTTCATCTCAGTTACAACAAGGAGGATTAAAAATTTAAGAGTAATATATGAAAGGTTTAAGAGTTTCAAAAGTTTATATAAATTGGATCAAGTAGCCCCTGAACAATAGAGGTATTTTGTAAAGAATAAAATAATAGAAGTGAAAAAAATTGAATCTTTGAAAAAGGTAAATTGAATAAAATCAATGACTAGTTGTGAATAGACTTATCCTTACATCGAACGAATGGAGGTAATCACGCCTTGTCTCATGTAGGTGGTCCTTAGGGAAGTAAATTTCTAGTATGAGCTTATAGGTATGTCCCACTAGTAAATCAACTTGTGCAATCTTGTATAAAGAAGGAATTTACGCTTTGGCCGCTCCTCTGGATGAATGTCCCTATCACGGGGGTAAAATTGTCATCATATCGCAAAGAATCTATATAAGTCTTTCTAAACGTTATCTTAGAGCTTCTACTCTCAATCAACTCTAACTATACTTGGTTCGGAACTCTATGCGGTGTTTCCTATAGCGTTCGCGATGTAGCCGAAGTCGCAGATGAAATTCGGGAAAGTACATAAAGATTTACAGGTGATGTCTTCTGAACTGGTAGCTCTGACGCTCCGATTGACTCTTCCAGCTTCGAATTAGTTTCCTCGTCCGCAACCCGATCTTCAGATGGTTCCAGCGTATACTCGCTCGATATGTTGGAATACGATATAACATGGAAGTGCGTAACTTAAGTTAATATTTCTACAGAAAATTCGGCATGACCTATTCGTAAAATGGACTATGCTCTGTTTTAACAATATCTCAAATACTTACTCAATCATCCACACATAATCCATAATTCGTTTAATATTCCATCCATCTCCAATCCCTTTCATTCTACATGTAAGAAATAACTCTGCCTTGACATGCAGCTATACTATAAGAAATAAATTTACCTAAGGGGTAATGGAAATCTCCACTTGGTCGGGTGCATGCACTGATACTAATATTGACGACTCTGGCTTAGGAAAAGGAATCTCAGATGAAGGTTAATCTCTCGAAACAACCATTATCTGTAAAAACACATTAATAAACCAAGAAGATACTTAAACGGTAAAGGGTTATCTTAATTCTACTAATACTCATCCTAAAGCTAACCTACATCTACAAATCCTATCTTACTTATGAAGCTTAAGTCCTAGAGCGAACCTATCCTATTGGTCAACACTATATTCATAGATCCTAACTCAAACTCTATGTGAGTTTTCTCATCGTTTTTCCTATCTTAGACTCTTCTACCTATTCTTGTTTCAGTGACCAATAACCTGTAGCTCTGATACCAACCTGTGACACCCCCAAATCCGGGGTCAGGATTTGGTGCCACTATCGCTCTGAATAAAACATAATTATACAGACGACCCCTCAACAAAGGATCGATCACAGGTTATGGTATGAAACAAGAATCTAAAATATCAAAATTTATTACAACATCTAATTCAGTTTTATTACAAACCATTTGTCATCATCTAACCATTGGTGAGAACTAACATGAATTCTATCTGTCTGGCAACATGGAGCCTAAATTCTCGAATCAGGCCTTCTCACGGTCCTCTTAGCGGTTACTCGAAAATGGCGTACTCCATTCCTAACTGAAAGGTTAGGGAATAATAAAAACAAGAGTGAGCCAAAAATTGCCCAGCAAGTGAAATCAATGTAAGCAGTTTTCATTTGATAAATCCATCAACTAGAAATTCATTAGTAATCAAATGGTAATCAATTGGTAACAAGTTTCAAGATATACATTTCTGTTCAAGGAATAAGATTAAGCAATTGAATTGGAACTTCCGGTAAGACGGTACGAGCTATACGGGTGATCAGCCACGTAAAGCTCCAGACCATGTTTTCACAAGGTCCTAACATTCAGGATCCATTGGCACACGTTGGCCATAAAATAAATAAATAAGTAACCACGACCGCCGCCTCGGTCATTACTGTGTTCCATTCATAAGTAATTCAACAAAGGGATTAAATGAATAAGAAGCTTTCCAACATGTCCAACATTCATTCCAGGGTATAAGCTAATTCAAGACTTTGTTGCAAGGGTTTAAAAGTTCAACAATTGAAAGGCATGGAAAATAAGTGAGCAAGGACTAAGTATGCTTTGGGTATTCAAAAGTTAACAAAGGTCAACAAAGTATAAGTCAAGATAAAGGTGCTATTAAACATGGTAAATAAGTCAACAAGGAAATAAGTACGTATCAGGGGTTTAAAGGTTAACAAGAAAGTTCAGGGGGTAGTTCAAGATAAAGGTATCATATGAACATGGTAAAGGCATTATACGAGATTCATGAGGATAAGGGATCAAATGTAGAGTTTGTAAATAAAGAGCACGGTGTAAGGGTACAATGGTATAACAAACGATTGCATCATAATGGTAAAGGACAAGTAAAGGTTATACGTATACTTGCAATATAATCAAGAGGTATCATTTGCATCATAATTTAAGAAAACTACCACTTGAACAATAAGTGGAGGGTATAGACACTTGCCTTAAAAGCCGATACACTAACTCAATAACTTGTACACCACTCCGACTTTGCGTACACGGGCTCCTTTCTTGGCCTCCTACTTGTACCTATATAAAGGTATAATATCGTCTTAGTCTTTATAACTTAGTACCTCAGCTTTGTTTACGTATTACTAAATACTTCTACCCCATCGTCATACAATTACATATACTTATACATTCAAGAAGCACATAATGTCTTTACAACTTTAATTATTATTTAAACATGTAGTCACTTAGTATATACCGCTTAACGACATCACATGGCATTCCTCCATTATAGGATGGAAAAACCTCAAGATAAAGTTCTTTGGTAACTTTATCTACTCTATTTGACAACAATAACACTTAATCATATAAGCCAGGCATACGTACCACATATATTATATACTTCACATAATGTTATCACATTGGTTCAATACAACATAGTAACTCAACCTTATAGCAAACCATGACCAACTAGTCAATCCACACATATACCATTACTAAGTCAACGACGACTTGACTTAAATTACAACTACGCAATTAGCACAACTTGACTATACATACCAATCAAAATCAAATTTAAATAAACTTATGGGATTGCAAAACCAATCACCAACACTTCTCCTTTCTTTCTCTCTTCTTTTTCTTCTCGGCCTCTCGGCCTATCTCCCTCTCTTCACTCTCTCTCTCTCAGCCTTATGGCCTCAATCAACACCAACACACACTAACTCATACGAAATCATATTTTAAAAGTACACACTAAATCATATTTTGAAATAACACACTCACACTTTTACAAGATTATGTTTTTGAATGACACACACACACAAAGTCACATTTGTGAAAAGAACACGTTTAAAAGAATACGCAAACACACATTTTTAAATCATATTTTAAATCACTCACACAAAATCCTATTGTTGAATAACACACTCACACCTTTAGAAAATCATGTTTTTGAATAACTCACACCAAAATCACATTTTGAAAGATTACCCATATACTCACTCAAAATCATATTTTAAGAATCCAAACTCTCTTTTCCTTACTCCCTCCATCTCTCTCTCGGCCTCTTCCAACCTCTCTCTCTTTTCTTCTTCTCGGTTTCCCTCACTCTCTCCTTCAATCTCTCTCTCGGTCTCTCTCCCTCTCTTTTCCTCTCTTCTCTTCTCCTTCCACCTTAACTCCCATTCTTCAAAACCATTCTCAAATCACATGCCAAGATCATGCCAATAATAATCAACTTACAAGTATTAACATTACCAATAATAAAATCGCACCATAAATTAACATGCAAGATCAAATAACCAACTTACATCACTTTTCTTATCACATTCAACTTCTTATTCAAAATAAATATAACCCACTAACAATTTACTACTATTTTCTCAAGAACTCACAAAACTAGTAACATGCAATTAGTAAAATACCCAATTAACACATATACAAGTCTTCAATCAACTCAACGTTAATGACCCATCAAACTTTAGTACCAAAATCATAAGAATCTCTTACATGCAACCTATAAAATTTTAAATTCATACTACCCATATCACATACAACATATATACTTAATAAAAATCGAAGCCCACTATCAAACTTCAACTAGAATCATCAAAGATCACAAAATTAGTGACATGCATCAACTTATAATACTTAACCAAACAAGAATATTCTTGAATCAAACTTGTAAATATGAAATCAAGACCATGGCTCACAAGGATCATTGCCCATGGTCGGGTTTCTTCTCGGATGAGTCCAAAATGATGGATCTCACCGAGAATCATCCCTATTACTAATAATCAACCATTGCATGTAAGTTTAAACAAAGAGAAATGAAAATCCGAAAATTACCAATTTCAAAATTGAATTAAAACTTGATATTAACACAAGAGGGTTGTAGAGATTAGAGAGAGGAGTGTTTTGGTTATTCACACTTGAAATTTGGATAAGAGAATCATATGTTTTGGTGGGTTTAATTTGTAGAAAGGAAGAACAATGGAGAGTGTTTGGGGAAGAAGAGAGCCTCGGGAGAAAAGAAAAAAAAACGGGGATGGGGAAGAGAGTTGGCCGAGAGAAATGAGAGAGAAGTGGGGTGGGTGGGCTTTTATAGAAGTAAAATAGAAGTGTGTAGAAAGTGATGTAGAATTAATGTAAAAGTAATGTTATCTATTACATATTTCTAGAATTAAATCATAAGATTACAAAATTGCCCAACTAATTAAAGTACTTAAATGATAAAATCAAGGACTATGGTGTAAATTCATAATCCCACTCTAGATAAATTAGAAATATTATTCTACAAATAACTTTTGTAGATTAGATAAATAAAATTGCATTTACTTAGAAATAATCAAATAAAATGCCTTTTTATCTCAAAAACAATTTTAAATAAAATTTTATTACTCCCTTGGTAAATAAATAAATTACCCACTGAAAATAAATAATCTAGAAGGTGTAGCATCCCTCAAAATAAATAATTAAAATAGTTAAGTGATTATAAAATTTAAATCATGAGTTTAAAACTAAAGTAGAAATTAAATGATGCTAAGAAATTTTTATGCTATTAATTAAATAATTAAAGCATTCTCTAAATTTAATATAAATATTTTATGACCCAAATAAATTCTCAGAGCACTTAAATAAAATTTGCAAACCACATTCATAATTAACTAATTATTTACCACACACATAATTCACATTTTAAGCACGTAACAATTATGGCACATAAAGAAATTTCAAAATTGTAGGACTATATCAAAGAAATATTTTTATCTTAAATAAGTATAACTAAAATATGAGCTTACACGTAAATCACATCATACCAAATCATCATTGCTAAATAAAATATCACAAATAAAACCTCAATTGCTATTACTAGCAATAAATGTAAAATAATTTTTAGATAGCTCTTTTAAACAAAATAAATTTTAAGACTACTCTAATTATCACAAAGAGTCTATTAAACAATTATCACGCACATATAAAATTAATCGTATTCACATATTGGTAATAATTTACAAGTCAAAAATTCTAAGGCGTTACATCGTTGATAGCTCTTTTATATCAACGAAACGCAGCTTTATCAACGAAATAAGACGGGACTTTAACCGCCCAATCCTGATTCGTTGATTTAGCGCTTTTTATCTGAACCGTTGAAATGTGACACGTCTTTTACCACGATCTATGCATACACCCCTGTAAGTATAAATCATGGTAATACTTTAAGAGTAACGGTTATATTTTTAAGCCAATCCAGTAATTTACATTTATTATTGGATTCATTTTCTGAGAAGTTTTGGGGGAGTATTTAAGAAATTTTATTTTTATTATTTCTTTTTACCTGTTCTCAAAAATTCCAAAGGCTTTTTCTCTCTTCTTCTCTCTAACAAGCAATTCAGTTCGAAGCTTTCCTTTAATCAACAATGGCACCTATAGTCAAGCTTATGTCTGCTGGAGGGTTCATCTATGAGAAGAACAACTCCATCCCTTTTGTTGTCAAGGAAAACCCGAACAGTCTGTTCTTCAAAATGATGGATTTCATGAAGAATTGCAAGTTGAGCTATGCAATGTTTCACTCTACACCACTCTACAATGAGATAATCGAGGAAATTTGGACCTCATGTGAGTATAGTGGAACACACTGCACACTAAAATTCACTCTTCAAGGTAATGAGTACATAGTTAATTCTGATGTTTTGCAAGCATGTTTACATATTCCTGATAATAACTGTGATGCTTTGCCTACTAACACTGAAATAACTACCATGTTAAATTCTATAAACTACTCTCTGCCTACTGATAATCTGGGTAGAATAATTAGGAGAGGTTTGGTTAGAGAATACAGTTATTTAGCTGATGCATTCATTAAGGTCTTTTCTGGAAAGATTAGTAATTTTGATGCATTAACTAACTCTATGTTAATTCTCCTAACCATGCTTCTAAATGATAGATATCACAACTTTAGCACCCAACTTATGTATGAAATTGGTGCTAAGTTGAGTGACAAAGCAAATAGGAAGAAAAATATCTATTATGCAAGGTTTCTGATGATGTTGGCTAACCATGTTAGTCCAGCACCATTAGTTATCTCTAACCCTAATGCCAGGTTCGAGTGCTTTGTGCAAGAAAAGAGAGTATTGACAGACATACTCAGGCTGAACCACAATGGTGATGTTCCAGTGATGTATCTGCCAATCATTGAGGTAACTACTACTATCCCTGTTAGTGTAGCTAACACCTCTACTGTTTTACCTTCCAATGTTGCTATGGAGTCTGTAGCTGTGACCCAACAGGCTCCTACCCTAGCAACAAAACCAAAATCAAAGAAATCCTCCAAGCCAACCTCAGGTGCTTCTCAAAAGGCACCTGTTGTAAAAACTACCACACAACCTAAGGGGAGTGAGTCTGGAGTTGTGAGAGGTGAGGGAAGGGGTGAACATCAAAGAAACCCCAAGGATAAGGAAGGACAGGTTAGTGTGTACCAGCCAAGCCCCATTGTGTCTTCCCAACAAGGCACAATGAGTAACATGGATTTAAGCACAAGTCTAATTGCATCCTCCCAAAAGGATGTGATTATTGAAACAAGCTCTCCTCCTAGAGCACAGTCCAAAAGGGTAAGGGACACTTCTAGCCCAAAGTCTACATTTTCCCAATACCAAAGGAGAGTGAAGCAAAAGTCCAAGGGTACACAGGGTGCACACACACTGGAAGCAACACTTCCAGTTTCTCAAATTCAGTTTGATGTAACCCCTATCATTACTCTGGGGTTACAGTCCCATTCTCTAAACATCAATCTTGAATTATCTCCATCAAATTCACCAACTCAATCTTTAGATGTGGACATGATCCATACATCTATTCCTGATTCTCCAACTCTAATCTTGGAGAAGCCCCACTCTGAAGCTGGTGGCCATCACTTGTTAAGTGATTTGTTGGGCCATCAACCAATTTTTCCTGAAGTTGCAAGGGGATCTGTGGACCATTCTTTAAAATCAATCACCACAGACTCTACTGTAATTTCTCATTCTCAAAGTGCTTTCTTGACTTCATCAACGAAACAGTCTATTTCGTTGACAAGTGTTTCTCCATCAACGGTATCCATACCGTTGACAGTTCAAACTACCATTCCGTTGATAGTTCACTCTGCACCTTTAATTGAAAATCAAGTTGTTCCCACAACTAGTGCAGATGATCTAGTGGTAGTTGAGACACTTCTAGGACTGAGAGGGAGTGAAACTGAGAGGCTGGCTTGCAGCCAGGCAAAAGGAGAGAATGTGAGTGAGAGGCTGGCTATTTCTTCCAGCCAGGCAAAAGGAGAGATTGAGAGTTCCACCTTAGAAGGTGAAGGTGAGGGTGTGAGAGGTGTGAGCCATGGGGAGCCCATGATGCAAGAACAGAGTGGAGAGAGAGAAGGGACTACAGGAGAAATAAGGATGGAAGCAGCCATTGCTAATGAGTTAATGGAGGTCAGTGAGGGAGAAAGGGAACTTACTTTCCAAGAGGTTTATCAGCAAACTCTGGATAGTATTTCCCTGGATCCTGAGACCTTTACTCATCCTGTGTCAGCCTATCAAATTTTGGCTCAACAGGGCAATGTGGAGACAGAGAGGTCACTACAACTAATTCACACAACTGCATCAATGCAAAGAGCAAAGGATGCCTTGACCAATCTACCTCCAGGAGCTGAAGCAAGTGGAGACTTTGATTTCTCTGATGATGAGGACAGCTATGGTGATAATCTACAGGTGGCCACTACTGCACAGACTGGGACTTCTGTGGTGCCTCCTACACCAAACTGGCTTTCTCAAGATATGCATGGTAGAAGCAATTTGGATGCTGCTATCACAAGGCAGTACAAAGAAGCATATCTAGTTCATGAGTCTGCAGGACCAAGAGACAAGAAATTCTACAAAGCCATAATGGATTCTCTGGAAATTCAAAGGCTACAAATGTTGCAGACAAGGATTGAGGCTACAGAGATCAAGGATTCAATCAGCAACCTTAGGGCTGCTAATGATAGGAGGCTAGATGAAAAGCTTCCTCTTTTCACTGTGTCCAGGATGAACAGGTTTTTCAATAAAGAACCTGAAGTGGAGTCCTCCTTGAAGACTCTCTCTTCTAGAGTGGACAAGGTGGAAGCCACTCTATCACAGATGCAAAAGGAACAGGAGAAACAAACACAACTATTGGCCCAGCTAGTGGCAGCTCAAGGACTCC
Organism: Heracleum sosnowskyi; assembly: GCA_030848705.1. Taxonomy (NCBI): domain Eukaryota; kingdom Viridiplantae; phylum Streptophyta; class Magnoliopsida; order Apiales; family Apiaceae; genus Heracleum; species Heracleum sosnowskyi. Next base: position 37,634,722 of record CM061238.1, read on the forward strand.
CAGCCATCTCTTTTGATGATAACAAAAAGGGGGAGAAATCTAAGGAGCTAGACATTCAAATTACCAAGGTTATGGTTCCAGCCATTTCCCTACCAAAGGAGCCATTAGTAATGGGGGAGCTTGGCAAGCAGCAAAAGGATGGTATTGACCTTATACAAGAAGCTTCTATGAGGATGAGACTTGCAGAACAAATCAAAGAACATTGGTCCAACATAGAAGCAAAGTTCAAGAAGATTACTGAAGATAAGGACTCAAATCCATCAACGGAACAGCCATCAACGAATGCCATGGCAATAGCATCAACGGAATGGGAGCCACAGACAAATTCTTTCTATCAACAAGAGCCCCTTCTACATGGAGTCACTCAAGGACCAAGGAAGGAAAAAGGACAAACTTCATGCATTAGGGATGTGGAACAAGCTACAATTCAAAGAAGCCTATCTCCCAAGTCCCCTGCTAAACCAAAGGGCAAAAACATAGCAAGGACTTTCTATCCTGCACCTTATCCAGATGAGCACAAGCTTCTTGGTCTACTCATCACAAAAAGCAAGGAAAGTAATGATTATGAGATAAGGAAGCAAAGGGCAATTGTCTACAGGAATGGACAGCAAATCTGTGTTTGGGCTGGTCATCCAAACTTTGCTGAAGCCAAGGCTGAGGAATCAGAAAGAGCAGCTATGCAAGCTCTTGCAGTAGCTCAAGCTCTAGATGAAGAAGAAAGGAAGCAAGAGGAAAGCACTAGAGAGGAAAGGAGTTCAAAGAAGAGCACAAGGCAACCCAAAGAGAGAGCTAGGAGAAACATAGACTTTGAGAGTGCTGATTCTCAGAGTACTGCATCAGACTCTTCTTTACCTATTGCACCTCCAACAATTGCTAATCCAGTTTTTGAGGGAAAGTTGGCCTGTGATCCTGCACATCCTGTCAATTTTCATGATCAACCAATCATGCCAAAAGAGGAACCAATTGATTTTGATGAGGCATACTTTCCAAAGTTCCTGTTAGAAAAGGACCAACCAATGAAGACAAAGAAGAGGCCTGTCAAAGCAAAGCCTGCTTTTGTGAGAAAGCCACAATCTCAAAAACCCCCTTCAAACCCAGAGGACTGCATGTACATTGCTGACATCAGGGAAGAATCCAGTCTACATCTTGACTTAGACAACCTGGTGGAAGTAAGGGGAATTGCAGCTTCTCAAAAGTTGCCTGAAAGACTAGTGTTCATATTCAAGGGAGGTAGAGAACAAGTGTGGCCTCTCTACAGAATTTTAGGAGAAGACTATCAAACACTACTCTCAGTGTTTAGATGCTTGAAAAAGGACTTTGGTTTCACCAAAACAGCCAAGTCTGAGGTGGTCTCCAAAATCTGTCAGATAAAGGCTAGCTGGAACAAGCCTGAGGCTCTTCCCAGGATACTTAGAGTTCCCTCAACAGGAAAGAAAATCCATCTTCAACCCTATTGGATGATGGAGTTTAAGGACAAGGACAACTGCAGAAGATTCTTCAGAATGGAAGACCAGCTGGAGAAGGCATCTAATCAAACTCTAAAGCTGATGCAATCCAAGCTTGGTGATCAAGATGAAGAGGAGAAAATCTTCTACAGAAGACTACAGGCCCAGATTGAGGAAAACAACTCCAAGAGAGGGAAGAAGACTATGCCACAAAGAAGTCACAGATGAAACATTTGCTCAGACTAAAGGAGCACTTGTGGGCATTAGTCTTGTAAGTCTTATATTTTGTCTATAAAGTTTTGAAGCTTAATACATTTTCTACTTTTGTAATTTATGATGTATCTGAGTGTTTTTGTTATCATCAAGTCTCTTGATTTATGGCTGTTATTCTATCAATCATAAATTGGGGGAGATTGTTAGGAATATGTTGTTCTTGATGATAAGCATAAAACACTTAGTAGAATTTGTGTAAAGTCAATTTTGTAGCTGTCAACGAAATAGCATGCTTAGCAGTGTTTCGTTGACAGGAAGCTCATCAACGAAATGAGTGTTGTAGCAATTGCATTGTACAATACTTCACAGTATGATAGGCATTCTATTATATGTTTTAGATAGGTTTTCTAAGTCATGTTGACTATGTACTAGATAGGCAAAATAGGTTGGTTAATTGTAAATATGTAATGCCTTGTAATTCTGCCTAAGTGAAGACATGTCAACGGTATGAAGATTACTCTGTCAACGGTATGGAGTTTACCCATCAACGAAACGAGGGAAACACCATCAACGGAATGAAGAATGAAGCTATCAACGAAACACATCTCCTTGCTATCAACGAATCAATGTTGCTTTTTGAACAGTTGACAAAGTGATAGTGACAGTTTACTGAACAGATCTAAAAGGAGATATGGAAGTGTATTGTGCATTGGAAGCCATCAAAGTGGATACTGGAAATAAGGAAACATTCCAATTTCCAATAAGGCTCTTGGGAATGATTATAATGAGCATGAAGACAAAAGCTAAGATCACTCAAGGACCATTGGACAAAAGGAATGAAAAGCAAGCTACTGATGGTTACTACTATTATTCTTTAGTTTAACCAAACGTAGAATTGTAAACTTGGGATATATAACCAAGTGTAGCAGTTACTTTAGAGAGTGTGAGAGAAGAAACACAAATAGATTGTATTAGCTATTTTGAGAGCAATTCTTCTCTACAACCTTGTAACTGAGCAGCTGTGTACTTTTGTATCACAGATTATTTCCGCAATAAAAACACTTCAGTTGGATCATCAAACAATCCAACTGAATTATTTATATCTTGTGTTTTTATTTATTCAGTTCAGTTTTATTTTATAAAGTGTTTTAGTTTCAAGAAAATATCAAGAATTGTATTCAACCCCCCCTTCTACAATTCTGTTAGGTCATTTGGGAATAACAATCAGTATTTGATCAAGCGTCAGTATCTTATTGATCATAAGGATTCCTACTCAGACTATGATCAGGTTTGATCATCAGGACTTGAAGCTGATCAGGATTCCTACTTCGAGTTATATTTGGAGTCTAGATAAACATGGAAGTTTATTCTATTTGTTCCTGGTTTGTAGAATGCAGCTATCGATTAAAGATATGTTTCTATCTTTGTTATGATTAGGACTTATCTTGTTATTGATAGAGAAGCTGTGTGCACTATATAAACACAGTTTTGGTTTCGATTTATGTATTCATTCGAGAGAGAACATAATCGGAGAGAAGCTCTTAAGAACAGAATTTCTTGAGAGAGTTTTTGTAAGCTAACAGCTCTTAAGAACATCAGAATTTCTTAAGAGAGTTTGTAACAGTTTTATATCAAAGTTAATAAAGCTGTTATTGTTATTGTTATTGTTATTGTTATTGATCTTTCATATTTGTGTTATATAAAGTCGAGAATCTTATACAATTGTATTCAACCCCCTTCTACAATTGTTATTTACTGGGCAACAATTGGTATCAGAGCAAACTGATTTAATTCTGAATCAGATACGATCTAAAGATGTCGACAACCAAGTATGAAAGCATGAAGATTCCCATCTTGAAGATATCAGAATATCCTACATGGAAGGTAAAGATGCTGATGTACCTGGAGGCTATGGATCCCGACTACTTGGACATGATTCGTGATGGACCATATATACCAACAAAGTTCATAGAACGAACAGATACAGTACCAGAACATTATGTGGTCAAAGCTAAAGCTGAATGGACTCCAGAAGAAAAAGCTCATGTACTCAGGGAACCAAAGATAAAGAATATCTTGCATAATAGCCTTGATGCTGTCATGTCAAACAGAGTGATTGCATGCAAGTCTTCAAAAGAAATCTGGGATACTTTGGAAACTCAGTGCCAGGGATCTGCATCTGTTAAGAAAAACAGAAGGGCTCTTTTGATTCAAGAATATGAACAATTCGATGCAAGACCTGAAGAGAGCCTGACTGATCTATATGATAGATTTCTGACACTATTGAACAGCTTATCCTTAGTTGACAAAGTATATGAAACTGAAGATTCAAACACCAAATTTCTTAGAGCTTTACCTGAAGAATGGGATACTCAGACCTCAATCATTAGACACCAGTATGATCTGAACATTGTGTCTCTTGATGAGATCTATGGGATGCTAAGAACTCATGATCTTGAAGTTCAACAGAGAAAGAACAAGAAAAGCAGCAAGGCAAAGTCAATTGCTTTGAATGTAGAAGCAAAATCAAAAGGGAAAGCTATGGAGGTCTCTAGAAGGAAAGTAAGAGTAGCTGAGTCAGATCCTGACGACTCTTCATCAGATACTGATGGCAATCCTGATGCCAATACTGGTGATGAATCTTCTGATTCAGACATGGAAGAGATGGTTGCTATGATTGTCAGAAACTTCAGAAGGATGAAGGTCAGGAAGAATAGAAGACAAGGCAACTTTCAGAAAAAGACCTTCAAAGCAGACAAAGACAAGTATATGAAAAAGGACAGCAAGGGTAGCAAATTTGACAAGTCAAAGGTTAGATGCTACAAGTGTAATGGTATGGGTCACTTTGCTTCTGAATGCAACAAGACAAAGGCACTCATCACATCAAGCAAGGATTGGATGGACTCTTCCTCAGAATCTGATACTGAGGTAGTCAACTATGCGTTAATGGCCAATGCTGATGTAACTGCTGCTCCTGATGATAAGGTACTAAATACTATCTTTGATTTTGATACTGATAATGCTTCTGAGTTAAGACGTTTTCTAAAGTCATTACATATTAGCTTTAGAAGTCAAACTGCTGAGAATACTAGAATCTTATCTGAGATGTCTGACCTTAGAAAGAGGAATGAAATATTAGAAGCTGAATTTTCTCGTATGCAAGAAGTACAAAAAGAATGTGATAATGCTAAACACATGCACTTAGAGATGACATCTAAATGTACTTCCCTTGAAAAAGAACTTGAATTTGCTAATGAGAAAATCAGAACCTGGACAGACTCTGGTAGGAAATTTCATGAGATTAATACCTCTAAGAATTGGAAAGAGTGTCTAGGATATAAGTCAGATGAAGATAAGAAATTAGCAGAGAAAATTGTCATTGATGAGACAGTCAGTCCAAAGACCTATAGACATGTTATAGACTCAACCAAATCTAAGATTACTCCTGTTAATTTTGTTTTTGGTAAGGATTCCAATTCTACTTTTGAAAAGGGATCTTCTTCTACTCAAGGAATTAAAATTATAAAGTCTAAACCTGTCATGAACAAAGTCACTAAGAATGTAGGTCTATTGTCTCAGAAACAGCTTAAAGATAAAATCTGTGAGGTTACAGATAAGAAAAAGGAAGCTACTGTTAAGAGAAACAGGAATGGTAAAGTTGGGATCAATAAAGAGAATGGTTATAAATATATCCCAAATGCACCTAGAAAGTGTTGTTTTAACTGTGGTAACTCTAATCATCTTGCTATTGATTGTAAAAAGAGTAAGAAGAAAATTGCTGAAATTCCTAAGTCTGATGTTAGGAATAGATCAGTATTTTACAAACCACAGAATTCCTGTTTTCATTGTGGTAGTCTATGGCATTCTATTTATACATGTAAAGAGTATCATGATTTGTACTATAATTTTTATGATCCATTGCCTAAGTTTGAAAGTAGTACAAAGTCTGATAGAACTGAAAATGTCATAATGAAGCATGCTTTTGTTAATACTGATACTGACAAAGCAAATCCTGATGGAGTAAATCCTGTCAGGACTGCTAAAGTCAAAAAGTCTTCTGCTGTTAAAATTAATAAATTGCATGAGAAAGGAACCCAACATGTATGGGTTCCTAAGTGTTCTAACTAGTGTGTTTCTATTCTGATGCAGGGTAAAAAGAAAAATGTGTTAGTCATGGATAGTGGATGTTCTGTGCACATGACTGGAAACAAAGCCCTGTTATCAGAATATGAGGAAAAAGCTGGCCCAACTGTGTCTTATGGAGATGGCAACATTGGACAAACCTTGGGATATGGCAATATAATCATTGGAAATGTCATCATTGAAAAAGTAGCTCTAGTGAAGGGACTAAAACACAACTTGTTGAGTATTAGTCAAATCACTGACAGAGGTTATCATGTCAATTTCTATTCCACACATTGTGAAGTAGTCAGTAAAGCAACAGGGAAGATAGCACTAACTGGCTACAGGCATGGTAACATATATGAAGCCAACATTCTCTCAGATACTGATGGCTCCCCTACATGTTTCATCAGTAAAGCTTCAGTAGATGAAAGTTGGAAGTGGCACAAGAAGCTTTCTCATCTCAACTTCAGCAACATCAATGAGTTGGTTAAGAAAGAGTTAGTAAGAGGATTACCTAATGTCTTATATACACCTGATGGACTCTGTGATGCATGCCAAAAAGCAAAACAAAGAAGGACATCATTCCAGAGTAAATCAGAATCCTCTATTGAAGAACCATATCACATGCTACATCTTGATCTGTTTGGTCCAGTCAACATCATGTCCATCAGTAAGAAAAGGTACACTCTTGTAATTGTTGATGAATATTCTAGATTCACCTGGGTGTATTTTCTGCATAGAAAAGATGAAACTCCTGAAGTTCTGTTGGATCATGTGAGGATGATTGAGACAACCACAAAGTACAAAGTCAAGATTCTGAGAAGTGATAATGGTACTGAATTTAAGAATTCAAAGATGGAAGAGTTCTGCAAATACAAAGGAATCATTCAACAATTCTCTGCTCCTGGCACACCTCAGCAAAATGGAGTAGTAGAAAGGAAGAATAGAACTCTTATTGAAGCTGGCAGAACTATGTTGGAAGAAGCTAAATTACCTACATATTTCTGGGCAGAAGCAGTCAACACAGCATGCTATACACAAAATCTCACATTGATAAACAGGCATGGTGTCACTCCTTATCAGTCACTCAAAGAGAAGAAACCAAGTCTGAAGCATTTGCATGTGTTTGGCTGTAAATGTTTTGTTCTCAGAACTCATCCTGAACAGCTAGGGAAATTTGAAACAAAGGCTGATGAAGGAATATTCATAGGTTATCCTACATCAAAAGCCTTCAGAGTTTTTAATTTGAGAACAAGAACTGTCATGGAGTCAATACATGTATCTTTTGATGATAAGAAGATAACTGGAATCATTGAAGACTCGCATGATAGATTGTTATTTGAAAATGAAGCTTCCAAAGAACCTGAAGAAAATGAATCAGATCCTGTCCATTCATCCAGTACTGACGGGTCACCAAATCCTGATGACTCACCAGGTACTGATGGTGCTAATACTGATGATGCAAACAACAGTAATACAACTAGTAGTGCTAATGTTGAGGGGGAGCAACGACATTCAACTACAAGTTCAGAGTCAACTCAATCATCAGGACAACATTCTTCAGATACTGATTCAAGTGAAGATCCTGATAACACATCAGGAGGACATAACAATAATTCAGGGAGAGCTTCAAATCAATCAAATTCTTTCAATCAAGATAACACCAATCCAGGGGGAGCATCTACTTCAAGAAACAATTTGACACCAGCAAGGAAATGGACAAAAGATCATACTCCTGATTTGATAATTGGAGATCCTGATGCAGGTGTTCAAACAAGAAGTGCAACTCAGAATGAATGTTTATATAATAACTTTCTATCCAAGGAGGAGCCTAAGAAAGTTGAAGATGCACTTAAAGATGCTGATTGGGTTACTGCAATGCAAGAAGAACTGAATGAATTTGAAAGGAATGAAGTCTGGAAACTGGTACCAAGACCAAAGAATAGATCAATTGTTGGTACAAAGTGGATTTTCAAGAACAAGACTGATTCTGATGGAGTCATTATCAGAAATAAAGCTAGACTAGTTGCAAAGGGGTATTCCCAACAAGAAGGAATTGACTATGATGAAACTTTTGCTCCTGTTGCAAGACTAGAAGCCATCAGGATATTTCTTGCTTATGCAGCACATAAGAAATTCAAGGTTTTCCAGATGGATGTTAAAAGTGCTTTCTTAAATGGTGAACTGGAGGAAGAAGTTTATGTTGAACAACCTCCTGGTTTCATTGATCCGAAATATCCAGATTATGTCTACAGACTGGATAAGGCACTTTATGGACTAAAGCAAGCTCCAAGAGCATGGTATGAAACCTTAGCTCAATTCTTACTGGAAAGTGGATTCAAAAGAGGTGCAATTGATAAAACTCTATTTTATTTGAATCATGGTAAGGAGTTGCTGTTAGTTCAGATTTATGTTGATGATATCATTTTTGGGTCAACAAACAATAAGCTGTGTGAAAAGTTTTCCAAGCTTATGCAGTCAAGATATCAAATGAGCATGATGGGAGAAATGAGTTACTTTCTGGGTCTTCAAGTTAAACAGACTGATGAAGGGATTTTTATTAATCAGTCTAAATACACAAGGAATTTACTGACTAGGTTTAACATGCAAGACAGTACTCCTGCTTCAACTCCCATAGCTACAACTACCAAACTTGATCCTGATCAAGGTGAAGAGGTAGATGTAACTCACTACAGAGGAATGATTGGCTCTTTATTGTATCTCACTGCCAGTAGACCAGATATCATGTTTGCAACCTGTCTATGTGCAAGATTTCAAGCAAAACCTAGAGAACCACATCTGATTGCAGTCAAAAGAATTTTCAGATATCTCAAAGGCACTCCTTCACTTGGCCTTTGGTATGCAAGGGAATCAGATTTTGGGTTGTGTGGTTATTCAGATGCTGATTTTGCGGGATGCAAAATAGACAGGAAAAGTACTTCAGGAAGTTGTCAGTTTTTGGGTGGAAGACTAGTTTCATGGTTCAGTAAAAAGCAGAAATCTATTTCCACTTCAACTGCAGAAGCTGAGTACATTGCTGCAGGAAGTTGTTGTGCTCAGATAATGTGGATGAGAAATCAGTTGTTAGATTATGGTCTGTCATACTCAAAAATCCCTATTTATTGTGATAACCAAAGTGCTATTGCAATGACAGGAAATCCAGTTCAGCATTCTCTTACTAAACACATAAGTATCAGATATCACTTTATAAGAGAACAGGTTCTGGAAGGAACAATTGAACTTCACTTTGTTCCTACTGATCAACAACTAGCTGATATATTCACCAAGCCACTACCTGAAGCTACTTTCAATAAGTTGGTGAATGAACTTGGAATGATGAATTTTGAGAATTTCTGAGAAAAAAAGCTACAGAGAGGAAATCCTGATAACTGTCAAATCCTGATGGTTATTCAGAAAGGTATGTATCTTTGATCAAATCCTGATAGGACTCAATCCTGACAGGAAGTCAACTGGTCAATCCTGATGTACAGGTCAGTATTTCATTACTTAATTTGTGCCTACTCATTATGGACTACTTTCTAATGTTATGGTACAAGGACCAACCCACCTTGTTCCTGACACAAGCATGCAACCTAAACAGTCTAAACAGTTAACAACCACCTCTACTGTCTCTCAAAAGACTTTAGTTGTAAAATCAAAGAAATCAGCTAGAACTGATGTGTCTGGAAGGCAATCAGGTTCAAAGGATTTTTCCTCTACACCACTCACTAAAAAGAAGATACAAGGGGGTGTACAAGGGGTCCTGGTCAAGAAAGCTGATAAGGTTGTTAAGAATGTTCCTGTGAAAAGGAAGTTAAGGTTGATTGATGAAAGTGATTCAGAGGATGACTTACCTATATCCTCTGTGATGAATGTGAACAAGGAAGTTGCTGATACTGCTACTAAAGCTGTGGTACCTTCATCAAAACCACAAAAGACAAGGAAATTATCAAAGAGCAGGTATCATATTCCTTTGACAGTGCAAATGAAGGATACTGATATTCAGACATCAAATCCTGAAGAGTCATCTACTCCTGATGCTCTAGCAAATCCTGATGTTAGTATTCCTGATGCAACAACAAAAGTTGTCTCTATATCAGACTCTCCAGCCTCTCCATCTCAGATTAGAGAAATTTCTTAGGAGAAGGTTTCTACAACTGCTTCCTTGGTTGGTCTTACACCTACATCAAAGAAAAAGAGGAATGCAGAAGAGTTAGTCTATCAGAGACAGAAGAAGCTGAAAGGATCAAGCCCACAAGAACCTGAATTTCAGAGTAATTCAGCAGCTACTGTTGATCCTGCCACACAAGAACCACTCAATCAAAGTTTGGGTGAAGGCTTAGCTAGTGGAATGGTCACACAAGAACCATTTTCTCAAAGGGAGAATGAAGACATCAACATTCCAGCTACACAAGAACCATCTTCTCAAAGTGAAGATGCAGGCAAAGCTACAGCTTCTGTTGAAAGATTGGTCGAGAACATTGTCAATGAGGGAAGCACACAAGAACCTTTAGCTCAAAGTGTTGAAGCAGCTTCTGAACCTCAAGCTCCACAAGAACCATTGGTAGCAAATACTGATGCAAGAATATCAAATCCTGACGATGTTCATCCTGACGTTAGTGGTGCTCCTGATACTGAGCCTATTTTGATGCAGCCACTTCGTTCAAGACCAATGGATCATCCTATCTCAGAACCACAGGATAAACTGAAAGGTATTGCTATTCCTGATCCTGATATTACTCATGATACTGCTGATGATACTTCTGATGATAGTGATGATGATAATGAGAATCGAAAAGAGAAGGAACAGCTTGCTACAGCACTCAAAATTAGTCTTGGAACTAATTTTGGTTCATCAAGTACATATATGGCTAGCAATGCTTTCACTGGGAAAGATCAGAGACAAGATTTTTCTACTCCTTCCTTTGATCCTGCAGAGGCATTTAGACAGAATGAATGGAACAATTCATGGCACCAATCTGATGAATCTATCAGTTTTTCTTCTGCTATTGAACATGCCTATAATGCAGTGAAGTCTATAGAGAATCAAGAATTGAAGAATCATCTGAAGGCTACTACTCTGTTATCCAAAAGCCTGAAAAGTGAGATTGATTCTATCAAGGGTTCAACTGAAAAAGTGAGGACTGATATCTTTAATAATTTTACAAAGGTGCCTACTACTTTACAACTGAGGGTAGTGGAATCCCAAGTGAAATCTGTTGTTTCAGAACAAACCTCAATCAAACAAAGACTTGATTCTCTGGATACTAAGGTAACTGAAATTCAAGCCTCTCTTTCCTTAATTTTGCAATTATTGTCAAATCCTGATGTCAAAAAGGGGGAGAAGGTTATTCAGACAAAATGTACACCTGATCTAGTATTAAGAAATAATGATGATGATACTGGAGATGATGGTGGTGACAAAGTGATTCAAGGAGAAACCTCTGATGCTGTTGTTATGAAGACAATCCAAACTTCTCAAAGTCAAACAACGCAGTCAACTCATGTTTCTGATTCTGGAGTTAAGACAGTAAGAACATTGGTGCAATCTCAGATCCTGACGGAAGATCAAATCCTGACACCTGGTCATGGACACATTCTTGCTACAATTCCTGAAGGTGATGAAGATGTGATTATTGATAATCCTGAAGATGCATCAAATTTATTCCAGAAGTTTTCTACAAAAGATGGCAGAATTGTTACTCTATATCACACTGATAAAAGAGTTCAACAATTATATGCAAGAAAAGCACTCTCTACAGCAAGTGAAGAATATCCAGATCTCTCACATGAAGAATTCTTGAGACTACAAAAAGAGACAATGGAAAGCTATACTGCTCCTGCTAGAGGTAGAGGAAGCAGAGGTAGGAGAGGTGCTAGAAGAAATAGAAGAGGTTCTTCAACTCAAACAGTACCTAGACAGACAAGGTCTAGAGCATTAAGAATTGAAGAAATTCCTGAAGCTTCACAAAATCTAATAGATCCTGTTATCAAGGATATCATGGAGAAAGAAGACAAGGAATTTGTTGAAGAAGAACCTGAATTGAGAAGAAAATCAAGTAAATCAACCTTCAGCAATACAAATCAAATTGAAGATTCTAATCCTGACAATATTCAAGATCCTGACGAATCTGAAATTCTGCAAGAGGTTGATTTGATAATCTTATCTACTGTTGTTGATTGTCACAACAAAGAAGTAGATGAAGAAGAAGAAGCCAGAAGAAGAGAAATTACAAGATCAACAAATAGAGATTTCAATCTCTTTGTACAAAGGCTTACTCTCAAACAGAAGAGTGTGGAGGAACTCAAGCAGACAAGAATCTTTACTTGAAAGAAGCTATGTTTTTGAAAAGGAAAAGGATAAGAAGTGGAAACATATTAGCACATTAAGTTGTGATACACCTATCAATTTTCAGTCTGGTGGAATTATTACAAGCGCTTCAAGTGTTGTTGATTTATCTGAGATGGTTAGATCAAAAGCACTCTGGTTAAAGATGTTTTCAAATCTGAAGCAATTGTCAAGTAATTCAAGAGGAGGTATTGGACACAGAGATGGTGAATATCTGAATATGTCATATGTTGATCCTTACTCCTTGACAGAAATTGGAGGTACTTTAACTTCTGAAAACCTGAACAATTTATTAGCTGTTGATATAGTTATAGATTGTCATGATGGTTTTGAAAAGAAAGAAAAGCTTCTGTACTTCATGAAAGATGGTAGTGTGAAGATTCTATCTATTCAAGATCTGCTGATGAAAACTACACAGGAACTGAAATATATTCACTATCTGTTAAGATGGAAGAACCAAGTGTACAAAGAATGGAGTGACATGATTTTGTCAACTATAAGAAGAAGACTGGATGGAAACTGTAATTTCGATGGTAATTATACTCCCATGTACTTAAATCAAAGAGGTCAGGATGTGGAAATGCAAAGGGGTACTGCTGTTAAAGAAGTAAATTTTGGCATGACTCATCTTTCTCTCAATCCTGATGGGAAGGAAATTGCTTATCTTTTGCTTGAAGAGCACAGTCTACAGAGAAACTCCATACAGAATCTCAGAGCAGCTATCTACCAGATTAATGAGGAAGATGAAGAACTCAGAAATCTTAAGGAAAGACTGATTCAAATTCTTGAAGAAAAAGAAGAAAGTTTATTATCCAACTTCTTGAAGATGAATCTGTTCTATCACAAAGCTTAAACAGATAAGTTGTTTCTGAAAATACTTGTACATTTTGATACATGTTTTTGACATCATTGAATATTTGGAATCTATACTTTATTTCACAAAGTATGAGATTGGGGGAGATTGTTAGATCAGAATTCAATGATCATCAGAAGCTAGACTCAACTGATCAGGATTGCTGACGTCATCAGTATTGCATGGTCATCAGTATTTGATCAAGCGTCAGTATCTTATTGATCATAAGGATTCCTACTCAGACTATGATCAGGTTTGATCATCAGGACTTGAAGCTGATCAGGATTCCTACTTCGAGTTATATTTGGAGTCTAGATAAACATGGAAGTTTATTCTATTTGTTCCTGGTTTGTAGAATGCAGCTATCGATTAAAGATATGTTTCTATCTTTGTTATGATTAGGACTTATCTTGTTATTGATAGAGAAGCTGTGTGCACTATATAAACACAGTTTTGGTTTCGATTTATGTATTCATTCGAGAGAGAACATAATCGGAGAGAAGCTCTTAAGAACAGAATTTCTTGAGAGAGTTTTTGTAAGCTAGCAGCTCTTAAGAACATCAGAATTTCTTAAGAGAGTTTGTAACAGTTTTATATCAAAGTTAATAAAGCTGTTATTGTTATTGTTATTGTTATTGTTATTGATCTTTCATATTTGTGTTATATAAAGTCGAGAATCTTATACAATTGTATTCAACCCCCTTCTACAATTGTTATTTACTGGGCAACATTATTAATTCAAAAATTAGAAAAAATAGATTGAAATGATTTGGGAGGCGCCACCTCACCGCTATCGCCTTCTCTTTTTTATACTATAATATATACTATATATTATAATAGACGAAACATTAAAAGTTTGGTCGGTCGGTCGGTCCTAAGTGATTTTACCTAATTACCCTTATTTAAAAAAATATTGTTAAATAATATTTATAACCAATTACCTTTTTCAGCTAAAACCCATTACTTTTTGTATTTTTTCAATAAAACTTCCTCCTGTAGAAATAATATCACGGGTAATTACTTTTTTTTTAATTGAAATATGTTATTTTTTCTATTTTTCTTATTAAAACCCCTCTTTTTCCAAAAATATCACAGATAAATCCTTACTTATTTATTTTAAAAACCTATTTTCATGATTTTAATTATTTAAAAATATTTACATATTTTAACATGCCTACTTATTTATTACCTTTTTTATTTTTCCAATAAAATTTCCTCCTTTTGAAAAAATATCACGGGTAAATACTTTTTTTTAACTAAAACATGCTATTTTTTCTATTTTAAATCTTTACTTATTTATTTTAAATCTATTGTAATGTTTTTAATTATTTAGAAATATTTACATATTTTATATGATTAAAGACGAAACATTAAAAATTTTGGTATCTGTTTTTTGGTATAGTATGGTACTTGCATTATATTATATTTAATTATTTTTATTCCCCTATTTTTTCAAAAATATCACGGGCAATTACATTTTTCAACTAAAACATGTTATCTTTTAATTATTAAAAAAGTTTACCTATTTTAACATGTGTACTTATTTTTTTTACCAATGCAATTAATAACATAGTGAAATGTATATAATAAAATAACAACTATTAAAATCATGCATGGGTTTTAAGCTAAAACATTAAACATTACTAGCATTTAGAATATCACACTCATATCACCTATTTTTAAAATATTAAATAATTGTTTTCTATTTTTCTTACTAAAATCCTTTTTTTTATTCTAAAAATATCATGGGTAAACCCTTTAATTATTTATTTTAAAACCTATTTTAATACTCTTAATTATTAGATTTTAAAACCTAATTTTTCAGAAATATCACTGGCAATTACCTTTTTTAAACTAAACATGTTACAATTTCTATTTTTCCTTACTAAAACTTCTTCTTTTCCAAAAATATAACCGGCAAACCCTTACTTATTTATTTTAAAATCCATTCTAATTTTTTTAATTATTTAAAAGAGTTTAGCTATTTTAATAAACCTACTTATTTTGTTAACAAATACAATTAATAAAATATTAAAACTTAAATAATAAAACAACAATTAACAATCTGTGCATCGCACGGGTTTTAAGCTAGTATTTTTAAAGACGAAACATTAAAAGTTTTGGTCGATCAGTAGGTCGGTCGGTATTTGGGCCAATTTACGGGCCTATCTGTAACCAATTTATTTATAACCAATTACCTTTTTGCTAAAATACATTACATGTTTTATATTTTCTAACTAAAACAACTCATCTCCTAAAAATAATACGGGCAATATACAAATAAAATGGTAATATCATTATAAATTTAAAACCATCTACCATTTCACCTAAAAGACATTACCTATTATATATTTTTTAACTAAAAAAACTCATCTTCTACAAATAACACGGGCAACATATATAAAAATGGTAATATTATTTTATATAATTATTAATAATTTACCGGTTACTCTTTTCGGTTAAAACATATTACATGTTTTATATTTTTTTTATTTTCTAACTAAAACAACTTATCTTCAAAAAATAACACGGGAAACATATATATAAAATGGTAATATTATTATATATTTAAAACCAATTACCTTTTTCACCTAAAACACATTACTTGGTTTATATTTCTAACTAAAACAACTCATCTTCTAAAAATAACACGAGCAACATATATAAGAAATTGTAATATATTTTATATAATTATTAATAAATAACCGGTTACTCTTTTCGGTTAAAACATATTGCATGTTTTATATTTTTTATTTATATTTTCTAACTAAAACAACTCATTTTCTTAAAATAACACGGACAATATATATATATATATATATATATATATATATATATATATATATGTACATAAAATAGTAATATTATTATATATTTAAAACCAATTACCTTTTTTCACCTAAAACACATTATCTATTTTATATTTTCTAACTAAAACAACTCATCTTCTAAAAATAACATGGTTAACATATATAGAAAATGGTAATATTATTTTATATATTTATTAATAAATAACAAGTTTCCCTTTTTGTTTAAAACATATTACATGTTTTATATTTTTTTTAGCTTAATTCTTTAATATTCTAAAAATGACATGTGCAACATATATATAAAAAGATAATATAATTTTATATAATTATAAATAAATAACTAATTGTCTTTTTAAGCATCTTACCTTTTTATATTTTCTAACTAAAAAACTCATCTTCTAACTAAAAATATCACGGTTAACTTATACATGTTGGTAATATTATTATATTAAACTTATAAAATTCATGTTTATTATAATTTTTTAAAACTTTAAAAATAAATACAAACTGTTACATTTATTATTTCAAAACATTTTCTATTTAAATATCTAAAATACCACTAAAGGTCACGTCAACAATATATTAAATTTAAATATTTATATTGTTATATATATCCAATTAATTATATATGTAGATATATATATTAAAAGTTTATCAAATTATATATAATTAAAAAAATGTAAATAAACAAATAACAAAATATTAAAGAAGACCGTTGATATGGTCAGGAAAGTAATTATAGAAATATAATTGACAAGTCAATGGAAAGACCGATATTTAAGGCCCGACACCCTAATTATTCATTAATTTCGTAATTAATGAATAGGGAAAATATACAGCTCATGAAAAGAGTCCAAAATATGGTAAATTAGTCAAAGAAGGATCCAGAATCCCAATTAATGAGTCATAGCCTTTATCAACAAGGAAAAGACTTATTCAGCAAGCAACACAATGTTTATCCAATATCAAAAAGGGGATTTATTCGCTAAGACTCCTAAACATACCATAAATACTAGGCTCCAGACGCCTATATAAAGGACCTGATCCTACAATCAGAACTACGTCTTTGGCTTGATTCTCAATAACAATTTGAGATACGTAGACATCTTGTGAGGACCGATTTAGTCTTGAAATACAAGTGCAGCCATTAAAGCTCGAAGCTCATTAATCCTAGCAATTAATATACAAGTACGTTTTTTAATCCACAACATTTGGCGCCGTCTGTGGGAAGACAACATCAACCATGGCAAACACACGAAGAACAGCTCGGGATACTCAAACTCCTGAAGATCGCCCTATCACCTCTGAGGCTGATACTCACGAAAATCAACCACCGCCGACTACTGGCACTCAAGGGACGAATATCCCCACCAACACTCAAGGACCGGAAATCCCAATTTCGGTTGAAGGGACGAATCCCCTGCAGATGGTCATTCATGGATCTAATCCACAAGAGACCATTCACCAGCAACCAATCTCGACTTCTCCACTCATCATGAATGCACCGAGAAGCCTTCAACTCCATACTACTGATCTCCCTCAATACGCGAATCAGACTTTGGGGATGCCAAGCTATGGCATGCCTCCTCGACCCATGGCGGGCGGTAGTGGAACTAATCCAATCTACCATAAGGCATATGTGCCCCCTTATATTCAAGGTCTGGGACCCTAAAATCAACAAACTCGCCAGACCCCTTTCGTCCAAGATTACTCGGGCCCATACACCGAGGATGAGGGTTATACAACTAGAGAGGATGTCGCCCCAAGAAGGAGACGTTCTTCCCAGACAAATCGGGATCAACCCCAAACTACTAAGGAGAAAATTGCAGCCCATGAGGTAGAGACTGCAAGACTCAAGAAACTCCTTGCTGAGGAGGAGGCCGCTCAATCTCAAGGCTGAACGACTGAAGGGATCCCGATAATCAACTTGGATCCACCGGCAAGAAGAACCAAGAGGGCCGAAGCCCCAAGGGGTGATCCTAGTGTAATAGCCGGAAATATTTAAAAAAAATTTACGTTTTATTTCTAAAATATCGCGCACATATTTAAAAAGAGGTGGAATTATTATTCTAATTAGAGTTAATATATAAATATATATATAAGATAATTGATTTTTAGAAAATTTGGGTTAAAGTTTTGCTGGGCTTATTGTTTTTTGTTTTAGCCCAAGTTCTTTTTTTTTGAAGCCGAAGATTTAGAGGCCCAAAAGATTAATAGGGTTATAATTAGTTGTAATTAGTTAAAACTAACCCTAATCTAACTTCTCCCCCCAGAAGTTCATTCCACAGCCGAAGAAAAACCAGAAAAGAGAGAAATTTTTTAGGGTTCTTTCAAAAAAATCAAAAGGGTATGAAAACTTTTTAAAAATCAAACTTTGATTTCGTTTTCTTGATTGTATTTGTTTCGTTTTTTTTATTTTGTGTGGTTTGATTTGGTTTCTTAGATTGTTTTCGAAATTAGGGATTTGAAGTTATTAATTTGGGGTTTTAGTTTTTGTTTCAATTGGGATTTTGGATTTGGGGATCGGTTGGTTGTGTTTGATTCTTGGGTTATGTATTGTTGATTTGGGCGATGGTTTGTATGGATTTATTGGTGTTGAGGGTCGACTGGAGAGAAGAGAGGGGGAAGGCACCACCGCGGCGGCGATGGCGGCCGGCGGTGGTGGTGTTCGATCAGAGGGAGATGTGCGAATGGGGAGGGATGTGAGAAAAGAGGGAGAGATGTGAGAAGAGATGGAGAGAACGGGCAGAGAGAGAGAGAGGTGAGGGAGAGAGAGAGGGTGAACGGAGAGAGAAGCGAGAGGGAGAGAGATTGAGGGAGAAATCGGAGAAGATGGACGGAGGAAGAGAGATTGACGAGAGAGAGAGAGATTTTCGGGGAGGAGCCGCCGGTGGCGGCGGTGGCGCGTGGGCCCCACGCGCGGTGCATGTGCGCCACGTGGGGTGGTGCATGTGTGCCACGTGGGGCAGTGCATGTGTGCCACATGGCAGCGTGCATGTGCGCCACGTGGCTGCTGTTGTGGGAGTAGATATTAAGTAGAAATGTTATTTTATTGAATAAAATCTGATTAAATCGAATAAGTGTTATTAATAAGGTTAAAAATCTGAATAAAATGTGATAAAAAGAATAATTATTTAGTAATAATTTAGAATTAGAATTTTTATTAAAAAGAGGTTGAATTATTTAGATTGGATTAAATTAGAAGATTATTTATTTTGAAATTAGAGATTAATATAGGAAATAAATTCGTTTTATTAGTGAATAATAATTAGAAAAATAGATCATTTTAGGAACGAAAAGGAGATAATTTATAGAGATTTTTGGAGACGATTCCGATTTTAGGAACGAGATTTAGAGACGTTAAAATAGAATAACGTTTCTGCAATTCGGGTAATTGATTTTAAATTGAATAAAATAGGATTATTTAATTAAGAATTATTGAGATACTTTCCCGATAATTATTTTAGAAATATTCGAGGAATCTTGGGATTTAATAGGGATTAAATTATGACGTAAATCTGTTCCGAGGTTTTATTTATTTAAATTAATTTTAAATTGGAGGAAAGACGTATAGGGTTCCCAGCAGGCTTCATATTTAAGGGAAAAATGCGTAGTACTTATTCGAGAAAAATAGACGTCCTAGTTGTTTTAATTATTGTTACTTGATTTTATTCTAACTTGGATTATTTATCACAATTTGCTTACGTACTGTGATTAATTCTTTTAGAGAATTTCCCTCTAGCCCGTAATGGAAGGCAGACACGCGGGTAGAGTATAAATATTATTTGATTTTGTACACAGCGCGATCGAGGCAAGTTCTTCTGACCCTCACTCCTACTGCATTATTTTGAGGAATATTTATTTCTGAAGTTTTATTAAATTATTCTTTTCTGGAATATTTATTTAATAGTTCTATCAGTTATCTGGAGAAATATTATACTTTCTGATATTGAGAAACACTAAAAATATTCCTCGTCCTTAAAGCATATTCAATTGTATTTCCTGGGCATCTTACTTGTTCAAGATGACCTTAACAGCCATTCAGTTATAGCTACTCTCCTATATCGAGGTAGTTAAAATTTATTTAATTCAGTCGGATTTATTGTTCAGATCCGATAATTTGTTTTAAACTTCTAAATTTGATTCATTCTTCGGATCAAATTATTTACATTCAAAATAGTGGAAAGCTGGATAAAGATTTCATCAGAACCCACTCTTAAATAATTATTCTAGAGTATTGATATATTGTTTGGTTGATTCGAGTCATTCCCATTCATTCGGGACGATTCCAGATAATTTATTTCATTCAACGAATCTTTTTTGTTCGAGGTTTGTTAACATGTTCGTCTTGGGTTGACATATGTTAGTATTAGTGCTCTAGAGACAATAATTTTATGTTTTAAAGAAAACATTTTATTATTATAAATTATGTTTTATTGATTATTATTATTAGTTTATTATGTCTTTATTTACTGCGTTATAAATGTTACCATAATAAATGTCCTTGGAATTATGATACGTATCCGATATCTTTAAGTATGTGACTTAAAAATGAGATTATATGAATAGTATCTTTATTCCTAAATATCCTTAGTCGAGTGTTATTATTTAAGGACAATAATAATGCACAGAGACTAGTATGTTTGTTGACTGATGACCACATCTCATTGGTCATAGGTATGGTGATACTAAAGTCAAAACATAGGTGCATGTAAGAGTACATGACACTGGATTGACCCGCCGTGAGATTACACATGTTAATAGTGTCATAAGTAATTCTCACTGTGATCAGGCCCGTCTCAAACTTTACATGGGCCCTGTGCTAATTATAAAATTGGACCCTTAATTTATTCAAAATTTAAACAAGCTATATATAATAAATATATTTCCAACACTTTTACATGACAATTTCCTAATTATTAGGCGTGGTATTTGAAGACATCAGAGGAGTTATTGATTATGGACGTGAGTAACTGAATAAGTCAATTTTGGTGGAATTTTGCTGATAATTAGATGGACATATAGATAATATTTATATGGGCTTTTCTGATTTGGGGGCCCTAATAATTTTGGGGCCCTATGCTATTGGGCTCCTTGCACACCCTCATAGACGGCCCTGACTGTGATAATGGTGTAATGATCCTTAGACCTGAAATCATTATATTTTTATACGAGAATTAATATACTTTGATTACATTAAAAGTTACCTTTGACCGGGTGATGATAAAAGTGGACATTGGGTATATTATGAATCGTATGAGAAATATGAATGATCTAGATGGGATTTAACCCTCCTAATTTTAGGAGCGATATTATTGGCCTCTTGTTTGAGTGAGACTAAGAAATGCACGACCGTGCTCAAATGTTGATTTGATTTATTAGACTACTCATCGATCAAGAAAACTAAGATTAAATTATGAAGAGGATGACACATTACATGCCTCGAGTTTAATCTATAATATTAAGGTTAAAGGGATTATATTACATGGAACATTATTCACGAAAGGCTTAATCGAATCACTGATTTAATTATTATTACTTGGGTGACAATGATGTATTACTAGACGCCGCTCATTGTTTACAATTTTAATTAGTCATTAAAATTGTTACCAACGTAATAATAACCTACAGGGTCACACACAAAGAACGCTTGAAGGAGAAATAATTTAAATTATGAATTTAAATTTAAATAAGTAATTTATTCTATTTATAATATTAATTAAGTATGACTTTATTAATTATTTAAATAGAAAATGGAATTACTTAAACTAATTCTGAAATTAGTTATTAATTAATTAAGTGCGACTTAATTAAATAATAAATTGGAATTTCGGATTAGTATTTATTATAATTGGATTATAATTAGAAAACTTATTTTCCTCTCTATATAAACTCTCAAAGAGGGCTGATTTTATTAATGAAATACGTTTTTATTAAAACCCTAGCTGCTTACGAGAGCAAGAAAAGAGAGAGAGAGAGAGAAAGAAGCAGTTTTCGGGTGCTAGTACACATCAATCCTTCAAGAAAAGCGTTCGTGTAGATACCGTAGAGTGTAGATCGCGAGAGCGGGATACATGGTGATTGAACAAGCTTTGGATCTCCATTAATCTTCCATTAATGAACTGTTAAAGCTTCTTAAGGTATTTGTTCTTAATCTCCGAATTAAATCTTTTGTTTTCGCATGGATCCTGCGGAGGTGTTTCGAATTTTTGATTTATTTTTTACGTTTTCCGTTGCGTTTATATGCTCGAAACCCTTCAATGGTATCAGAGCTACTTGCGAAACGTTTTAATTCGGTTGTGTGTTTAACAGTTTTCGATATATATGCATGTTTGCGATCTACCATGTTTTTGTGTTGATTTATATATATGTATGTATATGTTTTTGAATATATAATATTCATGAGGATTGAATAATCATGAGATGATTGTGTATATCCCATCCAGCAATCCTACTGAAAACACCACTGTAGAGGTTAGGCAGCCAAGTGCACCAATCTCTCAAAAGGTTGATGTTACTAAAAAGAAGACAAAGAAGAGAGCCCTAACAGTGATCAATGAATCTGTAGAGTTAGAAAGTGAGAATCCTGAGTCACCTCTCACCAGACAAAAGAAGAAGTCAAAATCTATAGCCACCACTGCATCCTCCCAACAGGATTCAGATGTGGAAAAAGGGGTACACCTGTTACTGTCTATGGCCTCTCAACAGGTCATTGGCATTGAAAAGAGCAGCCTCCCCACTGCACCCTGTACAGAGTCTGCACAGGGTCAAGACCTCACTCTTGACCCTAGGAGTGATAAGGCTGATCATACACAGAGTGGAGAGCACATCACTGTTGAAACTCCTCCTATTTCTCAGGGGGAGTTGCCAAACTCTAATCTAAACCCCACTTCTCTCTCAGATTCTTCCATTAAAATTTCTTCTGAACAAGAGAGTCATTCCAATGACAATCTTGCCTTTGATCAATCACAATTCTCTCCTGTGATTGAGCCAATTTCAAGTGACATGGTGCATGACACTATGCTCACCACCCAGGAACCACATCTAGTTGGTCAGGGAATGCATGCTGGGGCATATCCTAATGACACCAACACAAACATGGAGGATTCACCAGTTTTCACTGGAGACTCTATGCCAAATTCTCCCATCCTTCAGGATGTGGAACTGTCTTAACAGACAAATAGGGCTGATGTTGTAACACATCCCATTTCAATAGAGACAACATCAGACCCTACAACCATTCCAAGGCTGGAGGAGACTCAAAATCCTACATCTCATGAAGTGCCTAGCACTAGCTCTCACTTGGCTCAGGCCACTATGTCAGAATGGCTGAAGCCTGTGCACCATGACGGGCCTTCAGGATCATCATCTGTGCCTTCCAAAATGACAGAAGAAGCCATACAAGATCTCCATGTGGCACAGATTGATGAGTTCTCAAAGATAGCTCAACATCTCCTCACCTCAAATCTCCCAAATGCTGATTATGAAGCCATTCTACTCTGCCACAAGGAGGATGTTGAAGCTCAGCAGGAGAAGATAGTGGATGCAGCTGAACCAGAGGGAAATGTGGATGCCTGGTTGGATGCTAAGAGGACTCTCAAGCTCAAGGATGCCCTAGCTTTTCTAAGAGAAGACTACCTCACTTCTCTGGGCTCCAATGCAAAGGATCTTTCTCCTGCTGCCATCTATGATGCTGTTAATGATGTCTACAGGAATAAATTAAAGGCTCTGCACTATCTTGGGAAAGGGCTTCAATCAGAGATTTCTTCAATCCAGGAGGAGACAGACAGATCCCTCACTAAGCTCAGAAACTCATATCTCTCTGATTTTCCCAAGGTGGATGGCATCCTTAAAGAAATCCAGAAGACAAACTCTACTGTAAACATGATGGACATCTCTCTGGCCATGGTCACAGACAACATCAGGAAGCTGGATACAACCCTGGAAAATCAAATCAAGGCCAATATCAACTCAAATGCAATGCTGAATGTAATTTGGAAGAATCAATATGGTGACAAATTGGTGGATGAGGTCCCTCTGTCAAACATCTCCAAATTTGAATTTGCCAAGATCAAGGATCAATCTCTCAATTCTTTCAAGTCTCAACAGCTATTCTCAAAGGTGGATGGTCTTGAAAGAGAAGTGGCCTCTCTGAAAGATGAAAACAGGGTGCTTGTCAATTCCCTAAAACAGCTCAATGACAAGCTGGATGATCAAGGCAACAACACCTCCAATATCCTGCTGGTACAACAACAGATGCTGACTTCAATGATGAAACAAATGAACCTGCCTATCCCTGGGGAAGCTCAAGACATCTTGTCTGATCCCAAGCCTAAGGGGGAGAAACAAAAGGAGGTCATTCTGAAACAGAGAGGGGGAGAACCTGCCAAGCAGCCAAAGCATAAGGGCAAGGGCAAACTCATTGAAGAAACCATAAAGCCAATCATTCTTCCCCCTGTAGAGGTCATAAGTGCAGAAGGTCAGAAGAGCACAATCTCATCCACCTACCATCCATCCACAATGCCTAAAGATATCTCAACTCCTCAACCTGCTCAACCTACTCCCAATGCTCAACCTGTCAAAGCTGCAACAATCACAGAGGCCAAGCTACAGGAAGTTGCCAATTCAAACATCTATCATGATGAGGCCTTCCTGGAGTTTCTGAAAGCCATCTACAGTAGTGCTCAAGGAGATGCAAGGATGTACAGACAGAAGATCAAGGAAAGCATCAAATATTTCACAGTGGCAGTAAGGAAAATCAAGGATGTCCATCTAAGAGAGATAATCATGGTGTGCAAGGACAACTGCTTGTGGCACCTAGCTTTTCAAACTCTAGAGAAACTGAGATTTACTGAGCTGTCAATCATTCTGGATTTGATTGAAGAGCATGGGATGAACAATGAAAGTCTTTATAATGACTTGAAGATGGACCAGAATAAAAGATTGCCTGAGGTCATATCCAAGCCAAGGACAATAATTTACCAAAGCCTATCTCAAGACAGTATTATTGACCAACTAGTAATTCCCTCAGACCTTTTAATGAAGAACAATGCAAAGATCAACCAGGTGCTGCAAATGCTGAGAGCTAAGAGAGGAGCTAGGACAGCTGATGAGCTAGAGATGATTCACACTCTACAATCTTTTCTGATTCATGGAGTTATTCCTGAATCTGTCAAAGAAAAGAGCAAGAAGAAGGATAGTGAGGATGATGATGAGGAGAAAACCTACAGAAGGAGATCTCTTTCTAGGAGTAATAAGGATGGACCAAGTGACAGCAGCAAAAGCAAATTCTCAAAGAAGACAAAAGATGCTGATGATAGCAAGAGGGATTACAAGGGGACAAAAGAATCAGCAAAGAGATCAAGAAGTGGAATTCAGCAAGTCAAGGACATTTCTAATAGTACTTTAACCATAACACAAGACTCTAAGTCTAGGGTGGGTACTGTTAGTAATGATCCTCCAAAATCATTATCTAAGACTTCTGAACCTGAATTGCCACAGAAGAAAGATGAAGCCACAAAAGGAATATCAAGAAAACACTTCCACAAAGTTACAGCTAGTGGAGTGTTACAGTGGATGAAGGGGAAGGGAATGAAGCTACTTCCAAGTGATGTGGCACTGAAGACTAATTCTCCTTGTTCCAGAAAGGTATCTCTTGTGAAGCATTTGAAGATCAAGAGTGTACCCAGAAGGATAAGGATAACAAAGAAGACTGGAAAACTCACAAATGTTATTGGCATCAATGTGCTTCCACTAGATGAGGACTATGATGAAGATGCCCTAGAATTTTTGAGGGCTCAAAGGATCTTTGAAGTCAAAGTGAAGTTGGATCATCTAGAGATCAAGTACACTGATGGAAGAGAAAGGATAATGAAGCAAGGAAGCTGGCAATATTTCTATAAGTATGAGCTTGAAAGGATAAATGCCTTACTGAATTTTGAAGAAAAAGAAGAAAGAACATGGAAGATAGATATTGCCAGGTACTTGAAGATGCATACTGATTATGAAGAAAACATGAGGAAAGAGAATGAAGAGAAAAACATACAGAGGGAGAAAGAAATGGCTGAGATGGAGAAGAGGGCTAAGGAGCTAAGGCAGAAAGGGATGTGCAGGGTCAAACAAAATCCTTACATTGTGGAGTACAAAAACTCATATGGAGGTCAAAGCAAAATAAGGATGGAGTTTCTTGACTCCTATGTAGAAAGTGCACTCAAGGCTGCAATTGATGACTTGAAAGGCTCACCTCTCATTGAAGAACTGATTGCAAGAGAAGAACTTCAAGAAGCCATCATAGACATGAAGAGAAGAGAAGAGATAAGGAAAAAGAAGATATATGATGATTTACTAGAGAAGCAATTGGAAGCTGAAGCTGCTGAGCAACAAAAGTAATCTGTAAGCTTTCAATTTTTCTATGTAATCAAATTTCTGATCTCAATGTTCATGAATTGTTCTCTCTGTTACTGAATTTCCTTTTATGTAAGTTAGGCTTGTTATCAGACATGAAATTGTGCCTAAGGGTCTTACTCACAATTTGGGGGAGATTGTTAGGCTCAAGACATGTCTGAATACCACTATTAACAAGCCTACACTATGTGACTATGTCACATTACATGACCTAGTGAATTCTATCACTGGGGTATAGTATAGGTCTCTAAATGTACTTGTCTTGTTCTCATGAACATTAGCTTGATCATGTATGCTCAAAGTTATAATGAGCTTAGTAAGGTTTCTTGCATCTAGATTGTATATAGGCCATTGAATAATTATCCTGGTAGAAGTTCAGAAGTGTTCATGCAGCAGGATAGAGATGAATAAGGCCATGAAGAAATAAGTTGCAGAAATTTGTCCAAGGCATTATATAGCAAAGTCAGAAGAAAGCTATGTCGTGAAGTCACCAATATCTATGTCGTGAAGTACTATATCGCATAGTCCATTTTGTACTATGTCGAGAAGTCCTCAAGACACATGTCGTGAAGTGTTGAAGTCAGCAATGTCAAAGGAGCCTAGATCGTGAAGTCCTCAGAAGCCCTATGTCGCATAGTCGTCAAATGACCTATGTCGCATAGTCATCAAATGACCTATGTCGCATAGTCATCAAATGACCTATGTCGCATAGTCGTCAAATGACCTATGTCGCATAGTCATCAAATGACCTATGTCGCAAAGTCTTTAAAGGCTATATCGCGTAGTCCTCAAGGGAGATCGCGAAGTCAGGAATAAAGTGGAGTTCACGATATCAACACTTAGCCGTTTACAACAAGACAAATCAAGGTACAGAATCAAGAATCAAAAGAGACAAATACTGAAGCATTTGTTCTGGCAAGGTGGTCCAAAGAACAGATGGCAAATCTACAGCTAAACTTGGAGAGAAAGATAAGAGACAAGCAGCTACAGAAACAGGAAAGACTCCGAAAAGCAGGTGGTCCTTCCTGACACAGTTAACGTCTTATGGCAGGACAAGTTGGACTTTCAGCAAGGGGTAACTGTGTAAAAATAGGTGTGTGCACTAGTTTGTATAGGGCTTATATATATCATGCACATCCTATTGTTAGCTGTAAGAGAGATACACATAGTTTTTATCTTAAGCTCTTTTCTCTGTAAGCAAGCAAGTTCAAACTGTTCTTGTTTAGAAGCCAGAAATTCGATTGTGAATTTCCTGGAAAGCTGTAGTATTTAATTTGCTTATACAAAGTAGATTAAAGTGATTGTGTGTGGTGTTTACTTTCCGCATATTGCATAGCATAATCATATACAGTCTTTTACTTAGTTTTCAAGAATCGAAAAATATATCAAACTATCCATTCACCCCCCTCTGTCTAGTTTCTAGGTGATATTCATTGCTAACAAGTGGTATCAGAGCGTAGGCTGTTAACGTACAAACAGGAAAAGATCAAGAATGAGTTCACAGAAACTAAGCAGTATCAAGATTCCTCCCTTTAACAAGGAGCACTACAGTTTATGGAAGAAGAAGATGTTGCTTTTCATCAAAGCTTCTAATCCTATGTATTTAGACATACTAAAGCATGGTCCCTTTGTTCCATTGATTGAGATTGGTGAAACAACAGTAGGCACTGAGATAATACCAGCAAGGCATGTTCCTAAAGATCCCTTAAAATACACTGATCCTGAAAAGGAGAAAGTAGCACTGGATGGACATCTCCAACTTATCATCTGTGAATCCATGGATTTCAACATGTATGGCACTGTTGCTCACTGCAGTAGTGCAAAGAAGATGTGGGATCTCATAGAAGTGCTCTGTGAAGGAACTACTGAAGTAAGAAAGAACAAGAAGCAGATTCTTGTCTCACAATATGAAGCCTTCATGGCACAGCCAAAGGAGGGAATCACAGAAGTGTTTGAGAGGTTCAACAAGCTGATAAATGAGCTCAAACTCTATGACAAGCACTATGAGACAGAAGAGCTTAACATGAAGTTCTTACTAACTCTGCCAGACCATTTAGAACCAAGAATCTCTTCCCTCAAAGAAAGAGATCTAACAAAGATTGGTTTTGATGTCTTGTATGGTGTGTTGAAGACATATGAGCTAGAGCTGTTTCAGAAGAGATCTATTCAAGCAAAACAAGGATTAATGGCCAATACCTCTTGTGCCCTTATTGCTGACAATCTAGGTCAAAGAATGGAATCTCTGAAAGTCAGTCAAGTCAAAATTGAGGAACTGGAAAATGATGACACTGGTGATGAAACTCAGATTGTTTGTGATTTGCCTGAGGAGGATGAGTTCTACAGCATAGATGAGCTGGACAAGATGGAAAATAAATCTTTTGCTTATATGGCTAGGAGATATCCTAACATTAGGTTCAAGAGGAAGCAGCCATTCAAGTCTAGATTCAATGGTGGGAATGCTGGTGGTTCAGGTAGCTCAAACTCCTTCAACAGGGGAAAAGGGATTGCTGGTGCAGGTAAAGGAGGATACAAATCTGGGAGTGTGGATAGGTCCAAAATAAGATGCTATAACTGCAATGAACTTGGGCATTTTGCCACTGAGTGCAAAAAGCCTAAACAAGTCAAGAAGGACAAAGCATACTTAGAACTTGAAGCTAAGTATGAGGCTCTACTCAAGAAACAACAGGGTAAAGCTTTTATTGCTGAGGGAAAATGCTGGGATGACTCTGATGAAGAAGAAGAACAAGAGTACTCAAACTATGCCTTGATGGCATTTTCTGATGATGGTGATTCAAGTCAGGTACCTATTCTTACTTCTCTTGATATGACTCCCCTTCAATATAAGCAAACTGTTGAAGATATGAGCACTGAGATGTTTAATATTCACACTAGCATGTTAGTAGCTAATGAAGAAATTGATAGACTAACTGCTAAGAATGTTGAGCTTACAGAAAAGAATGAGAAACTTGAGTTAATGGTTGTGAACCTGGATGGTTTGAAAAAGGAGGTTGAGTATCTTAAAAACAAAGTGATTTGTGCTAAACATATAGAGAAAGCCCTTAGGGAACAAATTACTGAAACTGAACTGAAACTAAGAAGCTTTAAAAACTCCTCTGAACTTATTCAAACCTATCACAAGGAACACACTGGAGACTGCAAGGTTGGAGTTGGTTTTGACTATGAAAATGACAAGGGAAGGAAGAAGGTCAAGGGCAAAGGAAAGGAAACTTTTACAAACAAAAATGCCCCAACCATTCTGTCAAGTGTTGAACAGCCCATCTTCAGAAAGAGTACTATTGAGTTTGATGAGGAACTACTGATCATCAAGCAACAGCTACTTGAAGAAGATGAGGCTGCTAAAAACACTTCTTCTTTTCCTGAACTTGTCAATCAGAAAGAGACCAAAGACAATCTTGTCAAGAGTCCTAAAGCAAAGAAAGAAGCTGTTAAGAAAAAGAAACAAAATAGAAATGGTAAAGTTGGTGTTAGCAAGGGAAACAACTATGCTTATGTGCCAAATGCTCCCAGGAAACAATGTCAAAAATGCCTATCTGTTAATCATTTGACTCATAAGTGTAGTAAGCCTGAAATTGTTGAAGTTGACAACCTGAGTAACCATTTTGCCAGCATAAATTCTAGTCATGATTCTTTCTGTGGTAAGCCAAACTGCATGACATGTTATGTGACTGTGATTGCTAATTGTTTATCTCTTAAACATAAACTTGACTCTGCACAATCTGGTGAATCACACACACATATGCATTCTCACAGGACAGGGTCCCCAATCAAGGTTGAGAGGGTGAAAACTTCATGTGAGCCTAAGAGTGTAAACTCCAAAGCCACAGAAAAAGTGAAGTCTCCTACTATGAGAAATGCAATTTATGACAGAAGAATTGTTAATCAAAATGTTTCTAAATCAACTGGACCCTACCAAGTGTGGGTACCAAAAACAACTTAGTCATTTTGTGAATGCAGGGCAACAGGAATAAAAGAGTCATATGGATCTTGGACAGTGGATGCTCAAGTCACATGACTGGTGATATAGCCCTGCTATCACATTTTGAGGAAAAGGCTGGCCCATCAGTAACCTTTGGAAATGACAACATTGGTTATACAATGGGATATGGCTGTGTTAAATCTGGAAATGTCATTATTGAAGATGTAGCATTTGTTGAAGGACTGAAGCATAATCTCTTGAGTATTGGACAATTTACCAACAGAGGTTTCAAAGTGGAATTTGATGAAGACCTTTGTTCAATCTCAAAAAGGGAAAGTGGTGAAGTTGTTCTAACTGGTGTGAAGAAAGGAAGCTTGTTTGTAGCTAATCTCAAGGCTGCAGATAAGGGAGAAATTTGCTGTTTCTACACTAAAGCCACGAATGAGGAATTCTGGCTATGGCACAAGAAGCTGTCTCACTTGAATGTTCAGGCAATGAACTCTCTTACCAAGAGAGAACTTATCAGGGATTTGCCTGCCTTGGAGTTTGTGCAAGATGGAGCATGTGAAGCTTGTCAGAAAGGAAAAATTAAAAGATCCAGTCACAAGAACAAGTTGCTCAATACAAACTCAAAACCTCTGCAGCTAATTCACATGGACTTATTTGGCCCAGTGAATGTAATGTCCCTCTCCAAAAAGAAATATGCTCTAGTGATGGTAGATGACTATTCAAGATATACTTGGGTGGAATTCCTATTCTCCAAGGATGAAGCACCCCAAGTCATAATAGAGCATATCAAGAGAGTTGATAAAGAAGCACAAAGCACTGGTTCCTCTGTAGTTGCCTTGAGAAGTGATAATGGGACTGAGTTCAGAAATTCAACATTGTATGAGTTTTGCAAAGACAAAGGAATTTCTCAACAATTCTCAGCTCCTAGAACACCTCAACAAAATGGAGTAGTTGAGAGAAAGAATAGAACTCTCATTGAAGCTGCAAGGACAATGCTGCTGGATGCAAAGCTACCTACTAGCTTTTGGGCTGATGCTGTTAACACAGCATGCTATGTGCAAAATAGAACATTAATTAATAAGAAGTCTGGCAAAACTCCTTACTCATTAATGACTGGAAAAAGAGCATCCTTCAAGCACCTGCATGTGTTTGGAAGCAAGTGCTTTGTGATGAAAGATAC
This sequence comes from Heracleum sosnowskyi, assembly GCA_030848705.1. Lineage (NCBI taxonomy): Eukaryota > Viridiplantae > Streptophyta > Magnoliopsida > Apiales > Apiaceae > Heracleum > Heracleum sosnowskyi. Next base: position 37,666,047 of record CM061238.1, read on the forward strand.
CTCTGAGCATGTTGGAAAATTTGATGCTAAGGCATTTGAAGGTATCTTCATTGGATACTCTCTGGAAAGGACAGCATACAGAGTGTTTGTACCTGAGCAACACAAAGTTATGGAAAGCATGGATGTTACTTTTGATGACAAGAAGACTCCTGGACTGAAAACAAGTGATCAAGACAGTGTGCCATTGAGATTTGAGAATCAAGGTTATCTTGAGGATTCTGAAAGTGAAGATGAACCCCCTGTTCAAACTGTTCTAGAGAATGAAATCCTTGAAGTTGACAATCTTCTTCAAACACCTGTGCAAGGGTTCACAAACACAGGGGGAGAAGAAGAGAATGCACCTGTCAACCAATATGAGCTTGGAACAGATCAAGGAAATGAACAGGGGCACACAAGGAAATGGGATAGAGCCCACACTAGGGATCAAATCATTGGAGATCCTAGTGAGGGAGTTAGAACAAGAAGGGCAACATTAAATACATGTCTGTATAGCTGCTTTCTGTCACAAGAGGAACCTAAATTAATTGAAGAAGCTTTGAAGAATTCTGATTGGATTGTTGCCATGCAAGAAGAGTTGGATCAATTTGAGAAAAACAAAGTATGGGAACTAGTACCTCCTCCAAAAGGAAAGAATGTTATTGACACCAAATGGGTGTTCAGAAACAAGATGGATGAAGAAGGAGTGGTAATTAGAAACAAAGCAAGGCTGGTTGCCAAAGGATATTGTCAGCAAGAAGGCATTGACTATGATGAGACATTTGCACCTGTAGCTAGACTGGAAGCCATCAGAATCTTCCTGGCTTTTGCAGCTCACTCAGATTTTAAGGTGTATCAAATGGATGTGAAAAGTGCATTTCTCAATGGTGATCTTGCTGAAGAAGTTTATGTGTCTCAACCACCTGGCTTTGAAAGTGAAGACTTCCCAAACTTTGTGTATAGTCTGCTCAAGGCACTCTATGGACTCAAGCAGGCACCAAGAGCCTGGTATGAAACTCTATCTCAATTCCTTCTTGAGCATCAATTTACCAGGGGTATAATTGACAAAACCCTATTCTTCAAGAAGCATGGAAATGATATCATTCTTGTTCAAATCTATGTGGATGATATCATCTTTGGCTCTTCAAATGAAAAACTCTGTGAAAGGTTCTCTAAGTTGATGCAAAGCAAATATGAGATGAGTATGATGGGAGAGTTAACCTACTTTCTAGGCCTGCAAGTACATCAAAGGGAGGATGGCATCTTTATAAACCAATCTAAGTATGTCAAGGATCTTTTAAAGAAATATGGTTTAGAAGAGTCATCCCCAGCTAAAACTCCTATGTCTACTGCAATCAAGCTGGATGAAGACAAGAAAGGCAAGAGAGTTGATATCAAGGTCTATAGAGGAATGGTTGGATCCCTACTCTATCTCACAGCTAGCAGGCCAGACATCATGTTTGCCACATGCCTTTGTGCAAGGTTCCAGTCTGATCCCAAGGAATCTCACATGATGGCCATCAAAAGGATTTTCAAATATCTGAAAGGGACTCCTAATCTTGGGCTATGGTATCCAAAGGGCACTGGGTTCAACCTGGTTGGTTACATAGATTCTGATTATGCTGGATGCAGAATTGACAGGAAGAGCACCTCTGGAAGCTGTCAATTCTTAGGTCAAAGGTTAGTGTCCTGGTTTAGTAAGAAACAACAGTCCACAGCAACATCCACAGCTGAGGCTGAATATATTGCTGCTGGAAGTTGCTGTGCTCAATTGCTTTGGATTAGAAATCAACTCATGGATTATGGGCTAGTGTTAGAACACATTCCTCTAATGTGTGATAATACTAGTGCAATATCCATAGTTGACAATCCTGTTAATCATTCTACTACAAAGCACATTGAGATCAGGTACCATTTCATTAGGGAACATGCTGCAAATGGTACCATAGAAGTCTCTTATGTTCCAACTGAGAAACAACTAGCTGACATATTTACTAAACCTCTGAATGAAGCAGTCTTCAACAGACTTGTGAGTGAAATTGGAATGCTCAATCCTTCATTTAGTTGCTCTAAGTAAGTATGCCAGTAAATTGTTGCAGCAGTAAATTTTCACTGTATTTAAATGCTCTATTCATATGGAGTGAAAATTGGCTGAGATATGATTTATAAATATTTCAGTACTTTACTGCATATTTCTTAAAATCATTTGGTGATGAAGTTGTGAGCTTTTGAGACATCTCGATATAGATGACTTTCAGAGTTCACGACATAGTTCAAATAAAACAGACTTATATCGCAAACTGTTGAGATTGTGAGACTTCGCGACATAGTTCATTTCATGAGTTTGCGACATAGTTCATTTTATGACTTTGCTACTTAGAATAACTATATCGACAAGTCTCCACATTTGACAGAATTTTGATTTAAATTAATTTTATTTCAAAATTTGATAAAAGTCTGACAATTTGCTTAAAATTCCTAAAAGAGAGCTTTAGACAGGGTATTTCTACTATATCGCAAAGTCTCCCCGATCCTTTCATCTTGAAGACTTTGCGACATAGTTCATTTCTGAGACTATGCGATATACTGTGCAAGACATTGCGGTACAGGCCATTTTTGACTTCGTGACATACAAATAGGCTGTACAAATTCATAACTCCATATCGCAGTGTCTCTATCATATAAATACCCTTTTCTAACCGTTCACAACTTTTCATCTTGTCTATTGCTCTCAAACTCTCAAACTCTCAAACTCTCAAACCTAAGCAAAAATTCTCTACTCTCTTCTTCACTCTCTCTTTTGAAATGGCACCCAAATCTCAAACAGTATCATCCTCAATTCCGTTAACCATTCCCAAAGAAACAAATCTTCGCACCATACCCTCTGAGGCTGAGGCTAACCCAAGGTACAAGTGTTTTGTACGGTTCTTGAACACTTCCTACCTACGCCAAGCCCTAACCCTGAACCCTACCTTGTATGTCGATGTGTTGGAAGGATTCTGGAGAACGGCGTTGGTATCAACAATGGCTAGGGAAGATGGAACCTCATTCCAGGAGGTTAGTTGTTCAATTGGAGGCAAACACTTTCAGTTTGGTGAAAGGGAAATCAACGAAGCTTTGGGGTTCAAGGTGGAGGGTCATGACCAAGAAGCTACTGATGCTCAAATTGTAGACTTCATGACCTTCATTCGGTATGCAGATGAGATAGATACTGGAAAGCTAAACAAGAAGTTTGTAAGAAGGGAGTGGTCATTTCTGTTTGACGCACTCCAGAAGGTGTTTCTCTGCAGGAAGACAGGATGAGACCATATCAGTCACATTGCTGTGAAGCTAGCCTACTCCCTGGCCAACAACCAGGAGATCAATGTGGGAGCCATAATTCTCAAAGAATTGGCTCAGAGGCTAGGCAGGACCATTCGTGGTAGAGGTAATGACATCTTTTACCCTCGTTTCCTTCAAGTTATTTTAAATTTTCTTGATGCAAATATCCATGAATTGGAGGGTATAGATAAAACTAAAATGGCTTATTCCAAGTCCATGTCCAAAGTACTATTTGGTTCATTGGACACAAGGAATCAAGTGGATGTGATTCTAAGTGTGACCAAGCATATGCAGGACACATTTGAGTCTTATCCACTTGATAAGCCCATATACCATGAACTTTCCTGGACAGGGAAGGCTAAGACTGAAGGTGCTACACAGTCTAACCCCAGCCTTCCTATCCCATCCAGCAATCCTACTGAAAACACCACTGTAGAGGTTAGGCAGCCAAGTGCACCAATCTCTCAAAAGGTTGATGTTACTAAAAAGAAGACAAAGAAGAGAGCCCTAACAGTGATCAATGAATCTGTAGAGTTAGAAAGTGAGAATCCTGAGTCACCTCTCACCAGACAAAAGAAGAAGTCAAAATCTATAGCCACCACTGCATCCTCCCAACAGGATTCAGATGTGGAAAAAGGGGTACACCTGTTACTGTCTATGGCCTCTCAACAGGTCATTGGCATTGAAAAGAGCAGCCTCCCCACTGCACCCTGTACAGAGTCTGCACAGGGTCAAGACCTCACTCTTGACCCTAGGAGTGATAAGGCTGATCATACACAGAGTGGAGAGCACATCACTGTTGAAACTCCTCCTATTTCTCAGGGGGAGTTGCCAAACTCTAATCTAAACCCCACTTCTCTCTCAGATTCTTCCATTAAAATTTCTTCTGAACAAGAGAGTCATTCCAATGACAATCTTGCCTTTGATCAATCACAATTCTCTCCTGTGATTGAGCCAATTTCAAGTGACATGGTGCATAACACTATGCTCACCACCCAGGAACCACATCTAGTTGGTCAGGGAATGCATGCTGGGGCATATCCTAATGACACCAACACAAACATGGAGGATTCACCAGTTTTCACTAGAGACTCTATGCCAAATTCTCCCATCCTTCAGGATGTGGAACTGTCTTCACAGACAAATAGGGCTGATGTTGTAACACATCCCATTTCAATGGAGACAACATCAGACCCTACAGCCATTCCAAGGCTGGAGGAGACTCAAAATCCTACATCTCATGAAGTGCCTAGCACTAGCTCTCACTTGGCTCAGGCCACTATGTCAGAATGGCTGAAGCCTGTGCACCATGACGGGCCTTCAGGATCATCATCTGTGCCTTCCAAAATGACAGAAGAAGCCATACAAGATCTCCATGTGGCACAGATTGATGAGTTCTCAAAGATAGCTCAACATCTCCTCACCTCAAATCTCCCAAATACTGATTATGAAGCCATTCTACTCTGCCACAAGGAGGATGTTGAAGCTCAGCAGGAGAAGATAGTGGATGCAGCTGAACCAGAGGGAAATGTGGATGCCTGGTTGGATGCTAAGAGGACTCTCAAGCTCAAGGATGCCCTAGCTTTTCTAAGAGAAGACTACCTCACTTCTCTGGGCTCCAATGCAAAGGATCTTTCTCCTGCTACCATCTATGATGCTGTTAATGATGTCTACAGGAATAAATTAAAGGCTCTGCACTATCTTGGGAAAGGGCTTCAATCAGAGATTTCTTCAATCCAGGAGGAGACAGACAGATCCCTCACTAAGCTCAGAAACTCATATCTCTCTGATTTTCCCAAGGTGGATGGCATCCTTAAAGAAATCCAGAAGACAAACTCTACTGTAAACATGATGGACATCTCTCTGGCCATGGTCACAGACAACATCAGGAAGCTGGATACAACCCTGGAAAATCAAATCAAGGCCAATATCAACTCAAATGCAATGCTGAATGTAATTTGGAAGAATCAATATGGTGACAAATTGGTGGATGAGGTCCCTCTGTCAAACATCTCCAAATTTAAATTTGCCAAGATCAAGGATCAATCTCTCAATTCTTTCAAGTCTCAACAGCTATTCTCAAAGGTGGATGGTCTTGAAAGAGAAGTGGCCTCTCTGAAAGACGAAAACAGGGTGCTTGTCAATTCCCTAAAACAGCTCAATGACAAGCTGGATGATCAAGGCAACAACACCTCCAATATCCTGCTGGTACAACAACAGATGCTGACTTCAATGATGAAACAAATGAACCTGCCTATCCCTGGGGAAGCTCAAGACATCTTGTCTGATCCCAAGCCTAAGGGGGAGAAACAAAAGGAGGTCATTCTGAAACAGAGAGGGGGAGAACCTGCCAAGCAGCCAAAGCATAAGGGCAAGGGCAAACTCATTGAAGAAACCATAAAGCCAATCATTCTTCCCCCTGTAGAGGTCATAAGTGCAGAAGGTCAGAAGAGCACAATCTCATCCACCTACCATCCATCCACAATGCCTAAAGATATCTCAACTCCTCAACCTGCTCAACCTACTCCCAATGCTCAACCTGTCAAAGCTGCAACAATCACAGAGGCCAAGCTACAGGAAGTTGCCAATTCAAACATCTATCATGATGAGGCCTTCCTGGAGTTTCTGAAAGCCATCTACAGTAGTGCTCAAGGAGATGCAAGGATGTACAGACAGAAGATCAAGGAAAGCATCAAATATTTCACAGTGGCAGTAAAGAAAATCAAGGATGTCCATCTAAGAGAGATAATCATGGTGTGCAAGGACAACTGCTTGTGGCACCTAGCTTTTCAAACTCTAGAGAAACTGAGATTTACTGAGCTGTCAATCATTCTGGATTTGATTGAAGAGCATGGGATGAACAATGAAAGTCTTTATAATGACTTGAAGATGGACCAGAATAAAAGATTGCCTGAGGTCATATCCAAGCCAAGGACAATAATTTACCAAAGCCTATCTCAAGACAGTATTATTGACCAACTAGTAATTCCCTCAGACCTTTTAATGAAGAACAATGCAAAGATCAACCAGGTGCTGCAAATGCTGAGAGCTAAGAGAGGATCTAGGACAGCTGATGAGCTAGAGATGATTCACACTCTACAATCTTTTCTGATTCATGGAGTTATTCCTGAATCTGTCAAAGAAAAGAGCAAGAAGAAGGATAGTGAGGATGATGATGAGGAGAAAACCTACAGAAGGAGATCTCTTTCTAGGAGTAATAAGGATGGACCAAGTGACAGCAGCAAAAGCAAATTCTCAAAGAAGACAAAAGATGCTGATGATAGCAAGAGGGATTACAAGGGGACAAAAGAATCAGCAAAGAGATCAAGAAGTGGAATTCAGCAAGTCAAGGACATTTCTAATAGTACTTTAACCATAACACAAGACTCTAAGTCTAGGGTGGGTACTGTTAGTAATGATCCTCCAAAATCATTATCTAAGACTTCTGAACCTGAATTGCCACAGAAGAAAGATGAAGCCACAAAAGGAATATCAAGAAAACACTTCCACAAAGTTACAGCTAGTGGAGTGTTACAGTGGATGAAGGGGAAGGGAATGAAGCTACTTCCAAGTGATGTGGCACTGAAGACTAATTCTCCTTGTTCCAGAAAGGTATCTCTTGTGAAGCATTTGAAGATCAAGAGTGTACCCAGAAGGATAAGGATAACAAAGAAGACTGGAAAACTCACAAATGTTATTGGCATCAATGTGCTTCCACTAGATGAGGACTATGATGAAGATGCCCTAGAATTTTTGAGGGCTCAAAGGATCTTTGAAGTCAAAGTGAAGTTGGATCATCTAGAGATCAAGTACACTGATGGAAGAGAAAGGATAATGAAGCAAGGAAGCTGGCAATATTTCTATAAGTATGAGCTTGAAAGGATAAATGCCTTACTGAATTTTGAAGAAAAAGAAGAAAGAACATGGAAGATAGATATTGCCAGGTACTTGAAGATGCATACTGATTATGAAGAAAACATGAGGAAAGAGAATGAAGAGAAAAACATACAGAGGGAGAAAGAAATGGCTGAGATGGAGAAGAGGGCTAAGGAGCTAAGGCAGAAAGGGATGTGCAGGGTCAAACAAAATCCTTACATTGTGGAGTACAAAAACTCATATGGAGGTCAAAGCAAAATAAGGATGGAGTTTCTTGACTCCTATGTAGAAAGTGCACTCAAGGCTGCAATTGATGACTTGAAAGGCTCACCTCTCATTGAAGAACTGATTGCAAGAGAAGAACTTCAAGAAGCCATCATAGACATGAAGAGAAGAGAAGAGATAAGGAAAAAGAAGATATATGATGATTTACTAGAGAAGCAATTGGAAGCTGAAGCTGCTGAGCAACAAAAGTAATCTGTAAGCTTTCAATTTTTCTATGTAATCAAATTTCTGATCTCAATGTTCATGAATTGTTCTCTCTGTTACTGAATTTCCTTTTATGTAAGTTAGGCTTGTTATCAGACATGAAATTGTGCCTAAGGGTCTTACTCACAATTTGGGGGAGATTGTTAGGCTCAAGACATGTCTGAATACCACTATTAACAAGCCTACACTATGTGACTATGTCACATTACATGACCTAGTGAATTCTATCACTGGGGTATAGTATAGGTCTCTAAATGTACTTGTCTTGTTCTCATGAACATTAGCTTGATCATGTATGCTCAAAGTTATAATGAGCTTAGTAAGGTTTCTTGCATCTAGATTGTATATAGGCCATTGAATAATTATCCTGGTAGAAGTTCAGAAGTGTTCATGCAGCAGGATAGAGATGAATAAGGCCATGAAGAAATAAGTTGCAGAAATTTGTCCAAGGCATTATATAGCAAAGTCAGAAGAAAGCTATGTCGTGAAGTCACCAATATCTATGTCGTGAAGTACTATATCGCATAGTCCATTTTGTACTATGTCGAGAAGTCCTCAAGACACATGTCGTGAAGTGTTGAAGTCAGCAATGTCAAAGGAGCCTAGATCGTGAAGTCCTCAGAAGCCCTATGTCGCATAGTCGTCAAATGACCTATGTCGCATAGTCATCAAATGACCTATGTCGCATAGTCATCAAATGACCTATGTCGCATAGTCGTCAAATGACCTATGTCGCATAGTCATCAAATGACCTATGTCGCAAAGTCTTTAAAGGCTATATCGCGTAGTCCTCAAGGGAGATCGCGAAGTCAGGAATAAAGTGGAGTTCACGATATCAACACTTAGCCGTTTACAACAAGACAAATCAAGGTACAGAATCAAGAATCAAAAGAGACAAATACTGAAGCATTTGTTCTGGCAAGGTGGTCCAAAGAACAGATGGCAAATCTACAGCTAAACTTGGAGAGAAAGATAAGAGACAAGCAGCTACAGAAACGGGAAAGACTCCGAAAAGCAGGTGGTCCTTCCTGACACAGTTAACGTCTTATGGCAGGACAAGTTGGACTTTCAGCAAGGGGTAACTGTGTAAAAATAGGTGTGTGCACTAGTTTGTATAGGGCTTATATATATCATGCACATCCTATTGTTAGCTGTAAGAGAGATACACATAGTTTTTATCTTAAGCTCTTTTCTCTGTAAGCAAGCAAGTTCAAACTGTTCTTGTTTAGAAGCCAGAAATTCGATTGTGAATTTCCTGGAAAGCTGTAGTATTTAATTTGCTTATACAAAGTAGATTAAAGTGATTGTGTGTGGTGTTTACTTTCCGCATATTGCATAGCATAATCATATACAGTCTTTTACTTAGTTTTCAAGAATCGAAAAATATATCAAACTATCCATTCACCCCCCCTCTGTCTAGTTTCTAGGTGATATTCATTGCTAACAGAGTTGTCTACCTAAATAAATCATGTTTTGGGAGTAAAGCCAAAGCTGACCTTAAGCATGACGAAATATGGATCTTGGCTCACTAGAAGGATTTAGAGTAATGCCTTCCGAATTAATAGTTAGGGCTATTTATTTGATAAAAATAGTGGGAGGTATATAATGATATACCATAATCACTTAAACATAATAATTAAAAAATTTGCAACCTAGATTAATTTTATGCACTTTAATATTTTAGTTATCAAATGACAAATAACACAAACAACTTCTCTATGTGATCAGTCCTTGAGAAGGACAAGCTGACAGGAACAAATTTCCTCGACTGATATAAGAGCTTGAGGATCGTCCTCAGGCACCACGATGTTAGTCAAATTCTTCCCTTACCTTTTAGCTGAGAATGTAACATGTGCCGAACATAATGCTTATTGGAAGCAAGTTGATGATTCGACTACTGATGTTTCATGTCTCATGCTTGCAACTATGAGTGTTGAGCTTAATAAACAATATGAGCATATGGATGCTTATGAGATATTTGAGCACCTTAAAAGATGTTTGAGGAAAAGGCTCGTCAAAAGGGATTTGACAATAGCAAGACACCATACCTATAAGTAGGGAACGTGAGATTCGGTTGGACCAGATGTTCTAAAGATGATAGGGTATAATGAGTACCTTGATTATTATTTTTGGGTTTCAAGATTGGTCTAGAGACTCGGAATGATTTGATCATACAAATCTTTGAACAATAACTATTCTCAATTAGTTAGTGAACAACGAAATAAATGAGATAGACATAGCAACCACTAAGTTGTGAAGCACGTTGAGAACTGCTGTAAGCAACATGATAAATGCATGGACTACTCCCATAATGATGGTGAATGTAGGAATGTTTTGGGAAAGGAAAATGGAATGGAAAGAAGAAGATTTGATCTAATTATATAGCCATATTAAACTCCAATCCCAAAGAGGTTTTGTCGCCTAAAGGAGGTGTTGCTAATTAAAGAAGACGATTGTCGCTTCTGTGGAAAACCGAAAGACTGGAAGTTAAACTGTCATGCTTATTTGGAAGATCTAAGAAGAAGACCGGTGAGGGTCAAGCTTCAGGTTTCGGGTTATAATTGGAGCAAAAGTTGTTGCTCCAGTTGAAGTAACTCGTTACTTAATTTTGCCTATAAGGCTAAGTTTAGAACTTGATAATTGTAACTACGTGCCTCTAAGAGTAGAGACATTATATTGGTTTCTTGTATGGACAAGAAAGGTTTTTCATTTTAATTGGATATATAACAATTGTTGTTTATTACATTTCAATGAAAAGGTTAATAATGTTGCACAATTAGTTAACAATTTATATGTTCTAAAAATGACTCAAATCAAACATTACCTTTGGCACTGTAATTAAGGCCATATTATAAGAAATGCATTTCCAATTTACATACTGATGGATGATTGGATAAGTTTGATTATGAATCATACGAAGAATGCGAATCTTGGTTTATTTGGTAAAAAGACAAAAAGCCCCTTTTACTAGAAATGGTGAAAGGGTCATCGAATGATTATGACTTATACATGGTGATGTATGTGGTCATATACGTACGATGGCAGAAGGTAGGTTTTACTACTTTATAGCGGTTACTGATGATTTCAGTAGATACGAATATGGGTATCTTTTGAAGAACAAATTCGAATCTTTTGAAAAGTTCAAAGAATATTAAGCTGAAGTAGAAAAGGTTCAAAGAAAGGGGTTTCTAAGAACTAAAATCACACTTTATTGGACATAGTGCGATGGATGATGAGTCAAGAGGATCTTCCAATAAGTTTCTGGGGTTATACCCTAGAGACATGTGCATATACACTAAACTGTGTTCCTACTAAAATGGTTCAGGAGACACCATATAAGATATGGACTGAGAAAAGTCATAGCATGTCATTTATGAAAATTAGGGGATGCCAAGCGTTTGTGAAACGTTTAACCTCTGACAAGCTAGGACCAAAATCAGATAAATGTAATTTTGTGGGATACCAAATTAAAACAAAAGGGGTATTACTTCTTTAATCCTCCAGAGAACAAAGTGTTTGTTGCTCGGACTGTTGTATTTATTGAGAGAGAACTTCTTTCTAAAAGAAATAGTGGGAGGAAAATAGATCTCGATGAGGATCGAGAACCACGAGATAACATTGAACCAAAGTTGGAACAAGAGCAGAATGTACAAGAAAATGTTAATGACAATACTGCTCAAGAAACACAGGTTGTTCGTAGGTCTGGTAGGATTCACCATGAGTCCGAGAGATATTATGAATTTCTCTTGACTCGGGATGGTGATGTAATGCTTGTGAATAATGATAATGAGCCTCTTACCCACCAAGACGCTATGAAAATTCCAAGATCTAAAAGTTGGCATGAGGCCATGAAATCTAAGATGGATTCCATGTATGAAAAACCAAGTATGGACTTTGGTTGATCCACCTAAAGGGGTAAAACCTATAAGGTGAAAATGCGTTTTTAAGAAGAAAACTGACATGGATAGTAATGTACAGGCCTATAAGGCACGACTGGTGGCAAAAGGTTTCAAGTAAATTCATGGTACTGACTATGATGAAACTTTCTCACCAGTGGCAATGGTCAAGTCCATCAAGATTTTGCTTGCTTACTATGACTACGAAATCTGGCAAATGGATGTCAAGACTACTTTCTTAAATGAGAGCGTAGAAGAGGTTGTGTACATGACAAAACCTGAAGGTTTTGTAGATCCAAGTTCTGCTAGAATGGTTTATAAGATAATTCGATCCATTTATGGATTAAAGTAAGCCTCGAGGAGATGGAATATACGTTTTGATGAAACAGTCAAATAGTTTGGCTCTATTCAAAATGAAGATGAACCGTGTGTTTACAAGAAGGTTAGTGGGAGCCATGTGGCATTCCTAGTATCATATGTAGATGATATATTACAAATAAGGAATGACATTCTTCCTCAACAGACTGTTAAGACTTGGTAGAGAAATAGTTTCTTGATGAAAGACTTAGGAGATGTGTCCTATATCTTAGGGATCAGGATCTATAGAGATAGATCACGAAGATTTTTCGGCTTAAGTCAGAGTACATACATTGACAATGTATTGCACCAATTAGGGATGTAAAGAGGCTAAAAGGGAAATGTTCCCAGGTCTATGAGATAGTGATCTCAAAATAAATGGTCTAAAATCATTGGATGATATGGACCACATTAGTATAGTTCTATATGCTTCGGAAATTGGTTTCATAATGTATTTGATGATATGTACTCGTCATGTTGTCTCGTATGCTTTAAGCATGACGAGCAGGTACCAGTCTAATCCAAGTGATGGTCACTTGATTGGAATCAAGAATATTCTTAAGTGCCTAAAGAGGACTAAAGACTCATTCTTGGTATATGGAGGAGATGGGAAGCTGGATGTAAAGTGTTACATGGATGCTAGTTCCTAGACAGACATGATTGTTTTGTGTCTTAGTCTGGATTTGTGTTTTGTCTAAATAGATGTGTTGTAAGCTAGAATAGTTCACAGCAAGAACTGTAAATGATTCTACAATCGAGGCTTAGTATATTGATACTAGCGAAGTAGCCAAAAAGGGATGTTTTGGGAATTTACTAAGGCGATATCACCTTATTAATAAGATTAATGATCAAGGAGATATACTTATAAGTAAAGTGCATACTATTGATAATATTGCAGAACCACTGACTAAGGCTTTGTCGCAGCAGAAGCATGTAAGTCACACTAGTTCCAAATGTATTGGATACATGGGATATTGGCTCTAGTGAAAGTGGGAGATTGTTAGTATTAGTGCTCTAGAGACAATAATTTTATGTTTTAAAGAAAACATTTTATTATTATAAATTATGTTTTATTGATTATTATTATTAGTTTATTATGTCTTTATTTACTGCGTTATAAATGTTACCATAATAAATGTCCTTGGAATTATGATACGTATCTGATATCTTTAAGTATGTGACTTAAAAATGAGATTATATGAATAGTATCTTTATTCCTAAATATCCTTAGTCGAGTGTTATTATTTAAGGACAATAATAATGCACAGAGACTAGTATGTTTGTTGACTGATGACCACATCTCATTGGTCATAGGTATGGTGATACTAAAGTCAAAACATAAGTGCATGTAAGAGTACATGACACTGGATTGACCCGCTGTGAGATTACACATGTTAATAGTGTCATAAGTAATTCTCACTGTGATAATGGTGTAATGATCCTTAGACCTGAAATCATTATATTTTTATACGAGAATTAATATACTTTGATTACATTAAAAGTTACCTTTGACCGGGTGATGATAAAAGTGGATATTGGGTATATTATGAATCGTATGAGAAATATGAATGATCTAGATGGGATTTAACCCTCCTAATTTTAGGAGCGATATTATTGGCCTCTTGTTTGAGTGAGACTAAGAAATGCACAGCCGTGCTCAAATGTTGATTTGATTTATTAGTCTACTCATCGATCAAGAAAACTAAGATTAAATTATGAAGAGGATGACACATTACATGCCTCGAGTTTAATCTATAATATTAAGGTTAAAGGGATTATATTACATGGAACATTATTCACGAAAGGCTTAATCGAATCACTGATTTAATTATTATTACTTGGGTGACAATGATGTATTACTAGATGCCGCTCATTGTTTACAATTTTAATTAGTCATTAAAATTGTTACCAACGTAATAATAACCTACAGGGTCACACACAAAGAACGCTTGAAGGAGAAATAATTTAAATTATGAATTTAAATTTAAATAAGTAATTTATTCTATTTATAATATTAATTAAGTATGACTTGATTAATTATTTAAATAGAAAATGGAATTACTTAAACTAATTCTGAAATTAGTTATTAATTAATTAAGTGCGACTTAATTAAATAATAAATTGGAATTTCGGATTAGTATTTATTATAATTGGATTATAATTAGAAAACTTATTTTCCTCTCTATATAAACTCTCAAAGAGGGCTGATTTTATTAATGAAAAACGTTTTTATTAAAACCCTAGCCGCTTACGAGAGCAAGAAAGAGAGAGAGAGAGAGAGAGAGAGAGAGAGAGAGAGAGAGAGGAAGAAGCAGTTTTCGGGTGCTAGTACACATCAATCCTTCAAGAAAAGCGTTCGTGTGGATACCGTAGAGTGTAGATCGCGAGAGCGGGATACATGGTGATTGAACAAGCTTTGGATCTCCATTAATCTTCCATTAATGAACTGTTAAAGCTTCTTAAGGTATTTGTTCTTAATCTCCGAATTAAATCTTTTGTTTTCGCATGGATCCTGCGGAGGGGTTTCGAATTTTTGATTTATTTTTTACGTTTTCCGTTGCGTTTATATGCTCGAAACCCTTCAACATATTGTTCGTGTCAACATAAGTCATCTTTTAAAATAACGGGATGACCTATTGTTCGGGTCGTTATCGTACAAACAATAGAATGGCGGTCGGCCAGAGTTGAATCGAAATTTCCTATCTAATTATTCACACTTCATTCTCAAAATTTTCTGGGGGAAAAATCTTTACTTTAACTGGTCAACGTGGGAGTGGCCCACGGATTTTCTTTCTGATCAGCACGAGATATAAAATTGTGGTATCAAGAGAGGAGTATATCTATTTTGGCACAATGGATGCCAGGTTGACTTTACAACCCACTAATTGCTAGCAAAACGAAATTGTGATACTTGAGACATAGTAGTGATCGTGCTATGGGGTATCACGGGTGTGCGGTACTTGAGACACGGTAGTTGATCGCGCTGTGGGGTATCGTAGAGGAGATAGACCAGTATCTTCTACTCTCAAATTCCAAATGTGATTGTTTTGAGTCATATGATTCGGTCAATCATTGGACTTTTGGTCCGTTAGAATAAATTGTCACACTTTGAGTTTTGTTGACACTGTTCTTCTTTTACCTCAATAGTATTGTTGATAAGAGAGAGCCAGTCAGTGGAATTTACTGAGCACATAGTTGCTCACCCTTGTTGTTAATAATATTTTTACAGTTAAAGAGGAAATAGGCGATTCATCCCGATACCGAGCTAAAGGAAAGGAGAAGATGCAGCAAGGCACCGACTTGGGATAGCATTGTTGTTTCAGAGATGATGACCGGAGAGCTACGCCAGGAAGCAGACCGGAGAGCTACGCTAGGAAACAATATCTACCAAATAAACTCTATGTATCTAGCGGTTTGGTGTGTATTGTATAGTAAGGATGTAATAATTCAGGGATAGATCGTTGCCTGGACTTGTGGGCTGGAACTACTACATGCTGTAAGGATTGTAATAACTATGGTATGTTTTATATTTTGAGTGTTAAAGATGATTATGGATCGTGGTGACCCGAATCCACTGATAGTGGGTTTGGGGGCGTCACGATTTTGGTATCAGAGCGGTAGTTACATTCTTAGGAAAACGTGAGATCCTAGGGATATAATACGACGATAGAGTTAAGATAGTGAGACGAGTTTCAATTACTTAAAGCTATAGATCCACACATAGATTTCTATACCTTGATGAGTTTTAAGCTTATATAGCCAAATACACCTATACATGTTGTTAGATAGAACCTGTTATGATAGAATTTTATGTACTTTTGTAGATGTCTTCATTAGAGTTCTCAAATTTCCATGTTGTTTGAGATAGATCTCCTACTCCTATCGGAGAGGTCATGAAGATCGTAGTTCAAAGTTAGACACTAAACCATCGAAAGAGTATATGATCATAAACGATGACATTGAGGACTTTTCATTGGGATACTTTCACCTCTTTCTTATTAGGTGATAGGTTTAGTAGATTTACCTTCTTTTGATGTGGATATAGTAGATTTCCCTCCAGTAATTCCTGACTAAGTTACCTATATGGCAAAAAAAAAGCCAGTTTTAAGATGATC
Source organism: Heracleum sosnowskyi (assembly GCA_030848705.1). NCBI lineage: Eukaryota > Viridiplantae > Streptophyta > Magnoliopsida > Apiales > Apiaceae > Heracleum > Heracleum sosnowskyi. Next base: position 37,682,077 of record CM061238.1, read on the forward strand.
CTTTGACTTCTGTTAATACATCCCTAGCTGATGTGACCCGGACTTTAAAAATATCACTGTCGATTACTACTTTGGGATTTGGAAAAGATATGGATGTAGATTTTCGGATGATACCTCTATTGAACTTGTTCCATTCTTTTGTAAGATGTCGTGATACCCGCTTCCAGAGACGGACCAACTCAAGGTACCTGCACCATAGATGGACTCTAAGAGATACAACTATGTGTTCCGAAACTCGAAACTAAGCTATTGAACGATTTCGTGACCAAAATTAGTAGTTCGAAAGATGAAGCTTATTGGAGTTGGAATAGTGCCCTCCGACAATAAGTCTTTCGTACATATCCTCTTAAAGACTTTTATTCCCTGATGAGCTGTTAATGTTTCCAAGTGACGTTTTCATTCTAGAATCAACGGTTGCGCCTTATTAGCTACGATTGTTAGTAATCTTTATCATTTGAGTTCGCTCAGACGTTTTCATTCTTGCGTGAAAGGTATCCATATTATTCAGAGGTCAATTTATCTATCACTATCTACTTCGAAATATAAGTTCTTTTCATAACTCTTCTTATATTTGACCCTTTTGTGATACAGAGATGAACAACCCTATAAATAGGGGATGACTGTCTGTCTGTGTGATAGAAGTCTGGTGGGACGCCACCTATTTGTACCGTTGCTTGTCGTTAGAGTACTGAAGGCTGTCCACCTTGTGTACTATGACGGTTGTCCTAATGACACATGCAATGGAACAAATGTTCAATGATCATTTTGATCTCTCAGTTAACCCCTTATAAAAGATTAGCGTTGCCGAGAATTGATTATACATATGGCATTGTTTAACATTTTCCATCTCTAAGTTATTTGTTCAAGGTACTTATGGATAATAAAAGGATTAGTGCTTTAAAGTTGCGACAGTGTATACTGACATTTCAGAGTGATGATACTTCTTTTCCAGAAATGGGGAATTCAACAAATTAAGTTTGAGTAATGATCGTTAAAAATGAAGAGACCATCACACTAGTTCGTTGTCATATCTTCAAAACCCATACACGGTGTTTTATAGTTTGGTATTAAAGTTCTATGAATTTAATTTGGATATGGAGCAAGTATCGAAATAACCCTTTTGAAGTGAGAAAATAAAGTTATGCTGGATAAACTTGTGATATGTTGCGTGATGATGCAGAGTAATTGTCCTTCATTTGGGAAAGGATAGAGTGCACAATCCATGCTTTCCCTATATTCTAATTCTGAATATGGTACTTAAAGGATGGTTTGACTATAGAAGAGTTGAGATTCAATATTTAAGACATTTAATTCGATTATGAGCCTTTCTTATAGAAGTTCCAGGATGATTTCACGAATTAGTCTAGAATGACCTATCCTGAACCTATTAAAAAGACTAGTGCTGTTACGAAGGTTGCCATCTATCTGTTTGATTGATTCGGGAGCTGCAAGATCTTTTATATCAGAAAATTTTATGAACAAACTGGATATTCAGTCAGTACCATTACGAGAAACTTTGGTTAGAGAAGTAGCAAATCAGGAAACAGTTCTTATAGATCAGATATGTCCAGATTGTGGTACCGAGATTCAAAGATAACGATTCGACTCATAGCTTCTTCTTTTAAGCCAGGAGAATTTGATGTAATTCTTGGAATGAAATGGGAGATGATACGATTGAGGTATGCGGAGGTAATTAGAGATATGTCCATTGAACCCGTTGAGGAAACCACCGTAAGTAATTTTAAATACTTATTCGAACACCTGTTTAAACCTACAAGACTTCCAACTTATTCTTTGCAAATAAAACTGTGGTTACAAGTATATGTGGAAATGATATCACCCAAGGGAAATATATGGATGACCATCCAAGCTTAACTTTAAGAGAACTAAAGCAATATTTTGGATTAGAAATCAAAACCAGAAACAAGATCTTAACCATAAACCGAACTAAGGATGATACTTTAAAGTTGTTCTTTGAATATCCTTGGACATAAAAGATCCTTTGAGAAGGAGGTCATCTTATGTTGGGAAACCTATCATTATTAAGCTGTAAAATGTTGTTGAGTTAAAAAGGACTATTGATGTCGAGGAAACATGAACATTGTTTGGAGAGATAAAGAAAACTTGTGAGAATGTTATGTTGAGTAAGTTGAGAATACCATTGATAATACATATTACGTCGTAGAGGAAATTAGAAGTTAGTGGGAGGCAAATGAGAACTATTTAAGGCATGATAATGATCTTGAGTTAGATTAATTGAGTAGTTTCTTGACAAGTCTTTTTCTAAGTATTTTGCAGAATCACATGAGGATCAAGTATAACTATAGTAAGAGGAAATATTGGTTGTAGTATTCGAAGCTAAGTGGATTGAACTCCTAAAATGGTTAATATCATGATGACATCAATGAAGACTGATTTAAATATTTTTACAGGGATCAACACCATAGTTGTAAATCGAGCTACTGTTCAAAAAGATATAAATTACTCAGCTTTGGTTTGGAGTACTGAAATAGAGGTAAATGAGAATATATCCCAAGAATTATAGTGTTAAGAAAAGGAAGCTCAAGAATATTTTGGGACAATTAGAGAAGAGATGCGTAAGTTAGAATATGACGAAAGAAGCCACCTGAATAAAGGAAAAAGAAGAACATGAGAAATTAGAATTGCACAAATAGTTTGACCAAGTCAGATTTGACTACGTTGAAAGAAATAAGGTATACACAATGAAAGCGTCCAAGACCATCTGACTATTGTGAATTGCTTAAATTGGGGTAAGAATGACATTTAACTTACGTAGAGAAGGAATATTCTTTTAAGATATGAGAATTTGATGTAATATTGGGAATCGGGATGATTACCAAAAGTTTGATACGTAGATCATTCAATGACATATGGGTATAAGTTGAAAACACCAAGAGGTTAGAAGATAATAACCGTAGATAGAAATAAGTCAAAAAGTTTAGGACGAGGTTTCAAGCCAACAAATTACTTTGCCAAGAATGTTCAATGAGTATGACACACATGGTAGATACAAAAAGGAAACTCCTGAAATCAACAAGGGTCACACTTATAACTTGACTTGAAAATTGCGTTCCTGAAGAATAACCAAGAAAACCACCTGTCGAAAAGATAGTGTACTATTGATCTTACTCCAGGACCACACCTATTTCTAAAATGCATTGCAGAATGTCACCGGTTGAGAGACAAAAGAATTGAAAACTCAATTGCAAGAACTACTTAATAAAGGTGTGAGTTGACCCAACCTATTTCCATGGAGAACACCAGTTTTGTTCGTAGAGAGGAAAGATGGATCCATAATTTTACGTATAGATTATCGAGAATGGAACTAGTTGACAATCAAGAGTAATTACCCTTTTGCCAGAATTGACAACTTGCTTAACCAGTTGGAAGAAGTCTCTTAAATTTTTGAAGATTGATTTAAGATTTTGAATATCACCAGCTGAAGGTTTAAGACGATAATGCTTTTAAGACTGCTTTTGGAACACGTTACAGACACTACGAATATCTAGCGATGTCGTTTGGATGGAAGGCCCTACCTGCTTTTATGGAATGAATGAACTATGTATGTAAGAAGTACTTGGATAAGTTCAGGATTATAATTATTGATGACAGCTTGATGTACTCAAAGTCCCAAGAAGAACACGCCGAACACCTTCGTTTAGTCTTGGAGACCTTAAGAAAATAAAGGTTATATGTAAAGTTTCAAAATGAAAGTTTCTGTTGAAAAAGATTCAATTTCAGGATATATTGTGAGTAGTAAATGATTTTGTTTGAACTAGGCGAAGCTAGAAGCAGTAGTAAATTGGGAAAGACTTAAGACACCAGCGTAAGTTAGAGTTTTCTGGATTAGCGGGATATTATCAAAGATTTGTAAAAGAATTCTCAAAGATAGCCACACCCTTGACCAGACTTGCAAGGGAGAATGAAAAGATCGAATGGACATCCAAATGTGAAGAATATTTTTAAGAATTAAAGAAGAGGTTTAGTTGTGCCCAGCTTTGACCTTACCAGATGATGCCGAGAACTTTGTGATTATTAGCAATGTTTTTTTTAGGGACGAAGTTGCGTATCGATATGGCACGTGAATATGGTTACTTATACTTCTCGATATTTTAAGGAATATGAGATGAGATACCCTACCCCTGACTTAGATATTACAACAATTGATTTAACACTCAAGATTTGGAGAAATTACTTAAACGAAGAAAAGTGGGGAATTCACATGGATCACTCCCACTTAAGTTATATTTACACGAAAAAAAAAATTGAACGTGAGTCGAAGAAGGTGGTTGAAATTATCAAGGATTACGACTATTCAATAAATTAGCATCAAGGAAAAACAGTGTGGTGCCCGACACATTGAGCCGGAACAAAAGAGTTAAGATATTGGTTTTATCGAAGAAAGTAAATTGAGGAAATTGAGAAGATAAAGCTGAAAGTTAAGATTCCAGTTCAAGCCAACGAGCCAACTTATAAGATTTTTCTACAACCAGAGTTGTTTAGGAAGATTCATCGTTGTCGAAAAGGAAATGATAGAAGAAAGGAGATCAGAGATAAAGTGAGAAAAAATTCCATAGTCTAAAGATGATAAAAGAATTAAAAGATTTCCTTCTAGAATTTGAATTCTTAATGTGGACAGAACTAAAGAATGAGATAATGAGGGAAACACATAATTCAAGGTATTCTATTCATCCAGGAAGTACAAAAATGTATGAGGACACCAAGAAGAATTATTGGTGGCCCAACATGAAAAGAGAAATTTGCGGAATGGGTAAGTAAATGTTTAACTTGTCAGAAAGTGAAAGCAAAACACCAGAGACCGAGTGGACTTTTACAACCCTTAGAGATACCTGAATGGAAATGGGAGCATATAACCATGGATTTTATCGTAGGTTTACCCCGAACTAGAACCAGTCACGACACAATTTGGGTTATTGTGGATCGACTTACTAAATCTGCGCACTTCTTACCAATTAGTGAAAAGTATCCAGTTGAGAAGTTGGTGGGTATATACCCGAAGGAAATTTTGGTTCGTCATGGAGTACCTGTTTCAATTGTGTCTGATAGGGATGCCCGATTCACTTCTAGATTTTGGAAAAGCTTTCAGGAATGTCTTGGCACGAAATTAAATTTGAGCACTGCATACCATCCACAAACTGATGGACAAAGCGAAAGCACAATTCAAACGGTTGAAGACATGTTAAGAACTTGTGTATTGGATTTCAAAGGAAGTTGGGACGATCATTTACGCTTGGTTGAGTTTGCATACAATAATAGCTACCACTCCAGCATAGGTATGGCACCGTATGAGGCCTTGTATGGAAGAAAGTGTAGATCACCATTATACTGGGATGAAGTAGGAGAGAGAAAGATACTAGGACCAGAGATGCTCCAGCGGACAAAGCAAGCTATAGAGATTATTTGAAAAAGGTTAGTGGCAGCTCAAGACCGACAAAGAAAGTACGCAAATCAAAGAAGAAAAGACAAAACATTTGAAGTTGGAGATAAAGTGATGTTAAAAGTTTCACCTTGGAAAGGAGTAATGAGATTCGGGAAGAAGGGCAAGCTAAGCCCCAGATATATAGGACCTTTTGAGATTCTCAAGAAAGTAGGAGCAGTAGCGTATCAATTAGCTCTACCGCCATATCTTCAGCATATCCATGATGTATTTCATATTTCATTATTAAGAACGTATCACCCTGATTTCAGACATGCTCTTGCTTACGAACCAGTGGAGATTAGGCCTGATTTGACATACGAAGAACAACCAGTGCAGATCCTAGATTATAAAGTGCAAGAGTTGCGAAGTAAGACAGTGAATTTGGTAAAAGTACTTTGGAGAAATCATCAAGTTGAAGAAGCTACTTGGGAATTAGAAAGTGAAATGCGAAATAAATATCCTCACCTGTTTAGTGAGTAGATTTTGATTCCGAGGACGGAATCCTATAAGGAGGGAAGACTGTAATAGCCGTAAATATTTAAAAAATTTGTTACGTTTTATTTCTAAAATATCGCGCACGTATTTTAAAAAGAGGTGGAATTATTATTATAATTAGAGTTAATATATAAATATATATATATAAGATAATTGATTTTAGAAAATTTGGGTTAAAGTTTTGATGGGCTTGTTTTTTTTTGTTTTAGCCCAACTTCTTTTTTTTTGAAGCCCAAGATTTAGAGGCCCAAAAGATTAATAGGGTTATAATTAGTTGTAATTAGTTAAAACTAACCCTAATCTAACTTCTCCCCCCAGCAGTTCATTCCACAGCCAAAGAAAATCCAGAAAAGAGAGACAATTTTTAGGGTTCTTTCAAAAAAATCAAAGGGGTATGAAAACTTTTTAAAAATCAAACTTTGATTTCGTTTTCTTGATTGTATTTGTTTCGTTTTTTTTATTTTGTGTGGTTTGATTTGGTTTCTTAGATTGTTTTCGAAATTAGGGATTTGAAGTTATTAATTTGGGGTTTTAGTTTTTGTTTCAATTGGGATTTTGGATTTGGGGATCGGTTGGTTGTGTTTGATTCTTGGGTTATGTATTGTTGATTTGGGCGATGGTTTGTATGGATTTATTGGTGTTGAGGGTCGACTGGAGAGAAGAGAGGGGGAAGGCACCACCGCGGCGGCGATGGCGGCCGGTGGTGGTGGTGTTCGATCAGAGGGAGATGTGCGAATGGGGAGGGATGTGAGAAAAGAGGGAGAGAGATGTGAGAAGAGATGGAGAGAACGGGCAGAGAGAGAGAGGTGAGGGGGAGAGAGAGGGTGAACGGAGAGAGAAGCGAGAGGGAGAGAGATTGAGGGAGAAATCGGAGAAGATGGACGGAGGAAGAGAGATTTCCGGGAAGGAGTCGGCGGTGGCGCGGGGGCCCCACGCGCGGTGCATGTGCGCCACGTGGGGTGGTGCTTGTGTGCCACGTGGGGCAGTGCATGTGTGCCACGTGGCAGCGTGCAGGTGCGCCACGTGGCAGCGTGCAGGTGCGCCACGTGGCAGTGTGCAGGTGCGCCACGTGGCTGCTGTTGTGGGAGTAGAAATTAAGTAGAAATGTTATTTTATTGAATAAAATCTGATTAAATCGAATAAGTGTTATTAATAAGGTTAAAAATCTGAATAAAATGTGATAAAAAGAATAATTATTTAGTAATAATTTAGAATTAGAATTTTTATTAAAAAGAGGCTTAATTATTTAGATTGGATTAAATTAGAAGATTATTTATTTTGAAATTAGAGATTAATATAGGAAATAAATTGGTTTTATTAGTATTAAAGGGAGGTTAATTTGTGAATAATAATTAGAAAAATAGATCATTTTAGGAACGAAAAGGAGATAATTTATAGAGATTTTTGGAGACGATTCCGATTTTAGGAACGAGATTTAGAGACGTTAAAATAGAATAATGTTTCTGCAATTCGGGTAATTGATTTTAAATTGAATAAAATAGGATTATTTAGTTAAGAATTATTGAGATACTTTCCCAATAATTATTTTAGAAATATTCGAGGAATCTTGGGATTTAATAGGGATTAAATTATGACGTAAATCTGTTCCGAGGTTTTATTTATTTAAATTAATTTTAAATTGGAGGAAAGACGTATAGGGTTCCCAACAGGCTTCATATTTAAGGGAAAAATGCGTAGTACTTATTCGAGAAAAATAGACGTCCTAGTTGTTTTAATTATTGTTACTTGATTTTATTCTGACTTGGATTATTGATCACAATTTGCTTAGATTAATTCTTTTAGAGAATTTCCCTCTGGCCCGTAATGGAAGGCAGACACGCGGGTAGAGTATAAATATTATTTGATTTTGTACACAGCGCGATCGAGGCAAGTTCTTCTGACCCTCACTCCTACTGCATTATTTTGAAGAATATTTATTTCTGAAGTTTGATTTAATTATTCTTTTCTGGAATATTTATTTAATAGTTCTATCAGTTATCTGGATAAATATTATACTTTCTGATATTGAGAAACACTAAAAATATTCCTCGTCCTTAAAGCATATTCAATTGTATTTCCTGGGCATCTTACTTGTTCAAGATGACCTTAACAACCATTCAGTTATAGCTACTCTCCTATATCGAGGTAGTTAAAATTTATTTAATTCAGTCGGATTTATTGTTCAGATCCGATAATTTGTTTTAAACTTCTAAATTTGATTCATTCTTCGGATCAAATTATTTACATTCAAAATAGTGGAAAGCTGGATAAAGATTTAATCAGAACCCACTCTTAACTAATTATTCTAGCGTATTGATATATTGTTTGGTTGATTTGAGTCGTTCTCATTCATTCGGGACGATTCCAGATAATTTATTTCATTCAACGAATCTCTTTTGTTCGAGGTTTGTTAACATGTTCGTCTTGGGTTGACATATTGTTCGTGTCAACATAAGTCATCTTTTAAAATATTGGGATGACCTATTGTTCGGGTCGTTATCGTACAAACAGTAGAATGGCGGTCGGCCAGAGTTGAATCGAAGTTTCCTATCTAATTATTCACACTTCATTCTCAAAATTTTCTGGGGGAAAAATCTTTACTTCAACTGGTCAACGTGGGAGTGGCCCACGGATTTTATTTCTGATCAACACGAGATATAAACTCGTGGTATCAAGAGAGGAGTATATCTATTTTGGCACAATGGATGTCGGGTTGACTTTACAACCCACTAATTGCTAGCAAAACGAAATTGTGATACTTGAGACATAGTAGTGATCGTGCTATGGGGTATCACGGGTGTGCGGTACTTGAGACACGGTAGTTGATCGCGCCGTGGGGTATCGTAGATGAGACAGACGAGTATCTTCTACTCTCAAATTCCAAATGTGATTGTTTTGAGTCATATGATTCGGTCAATCATTGGACTTTTGGTCCGTTAGAATAAATTGTCACACTTTGAGTTTTGTTGACACTGTTCTTCTTTTACCTCAATAGTAGTGTTGATAAGAGAGAGCCAGTCAGTGGAATTTGTAGAGCACATAGTTGCTCACCCTTGTTGTTAGTAATATTTTTACAGTTAAAGAGGAAATAGGCGATTCATCCCGAAACCGAGCTAAAGGAAAGGAGAAGATGCAGCAAGGCACCGACTTGGGATAGCATTGTTGTTTCAGAGATGATGACCGGAGAGCTACACCAGGAAACAATATCTACCAAATAAACTCTATGTATCCAGCGGTTTGGTGTGTATTGTATAGTAAGGATGTAATAATTCAGGGATAGATCGTTGCGTGGACTTGTGGGCTGGAACTACTACCTGCTGTAAGGATTGTAATAACTATGGTATGTTTTATATTTTGAGTGTTAAAGATGATTATAGATCGTGGCGACCCGAATCCACTGATAGTGGGTTTGGGGGCGTCACACCTAGTATTCTGTTGCCCCTAGGAGATCCTGATGATCCTACACCACCGTTTACTCAAGACATCATGAAAATGGCTATATCCAGAAAATTCAAGATGCCTTCGATCAAAGCCTATGATGGAACGGGAGATCCCGCAAATCATGTAAGGACCTTCTCCAATGCACTGCTGTTGCAGTCAACCAACGATGCGGTCAAGTGTAGGGCGTTTCCACAAACCTTGGCAGGCATGGCCCAACGCTGGTATAGCCGTCTTCCTCCCAACTCAATTGGGTATTTCAAGGAACTAAGCAAAGCTTTTATCAATCAGTTCATTAGTGGAAGGGTGCATGAGAAAAGCTCTGCATCACTCATGGCAATCCAGCAAGGAAAGAATGAAGCCCTAAGGGACTACATCAATCGATTCACTCGGGAGGCTTTGAAAGTCCCGGACTTAGAGGACAGAGTGGCTATGATAGCCCTGCAACAAGGAACTACTGATGACCACTTCAAAAGGTCGTTAGCTAAACATCCACCCGAGAGCATGCTGAAGCTCCAAGATAGAGCCGGAAAGTATATCAAGGCTGAAGAAAGCATGAGAAAGTATGAACCCACTGCTAGCGGTAGTGGAAACTCAAAGAAAAGAAAAGAAACTCAGGAGTACGACGTCAAGGAAAACTTTCCCAGAACATCAAAGGACTCTGATTCTCCACCCAAGAGAAACAATTTTGGGCCAAAATTTATGGAGTATGCAAGATTGAACACTCCCATGAGTCAAATTCTGACGGAGATAGCTAAGGAAGGAGATCTCAAATGGCCGAAGCCAATGAGGGCTGACATGTCCAAGCAGAACCAAAATCAGTCCTGTCGGTTCCACAAAGAAGTCGGTCACGACACCGACGATTGTAGGGAATTAAAAGATGAGATTGAATTTCTGATACGAAGAGGAAAACTCAGCAAATTCACCAAGTACGGAAATCAAGGGAGTCAAAGAGGAAACTATGAAAGGAAGTATTACGACAGAAGAGACAACGACCAAGATCGTAACCCTAAGCCCCGAGGGCTAATCATCAACATGATATTCGGAGGTCCAACTGCTGCTGGGTCCTCCCGAAACTCAAGAAAAGCTTATGCTCGAGAGGTAATGACTGTGGTTGGAGAAGCACCGAAGCGTGCCAGAACAGAAGTGTCAATAGGTTTTGATGATTCAGACTTGGAAGGGGTGAAGTTCCCCCACGATGACCCTCTAGTCATCATACCTGTGATTGGCAATTCCGAAACAAAGAGAGTCCTAGTCGACAATGGAGCTTCAGTGGATATCTTGTTCCACGATGCTTTTATCAAGATGGGTTACATGATTCTAAGTTAACACCCTCAAATATGCCCATATACGGATTCAATGGGGTGGAATCAAAAGTGGAAGGCACTATCCAACTCCCATTGACCATGGGGCAAGGGATGAATACGTCTACTCAAATGCTGAACTTCATAGTTAGAAAGGCAACTTCAACCTACAATGCAATCTTGGGAAGGACTGGTCTTCATGCGTTCAAGGCCGTTGCCTCATCTTATCATCTAAAAATCAAGTTCCCAACGAGGAATGGGATTGGTGAAGAACGAGGAGACCAAAAGATGGCTATAAGTTGTTATGTAGCCGCGTTAAGGCCTGATGGAATCGGGGGGGGGGGGGGCAAGTTCTCCCAATTGAAGACATGGATACTGACGACAATGAGGACCGAAGAGGGAAACCAGCTGAGGATTTAATCCCAATTCCCTTAGTCCCTGGTGGACCGGAGAAGGTGACTTATGTCGGGGCACTACTACCTGAGCCATTGAAAAAAAAGCTCATATCTTTTCTTCAAGAGAACAATGACGTTTTTGCTTGGACAGCGACTGACATGCCAGGGATTGATCCCCAATTGATAACTCACAAGTTGAATGTGGATCCTGAAAGAAAGACGGTGAAACAAAAGAAGAGAAATTTTGCTCCAGAAAGGCAAGAGGCCATTAAACAAGAAGTTGAAAAACTTCTAAAGGCCGGATTCATTGAAGAGATACAATTCCCGGAATGGTTGGCTAACCCCGTAATGGTCAAAAAGGCCAATGGGAAATGGAGGATGTGTGTAGACTTCACTGACTTGAATGATGCATGTCCTAAGGATTGTTTTCCCTTACCAAGGATTGATGCATTAATAGATGCTACAGCTGGACACGAGATGCTCAGCTTCATGGTTGGCTTCAGTGGATACAACCAAATCAAAATGCACAAGGATGACATCTCCAAGGTATCATTCATCACTGACTTTGGTGTTTTCTGTTATCTAGTCATGGCTTAATAATAATATCTCTATATTTTCTCAAAAAATATTCTACAAAATACGTTTTTAAATAAAATAATATTTATAATATAAAATTAAGTTTTGTTTTGAATATTTATATATATATATAGTTCTAGATCGTTCAATCAAAAACTACAATTATACTTTCACAACTATTAAAATTTTCACTACCTCCAAATCTACTCCCAGTAAGAAAAAAAATCAAAAAATATGAACAAACATCCTTTTTGTTGCTGGGAGATTTTTTTTATTAATAATGATCTCTTTTTGTCAAAACAAATAACAACAACAACCTCTTCCTTTTTAAAAAAAAATATTAATGACCTCTTCTCAATGTTTCTTATTTTTGTATGATTTTTGTTATAGATGCACCGATTTATTGAATTTTGTTAAAAATGCACACACTAAATAAATTCTTCAGTCGAATAAATCTTAACATGATATTTTCGAAATTTATACACTATAAATTTCTTAATATACAATTTTTATCTTTGAATTTTCGTGTATGAATTAGAGAAAATATTTTACTAAAAGATATAATCTTTTCTCATAAAAATTAGAGCAATAACTATCTAAACGTTTAAAAACAATGATAAAATTTGTTTTTGAAGACATGGTGAATTCTCCACTTTCGATTTACCTTGTATACATTTGTATCAACTTTTAACTATAAATTCAAAACTAATAACGTACACACATAAACGTATAAATCAATTCACAACTGAATGTACATGAAAATCACCTTGCTCGGTCTATTATTTTAACTGATTAACTAATTAATCCCCCTCCTTATTAATCCATGTCTTAACTCAATCAACACTAATAGAAAATAACTTGTCTTGTCAAAGATTTTAATATGATCCTTCATTAGGATACAAACAAACGTAATAAGATAAATAATAAAGGAAAAGTCTCATACTCATGTACTCATATACACACTTTTAACATGAACAAAAAAAAAGTAAAGAAGAACACTGTTGACAACAAAAATTGCAGTAGACAATTAACAGAGTTTAGGTGTATATTTATACTATTAAATAGTTGTTTGTATGAAAGTATTAAAGATAATTAATTATTTACCAAGTAATTACTTAATTTTTTATGCAAGACCGATCTAATTTCTTAACTTCTTATTTACCAATATGTTCTATTATATTACATTAAAAAAGAAAGTTTAGGAGAGCAGAATGTTAAGATGGTAATTTCATTTGAAAATAAATATTATGAGAATATCTAGATAATAATAAAAGGAAGTTCAAAATAATGTAAAGTAATACACTTTTAAAAAAATAATAATAGATATTTGAAGGCAAGAATATTATAATTGAATATTTAGTTTCCTCCATTTGTAATATTTAGTTTCCTCTATTAGTAAAGATCTATTGTATATTTACTTTCTCCATTAGTAGAGATTTTAAATGTAAGAATATTATATTTACTTTCCTTCATTAGTAGAGATTTTAAATTCAAGAATATTAAAATTGTATATTTAGTTTCCTCCATTTGTAAATATTTAAAAGGCAATTGAGATTTTTTCTAATATTTGGTATTAATTAATTAATTTCTTATGCAAGACCGATTTAATTTCTAAACTTCTTATTTACCAAAACGTTCCTGTATTTTCTATTATATCACATAAAAAAGAAAGTTTAGGAGAAAAGAATGTTAATATGTTAATTTCATTTGAAAATAAATATAATGATAATATTTAGATAATAATAGAGGAAAGTTTAAAATAATGTAAGGTAATACACTTTTTTTTTTATAATTTAGATATTTTGAAGACAAAAATATTATAATCAAATATTTAGTTTCCTCCATTAGTGATATGTAGTTTCCTCCATAACTAAAAATCTATTGTATATTTACTTTCTTCATTAGTAGAGATTTTAAATGCAAGAATATTATATTCCATTAGTAGAGATTTTAAATGGAACAATATTGAAATTGTATATTTAGTTTACTCCAGTAGTAAATATTTAAAATACAATTGAGATTTTTTCTAGTTTTTGGTATTAATTACTTAATTTCTTATACAAGACCGATCTAATTTATTAACTTCTTATTTACCAAAACGTTCCTGTATTTTCTATTATATTACATAATAAAAGAAATTTAGGAGAGCAGTATGTTAAGATGGTAATTTCATTAAAAACAATATTATGAGAATATTTAGATAATAATAGAGAAAAGTTCAAAATAATGTAAGGTAATACATTTTTTTTCTAATTTAGAAATTTTGAAGGCAAGAATATTATAATTGAATATTTAGTTTCTTCCATTAGTGATATTTAGTTTCCTCCATTAGTAAAGATATATTGTATTTTTACTTTTTCCATTAGTAGAGATTTTAAATGCAAGAATATTATATGTTTCCTCTATTAGTAAGCATTTAAAAGGTAATTGAGATTTTTTTCGAATTTTTAATATTATTAATTCAAAAAATTGAGAAAATTAGAAAAATAGAACGAAGCGATCTGAGAGCGCTACCTCACCGCCCCCGTCTTCTCCTTTATATAATAGTATTGATTGATTGATTGATTGTAATTGAGATTTTTTTGAATCTTTAATATTATTAATTCAAAAAATTGAGAAAATTAGAAAAATAGAACGAAGCGATCTGAGAGCGCTACCTATTAGTAAAGATCTATTGTATATTTAATTTCTCCATTAGTAGAGATTTTAAATGCAAGAATATTATATTTACTTTCCTCCATTAGTAGAGATTTTAAATGCAAGAATATTGAAATTGTATATTTAGTTTCCTCCATTAGTAAATATTTCAAAGGCAATTGAGATTTTTTCTAATCTTTGGTATTAATTAATTAATTTCTTATGAAAGATCGATTTAATTTCTAAACTTCCTATTTACCAAAACGTTCCCGTATTTTCTATTATATCACATAAAAAAGAAAGTTTAGGAGAAAAGAATGTTAAGATGTTAATTTCATTTGAAAAGAAATACAATGAGAATATTTAGATAATAATAAAGGAAAGTTTAAAATAATGTAAGGTAATACATTTTTATTTTATAATTTAGATATTTTGAAGACAAGAATATTATAATCAAATATTTAGTTTCTTCCATTAATGATATTTAGTTTCCTCCATTAGTAAAGATTTATTGTATATTTACTTTCTCCATTAGTAGAGATTTTAAATGCAAGAATATTATATTCCATTAGTAGAGATTTTAAATGAAAGAATATTGAAATTGCATATTTAATTTCCTCCATTAGCAAATATTTAAAAGGCAATTGAGATTTTTTCTAGTTTTTGCTATTAATTACTTAATTTCTTATACAAGACTGATCTAATTTATTAACTTCTTATTTACCAAAACGTTCATGTATTTTCTATTATATTACATAATAAAAGAAAGTTTAGGAGAGCAGTATGTTAAGATGGTAATTTCATTAAAAAAAATAATATGAGAATATTTAGATAATAATATTCCTATTTACCAAAACGTTCCTGTATTTTCTGAAAGTGTTTGTCCTAAATCCAATCATGTATGATGAGTTAGGAAGAACTTTCTTGTATTCTTATTTGATTTCATTAATGTTAATAAAAGACTTGTTTTGTTTTTATTACGGGCTTTATCTATTTAAAGTGTTTTAAATAAGATGTTCCATAGTTTAGAGTAAAGCTTCTAGAATTATAATGAGATTATAATAGTGAGATCTAGAAGATGATAACTCTGGACTTAAACAGTTCCTGATCATAGGATAACTAATCGGAAGTTGGTGAATCCGCAAAGATTGGTACATACTATGCTTGCTCCCGTCAGGAGGATGTCTGTTCTCATAGACATTTGTGTGGTGACACTATAGCTAGTATGTAGGTGCTTGTTAGGGAATAAGTTTACTGAACATGACTCGATAAGTTGAACAGCTAATGGAGTTTACTCACGTGTCAATAGTTATTCACTGAGTGATAGTTGTACAAGTGTCCTTTGACTTGAGATCGTTAGAGTAATCTTTTATATAATGAACTATGCTTTGGATTAGTCCTTAGTCTCAAGGACATCCATTAGGTCTATTCTAGGCATAGAGATTTGTGTATGGAGATAGTTAACGTCAATAAAGGATCTACCCCTTCCAGTAAAGGAAGAGAATATCCTATGTTATTCTTAGTATGCGAGTTCTGGAATCTCTGGCCAGAGTGTATGAAATTAGAAAGGAGTTTCTAATTTGCATTAATATGAACTTAGCATTATGAATAAGAAATCATATGATTAAATTTGATAGGCCTGACACGAGATCCATGCCTTGTATTTAATCGGGATATTGTAGGGTAGAAGGAATTGATTGTACTGAAACTAGTCACTGACAGGTTCTTGGTATTCTAAGCAGTGAATTCATATTATCCGGATAGTCGCGATATGTTGAGAAGCATCACTCACGATGTAGAATAAATATAATTAATCAGTTAATTATATTTAATGAATTATTAGAATTCATATAAATAATAAATAAAAGTTTATTATTATCTATTTCTACTACCGGCTTAATATTGAACCTACAGGGTCACACCATAAAAGAATATTTTCTTTGATGAAAAGATTTAAATTATGAGAGAGGAAGAATCATTTTCTAAATAGTTTAGAAAAAGAAATAATGATTAAAATAGTTTTAATCATTATTAAAGCATTTTAGAAATGTGGGGTTAATATATATATATATATATATATATAAAGATATATTATTAAAACCCTAAGAAAGCCCTATAAATAGAATGAGATAGTTCATTCTAAGGCATAACTTGTTTTTGTGAAAAATCTAGAAAAGGAGCTAGCCTCCATCTCTCTCTCTCTCTCTCTCTCTCTCTCTCTCTCTCTCTCTAAAAGGTGTTAGAGTTTTTTTTTGAAGAATTCATCGAAGGAAAATTCTTGGTGGATACCGGTAGAGTGCTTCACACTCTGAGGAGCAACTGCTTACTACCATCAATTTTAAAGCTTCGATTCTCAAGGTATGGTTACGATTTCCCTCGCTCTAAATTTTATATGTTTTTCTATATGTGCGATACATGGTTTTTACGGAATAATTGTTATATCAATGA
Organism: Heracleum sosnowskyi; assembly: GCA_030848705.1. NCBI lineage: Eukaryota > Viridiplantae > Streptophyta > Magnoliopsida > Apiales > Apiaceae > Heracleum > Heracleum sosnowskyi. Next base: position 37,698,831 of record CM061238.1, read on the forward strand.
AATTAAATTTCCTTATTGGAGTTCGAATTTATAGGATAGAAAAAATATCAATTGCCTTTTAAACTTTTACTAATAGAGGAAACTAAATATACAATATTAATATTCTTTCCTTTCCTTATTTAAGTTTGAATTTATAGGACAGAAAAAATATCAATTGCCTTTTAAATTTGTACTAATAGAGAAAACTAAATATACAATTTTATAATTTTTTCCTTTCTCAATTTTAATTCAGTAAAATTAAATTTTCTTATTTACATTCAAATTTGTAGAAAAGACAATAAATATATAAAAGTCAATCATATCATATTTAGGATATAAATATATAAAAATCAATTTTATATTAATTTTCCTTATTTATATTTGAATTTATAGGAAAAAAAATCCTTTTCATAATATAATTACCTTTCCAAAACTCTCTCCTTTTACACACACACACACACACACACACACACACACACACACACACACACACACACACACACACACACACACATATATATATATATATATATATATATATATATATATATATACGGAACCAAAGTCTCACAAGTTTATCAGATTATTTATGTATCATCATATATATTTGGATTCATATAGTAGAAGGCTCCATGTAATTGTTCTATTTTATAAACTTTAATTTTTTTTTCTTATATTTTTGCCTGAATGGATTATGGATCCATAAAATAAGATTTACACTAAAACTAAATTTTGTGTATTGATTCTTTTGACGCATGTTTACTTCTTATTTGATGGATTATTAATGTTCTTTTCTTTAGAATTTTGCAAGGATTTTAAAATTGCTTTATTCTTGCGCCTCCTCAGCCTATCAAGTATAATCGTATTTGTGTCTTTTTATGAATGTCTATAATGCATTATCGGTATATTCTAAAATTTAAGAATTCCTCCGTGGTTGGGTTTTTGCAGTTAAAGGTTTTTGTTCTAATAGAAGCTTAGAGGTGAGCTTAAGTTTCGCACGAGTCATCAGTTTAAATTTTGATTTTATCGATAAATCAATAATCATCAATATTTTTTATATTATATAAAAAAAATTCTCTTGCGCTCTCAAATCATCTGAAACATATTTATCTTTTTATATAAATCTTTTTAATTTTAATTCAATAAAATCAAATTTTCTTATTTACATTCGAATTCGAAAATATAAAATAAATATATAAAAATCAATCATGTTTAGAATTTAATTAAACAAATATTATCATAATTCTCAACTAAAATCCTACTTAAATTTTGTTGCCCAGTAAATAACAATTGTAGAAGGGGGTTGAATACAATTGTATAAGATTCTCGACTTTATATAACACAAATATGAAAGATCAATAACAATAACAATAACAATAACAATAACAGCTTTATTAACTTTGATATAAAACTGTTACAAACTCTCTTAAGAAATTCTGATGTTCTTAAGAGCTGCTAGCTTACAAAAACTCTCTCAAGAAATTCTGTTCTTAAGAGCTTCTCTCCGATTATGTTCTCTCTCGAATGAATACATAAATCGAAACCAAAACTGTGTTTATATAGTGCACACAGCTTCTCTATCAATAACAAGATAAGTCCTAATCATAACAAAGATAGAAACAAATCTTTAATCGATAGCTGCATTCTACAAACCAGGAACAAATAGAATAAACTTCCATGTTTATCTAGACTCCAAATATAACTCGAAGTAGGAATCCTGATCAGCTTCAAGTCCTGATTATCAAACCTGATCATAGTCTGAGTAGGAATCCTGATGATCAATAAGATACTGACGCTTGATCAAATACTGATGACCATGCAATACTGATGACGTCAGCAATCCTGATCAGTTGAGTCTAGCTTCTGACGATCATTGAATTCTGATCTAACAATCTCCCCCAATCTCATACTTTGTGAAATAAAGTATAGATTCCAAATATTCAATGATGTCAAAAACATGTATCAAAATGTACAAGTATCTTCAGAAACAACTTATCTGTTTAAGCTTTGTGATAGAACAGATTCATCTTCAAGAAGTTGGATAATAAACTTTCTTCTTTTTCTTCAAGAATTTGAATCAGTCTTTCCTTAAGATTTCTGAGTTCTTCATCTTCCTCATTAATCTGGTAGATAGCTGCTATGAGATTCTGTATGGAGTTTCTCTGTAGACTGTGCTCTTCAAGCAAAAGATAAGCAATTTCCTTCCCATCAGGATTGAGAGAAAGATGAGTCATGCCAAAATTTACTTCTTTAACAGCAGTACCCCTTTGCATTTCCACATCCTGACCTCTTTGATTTAAGTACATGGGAGTATAATTACCATCGAAATTACTGTTTCCATCCAGTCTTCTTCTTATAGTTGACAAAATCATGTCACTCCATTCTTTGTACACTTGGTTCTTCCATCTTAACAGATAGTGAACATATTTCAGTTCCTGTGTAGTTTTCATCAGCAGATCTTGAATAGATAGAATCTTCACACTACCATCTTTCATGAAGTACAGAAGCTTTTCTTTCTTTTCAAAACCATCATGACAATCTATAACTATATCAACAGCTAATAAATTGTTCAGGTTTTCAGAAGTTAAAGTACCTCCAATTTCTGTTAAGGAGTAAGGATCAACATATGACATATTCAGATATTCACCATCTCTGTGTCCAATACCTCCTCTTGAATTACTTGACAATTGCTTCAGATTTGAAAACATCTTTAACCAGAGTGCTTTTGATCTAACCATCTCAGATAAATCAACAACACTTGAAGCGCTTGTAATAATTCCACCAGACTGAAAATTGATAGGTGTATCACAACTTAATGTGCTAATATGTTTCCACTTCTTATCCTTTTCCTTTTCAAAAACATAGCTTCTTTCAAGTAAAGATTCTTGTCTGCTTGAGTTCCTCCACACTCTTCTGTTTGAGAGTTTAAGCCTTTGTACATAGAGATTGAAATCTCTATTTGTTGATCTTGTAATTTCTCTTCTTCTGGCTTCTTCTTCTTCATCTACTTCTTTGTTGTGACAATCAACAACAGTAGATAAGATTATCAAATCAACCTCTTGCAGAATTTCAGATTCGTCAGGATCTTGAATATTGTCAGGATTAGAATCTTCAATTTGATTTGTATTGCTGAAGGTTGATTTACTTGATTTTCTTCTCAATTCAGGTTCTTCTTCAACAAATTCCTTGTCTTCTTTCTCCATGATATCCTTGATAACAGGATATATTAGATTTTGTAAAGCTTCAGGAATTTCTTCAATTCTTAATGCTCTAGACCTTGTCTGTCTAGGTACTGTTTGAGTTGAAGAACCTCTTCTATTTCTTCTAGCACCTCTCCTACCTCTGCTTCCTCTACCTCTAGCAGGAGCAGTATAGCTTTCCATTGTCTCTTTTTGTAGTCTCAAGAATTCTTCATGTGAGAGATCTGGATATTCTTCACTTGCTGTAGAGAGTGCTTTTCTTGCATATAATTGTTGAACTCTTTTATCAGTGTGATATAGAGTAACAATTCTGCCGTCTTTTGTAGAAAACTTCTGGAATAAATTTGATGCATCTTCAGGATTATCAATAATCACATCTTCATCACCTTCAGGAATTGTAGCAAGAATGTGTCCATGACCAGGTGTCAGGATTTGATCTTCCGTCAGGATCTGAGATTGCACCAATGTTCTTACTGTCTTAACTCCAGAATCAGAAACATGAGTTGACTGCGTTGTTTGACTTTGAGAAGTTTGGATTGTCTTCATAACAACAGCATCAGAGGTTTCTCCTTGTATCACTTTGTCACCACCATCATCTCCAGTATCATCATCATTATTTCTTAATACTAGATCAGGTGTACATTTTGTCTGAATAACCTTCTCCCCCTTTTTGACATCAGGATTTGACAATAATTGCAAAATTAAGGAAAGAGAGGCTTGAATTTCAGTTACCTTAGTATCCAGAGAATCAATTCTTTGTTTGATTGAGGTTTGTTCTGAAACAACAGATTTCACGTGGGATTCCACTACCCTCAGTTGTAAAGTAGTAGGCACCTTTGTAAAATTATTAAAGATATCAGTCCTCACTTTTTCAGTTGAACCCTTGATAGAATCAATCTCACTTTTCAGGCTTTTGGATAACAGAGTAGTAGCCTTCAGATGATTCTTCAATTCTTGATTCTCTATAGACTTCACTGCATTATAGGCATGTTCAATAGCAGAAGAAAAACTGATAGATTCATCAGAATTGTGCCATGAATTGTTCCATTCATTCTGTCTAAATGCCTCTGCAGGATCAAAGGAAGGAGTAGAAAAATCTTGTCTCTGATCTTTCCCAGTGAAAGCATTGCTAGCCATATATGTACTTGATGAACCAAAATTAGTTCCAAGACTAATTTTGAGTGCTGTAGCAAGCTGTTCCTTCTCTTGTCTATTCTCATTATCATCATCACTATCATCATCAGAATTATCAACATCAGAACCATGAGATATATCAGGATCAGGAATTGTAATACCTTTCAGTTTATCCTGTGATTCTGAGATAGGATGATCCATTGGTCTTGAACGAAGTGGCTGTATCAAAATAAGTTCATTATCAGGAGCACCACTAACGTCAGGATGAACATCGTCAGGATTTGATATGCTTGCATCAGTATTTGCTACCAATGGTTCTTGTGGAGCTTGAGGTTCAGAAGCTGCTTCAACACTTGGAGCTAAAGGTTCTTGTGTGCTTCCCTCATTGACAATGTTCTCGACCAATCTTTCAACAGAAGCTGTAGCTTTGCCTGCATCTTCACTTTGAGAAGATGGTTCTTGTGTAGCTGGAATGTTGATGTCTTCATTCTCCCTTTGAGAAAATGGTTCTTGTGTGACCATTCCACTAGCTAAGCCTTCACCCAAACTTTGATTGAGTGGTTCTTGTGTGGCAGGATCAACAATAGCTGCTGAATTACTCTGAAATTCAGGTTCTTGTGGGCTTGATCCTTTCAGCTTCTTTTGTCTCTGATAGACTAACTCTTCTGCATTCCTCTTTTTCTTTGATGTAGGTGTAAGACCAACCAAGGAAGCAGTTGTAGAAACCTTCTCCCAAGAAATTTCTCTAATCTGAGATGGAGAGGCTGGAGAGTCTGATATAGAGACAACTTTTGTTGTTGCATCAGGAATACTAACATCAGGATTTGCTAGAGCATCAGGAGTAGATGACTCTTCAGGATTTGATGTCTGAATATCAGTATCCTTCATTTGCACTGGCAAAGGAATATGATACCTGCTCTTTGATAATTTCCTTGTCTTTTGTGGTTTTGATGAAGGTACCACAACTTTAGTAGCAGTATCAGCAACTTCCTTGTTCACATTCATCACAGAGGATATAAGTAAGTCATCCTCTGAATCACTTTCATCAATCAACCTTAACTTCCTTTTCACAGGAACATTCTTAACAACCTTATTAGCTTTCTTGACCAGGACCCCTTGTACACCCCCTTGTATCTTCTTTTTAGTGAGTGGTGTAGAGGAAAAATCCTTTGAACCTGATTGCCTTCCAGACACATCAGTTCTAGCTGATTTCTTTGATTTTACAACTAAAGTCTTTTGAGAGACAGTAGAGGTGGTTGTTAACTGTTTAGACTGTTTAGGTTGCATGCTTGTGTCAGGAACAAGGTGGGTTGGTCCTTGTACCATAGCATTAGAAAGTAGTCCATAACGAGTAGGCATTTTCTGATGTAAGAAAAACCTAACCTCATCAGGAATAAAAGCATTTCCGCACAAAATATTTTGCCATATCAGGATTAAAAAAATATTCAATAAGATTAAAATAAAATTTTATTTAAGAAAACAAAATTTATTTTAACAATCCTGAATAGCGTTTTGGTTTAAGAAAAATAACCAAATTAATGGTCATAGAATTAAAACACGCTTACCAGCAAACGAGGCAAAAATATTTATGGAAATCTGAACCGTCTCCTTGAGATTGTAGAAATGACCTGCACCCTTAATACACATTCTCTATAAAAGAGAACTGTTAAGTATAATCATCATATATCTATTAAAACACAAACCCTCTCCAGAGAAAAACTTACGAAAACCTTTCACCTTCTTCGTTTTTCAATGGCTGCCAACAATCAAAACAACATACCTGATGAAGAACTTGATAGAATTTGGCAACAAATGGATGAGGCTCTAGCAGAGATTGCAGAGCAAGAGGGACCTCAGCCTATTCCTGATCCACAGGAGCATCATGCTTTTGTGAATGCAATGGCTGATGTGCTTCTTCATAACTTCCATCAGGCAAATCCTGATTGGAATCCTCTTGAAAATCTCATCGTTGTCAATGAAGAGGATGAAGACGATTGGGATGATGAAGAGGATGAGGATGAAGATGATGAAGAGCTCGTCCGAGAGCTTGAGAAACGTAAGAAGAGAATCCGTGATGCTTGTATGTCATGCAAGTTGGAGGCACGGAGGCGTCCCGGTGGTCACGGTGACGATCCGCCTTCAAGTAAATCAGCTCCTCTTCTTGTCTCTTAAGGATGGAACAAGAGACCTTCCAGTTCTGAAGGACTGTGAAGCTGCTCAGGAGCATTCATGCTAATTTGCAGGGCACGTGTTCATGCTTATCTGTAAAGCACGAGTTCCTGAGTAGAAAATAGACTAGGAAAACAAATATGTAATTTCCATATTTCATGTGTAATGTATCTTCAAGTATTAATGAAATTTGTCTATTTTCTCAATTGTTTTCTTCCTGTTCTTGCCTGCAAAATTTGTTAGTAACACTCATAGTGATATAGATATGATAAATAATAAACTCTGATAATAATGACATTGATAATTAAGACTGAAAACTTAATCAAAGACTAAGTAATAATCTAATTGTTCAGAGTTTACCAGGAGTGTTGATGACAAATTAGCATAGAACCTCTGGTTTTCATACCAGCTTCAATCATCTGAGCATCAGGATTTGACCAGCTGACTTCCTGTCAGGATTGAGTCCTATCAGGATTTGATCAAAGATACATACCTTTCTGAATAACCATCAGGATTTGACAGTTATCAGGATTTCCTCTCTGTAGCTTTTTTCTCAGAAATTCTCAAAATTCATCATTCCAAGTTCATTCACCAACTTATTGAAAGTAGCTTCAGGTAGTGGCTTGGTGAATATATCAGCTAGTTGTTGATCAGTAGGAACAAAGTGAAGTTCAATTGTTCCTTCCAGAACCTGTTCTCTTATAAAGTGATATCTGATACTTATGTGTTTAGTAAGAGAATGCTGAACTGGATTTCCTGTCATTGCAATAGCACTTTGGTTATCACAATAAATAGGGATTTTTGAGTATGACAGGCCATAATCTAACAACTGATTTCTCATCCACATTATCTGAGCACAACAACTTCCTGCAGCAATGTACTCAGCTTCTGCAGTTGAAGTGGAAATAGATTTCTGCTTTTTACTGAACCATGAAACTAGTCTTCCACCCAAAAACTGACAACTTCCTGAAGTACTTTTCCTGTCTATTTTGCATCCTGCAAAATCAGCATCTGAATAACCACACAACCCAAAATCTGATTCCCTTGCATACCAAAGGCCAAGTGAAGGAGTGCCTTTGAGATATCTGAAAATTCTTTTGACTGCAATCAGATGTGGTTCTCTAGGTTTTGCTTGAAATCTTGCACATAGACAGGTTGCAAACATGATATCTGGTCTACTGGCAGTGAGATACAATAAAGAGCCAATCATTCCTCTGTAGTGAGTTACATCTACCTCTTCACCTTGATCAGGATCAAGTTTGGTAGCTGTAGCTATGGGAGTTGAAGCAGGAGTACTGTCTTGCATGTTAAACCTTGTCAGTAAATTCCTTGTGTATTTAGACTGATTAATAAAAATCCCTTCATCAGTCTGTTTAACTTGAAGACCCAGAAAGTAACTCATTTCTCCCATCATGCTCATTTGATATCTTGACTGCATAAGCTTGGAAAACTTTTCACACAGCTTATTGTTTGTTGACCCAAAAATGATATCATCAACATAAATCTGAACTAACAGCAACTCCTTACCATGATTCAAATAAAATAGAGTTTTATCAATTGCACCTCTTTTGAATCCACTTTCCAGTAAGAATTGAGCTAAGGTTTCATACCATGCTCTTGGAGCTTGCTTTAGTCCATAAAGTGCCTTATCCAGTCTGTAGACATAATCTGGATATTTAGGATCAATGAAACCAGGAGGTTGTTCAACATAAACTTCTTCCTCCAGTTCACCATTTAAGAAAGCACTTTTAACATCCATCTGGAAAACCTTGAATTTCTTATGTGCTGCATAAGCAAGAAATATCTTGATGGCTTCTAGTCTTGCAACAAGAGCAAAAGTTTCATCATAGTCAATTCCCTCTTGTTGGGAATACCCCTTTGCAACTAGTCTAGCTTTATTTCTGATAATGACTCCATCAGAATCAGTCTTGTTCTTGAAAATCCACTTTGTACCAACAATTGATCTATTCTTTGGTCTTGGTACCAGTTTCCAGACTTCATTCCTTTCAAATTCATTCAGTTCTTCTTGCATTGCAGTAACCCAATCAGCATCTTTAAGTGCATCTTCAACTTTCTTAGGCTCCTCCTTGGATAGAAAGTTATTATATAAACATTCATTCTGAGTTGCACTTCTTGTTTGAACACCTGCATCAGGATCTCCAATTATCAAATCAGGAGTATGATCTTTTGTCCATTTCCTTGCTGGTGTCAAATTGTTTCTTGAAGTAGATGCTCCCCCTGGATTGGTGTTATCTTGATTGAAAGAATTTGATTGATTTGAAGCTCTCCCTGAATTATTGCTATGTCCTCCTGATGTGTTATCAGGATCTTCACTTGAATCAGTATCTGAAGAATTCTGTCCTGATGATTGAGTTGACTCTGAACTTGTAGTTGAATGCCGTTGCTCCCCCTCAACATTAGCACTACTAGTTGTATTACTGTTGTTTGCATCATCAGTATTAGCACCATCAGTACCTGGTGAGTCATCAGGATTTGGTGACCCGTCAGTACTGGATGAATGGACAGCTTCTGATTCAATTTCTTCAGGTTCCTTGGAAGCTTCATTTTCAAATAACAATCTATCATGCGAGTCTTCAATGATTCCAGTTATCTTCTTATCATCAAAAGATACATGTATTGACTCCATGACAGTTCTTGTTCTCAAATTAAAAACTCTGAAGGCTCTTGATGTAGGATAACCTATGAATATTCCTTCATCAGCCTTTGTTTCAAATTTCCCTAGCTGTTCAGGATGAGTTCTGAGAACAAAACATTTACAGCCAAACACATGCAAATGCTTCAGACTTGGTTTCTTCTCTTTGAGTGACTGATAAGGAGTGACACCATGCCTGTTTATCAATGTGAGATTTTGTGTATAGCATGCTGTGTTGACTGCTTCTGCCCAGAAATATGTAGGTAATTTAGCTTCTTCCAACATAGTTCTGCCAGCTTCAATAAGAGTTCTATTCTTCCTTTCTACTACTCCATTTTGCTGAGGTGTGCCAGGAGCAGAGAATTGTTGAATGATTCCTTTGTATTTGCAGAACTCTTCCATCTTTGAATTCTTAAATTCAGTACCATTATCACTTCTCAGAATCTTGACTTTGTACTTTGTGGTTGTCTCAATCATCCTCACATGATCCAACAGAACTTCAGGAGTTTCATCTTTTCTATGCAGAAAATACACCCAGGTGAATCTAGAATATTCATCAACAATTACAAGAGTGTACCTTTTCTTACTGATGGACATGATGTTGACTGGACCAAACAGATCAAGATGTAGCATGTGATATGGTTCTTCAATAGAGGATTCTGATTTACTCTGGAATGATGTCCTTCTTTGTTTTGCTTTTTGGCATGCATCACAGAGTCCATCAGGTGTATATAAGACATTAGGTAATCCTCTTACTAACTCTTTCTTAACCAACTCATTGATGTTGCTGAAGTTGAGATGAGAAAGCTTCTTGTGCCAATTCCAACTTTCATCTACTGAAGCTTTACTGATGAAACATGTAGGGGAGCCATCAGTATCTGAGAGAATGTTGGCTTCATATATGTTACCATGCCTGTAGCCAGTTAGTGCTATCTTCCCTGTTGCTTTACTGACTACTTCACAATGTGTGGAATAGAAATTGACATGATAACCTCTGTCAGTGATTTGACTAATACTCAACAAGTTGTGTTTTAGTCCCTTCACTAGAGCTACTTTTTCAATGATGACATTTCCAATGATTATATTGCCATATCCCAAGGTTTGTCCAATGTTGCCATCTCCATAAGACACAGTTGGGCCAGCTTTTTCCTCATATTCTGATAACAGGGCTTTGTTTCCAGTCATGTGCACAGAACATCCACTATCCATGACTAACACATTTTTCTTTTTACCCTGCATCAGAATAGAAACACACTAGTTAGAACACTTAGGAACCCATACATGTTGGGTTCCTTTCTCATGCAATTTGTTAATTTTAACAGCAGAAGACTTTTTGACTTTAGCAGTCCTGACAGGATTTACTCCATCAGGATTTGCTTTGTCAGTATCAGTATTAACAAAAGCATGCTTCATTATGACATTTTCAGTTCTATCAGACTTTGTACTACTTTCAAACTTAGGCAATGGATCATAAAAATTATAGTACAAATCATGATACTCTTTACATGTATAAATAGAATGCCATAGACTACCACAATGAAAATAGGAATTCTGTGGTTTGTAAAATACTGATCTATTCCTAACATCAGACTTAGGAATTTCAGCAATTTTCTTCTTACTCTTTTTACAATCAATAGCAAGATGATTAGAGTTACCACAGTTAAAACAACACTTTCTAGGTGCATTTGGGATATATTTATAACCATTCTCTTTATTGATCCCAACTTTACCATTCCTGTTTCTCTTAACAGTAGCTTCCTTTTTCTTATCTGTAACCTCACAGATTTTATCTTTAAGCTGTTTCTGAGACAATAGACCTACATTCTTAGTGACTTTGTTCATGACAGGTTTAGACTTTATAATTTTAATTCCTTGAGTAGAAGAAGATCCCTTTTCAAAAGTAGAATTGGAATCCTTACCAAAAACAAAATTAACAGGAGTAATCTTAGATTTGGTTGAGTCTATAACATGTCTATAGGTCTTTGGACTGACTGTCTCATCAATGACAATTTTCTCTGCTAATTTCTTATCTTCATCTGACTTATATCCTAGACACTCTTTCCAATTCTTAGAGGTATTAATCTCATGAAATTTCCTACCAGAGTCTGTCCAGGTTCTGATTTTCTCATTAGCAAATTCAAGTTCTTTTTCAAGGGAAATACATTTAGATGTCATCTCTAAGTGCATGTGTTTAGCATTATCACATTCTTTTTGTACTTCTTGCATACGAGAAAATTCAGCTTCTAATATTTCATTCCTCTTTCTAAGGTCAGACATCTCAAATGAGATTCTAGTATTCTCAGCAGTTTGACTTCTAAAGCTAATATGTAATGACTTTAGAAAACGTCTTAACTCAGAAGCATTATCAGTATCAAAATCAAAGATAGTATTTAGTACCTTATCATCAGGAGCAGCAGTTACATCAGCATTGGCCATTAACGCATAGTTGACTACCTCAGTATCAGATTCTGAGGAAGAGTCCATCCAATCCTTGCTTGATGTGATGAGTGCCTTTGTCTTGTTGCATTCAGAAGCAAAGTGACCCATACCATTACACTTGTAGCATCTAACCTTTGACTTGTCAAATTTGCTACCCTTGCTGTCCTTTTTGATATACTTGTCTTTGTCTGCTTTGAAGGTCTTTTTCTGAAAGTTGCCTTGTCTTCTATTCTTCCTGAACTTCATCCTTCTGAAGTTTCTGACAATCATAGCAACCATCTCTTCCATGTCTGAATCAGAAGATTCATCACCAGTATTGGCATCAGGATTGCCATCAGTATCTGATGAAGAGTCGTCAGGATCTGACTCAGCTACTCTTGCTTTCCTTCTAGAGACCTCCATAGCTTTCCCTTTTGATTTTGCTTCTACATTCAAAGCAATTGACTTTGCCTTGCTGCTTTTCTTGTTCTTTCTCTGTTGAACTTCAAGATCATGAGTTCTTAGCATACCATAGATCTCATCAAGAGACACAATGTTCAGATCATACTGGTGTCTAATGATTGAGGTCTGAGTATCCCATTCTTCAGGTAAAGCTCTAAGAAATTTGGTGTTTGAATCTTCAGTTTCATATACTTTGTCAACTAAGGATAAGTTGTTCAATAGTGTCAGAAATCTATCATATAGATCAGTCAGGCTCTCTTCAGGTCTTGCATCGAATTGTTCATATTCTTGAATCAAAAGAGCCCTTCTGTTTTTCTTAACAGATGCAGATCCCTGGCACTGAGTTTCCAAAGTATCCCAGATTTCTTTTGAAGACTTGCATGCAATCACTCTGTTTGACATGACAGCATCAAGGCTATTATGCAAGATATTCTTTATCTTTGGTTCCCTGAGTACATGAGCTTTTTCTTCTGGAGTCCATTCAGCTTTAGCTTTGACCACATAATGTTCTGGTACTGTATCTGTTCGTTCTATGAACTTTGTTGGTATATATGGTCCATCACGAATCCTGTCCAAGTAGTCGGGATCCATAGCCTCCAGGTACATCAGCATCTTTACCTTCCATGTAGGATATTCTGATATCTTCAAGATGGGAATCTTCATGCTTTCATACTTGGTTGTCGACATCTTTAGATCGTATCTGATTCAGAATTAAATCAGTTTGCTCTGATACCAATTGTTGCCCAGTAAATAACAATTGTAGAAGGGGGTTGAATACAATTGTATAAGATTCTCGACTTTATATAACACAAATATGAAAGATCAATAACAATAACAATAACAATAACAATAACAGCTTTATTAACTTTGATATAAAACTGTTACAAACTCTCTTAAGAAATTCTGATGTTCTTAAGAGCTGCTAGCTTACAAAAACTCTCTCAAGAAATTCTGTTCTTAAGAGCTTCTCTCCGATTATGTTCTCTCTCGAATGAATACATAAATCGAAACCAAAACTGTGTTTATATAGTGCACACAGCTTCTCTATCAATAACAAGATAAGTCCTAATCATAACAAAGATAGAAACATATCTTTAATCGATAGCTGCATTCTACAAACCAGGAACAAATAGAATAAACTTCCATGTTTATCTAGACTCCAAATATAACTCGAAGTAGGAATCCTGATCAGCTTCAAGTCCTGATGATCAAACCTGATCATAGTCTGAGTAGGAATCCTGATGATCAATAAGATACTGACGCTTGATCAAATACTGATGACCATGCAATACTGATGACGTCAGCAATCCTGATCAGTTGAGTCTAGCTTCTGACGATCATTGAATTCTGATCTAACAAATTTAACTTCTTTATCTTTATTTTTGTCTTTATATAAGAAAAATCACCCCTCTATATATTATACACTCATTTTCATCGGTTATGTCTCTTTCATCACTCATGCAGGTTCCTCTCTCACGGCTAGAAAAAAAAATACCCGTAAGCCTCAAAAAATTATATATGATATGTATTATATATTGATAGTTTGGTTGATGCAAATACAAGAGAGTAACTTTTTACAACATCTATACACTAGATGAATTTATTGAGTATTACTTAGGTTACAGGTGTGCTTTCAACACCAATTCCATCACAAGTTATGGCAATTAATTTTTTTTTCATCTTCGTTGTATAGAAGTTATGGCAATTAATTTTTTTCCATCTTCGTTGTATATACTATATATAGATGTTCCAGTTAAGCATGCATTAAGAGTTTTTTTTATTTATGTGTTCAATGATAATTTATATCCTTTCTATTTTTTTTGGTTCATTATCTTTAATTGTGATTTCTACTATGTATTGTTTGTTGATTGATTTACAAGCCCTAACTTTATAAAATATGTTGATTATTGATTTTCGAATAGGCTCCATGTTGTGTCACTGATGTAGAGTTCCCAGCTATGGGGGCGAAAAAAATTATCAATAAATGGCCAAGATGAAACAAAAAATTCAAATTAAACCTTAAATTTTTGCTAGAAATATTAATTTATCTATAAATATATTTAAAAAAATTTAGAGAAATTATTAAAAAACCGTTGTAAAGCGCGACTTAGTAAACTAGTACTTATATAAAGGAGAAGACGAGGGCGGTGATGTGGCGCCTCTCAAATCGCTTCAATCTATTTTTCTAATTTTCTCAATTTTTTGAATAATTAATGTTAAAGATTCGAAAATATTTCAATTGACTTTAAAATCTTTACTAATGGAGGAAACTAAATATACAATTATAATATTCTTGCATTCAAGATCTTTATTAATGGAGGAAACTAAATATACAATTCTAATATTCTTGCCTTTAAAATCTTTACTAATGGATGAAACTAAATTTAAAATTTTAATAGTCTCATAAATTATTTTATTAGAAAATATCTTAATTGCGTTTTAAATTTTTACTAATGGAGGAAAGTAAATATACAATTTTAATATTCTTGCATTTATAATATTAGATAAATTCTCAATTTCCTTTTTACTATTTTCTAACGGAGGAAACTAAATATAGTATGTTAATATTCTCATAAACGCTTTATATTGATCCAATCAATATACTTATATAAATGAGAAGACGAGGGCGGTGATGTGACGCCTTTCAAATCGCTTCGATCTATAAAATAAATATAGTTTTCAAATTAGTTACCTAATTGAGTCATTTTTTAAACGAGTGACTAATTTGATACATTTGAACCAAATGAGTGATGACTTTGATAATTATCTCTTTCTTTAATACTATCTTTCAAGGAAAGAAGGAAGTTAAATATGTTATGTTATGTTAAAAATGGTTTGCTGACTGTCGAAAAAAAAAATCTTTAAATTGAGGAAACTAAGTATACTATACTATATTAATATTCTCCTAAACTTACTCTACGAGTCCAATTTATTTACTAATTTTTATTTAATATCTTTTAATCGAGGAACATAATAAAGAAGACGATTTGTGAGGTGCTAGACAATTTGAGTAGAAAATATCTAAATCAATATACTTATATAAATAAGAAGACGGGGCGGTGAGGTGGCGCCTCTAGAATCGCTCCGTTATATTTTTCTAATTTTCTCAATTTTTCACAATTTTTAATTTTAATAATTACAACTTCCTTCATTATTTTCGATTTTGTAGGAAGGATATTGAAAATTACACTTTTATTATTTTCAAACTTGATAGAACTTTCTTTTATTATTTTCAAACTTGATAGAACTTTCTTTGATTTAGAAAATTACAACTTCCTTATTATTTTCGAATTTGTAGGACTTGATAAAACTTTCTTTGATTTAGAAAATTACAACTTCCTTATTATTTTCGAATTTGTAGGCTCTTATGTTAATAATTGAAATTTTCTTTTTATTATTTCCAATCTTGATAGAACTTTCTTTTATTATTTTTATACTATAGACTTTCTTTAATTTAGAAAATTACAACTTCCTTATTATTTTCGAATTTTTAGGATCTTATGTTAATAATTGCAATTTTCTTTTTTATTATTTTCAATCTTGATAGAACTTTCTTTTATTATTTTCAAACTTGATAAAACTTTCTTTTATTATTTTTAAACTTGATAGAACTTTCTTTTATTATTTTCAAACTTGATAGAACTTTTATTTTATAATACTTCTTGATTTTTAAACATAATGGATTTCCATGTTATTCACCTTACAAACACCTATAAATTAAAGGCCATTCATAACAAAAAATCTACACCGAAACATTTTTACATAGCTTCAAATTTTTACAACCATATTTACAATCAATACAACTATGGCCTACACCATGTTGGATGCTTTGAACGACATCAACTATACCTGGATGATAAGAGTACGAGTGTGTAGAATGTGGGAATCAATCCAAATACTGAAGAACTAATCAGTTTTGACATGATTTTGATCGATGAAAAGGTTAATAAATCAATATACTTATAACTTATTAGTTTGTCAAATTGTATGATGTTATTAACTTTTCTAACATATGTTGTATGACAGGAAAATTTGATCCATGCTACGATCCCGAAGATTCTGGTCTCTCGGTTCAAAAATCTTTTAGAGGAAGGTTCCGTGTACATCATCAAAAATCTGAAAGTTGTTTCATGTACAGGGAAATATAGACCACTATCACATGGTCTAAATTGCTCTTCATACACATAACGTTGCCTAAGAGATTGGAAGAAGGCATCGTCAACATATCACTGCATGGATTTCAGTTCATATGTCCGGATATGATTGATGCACATATTAATGACACCAACATACTCTCAGGTTTTTGATGTAGTAATATATTAGAGTAATATATAAGTAATACTATTATATAAGTTATAATTCAAACTATCATGTTCTAATATTATTTTTTCTATGCTGATTTAGATATTGTGGGTTGTTTGACCTACTTGGGTGGCATTGAAGTTGTCAAAGGCAGTTGGAAAAAAAGAGATTTCAAAATTGTCACAAATTAGTAAGTTATGCATTATATTAATTGTAATATAATTGTTAATTATTTTTTATTGTTCTTGTAATTTTATATTACTTCTTTGGTTACCCCAATTTATTTGTTTTACTTTTTTAATTTGTTCTATTTTTTTTCTTAAACAGCTCCATCACCAGTACCATAACTTTGTGGGAAAAGTTGGCCCAGATGGTTGATACAAATTTATACAAGAAGGATGGTGGACCCTATATAATAATTGTCACATCTACCCAGATTAAAAAATTTAAAAGTAATTATCTTTATTAATGTTTTTATAATATATAGTTTTAGAAATTGCAGATATATAAATCTATCTTATCTAGATTGAACGAATATCATTAGATATTATACAAATATTTGTTTCATTGATATTAATTTACTAGTACTAGATTTTAAATATTTTAAATATTTTAGATATTAAATATTTATAATATTTATTGATATTACTAGATTTTTACCTTAATTTAGGTGTTGTATTTTATCCCTTTGTTTGGTTATTCAGTGATATCTATGGCTTCTTTATTATTGAAAAAAATCTATTAAAAAAAAAAATTCAACTAATTTTTATATAATCAAAACATGTTAATGTTTATTTTCATTCTCAATTTTATTTTGTATAATTTTTTGAAGCGATCAAAATTTTTGTATATAATTATGAGCCTTTTGGCTAAACTTAAAATTATTGCTTATGATTTAAAGTTACTTAAAGTTATAAGTAAAAAGTAAAATTTTAAGTTAATATATATATATGTTTGGGTAATTTTGTATTATGATAAACTAATGAGTTATTAAAATTGTAACAATTAAATTAAATTTGATAAATAATGCATTTGAATGATGATATTAACTTTTATCAAATAAATACATTAAAATAAAATAAGTCATTCAAAAAAGTACCTCCTACCAACTTCTGATTTTAAACTGTTTTTTTTAACTTTAAGTCATTTTCTAAGTTATTACACAAACAACAAAATTTCAACTTAAATTAAAAAATTACTTTAAGCTATTAACAAATTTATTTCAAAATCCAAAATTTTGGGTTTAAACATATTCTTTTAACATACATAATAAATCTTCATATTAAAGATAAAATGACTAAAAAAAATTATATTTAATTATTTAGATTTTTATTATTACAAATAATTAGTATTTTTTTATCAATATAAATTTCCTTTTATATATATATGGCAATGGTATCGGTCCAAGAAAATAATAAAATCAAACTATATAAACAAAAGGAATATGTAAATACTTTATAATATTACCTACCCAAATGCAAATTTTATAGAATATATTTTATTTGATAATTTAAATAATTTTGTAGAAATTTATTTCACAATTTTTATTCTAATATGCTTTTTCTTAACAAATATATTCTAATGCCGCTGATTTTATAGAATATATTTTATTTGATAATTTAAATAATTTTGTAGATATTAATTTCACAATTTTATTCTAATATTCTTTTTCTTAAAAAATATATTCTAATGCCGCTGCGAAGCGCGGATTAGTAACCTAGTTGACTTTTAAATCTTTAGTAATAGAAATATTAATTAATTTATATTCTCCTAAACTTTCTTCTTAAGTGAAATTACTATCTTAATATTGTCCTAAAATTTATCTTTAAGTCGAATTATCATGTTGATATTTTCTTAAACTTTCTTTTGAACTTAAAGTTATCATTTTAATATTCTCATATATTTTTTCTTGAAGTTCTTAAATTTATCTTGAAATCATATTATCATCCTTACATTCTCCTAAAAACATTATTAGAAATTATGTTCTCATAATTTTTTAGTAAAAAAACCCACGTTTAATTTATCTATATGTTTTACATATACATTAAAAATCATTTTTTAAATTTTTTTACCTTCTAATTATGTAGAAGATAAAACTTACAGAAAATGCAAGTTTCTATATAATAGAGGAACCTTGTTTTCTTTTCATTTCTTTTCTAGAGTACCTATATTTTAAACAATAAAAATTAGAATTTTGAAAAAGATTTGAATTAAATTTTAGGATATAATAAAATTGATTAATAGATGATGTAATTGATTAAGTATTTAGTTTGTTTTATGTTGAAGTTGGTAACAACGACAAAGCGGGTCAGTGGGAGGAAACATGTTTAACGAGATAGCGATTCATTAGAAGGAGCATATTATATGCTAGAATTTAATATTTAGGTATTATGTAATTTTAAATAGAAGTAGAAATATAAAGTTTTAGAAAAATAAAGTGATTAATATACTAATATTGATATAATATTAAAATAATGAAATATATTAAATAATTACTCTTTTCTATAATTATTCAAAATTTGGGTAATGAACAACACTAAACGGAGAATTTAAAAATAACCTTAATTTAATGTTTTAAATATAATTTTGTTTAAAAACATATTTTTTAGAATAGTTTTTAGAAAAATTTGGAAAAATTATTATAAAACCGCTGCGAAGCGCGGCTTAGTAAACTAGTTATCATCTAAAAAGAATATATATAGGGTCTTATTCAAATAGAAACCCCTCTTAGATTATAAACTAGAAACTAAATAAAAAATTTCTTAAATTGCGTCGAAATATATCACATATGGTATGCAAATTGATTGTTGGGAGATGGAAAGTCGGATTTCAAAAAAAAACTCACCGATTTACGGGAACAGTCAAATTAAAAACTGAGGGAATTAGCTGGGATTGTGTATGGAAGGGTGTATTTTAGTTGTGTGTGGTGCGAGCCAATAGATTAGATTGATCAAAGATATTAAATTAGTTTTTAGTTTGATTTTTATTTTTTTTAAAATACAAACTAAAAACCAATCTAAACCCTTAGATTAATCTAATCTAATGGCCCCCCTATATGCACAACACACAACTAAAATACACCATCCCACACACAATCACACCTATTCCCCTCCGTTTTTAATTTGAACTTTCCCATCAATCGGAGAGTTTTTTTTTGAAATCCGACTTCACCGTATTTTTCTCCATCTCCCAACGATCAATTTGCATACCATATGTGCTATGTTTCGACGCGATTTGAAAAAAAAATTATTTAGTTTGCAGTTTGTAGTCTAAGAGCAAGTCCAACAGTATGCTAGTCCATTCTCTTTAATTTCTATAAAATAAGGAATCCTAGTAGTTTAGGGATATCATTTTTAATATTTACTCCAACAATAATCTCTATTTACCTTCCTCATTATTATTAAATTGTCACCAAGATTGTTATAAATCTGGACAGGTATACACTCATTCACTAAAATTGTTATAACTTTTTGTAGAAAATTCCTTTTTACGAACCGTTTTTTGCTTAAAAAAGTAGACTCCAAGATCTTTCTTATGGTATATGATTTACTATATTTTGAATAGTGATTTTGACAAGAAAGTCTAGGGGACTTCTAGTATTTCAGTGGTAAAAACAAGAGGGAAGGGAGGAAAAAAGGAAAAATTTCAGCGGTAAAACTAAAAGGAGGGAAGGGAGAAAAAAAAGAGGGAAAAATGGGGGGAAATGAATATTTTATTTATAAAAATGAAATAGGGGATGACTAGAGGATACCTATAAATAGGGAATGGCTAATGAATTTGAGGTTGTGCCACTAAGATATTGTTGGAGTTCCATTTTGTGTCATATTTCCTATATTTGAAGTTAGGATATCATTTAGGGATACTATTGGACTTGCTCTAAGAGTGGTTTGTATTGGAGTAAACCCCTATATATATATGGTAGGGATCTAGAAAAAAATCCGTTTAGATAGAAAACTTAAGAAACACTATCTTAATCGTTGATTGTTTATATTTATAATATAGTTAAATAAATAAATAAAAATGGCAAACTTGTGATTACTTTGAAGTTTAGGGCATATGTAATATCTAATTTATATGGTCTGATATTCAAAATTTTAATCATACGTGATTTAGGGTTTGAATATTGATATGGGCTGAAAAATAATCCTAGAAGTGCAATTAATTACGTATTAATTAGACCCGGATTGGTCCAAGAACACGGCCCAATAAGCAATACCCGAAACCCTAATTATTTATTAATTACGAAATTAATAAATAGGGAAAATATACAGCTCAGGAAAGAAGTCCAAAATATGGTAAATTCATCAAAGAAGGATCCAGAATCCCAATTAAAAGAAATAATGAGTCATGGTCCTTATCAACAAGGAAAAGACTTGTCCACCAAGAAATACAATGTTTATCCATTTTCAAAAAGGAGACTTATTCACTAAGTCTCCTAAACATACTCTAAATATGAGGCTCTAGACGCCTATATAAGGACCCTGCTCCTTCACATTAGAACTACGTCTTTGGCTTGATTCTCAGCACTGATTGAGATACGTAGGCATCTTGTGAGGACCGATTTAGTCACGAAACACAAGAGCAGCCACTAAAGCTCGAAAGCTCTTAAACCCTAGCAATTAATTTACAAGTACACTTTTTAATCCATAACATTTGGCTCCGTCTGTGGGAAGACAACATCAACCATGGCAAACACACGAAGAACAACTCGAGATACTCAAACTTCTGAGGAGCTTCCTATCACCTCTGAGGCTGATACTCACGGAAATCAACCACCGCCAACTACTGGCATTCAAGGGGCGAATATCCCCCTCACCACCACTCAAGGACCGGAGATCCCAATTTCGGTTGAAGGAACGAATCCCCTGCAGATGGTCGTTCATGGATCTAATCCACAAGAGACCGCTCACCAGAAACCAATCACGACCTCCCCACTGCTCATGAATGCACCAAGTGGTCTTCAACTCCATACTACGGATCTTCCCCAATACACAACTCAAACTTTGGGGATGCCAAGCTATGGCATGCCCCCTCGACCCATGGCGGGCGGTAGTGGTCTCAATCCCACTTACCATGAGGCATACGTTTCTCCTTATATACAAGGTCTGGGACCCCAAAATCAACAAACTCGATGGACCCCTTTGATTCAAGACTACTCGGGTCCCTATACTGAGGACGAGAATTATAAATCTGTAGAAGAGAGGGATGTTGCCCCAAGGAGGAGGCGTTCTTCCCAAACAAATCGGGAACAACCCCAAACTACTAAGGAAAAGATTGCGGCCCATGAGGCGGAGGCTGCAAGGCTCAAGAAATTACTGGCAGAACAGGAGGCTGTGAAAGCACAAAGCCAAGCAAGTGGAAGAGTCCCGATAATCAACCTGGACCCAACACCGAGAAGAACCAAGAGGGCTGAAGCCCCAAGGGGTGATCCTAGTGTTTTGTTGCCCCTAGGAGACCCTGATGATCCTATGCCACCATTCACCCAAGACATCATTAAAGCTACCATATCCAGGAAATTCAAGATGCCAACGATTAAAGCTTATGATGGAACGGGAGATCCCGCGAATCATGTAAGAACCTTCTCTAATGCACTATTGTTGCAGCCAACCAATGATGCGGTCAAGTGTAGGGCATTTCCACAAACCTTGGCGGGCATGGCCCAACGTTGGTATAGCCGTCTACCTCCCAATTCCATTGGGTCTTTTAAGGAGCAAAGCAAAGCGTTCATCAACCAATTTGTTAGTGGAAGGGTGCACGAGAAAAGTTCTGCATCACTCATGGGAATTTAGCAAGGAAAGAATGAAGCTTTAAGGGATTATATCAACCGATTCACCTGGGAGGCTCTGAAAGTCCCAGACTTGGAGGGCAAAGTGGCTATGATAGCCTTGCATCAAGGAACCACTGATGATCACTTCAAAAGATCATTGGCAAAACATCCACCCGAGAGCATGCTGAAGCTCCAAGATAGAGCCGTAAAGTATATCAAGGCTGAAAAAAGCATGAGAAAGTATGAACTCACTGCTGGTGGCAGTGGAAATTCAAAGAAAAGGAAGGAAACTCAGGAGTACGACGTCAAGGAAAAGTTTCCCAGAACGTCAAAGGATTCTGATTCTCCACCCAAGAGGAATAATTTTGGGCCAAAGTTTACGGAGAATGCAAGATTGAACATTCCCAGGAGTCAAATTCTGATGAAAATAGCAAATGAGGAGGATCTCCGATGGCCGAAGCCACTAAGGACTGATATGTCTAAACGGAATCAAAACCAATTATGTCGGTTCCATAAGGAAGTCGGTCACAACACCGACGATTGTTGACAATTGAAAGATGAGATTGAGTTTCTGATACGGAGAGGAAAGCTCAATAAATTCACCAAGGATGGAAATCAAGGGAGTCAAAGAGGAAACTATGAAAGGAAGGATTATGAAAGAAGGGACAACGATCAAGATCAAAATCCCAAGCCCCGAGGGCCAGTCATCAACATGATATTCGGAGGACCAACTGCTGTTGGGTCCTCCCGAAACTCAAGAAAGGCTTATGCCCGAGAAGTAATGACTGTGGTAGGAGAAGCACTGAAACGTGCCCGAACAGAAATATCAATAGATTTTGATGATTCTGACTTGGAGGGAGTGAAGTTTCCCCATGATGATCCCTTAGTCATCGTACCTGTGATAGGGAATTCTGAAACAAAGAGAGATTTGGTCGACAATGGAGCTTTAGTGGACATCTTGTTCCATGATGCTTTTATCATGATGGGCTATACTGACTCTCAGTTGACGCCCTCAAATATGCCCATATATGGATTTAATGGAGTGGAGTCGAAGGTGGAAGACACTATCCAACTCCCAATGACAATGGGACAAGGGTCGAATACGTCTACTCAGATGTTGAACGTAATAGTTATAAAGGCAACTTCGACCTACAATGAAATCCTGGGAAGGACGGGTCTTCATGCGTTCAAGGATGTTGCCTCATCTTATCATCTGAAAATCAAGTTCCCAACGAGGAATGGAATTGGTGAAGAACGGGGAGACCAAAAGATGGCTAGAAGCTGTTACGTAGCCGCGTTAAGGCCTGATGGAATCGGGGGGCAGGTTCTCCCCATTGAAGACATGGATACTAGTGATAATGAGGACCGAAGAGGGAAACCAGCTGAGGATTTAATCCCAATTCCCTTAGTCCCTGGTGAACCGGAGAAGGTGACTTATGTTGGAGCACTATTGCCTGAACCATTGAAAAGCAAGCTCATATCTTTTCTTCAAGAGAACAATGACGTTTTTTCTTGGACATCGGCTGACATGCCAGGGATTGATCCCCAATTGATAACCCACAAACTGAATGTGGATCCTGAAAGAAAGACGGTGAAACAGAAGAAGAGAAATTTTGCTCCAGAGAGGCAAGAGGCCATTAAACAAGAAGTAGAAAAGCTTCTGGAGGCCGGGTTCATTGAAGAAATTCAATTTCCAGAATTGTTGGCTAACCCGGTGATGGTCAAAAAGGCCAATGGGAAATGGAGGATGTGTGTGGACTTCACTGATTTGAACGATGCTTGTCCTAAGGATTGTTTTCCCTTACCAAGGATTGATGCCCTAATAGATGCCACTGTTGGCCATGAGATGCTAAGTTTTATGGATGGCTTCAGTGGATATAACCAAATCAAAATGCACAAAGATGACATATCCAAGGTATCATTCATCACTAACTTTGGTGTTTTCTATTATCTAGTCATGGCATTTGGACTTAAGAATGCAGGGGCAACATACCAAAGATTGGTGAACAAAATTTTTGAACACCTGATTGGAAAAACCATGGAGGTCTATGTGGATGACATGTTGGTTAAAAGTCTCGATAAGGCCGATCATATAAACCATCTACGGGAAGCGTTTGAAGTGCTGAGGCACCACAAGATGATGTTAAATCCAGCTAAGTGTGCCTTTGGTGTAGGCTCGGGAAAGTTCTTAGGCCTGATGGTTTCCAAGAGAGGAATTGAGGTTAACCCCGACAAAATCAAAGCAATTCTAGACATGGAACCACCACAGACTGTCAAGGATGTCCAAAAACTAACGGGAAGAGTGGCAGCTTTGGGAAGATTCATCTCCAAGTCAGGAGAAAAGTGCTTACCTTTCTTCAAAGCACTCAAGAACGTGAAAATTTTTGAGTGGACAACTGAAATCCAGGAGGCCTTTGAGGCCTTGAAGAAGTACATGGCTGAGGCACCACTGTTGGCAAAGCCAAAGCCAGGAGAAATTCTCTATTTGTACTTGGCGGTTTCTAACACAGCCCTTGGAGCCGTTTTGGTAAAAGAAGAGTTGAAGGTTCAGAAACCCATTTACTACGTAAGCAAGATTCTACATGGGGCAGAAATAAACTACTCTATGATTGAAAAGTTTGCCTTAGCCTTGATAATGGCCTCAAGAAAGCTACGCCCATACTTCCAGGCACACAAGATAGAGGTCTTGACTAATCAACCTCTAAGAAACATCTTGCATAGCCCTCAAGTTAGTGGAAGGTTGATCAAATGGGCTATTGAATTGGGAGAATTTGAAATCAAGTATAAGTCTCGAATGGCCATAAAAGCTCAAGCACTCGCTGACTTCATGGTTGAATGTACCATTGACAACCAAGAAGTCGGGGGGCAGGAAGTAGTAGTGGAAGACAAGAAAGATGAAGAGATGGTGTTCAAAGAATGTTGGGTGCTCTATTTTGATGGAGCATCAAAAACAAAATCAAGTGGAGCAGGTTTGGTGCTACAAAGTCCTGATGGATTTCTCATAGAGTACGCACTAAAACTGGACTTCCCAACGACAAACAACGAAGCTGAGTACGAAGCTCTAATAGCTGGCTTAGGGCTGGCTGGAGCCTTGCGAGTTAAAACTCTGAAAGTGTGTAGAGACTCGAGGCTAGTGGTTTCCCAAGTAAATGGGGAGTTTGAGGCCAGAGATGAAGTCATGGCCAAGTACCTAAAACTTGTCAAGGCCATCATGACTCAGTTTGATGAATGCTTTATGGAACAGATTCCAAGGGAAGAGAACATGAAGGCCGATGCCTTGTCTAAGTTTGCTTCTTCTGAAATTGAAAACTACGCAGGAAGTGTATACTTCCAAGTCTTGAAGACCCCAAGCATCAATGGAAAGTTGGTAGCACCCATTGATGTTGCCAGCTGTTGGATGGATCCCATCAAATCTCATCTGGAAACTGGGTGGTTACCCAATGACACTTCAGAAGCACGAAAGTTATATGTAAGAGCACTAAGGTATACCCCGATTGAGGGAATCCTATACAAAAAGTCTTTCATTGTTCCGTATCTGAAATGCTTGAGACCCCAAGAGGCAGAATTGGCCCTACGGGAAGTGCATGAAGGGATTTGTGGACAGCACTTGGGGGGCAGAGCCCTTGCCCATAAAATCACTCGTCTAGGTTTTTATTAGCCAAGCATACTTGTAGATGCTAAAAGCTACGTGAAGAAATATGAACGGTGCCAAAAGCATGCACCGGTGGTTAGGCAACCACCATAGATGATGACATCCATAAACTCACCTATCCCATTCACCATGTGGGGAATGGATATACTTGGACCATTTCCAATGGCAAGTGCGCAAAGAAAGTTCTTGATAGTAGCAATCGACTACTTCACCAAGTGGATTGAGGCTAAACCTTTAGCCAAGATAACCACCAAGCAAGTAATGCATTTCTTCTGGGAACATGTAATATGCAGATACGGAATTCCACGAATGTTAATCCCAAATGACCAAACAGAATTGTAGAAGGGGGGGGGGTTGAATACAATTCTAGATATTTTAAACTTGAAACAACTTTCGAAATAAAACTGAACTTATAAAATAAAAACACAAGCACTTAAATAATTTCAGTTGGATTGTTTGATGATCCAACTGAAGTGTTTTTATTGCGGAAATAATCTGTGATACAAAATGTACACAACTGCTCAGTTACAAGAATGTAGAGAAGTATGCTCTCAAAGATAGCTAATACAATCTATTTGTTTTTCTTTTCTCACTCTGTTTTAACTGCTACACTTGGTTATAAATATTCCCAAGTTTACAATGTTATTTTTGGCTACTCTAAAGTACACTAAAGGTAACCGCCAGTAGCTTGCTTTTCATCCCTTTTGTCCAATGGTCCTTGGAGATCTTTGCTTTTGTCCTTTTGCTTATTATGATCACTCCCAAGAACCTAATTGGAAATTGGAATGTTTCCTTATTTCCAGTGACCATTTTGATGGCTTCCAATGCAAAGTACACTTCCATATCTCCCTTTTGATCTGTCAGATAACTGTCACTATCACTTTGTCAACTATTCAGAAAAACAATAATGATTCGTTGATAGTAGAGAGATGTGTTTCGTTGATAGCTTTATTCTTTGTTTCGTTGATGGTATAACCCTCGTTTCGTTGATAGAGTAGTCTTCATTCCGTTGATAGAGTAATCTTCATTCCGTTGATAGAGTAATCTTCATTCCGTTGACATGTCTTCACTTAGGCAAAATTACAAGGCATAATATATTTACAATTCACCAACCTATTTTGCCTATCTAGTACTTAGTCAACATGACTTAGAAAACCTATCTAATACCTACAACAAAATGCATATCAAACTATGAAGTATTGTACAATGCAGTTGCTGCATCACTCATTCCGTTGATGAGCTTCCTGTCAACGAAACGCTGCAAAGCATGCCATTCCGTTGACAGTTACAAAATGACTTAATACAAAATCTACTAAGTGTTTTTATAATTATCATCAAGAACAACATATTCCTAACAATATCCCCAAATTTATGACTGATAGAATAACAGCCATAAATCAAGAGCCTTGATGATAACAAAAACACTCAGTCAAATTACACATGATAAAAATAGAAATTGCATTAAGCTTCATTGAATTTAATTGAAATACAAAGTAGGAAATCTTAAAAAACAAGTGCATAGAGTTGCTCCTCTAGTCTGAGCAGATTTTTCATCTTTGCCTCTGTGGTCTTGTTTTCTTCCCTTTTCTTGCATTGTTCTCCTCAATCTGAGCTTGAAGTCTTCTGTAAAATATCTTCTCTTCTTCATCTTGATTCCCCAACCTGGATTGCATTAATCTGAGAGCTTCATTGGATGCCTTTTCCAGTTGGTCTTCTATTCTGAAGAATTTTCTATAGTTGTCCTTGTCTCTGAATTCCATCATCCAAAAAGGTTGGAGATGAATTTTCTTTCCTGTTTGAGGGACCTTCAATACTCTGGGAAGTGCACCAGGCTTGTTCCATCTAGCTTTGATTTGGCAAATTTTGGAGACAACCTCAGACTTGGCCGTTTTGGTAAAACCAAAATCTTTCTTCAGACATTTAAACACAGATAGCAGTGTCTGATAGTCTTCTCCCAGAATCCTGTGTAGAGGCCAAACCTGTTCTCTCCCACCCTTGTAGACAAACACCAATCTCTCTGGTAGTTTGTAAGAAGCTGCTATTCCTCTCACTTCAACCAGGTCATCAAGATTGATATGTAGGTCAGACTCCTCCCTGATATCAGCAATGTAGATGAAGTCTTCTGGGTTGGTAGGGGGTTTCTCAGCTTGTGGTCTCCTTACAAGAATTGGCTTAGCCTTGGCAGCCCTCTGCTTAGATTTCTTCTTTGGATCCATTTCAAAGAGGAATTTTGGAAAGTTGGCCTCATCAAACTCAATTGGCTCTCCCTTTGGCTCAATTGGCTGTTCATGGAAATTGACAGGATGTTTAGGATCACAGGCTAACTTTACCTCAGAAACTGGATCAGGAATTGTTGGAGGTGCAATAGGTACAGAAGAGTCTGTTGCAATACTCTGAGAGTCATCATTCTCAAAGGCTATGTTTCTCCTAGCTCTTGCCTTTGGTTGTCTTATGCTCTTCTTTGTACTCCTTTCCTCTCTGGCTTTTTCTTCTAGCTGTCTTTCTTCTTCATCAAGAGACTGAGCAACTGCAAGTGCTTGCATTGTTGCTCTTTCTGACTCTTCAGCCTTAGCTTCAGCAAAGTTTGGGTGACCAGCCCAAACACAGATTTCTTGTCCATTCCTGTAGACAATTGCCCTTTGCTTCCTTATCTCAGAATCATTGCTTTCCTTGCATTTTGTGATAAGTAGTCCAAGAAGCTTGAGCTCATCTGGATAAGGTGCAGGATAGAAAATCCTTGCTATGTTTTTGCCCTTTGGTTTAGCAGGGGACTTGGGAGATAAGCTTCTTTGAAGTGTAGCTTGTTCCACATCCCTAATGCATGAAGTTTGTCCTTTTTCCTTCCTTGGACCTTGAGTGACTCCATGTAGAAGGGGCTTTACCTCATAGAAAGAATTGGTCTGTGGCTCCCATTCCGTTGATACTAAAACCATGGCATTCGTTGATGGTGTTGTACAAGTAGCTTGATCCGTTGATGAATTTGAATTCTTTGTAGTTTCAGCTATCTTCTTGACTCTTGCATCTATGTTAGCCCAATGGTCTTTTATCTGTCCAGCAAGTGTTAGCCTCATAGATGCTTGTTTAATCAAGTGAATACCATCCAGTTTATCCTTTCCTGACTCCCCCATAGCTAGTGGCTCCTTTGGCAGGGAAATGGCTGGGACCATAACCTTTATAACTTGAATGTTAAGCTCCTTAGATTTCTCCCCCTTTTTGTTATCATCAAAAGGAATGACTGGGAGTCCTTGAGCTGCCACTAGCTGGGCTAAAAGTTGGGTTTGCTTCTCCTGTTCCCTTTGCATTTGAGATAAAGTAGCTTCCACCTTGTCCACTCTAGAAGAGAGAGTCTTCAAGGAGGTAGCCACCTCAGGTTCCTTAGAGAAAAACCTGTTCATCTTGGACACAGTGAGAAGAGGGAGCTTTTCATCAAGCCTCCTATCAGAAGCATCCTTCAGGTTCCCAAGAGAATCCTTGATTTCTAGTGCTTCATTCCTAGTCTACAGCATCTGTAGCCTTTGAATTTCCAGATAATCCATGATGGCTTTGTAGAATTTCTTGTCAGTGACACTTGCAGACTCATGAGCCAGATAGGCCTCATTATACTGCCTAGTAATTGCAGTATCCAAGTTGATTCTTCCATGCATATCTTGAGAAAGCCAGTTTGGTGTAGGGGGCACCACAGAAGTCCCAGTCTGTGAAGTGATAGCCACCTGTACATTGTCACCAAAACTGTCATCACCATCAGAAAAATCAAACTCACCACTTGTTGCAGCTCCTGGAGACAGATTGGTGATTGCATCCTTTGCTCTTTGCATAGATGCAGTTGTATGGATTAGGTTGAAAGACCTTTTTGCCTCCACATTGCCCTGCTATCCAGGATGAGTAAAGGTCTCAGGATCTAGGGAAATACTATCCAGAGTTTGTTAATAATGCTCTTGGAAAGTAAGTTCCCTTTCTCCCTCATGAACCTCCATTAACTCACTTGCAATGGATGCTTCCTCCCTTGCTGCTCCTGTAGTCCCTTCTCTCTCTCCTCTATTTTCTTGCATCATGGGCTCCCCATGGCTCACACCTCTCACACCCTCACCTTCACCTACTAAGGTGGAACCCTCAGCCTCTCCTTTTGCCTGACTGGAAGAAATAGTCAGCCTCTCACTTTCAGCCTCTCCTTTTGCCTGGCTGCAAGCCAGCCTCTCAGTTTCACTCCCTCTCATTCCTAGAAGTGTTTCAACTACCACTAGATCATCTGCACTAGTTGTGGGAACAACTTGATTTTCAATTAGAGGTGCAGAATGAACTATCAACGGTATGGTAGTTTGAATTGTCAACGGTATGGATACCGTTGATGGAGAAACACTTGTCAACGAAAGAGACTGTTTCGTTGATGAAGTCAAGAAAGCACTTTGAGAATGTGAAATTACAGTAGAATCTGTGGTGATTGATTTTAGAGATTGTTCCACATATCCTCTTGTAATTTCAGAAAAGGATGATTGGTGGCCCAACAAATCACTTAACAAGTGATGGTCACCAATTTCAGAGTGGGGCTTCTCCAAGAAAAGAGTTGGAGAATCAGGGATTGATGAATGGATCATATCCACATCTAATGACTGAGTTGGTGAATTTTGTGGAGTTGGTTCAAGATTGATGTTTAAAGAATGGGACTGTAACCCCAGAGTAATGATAGGGGTTACATCAAACTGAATTTGAGATACTGGAAGTGTTGCTTCCAGTGTGTGTGCACCCTATGAAACCTGGGATTTTTGTTTCACTCTCCTTTGGTATTGGGAAAAAGTAGACTGTGGGCTTGAAGTGTCCCTTACCCTCTTGGAGTGTGCTCTTGGAGGAGAGCTTGTTTCAATAATTACATCCTTTTGGGAGGATGCAACTAGACTTGTGCTTAAATCCATATTACTCATTTTGCCTTGTTGGGAAGACACAATGGGGCTAGGCTGGATCTCACTCATCTTTCCTTCCTTATCCTTAGGGTTTCTTTTATGTTCACCCCTTCCCTCACCTCTTACAACACCTGCACCACTCCCCTTAGGTTGTGTAGTGCATTTTACAACAGGTGACTTTTGGGAAGCACCTGAGGTTGGCTTGGAGGATTTCTTTGATTTTGGTTTTGTTGCTGGGGCAGGAGCCTGTTGGGTCACAACTACAGACTCCATAGCAACAGGGTTGGGTAAAACAGTAGAAGTAACAGCTATACTAGCAGGGATAGCAGTAGTTACCTCAATTATTGGCAGATACACCACTGGAACATCACCATTGTGGTTCAGCCTCAGTATGTCTGTCAATACTCTCTTTTCTTGTACAAAGCAATCAAACCTAGAAACAGGGTTAGAGATAACCAATGGTGCTGGACTAACATGGTTAGCCAACATCATCAGAAATCTAGCATAATAGATATTTTTCTTCCTATTAGCCTTATCACCCAACTTAGCACCAATTTCATACATAAGTTGGGTGCTAAAGTTGTAATATCTATCAGTTAGGAGCATGGTAAATAGAATCAACATGGAATTAGTTAATGCATCAAAATTACTAATTTTACCAAAAAAGACCTTGATGAATGCATCAACTAAATAACTGTATTCCCTAACCAAACCTCTCCTAATTATTTTACCCAGATTATCAGCAGGCAAAGAGTAGTTTATGGAATTTAGCATGTTAATCATTTCAGTATATGTAGGCAAAGCAGAGCAATTATTTTCAGGAAGGTGTAAGCATGCTTGCAACACATCAGAATTGACTATGTACTCATTACCTTGAATGGTGAATTGCAAAGTGCAATTTGTCCCACTGTACTCACATGAGGTCCAAATCTCCTCGATTATCTCATTGTAGAGTGGTGTAGAGTGAAACATTGTGTAGCTCAGTTTGCAATTCATCATAAAATCCATCATCTTGAAGAAGATTCTGTTCGGGCTTTCCTTAACAACAAAAGGAATGGAGTTGTTATTTTTGTAAATGAACCCTCCAGCAGACATGAGTTTCACGATGGGTGCCATTGTTGAGTAAAGAAAGCTTGAACTGTGATTTGCTTTGAGAGAGAAAGAGTAAGAAGGCCTTTGGAATTTTTGAGAGCAGGTAGAAAAAAATTAAAGAAAATAGAATTTCTTAAATACTCCCCCAAAAATTCTCAAAACTTAAGTCCAATAATAAATATGAATTACTGGATTGGCTAAAAATGTAACCGTTACAATTAAAATATTACCATGATTTATACTTACAGGGGTGTATGCATAGATCGTGGTAAAAGACGTGACAATTTTCAACGGTTCAGATTAACTGCGCTATATCAACGAATCAGAATTGGCCGTTTAAGGTCCCGTCTATTTCGTTGATAAAGCTGTGTTTCGTTGATATAAAAGAGCTATCAACGAAACACCCAGAAAAATGCTAAGACTGTCAACGAAATGGTGCGTTTCGTTGACATAGTAATTTTGACTTAGACAAAATTGCACTTTTTCCTGAGAAAATTAATTCACAGAAAAACATAGCAAATTTCTGGCTACATTGTAACTTGCAAAAATCTCAGAAATAATTAAGAGAAATTTAGCATACCTAGCTCACTTACTAATCTTGAGAATGTTGATTCATCAAGTGGCTTGGTAAAGATGTCTGCAAGTTGTTGTTCACTTGGAACAAAATGTAACTCCACATTACCATTCATAACATGTTCTCTAATGAAATGGTACTTGATGTCAATGTTCTTGGTCCTAGAATGCTGCACTGGATTCTCAGTAATGGCAATGGCACTAGTGTTGTCACAGAAGATAGGAATTTTCTCAACTCTTAATCCATAATCAAGTAGTTGATTTTTCATCCATAAAATCTGTGCACAACAACTTCCAGCTGCAATATACTCAGCCTCAACTGTGGAGGTAGAAACTGAGTTTTGTTTCTTGTTGAACCATGACACAAGCTTGTTTCCTAAGAATTGACAGGTGCTAGTTGTGCTTTTCCTATCAATTTTACATCCTACATAATCTGCATCTGAATAACCAATTAGTTCAAAGCCAGATTCTCTAGGATACCAAATGCCAAGGTTTGGTGTTCCTTTGAGATATCTGAAAATTCTTTTAATAGCAACTAAATGGGATTCCCTAGGATCAACCTGAAATCTAGCACAAAGACATGTAGCAAACATAATATCAGGTCTACTAGCTGTTAAATATAAAAGTGAGCCAACCATGCCTCTGTAACTTGAAATGTCCACAGATTTTTCCTTGGTATTCAATTCAAGTTTGGTGGCAGTAGGCATGGGTGTTTTGGCAGGAGAGCATTCCATTAAGTTAAATTTCTTTAATAAATCATGAATATATTTTGTTTGACTAATGAAAATGCCTTCATTAACTTGCTTCACTTGGAGACTAAGAAAGTAAGTTAATTCTC
Organism: Heracleum sosnowskyi; assembly: GCA_030848705.1. Lineage (NCBI taxonomy): Eukaryota > Viridiplantae > Streptophyta > Magnoliopsida > Apiales > Apiaceae > Heracleum > Heracleum sosnowskyi. Next base: position 37,731,965 of record CM061238.1, read on the forward strand.
CCATCATGCTCATTTCATATTTACTTTGCATAAGCTTGGCAAACTTTTGACAAAGTTTTTCATCTGTAGACCCAAAAATTATGTCATCTACATAAATTTGAACAAGTATAGTAGAGCCATTCATAACCCTGTGAAAAAAGAGTTTTATCTACAGTACCTCTAGTGAAGTGATTCTCAAGGAGGAACTGTGAAAGTGTGTCATACCAGGCTCTAGGTGCTTGTTTCAAACCATAGAGTGCTTTGAGGAGGAAGTACACATATTCTGGAAAATCATCATCTTCAAAACCAGGAGGTTGACTTACATACACCTCCTCTTCCAGTTCCCCATTCAGAAAAGCACTCTTCACATCCATTTGATAGACCTTGAAATTGGCATGGGCTGCATAGGCTAGGAAAATCCTTATTGCCTCTAGTCTTGCAACAGGAGCAAAGGTTTCATCAAAATCAATTCCCTCTTCCTGTGAATAGCCTTTTGCAACCAATCTAGCTTTGTTCCTTGTGACTATGCCATTTTCATCCATCTTGTTTCTGAACACCCATTTTGTGCCTATGACACACTTGTCCTTAGGCTTGGGCACCAGCTTCCAAACATTGTTTCTCTCAAATTGGTTTAGCTCCTCTTGCATAGCTAAAACCCAATCTGGATCTAGAAGTGCATCCTCAACTTTCTTTGGCTCATCTTGAGACAGAAAGCTACTATATAAACATTCTTCTTGAGTTGCTCTTCTAGTTTGGACTTTTGAAGAAATATCACCTATAATTAGTTCAAAGGGATGATCTTTAGTCCATTTCCTTGAGGGAGGTAGATTTGCTCTTGAAGAAGTAGCTTCATGATCATGGTTGCCTTGATTGAATATATGTCCTTGAGAAACTCCCCCCGAATTTGTTGTCCCTAATTGATCACTTCTAGAGGCATTTCTGTGACTGTCAACGGTATGACCATTTTGACTGTCAACGAAACGCTCATCCTGACTGTCAACGAAATGACCATTTGGTCTGCCAGCAGCTATTCTTTTCAATCTCAATGCATCAATTTCATCTTCACTGCTGCTTTCATCTGTGCTAGATACAACAACTTTAGGCTGTTTCTCAATAGCCTTGACATGATTCACTTGATCTCCTTCCTCATTCTCAAAAGAAAGACTTTCATGGAAACCTTCATCACAGAGACCTTGAATTTTGAGATCATCAAAAACAACATGTACAGATTCCATAACAATGTTGGTTCTGAGATTATAGACTCTGTAAGCTTTCCCTGCTGCATATCCCACAAATATTGCTTCATCTGCCTTTGCTTCAAATTTCCCCAAATGCTCAGCTTGATTTCTCAGAACAAGGCACTTGCATCCAAAGACATGTAGAAAGTCCAATAGTGGCTTCTTTCTTTTGAGTAGTTGATAAGGGGTCATTCCCTTGGCCTGATTAATCAAAGAAATATTTTGAGTGAAGCAAGCTGTGTTAACTGCCTCAGCCCAAAAATAAGTTGGTAACTTTGATTCATCTAGCATTGTCCTTGCAGCTTCAATAAGTGTTCTGTTTTTCCTTTCAACTACACCATTTTGCTGTGGTGTCCTTGCTGCTGAAAACTCATGCAAAATACCATTTTCTTCACAGAACACCTTCATGTTTGAATTCTTGAATTCTGTCCCATTGTCACTCCTAATCCTTCTTACTTTGAAATCAAGATGATTTTTTACCATCTTGATGTGATTGATAATGATTTCACTTGCCTCATCTTTGGAGTGCAAAAAGAAGGTCCATGTAAATCTAGAAAAATCATCAACAATCACAAGACAATATTTCTTCTTTGAAATGGACATGACATTTACAGGGCCAAATAGATCCATATGAAGCAACTCAAGCTGTTGGACAATTGATGACTCTGTCTTGCTTTTGAATGATGCCTTCTTTTGTTTCCCTTTTTGACAGGCATCACACAACCCATCCTTGGAGAATTCCACCTGTGGAATTCCTCTAGCAAGATCTTTCCTCACCAAATCATTCATAACTTTGAAATTCAGATGAGATAATTTCTTGTGCCATAGCCAACTTTCATCCTTGCTTTCCTTGCTGAAAAGACAAGTGATGGTGTCTGGACTTGTGCTACTAAAGTCAGCAATGTACACATTCCCTCTTCTGAATCCAGTCATGACCACATTGTTGTTCCCTACCTTAGAAACAACACAGGCTTCTTTTGAAAAAGTAACTAAAAATCCTTTGTCACAAAGTTGGCTGATACTAAGCAAATTGTGCTTAAGACCATCCACCAATGCAACCTCATCTATGATGACATTCTCTTTTGAAATCAAGCCATATCCCTTAGTGTAGCCTTTGCTGTCATCTCCAAAAGCAATACAAGGGCCAGCTCTTTCCTGGAACTCTGTGAGCAGGGTAGAATCACCAGGCATGTGTCTTGAACAACCACTATCCAAGTACCAAAGATTCCTTTTGTCTCCCAGCACACAATAAAACCAAATCAAGTTGATTTTGGTACCCAAGTTTCCTTGGGTCCTATTTTGTTAGCCTTTGACTTTCCTTTTAATTCATTTTTCACCTTGGGCTCAGATTGATTTAAATCAACCTTTATCTTTGGTGTTGATTTCTGAGGGTTGCTCACATTTTCATTCACAGCATGCATAGTTGGAGGAACAAACATGTTATTCACATTCCATGGCATTTGTGGCACATTAAACATATTCATGTATGGATTAGGCACAAATGGCATGCTAGCATATGGATTCTGAAATTGTGCATATGGAGCAAACATGTTAGGCATAACAGGCATTGTAGGCATAGAACCATTCATTGCAGGCTTAGGCATTTTCACATTAGCAGTCTTCTTAACAGATTTGCAGTTAGTAGATAAATGACTAACACTTCCACAATTAACACATGTCTTTCTAGGAGCATATTTATCAGGTGTGTAATTGTTATGTTTTTTAATCCCTACTTTGTCATTCCTGTTATTCTTTTTATTGCCCTTAGCCTCAACTTGAATTTTCTCTACCTTGTCTTTCAATTGCTTGTTAGACAAGTGACCTACATTAGCTTTTTCAACAGGATTCTCAACTTTATTTGATTTACTAGACTCACCTTGAACAAAGTTCTTGGTGACAGGACCATACTTGTTATTAAGTGTAGTGAGTTCTTCTTTTCTTTTCTCTGTCAAGGAAACAGCCTGATCGGTTGATGGTTCATCTGTCAACGAAACTTTGCATTCCGTTGACATATCAACCTTCAACAAATGATCATTGTTGTTTGTTGACTCTGTTTCTGATTCTAAGGTTTCACCAGCATACCCTAGCATGATGTTGGTAGCAACATTCCTGGAATCCTTCCATTTTGCAATCACACTTTGTTCTATTTCAAGTTGTGTTTTAAGAATTTCTTCCCTTTCTAACACTTTCTCAAGTTCCTTCTTAGCATCCCTACTAACACACCTCATTTTCTCAAATTCAATGAGCTATGCTTCTAACATGGCATTCCTATCACTTAAGAGCAAATTAGTCTCTTTTATTCTTGAATTCTCTTTGGTAAGTGATTTAAGAGTAACACACAAACTATATAGTACAGTAGACATTTCATTTACTGCACTATCGCATTCCTCTTTAGAAAGCTCAGAAAGATTAGTAATTGTTACCTGGTTGCTTGAGGAGCTTGCTTCCTGCTCATGATTGGTAGCCATAAGAGCCAAGTTGACATACTCAACATCATCATCAGAATCTTCACCATTACCAGCCCAATCATACTCCTGAGACATGAAAGCCTTTTCTTTTTGCTTGAGAAGTTCAAAGTATTTCTTTTTATAATCAACAGGCTCAAATTTCCTGTTACCCTTATCAACCTTGGGCTTTCTGCAGTCTCCAGCAAAGTGACCAATCATTCCACAATTGAAACATTTAGACTTAGACTTTTCAATCCAGTTATTTTTGCTAGGTTGAAAGTCTCTCATTGGTGGCCTTGCTTCTGAGTTTCTCTTGAATTTGAACTTAGAGAATTTCCTTGAAAGAAAAGCAATGTGTTCATCAATCTCATCTAAGTCATCCAAGTTGGCTGGTTCTGGTTCTTCTTCTTCTGTCATCTTGCCTTTTCCCTTGCTAACATCACTCCTACAACTAGCTCGACTAGTTGTGGTTTTTGCAGCTTCTTCATTGTCATCTTCCAGTTGGTTCACAGATGCAATCAATGCAATAGATCCACCTTTCTTCTGTACCTTTTCAATTTATTCATCTTGCTCCATTTCCAACTCATATGTCTTTAAAGTTCCATAAAGCCTTTCAAGAGTGTAGTCTTTGTACTCTTGAGTGTTTTTGAGAGAAACAGTCATAGGCTTCCATTCTTTTGGAAGAGCTCTAAGAAATTTAAGGTTTGAATCCTTGGTTTGATAGATCCTTCCATACAACTTTAATCCATTCAAAAGATTTTGAAACCTACTAAACGTGTCATTTAGGGTTTCACCAGCTTTGAAATGAAAGTGCTCATATTGTTGTATGAGAAGTTGCATTTTGTTCTCCCTAACTTGCTCAGATCCTTCACAGAGAGTTCTAACAATGTCCCATACTTCTTTAGAGGTTGTACAGTTTATGACATTGTCAAACATCTCTTGCTCCAAACCATTAAACAGAATGTTCATGGTTCTTTTATCTTTATGGATTTCTGCAACATCTTCAATAGTCCATTCTGAGACAGGTTTTGGAATTTCTACATCAGGAGCATCATCTGGCAGTCCAACTCTAGATGCAAACTTCATGGGAACGTGTGGACCTTTCTCAATGCAGTCTACATACCTCTCATCCATAGACATGAGATGTAAATGCATGTTTACTTTCCAGTGAAAGTAATTGTCCTTATCAAGAACTGGTATCTTTACACCTGCATCCTTCTTCACCATGGTTATTGTTTTGGTCTTGATCTTTAAACTTATTGTATGTTAGAAGCTTGCTCTGATACCAATTGTTAATCCCAAATGACCAAACAGAATTGTAGAAGGGGGGGGGGGGGGGTTGAATACAATTCTAGATATTTTAAACTTGAAACAACTTTTGAAATAAAACTGAACTTATAAAATAAAAACACAAGCACTTAAATAATTTCATTTGGATTGTTTGATGATCCAACTGAAGTGTTTTTATTGCGGAAATAATCTGTGATACAAAATGTACACAGCTGCTCAGTTACAAGAATGTAGAGAAGTGTGCTCTCAAAGATAGCTAATACAATATATTTTTTTTTCTTCTCTCACTCTGTTTTAACTGCTACACTTGGTTATAAATATTCCCAAGTTTACAATGCTATTTTTGGCTACTCTAAAGTACACTAAAGGTAACCGCCAGTAGCTTGCTTTTCATCCCTTTTGTCCAATGGTCCTTGGAGATCTTTGCTTTTGTCCTTTTGCTTATTATGATCACTCCCAAGAACCTAATTGGAAATTGGAATGTTTCCTTATTTCCAGTGACCATTTTGATGGCTTCCAATGCAAAGTACACTTTCATATCTCCCTTTTGATCTGTCAGATAACTGTCACTATCACTTTGTCAACTATTCAGAAAAGCAATAATGATTCGTTGATAGTAGAGAGATGTGTTTCGTTGATAGCTTTATTCTTTGTTTCGTTGATGGTATAACCCTCGTTTCGTTGATAGAGTAGTCTTCATTCCGTTGATAGAGTAATCTTCATTCCGTTGATAGAGTAATCTTCATTCCGTTGACATGTCTTCACTTAGGCAAAATTACAAGGCATAATATATTTACAATTCACCAACCTATTTTGCCTATCTAGTACTTAGTCAACATGACTTAGAAAACCTATCTAATACCTACAACAAAATGCATATCAAACTATGAAGTATTGTACAATGCAGTTGCTGCATCACTCATTCCGTTGATGAGCTTCCTGTCAACGAAACGCTGCAAAGCATGCCATTTCGTTGACAGTTACAAAATGACTTAATACAAAATCTACTAAGTGTTTTTATAATTATCATCAAGAACAACATATTCCTAACAATCTCCCCCAATTTATGACTGATAGAATAACAACCATAAATCAAGAGCCTTGATGATAACAAAAACACTCAGACATATTACACATGATAAAAGTAGAAATTGCATTGAGCTTCATTGAATTTAATTGAAATGCAAAGTAGAAAATCTTACAAAACAAGTGCACAGAGTTGCTCCTCTAGACTGAGCAGATTTTTCATCTTTGCCTCTGTGGTCTTGTTTTCTTCCCTTTTCTTGCATTGTTCTCCTCAATTTGAGCTTGAAGTCTTCTGTAGAAAATCTTCTCTTCTTCATCTTGATTCCCCAACTTGGATTGCATTAATCTTAGAGTTTCATTGGATGCCTTCTCCAGTTGGTCTTCTATTCTGAAGAATCTTCTACAGTTGTCCTTATCTCTGAATTCCATCATCCAAAAAGGTTGGAGATGAATTATCTTTCCTGTTTGAGGGACCTTCAATACTCTAGGAAGTGCACCAGGCTTGTTCCAGCTAGCTTTGATTTGGCAAATCTTGGAGACAACCTCAGACTTGGCTGTTTTGGTAAAACCAAAATCTTTCTTCAAACATTTAAACACAGATAGCAGTGTCTGATAGTCTTCTCCCAGAATTCTGTGTAGAGGCCAAACCTGTTCTCTCCCACCCTTGTAGACAAATACCAATCTCTCTGGTAGTTTGTAAGAAGCTGTTATTCCTCTCACTTCAACCAGGTCATCAAGATTGATATGAATGTCAGACTCCTCCCTGATATCAGCAATGTAGATGAAGTCTTCTGGGTTGGTAGGGGGTTTCTCAGCTTGTGGTCTCCTTACCAGAATTGGCTTAGCCTTGGTAGCCCTTTGCTTAGATTTCTTCTTTGGATCCATTTCAAAGAGGAATTTTGGAAAGTTGGCCTCATCAAACTCAATTGGCTCTCCCTTTGGCTCAATTGGCTGATCATGGAAATTGACAGGATGATTAGGATCACAGGCTAACTTTACCTCTGAAACTGGATCAGGAATTGTTGGAGGTGCAATTGGTACAGAAGAGTCTGATGCAATGCTCTGAGAGTCATCATTCTCAAAGGCTATGTTTCTCCCAGCTCTTGCCTTTGGTTGCCTTGTGCTCTTCTTTGCACTCCTTTCCTCTCTTGCTTTTCCTTCTAGCTGTATTTCTTCTTCTTCAAGAGACTGAGCAACTACAAGGGCTTGCATTGCTGCTCTTTCTGACTCTTCAGCTTTAGCTTCAGCAAAGTTTGGGTGACCAGCCCAAACACAGATTTCTTGTCCATTCCTGTAGACAATTGCCCTTTGCTTCCTTATCTCACAATCATTGCTTTCCTTGCTTTTTGTGATAAGTAGACCAAGAAGCTTGAGCTCATCTGGATAAGGTGCAGGATAGAAAATCCTTGCTATATTTTTGCCCTTTGGTTTAGCAGGGGACTTGGGAGATAAGCTTCTTTGGAGTGTAGCTGGGAAGTCAGTAGAATCAAAAACTCCAGGGTGTTTGGCCAAGATAGCCTGAACAGCATCCTACCATCCTGATGTATGCTGGACTGGGAAAAGAATCTTGTCATGCTTTTCGATCAAGTCCTTGTACTCCTGAGAGTCAAGGTACTCGTCGATGTAATCCTCCTTGCTCTTCCTCAGCTCTACAAGATCAGCTTGAGCATCAGCAAGCTCCTTCTCCCTCCTAGCTAAAGTCTCCTTTAGAGACTTCACCTCATCCTTGGACCTCTCCAGCTTGATCCTGTTGGCCTCAGAAGAGGTACGCCAAGCTTTAGCTTGGAAGAGAGCCCCTTGGAAATTGGCATTAGTCTGCCAAAAAATAAAAGTTAGAAGAGAAAAGTAAAGACTTAAAAGAAAAAGAAGGGCTAAGGTAAGAAACATACCGCACCAATAGCTTGAGCTCCCAGATGCTCAACTCCCTCGAGGGTAGAATCTGCGACAAAGTCCTTGTAATTGCAGGGAGTGAGGGAATGATATGACCAATCCACAGCATGATTGGACACCCCAGTAATGGTGTCCCTCTTCCTGATACCCCAGTTGGGGCGCCAAACTGAAGACTTGGTAGACACAGGGATGTCTGCCTCGTCCACAAGAATCTGAGAAGGGATCAGGAAACTGGGAACACTAGACTTTCCCCGTGGATCATCTCCTATCCAGGCCCTCTTCATCTTCGAGGTCTCATCATCCTTGGGCTCGTTGGTCTTGTTTATAAAGGCCGCAACTGCAAGTACAACCAAAAAATGGTTAACAAAAAATCACCAAAGGAAAGAAAGTAATGAAACAAAAAGGATAAGTGAAATTACCCTTATCAGAAACAGTTGAGAGATGAACAGACTTGAGGACAAACTCATCCAGTAGCTACCAAGCCACGGTAGTCCCATTATCCTTGATTAGCTCAGAGTAGGCAAAGTACTCCTCATCATTCAAGACTATGTTGTTGGGACTACCATCTGAAACTCCCCCAAAAGACTTACGGAACAAGGTTCCCCAGTCTCCACCTTCCCAGACAAGGTACATGAACTCGTTCTTCCACCTAGGGTTATTATCTGGGATAGACTTTGGGTGGAAGATAAAAGGAAAGCCAACCCTATGGCTAATGTATACCCAACCCAAGTTGTTGGCAGAACTGTTCTTAAATTGGAAAATCTTCCTAAATAAGGGAACAGAAAGAGGCAATTTATTTCTAAGACATAAAACCATAAAACAATGAATTATCCTCCAAGCATTTGGAGGTAGTTGGTTGGGGTTTATTTGAACATCGGCCAAGATCCTAGGTATAAACTCATGAAAGAGGAACCTAAGGCTAGCAACTATGGAGTCTTTGTAAATACATAAGGCGTTAGGCCGCCAATGACAAGAATGGTCACCGGCACCGGCAGGAACTAGTTTTAAAGGGGCTTTGACCCTATACATCTTATTATAATCTTTGATTTTATCTTCGTCATGGAATTTGTTGCTACAATTGTATGAATCTAAAGAAGACACAAACGGGTACTCATCCCCACGTTCATTAATCATATCATGCAAAGACATGTATTTAGAACGAATTGGAATGGGGGTACCTCGTTTGGATGCAGAATTCATCTTTTGAAGACGTTGAGAAGCACGATCAGCCATTTGAAACCCCAGAAAAAGCCCAGAAATGTTTAAGTCTTCAAAGAAAATCTTCAAGTCTTCAAAGCAGAAACCCAGAATCTTCAAATCTTCAAGAGAGAAAACCCAGAATCTTCAAGAAATCTTTAAATCTTCAAGAAAAAAACCCAGAAACCGGTGAGATTAAACGGAAAATCTCGTCGGGAATCGCCGTATGACAGAACCCTAGAAGAGCTTTTGTTAGGAATATGTTGTTCTTGATGATAATTATAAAACACTTAGTAGATTTTGTATTAAGTCTATTTTGTAACTGTCAACGGAATGGTATGCTTTGCAGCTTCCGTTGACAGGTAGCTCATCAACTAAATGAGTCTCATCAACGAAATGAGTAATGTAGCAATTGCACTGTACAATACTTCACAGTTTGATATGCATTTTGTTGTAGGTATTAGATAGGTTCTCTAAGTCATGTTGACTAAGTACTAGATAGGCAAAATAGGTTGGTTAATTGTAAATATATTATGCCTTGTAATTTTGCCTAAGTGAAGACATGTCAACGGAATGAAGATTACTCTATCAACGGAATGAAGATTACTCCATCAACGAAATGAAGAATATACCATCAACGGAATGAAGAATAAAGCTATCAACGAAACACATCTCCATGCTATCAACGAATCATTATCACTTTTCTGTATAGTTGACAAAGTGATAGTGACAGTTTTCTGACAGATCAAAAGGAGATGTAGAAGTGTACTTTGCATTGGAAGCCATCAAAATGGACACTGGAAATAAGGAAACATTCCAATTTCCAAGTAGGTTCTTGAGTGTGATCATAATAAGCATGAAGACAAATGCCAAGATCTCCAAGGACCATTGGACAAAAGGGATGAAAAGCAAGCTCCTGGAGGTTACCTTTAGTTTATTTTAGAGTAGCCAAAAATAACATTGTAAACTTGGGTTATATAACCAAGTGTAGCAGTTCATTTTAAGATAAGCGAGTGAGATAAAAATAGTTTGTATTAGCTTCTTTAAAAGAGCACTCTCACTCCAAATCAGGAACTGAGCAGCTGTGATACTTTTGTAACACAGATTATTTCCGAAAGAAAATCATCTCAATTGGATCCTCAAAACATCCAACTGAAATTTTATATTTGCTTGAGTTTTTATTTTTTAGTATTGTTTTATTTGGAAGTTGTTTTAAGTTTAGAAAATATCTAGAATTGTATTCAACCCCCCCCCCCCTTCTACAAATCTGTTAGGTCATTTGGGATTAACAGCTTTGCAGAGAGAATTTTGGAGAAAATTTAGGAGAGTATCTTTGAGGAAATAGAAAGTGAGAAGTGAATGAAGATAAGTGAGACTTTACACTTATATAGAAAAAACAGCTGGTCAATGGGCCGGTTGAAAGAAGGGAAACCGGCATTAGCCGGTATAGCCCATAAAAGGCTACATGCCCAATTATTAAATAAAGACCTTAGGCCCAAATTGAGCCCAACATAGGTGGACCTCATGGCACAAGAGGTACAACTTGAAGAAATTTGTGATTCCGTGTTCGACCAGGGCCTAAAACGACACTCATCTTCGATCAGAATCCTGGTCGAAAGTGTTCGACCAGGGCCTAAAATGGCACTTATCTTCGACTAGAGTCCTGGTCGAAAATATTCGACCAAGGGCCAAAATTGCATCTATTTTCGACTAGAATCCTGGTCGAAGGTGTTCGACCAGGGGACGAAATTGCATTAATCTTCGACTAGAATCCTGGTCGAAAGCATTCGACCAGGAGGCAAAAACGAAGTCAAGTTCGACCAGAATCCTGGTCGAAAGTGTTCGACCAGGAGGCAAAAATGAAGTCAAGTTCGACCAGAATCCTGGTCGAAAGTGTTCGACCAGGAGCCAAAGTCAGGCCATATTCGACCAGAATCCTGGTCGAAGGTGTTCGACCAGGAGCCAAAAATGAGGTCGAATTCGACCAGAATCCTGGTCGAAAATACACTGGAATTTCAAATTTTATTTTATTTTCCAAGAAATTGATGAACAATCCCGATTCCTATTTTGGGAAAATTATAAAAATTGGTTTAGAACTATATGTTCGCAAAACCAAGCTAGAATACGAAAGAAAATTTGAATGACTTCTACGATAATCCAAGAGAGATTTTCCTAGAAGTTGGGGGGCAAATGATATGGGCTGAAAAATAATCCTAGAAGTGCAATTAATTATGTATTAATTAGACCCGGATTGGTCCAAGAACACGACCCAATAAGCAAGGCCCGAAACCCTAATTATTTATTAATTACGAAATTAATAAATAGGGAAAATATACAGATCATGAAAGAAGTCCAAAATATGGTAAATTCATCAAAGAAGGATCCAGAATCCCAATTAAAAGAAATAATGAGTCATAGTCCTTATCAACAAGGAAAAGACTTGTCCACCAAGAAATACAATGTTTATCCATTATCAAAAAGGAGACTTATTCGCTAAGTCTCCTTAACATACTCTAAATACGAGGCTCCAGACGCCTATATAAGGACCCTGCTCCTTCACAATAGAACTGCGTCTTTGGCTTGATTCTCAGCACTGATTGACATACGTAGGCATCTTGTGAGGACCAATTTAGTCACGAAACACAAGAATAGCCATTAAAGCTCGAAAGCTCTTAAACCCTAAAAATTAATTTACAAGTACACTTTTTAATCCATAACAAATATCAATCATAATCTTTATTTGAGGAAACTAAACCAACTTGAATCAATAATCGGATTCGGTTAAATATGGAAAGACAATCATCCATGGACTAATACCATGCTTACACGATTTTAATTTTATTACATACTAGCCTTTAACTCGTGGCACGGGCGGAGATTAAATAAATGACAAACTAAAAATATTAATAGGGAGAGAAAATATTAAATAAAGAATTAAAAATTAATATGATAAATTATAAAATTAGAAACTTAAACATTAATTGGAACATAGAAAAGCAAAAAAAAAAAAAAGAATACAAATTTGCGCTGAGAAAGATAAATGGGGCACTATTAATATTATTTTACTATTTATTAAAATAATATTAATAATAAGGACAAATAGAAAAACTAATATGTTTTAATTAAAAAAGTAATTGTTTGTGATATTTTTAGAAGTGCTTTAATTATATTAATTGTATTTTGTTAAAAAGTTATGTTGGCATGTTAAAATATGTAAGATTTTTTAAATAATTAAAATCATTAAAACATGTTTTTAAATCAATAAGTAAGGGTTACACCTGATATTTTTGAAAAAAAAAAGATTTTAATAAGAACAAATATGAAAGGTAATATGTTTAATTTAAAGGTAATTGTCTGTGATATTTTTGAAGATAAATGGTGCATTATTAATATTATTTTACTTTTAATTAAAATAATATCAATAATAAGGACAAATAAAAAAACTAATATGTTTTAATTAAAAAAAATTAACTATCTGTGATATTTTTAGAAGTTTTTTAATTATATTAATTTGTTAAAAAGTTATGCTGGCATGTTTAAATAGGTAAGTTTTTTTAAATAATTAAAAGGATTAAAAAATGTTTTAAAATAAATAAGTAAGGGTTGCACCTGATATTTTTGGAAAAAGGAGATTTTAGTAAGAACAAATAGGAAAGGTAATATGTTTAATTTAAAAATAATTGCCCGTGATATTTTTGAATATAAATGGGGCATTATTAATATTATTTTACTATTTTTTAAAATAATATTAATAATAAGGACAAATATAAATGCTAATATGTTTTAATTAAAAAAAGTAACGGTCTGCGATATTTTTAGAAGTGTTTTAATTATATTAATTGTATTTGTTAAACAGTTATGTTGACATGTTAAAATAAGTAATATTTTTAAAATAATTAAAAACATTAAAACATGTTTTAAAATAAATAAGTAAGGGTTGCCCCTGATATTTTTGGAAAAAATAGATTTTGGTGAGAACAAATATGAAAGGTAATATGTTTAATTTAAAGATAATTGTCCATGATAATTTTGGAAAAATAGTAGATTTTTTTAGAATAAGTGTTTTAAGTTATAAAACACAATCAATTAGTTACTCATTAAATAGAATAAATGATCGAAAACCAAAATTTTCAATGTTTCGATAATATATATTACTACTTTAAAGAAAGAAAAGACAAGAAAAAATGGAGAAAAACAACATTACATGTGGTATTGTTTTAGTATTTAACGTTTTTCGTACAATTTACGATTTTGAAAAGTTCTCAATAATGTTTTAATTAGTGTTTTTATCAACGATTCTTAATTTACTTAGATTCTTTGTGTGTTCTTGTAATTAACATGTTCTCCTCAGTGTTCTAAAAGACGACGATTAATCGGGATTAATTACCGATTAATCGCTAGACGGCGGGCCACCGAACTGATTAAGCGAAAATCGGTCAATTAATCGTTTTTTCAGAAAATCGGTCAAAAATCGGCTGAATCGGTCAAAAACCGGATTAATCGGTCAAAAATCGGGCTAATTATTAAAAAATAGTAAAAAATAGTTGAAATTAAAAAAAATAATAAAAAATTTAAAAGGTAGAAACTTGATTAAACAATAGGAAAAAACATTATTTTTGTACATATAATTATAATTTTAGATGCCTAAATCGTAAATTCTCTTAAGTTTTCCTCTTAAATCAATATACTTAGAGTAAAGTGCACTTTGTGTACTTGTATTTTGGGTGTCAGATCACTTGGGATACTGCACTTCATAAACTCTCATTTGCAATACCAGACTTTAAATCTTTGTACAAATTGTGTACTCCCGTCAAATATTCCTAACTCCGTTTATTTTTGTGAGGATATTTTGGTCATTTGCAATTTAAATTATAACCCAACACAACAGTATATACGACTTTAAATTAACAATTACATCTCAAAACTGATTGCAACTCAACAATCCTGCAACCAACAGTCGTTTTCCGCGAACAAACAAAGGGCCCGGAAAAGACCAAACTAAAATATATGTTACTCAACATGAACAGATATATACAACCATGTAAACCAAAAAATAAATCAATCACAAATAAAACTTTTCCGATCAAAAGAATTTTCCGGCGAATCTTTAAAACAACCCAGAAACATTATATGTTTATATGAATAACCTTGTAACTTAACTATTTAAACCATTATATCAATAAAACCATCAACCCATAAACCGATTTAAAATCCGATTATACCTCAAAATTGAAATATTGCAAAATTGAGCTTGCAACATCATCCACTGCTGTTGATTCATCGGCGGTGGTTGCGCGTGTTGGTATTGTTGTTGTTGGGGATCGATCTCCATCGGGGCCATCTCTTAAACCATGAATAAAGGTTGATGTTGGATTATTTCCTCCCAAATCAGAGGCATGAATCCAATGGTTCGTCACTTATTCACACTTTAACAAGGTTAATTATCCCCAATTCAGTGCGTTGATATTAGTCACCATGTAATCAGCAAATAAGCCAAAAATTACAATTTAAGCATATGATTAATTGAATGTGCAAATTCCTAATTAAAGTATCCAATGAATCAGGTTTGGCATGGAATCATCCAAGCCTTTTGGGGCCGCCGCCTTGTTGTTGGATCCTGACTCGCATGAATCGTGACCCCTTTCAGATTTGGTGGTCCAGCAAGCATCCACCACTCGGTCTCTACACCCATTCATTATAAAATTTTGATCAAGTGAATGAAAGCTTAAGAGTAGTAAGTAAATAAACTTCCTGTAGCTGTGTATGACTTGATTTAAAGCCCAGAAATCAAGAAACAAGCAGCAGAACAAAGTTAAAGCGCAAATGACCAAAATACCCTCACAAAAATAAACGGAGTTAGGAATATTTGACGGGAGTACACAATTTGTAAAAAGTTTGAAAGTCTGGTATTGCAAGTGAGAGTTTATGAAGTGCAATATCCCAAGTGATCTGACACCCAAAGTACAAGTACACAAAATGCACTTTACTCATATACTTATATAAAGAAGAAGACGGGGGCGGTGAGGTGGCGCCTCTAAAATCGCTCCGTTCTATTTTTCTAATTTTCTCAATTTTTCACAATTTTTAATTTTAATAATTACAACTTCCTTTATTTTTTTCGATTTTGTAGGAAGGAAATTGAAAATTACACTTTTATTATTTTCAAACTTGATAGAACTTTCTTTGATTTAGAAAATTACAACTTCCTTATTATTTTCGAATTTGTAGGACTTGATAGAACTTTCTTTGATTTAGAAAATTACAACTTCCTTATTATTTTCGAATTTGTAGGCTTGATAGAACCTTCTTTTATTATTTTCAAACTTGATAGAACTTTCTTTGATTTAGAAAATTACAACTTTGCTTATTATTTTCGAATTTGTAGGACTTGATAGAACTTTCTTTGATTTAGAACATTTCTTTGATTTAGAAAATTACAACTTCCTTATTATTTTCGAATTTGTAGGATTTGATAGAGTTTTCTTTGATTTAGAAAATTACAACTTCCTTATTATTTTCGAATTTGTAGGCTTGATAGAACTTTCTTTTATTATTTTCAAACTTGATAGAACTTTATTTGATTTAGAAAATTACAACTTCCTTATTATTTTCGAATTTGTAGGACTTGATAGAACTTTCTTTGATTTAGAAAATTACAACTTCCTTATTATTTTCGAATTTGTAGATTATTTTCAAACTTGATAGAACTTTCTTTGATTTAGAAAATTACAACTTCCGTATTATTTTTGAATTTGTTGGCTTGATAGAACTTTCTTTTATTATTTTCAAACTTGATAGAACTTTCTTTGATTTAGAAAATTAAAACTTCCTTATTATTTTCGAATTTGTAGGACTTGATAGAACTTTCTTTGATTTAGAAAATTACAACTTCCTTATTATTTTCGAATTTGTAGGGCTCTTATGTTAATAATTGCAATTTTCTTTTTTATTATTTTCAATCTTGATAGAACTTTCTTTTATTATTTTCAAACTTGATAGAACTTTCTTTGATTTAGGAAATTACAACTTTCTTATTATTTTCGAATTTTTAGGATCTTATGTTAATAATTGCAATTTTCCATTTTATTATTTTCAATATTGATAGAACTTTCTTTTATTATTTTCAAACTTGATAAAACTTTCTTTTATTATTTTCAAACTTGATAGAACTTTCTTTTATTATTTTCAAACTTTATAGAACTTTTCTTTTATAATACTTCTTGACTTTTAAACATAATGGATTTCCATGTTATTCACCTTACAAACACCTATAAATTAAAGGTCATTCATAACAAAAAATCTACATCGAAACATTTTTACATAGCTTTAAATTTTTACAACCATATTTACAATCAATACAACTATGGCCTACACCATGTTGGATGCTTTGAACGACAGCAACTATACCTGGATGATAAGAGTACGAGTGTGTAGAATGTGGGAATCTGTCAATCCAAATACTGAAGAACTGATCAGTCTTGACATGATTTTGATCGATGAAAAGGTTAATAAATCAATATACTTATAATTTATTAGTTTGTCAAATTGTATGATGTTATTAACTTTTCTAAGATATGTTGTATGACAGGAAAATTTGATTGGATTGTAGTTCATATGTCCGGATATGATTGATGCACGAGAGAACTTAGTATAAAACCGCTGCGAAGCGCGACTTAGTAAACAAGTTGATCTCTAATTGAAAAGTTAAACCTTCAAAATTTATTTATTACAATTATATAACATTTTTAACATATTTGCATAAATATATGATAATAATATATGTTTAGTTGAAATAACGAAATAATTTTATAATTGTATATAAAAAACATTATTAAATTTATTCCGATTAATGATCCGATTAATCATTCCGATTAATCCCCGATTACCCGATTAATCGGTGCGTTCACCGATTAACTCTGATCCCCGCTTTTTACAACACTGTTTCTACTCCAATTATATTTTTAAAAAATTAAAAATGTATATAAAAACATAACAAAATATATTTAGAATCCTTTATTTGAAAAGATTAAGATAAAACTCGAGTCACATGTAATTTAAAATGAAATTTTAAAATAAAAAAAATATTATTGAAGATCCTTTAAGAGTTGTTCCTAAAATAATTATTTTTAATATTAATCGTTTAAAGTGATTTATACTCCAAATTTATAATTTAGATTCACGTGTTTTTCATATTTAAGATTTTCTCATAAGTATTTTGGATTCACTAAAGTTTTTACAAATGATATAATATGCATGTTACTTTGACAAACACACCGAGTAATATTTTCAGTTTTCATTAACTTAATATAGGCTATTGAGATTCCATTAAGTGTTTTTCTCCCCAAGATTCTCTTAAGCATTTTACTAATTAAATTTATATAGAATTTTTCTTTACAAAAATTCTAAAGTATTAAGATTCCTCTAAGTGTTGATTTAATAACAATTAACCTATATTAAAATTGTCTTCTTGTTGTTCAAAATGTTCTCATTCTTATTCTTAAGATTTTTTAACTTACACTCCAATTATATTTAAAAAAAATTAAAAATGTATATAATAACACAATAAAATATATATAATTAAAAATACTTTAAGAGTTGTTCCTAAAATAGTTATTTATAATATTAATCAATTAAAGTGATTTATACTCTAAATTTATAATGGAGATTCACTTAAGTGTTTTTTTTTATATTTAAGATTCTATTAAGTATTTCAGATTCACTAAAGTTTTTTAAATAAAATCCTATAAGACTTGTTCCTAATAATATTAATGGTTTAAATTGATTTATACTTTAAATTTATAATAGACATTCACTTAAGTGTTTTTTTTATATTTAAGACTAGTTTACTAAGCCGCGCTTCGCAGCGGCTTTATAATAATATCTCTAAATTTTCTCAAAAAATATTCTACAAAATACGTTTTTAAATAAAATAATATTTCTAATATAAAATTAAGTTTCTAATATATATATATATATATATATATATATATAAAGTTCTAGATCGTTCAATCAAAAACTATAATTATATATTAAGAGCTATTAAAATCTTCACTACCTCCAAATCTACTCCCAGTAAGAAAAAAATCAAAAAATATGAACAAACATCCTTTTTGTTGTTGGGAGAATTTTTTTTATTAATAATGATCTCTTTTTGTCAAAACAAATAACAACAAAAACAACAACAACCTCTCCCTTTTAAAAAAATAAAATAAGTTAATGACCTCTTCTCAATGTTTCTTATTCTTGTATGACTTTTGTTATAGATGCACCGACTTATTGAATTTTGTTAAAAATACACATACTAAATAAATTTTTCAGTCGAATAAATCTTAACATTATATTTTCGAAATACATACACTATAAATTTCTTAATATAAAATTTTTATCTTTGAATTTTCGTGTATGAATTACAGAAAATATTTTACTAAAAGATATAATTTTTTCTCATAAAAATTAGAGCAATAACTATCTAAACGTTAAAAAACAATGATAAAATTTGTTTTTGAAGACATGATGAATTCTCCAATTTTGAGTTACCTTGTATACAGGTGTATGAACTTTTAACTATAAATTCAAAACTAATAACGTACACACATAAACATATAAATCAATTCACAACTGAATGTACATGAAAATCATCTTACTCGGCCTATTATTTTAACTGATTAACTGATGAATCCCCCTTCTTATTAATCCATGTCTTAACTCAATCAACACTAATAGCAAATAACTTGTCTTGTCAAAGATTTTAATATGATCCTGCATTAGGATACAAACAAACGTAATAAGATAAATAACATAAAGGAAAAAGTCTCATGTACTCATATACACACTTTTAACATTAACAAACAAAAAAGTAAAGAAGATGTTGACAACAAAAATTGCAGTAGATAATTAACAGAGTTTAGGTGTATATTTATACTATTAATTAGCTGTTTGTATAAAAGTATTAAATGTAATTAATTATTTACCAAGTAATTACTTAATTTCTTATGCAAGACCGATCTAATTTCTTAACTTCTTATTTACCAATATGTTCTTGTATTTTCTATTATATTACATTAAAAAAGAAAGTTTAGAAGAGCAGAATGTTAAGATGGTAATTTCATTTGAAAAGAAATATAATGAGATTATCCAGATAATAATAAAGGAAAGTTCAAAATAATGTAAAGTCATACACTTTTTTTTTAATTTAGATATTTGAAAGCAAGAATATTATAATTGAATATTTAGTTTCCTCCATTTGTAATATTTAGTTTCCTCTGTTAGTAAAGATCTATTGTATATTTACTTTCTCCGTTAGTAGAGATTTTAAATGCAAGAATATGATATTTACTTTCTTCCATTAGTAGAGATTTTAAATGCAAGAATATTGAAATTGTATATTTAGTTTCTTCCATTAGTAAATATTTAAAAGACAATTGAGATTTTTTCTAATCTTTGGTATTAATTACTTAATTTCTTAAGCAAGATCGATCTAATTTCTTAACTTCTTATTTACCGAAACGTTCTTGTATTTTCTATTATATCATATAAAAAAAGAAGAAAGTTTAGGAGAAGAGAATGTTAAGATGTTAATTTCATTTGAAAAGAAATATTATGAGAATATTTAGATAATAATAGAGGAAAGTTTAAAATAATGTAAGGTAATACACTTTTTTTTATAATCGAATATTTAGTTTTCTCCATTAGTAAAGATCTATTGTATATTTAATTTTTGTATTAGTAGAGATTTTAAATGCAAGAATATTATATTTACTATCCTCTATTAGTAGAGATTTTAAATGCAAGAATATTGAAATTGTATATTTAGTTTTCTCCATTAGTAAATATTTAAAAAGGAATTGAGATTTTTTGTAGTTTTTTGTATTAATTACTTAATTTCTTATGCAAAACCGATCTAATTTATTAACTTCTTATTTACCAAAACGTTCATGTATTTTCTATTATATTACATTAAAAAAAAGTTTAGGAGAGCAGTATGTTAAGATAGTAATTTCATTAAAAAAATATTATGAGAATAATTAGATAATAATAGAGGAAAGTTCAAAATAATGTAAGGTAATACACTTTTTTCTAATTTAGATATTTTAAAGGCAAGAAAATTATATTTGAATATTTAGTTTCTTCCATTAGTGATAGATCTATTGTATATTTACTTTCTCCATTAGTAGGGATTTTAAATGCAAAAATATTATATGTTTCGTATATTAGTAAGTATTTAAAAGGTAATTAAGATTTTTTCGAATTTTTAATATTATTAATTCAAAAAATTGAGAAAATTAGAAAAATAGAACGAAGCGATCTGAGAGCGCCACCTCACCGCCCCCGTCTTCTCCTTTATATAATAGTATTGATATTGATTTAAAAGGTATTTCATATTTTCCTATCCTATAAATTACAATTTAAATAAGAAAATTTCATTTTATTGAATTTAAATTGTATATTTAGTTTCCTATATTAACAAAGATTTAAAAGGTAATTGAGATTTTTTCTATCATATAAATTCAAATTTAAATAAGGAACATTCATTTTATTGAATCAAAATTGAGAAAGGAAAAAATACTAAAATTGTATATTATATTTCCTCTATTAGTTAAAATTTAAAAGGCAATTGATATTTTCTCTATCCTATAAATTTGAATTTAAATAAGGAAATTTAATTATATTAAATTAGAATTCAAGAGCTAAAAATAAATAAATAAATAGTTATATTTAGTTTTCTTTATTATTAAAGATTTAAAAGACAATTGAGATTTTTTTCTAAAATTGAGACTCCATTAATAAAGATTTAAAAGGAAATTTAGATTTTTTCTATCCTATAAATTCAAATTTATATAAGGAACTTTCATTTTATTGAATAAAAATTGAGAAAGTGAAGAGTCTTGAAATTGTATATCAGTTTCCTCAATTAGTAAAATTTTAAAAGGTATTTGATATTTTTCTATCCTATAAATTCTAATTTAAATAAGAAAATTTAATTTTTTTGAATTAAAATTGTATATTTTGTTTCCTCCATTAACAAAGATTTAAAAGACAATTTAGATTTTTTCTATCCTATAAATTCAAATTTAAATAAGTAACTTTAATTTTATTGAATTAAAATTGAGAAAGAAAAAAATATTAAAATTGTATATTCTATTTCCTCCATTAGCTAAAATTTAAAAGACAATTGCTATTTTCTCTATCCTATAAATTTTAATTTTAATAAGGAAATTTAATCATATTAAATTAAAATTCAAGAGGTCTAGAAAAATAAATAAATAGTTATATTTAGTTTCCTTTATTATTAAAGATTTAAAAGGCAATTAAGATTTTTTCTATCATATAAATTCAACTTTAAATAAGGAACTTTCATTTTATTGAATCAAAATTGAGAAAGGAAAGAATCTTAAAATTGTATATCAGTTTCCTAATTATTAAAGATTTAAAAGGCAGTTGATATTTTTCTATCCTATAAATTCGAATTTAAATAAAGAAATTTAATTTTATTGAATTAAAATTCATGAGCTCTAGAAAAATAGATAAATAGTTTTCGGACGATCTGAGAGCTCCTGAAGATTTTCCTTTATATATATAAAGATATTGATTCGAATTTACAAAATAGCTTTTGAATTTTAAAAGTTGAAGTAGGACAAAAATGAATATAAATTCGTATTTATATTCATAATCATGAGACTTTTTCTTACTTAAAAAATTTAGATAGCAAAAGAGTTAAATACTTTGCGATTCACATACTCGTTAATCAGAATTTGTTTATTTGTACAATGGCACCTTATCTAATATTTGCATTCTGTCTTCTTTCATACTTATCGAAGTAATTCTAATTGTTTTCCTTGGCTAGCTCCTTTTTAATTATTTGCGCTCTCTCATTTTCTTTGGTCACATGTTTTAAAAAGTTCTTCATCATTTATTTAAACAAAGAACATTCTAGATTTTAAAATTAAAAATATTCTAGATTTAAGAATCAATTTCAACAGTTACACAAACTCTAAAAGTAATTGTTTTTAAGTTGTAAAACACACAAATTTGAACATTCCTCACACGTGATTTATGCATGAGAGGTCAAAAGATCACTGGACAAAATATTTGTAGAATTGGAAAACCAACATTAATAACCTTAAAATTTAACAAATCAAGAGCTACAATCTAACAAATATAAATATTTGACAGATAAACCTGAATTCGTGACGAGTATAATCTGAAAAGTGAGGTAAGGCAAGTACATAAACTACAATCAAATTTAAAAGAGATGGGTAGGCAATATTGAAAACAAAAGCCAATAACTTGTAAAAACGTTATAGACTATCAATTTAATAATCATCAAACATAAAATACCTAATAAATTGATGAACATAACTTGTTATTAAAATTAACTTACGTAAATTTTCTGCAAAAAACATAAATGAAAAAGTTAAAATACATAAAAAAACATCAAAATTAAAGATCAATAAATAGGCAAAATTAAAATACGTGTTGATCATATAACAAAAGCTACATAAACACGTTGAAACAATACTAAAGTAAACATGATATATTATTAATTTAATAATTATCAAAACACAAAGCACCTATATCTATTAAATTGTTGAACATAACTTCTCATTAAAATTAATTTACGTACCTTTTCCTGCAAAAAAACAAATGAAGAAGTTAAAATACATAAAAAATCAAAATCAAAGATCAATAAATATCCAAAATTAATACGTGTTGATCAAATAACTAAATAGCTACATAAACTCGTTAATGCAATACTAAAGCCGACATATGAATAGAATTAAGAAAATAAAGACATACATGCATTTATTAACTTATAGTTTGAATTTTAACTTATATAATAGTATTAATTATATATTACTTTAATATATTACTGCATCAAAATACCTGAGAGCATGTTAATGTCAACTGAAATCCGTGCAGTGATATGTTGACGATGTCTTCTTCCAATCTCTTAAGCGACGTTATGCATATGAAAAACAATTTAGACTCATGTGATAGTGGTCTATATTTCAGTTCATATGTTGACGATGCCTTCTTCCAATCTCTTAAGCGACGTTATGCATATGAAGAGCAATTTAGACTCATATGATAGTGGTCTATATTTCCCTATACTTGAAACAACTTTCAGATTTTTGATGCTGTACACAGAGCTTGCCTCTAAAAGATTTTTGAACCGAGAGACCAGAATCTTCGGGATCGTAGCATGGATCAAATTTTTCTGTCATACAACATATCTTAGAAAAGTTAATAACATCATACAATTTGACAAACTAATAAGTTATAAGTATATTGATTTATTAACCTTTTCATCGATCAAAATCATGTCAAGACTGATTCCCACATTCGACACACTCGTACTCTTATCATCCAGGTATAGTTGTTGTCCTTCAAAGCATCCAACATGGTGTAGGCCATAGTTGTTGTACTGGTCGTAAATATGGTTGTAAATATTTGAAACTATGTAAAAAAGTTTCGGTGTAGATTTTTTGTTATGAATGACCTTTAATTTATAGGTGTTTGTAAGGTGAATAACATGGAAATCCATTATATTTAAAAGTCAAGAAGTATTATAAAAGAAAAGTTCTATAAAGTTTGAAAATAATAAAAGAAAGTTCTATCAACTTTGAAAATAATAAAATAAAGTTTTATCAAGTTTAAAAATAATAAAAGAAAGTTCTATCAAGATTGAAAATAATAAAAGAGAAAATTGCAATTATTAACATAATATCCTAAAAATTCAGAAGTTGTAATTTGCTAAATCAAAGAAAGTTCTATCAAGTTTGAAAATAATAAAATAAAGTTCTATCAAGCTTAAAATTCGAAAATAATAAGGAAGTTGTAATTTTCTAAATCAAAGAAAGTTCTATCAAGTCCTACAAATTAGAAAATAATAAGGAAGTTGTAATTTTCTAAATCAAAGAAATTTTCTAAATCAAAGAAAGTTCTATCAAGTCCTACAAATTCGAAAATAATAAGGAAGTTGTAATTTTCTAAATCAAAGAAAGTTCTATCAAGTTTGAAAATAATAAAAGAAAGTTCTATCAAGTTTGAAAATAATAAAAGTGTAATTTTCAATTTCCTTGCTACAAAATCGAAAATAATAAAGGAAGTTATAATAAAGGAAGTTGTAATTATTAAAATTAAAATTTGTGAAAAATTGAGAAAATTAGAAAAATAAAACGGAGCGATTCTAGAGGCGCCACTCACCGCCCCCGTCTTCTCCTTTATATAAGTACTAGGTTATTGAGCCGCGCTTCGCAGCGGCATTAGAATATATTAATTAAGAAAAAGAATATTATAATAAAAATTGTGAAATAAATATCTATAAAATTATATAAATTATCAAATAAAATATTTTATGTAAAATTTGCATTTGAGTAAGTAATATTATAAATTATTTACATATTCCTTTTGTTTATAGAGTTTGATTTTTTATTTTCTTGGACCGATACCATTGCCACATATATATTAAAAAAATTATATTGATAAAAATCAATATAAACATATAATATTACTATTTTCTCAGGGATGACACATACGGTGTATCCAAATTTGTATAAATTTTACTTTTTTTTGTGGTAGAAAAGCTAATTGTATCCACATATAAGAGTAAATAAATGGTTAAAAAAATTAATATAAGAATTAAATCAATAATATCAATGAAGCAAATATTTGTATAATATCCAATGATATTCGTTCAATCGAGATAAGATAGATTTATATATGTGCAATTTCTAAAACTATATATTATAAAAACATTAATAAAGATAATTAATTTTAAATTTTTTAATCTGGGTAGATGTGACAATTATTATATAGGGTCCACCATCCTCCTTATATAAATTTGTATCAACATCTCGGCCAACTTTTCCCACAAAGATATGGTAGTGGTGATGGAGCTGTTTAAGAAAAAAATTAGAACAAATTAAAAAAGTAAAACAAATAAATTGGGGTAACCAAAGAAGTAATATAAAATTACAAGAACAATAAAAAATAATTAACAGTTATATTAAAATTAATATAATGCATAACTTACTAATTTGTGACAATTTTGAGATCTCTTTTTTTCAACCGCCTTTGACAACTTCAATGCCCCCAAGTAGGTCAAGGAGCCTACAACATCTAAATCAACATAGAAAAAATAATATTACAACATGATAGTTTGAATTATAACTTATATAATAGTATTACTTATATATTACTCTAATATATTACTGCATCAAAAACCTGAGAGTATGTTGGTGTCATTAATACGTGCAGCAATCATATCCGGACATATGAACTGAAATCGATGCAGTGATATGTTGACGATGCCTTCTTCCAATCTCTTAGGCAACATTATGCGTATGAGCAATTTAGACTCATGTGATAGTGGTCTATATTTCCATGTACTTGAAATAACTTTCAGATTTTTGATGTTGTACACGGAGCCTTCCTCTAAAAAGATTTTTGAACCGAGAGACCAGAATCTTCGGGATCGTAGCATGGATCAAATTTTCCTGTCATACAACATATCTTAGAAAAATTAATAACATCATACAATTTGACAAACTAATAAGTTATAAGTATATTGATTTATTAACCTTTTCATCGATCAAAATCATGTCAAGACTGATCAGTTCTTCAGTATTTGGATCGACAGATTCTCACGTTCTACACACTCGTACTCTAATCATCTAGGTATAGTTGTTGTCGTTCAAAGCATCCAACATGGTGTAGGCCATAGTTGTATTGATTGTAAATATGGTTGTAAAAATTTGAAGCTATGTAAAAAAATTCTGGTGTAGATTTTTTGTTATGAATGACCTTTAATTTATAGGTGTTTGTAAGGTGAATAACATGGAAATTCATTATGTTTAAAAGTCAAGAAGTATACAATTATTAACATAATATCCTAAAAATTCGAAAATAATAAGGAAGTTGTAATTTTCTAAATCAAAAAAAGTTTTATCAAGTTTAAAAATAATAATAAAAAAGTTCTATTAAGATTAAAAATAATAAAAAAGAAAATTGCAATTATTAACATAATAGCCTACAAATTCGAAAATAATAAGGAAGTTGTAATTTTCTAAATAAAAGAAAGTTCTATCAAGTCCTACAAATTCGAAAATAATAAGGAAGTTGTAATTTTCTAAATCAAAGAAAGTTCTATCAAGTTTGAAAATAATTAAAGAAAGTTCTATCAAGCCTACAAATTCGAAAATAATAAGGAAGTTGTAATTTTCTAAATCAAAGAAAGTTCTATCAAGTTTGAAAATAATAAAAACAAAGTTCTATCAAGCCTACAAATTCGAAAATAATAAGGAAGTTGTAATTTTCTAAATCAAAGAAAGTTCTATTAAGTCCTACAAATTCGAAAATAATAAGGAAGTTGTAATTTTCTAAATCAAAGAAAGTTTTATCAACTCCTACAAATTCGAAAATAATAAGGAAGTTCCTACAAATTCGAAAATAATAAGGAAGTTGTAATTTTCTAAATCAAAGAAAGTTCTATCAACTCCTACAAATTCGAAAATAATAACGGTTGTAATTTTCTAAATCAAAGAAAGTTCTATCAAGTTTGAAAATAATAAAAAAAGTTCTATGAAGCCTACAAATTCGAAAATAATAAGGAAGTTATAATTTTCTAAATCAAAGAAAGTTCTATCAAGTTCTACAGATTCGAAAATAATAAGGAAGTTGTAATTTTCTAAATCAAAGAAAGTTTTATCAAGTTTGAAAATAATAAAAGAAAGTTCTATCAAGTTTGAAAAGAATAAAAGAATAAAATCGAAAATAATAAAGAAAGTTGTAATTATGAAAATTAAAAATTGTGAAAAATTGAGAAAATTAGAAAAATAGAACGGAGCGATTTTAGAGGCGCCACCTCACCGCCTCCGTCTTCTCCTTTATATAAGTATATTGATTTGAAGCTATGTAAAAAAATTCCGGTGTAGATTTTTTGTTATGAATGACCTTTAATTTATAGGTGTTTGTAAGGTGAATAACATGGAAATTCATTATGTTTAAAAGTCAAGAAGTATTATAAAAGAAAAGTTCTATAAAGTTTGAAAATAATAAAAGAAAGTTCTATCAAGTTTGAAAATAATAAAAGAAAGTTTTATCAAGTTTGAAAATAATAAAAGAAAGTTCTATCAAGTTTGAAAATAATAAAAGAAAGTTTTATCAAGTTTGAAAATAATAAAAGAAAGTTCTATCAAGATTGAAAATAATAAAAGAGAAAATTACAATTATTAACATAATATCCTAAAAATTCGAAAATAATAAGGAAGTTGTAATTTTCTAAATCAAAAAAAGCTTTATCAAGTTTAAAAATAATAATAAAAAAGTTCTATTAAAATTAAAAATAATAAAAAAGAAAATTGTAATTATTAACATAATAGCCTACAAATTCGAAAATAATAAGGAAGTTGTAATTTTCTAAATAAAAGAAAGTTCTATCAAGTCCTACAAATTCGAAAATAATAAGGAAGTTGTAATTTTCTAAATCAAAGAAAGTTCTATCAAGTTTGAAAATAATTAAAGAAAGTTCTATCAAGCCTACAAATTCGAAAATAATAAGGAAGTTGTAATTTTCTAAATCAAAGAAAGTTCTATCAAGTTTGAAAATAATAAAAACAAAGTTCTATCAAGCCTACAAATTCGAAAATAATAAGGAAGTTGTAATTTTCTAAATCAAAGAAAGTTCTATTAAGTCCTACAAATTCGAAAATAATAAGGAAGTTGTAATTTTCTAAATCAAAGAAAGTTTTATCAACTCCTACAAATTCGAAAATAATAAGGAAGTTCCTACAAATTCGAAAATAATAAGGAAGTTGTAATTTTCTAAATCAAAGAAAGTTCTATCAACTCCTACAAATTCGAAAATAATAAGGAAGTTGTAATTTTCTAAATCAAAGAAAGTTCTATCAAGTTTGAAAATAATAAAAAAAGTTCTATGAAGCCTACAAATTCGAAAATAATAAGGAAGTTATAATTTTCTAAATCAAAGAAAGTTCTATCAAGTTCTACAAATTCGAAAATAATAAGGAAGTTGTAATTTTCTAAATCAAAGAAAGTTTTATCAATTTTGAAAATAATAAAAGAAAATTCTATCAAGTTTGAAAAGAATAAAAGAATAAAATCGAAAATAATAAAGAAAGTTGTAATTATGAAAATTAAAATTTGTGAAAAATTGAGAAAATTAGAAAAATAGAACGGAGCGATTATAGAGGCGCCACCTCACCACCTCACCGCCTCCGTCTTCTCCTTTATATAAGTATATTGATGATATTGATTCTTAAGTATTTACTAAAACAATTTAAATTATATAATAGACACCGATTAATATTTTCGTTTTCATATACTTAATGTAGACTACTAGATTCTCTTTAAGTGTTTTTCTGCCCAAGATTCTCTTAAGCATTTTACTAATTTAAATTTGTATAGAATATTTCTTTATGAAAATTCGTAAGTAGTAAGATTCCTTTAAGTTGATTTAATAACAATTTACATAAATTAAAATTATCCTGTTGTTCAAAATATTCTCATTTTTATTCTTAAGATTCTTTAACTTATACTCCAATTATATTTTTAAAAAATTAAAAATGTATATAATAACACAATAAAAAATATTTAAAATCCTTTATTTTAAAAGATTAAGATTTTTCAATAAATTCTCGAATTAGATGTAATTTAAAATAAAATTTAAAAAATTAAAATAAAATAATAATTTATAATTAAAATCCTTTAAGACTTGTTCCTAATAATATTAATCATTTAAAGTGATTTATACTTCAAATTTATAATCGAGATTCACTCAAGTGTTTTTTATATTTAAAATTCTTTTAAGTATTTGGATTCACTAAAGATTTTACAAATTAGATAATATGCATGTTAGTTTTGACAAAGACACTGAGTAATATTACGAGTTTTCATTAACTTAATGTGTGCTATTGAGATTTTTTTAAGTGTTTTTGTGCCCAAGATTCTCTTAAGCATTTTTACTAATTAAATTTGTATTGGATTTTTCTTTACCAAAAGTCTAAAGTATTTATATTCGTTTAAGTGTTGATTTAATAACAATTTACATAAATGAAAATTGTTTTGGGAATTGTTCAAAATGTTCTAATTCTTATTTTTAAGAATTCTTAACTTATACTCCAATTGTATTTTTAAAAAATTAAAATAATATATAATAACACAATAAAATATTTTTAAAAATATATTCAAAAATATCTAAGGTATATAGCCCTTGAAAAAAAAATTAAATTTGTATTTACTTTTTCAAAATCTAAATTAATAGGATTTCTTTAAGTGTTGTTTAAATGTTGTATACTAGTAATAACTAAATTATGTAAAACCGTTGTTTTAGAACATATATTTTAATTTTTAAAAACATTTCAAATATTGTTAGATGCCTTAGTATTTTATAAAGATAAAAATACATTTTCTAATATTGTTTTTTAACGAACCGATTAAATAATTAAATTTTAGTGGTTTTTTTGTCTGAATTTTTTAGATTAAGATTATGATATTCGACTCTTACCTACTAGAAACACATGTACTAACTATTACGTACTAAATTATTTATAAATATGGAATTTTTTAACAAAATTACCAAATTCATTTGCATACTATTTCAAAAAAATTATTATTTTTTATATGGTAATAAAGATTACTTAAAGTGTTTTATTACTGATGTGACTCAATTTAAACCCTGTACTTCAACGCCAAGGATAAGGGCTTGCTTCTTGTTTTATTTTGAGTAAAGAAATTAAAAATGAGTTTTTTTTTGAAAGAAAATGAATTCATTAGAACAAAGCATCAAGCATAATAGTCTCCAACAACATTTCTGGAGGAGACGATAATAAATGAAAGCAGCCTACTAAACAAGGGTATTTTGCTAACTCATGAGCAACCTTGTTGGCTTGCCTTTGAACAAACTCTACCGAAAAAGTAGGATACACTTATAGAATATTTATGCATTCCTGGGTATCATGACCAACCTCAAGCACATTGATCCCTTGACTCTGCAAAGCTTTAACTGTTAACAACGAATCTGTCTGTTAGGGGCTTATTTCTGATGGCTACTGGGCCGACCGAAACAACCCATTTTCGATAGCCCGTATAAAGAGGCCCAATACCTTTGACGACCGAAGAGTCCACTTTCCACTCTTCATGGGCTGGGCTGACCCACAGCAGAAGGACCAGGTCGTGGGAAGACTCCGGGTTCCACGTTCGGAACGTGGGGATCGGAGCTAACTGGTAAAGTAGGAGGATCAGGTTCATTCTACATTCATACACAATTCACAATACACACATATTCTCTGTACGTTCAATTTACCTATTTTTGGACTACCAGTTACTGATTCTCACACCGGAGGTGAATCGGGGGCCCCAACCCTCGCATTCTTCTTCTACGCAGGTCTGACCGGACGTTATGGACGAAACTGGTTCCAACATTTGGCGCCGTCTGTGGGAACGTACAGATCGATTGTGCGTTGTGATTTATTGAGATTATGACCACCGATGGAACTCCACTCCCTGGAGGTTCGACCATCACGCCGCCGATAAATCGGCAATTGAATTTTGACTCTGAGGGGGACGAGGGTCCTTTACCGACCCCCGAAGAACAGAGAGAGTTGCTTCTCAAATGGAGAGAAGAGCAGGCCACCAAGAAGGGAAAACAGAAAGTAACCGAACAGGCCGATAAGGAAGCCCAAGTACGGGCTAAAAAGAAAGAAGCGGACATGCTCAGACTCAAAGTCATCAAACTCCGTAGGGAAGAATATGAATTAGAAGAAAGGGCATTAAGAGAGTCGATCGAGGCCGATGAGGTGACGCAAGTGTCGTCCGAACACCGAAGGGATAAAAGGCCGTATGACGATGAAGACGAGTCTTCGGACTCCGAATCGCATCCGCGAAAGACACGTTCCCGAACCACTCTGACCGATTCTGATGAAGAGGACGACTCGCACGTTCAGGATCGTATAAAGAGGATGGAAAAGGCCATGTTCGGAGAACGGAAGGTGAGCCATGAACCCATTGTCTCTGAGGAGATTGAACAGTATCGACCTCCTGCGGGGGGACAGTTCCCAAAAATGAATGAGTTCAGTGGGAAAGGAGACCCGGAAGACCACTGTGAAAAATATGAGTCTCTAATGACGGGTATGGGACATTGTGATATCATGTTGTGCAAGATGTTCAAGACATATTTGAAGGGACCAGCAACGATGTGGTATCGTTCGCAAAAACCCCGATCTATACATTCATACGACCAATTAAAGAGGAGGTTCCTGAGGCACTACTCTCACTTGTGCCGAAGGGAGAAGGATACTGAAGCATTGATTCATTGCCGTCAGAGATCGAACGAAGAGTTAGGGGATTACCTAGCCCGGTTTAAGGAGGAAGCAGGGATGGTCACCAACTTGGACAAAGTAAAGGCTGCAGGGTTTTTAGCCGCTGGATTAGACCCTGTGAAAGGTAAAAAACTCCGCTCTTCTCTTTATGATATTCCTCCTAAATCTTTGAATGATATATATGTGAGAGGAGAAGCCATCCGAAGGAAACTCGAATCTATTGGGGGGTATAAGGAAAGTCGCAGGAATGAAGGGTCAGGAAGAGACGACCGAAGGGGTCGTGGAGACATCAAAAGTAGACTGACGGACAATAGACCCGACCGAGGAGCAGACAGAAGAAGAGATAGAGATAGTACGGTGTTCACCCCTTTGAATGCACCTATCTCAAAGATTCTCCACGAAATAAAGGGGAAGCTAATTGAAAAAATGGTGAAGAAAGGAGATTTAGAACAGTACAAGGGAGACCTGAGGGACAAGCTGGAACCCAAGGAGCCCAGAAGAGAGAAGGGGCCTGAAAGGGAAGAAAAGTACAGAGGTGAAGTTCGAACAATCTCAGGGGGCACGGTGTTAGAGCGGTGCAGTAAAACCGCCCGAAAGAAATATGCCCGACAAGTCTACAACTTGTATCAGACCAATCCGGCCAGGCAGCCCCTGCCTATCACCTTCACCGAGGATGATTTTGAAGACGTGATATGGCCGCACGAAGACCCACTCATCATAAACCCCGTTATAGGGGAAAACAAAATCTGGAGAGTTCTAGTTGATGGTGGTAGTTCGGTCAATATCTTATATCACAGAACATACTGCAAGATGAACTTAGGGGGCGAGCAGTTGGAGCCGTGTCATGAAGCGCCCCTGTACGGCTTCGGAAATCAGCCCGTACCGATCGAAGGAACAATTACCCTACCCATCGTGTTGGGCAAAGCTCCTTACACCCTGGAAAAGGAGGCAAAGTTCTATGTGGTGAAAGTGGACAGTCCGTACAACGGAATCCTAGGAAGGCCGATACTTGGTGCTTTCCAGGCGGTAGCTTCTATCCCTCATCTGAAGTTGAAATTTCCGACAGAAAATGGTGTTGGAGAAATGAGAGGGGATCAGAAGGCTGCCCGAATCATCATGTTAGAGGATATTGAGAAGGATAAAGATGTCGAGATGACTGAAGGGGGGAAAAGAAAGAGAAGTGAAGACGAAGGAAGCAGTCGTCAGATGATGAACATCGAGTTAGAAAAATTTGGAGCCGATTTGTCCAACCCTATAGCCGAACCGGCAACTGAGACAGAAGAGGTCGAACTGTATGTCGGGCAGTCGGGGAAAATGATCCAAATAGGCAAGAACATGGAGCCTGAGTTAAAGGCAAGAGTTATTGAAGTAATCAGGCAGTACCACGATGTGTTCGCATGGGGACCGGAGGACATGCCGGGCTTAGACCCTTCGGTTGCAAAACATTGTCTTAGCGTCAACCCCGATGCAAAGCCGGTTAAGCAGAAGAAGAGGAATTTCGCTATGGAAAGGCAACAAGTCATCCAGGCCGAAGTGGAAAAATTGCTGGAGGCAAAGTTCATTGAGGAAATTGAGTATCCAGACTGGCTGGCAAATGTGGTGGTGGTCAAGAAGTCGAACAACAAATGGAGAATGTGCGTCCACTACACCGACCTGAACAAAGCCTGTCCGAAGGATCATTATCCCCTACCAAACATTGACCAGTTAATAGATGCAACCTCAGGACACCAGGTACTTAGCTTTTTAGATGCTTTTTCTGGATATCATCAAATTGCAATGAATGCCGAGGATATTCCAAAGACAGCATTCATCACCCCCAAAGGTACATATGCATACATCAAGATGCCCTTCGGGCTGAAGAATGCAGGGGCAACCTTCCAGAAAATGATCAACAAAGTTTTCAAGCAACATATCGGTCGGAACATGGAATGCTATGTGGACGATATGATCGTGAAATCCATGTTTAAAGACCATGCAGAGGACCTGAAAGAGTGTTTTGAAACACTCAGGAGAAATAATATGAAAATTAATCCAAGCAAGTGCACGTTCGGGGTTGCCAGTGGCAAGTTTCTGGGGTACATGGTAAGTGCCAGAGGGATAGAAGCCAATCCTGAGAAGATCAGGGCAGTGATTGATATGGAGGCGCCGAAGACGATCAGGGACATTCAGAAACTAACTGGGCGATTGGCAGCCCTGAGAAGGTTCATTTCCCGATCGGCCGAGAAAGCCCTACCGTTCTTCGAAGTTCTCCGGGGGTCAAAAAATTTTGAATGGGGATCGGACTGTCAGAAGGCATTTGAAGAAGTTAAAGAATATCTGGTCAAGGCACCACTCCTAATGAGGCCCGACCCCAAAGAGACACTGCAACTCTACTTAGCAGTGAGTGACCGAACACTAGGGGCTGTGTTAGTCAAGGAATACGAAAAGAATCAACACCCAGTGTTCTATGTCTCACACATACTCAGGGACGCGGAAACAAGATACCCCAATGCCGAAAAGTTCGCCTTTGGATTGGTGGTAGCATCAAGGAAACTACGCCATTATTTTCAAGGAAGAACTGTGCAAGTGGTTACCGATCAGCCCCTGAAAAAGATCCTTCAAAGACCGGAAGCTTCGAGCAGAGTTGTGGCTTGGTCGGTAGAGCTGGGAGAGTATGACTTGGAATTTGTGCCCAGAACCGCCATCAAAGCCCAAACACTAGCCGACTTCTTGGTAGAATGCTCTTTCTCAGGACCAAAGGACTTGGCACCGGAGGAACAGATCATTCAGTCACCTGGGAAATGGAAACTTTTTGTGGATGGTTCGGTCACAAAAACGAAGTATGGGGCCGGTATGATCCTCATCAGCCCCGATGGTTTTGAGATTTGTCAGGCCATCAGGTTCACCTTTCCCTTGACTAACAATGAGGCTGAATATGAAGCATTTCTAGCAGGACTCTCCTTGGCACGGAGTCTAGAGGTAAAACATGTAAGAATATTTAGCGACTCCATGCTAGTGGTGAAGCAATTCTCCGGAGAGTATGGCCAAAAAGACCCCCGAACGAAGGCCTACACAGCCAAGGTACGTGAAACTTCACTGCATTTTGAGTCATTTGAATTAAGACAGGTAGCCAGAGAAAACAACAGCAGGGCAGATGCGTTGTCTAGGCTTGCCTCAGCGGAAACCCAAAGTCTAATGGGGTCAATATACCTGACCGAAGTGAAAGTTCCCTCGATAGACAAAAAACAATGTCTGGAAATACATCAGGGAATCAATTGGATGACCCCCATCAGGGCCTTCCTGGAAAGAGGAGTATTACCATTAGACAAAAAGGAAGCACAAAAGGTGAAATATCGTTCAGCCAGCTACACCTTAGTAGGGGGACAATTGTTCAGACGATCGGCTACGCAACCTCTCCTCAAATGTCTGGCCCCCGAAGATCAAAGGTTAGTGTTGGAAACAGTACACGGAGGAATTTGTGGGGAGCATTTGGCAGGACGATCACTAGCCTTCAAAATCCTCAGACAAGGGTTCTTTTGGCCGACCGTAAGGGAAGACGCCAAACTTTACTCAAAGAAATGCAGACAGTGCCAGCTGTTCAGCACTGTACCGAAGCAACCCCCAGAAGAAATGTCATCGGTCCTCAATCCCATTCCTTTTGCAATGTGGGCTGTGGACATTGTAGGAATTCTACCCACCAGTACCAAGCAGGCTAAGTATTGCATTGTGGCCGTGGACTACATGACCAAATGGGTGGAAGCCCGACCGCTATCAGCCATAACTGAAGAGGCAGCCAAAAAGTTCATGTTGGAACAGATAATCCTAAGGTTTGGCATTCCAATGATATGCGTATCAGATAATGGAACTCAATTCATCGGCAGCAAGTTCAGGAAGTTTCTGGCCAAATTTGGAATACAACAGAAGTTTAGTTCAGTCGGTCACCCGCAAGGAAATGGGGCCATTGAGGCGGCAAATAAGATTATCTTTGGTGGTATAAAGAAGCGGCTCGGAGATGCTAAAGGCATGTGGACAGAAGAGTTACCTTATGTTCTTTGGGCTTACCGAACAACTCCCAGGTCCTCGACCGGGGAAACCCCATTTAGATTGGCATTTGGGACAGATGCATTGATGACAGCCGAAGTCGGGATGGAATCGTACCGAACGCAGGTATTCAATGTGGAAAGCAATGAGTTCGGCCTGCGAGCTAATGTAGACATGGTAGTTGAAGAAAGGGAAGCAGCCCATCAGCGAAATGTCCGATACCAGCTTCAGGCAGCTCAGTACTACGATGCTGGTATAAAGAAGAGAACATTCGAAGTTGGAGACCTCGTTCTCCGAGAGCTGGCCACATCCATGCCAACCAAACGGGGAAAGCTAATGCCCAATTGGGAGGGTCCGTACACGGTGGTGGAAGTGGTCCGACCAGGAACATATAAACTGGCCGGATCGGACGGCTCTATGATAAAGAACACTTGGCATGCTTCACGCCTTCGTAGGTTTTATCAGTAAGCCTATCAAAAATCTTTGTTCTCTTATTGTTTTGCTTGAAACACCTTTGATTCTGCTTATTTTACTTCAGCATGAATTAGTACGCAAGGTTCATTTCCAATATTGCTTACTTGAATTCATTTACGTCTACTTGATTATGTTCATTTGTTTCAAATATAATGAATAGTAGATGCAAAAATGGAATAGAATAAACGAAAGAACCATGCCAGCCTAAAAATTCCAAGCCCATATATCAGGGCATTCGAAAGGAAATTATGAGCTTGCAATTCTCGAACCTTTCATGGCCCCTATACCATTAATATTTTAAGAAGATATATGTTCATTCCCTCAAAATATTAAAGGGGCAAACCTGCCGAAGAGGTATGACGAATCAAACGTTCATACCGAAGGCAAACATAAACAAAAAACACTAAGGCAAAACACAAAGCCGAAGAGGTGTTATCGACAAAAAACACTAAGGCAAATGATTAAGCCGAAGACGTGTTACAAAGAAAAATACCAAGGCAAACCACTAAGCCGAAGAGGTAATATAAAAAAAAAGCCAAGGCAGTCAAATACGACCTAGAGCAAATACGATCGAACGCCAAATACAACACGTGAATGAAAATTTACGTAAAGGCATTGTAGATCACAAAATTTAAGATAAATATAAGCCCGAAGGCAAAAGTTGAAACAGACCCGAAGGCCAAATGTTAAATTACAAGGGTAATAAGGAAGAGGCTAAAGCTAATCGGACATCTCCGACTCAGGGTCCGAGCTAACGACGGGAGGGACGTCAGGCTCCTCAGGACGCCCGATGGGATCTTCCATACCCTCCTCCAAGAGAAGCTTATGGTCGAACCCAGCAGCGTGAGCCTTGCGGATCACCTCCTCGAAGCCGGCCATAAAACCCCTGTCTTCAGACAGCAGAACGAGCTTCTGGGCTTTCTTCTCGGCTTTCTTGGAGGCCCTCAAATTGGACTTGACCCGGTCGAGACGAGCAAAGGCAGCATCAAGGTCGATCTTGACGCTATCTCGATCAGCCACCACCTGAGTTAACCTCTGCTGCAAAGAGACCACCTCTTTCTGCAAAGAGTCAAGTTGTGCCTCAGCGGCCTCCGCTCTTTCCTCGGTCAGCTTTAGCCCGCGCAGCTGTCCGTCCAAGTCTTTCATTTTCTGTTCCACAGCAGCAGCCCAAGGAACAACCTGAAAGGAATAAAGAATAAGAAAAAACCAACTTATCAACGAAAACTGCTAAGTACAAGGTAGAGAACACTTACTGAAGCTACATGCCCGATCAACTCTGAACAGGCACCCAAGCCATCAGTGTTGTCATATACCGGACGATCCTGGGGAAGGATGAACGCCCGACATAGATCAACACCAATCTCCTTAGCCGCAGGGGGAGCGGGGGCGCCAAAACTGTCCGTGGTCATAATAGACCATTCCGGTCGGTAGGTCAAAATAGCCTCCCCATCCGCGCTGTGAGGACGCTTCTGTGCTGAGGACTGACCGATGTTGGATATGTCGAGGATCTCCACATCCTCAACAGTGGTATCAATGATATTTTCCTCAGCTACGACCGACCGAGACCCAGCTTGGTCATTAAGGGCCAGCCCGGTAGGAGCATCAGAGAGATTCTCAGCATTCTTCTTCTTGGCCAACTCAGCGAGCTTTAGGGCACTCTTAACTTGAGCCCTTTTAAGCATTTCCGACCGAGAAGACACTGCAACAAGAAAAATGGGTGTCAGTAAATAGCATAAGTCATCAATGCGTAATCAAAAAGAACGAAGAAAGCAAATAGAAAGACAGTCTAATATGTTACCGGTACCCCATAGCGCGCGAAGCCAAGTCTTGTCTCTGCTAACGGCTAAGGAAATACGGTTTGGTTCCTGGGGACGGCAAAGCCGGGCATAATCTGCCATATCCTCGTCATTCAGTTCGGGAGCCGTAATGAGGGCAGGATCGATTTCTCGCCATACCGAATATTCCCTCAACTTATGACCACTGATATAGAACCAATGGTCGTGTGTGCCCCTATTACTGGAATTGGTGACGCCCCATTCTGGTCGGCCAGTCCTACGAGATAGTTGGTAGAACCCAACGCTCTTCCCGTTCTTGCGGAAGTCGAAATGATGTAGCAGAAGGGACAACCGAGGCCTTACTCCCGCCTTCAAACATCTGTCCTGGAAAGTGTTAATGTGAATGAAGGTGTTAGGGTCTAGCTGGCCTAAGGCTACGGAGGTATGCTTTAGAAGCATCTTCAGAACGGGAAGAAGGGGTAGGCGGAGCCCGCAGAAAAATGCGCGTTCAGACACACCCAAAGCGACCCCCCCGAGCACCTCGTCTAC
Organism: Heracleum sosnowskyi; assembly: GCA_030848705.1. Classification (NCBI taxonomy): domain Eukaryota; kingdom Viridiplantae; phylum Streptophyta; class Magnoliopsida; order Apiales; family Apiaceae; genus Heracleum; species Heracleum sosnowskyi. Next base: position 37,770,190 of record CM061238.1, read on the forward strand.
GGCCGGTGTGTGGTAAATCAGGTCGGTCTCATCTGCTGCCCATGTTCGGAAAAGAGAGCTTCCGATGTCGTATTTCTCCGCCATCTTGCGGACTTCGGCCTCCGTCATCACGGAATTGAGATTAGCCGAAGCGAACCGGGAAGCACCGAAGTGCGCCATAGCCGAATAGAGTGGTCCGTATTCTACGGGTTGATCCATAACCTGCAGAGAATGCAAAGGAGGGAGGTTAGCCTTGTACTCGGGGGAGTTATAGGACAGAACGATCTAAGAGAAAAGATGAAGGAAACACCGAGTACAGAGGGCCAAACTCGAAAGAAAGAAATTTAGAAGGGTACGAAAAGGAGAATCTTGAGTTCAGAAAAAAGTAAGAAGGGTGTGCTAGGAGTATAACGACTGACCGAAGGGTGTTCATGTTCAACGAAATACCCAGGTATACATCTACTGTTAAAAACACTCGCCATTCTCGGGTTTTCTTCTTAATCACAACATAAAGGGACAGCACACTAAAATAGTCACAGTAAAGCACTAAGGTGACTTAGGGAACGCTGGGAATATACTAAAGTCGCAACATATGTGCAATATATGTACACGCATGCATAAAAGGCTATATTGCAAATAAGTGACCATCAACAGAAAAGGGAAAGTTCTATGCAAATTACGAAAAGGAACAGTAAAGGAAGAAATTACTTACTGGTAATAAGTGTTGGAGAAATTGGTCGATTCCTGGGTATAGATACTTGCGCTCCTATGTTTTGCTCGCCGGAAATCGCAAAAATGAGAGTATTTGAGAGAGAAAAGCTTTGGAATTTCTATTAGAAACGGTGAGAAGATACAGAAAAGGGCGGTTATATGTGTATATACAATGTCGTTTTGAAATGGATGGCCAGGATGAGAGCCATTGAAATTCACGGCTGAGATCCACCTGGAGAACCGTGTAACTCCCTTGGGTAATTATTACAACAGCTGTCTGTTGCTGACATGGAATGGACTTTTGACATATCCGGCCGACATTTTGATCGCTCTGACAGAGACCGGTCCTAGAAGTCATTCGAAGATGGAATGAATCTTTGGGCCTCCGACCGAATATTCTTTGCACGGAGTCTAGGGACCTGTTAGGGGCTTATTTCTGATGGCTACTGGGCCGACCGAAACAGCCCATTTTCGATAGCCCGTATAAAGAGGCCCAATACCTTTGACGACCGAAGAGTCCACTTTCCACTCTTCATGGGCTGGGCTGACCCACAGCAGAAGGACCAGGTCGTGGGAAGACTCCGGGTTCCACGTTCGGAACGTGGGGATCGGAGCTAACTGGTAAAGTAGGAGGATCAGGTTCATTCTACATTCATACACAATTCACAATACACACATATTCTCTGTACGTTCAATTTACCTATTTTTGGACTACCAGTTACTGATTCTCACACCGGAGGTGAATCGGGGGCCCCAACCCTCGCATTCTTCTTCTACGCAGGTCTGACCGGACGTTGTGGACGAAACTGGTTCCAACACTGTCTCTATACATACATTTTGCAGTCCCTTGGTTACAGCCCATCGTAAAGCTTCAAGCACTCCTTTAGTTTGTGCATCCAAAGCTGATTCCACGTATTGCAATCTGGCTACTTTCCCTTGAAAGGCATATGTCTAGTCCTATTTGTAAACACCGAGGATTCTACTCAACTTTAATTAAGATGTAATAAGTAAATAATAAAAATCAAATGTCACAGGAATCTCAGAAGGTTATATCTGTCAAAGAATGAAGATTAAAGTCATCTACAGACTTGAAGTTATTCTACATTGAAAGAAGCTCAATTTATTGATCAAGCCTCAATGAAGTATTCAAGCTCAGTGGATTTATTAAAGTGACGGAGATTTCAAGTGGTGACAGAAAAAGATACTGATTACGGAGTTCTTGAATGAGAAGGAAGTGAATCACTGCTTAAAGTCAAATAGATAAAGAACAAACATTGTCGTTAGTCACTCATGAACCAGACAGTGCATCGAGTGTCAACGTACTATTGTGTTTGTTATTTATCTAAGTTTTTAGTGATTCTGGAATTAATTGGGAAGTCAATTAATTCTATTTATTCTCTTATAAATAATTAATACTATTGAGTAAATTATTTATTAAATTAATTCTGCAAAGAATTAATTTAATACATAATTTATTTAGTTAATTATTTAAATTAGAATAACAAGAAATTAATTTAGAAGTCAACTAATTCTATTTATTCTCTTATAAATAATTAATATTATTAAGTATATTATTTATTAATTTAATTCTGCAAAGAATTAAATTAATACATAATTTATTTAGTTAATTATTTAAATTAGAATATATTTGAACTAGGAAGACTTAGGATTGAACTAGGAAGACTTAGTTCTTTGAACTAGGAAGACTACCAAGGCTGTCTTCCCGATTGTCTTCCTAGGCCAAACCACTGTCTTCCCGGTTGTCTTCTAAGTACAAACCTTGTCTTCCCGAAAGTCTTCCAAGGCCATTTGTTAGTTTTCCAGAAAGTCTTCCTATTACTTTCTGCAGTGGATTGGCGCGTGAAGAAAAGGAACAAGTGGTTTGTATAAACAAAAACACGGCAGAAGACATAAAAAACAACAGAAGAAAAGCAAACAAACATTCCATTGAAAGCTCTTCTTAAATACCTTCAACTGCAAAGCTCAAACTTTCTGCAGAGATTTAATTCTTGACTGTTCTTCAACATTTAATTCATAAGAATTGTATCTCTTGTACTGCTTTGACTTTCTAGCGGATCATAATCCCTAGATTTTATATCGAACTACTTTTTAGTATTCGATCCTTTTTATTACAAAAATAGATAAATTCATGTCGAATTTATTCTAGATTTGTTTTATTAAGTTCTTTGTAATCAGTGATCAAAGTTGTAACACTCCTCAAGTTTAATAGAGTTTCTATTTAACTTGAATATTGTTTCAGTTTTTATTCCGCACTAATTTGTTCTAAACAGTTAAATCTTTTAAAGGACAAATTCGATAAAACGGTATAGTTTGTATTCAACCCCCCTTCTACAAACTTATCAGGACCTAACAATTGGCATCAGAGCCTTTTGATTGATATACTAATCAAAGATCCAATTGTTTGAGATTTTTTTCTTAACTCTGAATTTTATTTTTCTAAAAATCTCAAAAGATGTCTACTGCACAGAAAGTGGGGACAGTTAAAATCCCAATATTCAGCAAGGAGCATTATCCAATGTGGAAGAAGAAAATGCTCCTATTTCTTAAGGTTGCAAATCCTAAATACTTGGATGTGCTGAAGAGTGGTCCCAAACTCCCTATGATTATTGATCCTGAAGTTGTTGAGGATAATGTTGTGACTAGGGCTGCTAGGATGTACCCTAAAGATCCCAAGGAATACACTCCTGATGAGAAAGAGGATGTTACCTTGGATTCCTGTCTTCAGTTGATCCTTATTGAGAGTCTTGATCCTATCATGCATAATCATGTCCTAAATTGTGAAACTGCCAAACATATTTGGGGAACCATAGAGATAATCAATGAGGGGACTGAAGAGGTTAGGGAGAATATGCTGGAAATTCTCACTTCACAATATGAGCATTTCAGATCAAACCCTGGTGAAGGTATCTCTCAGGTTTTTGAGAGATACAACAAATTAATCAATGATCTGAATCTCAATGGGAAGCACTACACCAACAAGGAGATTAACAAGAAGTTCCTTCTTACACTTCCACCTCATTTGGAGCACAAGATATCTGCTATTAGAGAAGCAAGAGACATGAATGAGCTTGCTTTGGAAAGATTGTATGGTGTCTTGAAGACCTATGAGCTGGAGCAGATTCAACAGAAGGAGCTGTATGGAACTGGAAGGATTGTTGGTACCTCCACTGCATTGGCTGCTGAAGTCCCACAGAAACTGGAAGTGAAGGCTGTTCAATCTTCCAGTTCTCACATGAATGTTATTGATGCTGAATATGGATTAACATCCATTGATCAATCTGGTGGTGACTTCTATTCTTTGGAAGAACTTGATCAGCTGGAGGATGGTGATTTGGCTTTGATAGTCAGAAAGTTTGGGAAGTTTAGATTCAAGAGGAATCCCAATCTTAAGTTCAGACCCAGATTTCAGAGAGGTGGATCTTCATCTTCAAGTGGCACAAGGGGTGGCTACAAAACTGGAACTGTGGAAAGGAGTATAATCAGATGCTACAATTGCAATGAGTTGGGTCACTTTGCTACTGAGTGCAGAAAGCCAAAGCAAGTGACTAGAAACACATTTGATTCTAGCAAGAAGAACAAGATTGGGAAGGCCTATGTTGCTGAGGGAAAGAGTTGGGATGACACTGACAGTGATGAAGAAGCAGGTGAGATTGGGAACCTTGCTTTAATGGCTAAAGAGGAAAGCACTTCATCCAGATACATGTCAGAGGTAACCTTTACTGATGCTGAAATGATTTATCATCTTGGTGGCACCATAAGTTGTGCATGCACTGAAAATGATAGAATAAATCTTTTAAACACAAATCTTGAAAAGGAATTAAAAGATTTGAAACTTGTGCATGTTAATCAGGATGAACTTAATGAGAAAATTGCTTTTCTGGAGAATAGGGTTAAATGTTATATTCAACTGGAAACCATTCTCAAAGAGCAGATTAGTGAGCTCAAAACCAAAGCTAATGCCTATTACAACTCTTGTAAAACGGCTAAAGAAATTTTCAATAAACAAGCTATTGGTAATCATGTCAGTATAGGTTATGATTATAATGAGGCTATAGGATTGCTTGGTATTAATACACCTTGTAGAGTCAGAGAAGAAGGAAAGGCTGTTCCTTATATTCTTAAGGGTATTAAAACACCCTTCTGTAAGGAGTCTGAGGCAGAGCCTCTGAATGAATCTTCTATCATTATTGCTGAGGAGATTCATGAAGAAGATGTTGCCTTAGAAGCTGAGAAATCCAAAAAGTGTGTATCTGATATTCCAGTCAAAGTTGCTACAACTGAAAAGACTAAATCAGATATCCATAAGTTGGATCAAAACAACTGTAGAACTAACATGCCTGCTATTAATTCTTCTCATAAAGCATGTGGTGTGAGTAATTGCATGTCTTGTGCTTTTAATGTTATGTATGCTTTCTTTAATAAAAAGCATGTATCTAGTGATAAGACTGCTCCACGTCAACATGTTAATAATAAGAAGCATGTTAAAACAAAGACTACTAGTCCTCCTCAGACTAGAGTGGATTCATTTATCCCTAAGCCTACTCAGAAATGTGTTAAGGCTGGTTATAAATGGAAACGCTCTTATGTGAAAGAGGATGAAGTAGTTTTAGTTAGAAATGTTGTTTTGCCTGACAAAGGCCAGTTCTTTAAGTATGCCGGACCCAGTCAATTTTGGGCTCCGAAGAAGGACTAATCAATCTGATATTGCAGGGAGTTAAACAGGTAAACCGAGTTATGTGGATTCTGGACAGTGGCTGTTCAAGGCATATGACCGGAGATAGAGCCCTGCTATCAGATGTGGTTGTGAAAGCTGGCCCAGTAGTTACCTTTGGAGATAACAGCAAGGGTATTACGAAAGGATATGGCTGTTTGAAGTACGGAAATGTTATCATTGAAGATGTTTCATTTGTGGAAGGTCTGACGTTCAATCTTCTCAGCATCAGTCAGTTCTGTGACAGAGGATATGCTGTTTCCTTTGAAAGAGAGAAGTGTCAGATTACTCACAAGAAGAATGGAAAGCCTGCTCTTCAAGGAGTAAGGAAAGGTGACTTGTTCATAGCTGATCTGAACTCGGGATTCAAAGATGAAGTTAATTGTTTTTATGCTAAAGCTTCATCAGATGATAGTTGGCTATGGCACAAGAAGATGTCTCACCTTAACTTCAAAACTATGAACTCTTTAGTCAAGAGGGAATTAGTTAGAGGTTTGCCTCAGATGGAATTTACACAGGAAGGACTGTGTGAGGCATGTCAGAAGGGAAAGTCAAAGAAAGCTTCTCACAAGGGCACTGACACATCTTCAATAACTGAACCTCTTCAGCTACTGCACATGGATTTGTTTGGTCCAGTTAATGTGATGTCCATGTCAAAGAAACAATATGCACTTGTGATTGTTGATGACTATTCAAAATATACATGGGTTTTATTCCTACATTCCAAGGATGAGACCCCATTTCTGGTGATTAGCCATGTAAAGTTGATTGAGCTGGATTCTAGATTCCCTGTTAGAGCCATAAGGTCAGATAATGGTACGGAATTCAAGAATGCCATTCTGAATGACTTTTGTGCTGATAAAGGAATAACAAGACAATATTCTGCCCCTAGAACTCCTCAACAAAATGGAGTAGTGGAAAGAAAGAATCGTACATTGATTGAAGCTGCTAGGACTATGTTAAGTGAGTCCAAACTTCCAATGTACTTTTGGGCTGAAGCAGCGAATACAGCTTGTTATACTCAGAATCGAACTTTAATCAACAAAGACCTAATGAAGACTCCGTATGAGATCATGAACAACAAGAAACCAACTGTCAAGTACTTTCATGTATTTGGAGCAAAATGCTTTGTGCTTTTAGATGAGAATGTTAAACGTGGCAAGTTTGAGGCAAAGGCACAAGAAGCTATTTTTGTTGGTTATTCCAGAAGATCTTACAGGGTTTATGTAGTTGGCAGTCACACAGTAAAGGAAAGTGTCAATGTTACTTTTGATGACACTAAGTTCCCCAATATCCAAAAAGAAGATTCATCTGAAGAGCTGAAGTTTGATAACTTGCCAGACTCAGAATCAGATGATGAAGCCCCACCTGAAGTTATTGCTGGTGATGATAATAACAATGATGATAATGATCCTGGTGATGGTGGTGGAAACACTGGTAACAATGGAGATACCACCAGCACTGGAGAAGGATCATCAAGGCAAACAGGCAACAACTCAGGGGGAGCAAATGAAGGATCAACTAGTCACTCACAACATCAAAGTGAATTTCAAGGTGAATCATCAAGATCAAATCTTCCAAGACAGACTGTATGGAATAGAGCTCATCCTTTTGAGTTGATCATTGGTGATCCAGATGTTGGAGTTAAAACTAGAAGAGCTTCTCAGAATGAATGTCTTTTCTCAGCATTTCTATCTAAAATGGAGCCAAAGAAAACTGAGGAAGCACTGACTGATCCAGATTGGGTGATTGCTATGCAAGATGAACTCAATCAATTTGAACAACAGCAAGTCTGGAAGCTGGTACCCAGGCCAAAGAACAAGAAAGTAGTTGGTACAAGATGGGTATACAGGAACAAGCTAGATGAGGATGGCATTGTTACTAGGAACAAGGCAAGACTGGTTGCACAAGGGTACTCTCAAGCTGAAGGCATTGATTATGATGAAACCTATGCACCAGTGGCTAGACTTGAGGCCATCAGGATGTTCTTAGCATTTGCTGCTTACTCCAATTTTAAAGTCTATCAAATGGATGTTAAGAGTGCATTCCTGAATGGTGAACTTGATGAAGAAGTGTATGTGGAACAGCCCCCTGGCTTTGAAAATCAGGAGCTGCTGGACTTTGTGTACTTTCTCTTCAAGGCTATCTATGGTCTCAAACAAGCCCCAAGAAAATGGTATGACACTCTCTCTGGTTTTCTTTTAGAAAATGGTTTTGTTAGAGGTATCATAGACAAAACTCTTTTTTCAAAGAAACACAAAAGTGATATGATATTAGTCCAAGTCTATGTGGATGACATCATATTTGGGTCTACTAATGATAATCTCTGTAAGAGATTTGCTGAGCTAATGCAGAGTAAGTTTGAAATGAGTATGATGGGTGAGCTGAAGTTCTTTCTTGGATTGCAAGTAAGTCAAAGGTCAAATGGTATATTTATTTGTCAATCCAAGTATCTCAAAGAACTCCTAAAGAAGTATCATATGGAGGATTCAGCATCAGCAAGGACTCCATCTTCAACAGGAATCAAACTTGGAGCTTCTGACAAATCTATCAAGGTAGATGTTACAAGCTACAGAGGTATGATTGGCTCCTTACTCTATCTTACTGCTAGTAGACCAGATATTATGTATTCTACATGCTTGTGTGCAAGGTTCCAAGCGGACCCTAGAGATGTTCATCTCGTTGCTGTGAAGAGAATCTTGAGATATCTTAAGGGTACACCTAATCTAGGTATCTGGTACCCTAAAGATTCTGGTTTTAATCTTGTTGGATATACAGATTCTGATTATGCAGGTAGTGTTGTGGATAGAAAGAGTACCTCTGGGAGTTGTCAATTCCTAGGAGGTAGGTTGATTTCCTGGTATAGCAAGAAACAGCAAACAGTTTCCAATTCAACAGCAGAAGCTGAATATATTGCTGCTGGAAGCTGTTGTGCTCAGATCTTATGGATACGGAATCAATTAAAGGACTATGGCTTTGCATTAGACAAAATTCCCATATTTTGTGATAATACAAGTGCCATAGCAATCTCCAACAACCCTGTGCAGCACTCGAGAACGAAGCACATTGATATCAGGTATCATTTTATCAGAGAGCATGTCATGAATGGAACTGTGGAGTTACATTTTGTACCCACAGAAGAACAGACTGCAGATATATTCACTAAATCTGTTGATGAATCCACATTTATCAAGTTAGTTGGTAAATTGGGTATGTTAAACAGTCTTAGTGATTAACAATATATCTGTCAGGTTTGTTATTTCAAAATTCATTTTCTCTTGTCATTTAACTAATATTTGCTGCTAATTCTCTGTTAATATTACTTGCTTGTGTATTTAAATAACTCTGAATAATTTATTTTCTTTAAAAATATTTTTCTCATATTTTTTAAGTGGAGAAATGTATTTTTATTGAAAATATATTTATTTAGAATTATTTAGATATTTTTCAGATTGTAAATATTGTTGTTTGAATTTTTCTGCAAGTTTATATTAATTTTATGCATTTCTAATATTCTGCATATTTTTCTAGGATTTATGGAATTTTCTGTGAATTTTTCTAGAATTTTATATATTTTTCTTGCATTTTTCTTAGTTGTTCAGCATTTTCTTTTTAATTTCGAATTTATTCTGAATTTTTTGGTAAGTCTTCCCAGTTTTAACACTAGGAAGACTACCGGGAAAACAATGTAAATTTTCTTTTTGTTTTTTGTTTTTTCCTTTTTATTTTAAGTCTTTTTCGAAGTCTTCCCAGTTTTTGAACTAGGAAGACTATCGGGAAGACTCTCCTTTTATTAGTTTATTTTTTGTTTATCTGTTTTAATTAATTCCGAAGACTTTCTAGTTTGTACTAGGAAGACTACCGGGAAGACTATCCTAAGTCTTCCCGATTGTCTTCCCAGTACAATTTCAAAGAAACGTTTGACTGTCTTCCTTATTAATTTTAACAGTTATTTTCATATATGTATATATACTTACACTTACACGCATTTTCTCTCTTCATTACCAGTTGTTTTTAAGTTTTTTTTCCCCCTTCGAATTCTCTCTCAATTCTGCAGAAACTGTGATCCTTGAATCATTCTTGCTCAAGTTTTAACTTAGCAAATCATAACTATTCTTTAAAATCAAACAACTAAGTCGAATTAATGCCCAAATTTCTGTTACTTGTTTCATTTCCTTTCGATTTTTGAGTTTTGAATTGCTAAGTACTTCTTGCTTTTGTGATCATTTTTAGTTTCTGTGATAGAGATCTGTGTGTGTGTTCTTGAGAATCATTTGCCCAGTCATTTCTGTTTTTCAAAAAAGTTTAAGTTCGACTTGTTAGGATCTAAAAGTTCAAATTCATTAATTTTAATAAAATTTAATTTTGTGGATTTTTGTAATTTTAATTAATTCTAAAAATCCCTAAAATTTTATTTTTATTTAAATTAATTAAAATCTTTTTGTTTTATTTAAAATGGATCCTAATAATTTTGAATTAGTTTTAAATAATTTTGTTGGGTATTTTGATCCGGCTAGGTGTAAGGTGGAACGTTTCAGACCGTGGATTCAATTTTTAAATAGCAATACTTGTGTTAGTTATGCTATTTGTGCCAATGCACTTCTGAAAATTGATCCATTAAGGATGTTGTGTTCAAGTGCTGTTATTGCTGACAATTCAAAATCTTTTACTTTCAATATTCTCAATCAGCAATATACAGTTACTTTTGATTTATTTTGTGATGTGTTGCATTTTCCAAAGGACAGGTTTGATCCATTACCCACTGATGATGAGTTAACACAGTTCTTTGTGAATATTCATTATCAGGGTCCCTTTCAAATGGTAAAATTGTCAAAAACTTTTGTTGTAAGGGAATGGGATCTGTTCTTTGATACTATAGCTAGGGTATTTGGTAACTGCACAAAAACAAACTTTCATTGCATTACCAGTCTTAATCAATACATTGCCTATGCTATAGTATTTGGTCGTAGATTGAACTTTGCTGAGATTCTGTGGAACCTTTTGCTCAACAGGCTTGCTCACTCTAGGAGAGATTCTGATAATGGTGTGAAAGTAAGGTGTTGGTACCCTCGCTTTCTAACTCTTATCATTAATCATCTTCTCACTGCTGAGCAGGTAGAACTGTTTCGAGAAGCTAGATTTGAAACCTCTCCAACCACAGACACCAAATTCTACACTAGACTTGATGTCTCATCCAAATTTACCACCATACCTGTTCTTGTTTCACCATTCATGAGACAATTCATTAATCTTCCTATCTTTGGTGAACAAGTTCCCGAACCACATCCAGTACCACTGCAGGTAGTTATTCCTAACCTTGGTTCTTCTTCTGGTACTTCAATTGAAACCCAAGTGGTTGTTAGGGCTGACCCAGAGATTGTAGATCCACAGTCTCTGACCCAGGTCATAGAGCCAAACAGAGAGTCAAACACTCCTGAAACACAATCTGAGCCTAATGTACAAACCAGTTCAAGAAATGTTAGTGATATAGCTGAAATGAGTGTTCCCACAGCTCTGTCTCCACCCTTAAAGAAAAGAAAAACCTATAGGGAGACAACTGTTAGCCCATCTGTATCCTCTCAAAAGGATATGGACATTGATATGGCCACTACACAGTCTCTGGAGACATCCTCTCAACAGGGTGGATCTATTGAAATTCACCATCGGGCCATGGCATCTTGTACTGAGTCAAGCACACTCCCATTACTCACAATGGGAGAAGATATCCATCTAGATGACACTCAGGACACCATGTCAGGAGAGCACTTTACTTTTGACTTTGAAACAGTGCCTACCATAGTTACGGTAGAAGTGCCTTCACAGGCATCTGAGGGAAAATCTGATTCTTCGCCAACTCAAATAGAATCATTTTCTCCCCTCCCAGAGGGAACATCTCTGGCTCCCCTAAGGGATTTTCCACTCGCAGTTTTTACTGGAGAAAGTGGAAGGCAACCTAATGAATCCAACACTGAAGCAATTCAGTTTCAAATTCAATCTGATTTGGAATTCATTGGGGATTGGGATTCGCGAACTCCCATTGCACCACCACTGACCTCTCTTGAAGGGGCTAGGGTGATTTTTACTGCAGGTACATCCACTGAGAATCTAGACAGACAGTTAGTGGTGAGAGATATAAGTCAAACACCGAGTGAAACACAAGCACGTGAGTTGAGTGAAACACCACTGAGAGCAATTGAAGTGAGTGCACACACTGACACAAACACTGCTTTGTTAAAACAGCTAGCTGATCTACAGAAGAAGTTGCAAGAGACCCAGGCTGAAAACACAATTCTAAAAGCACAAGTGGTTGCACAATCTACCACCTCTGTATCAAATCAGCTGGGTACTGTGAAAGATGACCTACAAGGATTGAAGAATAATCTCCTCCCGAAGCTGAATTCAATCCAACAATCTCAAGTACTAGTGGCTTCAGACATCTCTGATCTTACAATGTCAAATGCTCAAATATCAGAGAGTGTCAGGGAGATAGCTGCCATTTCTACCAAGGTGGACTTTATTCTGCAAACAGCTGATGAAAATCAAAAGTTTAATGAAGAAAGGATTTTCAAGATAGAAGGAGGAATGGAGCATCTGAATGAAGGTATGAAGCACTTGTATAATATGATCAAGAATTCACATCAACCTACTGAAGAGCAAAGAATTTTCTTTGAGGGAGATGATGAGGATGAGGATGATGCTGATGAAAGAGGAGATAGAGGAGAGATAAGGAGAACGTCTGAGGTGAATCCTAGGGCTTCCACAGCTCAAACTGTAGAGGATTCCTCAACTAAGGGGGAGAATGTGGAGAAACAAAGAGGAGGAGAAGCTGGAGGTTCTGGTTCTGTAAAGGACAAAGGAAAGCAGAGGTTAACTTTTTCTGATGCTGACTACTATCAAGGTGAACAGGGAGATTTTGACAATATTGAATCTGAAGAAAACCCTGAAGATATCTTTGGTGAAGTGGAGGTTGAAGGAGAGGCTGACTATGCTGACTGGGAAGATGAACCTGAAGTGGATCCTGCCTTTGAAGCTGAGCTGTTAAGACAGAAAGCTGATCTAAAGAGAAGAGAGGAGGAGAATGCTAAAGTTTCTGACATCATTTCAAAGCATCTAGTTATCCAAAAAGCTGAACATCAAGAAAAGCAACGACTTCATGATATAAAGGTCAAGGACAGGAAGTTATATGTGAGGCTGAAGCTTGGAGAAGAATGGGATAGAGCTAGAGAGATGTTTTCACATTCAACAGGTTCAGATAATGATGGAAAGTTTTTTAGCATGTTGGAAAGATACAAGAAGGTCAATCCAGACAACACAGTATATATGAAAGCTCTTCATGCAGAGATTTCAAGGATCTCAACTGGATATGACAGAGTTAGAGAGGAGTTGAAGATCTATGTTTATACTCATAATGAGGGAACTTTCTTAGTGTCTCTCAATCTTCTGGAAAGCAGAACTCTCTCTGAACTATGGGTCTTCATGTGCAAGGTAAAAAGAACTTCTCCATTAGCTGAGCTGTTGCATGATCAGCTAAGAGACTTTGCAATGAAAGCTAGTCCACAAGTGGTGGAAGTGCCTTATGAAGTAAAAATTTTTAAAGGAAGGGCACTTCAGACTTGTGGTGTGGATCCAATATCTCTGAAGGATTTTCCTGCCAAGCATCTTGTCTACTTGGAGAACATGTTGAGGACTTCGGGATTTGCTACACAAGAGAAGACAGAAGTTGCTGATTTGATTCAAGACTATTGCATAGCAAATATCAAAAGATATCATCAAATGAAGAATAGGCTGAAGAAAGTCACAACTCAACCTGTCAGACCTAGTGGCATTACTTCTGAATCTGATCGTGTTCTGGACAAGGATTTGCTTGAAGCACTTGAAGAAGGAGAGATGATTGAGTCTGAAATTTGAAGAAGCTCTGTTTGTAAATATTAAATGTTTAGAGCTTAGGTGATTCAAGATAGGATAAATGTATTCATATGTTCAGTCTAGAGGAACATCTATCTTGTATTTATCATTACTGTTTGAATCTGGAAATTGTTATATTTAATCCAGAACTTTTTATTATTTGCTTGGCTCTTAAAAGTCTTATCTTTTCTTGTTTTAGTTGAGTTATCCTCTAGAGGTATTTGGTTGTTATTGTCTAACAAACAAATAGGGGGAGATTGAAAGGCATATGTCTAGTCCTATTTGTAAACACCGAGGATTCTACTCAACTTTAATTAAGATGTAATAAGTAAATAATAAAAATCAAATGTCACAGGAATCTCAGAAGGTTATATCTGTCAAAGAATGAAGATTAAAGTCATCTATAGACTTGAAGTTATTCTACATTGAAAGAAGCTCAATTTATTGATCAAGCCTCAATGAAGTATTCAAGCTCAGTGGATTTATTAAAGTGACGGAGATTTCAAGTGGTGACAGAAAAAGATACTGATTACGGAGTTCTTGAATGAGAAGGAAGTGAATCACTGCTTAAAGTCAAATAGATAAAGAACAAACATTGTCGTTAGTCACTCATGAACCAGACAGTGCATCGAGTGTCAACGTACTATTGTGTTTGTTATTTATCTAAGTTTTTAGTGATTCTGGAATTAATTGGGAAGTCAATTAATTCTATTTATTCTCTTATAAATAATTAATACTATTGAGTAAATTATTTATTAAATTAATTCTGCAAAGAATTAATTTAATACATAATTTATTTAGTTAATTATTTAAATTAGAATAACAAGAAATTAATTTAGAAGTCAACTAATTCTATTTATTCTCTTATAAATAATTAATATTATTAAGTATATTATTTATTAATTTAATTCTGCAAAGAATTAAATTAATACATAATTTATTTAGTTAATTATTTAAATTAGAATATATTTGAACTAGGAAGACTTAGGATTGAACTAGGAAGACTTAGTTCTTTGAACTAGGAAGACTACCAAGGCTGTCTTCCCGATTGTCTTCCTAGGCCAAACCACTGTCTTCCCGGTTGTCTTCTAAGTACAAACCTTGTCTTCCCGAAAGTCTTCCAAGGCCATTTGTTAGTTTTCCAGAAAGTCTTCCTATTACTTTCTGCAGTGGATTGGCGCGTGAAGAAAAGGAACAAGTGGTTTGTATAAACAAAAACACGGCAGAAGACATAAAAAACAACAGAAGAAAAGCAAACAAACATTCCATTGAAAGCTCTTCTTAAATACCTTCAACTGCAAAGCTCAAACTTTCTGCAGAGATTTAATTCTTGACTGTTCTTCAACATTTAATTCATAAGAATTGTATCTCTTGTACTGCTTTGACTTTCTAGCGGATCATAATCCCTAGATTTTATATCGAACTACTTTTTAGTATTCGATCCTTTTTATTACAAAAATAGATAAATTCATGTCGAATTTATTCTAGATTTGTTTTATTAAGTTCTTTGTAATCAGTGATCAAAGTTGTAACACTCCTCAAGTTTAATAGAGTTTCTATTTAACTTGAATATTGTTTCAGTTTTTATTCCGCACTAATTTGTTCTAAACAGTTAAATCTTTTAAAGGACAAATTCGATAAAACAGTATAGTTTGTATTCAACCCCCCTTCTACAAACTTATCAGGACCTAACATCCCTTCAACAAACTCACCTTTATCGTCCCTAATAACCATTCCCAATGCATAAGAATCAGTCTCCTGTGATAACGAAGCATCAACATTAATCTTTAGGTGCCCTGTTTTCGGGGGTTTCCATTTGACAGTCTCCCTACTTACTCTGTCCTCCAAGTCTCTGCCTCTTGTTTTACTATTTTTCTGAGCTTGATGTCACTCTGAAATACTACGAGAGCTCCAATCCATAACTATTGAAGGTGCAATCGTCTTATTTTCCCATACCAGCTTATTTCGACCATACCAAATACCCCAGAGAACACTAACCACTTTAGCCACTTCTTGAGAATCCCCTTCACTGACTCTGTTCAGTAACCATTCCGGGGCTGAATAAACATCTACCATATCGTACTGCAGCCCTACATGATTCCAACATTGAAAGGCATATTGACAATCAAAAAATACATGAAGAAGATGTTCCACGTCTCTATTACACATTGGGCACAAGATTGGTAACTGAACTCCTTTAGCCTTCAGTCTATTTCTTACTGGTATAGTGTTAAGACAAAATCTCCAAAGAAACACCCGAATTTAATGAGGGATATTAATCTTCCAGAGCTTGCTCCACCCCGTGCTCTGAGGAACATTATGAAGCCTGCTGTTTTGATTAAACCAGAGCTTATAACCTGACTTCACATCAAAATGGCCATTGGCAGACATACTCCAAGCTATACGATCACAAATTGGACCTTGAGGGATTGGAGTTGCTAGAATTACCTTAGCATCCTCATCACAAAATTGACTACGAACCAACTCAACATTCCATTATTTGGTACCTGTAATAAATAAATTTGCCACCCTTTCTTTCTGACCTTGATAGATGTGACTGTCCTTGGTAAGGCTGTCGCGTGCCTATCAAATTATAATATCTAACTAATCCTTCTAACTGTGTAGCAGGGTAAGTCAGAGTCGATCCCACAGAGACAAACGTATCAATCACTAGTTGTTTCTGATTTAATTCGGCTAAGCAAGTATCACAATAAATATTGAGAATTTATTAAACTAATCTTATACTAAAGCGAATTGTGTTTATATTAAATCAAATATTCAAAACATCCAGAATTAAGTATCTCCACTAGCATGGATTAATGCAATCGTGAATTCCCTCCCCAATTAATCAGATAAACTACTCAAAAGGAAAGATGCGCCCTATAAATACCAAAAACCCCTCTCAGGTATTAATGGCTTCTCTTAAAATACAATCAAACCTATTCTCATGGTATCATGTAATTTAGAGACATTAATCACGGCACCCTAATTTCCTAACAATCCATTCTACCTATTCTCATGGAGAATTTCATGTTCTTATTGGATAAATCACAACCATCTAATTCCAACTCTCGTTGATAATTAGATATTGGTTCAAACAACACATAATCACATCTGATTTGCAATTGTTAATTTAAACAACTCAATAAGCAAGAGCAATTAAACAATTAAATTGGGGGAATTGGGAAATTCACACATCAATCATAACTAGGGTTCAACTTAACCCTAGATTAATAATCTACTCACTCATAATTGAATTAACTAAACAAGAGATATATGAATTGTAAGATGAACACATAATTATAAGGAATAGAGATGAACCTTTAATCTTCTATCTTCAAAGAAAATAAAAGTTCTCAGGAAAATCTCCCCAAAAGAAAGTGTTTACAAAGTTGTCTGTATCGTAAAATCTTCTCCTAAAAAAAACTGGTCCTTCTTCTCTATGCTAAAAGTATTTTTATGATTTAATTAATTATACCGATAAGTCTTCTAAGCCGAGTAGGATTCTCTACTAAAATTCGCAGTTGTCTGATCTCTGCAGTTTCTGGGCTTCTCCAGTTGGATTTTGCTTACTGGACCATCTCAGAATTAAAGAGAATTCCACAAGCTTCGCGTGGGCTGTAAGATCATCGAAAACGGACTTCTGAAACTCAAGATACGGCCCAAACAATGTAAGGAACCCGCGTAGCCCAATAATTCCGAATTTTCTTCTAATTAAGCTCCAAATAGCCCTTTTTATTCAAATCCTTCCAAATTTAGAACTTCCTTATATCCTACAATAAAACACCAAAATCTATCAAATAAATATCCAAATCAATGCAAAACACAATAAATATGAGAATAAAGTCATCTAAAATATATATAAAAATATATTCTATCAAACATCCCCACACTAAGTATTTGCACGTCCTCGTGCAAACTAAAATAATACACTAAACTAACTAGTACCACTTCCGTAGGTGATCACGGTTGCATTTGGCATATGCAACAAGCCCTTTAAATCCCTAGGCAGCCCTAGTGGACGAGTAAGGTCTCGTGAGGGTTTATAGTAAATCTACCCACAAAATCTTATTTGGGTTGACTGCCAAGTCTCAAACATGAAATATATCATAGCACACCACACATGCAAACTTAACCATGTAATAGCTCTTATATGTCATATAATGCAATTCCTCAACTTTACACACCAACACAACTATTCAAGTACGCGCACATAGTCTCAAAAGACTAGAATATATCATGAATAACATCAAAGTCTCAATCAACAAGATAATAGCATGCTTTGGATAGAAAATAATCTCACAAACACTCAAAGCACACAAGTGTTTAGGTGTAACTGTATCACTCAAATTCAATCAAATGCACATGTGCTACCATAAGCTTGCTTGTCCACCAAAATCTCTAGACTTCATGTTCGTATAAATCAAAAGGTCTTTGTCAAGGGTTGTAACAAGGCTTAGGTGAGGGGTAGGAAAATGAAAAGGCTGCAATTGGTTAAACTTGACAACTAATAGAGCATAATGTTCATATACACTTGAAGCACTCAACATGAAACTATCTTGAGATATCATCTCACATAAAAATATAAAACCCGTAAATTTCACATTGTAAGAACCAATGAACATACACTCACTTTTATTTCTTTCTTTCTTTCCATAGAGTGATCTTCTTCTTTTTTCACTTTTTTTTTCAATTTCCTTTTTTTTTCCTTTTTTTTTTCTTTTTTTTTCTTTTCTTTTTGACCTTGGTGATTTTATTTGAAATATCACCAACAAGAAGTAGCCAAACCAATTCAAATCCCACCAAAATTCACACATTAACAAAGATATCCCCACACTTAATATTTTACCAATCTCAAGTATATATCACAATGCTCTACTAGTCAATCAAGACAAGAACAAATAAATAAGCTCAAGATTTAGATGGTGATATACGAAGAAAAAGGATATAGGCTCAAGGGGGCTCACTAAGGATTTTTTTTTTTTCAGGGTACTGTTTGGGACAATACGGTTAATCCTAGTGCCTTTATCATTTTTACACAATACACGATATCAATATACGCACGACCTGGTTTAAAGCAAGTTCTAGAGCAACATGCACAATGACGAATAACTCACCACAAAAAAAATATAGATTGATAAAAAGATGTATCAATCGCAAATTAAGGCTCAAGATCTCACAAGTGATAGCATGCTAAACTCATCAAAATTGACAATGACGTACATTCAAGTTTTGAAATTTTCGCAAGCACATACAAGACATCATCATGCATAAGGTATTTTACGCCAAGGAGACAAATACATGACACTCGTAAAACAAGTCTACATGGTGTGTACTTATCCTTATTAACATGCTATATTGACAAGGCAATCATTTTTTAATTTTTCTAATTTTTTTGTGTTTTTCTAATTTTTTATTATCCTAAAAAAAAACTAACAAATTAAAAAGAAAAAAAAAATCCTAATTTTTTTTAATGTTTTTTTTTTAATATTGGAAACCCTTCCCCACACTCAAACGGTTCATTGTCCCAATGAATAATAATAATAAATATACATTAAACTAACAAGATTCTAAAAAAAATACAAAAATAAAAATAAATAAAATATATATATATATACACAAAGAAAGGTTCAAAGTACTCCCCTAGTGTCGCATGAAATGCCCGTTGAATATTATTATTGAAGCTTGCTCCTTCCTCTTTTAAGTATGCTGAAATTGCTAGTCCGGATTCTTTATTAACAAGGCAAATCAATTTCTAACACAAACAGTTGGTTGGTGGAGCGGCTGAGGTGTCTCTGTTGCATGCTAGAGGTCAGGGGTTCGAACCCCTCTGGAAGCTTTTTTTGATTTATTTGCACAACTTGCAATCTCCACGGCAAGAATGTTGGACAGCCAGAAACGTTGGGCCCGTTTGCTTAAACATTGAGTTGGGCTTGCAATTGGGATGAGATGGGCTTGGAATTGGGTTAGTCAAGGAATGATGGCTGAACTGAAATAAATCTGCTGCGGAAAAGCCATGCGCGTGAGTGAGCATCAGGGAATTTAAGCTCCGGTTTGAGAAATTAATACCGTGGTATTAATGCCCTGTTGCGCAAGCAGAAAAGTTAAACCGCGGTCTCGAGAATCAATCCCGCAGTATTACATCCCTGGTCCCCTTCGTACAAACACTTGGACTTGATTTTTTTTTTCTTTCGCCTTGCACCGGTTCATTCACACCACAAAAATATACAAATACAACAAAAAGCAATATACCACAATCATGGGTTGCCTCCCAAGAAGCGCTTTTCTTTAATGTCTTTGGCTAGACATTCTTATCAATCATTTCGATGAAGGGGTAGAAAGCGGAATCTCCACTTTCTCATTGATTGGCTCACCAACTCTGTAATGTTTGACTCTTTGCCCATTCACCTTAAATGATCCTCCATGAGTATCCAACAATTCAACTGCA
Source organism: Heracleum sosnowskyi (assembly GCA_030848705.1). Lineage (NCBI taxonomy): Eukaryota > Viridiplantae > Streptophyta > Magnoliopsida > Apiales > Apiaceae > Heracleum > Heracleum sosnowskyi. Next base: position 37,789,965 of record CM061238.1, read on the forward strand.
CCATATGGAAAAACCTTTTGTACCTTGAACGGACCCGACCACCTAGAACGCAATTTTCCGGGAAAAAGTCTTAACCTCGAATTGAACAGAAGAACTAACTCCCCTTCCTTGAATTCTCTTCGTAACAGCCCTTTGTCATGCCACTTCTTTGTTTTCTCCTTGTAAAGCTTAGAACTTTCATAAGCCTCAAAACGAAGCTCATCAAGCTCATTAAGTTGTAGAAGTCTCTTCTCACCCGCTGCTAACATATCAAAATTTAGACCCTTGATAGCCCAAAATGCACGGTGCTCTAACTCTACGGGAAGATGACATGCTTTTCCATAAACCAATCTATACGGAGTTGTCCCAATAGGTGTCTTAAATGCAGTTCTATAAGCCCAAAGTGCATCATCAAGCTTCATAGACCAATCCTTCCTTGATTTTGCAACTGTCTTCTCCAAGATATTCTTTATTTCACGGTTAGAGATCTCCACTTGACCACTGGTTTGGGGGTGATAAGAAAGTCCCACCTTATGATAAACTCCATATTTCTTCAACATAGCTTCAAATCGATTTTCGAGAAAATGCTTTCCTCCATCACTAATCAAAATCCTTGGCACTCCAAATCTAGGAAAAATCGTCTTCTTAAAGAACTTGCTCACAACACGAGCATCATTAGTGGGTGATGCAATGGCTTCAACCCATTTTGAGACGTAGTCCACAACTACCAAGATATATCTATTCTTAAAAGATGGAGGGAAAGGTCCCATGAAATCTACTCCCCACACATCGAAAAGCTCCACTTCAAGAATGCTATTTAGAGGCATCTCATTGCGTCTTGAAATATTCCCCGTTCTTTGGCAACGATCGCAAGAATGAACATATTGGTAGACATCTTTAAAGAGAGTTGGCCAATAAAAACCGCATTGAAGAATCTTTGCAGCAGTTTTCGTAGTACTTGCATGACCACCACTTGGCAAATCGTGACAATGTGAGATTATAGAGGAAATCTCATAATACGGAACACATCTTCTAATGACTCCATCAGCACAGGATTTATAGAGAAACGGATCATCCCAAAAGTGCTTCCTCACATCATAGAAAAAATTCTTCTTTTGCTGCGATGAGTAACCATGAGGAACAGTTCCACTAGCTAAGAAATTAGCTATGTCAGCATACCAAGGAACCTCTAGACTTGCAAGAGAAAGTAGATGATCGTCAGGAAAAGAATCATCAATCGGAGTAGATTTATCATCATCCTTATCAAGAGTAAGGCGTGAAAGATGATCAGCAACCACGTTCTCAGCCCCTTTCTTATCCTTAATCTCTAAGTCAAATTCTTGAAGAAGCAAAATCCAACGAATCAAACGAGGTTTAGCATCCTTCTTACTCATCAAGTATCTCAAAGCTGCATGATCCGTGTGAACAATAACTTTCGAACCAACGAGATAGGATCAAAATTTTTCCATAGAATACACCACTGCTAGCAATTCTTTCTCCGTTGTTGCATAATTAATTTGAGCTCCATCCAAGGTCTTGCTTGTATAGTATATAGCATGCAGCTTTCCGTCTTTCCTTTGGCCTAGGACTGCACCAATAGCTTGATCACTAGCATCACACATGATCTCAAATGGCAGACTCCAATCCGGTGGTTGTATAATTGGGGCAGAAACAAGAGCTTTCTTTAACGTTTCAAAAGCCTCAACACAAGCATCAGTGAACACAAAAGGTACCTCCTTACCTAAAAGCTCAGTAAGAGGTCGAGCAATCTTCGAAAAATCTTTTATGAAACGGCGATAGAATCCAGCATGACCAAGAAAACTTCTTATCCCCTTGACTGAAGTAGGGTGTGGTAAGCGCTCAACAACTTCGACCTTGGCTCTATCAACTTCAATGCCTCTTTTTGACACAACATGACCCAAAACAACTCCCTCTTGTACCATAAAGTGACATTTTTCCCAATTGAGAATTAAATTAACTTCTTGACATCTATGAAGTACCTTCTCCAAGTTATGTAAACATGCATGAAAAGAAGTTCCACCAACTGAGAAGTCATCCATAAAAACCTCCATAATGTCTTCAATGAAATCTGAGAAAATTGCCATCATACATCGCTGAAATGTGGGCGGAGCACAACATAATCCAAATGGCATTCTGCGGTATGCAAATGTACCATAGGGACATGTAAAAGTCGTCTTTTCTTGATCATTTGGATGGATAGGAATCTGGAAAAATCCTGAATATCCATCTAAGAAGCAGAAGTAAGAATGTTTCGCCAATCTTTCAAGCATTTGATCAATAAAAGGGAGAGGAAAATGATCTTTCCTTGTGGCCTTATTCAATTTCCGATAATCAATGCACATGCGCCACCCTGTTACAGTTCTAGTAGAGATCGACTCACCCTTATCATTCTTCACCACGGTCATTCCTCCTTTCTTTGGAACAACATGCACAGGACTAACCCACTTGCTGTCAGAGATAGGATAGATTATACCTGCATCAAGAAGTTTTAAAACCTCCTTTTTGACCACCTCCATCATATTAGGATTGAGTCTCCGTTGAGGCTCAATAGAAGAAGCCTGCTCATCTTCCAAAATAATCTTATGCATGCAGAATGATGGATTAATGCCCTTAATATCATCAATGGAATACCCAATAACATTTTTATATTTTCTCAAGACCGTGAGCAACTGCTCAATTTGAATGTCATCAAGCTCAGAATTAACAATGATAGGATATGTTTCATTAGGGCCCATAAACACATATTTCAAAGATGCAGGTAGTGGTTTCAGTTCTACCTTAGGAGGCGTGGAACTCTCCTTAACTTCCTCATGATGTAGCACATTAGAATGTTCATGCTTATATGTAGGTGCTGCATCCAAAAGCTTCTCGTAACCCTGACACTCTCCATTTTCTTCATCAACGTTACCCTCAAGAACAGCTTGAAGCGGATCCTCAGATAGTAGAATTTTGGCTTTCATGTCGATCACTTCCTCTAGTGCATCCACCCTATTCACAAACTCATCCGTAGAAGGATGTCCCATTGTACTTTGCAGCTTGAATTCCATCTTCTCTTCGCCTACTTCAAAAGAAATTCTTCCATTTTTCATGTCAATGATAGCTCCAGCTGTTGCTAAGAAAGGCCTCCCAAGAATGATAGGAATATTTGCATCTTCTTCCATTTCCATGACAACAAAATCACATGGAATATAAAACTTTCCTACCTTAAGGGGCACATCTTCAAGAATTCCCAATGGAAACTTCACACTTCTGTCTGCCAGTTGTAAAGAGATACGTGTGGGTTTCAGTTCACCCATCTGAAGTTTTTTACAAATCGACAAAGGCATCAAACTGACACTTGCTCCAAGATCACACAAAGCTCTTTTAATTTCGACATCCCCAAGCTGAACAGGAATTGAGTAGCTACCTGGGTCCGCTAACTTCTTTGGAAGATCATTTTGCAAGATGGCACTGCACTCTGCCGTTAATGAGATGGTAGAGCTTTCTTCAATTTTTCTCTTTCTTGACAAAATATCTTTCAGGAATTTTGCATAAGATGGCATCTCAGTGATAGCATCCATGAATGGGATATTGATATGTAGCTTCTGCAAAATTTCAAGGAACTTACCATACTTCTTCTCTAGCTTCGCTTGTGCCAACCTTTGTGGAAAAGGAACAGGCGGCACATATGGTTTAAGAGGAACAGCTACTGATTCTTTCTTTTCTTTTTCCACGATCTCTGGTTCTACCAGTTTCTCAGTTGCAATCTCCTCTTTACTTTCTTTAGCATTCTCAACATTTTTGCTCGCATTCAATTCCGGCTCTTTCAATTCTTTACCACTTCTCAAAGTTACAGCATTGATATGCCCCCTTGACGGCTGCTCAGTTTGACCAGGAAGTTGGCCCGAAGACTTATTAAGTTGGCTCAACTGTTGAGAAATTTGAGTGATCGTGTTCTCCATCATTTTGTTGTGAGCCTTTATCTCATTGATGCTTGAATCGAAGTGCTCATTCTTCTTCGATTGAGTAGAGATAAATCCTTCCATAAGACTTTCCAAGTTAGATTTCTGCGGCCGAGCTTGCTGAAAACCAGGAGGCTGAGAAAAATTATTTTGTGAAGATTGTCCTTGACCCTGATTGTTCCTGTATGAGAAATTTGGATGATCTCTCCAACCTGGATTGTACGTGTTGGAGTAAGGATTATACTGCGGCCTCTGATTCTGATTGTAAAGAGCATTAACTTGCTCAACTGCCATTCCAGAAGGATTGTATTGACAAGCAAGTTTGGTGTGTCCAACAACACCACATATCTCACATGAAGCAACAGTAGATGAAGTTCTAGAATCCAATTGCTCAATCTTCTTAACCATTGCCTGCATAGTAGTATTCAACATGGTTAGAGCATCAACATCATACTTACCACCCTTCTTAGGATGATTTCGATCATTGTATGGATAATTATCATTAGACGCCATCTCGTCTAACAAAGCTTTCGCATCTTCAGTACTCTTCTTCATAATAGAACCACCAGAAGAAGCATTAACAAAGTTTCGGAACTCTTGTGTCAACCCATTGTAGAATGTTTGGATCAACAACCAGTCAGGAATTCCATGGTGAGGGCATTGTCTCTGAAGTCGCTTAAATTTTCTCCAGGCATCATGAAGTGACTCGTCATCATCTTGACGAAAATTAGAGATCTCATTCCGGAGCTTAGAGGTCTTCTTCTGACTGAAGAATTTAAGTAGAAAAGCCTTCGCAAGACTATCCCAAGTAGTGAATGTATTTGGCCCTTCATCCTTCAACCAATCTTTTGCTGCATCCCGAAGAGAGAATGGAAATAATCGCAGCTTAACAGCTTCATCACTTACATTGGTCATCTTTATTGTATCACACTTCTCCAGAAAACTTTCAAGATGATCAACAGGATTTTCATTGGACAATCCTGCGAAAGAGTCATTAGAGATGAATTGGATAAACTGAGGCTTCAATTCAAAGTGAGTAGCTGTGATTGCTGGTCTGACAATGCTTGAGAGTACGCCTGTAGCATCTGGCATACCATGCTCCCTAAGAGCCTTAGCTGCAGGTGCATCACCCATAACTACCTTGTCTTTGTTTTTCCTTCATAGTCCTGCTTGTCTTCTTGCTGTAGCTTCAATTTCAGGATCAAAAGCAATTAAATTTTTTGTACCTGAACTTCGAGTGTGCATGCAACAAGAAAACTAGAAACAAAGATCAAATAACAAGGGAATAATAGCCGAAGCAACACAACTAAAATACTTAGCTAAATCAATTCAAAATTAACTAATCTAACACTGCTTTGTCCCCGGCAGCGGCGCCAAAAATTTGGTAAGGCTGTCGCGTGCCTATCAAATTATAATATCTAACTAATCCTTCTAACTGTGTAGCAGGGTAAGTCAGAGTCGATCCCACAGAGACAAACGTATCAATCACTAGTTGTTTCTGATTTAATTCGGCTAAGCAAGTATCACAATAAATATTGAGAATTTATTAAACTAATCTTATACTAAAGCGAATTGTGTTTATATTAAATCAAATATTAAAAACATCCAGAATTAAGTATCCCCACTAGCATGAATTAATGCAATCGTGAATTCCCTCCCCAATTAATCAGATAAACTACTCAAAAGGAAAGATGTGCCCTATAAATACCAAAAACCCCTCTCAGGTATTAATGGCTTCTCTTAAAATACAATCAAACCTATTCTCATGGTATCATGTAATTTAGAGACATTAATCACGGCACCCTAATTTCCTAACAATCCATTCTACCTATTCTCATGGAGAATTTCATGTTCTTATTGGATAAATCACAACCATCTAATTCCAACTCTCGTTGATAATTAGATATTGGTTCAAACAACACATAATCACATCTGATTTGCAATTGTTAATTTAAACAACTCAATAAGCAAGAGCAATTAAACAATTAAATTGGGGGAATTGGGAAATTCACACATCAATCATAACTAGGGTTCAACTTAACCCTAGATTAATAATCTACTCACTCATAATTGAATTAACTAAACAAGAGATATATGAATTGTAAGATGAACACATAATTATAAGGAATAGAGATGAACCTTTAATCTTCTATCTTCAAAGAAAATAAAAGTTCTCAGGAAAATCTCCCCAAAAGAAAGTGTTTACAAAGTTGTCTGTATCGTAAAATCTTCTCCTAAAAAAAACTGGTCCTTCTTCTCTATGCTAAAAGTATTTTTATGATTTAATTAATTATACCAATAAGTCTTCTAAGCCGAGTAGGATTCTCTACTAAAATTCGCAGTTGTCTGATCTCTGCAGTTTCTGGGCTTCTCCAGTTGGATTTTGCTTACTGGACCATCTCAGAATTAAAGAGAATTCCACAAGCTTCGCGTGGGCTGTAAGATCATCGAAAACGGACTTCTGAAACTCAAGATACGGCCCAAACAATGTAAGGAACCCGCGTAGCCCAATAATTCCGAATTTTCTTCTAATTAAGCTCCAAATAGCCCTTTTTATTCAAATCCTTCCAAATTTAGAACTTCCTTATATCCTACAATAAAACACCAAAATCTATCAAATAAATATCCAAATCAATGCAAAACACAATAAATATGAGAATAAAGTCATCTAAAATATATATAAAAATATATTCTATCAGTCCTCCACACGAAAGTTTTGTTTTCTACGAAGCCATGGATCCTGGACCGCTATCACCTCCTTACCATCTCCAATAACCCATCTGAATCCTTCCTTAAGTGCTTCTTTAGCTTCAAAAACCCAGTCCAAATAAAACTCGACCCTGCCCCTAGTTTGCTTTCAGAAAATGAGTATCTTCAAAGTACATAGCCTTAAAAACTCAAGATACCAGAGCTTGGGGATGATGCATGAATTTCCAGCAGTGTTTTCCCAATAAAGCAATGTTACCTCTAAAACTCCTCAGCCCCAATCCCCCTTGACCCTTAGCACCACTCATACCATCCCAAGATATCCACTTTACACCTTTATTAGCATAATTACCCGAAGTTCACCAAAAACTGTTAATCATACGCTCGATTTCAACACAAAGAGAGTTCGGGAGCAAGAAACAAGACATACAATATGCTGGGATTGATTGAGCAACATTCTTAATAAGAACCAGCTTTCCCCCTCTAGAGATCGGTTTATTCTTCCAACTTTGAATGCGTTTCCATACCTTGTCTTTTACAAAGCCAAAAACTTTCTTCTTCGACCTTCCAACCAGCGACGGGAGACCAAGTTATTTACTGTCCTCTAGAGCTGTTGTCACTCCCAAAATTTCTGCCAGTTCTCTTTGTTTATCTACCCGCACATTCGAACTAAAAAACATATCGGACTTCTGAAAATTCACGGATTGACCTGATAGTTGTTCATAAGCATTCAACAGACTTTTAACGGCATTAGCTTCACCCAAATCAGCTCTAAAAAAAATATAAAACTATCGTCCGCAAATAACATGTGGGTTATAGTTGGAGCAGTAGGACTTATTTTACATCCATGAATCTCACCCCTTATGGCAGATCTATTCAACGCATCTGAAAGACCTTCCACACACAAGATAAATAAATATGGAGAGAGGGGGTCTCCTTGACGGAGCCCTCATTCAGGAATTATCGGCCCAACTGAGGAGCCATTGAAACAAACCTCGTATGACACCGTTGTGACACAAAGCATAATTCAATTAATCCAAGCACTGCAAAACCCCATATTTCTTATTTGATGCCGCGAGAAATTCCAATCCACTCTATCATAAGCCTTACTAATATCTAACTTTAAAGCCACCTCTCCTGCATGTCCTGTTTTCTTCCGCTTCATGTGATGTAACATTTAAAAAGCAATAAGCACATTATCTGTAATGTTATGACCCGCAATAAAAGCCGTTTGATTTTTCAAAATCAACTTTGGAAGTAACACCTTTAGACGATTTGCAAGAACTTTAGCCAAAATTTTATACAAAACATTACATAACGCAATAGGTCTAAAATCCTTCATATTACTGGCACATGTCTTCTTCGGAATTAAAACCAGATTCGTATGATTAAACTCAGCAGGAAAAGAAGAATTAGTTAGCCATGACTTACAACACGCGAAAACATCTTTTCCAACGCTCTCCCAAAAATGTTGATAAAAGGCTGGATTCAACCCGTCCGGTCCAGATGCTTTATCTGGATGCATCTGATTCACTGCTATAGTAAACTCCTCGTAAGAAATTTCCCGAACAAGTTTGATGTTTTGCTCCTTTGAGACTCTAACCTGAGTCGTGCTATCCTCCACTCGTACTTCAGCTGATGCTTTAAAGATTGTCTGGTAGTAATCTTAAATTACTCTGCACATCCCTTCATGGCTTTCTACTCTGTCTCCTGTGTCCTTTTCCAGGTAGCTGATTTGATTTGTTTTCTTCCTACTCGTTGCTGTTGCATGGAAAAACTTGGTATTTGCATCCCCTTCTTCTAACCAGAAGAGCTTGGCCCTGTTGATTTCAATATGTTTCATCTTGTATTAGAAGATCATTCATCCTTTCCACTTCTTCCAAATAACTACCCACCCCAACTGTATCAACTCGATTAACTAACCCAACAATAACTTCTCTCTGCTACAGTATTTTCTCCCGAAATTTATTGAAGAACTTCTTCCCCCATTTAGCCATAATGAAGATACTTTCTGTAACTTGGGAAGTAAATGAATGGGAGGAATTTTCGCCCAGTAGGTCTGCACTTCTTTTTTAAAATCTAGATCCTTCAGCCAAATGTTCTCGAATCGAAAACAAAATAACCTTCTAGATATAGTTGTACTCACCAATTGTATCTGTATCGGGTCATGATCATATCTCGTAGTATGATGCACCGACAATTTACACAAAGGAAATTTATTTATCCAATTCGAGGTACTAAAAGCACGATCTAGTTTTTCACAAACCCACTCCCTTATACCCCTACATCTCTCCCATGTATATTTTCCTCCGCATAACTCGAGTTCCGTAAGATCACAGTCCTCCAGAGCTGCTCTAAAACCCTCCATAAGACTTCGTGGATGGTCACTCTTTCCCCATTTATCCTCGTTGCAGAGTAAATCATTAAAGTCTCCAAAAATCACCCAAGGAATCTGGGAAATTCCAGCCAGATGCCTGATTAAGTCCCATGACTTCTTGCGATTTTGTCTTTCCGGATAACCATAAAAACAGGTAAGCCTCCAACTCGTCCCACTACTTTCTGCAAATTCCAAGTCTATATGATTCCGAGAAAAGCCTGTCACCTGACACCTCGCATGATCTTTCCAGAACACTGCTAAACCACCACTATTACCCATTCTATCAACTGAAAAACACTGAGAGAACTTTAATTGCACACGAAGGTTCTCTATTTTATTAGCTATAGAAATAGTTTCTGAAAGAAATAAAACATCGGGTTTACGATCCTTAACGAGATCGTGTAACACACGAACTGTCCGAGAGTTCCCTAACCCTCGGCAGTTCCATCCTATGAAATTCATAATGACTGGCTAGCTTGCCTCGCAAGCGTAGCCAATAAAGTTTTGTTAGAGTCTGTACAATCCTCATTGGAAAGAACAGAGTCTGAGTGCATAACATCACTGTTTCTAACATCCATCGTCTCAGTATAAGGCCCAATTCTTTTTCTTTTTCTTTCCTCCAAGTCCAGCCCAATAAGCTCCTCACCCGTAGGCCCAACAATAATAATGACATTAGAAAAAACTCCCTTCTTTTGAATTACGTCAGCTGGCTTTACCCTATCCTTATAAACAGCACCTTCCAGATTGTCCTCCATAACATTTCGCTCAGGAATAACTATCTTCCCCAAATTATGCAGCTGATTCTCCGGAATATCATGGAATTTGTTATTCTTTCCATACCTGTCACCCCAATCCTCGTCCCCCTCCTCTCGAAGCCATTTACTTTTTCCGGCCACCCTACGCGGTGGTGCTCGCAACCATGCTCCCCATTCTTTCTCTCCTTCTTCTTCCTGACCATTAAATTTCCTTCGACAAAACCTTTATGTATGTGATAACATTCCACACCTGAAACAGAAGTCCCCAAGTCTTTCATACTTTCATTGAACGATGAAATCCGCTACATTTTTCCTAGTCACTTTCTTTTTTCTCTTAAGAGGTTTCCTTACATCCACTTGAATTCTGATCTGCATATAGTCTCTCCAAATGCTCTTATTGTTGTTGGGATCGTACTCAAGAAATGTGCCAAATAAGTTACCAAGCTGTCTACCAATTGATTATGAGATAAAACCAATCGGCAAATCATGAATCCGAATCCAAAAATTTACAGACGCTAATTGAATCTTTGCTGGATCCTCTCCCAAAGCAATGTTATTAAGCACCAGTAAAACATTTTCAAACCTCCATGGACCTCCATTTTTAACCCATACTAAGTCGTCCTTGTGGTAGAACTGAAATAAGAACAACCCAGACTTGATTTCCTTGATATTAATTCCCATAACAGGTCTCTAGACGTCCGCCATCTTCGTTTTCATAGCTTTCACGTTAATATTTTTTTCAGTCAAGAATTTACTCATCATCCTGAGACAATTCTTCGTTCTCCTCTGCTTCTATATTCAAATCCTCCATTTGTACCTCGGTGTCGAAGGCACACCATCTTTAGTTAATTATAATCTTGTTAAGTTGTCATCCACCGGTGAGGAGAACAAGAAGACGGCTGATTACGAAGATCTACTTTTCAACTTATCTTTGTATTCTTCTAATTAGGCGATACTTTGGATTTTCGTTTGTTCTTTCATAAACCCTAGCACTTTTATTCAGTATTCTAGACTTATTACTATCATGTTTTCATCAGAACCCACGATGATGAACGGTTCTATTATGAACTAATCGTTGTCGTGGGATTCTAACGGATTTATTTATGGATTTTAGTAGTTAATTGTTTTAAAGATGTGTGTGTGATGGCTAATTGATATCCTAGTTTTGTTGTGCTTATTCTTCTTGGATGCGTAGCTAACATCTAAGTTGTTTGTTAATCTCTATTGATTGCGAAAGTGGATATAGAGGTTTAGAACTTGCCATGCTAGCATAGGTTTATGTATGTTTGTCATGCATGATTCGTAGGTGATTTTAACCATCTTACCTGCCCTATGTAATCTGAATGGATAACTTGCTCGTTAAACCGTTATATTTTCAAATCTTATAGACATATAGGGTCTAAGCATAATTGGTGTCTGCCCAACTTCTATCTCTTTTGTGGATGTTTGAGTGGTTTGGTATACGTATACGGAAAGGTAGCGTGTACTGATTTTGTGTTATCCGATTAGTTATCACAACCGTCACATGCATTGATTAAAGACAAAAGATTCTAGATGAAGTATTTAATGAAGTTAGGATCTCATGTTTTATTCTCATAAGTAATTCAACAGCAATCTCTTTAGTTAATTATAATCTTGTTAAGTTGTCATCCACCGGTGAGGAGAACAAGAAGACGGCTGATTACGAAGATCTACTTTTCAACTTATCTTTGTATCTTCTAATTAGGCGATACTTTGGATTCTCGTTTGTTCTTTCATAAACCCTAGCACTTTTATTCAGTATTCTAGACTTATTACTATCATGTTTTCATCAGAACCCACGATGATGAACGGTTCTATTATGAACTAATCGTTGTCGTGGGATTCTAACGGATTTATTTATGGATTTTAGTAGTTAATTGTTTTAAAGATGTGTGTGTGATGGCTAATTGATATCCTAGTTTGGTTGTGCTTATTCTTCTTGGATGCGTAGCTAACATCTAAGTTGTTTGTTAATCTCTATTGATTGCGAAAGTGGATATAGAGGTTTAGAACTTGCCATGCTAGCATAGGTTTATGTATGTTTGTCATGCATGATTCGTAGGTGATTTTAACCATCTTACCTGCCCTATGTAATCTGAATGGATAACTTGCTCGTTAAACCGTTATGTTTTCAAATCTTATAGACATATAGGGTCTAAGCATAATTGGTGTCTGCCCAACTTCTATCTCTTTTGTGGATGTTTGAGTGGTTTGGTATACGTATACTGAAAGGTAGCGTGTACTGATTTTGTGTTATCCGATTAGTTATCACAACCGTCACATGCATTGATTAAAGACAAAAGACTCTAGATGAAGTATTTAATGAAGTTAGGATCCCATGTTTTATTCTCATAAGTAATTCAACAGCAATCTCTTTAGTTAATTATAATCTTGTTAAGTTGATTAGTTAATTTAGTTAATCAAAACACAACTTTGATACTTTTCTTAGCATTGAACGATAGCCATACATTGTTGCATAGGTGCATAACTATAATAACCAAAGCAGTCTCTGTGGGAACGAACTCTACTTATTCTTATATTACTTGTGACCGCGTACGCTTGCGTGATTTTGTGCGATGGCATGATAAGAAGTTGGTGCAAAAGTCCTTTGTTCCTGGCCAACTAGTTTTGCTTTTTAACTCTCGTCTCAAGCTTTTTCCTGGTAAACTCAAGTCAAGGTGGTCGGGGCCGTTCACGGTCAAAACAGTGTTTCCACATGGTGCAGTGGAAGTTTTTGATAAGTCACCGGATGAAGCATTTAAGGTCAATGGTCAGAGGTTGAAACCGTATTTTGGTGAACGGGCGAATCGCGAGGCGGAAACCGCGATTCTTGTTTCAGCTGTTTAAGGAGTCAGGAATCACGTCAAGCTATTGACATAAAACGAGCGCTTCGTGGGAGGCAACCCATGTTATGTTTTAAGTATTTTTCATTTTCTTTGTTTGTTTTAAAAAAAAAATCAAAAAATCAGAAAATCTGGCAGAAGGACCGCGCGCCCGCGCCCTAGCCACGCGCGCCCGTGCCCAATCTTTGTCCAGGAAAAAAAAGAAACGGGATAAAAGAGAAAAAAGCATCCCCAATTCAGTTTTTATTATCTTTTCCCCTATTTAAACAGTTCCCTACCCTCCCCAATCTCATATATCAAAACCCTAGCCCCTAAACTCCTCTTTCTCACTCTCTCTCTCCCAACCCTATACATACACATATCTATACACATCTCTTTTCAATTCAATGGCTCCACCAAAGAGAGGTCGTTTTGCGGGAAGTAGTAGCACTCGTCGTTCTTCTTCTGAGGAGGAGTCGAGTATTGGTATTGGAGGAGAGAAATTCACATCTCCAGAGGCTCAGGTTGAGTTTTCTCGTTTGTTGTCGAAGGTTGTGGCTAAAGAGAGGGGATTTTTGCCTCAACCTACTGATGGGCACTTGTTTACCATGATTACGAAGAGGGGTTGGGAATCCTTTTGTGAAGCACCGGAGCCGGTCCCGTTGTCTATTGTGCGGGAGTTCTATGCTAATGCTAAAGCCGACAAGAACGGTTATAGTATAGTTAGGGGATTTACTGTTGATTATACGGCTAGGGCAATTCATCGGGTTTTGAATTTGCCTAGGAGGAAGAGGGGTGAGGAAGACTGGTCTTTGAAGACTCGGGAAGATCTTGATCTCGAGTACATTCTTGGGGAGATGTGTGTTCCAGGCACGACTTGGAAGTACAAGGCTGGCACCACCGAGCCGATTACTTTTCCGGCTTCTGCTATGAACAGGTATGCGAGGGCTTGGAATTTGTTTATTTGTGCTAATATTGTGCCTTCTTCGCATCAGCATGAGGTTACGGTGGAAAGGGCTATTGTTCTTTTTGGTATTCTGAATGAAGAGTACATTGATCTTGGAGAGCTCTTTCATAGGAGTATTGTGAAGTTTTTGAAGGGTGGTACAACGGGGGCGATTCCTCATGCCTCCATTGTTACCAAGTTGTGTACTGCTGTTGGTGTTCGTTGGTCGGAGGAGGAGCAGGTTCAGTTACCAAGCGCTCCTATAGATCATTCGATGATTGATAGGATGGTGGATTGGGATGGTGGTGCCCCGGATTACTATGGTTTGGGCTATACTCATCTTGAGGAGGCTGAGGAAGCAGAGGCTCCACCTCGTGAGCCTGCAGCTAGGAGGGGACGTCCATCTCGGATTCAGCGTGAGGTGGATAGTTCTGGTTTAGGGGATGTGTAGTATAGGCGGTTGACGCGACGCATTGATGCGATTCATGATAGTCATAGCTGTTTTGCTCAGGAGTTGACTCAGGCTTTGAGTACTGCATTCCGAGCTACTGGAGTTGACATCACTTGGCCTACTTTTGGAGTGGATTCTGTTTATCCACCACCTGATACACCACCCGAGGAGGGTGGTCCTGCTGATGAATAGGTATTCTCTGCATCTTTCCTTTTTATTACCTTCAATAAGGACATTGAATATTGTAAGTTTTGGGGGTGGTAATTAGGGAAGATTAGTGTGTGTGTCATATAGGATTCATATTGCATATGTAGTTAGTTCATTCATATCTTTGCATGTTTTTGTCATATAGAGCATTTTGTTTGCATTAGTGTTTATATTTATTATGTGAGTCCATTTAGTTGCATTTGCATAGCATATTTCATGATCCCGTAGGACTTGACTATTTCCGTTGGTGAGTCGATGTTGATGGGAGTGTGGTAGTGATATATAGAGGGTTGATTAAGTTCCTATGAATTGACTTGCATGCCAGAAACAAATTAATTTCATAAGTCTCATTGGTTGCTTTTAGATTTGATCAGACCATGTTTTGTTTGGATGTTAGAATTTAACCGCTTGCTTATATTTAGAATGTCTTCTATTCTCTTGAAATTCAAAGAAGCACTTAAGTCTAAGTTTGGGGGAAACCAGGGATTTCATGTTAGTTGTCAATACAGGCTAGGCGTCAAATGTCTAGTAGCCGGCTCATTGAAAAGATGAGTAGTCTAGGGTGGGATGAGAAAAAGCAAAGCGCACTCATTCCGAAATTGGAAAAAAAAAGAAAAAAAAAGGAAAAAAAAAAGAGTTGAGTTTATGCAGAATTGATCAGGTTGAGCTCTTTAATACTCGAGCAATTAAGTTCTAGGGGACTTTGTGCCTAGTGACCTAAGACTTTTCCGGTCTGGGATCCACTAACCTAAAGCTCGCTACATGGGTATTATTGTATAAGCCTTTTGGGGTCTCAGCCATTGCACGGTCAAATAAGCATAAGTATGTTGTGTCGTAATAAAAGCATGAATTCCTGTCTAGCTCAAGTGGATTTTGAGGTGTCTTTAAGTGGTTTCTTGTGTCTAGAGTTCATTCTGTTTATAAGCTTGTGGTTGTTTTGGTGAAGAATAGGATATGGTCTTGATTTAGTTTGGGAGTATATTGATGAGCATTGCACACACGCACGTTTCTGTGTTTGTTTGTTAGTATACGGGAATTTGGTCGAACTCTGTTTGAAAGATTGCATTCTTTGAGATGTTGGCTTCTTGATTGGTTATGGTTAGTTTGAGGGGATCGCTTGCATTAGCATATTAGTCGCATTCATGCGTTGCATTATATATATAGAGTCTGTTTATGCTTGAGGATAATCATCGGTTTAAGTTTGGGGGTGTGATAAGTGGATTTCATATCCACTTGGATCGTCCTAAATTGGCTTAAATTTGATCGTTTGTTCTCAAGTGTGTGGTGTTTGTGATGTACTTTGTGATAGTATTTGCAGAGTTGATTTGTTAGCAGAGTAGTGGAGTTCTTGTGGAATTGCAGTGGTCTTTTGAGCATTTTCTGTGAAGGCCAAGTGGTTGCGGAGCGAGAGAGCGCAAGGAAAAGTCAAAGAAATGCAAAGTTGAGGATTCTGGACAGTAACCAGGCGCACCCGCGCCCTATTAGGCGCGCCCGCGCTCTTCAAATGCTGTAAAAGGCAATTCTGAGTCAGAAACGGAAAGTTTCCAAAAGACCAGTCAACCCAGAGACCTATATATTCAACTGGTGGACGATTTCTGAGAGATATATTGAGTTACATACATACATAATCATCCACCGGTGAGGAGAACAAGAAGACGGCTGATTACGAAGATCTACTTTTCAACTTATCTTTGTATTCTTCTAATTAGGCGATACTTTGGATTCTCGTTTGTTCTTTCATAAACCCTAGCACTTTTATTCAGTATTCTAGACTTATTACTATCATGTTTTCATCAGAACCCAGGATGATGAACGGTTCTATTATGAACTAATCATTGTCGTGGGATTCTAACGGATTTATTTATGGATTTTAGTAGTTAATTGTTTTAAAGATGTGTGTGTGATGGCTAATTGATATCCTAGTTTGGTTGTGCTTATTCTTCTTGGATGCGTAGCTAACATCTAAGTTGTTTGTTAATCTCTATTGATTGCGAAAGTGGATATAGAGGTTTAGAACTTGCCATGCTAGCATAGGTTTATGTATGTTTGTCATGCATGATTCGTAGGTGATTTTAACCATCTTACCTGCCCTATGTAATCTGAATGGATAACTTGCTCGTTAAACCGTTATGTTTTCAAATCTTATAGACATATAGGGTCTAAGCATAATTGGTGTCTGCCCAACTTCTATCTCTTTTGTGGATGTTTGAGTGGTTTGGTATACGTATACTGAAAGGTAGCGTGTACTGATTTTGTGTTATCCGATTAGTTATCACAACCGTCACATGCATTGATTAAAGACAAAAGACTCTAGATGAAGTATTTAATGAAGTTAGGATCCCATGTTTTATTCTCATAAGTAATTCAACAGCAATCTCTTTAGTTAATTATAATCTTGTTAAGTTGATTAGTTAATTTAGTTAATCAAAACACAACTTTGATACTTTTCTTAGCATTGAACGATAGCCATACATTGTTGCATAGGTGCATAACTATAATAACCAAAGCAGTCTCTGTGGGAACGAACTCTACTTATTCTTATATTACTTGTGACCGCGTACGCTTGCGTGATTTTGTGCAAACATACTACAAGGAGAAACCTCTGATGCTGCGATTATGAAGACTATTCAAACTTCTCAAAGTCAAACAACGCAGTCAACTCATGTTTCTGATTCTGGAGTAAAGACAGTGAGGACATTGGTGCAAGCTCAAATCCTGACGGAAGAGCAAATCCTGACATGTGATCAAATCCTGATGGATGATCAAATCCTGACGCTTGGTCAAGGACAAATTCTTTCTACAATTCCTGAGGGTGATGAAGATGTAATCATTGATAATCATGAAGAAGCATCAAATTTATTCCAGAAGTTCAAAACAAAGAAAGGTGATGTTGTGACTCTTTATCATACTGATAAGAGGGTACAACAATTATTTGCTAGAAAGGCACTTTCTACTGCTACTGAAGAATATCCTGATCTCTCTCATGAAGAGTTCTTAAATGCTCAAAGAGAAATGATGGAGAGTTTCAAGAATCCTGCTCCTGCCAAAGGTAGAGGAGGCAGAGGTAGAAGAAGTGCAAGAAGAGGTAGAAGAAGCTCATCAACTCCAATTATGCCTAGACAAACAAGGTCTAGAGGATTAAGGATTGAAGAAATTCCTGAACCTACTCAAACTCTAGTAGTTCCTGATAGGTCTACTTTTGGTGATGATGGAATTGATGAAGAAGAACCAGAATTGAGAAGAAGACCAAAACAATCAACTCTCAGCAATACAAATCAAATTGAAGAGTCTAATCCTGATATTGTTCCTGACAATATTCAAGATCCTGATGATTCTGAAATTCTGCAAGAGGTTGATTTATTAATTCTTTCTACAGTGGTTGATTCTCACAATAAGGAAGTAGATGAAGAAGAAGAAGACAGAAGAAGAAGAATAACAAGGTCAACAAATAGAGATTTTCAGCTCTATAAGCAAAGACTCAAAACTTCAAATAAAGGGTTGTGGAGAAATGTCAGAAGACAACAACCTCAACTAGAGAAGAGTTATTCTTATGAGAAAGAGAAAGATAAGAAGTGGAAACACATTGACACACTTAATAGACCTATCACTTATCATTCTGGTGGGATTATAACAAATGTTCCCAATGCTGCTGATATTGCTGATTCTCAAAGATCTAGAGCACTCTGGTTACAGATGTTTTCCAATCTAAGACAAATGCCAACCAATTCAAGAGGAGGAATAGGTCACAGAGATGCTGAGTTTCTGAACATGCCATATGTTGACCCTCACTCTTTGACTGATATTGGAGGTAATATAACTTCTGAAAACCTGAACAATTTATTATTTGTTGATATAGTTATAGATTGTCATGATGGTTATGAAAAGAAAGAAAAACTTATGTAATTCATGAAAGATGGCACTGTGAATATTCTGTCCATTCAAGAGCTATTGATGAAAACTACAAAGGAACTGAAATATGTTCATTATTTGCTGAGATGGAAGAATAAAGTGTGCAAGGAATGGAGTGACATGATTCTGTCAACTATAAGGAGAAGATTTGATGAAGGAAAGAATTATAATGGTGATTATACTCCCATGTACATAAATATAAGAGGACAAGATGTGGAAATGCAAAGAGGTACTGCTGTTAAAGAAATATCCTTTGGCAAGAAGCAACTTATTCTTAATCATGATGGGAAGGAAATTGATTACCTCCTAGTTGAAGATCATAGTCTACAGAGAAGCTCAATTCAGAATTTGAGAGCAGCTATCTATCAGATTAATGAAGAGGATGAAGAACTTAAAGAGTTAAAAGAAAGACTTATTCAGATTCTTGAAGACAAAGAAGAAAATCTCATGTCAAGCTTCTTGAAGATGAATATGTTCTACCAGAAAATCTGAGGAGATAAGTTTGTTACTGTAAATACTTGTACATTTTGTATATATATTTTTGACATCATTGAATCTAGGAAATCTATACTTTATTTGACAAAGTATGAGATTGGGGGAGATTGTTAGATCATGATTCAATGATTGTCAGGATCTAGACTCAATTGATCAGGATTGCTGACGTCATCAGTATTGCATAGCCATCAGGATTACATGATCGTCAGGATCAGGATTGATATCAGGATTTCATATCAGGACTAGGATCAGGATTGATCATCAGGACTGGAAGCTGATCAGGATTTCTACTTCGAGTTATATTTGGAGTCTAGTTAAATAAGGATGTTTATTTTGTCGGTTCCTGGTTTGTAGGAACGTAACTATCAATTTAGGATAGGTTTCAATCTTTGTAATTGATTAGCACTTATCATGTAATTGATAGAGAAGCTGTGTAGTATATAAACACAGTTTAGGTTTCGATTTATATTTATATTGATCACACACACGAGTATTTTTGTAACCTAGAAGCTCTCAAGAACATCGGAATTTCTTGAGAGAGTTTGTAACAGTTTTATATCAGAATTAATAAAGCTGTTATTATTCATATTTGTGTTTAAAGTCGAGAATCTTATACAATTGTATTCAACCCCCCTTCTACAATTGTTTATTACTGGGCAACAGTATAGAAACCTTATGTGTGATGTTGTATTTTCAAAACAGTGCCTCGATGGTTCTGTTGCAAAAATGTGATCCTCCATCACTGATAACAACTCTCTGCATCCCAAACCTGGCAAAAATGTGTGTCCTCAAGAATTCTGCAACCACTTTAGAATCATTAGTGCGGGTGGCTTTAACTTCCACCCACTTCGACACATAATCAACAACCAAAAGTATGTATAGAAACCCATTAGAATTTAAGAATGGCCCCATAAAATCAATACCCCAAACGTCAAATAACTCAACATTTAAAATAGGATTCATGGGCATTTCATTCTTAGCATTTATGTTCCCTAATCGCTGGCATCTATCACAAACTCTACAAAATTCCTTAGCATCTCTAAAGATTGTAGGCCAATAAAAACCACACTCTAAGACCTTATGCATAGTTATGACAAAATCTTAACACAGACTCAATTTAATTATCAGACAAACACCTTCTTATCACCAAATCGGGACAATGTTTCCAAAGATATGGATCATCCCACACATAAAACTTAGATTCATGTTTAATTTTATCCCTTTGTGCATGAGTCAATATGTTGGTCAACATTTTAGTATGCAAGTAGTTCACTATGTCTGCATACCATGGAGTACTATCAGTTAGAGCACTTACCTCAATCCGGAGAAGTTGTTCATCCAGAAATGTCTCAGTTATGGGAACCTCTTCCTCTTCCCTCACCAAGTGACTTAGATGATCAGCCACAACATTCTCAGATCCTTTATTGTCTTTGATTTCAATATCAAACTCTTGTAGCAGTAAGATCCAATGGATGAGTCCGGGCGTTGCTTCTTTCTTGGCCAACAAGTACTTAAGGGCCGCATGATCGGTGTAGACGATCACCTTTGTACCAATCAAGTAAGATCGAAACTTCTCCAAAGCAAAAACAACAGTTAGGAGCTCCTTCTTAGTGGTTGCATAATTGAGTTGTGCATCATTTAAGGTTCTAGAAGTATAATGTTGCCCAGTAATTAACAATTGTAGAAGGGGGGTTGAATACAATTGTATAAGATTTTCGACTTAATACTAATATAAAACACAAATATGAAATAATAACAGCTTTATTGATTCAGGTATAAAACTGTTACAAAACTCTCTCCAGAAATTCTGATGTTCTTGAAAGCTGCTAGGTTACAATGATACTCGTGTAAGCGATTACAATATGCAAAACCTCAACTGTGTTTATATAGCACACATAGCTACTCTATCAAATACAAGATATATTAAAATCAATTACAAACTATATCTTATCTGACAGCTGCATCCCTATAAACTAGGAACCGACAAATCAATCTTCCTTATTTTTCTGGACTCAATAGTTATCTTGAAGTAATACTAATCAGCTTCCAGTCCTGATGATAATCCTGATCTCAGTCCTGATAGCAATCCTGATACTGACGCTATACAATCCTGATGACGTCAACATCTCAATCATGATCAGTAGTCCAGATACTGATGATCATTGAATCACAGCTAATAATCTCCTCCCAATCTTATACTTTGTAAAATAAAGTATAGATTCATAGATACAATGATGCCAAAAATATATTTACAAAATGTACAAGAAACTTCAGCAGCAAACTTATCTTTAAATTTTCTGATAGAACAAATTCATCTTCAAGAAGTTTGACAATAAATCTTCTTCTTTATCTTCAAGAATCTGAATCAGTCTTCCCTTTAGATTTTAGAGTTCTTCATCTTCCTCATTAATCTGGTAGATAGCTGCTCTGAGATTTTGGATAGAACTTCTCTGTAGATCAAACTCTTCAAGCAATAGATAAGCAAATTCCTTCCCATCAGGATTAAGAGACAATTGTTTCATGCCTAGAGACATTTCTTTGACAGCACTGCCTCTCTGCATTTCCACTTCTTGACCTCTAAGATTTAAGTACATGGGAGTATATTTACCATCATAGTTCTTTCCTCCATCAAATCTCTATCTAATGGTTGATAAAATTATATCATACCATTCCTTGCACACTTCATTCTTGCCTTTGAGCAGATAATGAACATATTTCAGTTCCTTTGTAGATTTCACTAGCAGTTCCTGAATAGACATTCTTTTTACCCTTCCATCTCTCAAGAAATACAGAAGCTTCTCCTTCTTTTCAGCGCCATCATGACAATCAAGAACAATATCCACAGCTTGCAGTTTGTTCAGGTGCTCAGAAGTTAATTCTTCTGCAACTTCAACCAGTGCATGAGGATCAACATATGACATGTTTATGAATTCAGCATCTCTAAAACTTATACCTCCTCTAGTGTTATGTAGCATCTGCTTCAAGTTTGAGTACATTTCTGTCCACAGTGCTTTTGATCTTTGAGAGCCAGTAATTTCTACAACACCAGGAAGATTTTTCATTATGCCTCCAGGTTGAAAGTTAATAGGTCTATTGCACTCAACAGTGTCAATATTCTTCCATTTCTTGTCTTTCTCCTTCTCAAGAACAAAGCTCATTTCTAGCTTGTGTTGTTGTCTTCTCTCATTATTCCACAACAACTTATTTTATTTGATGAGCTTTTCAACATAGAGATTAAAATCTCTATATTTTCTTCTTCTTATTTCTCTTCTTCTTTCTTCTTCTTCTTCTTCATCAACTTCTTGATTATGAGAATAAACCACAGTAGAAAGTATTAAGAAATCAATCTCTTGTAGAGTTTCAGATTCATCGGGATCTTGAACAGTGTCAGGATTAGAATCTGGAACTTGAGTTGTATTACTGATTAGAGATGATTGTCTTGGTCTTCTTCTCAAAACTACCCGATGCACATATTCTTCACGTTCTCCTTCATCATGAATACTTGTCTTGATAGCTTGAGTATCAGGAACCTTTGGCATTTGTGTATCATGTAAGATCCGTGAACTTTATTAATAATATAAATTGTATTATATGTGTAGAATAATTATTATGAAGTATTTTGAGTTTTAATAATAAAGGTTGTTAAGTGTTTATGTGTAAATTGGTGTGTCGAAAGCCCCGTTCAAATATTTTGTCATTTGAAAATATCTTCAATTTTGAGCCCCGTTTTGAAAATTCAAGGGCCCCGTTGAAATTTTGTACATCATTATTATTCCTTCGTCATTCGTGTCCGAATCATTATCGGAGGATTTCTTCGTTGTATTATATCCCTTATTATCTGATACTATCAATAGTATTTGTTTTATTCAAAGGAAGAAAACTTATTCTAAACCCTAACCCTAACCCTAACCCTAATTTTTCTAGGGTAATTGATATATCGTCCGTATCAATAAATACATCTGTTATAGCCCCGGTATTCTTGAGCATTAGTTATATAAATGATATGTATTGATTTGGATAACTATCAGTCTTTTTGGATAGTTATCACCTCGTAAAACGTGTATTTTACATTATTAGGGTTTTTAAGCGAACCAGTGGATCAATATCGATCCAAAAATGTCGTTTAGGGTATTATTTTCCACTACGTATATAAAGGAGAATCGTACATTATACTTCATATAATCCGTATTAAAAATATGCAAAAATATAAAATTCCTGAACCGTGTTCTTCGTGTTCTTGAAAATCAAAATCAATTTTGATTGTGTTATTGAAATCCAAATTCAAAGTTCAAGTACTCAAAGCAAATATCTTGAGCTCTAGTTTCAGAATCTTCCAACCTCATCATCATCTGGTAATTTTTCGATTTTATATGAATTTTTCAAATTTCGAATTAAAATTAGGGTTTATATTCGAATTGGGGATTTTCATTCTGTTGATTCTCCGTTCAATTGATTGCTTCCAACATGTTCCTAGGGTTCTAATTAGTAGGAATTCATACTTTAATTTCATGTTTATGTTCGATTTTAAGAAATTCGATTTCTAGGGTTTTGCCCGATTTTTCTTTTTAATAGTCCGTTTATATGAATGATCTGACATTGTTTTTGATAGAGGGCTTTTGTTGTATGTGTTCTTGGGTTCATTTTAACATAAATAATGTAGAGTTTCATGTACGATTTTAGTAGATCAGAAAATTGTTTGAGCTCGCCGGAAAATAGTCGGGTTTTGGATTCCGGTGATGTTTTTGGTTTGTTTTTGATCGGAATGTATTGGTATGGTTATGAGGAGTGTTTTAGTATCAAAAGCCCCAATTTTTGATGTGTTTTTGGCTCGCCGGATTCTGGAAAAGGTCGCCGGATTCTGGGAAGTTTCCGGTTGTTCTTCGCGACCCGGATTGTTCTTGGCGACCCGTGACCCGATCCAGTAACCCGTTTCCCTGACCCGGTTTCAATCTTCGAAACCCTAAAATATTTTCAGAAAACTGTTTTTGAATTTTATTTTTAAATTTAATTCAAAAATAGTTTAATTATTTATAAAACTCATATTTTTATTTTAAAAATACATTTTTAAATTTAGAAAATTCTGGAAAATTATATTTAATTATTTAAATTGAAAACTGATTAAATTTAATTATTTTAATTATTTTAATTAATAATTTATTTATTTAATTGATTAATTCTTTTAATCAGTTAATTCTTAATAATTAATTATTAATTAGATTTAATTAATTTAAATTAGGTTTAATTATTTTCTAGCCTGATTTAATTATTTAAAAATAGTATGAGCATTTGGAAATTGTCAATTAATTTTATATTAATTGATTTAATTGTTTTTAATTATTTGTATTGGGATTAAAAATCCGATTTTTGATTTAAAAATTATTTGTGACTTATTTAAATTCAAATAAGCCTCGAATATTGTTTTAAAAATATTTATAAGTGCTATATGGTTTATATGAGTCGATTAATGTGTTTTAATAGTCCGTAAATGCCCGTACGAGGGCTAATGTCTGAGTTTTAATTACCGTAAAATAGACCGGGCATCCGATAGGAACCCGATTACTTGTTTAAATGTAAAAATGGTTATGAGTATATATTGAGGATAGAATGAGGCTAGTTAGACTTACTGTAATGAGTTGTTTATTATAGAATCGAGTTCCCGGAGCAAGGGAAAAGAGAAGGTAGAGTGAGCTCGGTAGAATTCCGTCAACTACTAGACCAGGAAAGTATCTCTGCCTTTACTTGTTGATTCAATTGTTGTCATTCTTCATAATTTCATGTATGTTACCATCAGAACGATTCAAATTATTCAATCTTCACCCGTATTGAACACTTGATGCTATTTCCTTGAATATTCCTAACTTTTGACTTAATCCACAACCGTGTTGGATATCAGAAACCTTCACCTTCAATTCAGTTTATATTGATGATAACCATTGTTGAATTTCTTAAATGAGTACGTTGTACCATTGAAACCATTCCGAATCTATTTCTCGGACTTCATTTGATATTGAATAGTTGAAGCTCTTTTGCAACTATTCCATCCCGTCATTGTGTACTTATCTTGTTATGCATGTTATTGCTTATACCTTGTGATAGAATTGGCATGTTTTAAAATGAGACCAGTAATGGTCGGGCCATATTTATGGTCGTAATAACTTAAGGCCTAGATGGCCATGGATCCTAGTGGAGGACTATGTTATAAGCTAGTCCGGGGTTGATGCGTGACTGATCAGCAGCTCAACCTTTGTATTGGAAAAATGTAGAAGTCCAATTCTAATTCCTCTTTCTTCAATAAAGATTGTTAAAAGCATATGTTTGACTTGTATATTGTTGATTCAGATAACTGGAATCTTTCCTTTCATTATGGAACTGTGATTGATATATATCATGATTGCTGAGCACATGTGGCTCATACTTGTTTTGTTTCTAATCCTATTCCAGTGAAGCGAGAGAATGAGCAGACACAGCGCTAGTGACAGTTCTCTAGATGCTAGGAGACCACCCCGAGTGATTGTCATTGGACGGGTAGTTGTTTTACTTTGGAAGTTAGACTAGATGTCTAGCTTTCTATATTAAGTGTGTAATAACTCTGAAAACTGCTTTGTAATATTTATGACTTAGAAGCTTGTTTTATGCCATAATCTGGATGCGGTCTTGGATAAGGGGTATTTTATGTTATTATATTATTATGCATGTGTTAGATTAAGGTATATTGTGTTTCGTTGGTCGAGTGACTCCCCAAATCTGTACCCCGGGTTTGGAGGGCGTCACGGGCAGTCGTAGTTCAGCTATGACACACTTTACTTTTGAAAGCGTTCTACGCTCGTATCGAATCTATGTATATATTTCTGATAACCATCCTTTGTAGAACTGTTATTATTCTCTTGTTATTCATTTTCAATATTAAAATTGTTATTCTACTTGTGCAACAAGTGTACCCTTACGCCGTTGAAAATCCGTAAATCATGGTTCTACCAATTGTGTTCTCTTTCTCTTCTATTTATGAATTATTTGATTAAATCAGTTATTGTTTATTCATCAGCAATATGCCTCCTAGACGAAATACCCGTGCGAATAATTCCACTGACCAAGAAGGTCAACAGAATACACCCCCAACGGGTCATTTAGATCCGGTTGTAATACAGCTTTTGAACACCCTCACTCAACAAACTACTACTCTAGCACAACAACAACAACAAAAGATCCAACAGCAGTTACTACAGCAGCAGCAGCAGCATCAGCAACATCAGCATCAACAACAGCAGCACCAGCAGGTATTACCTGTGGTTACGTTTAAATCTTTTCAAGCAGCAAAACCTCCAGAGTTCAAGGGATCTGCTGATCCAGTTGAGGCAAAGGCATGGTTAAAGGAAATGGAGAAAGCTTTTATGTTGATAGAGGTAACGGGAGAAAAGAAAACTGAGTATGCTAGTTATTTTCTGAAAAATGAGGCAAGTTATTGGTGGGAAACTAGTAAGGCTTTAGAACCTGAAGGGTTAATTACGTGGGAGAGATTTACAGAATTGTTTTTAGAGAAGTATTTTCCTGACTTTATGCGAGATCAAATGGAGTTGAAATTTTTAGAATTGAAGCAAGGTAGTATGACTGTTTCTCAGTACGAGACCAAGTTTACCGAGTTGTCTAGGTTTGTTCCGACATACGTTGATACGGAGAAGAAAAAGGCCAAGAGGTTCCAACAGGGACTGAGGTCATGGATTCGTAGTAAGTTAGCAGTTCTGGAATTAGATACATATGCAGCCGTAGTACAGAAGGCAATGATTGCAGAAGGGAAGAGTGATTCATACATGAGAGAGAGAGAGAATAAGAAAAGAAAGGTAGGGACATCGGATAAGGTCCAGTCACAGGGAGATCTTCAGAGCCATCCAAACAAGAAACCAGGATTCCAGCCGAGCAGAGGTACAACTTTCAAGAAACCAGATACCGAAAATGCAGGACCAATCAATCGTCCACCAAACAATAATCAGCAAGTAGTTTCCAGACCTCCACTGCCAGAATGCAAGACATGCGGGAAAAGACATCCAGGTATATGCCACAGATTGAGTATCACATGTTTTAAGTGTAACCAGAAGGGGCATTATGCCAGGGATTGCAAGACAGGTATTGTGTGCCATCGATGTAAGAGACCAGGCCATATGATCAAGGATTGCAGAGCGCCAGCACCCGTGAACAACATGATTCGAGCTATAGAGGCACCTCCAGCTGTTGATGTTCAGCCATTAGCCAGAACCTATAATATGTCAATGAGGAAAGCAATGAGAGATTCCGACGTGGTGGCAGGTACACTTCTAGTAAATTCTGTTAATGCTAATGTGTTGATAGATTCAGGAGCTACTAAGTCGTTTTGTTAGGCCGAATACACAATATGTAATCAAGTAGGTATGAGAATAACAATTAAGAACACAGGTTTGTAAATCAACAAACTGAATTATATTAAATAATTCTCTCTTAGTGATGTTAATGAATCACAAAGAGCTACTAGGTTACAAGAATAATATATTCAATGTTCGCATCCCTTCTAGGGATAACCTATCTGTGTTTATATAGTACACAGTTACACAATCCTTATCTAATTGATATTCCTACAAATTAGCTATACAATTGTTATCAATTAAGGATTGCTTCTTATCTTCTATTCCGTTTCCTTAGCTGTATCAATATATTCTGCTTCTTTCCATCTTCAGAATATATCGCTTCTAGAATCTTCAATTCAGCACCGACAGCTAATTCAACTATCACCTTGTCAGACTTTAAATAAACTCTGACCGGCTTCCTTTAAACTCTTCACCCTGTCAGAGTTTAATTAAACTCTGACCGGCTTCTGATAAACTCTGGTCAATACTTGTTGCTTAAACACTGATAAACAAACGTCAGCAATTATATCTAACAATCTCCCCCAACTTGTTCATAATAAAATGTACAAGTTAAACATATAATTGATGATGTCAAAAACATTTAACAAATGCAGTGTTTAACATATAACAGAGTTTAATTTAAAACAGAGTTTAAATTTTGACTTAGAATAGAAAATATATTAAAAACTTACAGTCAGACTTTACTTGATTTCTTGAATATCAGGCACAGTCCTGATATAATCTAACAGTAGTTTCTTCTCAGCTTTATTCAATTCAGCAATCATAATCTTCTTCAGCTCCTTCATTTCTGGTTCATCTTCACCAATTTGATAAATGGCAGCCCTCAAAGAATATATGCTGTTTTTGTTCATTTCATTGCCAAGTCTGATATAAAAAGGTTTATCAGACTCTAGATTGAACTCAAGAACCTTTTTATTTAGTGCAGTTCTGAACCTAGCACTATTCCTTTTCATTTCTACCAACTTTCCATGTGCATCTCTGTATTTAGGAATGTATGCACTTGATACTCCAGCTCCACTCAAAACTTTGGATTTCATCATCCTTTCCTTCAAAACTCGAGCAGCATCATAAGTACTTCTATTCTTTACTTCAAGTAGATATAGAACATACTCTAGCTCTTCCCAAAGTTTTAACTGGATATCAAATTCACCAAATCTATACACTCTGCCATCAGCCATAAAATATAACAAGAATTCCTTTTTGATTCCTTTGTGAAAAATCATCTGTACAGATTCTAGTTTGTCAAGGCCTTCTTGAGTAATTCCAACTCCAAATTCTGCCAATGAAAACTTGTCTTGAGATCTGTTATTAGTTCTTCTCTCTCTGTGTGAACCCAGTCCAGATTTGTCAAAGGCTTCTTTTCCCAATACTGTTCTGGTTTCTGAGAAATTCACAGCTTCAAGCTTTAAGTCTTCAAGAATTTTTGGTTTGCTGAATCCTGGAAGTAGTGTAGATTTCTGTACAACTTGAGCAACGTCAGAGGTTGTCATATCTTCAATAGAAACATCAACTTGAGCAGCGTCAGAGGTTGATTTAGCTAATCTTGTTTCAACTTGAGCAATGTCAGAGGTTGAATTATCTTTCTTTTTCAGGTTAGGCTCTTCAATCATTATGCCTTTACCCTTATCAGTGTTTCCAATCACAGGTCTCCTTGTATATTGTATACTCTGTTGTGTATTCTCTTTGATAGAAATACCAACTTCTTTCTTTCTAGGAGCCTTGATTTCCTTTTTCTTGTAGATTCCAGCTTCAAGATTTTTCTTGTGTTCCTCAGCAAGCATCTGCTCTTCAGCCTGGATATCTTCAATAGTTACATTCTTTCCATGCTCTTTTATGAATATCTTAGCAGCAATCTCTTCATCAGTAGATGGATTAGTTGAAACAACTAAACGCTTGAGATTTGAAGTAGATTGGCCACCAGAAGTAGATTGGCCACCAGAGTTTATCTTTTCAGAGTTTACTCTTGTCCTGCTTTGCCTTGGAGCAAAAATCTTTCTTTTATTTCCTTTGCTTCCCCCATCAGTAGAATCATCCTTCCGTCTCAGAGCTCGAGTGTCTTTGCATTTGTCTTTAGGTACACTCTCCCCCTTTTTGACATCATCAGAAAGTAGTACTGATGTCAACAATTCAATGGCAGTAGAAATGGAAGACAGTTGAGTAGACATTGCAGTATGATTTTCCTCAACTTTCCCAAGCCTCTTCTTGATTTCCTCAGAATCCTTGGCTTGCTGCTTGAGCATAGTATAATAAAAAGTTCTGTCAGACTTGAAAGTAAGATCCTTCATACTGGCTTCATTCCTTAGATTGGTAAGCATTTGTTGATTCTCATCAAATCTATTATTAAGAGATTTGACTTGAACAACAGTTGCCTGTAAGCTTGTAAGTACATCAGTATTTGAGATCTTCTTGACAGAATCAGATAGAAAATCTGCAGCCCTTTGTACTGGGAAGACACAATCTGCATCAGCCCAATTTTTGTAGTACATATTCTGAAAATGCTCATTGGTCTGTCTATGGACTTCCCTTGCGTCAGCACTATTGACATCATCAGCCAATGAAACTTGAATACTAGGGTGTGAATGAGAACCCTCAGCATCATTTCCAGTTTCTTCATTATTGGCTGCTTCATTTGCATTAAGAATATTGTCAGCAGTAAACTGTGCAGCTTCATCAATGTTCTCCTCTGCTACAGCTTCAGGAATATCAGAGGTGGCCTGAGTTAAAACCTCTGTTTCTCTTTGAACAATCTCAACAACAGATTGTTGCAAAGCTTCAAGAATAATGTTCTCAGAGTTTAGCTCATCAGTAGCCTCTTGTTCCTTTTCCATCACAGCTTCATCAATTTTCTCTGTGACTTTAATCAGCTGAGTAACCTCCTCACCTTTGTCAAGATCACAAGAAATAATTTCAGTGTGAGTGGCCAGAGATTCTTCTACCTGATCAGTGACTTGATCAGCTTCCACACCCTCTGTATAAAGATCAGAATAGATAGAGGTGTGTGCTTCAAGATCAAAAACTCTGCTATCAGAATGAGTAGCAGCTTCCTCAACTACATCATTAGCCTTTGATGTAGGAGCATCTAAATCCATAGTAGCATCAGTATTTAATCTGTCTAGATTGACAGCTTCAGCATTTGCAGCATCCTCCTGAACAAACACTTCAGGAGCTTCAGTGTTTACAAACACTCTGTCCTCATCAGCATTTAAAATATCCTCCTCAACAACAATTTCAGGAGTATCTTGAGGAACAGCTTCAGACACAATCTCCTCATTCTCTGATGCAGGAGCTTCAGTTTCCTTAGAGACTCTGTCCATATTGACATTTATAGCACCAAAAAGATGTGCAGCCACTAGTCTTCTTTTTCTCTGATGAAGAGTTTCTTCATCAGTTTCAGTCTCTGAGGTTTCAACAACAAACTTTGCCCTATTGGCTCTTCTTTTCTTTAGCCTTGTCTTCTGAGGCAGCTCTTCAGGTGTTGATAACCCAGCTTCAGAAGATGGTTTCCTTGCAGGTTTAGTACCAATGTGCTTGGTCCTACCTCCCCTTGCAGGTTTAACAGAAGTTGATAGAGGTTCTGGTTGAGATTCAGCTTGTGGTTGTGGATTTACTTGAGCATCCACAAATTGTTGCACAGAAGTAGGTAGCAAAAGATCTCCAACAATGCCTTTCTTAATGTCTTTATTTACTAGATCAGTAAATACTCTCTTATGTAATTTAAAACAAGAAACATCTGCTTCAAATACATTTTCTCCTTCAACACAATAAGAAACCAAAAGCTGACAGAATCGAGAAAAATAAACAACTCCTCTATTCTCGGTCATCTTCTCCCCTAAGTTAGTCAACACAAGTCGTGCAAAATCAAAATGATTATCATATAATAAAGAATACCCGATTTGCAGACTGTCTGTGGGAATAGCATCCCAATTTGTGCATTTCTTGCCAAATGTCCTGGTAATGCAATCGAAGAAGAAACTCCATTCCTTGCACAGAAACGGCCTTTTGAGTTGCCCAATCTTTGTCAACGGCCCAGAGTAGCCAATCTCTCGCATCATTCGGATTAAATCCTCATCACCCATTCCAATAGTGTAAGAAGAATACTCAGGAAACCCCATTGCATCGCGAATAGTACCAGCAGTAATAACATACTCTGTTTCGTCAAACTCAAAAATTATGGATGGGCTCCCAGTTTCACCACCATCATCATAAACCCCTGTCTCCCAGAACGCCTTGATTTGTAAACCAGAAAGTGTGGCTGGTTCAACTAAAGCACACCCAATCGCGGACTGAGCAAGAAACTTCTGAATCAAATGAAATGCTTCTGGTGCGTTTGCAGTGTTTAGTGGTGCGGTATAGTTGTTTGGAACGAACTCTAACCCAGACGAAACGAAAGCTGTGGTTGCCATTAGAAGATTTTGAAGAAATAACATAGTTTATGTGTAGAAAGGTGTTTGTGAATATGTGTGTGTGATAATAGATGTAAATGAGTAAGATGTGAAAAGTTTAACTGAAGATGTGTGTATTGTATTTAAAAGAAAATTAAAGACGAAAAACTGAAGAGTTTTTAATCATTAATACACAACTGTCTTACTCCTATAATCATGTGAGTGGGACACGTGGCAAACGTACAGACGCTGACAGCTGTATTGAACAACTTCCAATACATACGTGCAAACGAGAAGACACCTTGCATCACATATCCGCTTAAAAAAAATCAATAATAATAAAATTATCGATTTTAATATCTCAGAAACATAATATCGAAGTAGCCCAACAGTCAGAAGAATAATGACTGTCTTGGAACTCCGCACTTTACTGTTCCCAAGCTTCGAACCACGCAAAACCCTTCAGTTGCCCTGTTGTATGCTATAAAAGCTGGAGCATTGTAACAACAGGCAATACACATATCAAAAAAAACTTACCATACATCAAATGGCAGGAACCTTTGAATTCATGGATGTAGAATCATTCTTGGATTTGAACTGGCGTCAACAAGCAAACTATATCATCGATGAGTTTCTTGTGTTGTCATTTCTGAATGATGAAGGGCTTATCGCTGATGATGAAATAGCGGAAGGACCTATCTCCAACCCCTATGTGCACATCATCCGTCCTGGACCATATGATGTGCCCATCCTTGCAGATGATGAGGCTGTGGAGATCTGTATGATGCTCTTCTATCAGAGCTACTTGAAGGGTTCGAAAAAGAATGTCTTCTTGGAATCCTGCAAGCTGCAAACCAGAAAGAGAAGTCGAGAGGATGATGATGATGATTCAACATCAGGGGTTTGTCAAGCCTTGGAAATCCCAGATGTTATAGTAGCCTGTTAATCGAACAGTAGCTAGACAAGAGTATAAAGTTGTCTGAATGTAAACAAAGTTTGAATCATTTAATGAGAAAAATCCATTGTTTTGTTTTACATATCAGTATCTCATAGTAATTGTAAAGTGAAAGAAATGATATCACTCGAAACAATAAACTCACATACTCATCAGCGCTACTAATCACCATCAGAACTTATCAAACACACTCTTTCTGTTCTCTGTTGAATGTAAAATATATTCGTTACCAATCATACTGTTTCGAAAAACAAATGTCTAATCTCAAAATTATAGAATGTCTGAAACAAAGAAATTATTTTAACCATTAGAGATTAAAACAAAGTTACCTCGGCATATGTCACACAATACATCAGTGTTTACCATTTGTCCTTCTTTGTCAATAAACTCTTTTCTCAAACTGTACAGGTGTGAAAATATGTGTGTGCAATAGCAGAGTTTACCGTAATCAATATTTAGATCATCTCAAAGTGCATAAAATCCACAAACTAAAGTAGTAAAAACTGGTTGCCTAAACTCTCATATATAACATAAAATCTGATTTTATATCTAAACTCTGTATACTGATATCCTTTCATTTGGATATGTCTTTTAATTTTCACCCCCTTTATATTTTTATATATATTTATATATATATATATATATATATTTTTTTTTTCTTTTTTTTTTTTTTCTTTTTTTTTTTTTTTTCCAGTAATCAGTGGTTGGCACTAGTCACCAAAAATCAAAGATTTTAGCCCTTATTTCATACAATAAGTTCCTGGATCTTCCTAGGCACAACATGATCTCAAAGGAATTTGTGCTCTGTTTGGCATCTTTTGATTTGAGGGTGAATTATTTTCAATTAAGAATCAGAGTTTAGACTTTTCATCAGTAGATATAATTAACTTATGAGAGAAAATGCAAACAGCTAATACAGACTCAGTGTATAGGATCAATAAACTAAGAGATGGTATAAATACAGAGACAGTATCATGCTGTGTTAACTTACTGCACATGTTTGAGATCAGAATCTATACAACTCTTAAGGATTCATAATTACTTACTGAGAATTATGCTTCATACAAATTTCTTCATTGGTCCATATGTTTCAGACAAAATTACAATTAGAGAATAGCATTAAACTGTAACTACCAGAGTATGACCAACAGAGTTTAACATCAGAGTTTACTTTCAGAGTATGACTGACACTTCACAGAGTTTATTATCAGAGTTTAACATGCTGGTTCACATAACAGTTAACACATGTAAGAGATCATGAACATACAAAGTGAGTCTAACCCGTATCTCTAGTCAGAACCAGAGATCATTCCAAGTTTATTTACCAATCTTGTAAAAGTAGCTTCACTCAAAGGTTTGGTGAAGATATCTGCAAGTTGTTGGTCTGTAGACACAAAATGAAGCTCAATGTTTCCTTCTTCCACATGTTCTCTGATAAAATGATACCTTATGCTGATGTGCTTGGTCATGGAATGCTGTACTGGATTACCTGTCATAGCAATAGCACTTTGGTTATCACAGAAAATAGGTATTCTAGAGTACCTTAACCCATAATCCAGCAATTGATTCTTCATCCATAAAATCTGTGCACAACAGCTACCAGCTGCTATATACTCTGCTTCTGCAGTGGATGTAGAAATTGATTTCTGTTTCTTACTGTACCAAGAAACCAATCTGTCACCTAAAAATTGACAGCTTCCACTTGTACTTTTTCTGTCTATCTTACAGCCTGCAAAATCTGCATCAGAGTAACCAATTAACTTAAACTCTGATTCCCTAGGATACCACAAACCCAAGGTTATGGTTCCTTTAAGATATTTGAAGATCCTTTTTACAGCTGTTAGATGAGGCTCTCTGGGATCTGCTTGAAATCTTGCACAAAGACATGTTGCATACATGATATCAGGTCTACTTGCAGTAAGATACAGTAGAGACCCTATCATTCCTCTGTAGTTAGTCATATCTACTGAGGCTCCTGTGTCTTTGTCAAGCTTCGTTGCTGTAGCCATGGGAGTTGTAGCAGATGAACTATCAAGCATACCAAATTTCTTTAGAAGATTTCTGGTATACTTTGCTTGATTGATAAAAATCCCATCATCTGTTTGCTTGACCTGTAAGCCTAGAAAATAACTAAGCTCTCCCATCATGCTCATTTGGTACCTGGATTGCATAAGCTTTGCAAACTTCTTACAGAGTTTGTCATTAGTAGATCCAAAAATAATATCATCTACATAAATTTGAACTAAAAGCAAATCATCACCAGAATTGAAATAAAACAAGGTTTTATCAATTGTACCTCTTGTGAACCCACTTTCTAAAAGAAATTGAGCAAGAGTTTCATACCATGCTCTTGGTGCTTGCTTTAGTCCATATAATGCCTTGTCAAGCCTGTAGACATAATCTGGATGCTTGGGATCTACAAATCCTGGTGGTTGTTCAACAAACACTTCTTCTTCAAGCTTCCCATTGAGAAAAGCACTTTTCACATCCATCTGAAAGACTTTAAACTTCTTGTGTGCAGCATAGGCCAGAAAAATTCTTATGGCCTCCAATCTTGCAACTGGAGCAAAGGTTTCATCATAGTCAATTCCTTCCTGTTGTGAATAACCTTTAGCCACAAGTCTAGCCTTGTTTCTTGTAATCACACCTTCACTGTCAGTCTTGTTTCTGAAAACCCACTTTGTACCTACAATTGATCTATTCTTTGGTCTAGGTACAAGTGTCCAGACTTCATTTCTTTCAAATTCATTTAACTCTTCTTGCATTGCTGTAATCCAATTAGCATCTTGAAGAGCTTCCTCCACTTTCTTTGGTTCTGTTTGAGACAAGAAAGCATGATACAGACACTCATTATTTGTTGCACTTCTAGTTCTCACACTAGCATCAGGATCTCCAATTATGAGATCAGGTGTGTGTGCCTGTGTCCACCTTCTTGCTGTTGGTAAGTGGTTTCTTGCATCATTATTGAATCCTCCCCCTTGATCCATGCTCTCCTGATTCATATGTTGACGTTCTGCAGCATCTGAGGCTCCCCCTGAATTGGATGGCTCAGAGTTTGAACTGTCAGAGTTTGAATCAGTTTCCTCAACTGACTCATTTGCTGTATCTTGTTGAGCTTCTTCACGCTCCTCCTCAACTGGTTCTCTACTCTGTTCAATTTGAGAATTTCCAGTTTCTCCAGTATTTACCAGTAGAGGTTCAGAGTATGCTTCGTCAGAGTTTGTCAACCCTGCTTCATCAGAGTTTATATCATCAGAGAGAATAGATCTTCATTTTCAAAACGCAGTTGATCATATCCATCCTTGTCTTCAAGTCCAATTATTTTCTTGTCATCAAATGACACATGTATAGATTCCATGATCACCTTAGTTCTTAGATTATAAACTCTGAATGCTTTTGTTGACAATGGATAGCCAACAAAGATTCCTTCATCAGTTTTTAACTCGAACTTTGTCAACTGTTCAGGATGAGTCTTCAACACAAAGCATTTGCATCCAAATATATGAAAATATTTCAAATTTGGCTTCTTATTTTTCACCATCTCATATGGTGTTTTCCCATGCTTGTTGATCAATGTTGCATTTTGAGTAAAACAAGCAGTTTGAACAGCTTCTGCCCAGAAGTATGTTGGTAATTTTGCTTCATCAAGCATAGTTCTGGCTGCTTCAATTAAAGTTCTGTTCTTCCTTTCAACTACACCATTTTGCTGTGGAGTTCCAGGTGCAGAAAATTCTTGTTTCACTCCTCTTTCCTTGCAGAAAGCTTCTATAATTGAGTTTCTGAATTCAGTTCCATTATCACTCCTTATAATTTTGACTTTGTGCTGTGATCCTTTGTCCAGTAGATTTACATGATCCATCAGAGTTTGAGCAGTTTCATCCTTCTTTGACAAGAAATACACCCATGTATATCTAGTATATTCATCAACAATTACTAGAGCATATTTCTTTCTGCCCATGGACATCACATTCACTGGTCCAAAGAGATCAACATGTAGAAGATGATAAGGTTCCACTACTGAAAATTCAGATTTGCTCTTGAAAGATGACTTCCTTTGCTTGGCTTTTTGACAAGAATCACACAAGCCATCTAGACTGAGTATAGATTTTGGAAGTCCCCTTACAAGATCCTTTCTTATTAGCTCATTGATGTTGTTCAAATTGAGATGAGAGAGCTTCTTGTGCCAGTTCCAACTCTCTTCATTTGACATTCTGGCTGTCAGACACACTGTTTTTCCATCAGAGTTTGTTACCAAACTTGCTTCATAAATGTTGTTGCGCCTGTGTCCAACTAGAACAACTTTTCCAGTAGATTTACTGATAACTTCACAGTATTCACTATGAAAATCTACATGGTTTCCTCTGTCACAGATTTGACTCACAGATAGCAGATTATGCTTGAGTCCTGAGACTAGAGCTACATTTGTAATGATGACACTTCCAAGATTGATATTGCCATATCCCAGAGTGTGTCCTATGTTGCCATCTCCATAGGAAACTTTTGGGCCAGCCTTCTCCTTAAAGTCTGATAGCAGGGCTTTATTTCCAGTCATATGTCCTGAGCATCCACTGTCCAAGATAAGTGTGCTCTCTATTATACCCTTATTTTCAGATGATTCAGTCTCATCTCTGACAGTTGCCATAAGAGCATAGTTTTCTCCATCATCAGAGTCTGAAGTATCTGCCCAGTCTTTGCCTTTAGAGATGAGTGCTTTCTCAGATTTGCCTTTCTTGCACTCTGGAGCATAGTGACCCATCTCTTTGCACTTGTAGCACTGGATCTCAGATTTGTCCTTCTTTCCAGACTTGGTATCCCTTCCATCAGACTTTCTGAAATTCTTCTTCTCAGAATTTGAATCTCTCCTTGAGAATCTCTTTCCCTTCTTGAAGTTCTTGAACCCCATCTTCTTGAAGGTCTTCACCATCAATGCAGCCATTTGCATCATCTGTTCTTCATCATCATCAGAATCAGAAGCTTCACCAGAGTTTGAATCATCATCAGAGTTTGATGACTCACTCTCAGATTTAATGACTAAAGCCTTTCCCTTGGCTTTCTTCCTTGATGATTCCTTCTTAATGGGCTTCTCCTCGACTTTGAGAGCAACAGATTTTGTCTTCTTGCTGGATCTCCTGTTTCTTTGTTCTATCTCAAGTTCATGAGTCTTTAACAATCCATAGATCTCATCAAGATCTGTATCAGCAAGATCATAATTATCTCTGATTGTTGTTGCCTTTAAATCCCACTTTTCAGGTAGAGATAACAGAAACTTGAGATTAGACTCTTCAAGCTCATATTCTTTATCAACCAGAGACAGATCGTTCAACAGTTTGCAAAATCTGTCATAAGTCTCAGTCAAGGTTTCATTAGTTCTTGAATCAAAGTGCTCATACTCCTGTGTGAGTATTGTTTTTCTGTTCTTCTTAATAGCACCTGTTCCCTGGCATCTGACTTCTAAAGCATCCCATATCTCTTTGGCAGTTTTGCAGCCAATTACTCTGTTAGACATAACATTATCTAAAGCACTGTGGAGAAGATGTCTAACCTTTGCATCCTTTGCAATTGATGAGATGTCCTCAGGAGTCATATCTTTCTTTTCCTTTGGAACAGTCTTTTGTTCTTGACCATCAACAACAGGGGACAATTTAGTTGGCATATGAGGACCATCATTGATTCTGTCAAGGTATTCTGGATCTGTAGCCTCCAGAAACATGGTCATCTTAACCTTCCAAATCGGATACTCTACTGGCCTGAGAATTGGAACCCTGATTGTTTCATATCGACTCACAGAATTGGGCTTAACCTGTTCAGCCTTAGGAGCAGTTTGATTTTCTTCAGACATGATTAATACTGTGTTTGAATCGTAAAACTGTATATATTAAACAGCCTTGGCTCTGATACCAATTGTTAGGCCGAATACACAATATATAATCAAGTAGGTATGAGAATAACAATTAAGAACACAGGTTTGTAAATCAACAAACTGAATTATATTAAATAATTCTCTCTTAGTGATGTTAATGAATCACAAAGAGCTACTAGGTTACAAGAATAATATATTCAATGTTCGCATCCCTTCTAGGGATAACCTATCTGTGTTTATATAGTACACAGTTACACAATCCTTATCTAATTGATATTCCTACAAATTAGCTATACAATTGTTATCAATTAAGGATTGCTTCTTATCTTCTATTCCGTTTCCTTAGCTGTATCAATATATTCTGCTTCTTTCCATCTTCAGAATATATCGCTTCTAGAATCTTCAATTCAGCACCGACAGCTAATTCAACTATCACCTTGTCAGACTTTAAATAAACTCTGACCGACTTCCTTTAAACTCTTCACCCTGTCAGAGTTTAATTAAACTCTGACCGGCTTCTGATAAACTCTGGTCAATACCTGTTGCTTAAACACTGATAAACAAACGTCAGCAATTATATCTAACACGTTTATTTCGGAAACGTTTGCTCGTAAATTGAATTGTTTAATAGAACCCTTAAATGGAGTGTTGAGTGTAGAAATAGCTAACCAGGATCGTATACCGGTCAGTTCGTATTGTCCCCGTTGTGAAATTGAGATTTTAGGGAATCATTTTTATGCTGATTTATTACCTTTCAAGTTGGGAGAATTTGATGTTATTTTAGGAATGGATTGGTTAACTGATTATGATGCGCGTATTGATTGTAAGGATAAGAGGGTTACTTTAGTTACCCCAGAAAAGAAAGAAGTGATATTTAAAGGAGAGAAACAAACGAAGAAATTTTTGACAATGATTCAGACTAAGAGGTTATTAAAACAAGGATGTGAGGCTTATCTCGCATATGTGATAGATACAGAGAAGGAAGTTTCCAAGTTAGAAGATATTCCAGTCGTGAGTGAGTTTCCAGATGTTTTTCCAGAAGAGTACCCAGGACTACCTCCGGATAGAGAGATTGAGTTCGCGATAGACTTACCACCAGGCGCGCTACCAGTATCCAAAGCACCGTACATAATGGCACCAGTGGAGATGAAGGAATTAGCTAAGCAATTGCAGGAATTGTTAGACAAAGGAATTATCAGACCTAGCGTTTCACCGTGGGGAGCACCAGTGCTATTTGTCAAAAAGAAGGATGGAAGTATGAGACTTTGTATAGATTATCGGGAGTTAAACAAACTAACCATCAAGAACAAGTATCCATTGCCCAGAAAAGATGATCTGTTTGACCAGTTAAAAGGAGCGGTTCATTTTTCTAAGATTGATCTACGATCAGGATATCACCAATTGAAGGTTAAACTAGACGATATACCGAAGACATCTTTTCGAACAAGGTATGGACATTATGAGTTTTTAGTAATGGCGTTTGGATTGACGAATGCACCAGCAGCTTTTATGGATTTAATGAACAGGATTTTTAAGAAGTATTTGGATGAGTTTGTAGTGGTATTCATCGATGATATTTTGATATATTCCAAGACGGAAGAAGAACATGCGAATCATTTGTGGATTGTGTTGGAGATTTTAAGACAAGAAGGACTATACGCAAAATTTTCAAAATGTGAATTCTGGTTAAGGGAAGTTCATTTCCTAGGGCACGTGGTAAGTAGTGAAGGCATCAAAGTAGATCCAGCAAAGATTGAAGCAGTGAAGGATTGAGGAAGACCAAGGACACCAACTGAAGTTAGAAGTTTCTTGGGATTAGCCGGATACTATCGGAGATTTGTACAGGATTTTGCAAAGATAGCTACTCCAATGACCAAGCTGACAAGGAAAAGCGAACAATTCATATGGAACGATAAATGCGAAGAGAGTTTCCAAGAGTTAAAGAAGAGACTAACTACGGCACCAGTGTTAATGCTACCAGACGATCAAGGTCATTTTGTAATCTATAGTGATGCGTCTTACAAAGGATTGGGTTGTGTACTTATGCAACATGACAAAGTAATTGCTTATGCGTCAAGACAATTGAGACCTCACGAACAGAAATATCCTACACATGATTTGGAATTAGCAGCGATCGTATTTGCACTGAAGATATGGAGACATTACTTGTACGGAGAGAGATGTGAAATTTACACCGATCACAAAAGTCTGAAGTATATCTTTACTCAGAAGGAGTTGAACATGAGACAGAGAAGATGGTTGGAGCTAATCAAGGATTACGACGTTTCTATAAATTATCACCCCGGCAAGGCAAACATGGTAGCAGATGCATTGAGTAGAAAAGAAAGATTGAATATGCTGACGATGACCAAAGAATTGTACAGAGAGTTTGAAAAGTTAGAAATAGAAGTACGTGTTCCGAAGGACGCGACAGAAATGATTTACGCCATAACGTTTCAACCTGAATTGTTGGAAAAGATACGGAAATTCCAAGAGCAAGTCATGAACGACAATGCAAATAGTTTAACAGGCGAGGAAATATGTAGCCAACTGGACGACAAAGGAATCTTAAGGTTTGCCTCTCGAATATGGGTACCTAATGTAGCGGAACTAAAGAATGAAATTTTGCATGAAGCGCATAACTCGAAGTATTCAATTCATTCTGGAAGCACGAAGATGTATCGAGATCTTAAAATGAACTTTTGGTGGCCAGATATGAAAAGAGAAATTGCTGAATGGGTGAGTAAATGTTTTACATGTCAAAGGGTCAAGGCGGAACATCAAAGACCAAGTGGATTACTGCAGACGTTAGAAATTCCTGAGTGGAAGTGGGAACACATCGCAATGGACTTTGTGGTAGGATTTCCTAGAACGAAGACTAACCATGATGCTATTTGGGTTATTGTGGATCGATTGACGAAATCCGCACATTTTCTTCCTATTAACGAGAGATTCTCGCTGGATAAATTAGTTCGTTTATATGTAAAGGAAATCGTGGTACGGCATGGAGTTCCAGCGTCAATAGTATCTGATCGAGACCCTCGATTCAACTCAAGATTCTGGAGTAGTTTTCAAGAGTGTTTAGGCACCGAATT
Organism: Heracleum sosnowskyi; assembly: GCA_030848705.1. Lineage (NCBI taxonomy): Eukaryota > Viridiplantae > Streptophyta > Magnoliopsida > Apiales > Apiaceae > Heracleum > Heracleum sosnowskyi. The sequence continues at coordinate 37,831,280 of CM061238.1, forward strand.
GAAAATGAGTACGGCTTATCATCCGCAGACAAACGGTCAAAGTGAAAGGACAATTCAAACCATCGAAGACATGCTTAGAACATGTGCACTTGATTTTAAAGGTAATTGGGACGATCATCTACCCTTAGTAGAGTTCTCATATAATAATAGTTTTCACGTGAGTATCGGGATGCCACCTTACGAAGCTTTATATGGATGGAAGTGTCGATCTCCAGTATATTGGGAAGAAGTTGGTGAACGGAAAGTGATAGGCCAGAATTAGTACAGCAGACAAAGGAAGTGATTGAATTGATTCAGAAAAGGTTGATAACAGCTCAGAACCGGCAAAAGAAATATGCTGACCTAGCAAGAAAAGAGATGGGATTCGAAGTCGGAGAACAAGTGTTACTGAAAGTTTCACCATGGAAAGGATTAGTTAGGTTTGGAAAGAAAGGTAAATTGAGTCCGAGATACGTTGGACCATTTGAGATTTTGAAGCAGGTTGGGAAAGTAGCTTACGAGTTAGCATTACCCCCGCATATGCAACACGTTCATAATGTGTTTCACGTATCCATGCTTAAGAAGTATCGACCAGATTCGAACCATGTAATAGAGTATGAACCCATAGAGGTCCAGTCAGATTTATCTTATGTAGAACGACCAATTCAGATATTGGATCGTAAGGAAAAAGTGTTAAGAAATAAGACTGTAGTGATAGTAAGAGTTTTGTGGAGGAATCCTAAGGTAGAAGAGTCTACCTGGGAGTTAGAGAGTGATATGTTAGAAAAGTATCCCCAGTTGTTTCCTTGATCTGATTCTGAGGACAGAATCCTATTAAGGGGGAAGGATGTAAGATCCGTGAACTTTATTAATAATATAAATTGTATTATATGTGTAGAATAATTATTATGAAGTATTTTGAGTTTTAATAATAAAGGTTGTTAAGTGTTTATGTGTAAATTGGTGTGTCGAATGCCCCGTTCAAATATTTTGTCATTTAAAAATATCTTCAATTTTGAGCCCCATTTTGAAAATTCAAGGGCCCCGTTGAAATTTTGTACATCATTATTATTCCTTCGTCATTCGTGTCCGAATCATTATCGGAGGATTTCTTCGTAGTATTATATCCCTTATTATCCGATACTATCAATAGTATTTGTTTTATTCAAAGGAAGAAAAATTATTCCAAACCCTAACCCTAACCCTAATTTTTCTAGGGTAATTGATATATCGTCCGTATCAATAAATATATCTGTTATAGCCCCAGTATTCTTGAGCATTAGTTATATAAATGATATGTGTTGATTTGGATAACTATCAGTATTTTTGGATAGCTATCACCTCGTAAAACGTGTATTTTACATTATTAGGGTTTTAAAGCGAATCAGTGGATCAATATCGATCCAAAAATGTCGTTTAGGGTATTATTTTCCACTAAGTATAAAAAGGAGAATCATACATTATACTTCATATAATCCGTATTAAAAATATGCAAAAATATAAAATTCCCGAACCGTGTTCTTCGTGTTCTTGAAAATCAAAATCAATTTTGATTGTGTTCTTGAAATCCAAATTCAAAGTTCAAGTACTCAAATCAAAGATCTTGAGCTCTAGTTTCATAATCTTCCAACCTCATCATCATCTGATAATGTTTCGATTTTATATGAATTTTTCAAATTTCGAATTAAAATTAGGGTTTATATTCGAATTGGGGATTTTCATTCTGTTGATTCTCCGTTCAATTGATTGCTTCCAACATATTCCTAGGGTTCTAATTAGTAGGAATTCATGCTTTAATTTCATGTTTATGTTCGATTTTAAGAAATTCAATTTCTAGGGTTTTGCCCGATTTTTCTTTTTAATAGTCCGTTTGTATGAATGATCTGACATTGTTTTTGATAGAGGGCTTTTGTTGTATGTGTTCTTAGCTTCATTTTAACATATAGAACGTAGAGTCTCATGTACGATTTTAGTAGATCGGAAAATTGTTTGAGCTCGACGGAAAATAGTCGGGTTTTGGATTCCCGTGATGTTTTTGGTTTGTTTTTGATCGGAATGTATTGGTATGGTTATGAGGAGTGTTTTGGTATCAAAAGCCTCAATTTTTGATGTGTTTTTGGCTCGCCGGATTCTGGAAAAGGTCGCCGGATTCTGGGAATTTCCGGATGTTCTTCGAGACCCGGATTGTTCTTGGCGACCCGTGACCTGATCCAGTAACCCGTTTCCCTGACCCGGTTTCAATCTTCGAAACCCTAAAATATTTTCAGAAAACTGTTTTTGAATTTTATTTTTTAATTTAATTCGAAAATAGTTTAATTATTTATAAAAATCATATTTTTATTTTAAAAATACATTTTTAAATTCAGAAAATTTTGGAAAATTATATTTAATTATTTAAATTCGAAAACTGATTAAATTTAATTATTTCAATTATTTTTAATTAATAATTAATTTATTTAATTAATTGATTAATTCTTTTAATCAGTTAATTCTTAATAATTAATAATTAATTAGATTTAATTAATTTAAATTAGGTTTAATTATTTTCTAGCCTGATTTAATTATTTAAAAATAGTATGAGCATTTGGAAATTGTCAATTAATTTTATATTAATTGATTTAATTGTTTTTAATTATTTGTGATTTATTTAAATTCAAATAAGCCTCGAATATTGTTTTAAAATTATTTATTAGTGCTATTTGGTTTATATAAGTCGATTAATGTGTTTTAATAGTCCGCAAATGCCCGTACGAGGGCTAATGTCTGAGTTTTAATTACCGTAAAATAGATCGGGCATCCGATAGGAACCCGATTACTTGTTTAAATGTAAAAATGGTTATGAGTATATATCGAGGATAGAATGAGGATAGTTAGACTTACTGTAATTAGTTGTTTATTATAGAATCGAGTTCCCGGAGCAAGGGAAAAGAGAAGGTAGAGTGAGCTCGGTAGAATTCCGTCAGCTACTAGACCAGGCAAGTATTTGTGCCTTTACTTGTTGATTCAATTGTTATTATTCTTCAGAATTTCATGTATGTTACCATCAGAACGATTCAGATTATTCAATCTTCACCCGTATTGAGCACTTGATGCTATTTCCTTGAATATTCCTAACTGTTGACTTAATCCACAACCGTGTTGGATATCAGAAACCTTCACCTTTAATTCAGTTTATATTGATGATAACCATTGTTGACTTTCTTAAATGAGTACGTTGTACCATTGAAACCATTCCGAATCTATTTCTCGGACTTCATTTAATATTGAATAGTTGAAGCTCTTTTGCAACTATTCCATCCCGTCATTATGTACTTATCTTGTTATGCATGTTATTTCTTATACCTTGTGATAGAATTGGCATGTTTTAAAATGAGACCAGTAATGGTCGGGCCATATTTATGGTCGTAATAACTTAAGGCCTAGATGGCCATGGATCCTAGTGGAGGACTATGCTATAAGCTAGTCCGGGGTTGATGCGTGACTGATCAGCAGCTCAACTTTTGTATTTGAAAAATGTAGAAGTCCAATTCTAATTCCTCTTCCTTCAATAAAGATTGTTAAAAGCATATGTTTGACTTGTATATTGTTGATTCAGATAAATGGAATCTTTCCTTTCATTATGGAACTGTGATTGATATATATCATGCTTGCTGAGCACATGTGGCTCATACTTGTTTTGTTTCTAACCCTATTCCAGTGAAGCGAGAGAATGACACTAGTACAAAAATGATCTTTTACGTCGCCTATTATACGTCGGTTCTATCCAAAGGCGACGTATAAAATACTTATATACGTCGGTTCCGCCTAAAGGCGACGTATATAAGTGTTTTATACGTCGGTTGAGGAAAAGGCGACGTATATAATTCTACTATATACGTCGGTTGAGTAAAAGACGACGTATATAATGACATTATACGTCGGTTGAGGAAAAGGTGACGTATATAATGCTACTATATACGTCGGTTGAGGAAAAGGCGATGTATATAATGCTATTATATACGTCGGTTGAGCAAAAAGGCGACGTATATTAATTTATATGACGACCTTTTTAATTGACCGACGTATAAAATCAGCAGATTTAATTTAAAAAAAAAACAAAACATTTTAATCTAGACTTCTTCGGTATAGAACTGCCCCAAATCAAACTCTCTCTTCAGTATAGACTTCTTCAGTACTGTACCCTCGTTTTCTTCTCTTCAAACCCCGGTCCTGGTAATCTCTCTCTCTCTCTCCATCACACATACGTGTATGTATATTTGTGCATCTATCTCTAAACATTACAACTCGTCTAATCCATATCTCGATCTCTCCGATATGTGAATTTGCATCTAATTTTACATTAATTTGAAACCCTAGAAATGAATCATTTTCACATCTACGAAGCAATCGGCCATGGAAAATACTCGGTATCGCTTTCGATTTCAACCTCTTGCTTTCAATTTATGCTTATTGCAATCAATTTAGTATTATGTAAGTATTTTATGTGTTTTGATTGTAGACTGTGTATAAGGGGAGGAAGAAGAAGAGTATCGAGTATTTCGCGATAAAGAGCGTCGATAAATCGCATAAGAGCAAGATTTTACAGGAAGTAAGTTTTGAATTGAGGTTATCGATTTAGTTTATTGTGCAATTTGAAGCTGAGTTCGAGTATATGTTGAGCAATTTTGGGAAATTTATTTGTTAGTAGATTTTGATACTGTTATTGTAACGTATGTGCTTCAAGCAGATCGTTAGCTGATATCACTAGTGTTTGTTTATTTATGTATGTACTAAATTGGAGTGGTTCGAGACTTGGTTGTTTATATGCTATGTGTTTGTTTATATGCTATGGACTTTGAATGCGTTCTGAATATAAATGACTGTCGGGAAACTTTTGGAATTTTTTGCAAGGTGCCAGGGGGTTGTATCACTCTATGCTGGGTGGATGCAATACTTGTCGGCCTCTTCAGTTTTTTGTTATAACTCTGTGATATTATTTACACATTGATAAGCCTTACAGAATTAAAGAAGCTATTATTATCTTTTAAGGATGAAAATGACCTTGACCTTTAACTTTTAAAAAAACCTGTTAGTAGTCTTTATTGACCTTTCGGTTGAAATTTTTATCATCTATGAACCAAACACTTAGACAGGGCATTGTACGAATGTGATTTACCTTGTTTCGTAGTTAAGTTAACTTGTTTTAAAGTAGATAGATAGTGTGTTTTGTTGTTCGTACCTGCCAGCTTCTACAATTATAAAATAGAGTGAGAATTTTTTATTTTAGATTTTTTACATAATGGCTTCATTAGTCATTTCCTGCTGATTCTAACTATTAGCATGCAGATAAGCAGAAAAGTATTGCTGGTCTGGTACCTGCAATTGAGAAAGCACGGTTGTATCGCGGAAAGGGTGGAGAGATTATGCGTTCTGCAGTTTCCCGCTTCATTGAATGTGTATCTTTGTCAAACATTTCTTTGCCTGAAAAAATAAAGCACAGTCTGCTTGATACTCTGAATGAAAATATGAGGCATCCTAATAGTCAGATTCAGGTCTTTCCTTGGTTAACTAATGAACTTGGGCTAAACTTCTTTGGAATCTTCTCACCATACCGCCAAGTATAAATTGATTTCCCTTTTAATTTGCAGAATGTGGCTGTTGAAGCCTTTAAACACTTTGTTCTGGCATACCTTGGTAAGACAACTAATAAAGGTGCCTTGAGTTTTTGGTGACAAAGTGGAAGTCAGTGTGTGACGCCCTCCCGATCTGGGGTCATGATCGGGGGGTCACTACAACCTCTATACATATTAAACCCATAAACAATAATATAAGCATGCAGACTAGACCCCAACTCTACCAAAGGATCTCAACAGTTGATGGTGTGAAACAAGCATCCACTATCTAATTCATTAATACATAACATAAGTCTCAAAAGTTATTACATCCATGACTTAAAAGTTCTACTTTCTCTATTACAAAACACCTTCTAGATATGGCCATCACCTACCTGAGCTGGCATCCCAAAAACAACCCTATAGGAAGACTTCCTAGCTGTCTGAAATGTACGTACCATCTTCTCGTTTCACTGTGGGTTAGAATAGGGAAAAAGAATGAGCCAAATGCCCAGCAAGTAATAATATGTCCAAACAGTTAACCACTGGGAAACAGTTCCAATATCAATATGTATGACATGGGTATAGCAAAATCCGTATCAAGGGATTATCAGAATAATGAATTGAATATACAGTTTCAAAGCAATTTCCAATATCAATATATATGGCATGGTTTTAGCAGAATCCATATCAAAGGATTATCAGAACAATGACATAAATATGCAATTTCAAAGGGTAAACCAATTTCATTATCAAGATATCCGTTTTCAAGAAAAACATTAAATAATTTTGGAGATTTTTCACAACGCACCAGACAATACGGGTGATCAGCCACGTAAAGTCCCCATACCGGACACACAGTCCTTCTGGTCCTTGATTTGGGTCCCATTAGGCACACATTGGCCTTTAGACTAGTCCATCCCTAGTCCATTTATTATAATTAAAAAGTGCTGGACCGGCGTTACTCGGCCTCTTACGCCTCCAATCTTAGGAATCCGTGGAAACCATAAATCAGAATTTAAATGAATCCAAACTTTATTCCTTTTTAAAACATGTTCAGGTATAAAGAAGTCCTTTGGAAATCAGATAAGTTCAATCAAAACAATTTGGATTTCTATTAGTGGAATATAGGAAACATTTATCATCGGGTCTGTTCTGGAAAGGTACTAGAATGAAAGTTAGGTGTATTCACTTTCAGGTATAAAAAGGGAATGCATAAGTATATGATCAAGTTCAGGTTATAGAATCATAGGTCATCAGGGTTCAATTCATGGATATGAACAGGGTATAAAGTTTAAGGATAAAGAACTAAACAAAGCAGGGTATACAGATCAACATGGTATATATGAACAAAGATAAGGGTTATCAATGAACAATAAGTGTTTTCAGAAATTAAAGGTATATCAAGGCAAGATAACAATTCATATGTGTCAAAATGAAACAATGGAATCGAAATACGAAAGCAAGTTTGTATTACTTGCCTTAAGTAGCTAAAAAGGGTAATGAACAATCACTGATTCTCCACCTTAGTCTTTCCCTTGTCTCTAAGTTCCACTTCCTTGAACTCTCTAAGTTCCACTTCCTTGGACTCTACAAAAGAGTATATTCTATCTTAGAATGCTTCTCTAAGATTCTAATCTTTTATTCTAAACTACCCAACGCATCCTAAACGCGTAAACACATAATAGTTATACCTCAAAACAATTATAACCATGTAATAGGCAATCAACCATATAAACTCACATCGTCATTTAAATACACATAACATGCTCCTTATACATATATACATATAATAATATACCTTTCAAATCATACCACACTTGGTATCCCTTAAATCAATTTGGTCATGCCAACCATATCCTTAACTCTTTTTATAACAATGTTTCATCCCAAAAACAGAAAAATCCACCGCGCATACTTTACTAAAACATTTTTCATAAATCCAAATATAATCAAACAATTACCAAATTTGACAGGCTACCTCCTGATTACTAACTCAACTTAGCATAAAAGTTTCAACTTCAGAACACTTTATTTAGATTAAAAACGAACTGTATAACTAGGTACTAAAGCACAGAAAAATCCCTGCTGCGCAACTTTTAGTAAAACAAGCATAACTTTTTATTCGTTAACTCTATTGACACAAGGTTAGCGCGTGCACAAACTAGATTCAATTTAGAACATTGACATTCTAGGCTCTCTGTCTAAAACAGGCAGCAACATTTCGAAAACAATCAAAACAGAACAGGCAGTCAGTTTTCTGGAAAATTCAGCATGAAGTAAGTGTATACAAAACCATCCCAATCATAATCTCTACTACAACCAACCATCCAATATCAAAACTAATACTCATGTTCTCAAGAAATTACTAAACTTTTACATGCATTTATCAAATACCCAAATTAACAATTCAAATACTTGGGACTTCACAAAAATCCCCAAATCAAAACTTTTAACATCAAATTTTCTGAACTATCAATACTCAACATAATTAATCAACATGCAATCACTATAAACCGAGATTATCAATTAAACATCAACATAACAAATTTTCAAAACCGAATTTATAAAAGGGGAAAAATCGAAAATATACATGCATTTCGATTTCTTTACATGCAACCCAAAATCTTAACTAACATAGCTATTAATACATAATTTGGACTCAATAACATCATTCATCGTCCCCGTCGGCTCGCCGGAGCTCATTGCCGATGGCGGCATGGTTTGGAGGTGCCCGGAAATTGGGTTTCCTTCAACAAACCTCACCAATAATAATCTAAACAATCTCCTTATCACAGAATCATCACAAAACAAAGGTTTCGGGATTGAATTAAATCAAAATCGCCAAAACCCCTTTGCATGCAAAAACCGATACACACATATACACACGGCATACACTCACACACATACACATATGCGCATATATATGTATATACACACATAATTATCAATATATTTGAGAGATTGAGAGAGAGATTTTACAAAGAAGAGAGAGAGATTTTTTGCCGAGAGAAAAGAGAGAAGAGAGACTCGAGAGAAAGAGAGAAGAGAGTGTGATGAACGGTGAAAGAAGAAAAGGGGAAAGACTGATTGCTGGGGTTTTATAAGCCCAGGGGTATTTTAGTAACTTGCTAATTCCAAAATCTGATTTTTAAATAAGAAAACCAATATAAATGCCTTTCTAAAATTCGAAATAAAATGAAGATAATATCTAAAAATCACAATTTTATTTTTAAAACAAAGAATACGAATTTACAAGCTCACCCATATTTTTAAAATATTTTTATGATCAAAATTGAATTAAATATGAATTTTCAAAGTTTTGATCACTTAAAGGACATTTAACTCATAAAATCAGTTTTAAATCCTTAAAGCCAAACATAAATTCCTCCACTAATTTTAGAAAATACTAGAATATAAACTAAAGGTTGTGAAAAAGAGTTCACAATAAAAAGAGTCTCCGATGATTTTATAAAATTCCCGGAAGGTCAAAAAGAACTAATTTTTTAATAAGAAATTCATATAAAATGCATTTAAAAGCATACACAAGTATTTTAATCCATACCATTCACCAAGTAAACATCTAATTATCACATTTCCAAATACCCACCTTTCACACAATACTCACATATCATAGAACTCAAATATTATTAAATATTAATACTGTACAAGCGTTTTTCTGAGTCGTTATAACCTTCCCCCCTTAAAAAGATTCTGTCCCCAGAATCTAACCTTATGAAAATAGATGCGGATACTTTTCAAGCATCTCGCTCTCAAGTTCCCAAGTCGATTCTTCAACTCTGGGATTTCTCCACAAAACCTTAACTAGCTTAACAATCTTATTCCTTAATTTCCTATCCATATAATCCTGAATTTCTACAGGTTGCTCTACATATGACAAATCAGGTTGAATCTCGATAGGTTCATATTCGATCACGTGATTCGCATCAGGATTAAATCTCTTAAGCATCGAAACATGAAAAACGTTATGAATATGCTCCATGTGCGGTGGTAACGCTAACTCATATGCAACTTTTCCGATACGCCTCAGTATCTCAAACGGTCCTACATATCTCGGGCTAAGTTTCCCTTTCTTGCCAAATCTCGTAACTCCTTTCCATGGCGACACTTTTAGCAACACTTGATCTCCTTCTTCAAAACTCAGATCATTCATGTCTTGATCAGCGTACTTCCGTTGTCTGTCTTGTGCCGTAACCAGTCTTTTTCTAAATGATTTCAATCTATTCCTTCGTTTGTTGTACTAGCTCGGGTCTCAAAACATTTCGTTCTCCCACTTCTTCCCAATATGCAGGCGACCTACATTTCCTTCCATAAAATGCTTCATACACGGGCATTCCAATACTTGCGTGATAGCTATTGCGGCAAAAGAATTCCACTAATGGTAAATGATCACCTCAACTGCTTTCAAAATCCATCGCACAAATTCTAAGTATATCTTTGATTGTCTGGATAGTCTATTCACTATGACTATATGTTTAAGGGCGATAAACGGTACACATATTTAACTTGGTTTCTGAGCATGTCAAAAACTTTCTTCCAAATCTTGAATTAAATTGAGGGTCTTGGTAAGATTCGATTGATACTTGGACCTCATGCTTTACTACTATCTCTTACAGATCAAATCTTTACTACTTGGCATCATGAGATGTTCCTATTTCAACTCAGGAATTTCTACTTGTTGTAATTATCCGCGAGGTCTTTGATGTTCAGTTTTAACTCTCTGACAGGTAAAACACTTACTTACTCATCCAGTAATATCTCTTTCATATATGTCCACCAAGATTTTTCTTTTAAGCCTTGTTACATCTTCGTACATCTGGGATGGATCGAATACTTCGAATTCACGAGCATCATTCAGTATCTCATTCTTTAACCATGTCACATTGGGTATCCAATTTCTACAAAAAAAACCTAAAAATTCCTTTATTATCCTTTTGACTCCTTCTACTTTCTCCTGTAAAGTTACTCATGCTATCGTTCATCACTTCTGCTTAACATTTTCTACTTTCCCCTAGCAGCTCAAGTTGAAAAGTCATTGTATATATGTTTATCATCTCCGTAGCTTGATCTGAAATACGAACCTCTATTCCTACTTTCTCAAATTCCTTGATCAGTCCTAACCATTTCCTCTACCTTATGTATACAGCTCCTTTTCGGTGAAAATATATTTCAAATGCTTATGCTCCGAATAGATTTCATACTTTCCTTCATACAAGTAGGCCTCCAAATCAATGCGAAGACTATTGTGCCTAGTTCTCAGTCATGTGTCGGGTGTTTCCACTCGTGGTTCTTCAGCTGTCTAGAAACATATACAGTCATCTTAACATGTTAAATCAATCTTGATTCTTAACACAAAGTTGTGTTCTCAATTTAGTTATTGATATCGTCCTAAGGTACATGAGTCATCATTTTCCAGTAACAATGAATCTATTTTACCATTATGGCTCGACTAAAGAGTTCTGTTCCTCTAGCAATTTAAATACTTCCTTTTCCATTTATCTTAACTCTTGGATGCTTTCTAGTAAGCTTGGTTAATGGTGTGGCTATCTTGGTATAATCCTTGAAAAACCTTCGATAATCTCCATCCAATCTCATAAAACCTCTAACTTTTGTAGGTGTCTTAGACCTTACTCAATTCATTAACGTTTCAACCTTAGTTGGATCCACTTGGATTCCTTCTCTACTAATTACCTGTCCTAGTAATTGTAATTCTTTCAACCAAAACTCGCACTTAGAAAACTTTGCGCACAATATCTCTTTTCTTAAAATTTCTATGGTCATTCTCAAATGATCTGTATGCTCTTCTTCCATCTTTGAATACCTTAAGATGTCACTTATGAAAACATTCGCAAACTTATCCAAATATTTCTTAAAATTTCTATTCATCATGTTCATAAAAGTGGCAGTTATATCCATCAAACCGAACTCCATCACTACGAACTCATAGTGTCCATATATATCAGGTTCAGAACATCGTCTAAGGAATATCTTCGGGTTTTATTTTTAAATGACGGTAACCAAATCATAAATAAATTTTGAAAAGCACACTGTGTTCTTTAACTAGTTAGATCATCAATCCTTGACAATGGGTATTTGTTCTTAACGGTCAACTTGGCGCACCCCATGGGAATACACTAGACCTTTTAACTCCTTTTTTTCCTAAGATCTTGCAATTGAATTGCTAACTCTTTCATTTCTACTGGTGTCATTCTATATGGTGCCTTTGAAATTTGTTCTACTCCGGGTGCTAAGTCTACAACAAACTCTATTTCCATTTTGGGAGGTAAACCTGAAATATCGTCGAGAAATACCTCTGGCAATTCATCAACTACTGGAATCTTTTCCCCTTAGGTGTCTCTTTACTAGCGTTAACCACATGTGCAAGATATGCTTGACAACCTTGGCGCAATAATCTCTTTCCCTGTATGACAATTTAGAATTTCTTTGTTTGGTTCTGACCTAGGAACACATCTTCTACTTTATCTATGGCTCGCGATTCCATTTTCCCCATACTCTTTTAACCAATCCATTCTTAAAATTTACATCAAATCTCCCTAACTTCACGGGAATCAAGTCATTCTAAGAAAATGGTGATCTATTATATCAATCTCACAGTGAGGACAAGCAAGATTAATCGATATATGCTCCTGAGTAGCTATTCATGTAGTCAAAACTTTACTTAACAGTTGCGTTCTACAGTCCGACTTATGAGCAAATTCTCTGAAAATAAAATACTTTGTGGCTTCGAATCCGTTAACACTTTGGCACTTATGTAGCTAATATGAAACGTATCCGCAACCACATCCTTGTTCTTTACTGTATCACTCATGGTTATATTGAGGATTCTTGTCCTTGGTTATTTAGTGTGTAATGGTCATGTTACCCTTAACATATTGCTTACTGGGTCTAGTGCTTGTAATCTCTTAAGAAATGTCATACCTTCCTACACTTGTTGCTCTTGACTCTTGCCTTCGGATTCAGACTCTCATTGGCGTAGTTCCCTCTCTGATTACACTTGTAAGACACCACATTGATCTTATTATGAAATCTCGGTTGCTTATTTCCATAAGTTTTATATTCTGGTATCGGAGGTCTCAGAGGTCTTGGTTAATCCATATTTTATGGACGGTTCCCTTGCTTATCATTTCCAGTTTCTGGTCTTCCAAATCCAACATTCCTATTTGACTGAAACTCATGCCTTATATTGAAATGGTTCTAAAAGTTCCCTATTTGTTGGTTTCCTTCCGGTGTCTCTGGCTTCCCTTTTTCTAGCTTCTTCTGTTTGTGATCACTCACTTTACTCCTAATCCACGACCTCATTTCCCCTGTTGGAGTCTCTTAACTCTCTTCTCATCAATATTCACGTATTCGGACACAAACCTGGCCAGATCTATAAATTTTTGGTTCAAACCATGATACGCTCAAGTTATCATGCTTCGGTTCTAAATTTTATGTCCAACATTTGGTCTCAAGACGTTCAAAACCTTGTAATGTTTTAACTACTATATCCAAAGTGAAATATAGGATAAACAGGTGCTTATATATACTTTTCTGACCAGTAGAATAACAGTCTTTCATCAACAATAATCAACTCCTTTTTAGTATATCCAATATCACTTTACTTCATACTTCAACATGATTAGTATTCGTATATCCTTGTTACCTTCTCCTTGTCCATACCAAACTCTCAGTAATAATAAACCTTGACATCGTATTGTAAGTCTAATGAGCAATTTAACTCGACAACCAATCCCTCTTTTTAAATCAATTTCCCATTTTTGATCAAAACAGTTTCCCGTCAATATAAGTACAGCTTGACACTCAGAATACCGTCATTCGCCTTTGCAATTTCAAATCGCTCATACCTCTAAGAGTTTCCGACAGAATGAATCAATAGATAGGAAGGTGTCAATAGCTATGGATATATGACAAGTATGTTTAGTAAGAATTTCTGGTAAAAAGAATCAAACTAAGAGATCAAAATGATCATCGAACTTTATCAGGTTGCATTTGTCAATTTAAACAACAAGGTACAGAAGGTGGCCAACCTTTAGTACTTCCATGACAAACACACCACTGGTGGCGTCCCACCGGACTTCTATCACACAGATAGAAAGTACCTGAATCCCCTATATATATAGGGTTGTTCATCTCATTTACAACAAGGAGGATCAAAAATTTAAGAGGAACATATGAAAGGTTTAAGAGTTTCAAAAGTTTCTATTATATATATATATAATATTGGATCAATTTGCCTCTGAACAATAGAGGTATTTCGTAAAGAATAAAATAATAGAAATGAAAATTTGAATCTTTTAAAAAGGTAAATTGAATAAAATCAATGGCTAGTTATGAACCGACTTATCCTTACATCGAACGTATGGAGATAATCACGCCTTGTCTCATGTAGATGGTCCTTAGGGGAGTTAATTTCTAGTTTGAGGTTATAGGTATGTCCCGATAGTAAATCAACTGTATGAAATCTTGAATAAAGAAAGAATCTACACTTAGGCCACTACTCTGGGCAAATGTCTCTATCGTGGGGGAAAATCGTTATTATATCGTAAAGAATCTATCTAAGTGTTTCTAGACGTTATCTTGGGGATTCTAATCTCGCTCAACTCTAACCACACTTGATACGACACCTGGCGTGGTGTTTCCTATAGCTTCCGCGGTGCAGATGAAATTCTGTAAAGTACATAAGGATCTACAAGTGATGTCTTCCGAACTAGTAGTCTGGTTCTCCGATTGATTCCTCCAGCTTCGAATTAGTTTCCTCGTCCGTAATCCCGATCTTCAGATGGTTCCAGCGTATACTCGCTCGATATGTCGGAATACTATTTAACATGAAAGTGCGTAACTTAAGCTAATATTTCTGTAGAAAATTCGGCATGACCTATTCGTAAAATGGATTATGCCCTGTTTAAAAATATCTCAAATACTAACTCAATCATCCACACATAATCCATAATCCATTCAATATTCCATCCATCTCCAATCCCTTTCACTTTATACAAAAATATAAATTTGCCTTGACTTGCAGCTATACTATCAGAAAAGAAATTTACCCAAAGGGTAATGGAAATCTCCACTTGGCCGGATGTATACACTGATACTAACGGATATGGCTTAGGAAAAGGAATCTCAGATGAAGGGTAATCTCTCAAAATAGCCTTTATCTGTAAAAACACAGTAATAAGCCAAGAAAATACTTAAACGGTAAGGGTTATCTTAATTCTACTAATACTCATCCAAAAAGTAACCTGCATCTAAAAAATCCTATCTTACGTAATAAGCTTAAGTCCTACTTCTCACCTTATATTCCCTTATTACTGTTACACCTAATCCTGGCTTGTTTCAGTGACCAAAAACTGACCGCTCTGATACCAACCTGTGACGCCCTCCCGATCTGGGGTCATGATCGGGGGGTCACTACAACCTCTATACATATTAAACCCATAAACAATAATATAAGCATGCAGACTAGACCCCAACTCTACCAAAGGATCTCAACAGTTGATGGTGTGAAACAAGCATCCACTATCTAATTCATTAATACATAACATAAGTCTCAAAAGTTATTACATCCATGACTTAAAAGTTCTACTTTCTCTATTACAAAACACCTTCTAGATATGGCCATCACCTACCTGAGCTGGCATCCCAAAAACAACCCTATAGGAAGACTTCCTAGCTGTCTGAAATGTACGTACCATCTTCTCGTTTCACTGTGGGTTAGAATAGGGAAAAAGAATGAGCCAAATGCCCAGCAAGTAATAATATGTCCAAACAGTTAACCACTGGGAAACAGTTCCAATATCAATATGTATGACATGGGTATAGCAAAATCCGTATCAAGGGATTATCAGAATAATGAATTGAATATACAGTTTCAAAGCAATTTCCAATATCAATATATATGGCATGGTTTTAGCAGAATCCATATCAAAGGATTATCAGAACAATGACATAAATATGCAATTTCAAAGGGTAAACCAATTTCATTATCAAGATATCCGTTTTCAAGAAAAACATTAAATAATTTTGGAGATTTTTCACAACGCACCAGACAATACGGGTGATCAGCCACGTAAAGTCCCCATACCGGACACACAGTCCTTCTGGTCCTTGATTTGGGTCCCATTAGGCACACATTGGCCTTTAGACTAGTCCATCCCTAGTCCATTTATTATAATTAAAAAGTGCTGGACCGGCGTTACTCGGCCTCTTACGCCTCCAATCTTAGGAATCCGTGGAAACCATAAATCAGAATTTAAATGAATCCAAACTTTATTCCTTTTTAAAACATGTTCAGGTATAAAGAAGTCCTTTGGAAATCAGATAAGTTCAATCAAAACAATTTGGATTTCTATTAGTGGAATATAGGAAACATTTATCATCGGGTCTGTTCTGGAAAGGTACTAGAATGAAAGTTAGGTGTATTCACTTTCAGGTATAAAAAGGGAATGCATAAGTATATGATCAAGTTCAGGTTATAGAATCATAGGTCATCAGGGTTCAATTCATGGATATGAACAGGGTATAAAGTTTAAGGATAAAGAACTAAACAAAGCAGGGTATACAGATCAACATGGTATATATGAACAAAGATAAGGGTTATCAATGAACAATAAGTGTTTTCAGAAATTAAAGGTATATCAAGGCAAGATAACAATTCATATGTGTCAAAATGAAACAATGGAATCGAAATACGAAAGCAAGTTTGTATTACTTGCCTTAAGTAGCTAAAAAGGGTAATGAACAATCACTGATTCTCCACCTTAGTCTTTCCCTTGTCTCTAAGTTCCACTTCCTTGAACTCTCTAAGTTCCACTTCCTTGGACTCTACAAAAGAGTATATTCTATCTTAGAATGCTTCTCTAAGATTCTAATCTTTTATTCTAAACTACCCAACGCATCCTAAACGCGTAAACACATAATAGTTATACCTCAAAACAATTATAACCATGTAATAGGCAATCAACCATATAAACTCACATCGTCATTTAAATACACATAACATGCTCCTTATACATATATACATATAATAATATACCTTTCAAATCATACCACACTTGGTATCCCTTAAATCAATTTGGTCATGCCAACCATATCCTTAACTCTTTTTATAACAATGTTTCATCCCAAAAACAGAAAAATCCACCGCGCATACTTTACTAAAACATTTTTCATAAATCCAAATATAATCAAACAATTACCAAATTTGACAGGCTACCTCCTGATTACTAACTCAACTTAGCATAAAAGTTTCAACTTCAGAACACTTTATTTAGATTAAAAACGAACTGTATAACTAGGTACTAAAGCACAGAAAAATCCCTGCTGCGCAACTTTTAGTAAAACAAGCATAACTTTTTATTCGTTAACTCTATTGACACAAGGTTAGCGCGTGCACAAACTAGATTCAATTTAGAACATTGACATTCTAGGCTCTCTGTCTAAAACAGGCAGCAACATTTCGAAAACAATCAAAACAGAACAGGCAGTCAGTTTTCTGGAAAATTCAGCATGAAGTAAGTGTATACAAAACCATCCCAATCATAATCTCTACTACAACCAACCATCCAATATCAAAACTAATACTCATGTTCTCAAGAAATTACTAAACTTTTACATGCATTTATCAAATACCCAAATTAACAATTCAAATACTTGGGACTTCACAAAAATCCCCAAATCAAAACTTTTAACATCAAATTTTCTGAACTATCAATACTCAACATAATTAATCAACATGCAATCACTATAAACCGAGATTATCAATTAAACATCAACATAACAAATTTTCAAAACCGAATTTATAAAAGGGGAAAAATCGAAAATATACATGCATTTCGATTTCTTTACATGCAACCCAAAATCTTAACTAACATAGCTATTAATACATAATTTGGACTCAATAACATCATTCATCGTCCCCGTCGGCTCGCCGGAGCTCATTGCCGATGGCGGCATGGTTTGGAGGTGCCCGGAAATTGGGTTTCCTTCAACAAACCTCACCAATAATAATCTAAACAATCTCCTTATCACAGAATCATCACAAAACAAAGGTTTCGGGATTGAATTAAATCAAAATCGCCAAAACCCCTTTGCATGCAAAAACCGATACACACATATACACACGGCATACACTCACACACATACACATATGCGCATATATATGTATATACACACATAATTATCAATATATTTGAGAGATTGAGAGAGAGATTTTACAAAGAAGAGAGAGAGATTTTTTGCCGAGAGAAAAGAGAGAAGAGAGACTCGAGAGAAAGAGAGAAGAGAGTGTGATGAACGGTGAAAGAAGAAAAGGGGAAAGACTGATTGCTGGGGTTTTATAAGCCCAGGGGTATTTTAGTAACTTGCTAATTCCAAAATCTGATTTTTAAATAAGAAAACCAATATAAATGCCTTTCTAAAATTCGAAATAAAATGAAGATAATATCTAAAAATCACAATTTTATTTTTAAAACAAAGAATACGAATTTACAAGCTCACCCATATTTTTAAAATATTTTTATGATCAAAATTGAATTAAATATGAATTTTCAAAGTTTTGATCACTTAAAGGACATTTAACTCATAAAATCAGTTTTAAATCCTTAAAGCCAAACATAAATTCCTCCACTAATTTTAGAAAATACTAGAATATAAACTAAAGGTTGTGAAAAAGATTTCACAATAAAAAGAGTCTCCGATGATTTTATAAAATTCCCGGAAGGTCAAAAAGAACTAATTTTTTAATAAGAAATTCATATAAAATGCATTTAAAAGCATACACAAGTATTTTAATCCATACCATTCACCAAGTAAACATCTAATTATCACATTTCCAAATACCCACCTTTCACACAATACTCACATATCATAGAACTCAAATATTATTAAATATTAATACTGTACAAGCGTTTTTCTGAGTCGTTATACAGTGCTTTCAAAGCTGTGCAGTTCTTGTGCAGTTGAGGTAACCTTCTCCTGCTTTTTGCAAAGATCTGACTCTTTCTTCTTTTTCCCTCTACTGAATTCTCCTTACCAGATGTTTGTTAAGGTAGGTTGAAATTGAATACAGTAATAACATATGTAAGAAAAGAAAGAGAATAAAATAAGTTAAACATATTTATAAAAAGATGATTAAGTAAATAAAATGGTGAGAAAGTGCAGATGAATATGACAAAATCACACTCACCAATGATATACATACACGTGTATGACATTACCTGTCTCTTCCCTAATATAATTTTAATGCACATGGGGAACTCATGGATTAATACTTATTGAGATGTGAATTCTTAAAGCTGTATATGTATGTATACAATAAATAAGAGCAGGTTTTTGTCTGAAGATACAGGGGTTGTTTGGTTCTTGGCACTTAAACCTGGCTAGTGAGAATATTCCCGTGTCTTAATTCTTGTTTGAGGGGTTTAATTGGTTGAAATAAGTCATTCTGCTCAAGTAGTTCACTTATTCCCCACTTACCCCATAAGATTCCATAAGATTCCATATCCTTTCCATTTTTGATCTTTATTCCCATTAACGCCTCTATATAATTTAGTACTTGATGCTGTTCTCTTTCTTATGTTATCTAAGGGATTACTAGATCAATACCTAACTGAACATACATCCGTCTTGTGGTTTGTAAAGAATTCTTTAAATTATGTGACGACCTAACTGAACAAATGTCGAATGTACTAGGAGAAACCAGAAGACAGGGATGCTGAAGCACGGGTTAATGCGGTTAAAGGACTTGTCTCAGCATGTGAAACCTTATGTGCTACCAAAGAATGTTCACAGTTGCTTCCTGAGGAAGATATTGTATCTTTGTATCATATGATTATGAATGAAGTGATGCAGAGTTTACTTGAAGCTCTTGAAGATTACTCAGTGGATAACAGAGGTGACGTAGGCTCTTGAAATTGTGTTCTTACACTAGCGAGTGAATACAATATATTCTACACTATTGCTGCTCTAGGGATACCTCAAGCTGTTTTACCAGAAACTGGCCTTGCAGAAGCCATCGAGTTGTCATTGCAATGAGGCAGCTCTTCTGGACGAGCAGGAAGTCAGGGTTAGAAAGCAACCTTTTGAAGCTTCTGTATAGTTAATATGTTATAGTGGAATTATCATTCAATCTCAGTGTAACTTGTACAATCTTAATTACATGACATGGTTGACCCATTAGATCGGGAATTTGTAAACATTTTGGTTATTGTAGTTTTTGGTTGTACAAAATTTTGTTAATGTATGTTTTTTTTTATTATTGCACAGGTTTCTAGGTATGATTAGATTACAGAGGAACAAAATATTTTTTTTTAAATTTTTTGGACAATATACGTCGGTTGTTTAGAAGAACCGACGTAAAAAGATAACAATATACGTCGCCTTTTTGTTTTATACGTCGGTTACTCAGACTTTTATACGTCGGTTATTTTGGTCTTTTACGTCGGTTTAATAACCGACGTATATTCTACCTATTACGTCGCCTTTTTAACCGACGTAAAAGACTGTGACTTTATACGTCGCCTCTCTATACGTCGCCATTTAACCGACGTATAAGGTCGATTTAACCGACGTAAAAGGCCTGTTTTCTACTAGTGTGAGCAGACACATCGCTAGTGACAGTTCTCCAGATGCTAGGAGACCACCCCGAGTGATTGTCATTGGACGGGTAGTTGTTTTACTTTGGAAGTTAGACTAGATGTCTAGCTTTGTATATTAAGTGTGTAATAACTCTGAAAACTGGTTTGTAATAATTATGACTTAGAAGCTTGTTTTATGCCATAATCTGGATGCGGTCTTGGATAAGGGGTATTTTATGTTATTATATTATTATGCATGTGTTAGATTCAGGTATATTGTGTTTCGTTAGTCGAGTGACTCCCCAAATCTGTACCCCGGGTTTGGAGGGCGTCACAGCCTCAGTAATTTCTTCAATTCTAGTACCTCTAGACCTTGTTTGTCTAGGCATAGATTGTGTTTGTTAATCCCAAATGACCTAACAGAATTGTAGAAGGGGGGGTTGAATACAATTCTTGATATTTCTTAAACTTAAAAACAACTTACAAATAAAAACTGAACTTAATGTAAAAATCACAAGCACATAAATAATTTCAGTTGGATTGTTTGATGATCCAACTGAAGTGATTTTTATTGCGGAAATAATTTGTGATACAAAATGAACACAGCTGCTCAGTTACAAGAGTGTAGAGAAGTATGCTCTCAAGGATAGCTAATACAATCTATTTGTTTTTCTTCTCTTACTTCTATTTTAACTGCTACACTTGGTTATATACATTCCCAAGTTTACAATACTATTTTTGGTTACACTAAAGTACACTAGTAATAACCATCAGTAGTTTGCTTTTCATTCCTTTTGTCCAATGGTCCTTGGAGATCCTTGATTTTGTCTTCACGCTTATTATAATCACTCCCAAGAGCCTTATTGGCAATTGGAATGTTTCCTTATTTCCAGTAACCATTTTGATGGCTTCCAATGCACAGTACACTTCCATATCTCCTTTAGATCTGTTCAGTAAACTGTCACTATCACTTTGTCAACTATTCAAAAAGTAATAGTGATTCGTTGATGGCATGGAGATGTGTTTCGTTGATAGCTTTATTCTTCATTTCGTTGATGGTGTATTCCTCATTTCGTTGATAGAGTAATCTTCATTCCGTTGACAGACTAATCTTCATACCGTTGATAGAGTAATCTTCATTCCGTTGACAGACTAATCTTCATACCGTTGATAGAGTAATCTTCATACAGTTGACATGTCTTCACTTAGGCAAAATTACATGGCATAATATATTTACAATTCACCAACCTATTTTGCCTATCTAGTACTTAGTCAACATGACTTAGAAAAACCTGTCTAATACATACAACAAATTGCATATCAAACTGTGAAGTATTGTACAGTGCAATTGCTACATCACTCATTTCGTTGATGAGCTTCCTGTCAACGAAACACTGCAAAGCATGCCATTTCGTTGACAGTTACAAAATGACTTAATACAAAATCTACTAAGTGTTTTTATAATTATCATCAAGAACAACATATTCCTAACAATCTCCCCCAATTTATGACTGATAGAATAACAGCCATAAATCAAGAGCCTTGATGATAACAAAAACACTCAGACATATTACACATGATAAAAGTAGAAATTGCATTGAGCTTCATTGAATTTAATTGAAATGCAAAGTAGAAAATCTTACAAAACAAGTGCACAGAGTTGCTCCTCTAGACTGAGCAGATTTTTCATCTTTGCCTCTGTGGTCTTGTTTTCTTCCCTTTTCTTGCATTGTTCTCCTCAATTTGAGCTTGAAGTCTTCTGTAGAAAATCTTCTCTACTTCATCTTGATTCCCCAACTTGGATTGCATTAATCTTAGAGTTTCATTGGATGCCTTCTCCAGTTGGTCTTCTATTCTGAAGAATCTTCTACAGTTGTCCTTATCTCTGAATTCCATCATCCAAAAAGGTTGGAGATGAATTATCTTTCCTGTTTGAGGGACCTTCAATACTCTGGGAAGTGCACCAGGCTTGTTCCAGCTAGCTTTGATTTGGCAAATCTTGGAGACAACCTCAGACTTGGCTGTTTTGGTAAAACCAAAATCTTTCTTCAAACATTTAAACACAGATAGCAGTGTCTGATAGTCTTCTCCCAGAATTCTGTGTAGAGGCCAAACCTGTTCTCTCCCACCCTTGTAGACAAATACCAATCTCTCTGGTAGTTTGTAAGAAGCTGCTATTCCTCTCACTTCAACCAGGTCATCAAGATTGATATGAATGTCAGACTCCTCCCTGATATCAGCAATGTAGATGAAGTCTTCTGGGTTGGTAGGGGGTTTCTCAGCTTGTGGTCTCCTTACCAGAATTGGCTTAGCCTTGGTAGCCCTTTGCTTAGATTTCTTCTTTGGATCCATTTCAAAGAGGAATTTTGGAAAGTTGGCCTCATCAAACTCAATTGGCTCTCCCTTTGGCTCAATTGGCTGATCATGGAAATTGACAGGATGATTAGGATCACAGGCTAACTTTACCTCTGAAACTGGATCAGGAATTGTTGGAGGTGCAATTGGTACAGAAGAGTCTGATGCAATGCTCTGAGAGTCATCATTCTCAAAGGCTATGTTTCTCCTAGCTCTTGCCTTTGGTTGCCTTGTGCTCTTCTTTGCACTCCTTTCCTCTCTTGCTTTTCCTTCTAGCTGTATTTCTTCTTCTTCAAGAGACTGAGCAACTACAAGGGCTTGCATTGCTGCTCTTTCTGACTCTTCAGCTTTAGCTTCAGCAAAGTTTGGGTGACCAGCCCAAACACAGATTTCTTGTCCATTCCTGTAGACAATTGCCCTTTGCTTCCTTATCTCACAATCATTGCTTTCCTTGCTTTTTGTGATAAGTAGACCAAGACGCTTGAGCTCATCTGGATAAGGTGCAGGATAGAAAATCCTTGCTATATTTTTGCCCTTTGGTTTAGCAGGGGACTTGGGAGATAAGCTTCTTTGGAGTGTAGCTTGTTCCACATCCCTAATGCACGAAGTTTGTCCTTTTTCCTTCCTTGGACCTTGAGTGACTCCATGTAGAAGGGGCTCTACCTGATAGAAAGAATTGGTATGTGGCTCCCATTCCGTTGACACTAGAACCTTGGCATTCGTTGATGGTTGATCCGTTGATGGATTTGAGTCCTTTGTAGTTCCAGCAATTTTCTTGACCCTTGCTTCTATGTTGGACCAATGGTCTTTAATTTGTTCTGCAAGTCTCATCCTCATAGAAGCTTCCTGTATTAGGTCAATACCATCCTTTTGCTTCTTTCCAAGCTCCCCCATTGCTAGTGGCTCATTTGGTAAGGAAATGGCTGGGACCATAACCTTTGTGATTTGAATGTTTAGCTCCTTAGATTTCTCCCCCTTTTTGTTATCATCAAAAGAGATGGCTGGGAGTCCTTGAGCTGCCACTAGTTGGGCCAATAGTTGTGTTTTCTTCTCCTGTTCCTTTTACATCTGAGATAAAGTAGCTTCCACCTTGTCCACTCTAGAAGAGAGAGTCTTCAAGGAGGTAGCCACTTCAGGTTCCTTAGAGAAAAACCTGGTCATCTTGGACACAGTGAGAAGAGGAAGCTTTTCATCTAGCCTCCTGTTAGTAGCATCCCTGAGGTTGCTAATGGAATCCTTGATTTCTGTAGCTTTAATCCTTGTCTGTAGCATCTGTAGCCTTTGAATTTCCAGAGAATCCATGATGGCCTTGTATAATTTCTTGTCCCTTGCATTTGCAGACTCATGAGCTAGATATGCCTCACTGTACTGCCTTAAGATAGCAGCATCTAGAGTGAATCTTCCATGCATATCCTGAGAAAGCCAGTCTGGTCTAGGAGGCACCACAGAAGTCCCAGTCTGTGAAGTAGTGGCCACCTGTAGATTGTCACCATAGCTGTCCTCATCATCAGAAAAGTCAAAGTCTCCACTTGCTGCAGCTCCAGGAGGTAGATTGGTCAAGGCATCCTTTGCTCTTTGCATTGATGCAGTTGTATGAATTAAGTTTAGTGACCTTTCTGCCTCCACATTGCCCTGCTGAGCCATAATTTGATAGGCTGGCACAGGATGAATAAAGGTCTCAGGATCCAGGGAAATACTATCCAGAGTTTGTTGATAATGCTCTTGGAAAGTAGGTTCCCTTTCTCCCTCACTGACCTCCATTAACTCACTTGCAATGGCTGCTTCATCCCTTATTGCTCCTGTAGTCCCTTCTCTCTCTCCTCTATTTTCTTGCATCATGGGCTCCCCATGGCTCACACTTCTCACACCCTCACCTTTACCTACTAAGATGGAACCCTCAGCCTCTCCTTTTGCCTGACTGGAAGAAATAGTCAGCCTCTCACTCTCAACCTCTCCTTTTGCCTGGCTGCAAGCCAGCCTCTCAGTTTCACTCCCTCTCAATCCTAGAAGTGTCTCAACTACCACTAGATCATCTGCACTAGTTATGGAAACAACTTGATTTTCAATTAAAGGTGCAGAATGAACTATCAACGGTATGGTAGTTTGAACTGTCAACGGTATGGATACCGTTGATGGAGAGACACTTGTCAACGAAAGAGACTATTTCGTTGATGAAGTCAAGAAAGCACTTTGAGAAAGTGAAATTACAGTAGAATCTGTGGTGATTGATTTAAGAGATTGTTCCACAGATCCTCTTGTAACTTCAGAAAAGGATGATTGGTGGCCCAACAAATCACTTAACAAGTGATGGTCACCAATGTCAGAGTGGGGCTTCTCCAAGAAAAGAGTTGGAGAATCAGGGATAGATGAATGGATCATATCCACATCTAATGATTGAGTTGGTGAGTTTTGAGGAGTTGGTTCAAGATTTATATTTAAAGAATGGGACTGTAACCCCAGAGTAATGATAGGGGTTACATCAAACTGAATTTGAGAAACTGGAAGTGTTGCTTCCAGTGTGTGTGCACCCTGTGAAACCTGGGATTTTTGCTTCACTCTCCTTTGGTATTGGGAAATAGTAGACTGTGGGCTTGAAGTGTCCCTTACCCTCTTGGAGTGTGCTCTTGGAGGAGAGCTTGTTTCAATAATTACATCCTTTTGGGAGGATGCAATTAGACTTGTGCTTAAATCCATATTACTCATTGTGCCTTGTTGGGAAGACACAATGGGGCTTGGCTGGATCTCACTCATCTTTCCTTCCTTATCCTTAGGGTTTCTTTTATGTTCACCCCTTCCCTCACCTCTCACAGCACCTACAACACTCCCCTTAGGTTGTGTAGTGGATTTTACAACAGGTGCCTTTTGGGAAGCACCTGAGGTTGGCTTGGAGGATTTCTTTGATTTTGGTTTTGTTGCTGGGGCAGGAGCCTGTTGGGTCACAACTACAGACTCCACAGCAACAGGACTGGGTGATACAGTTGAAGTAACAACTATACTAGAAGGGATAGCAGTAGTTACCTCAATTATTGGCAGATACACCACTGGAACATCACCATTGTGGTTCAGCCTCAGTATGTCTGTCAATACTCTCTTCTCTTGCACAAAGCAATCAAACCTAGACACAGGGTTAGAGATAACCAATGGTGCTGGACTAACATGGTTAGCCAACATCATCAGAAATCTAGCATAATAGATATTTTTCTTCCTATTTGCCTTATCACCCAACTTAGCACCAATTTCATACATAAGTTGGGTGCTAAAGTTGTAATATCTATCAGTTAGGAGCATGGTAAATAGAATCAACATGGAATTAGTTAATGCATCAAA
The DNA here is from genome assembly GCA_030848705.1 of Heracleum sosnowskyi. Classification (NCBI taxonomy): domain Eukaryota; kingdom Viridiplantae; phylum Streptophyta; class Magnoliopsida; order Apiales; family Apiaceae; genus Heracleum; species Heracleum sosnowskyi. The sequence continues at coordinate 37,857,150 of CM061238.1, forward strand.
ATTACTAATTTTACCAGAAAAGACTTTAATGAATGCATCAGCTAAATAACTGTATTCCCTAACCAAACCTCTCCTAATTATCTTACCCAAATTATCAGTAGGCAATGAGTAGTTTATGGAATTTAGCATGTTAACCATTTCAGTGAATGTGGGCAAAGCAGAGCAATTATTTTCAGGAAGGTGTAAGCATGCTTGCAACACATCAGAATTAACTATATACTCATTACCTTGGATGGTGAATTGCAAAGTGCAATTTGTCCCACTGTACTCACATGAGGTCCACATTTCTTCGATTATCTCATTGTAGAGTGGTGTAGAGTGAAACATTGTGTAGCTCAACTTGCAATTCTTCATGAAGTCCATCATTTTGAAAAACAGACTGTTCGGGCTTTCTTTGACAACAAAGGGGATGGAGTTGTTTTTCTCATAGATAAACCCTCCAGAAGACATGAGCTTGACTATGGGTGCCATTGTTGAGTGAGAAAAAGCTTCGAACTGAATTGCTTGTTAGAGAGAAGAAGAGAGAAAAGCCTTTGGAATTTTTGAGAACAGGTAAAAAAGAAATTAAGGAAAATAGAATTTCTTAAATACTCCCCCAAAAATTCTCAGAAAATGAGTCCAATAATAAATGTAAATTACTGGATTGGCTTAAAAATATAACTGTTACTCTTAAAGTATTACCATGATTTATACTTACAGGGGTGTATGCATAGATCGTGGTAAAAGACGTGTCAAATCTCAACGGTTCAGATTAAAAGCGCTATATCAACGAATCAGAATTGGGTGTTTAAGGTCCCGTCTATTTCGTTGATAAAGCTGCGTTTCGTTGATATAAAAGAGCTATCAACGAAACACCCAGAAAAATGCTAAGACTATCAACGAAATGGTGCGTTTCGTTGACATAGTAATTTTGACTTAGACAAAATTTCACTTTTTCCTGAGAAAATTAATTCACAGAAAAACATAGCAAATTTCTGGCTACATTGTAACTTGCAAATATCAAAAATAATTAAGAGAAATTTAGCATACCTAGCTCACTTACTAATCTTGAGAATGTTGATTCATCAAGTGGCTTGGTAAAGATGTCTGCAAGTTGTTGTTCACTTGGAACAAAATGTAACTCCACAGTACCATTCATAACATGTTCTCTAATGAAATGGTACTTGATGTCAATGTGCTTGGTCCTTGAATGTTGCACTGGATTCTCAGTAATGGCAATGGCACTAGTGTTGTCACAGAAAATAGGGATTTTCTCAACTCTTAATCCATAATCAAGTAGTTGATTTTTCATCCACAAAATATGTGCACAACAACTTCCAGCTGCAATATACTCAGCCTCAGCTGTGGAGGTGGAAACTGAGTTTTGTTTCTTGCTGAACCATGACACAAGCTTGTTTCCTAAGAATTGACAGGTGCCAGTTGTGCTTTTCCTGTCAATTTTACATCCTGCAAAATCTGCATCTGAATAACCAATTAGTTCAAAGCCAGATTCTCTAGGATACCAAATGCCAAGGTTTGGTGTTCCCTTGAGATATCTGAAAATTCTTTTAATAGCAACTAAATGGGATTCCCTAGGATCAGCCTGAAATCTAGCACATAGACATGTAGCAAACATAATATCAGGTCTACTAGCTGTTAAATACAAAAGTGAGCCTACCATGCCTCTGTAACTTGAAATGTCCACAGATTTTTCCTTAGTATTCAATTCAAGTTTGGTGGTAGTAGGCATGGGAGTTTTGGCAAGAGAGCATTCCATTAAGTTAAATTTCTCTAATAAATCATGAATATATTTTGTTTGACTAATGAAAATGCCTTCATTAGCTTGCTTCACTTGAAGACCAAGAAAGTAAGTTAATTCTCCTATCATGCTCATTTCATATTTACTTTGCATAAGCTTGGCAAACTTTTGACAAAGTTTCACATCTGTAGACCCAAAGATTATGTCATCTACATAAATTTGAACAAGTATAGTAGAGCCATTCACAACCCTGTGAAAAAGAGTTTTATCTACAGTACCTCTAGTGAAGTGATTCTCAAGGAGGAACTGTGAAAGTGTGTCATACCAGGCTCTAGGTGCTTGTTTCAAACCATAGAGTGCTTTGAGGAGGAAGTATACATATTCTGGAAAATCATCATCTTCAAAACCAGGAGGTTGACTTACATACACCTCCTCTTCCAATTCCCCATTCAGAAAAGCACTCTTCACATCCATTTGATAGACTTTGAAATTGGCATGGGCTGCATAGGCTAGGAAAATCCTTATTGCTTCTAGTCTAGCAACAGGAGCAAAGGTTTCATCAAAATCAATTCCTTCTTCCTGTGAATAGCCTTTTGCAACCAATCTAGCTTTGTTCCTTGTGACTATGCCATTTTCATCCATCTTGTTTCTGAACACCCATTTTGTGCCTATGACACTTCTGTCCTTAGGCTTGGGCACCAGCTTCCAAACATTGTTCCTCTCAAATTGGTTTAGCTCCTCTTGCATCGCTAAAACCCAATCTGGATCTAGAAGTGCATCCTCAACTTTCTTTGGCTCATCTTGAGACAGAAAGCTGCTATATAGACATTCTTCTTGAGTTGCTCTTCTAGTTTGGACTTTTGAAGTAACATCACCTATAATAAGTTCAAAGGGATGATCTTTAGTCCATTTCCTTGAGGGAGGTAGATTTGCTCTTGAAGAGGTAGCTTCATGATCATGATTGCCTTGATTGGATATTTGTCCTTGAGAAACTCCCCCTGAGTTTGTTGTCCCTAAATGATCACTTCTAGAAGCATTTCTATGACTGTCAACGGTATGACCATTTTGGCTGTCCACGAAACGCTCATTTTGACTGTCAACGAATCCACCATCATGACTGTCAACGAAATGACCATTTGGTCTGCTAGCAGCTATTCTTTTCAACCTTAATGCAGCAATTTCATCTTCACTGCTACTTTCATCTGTGCTAGATACAACAACTTTAGGTTGTTTCTCAGTAGCCTTAACATGATTCACTTGATCTCCTTCCTCATTCTCAAAAGAAAGACTTTCATGGAAACCTTCATCACAGAGACCTTGAATTTTGAGATCATCAAAAACAACATGTACAAATTCCATAACAATGTTGGTTCTGAGATTATAGACTCTGTAAGCTTTCCCTGCTGCATATCCCACAAATATTGCTTCATCTGCCGTTGCTTCAAATTTCCCCAAATGCTCAGCTTGATTTCTCAGAACAAAGCACTTGCATCCAAAGACATGAAGAAAATCCAAAAGTGGCTTCTTTCTTTTGAGTAGTTGATAAGGGGTCATACCTTTGGCCTGATTAATCAAAGAAATATTTTGAGTGAAGCAGGCTGTGTTAACTGCCTCAGCCCAAAAATAAGTTGGTAACTTTGATTCATCTAGCATTGTCCTTGCAGCTTCAATAAGTGTTCTGTTTTTCCTTTCAACTACACCATTTTGCTGTGGTGTCCTTGCTGCTGAAAACTCATGCAAAATACCATTTTCTTCACAGAACACCTTCATGCTTGAATTCTTGAATTCTGTCCCATTGTCACTCCTAATCCTTCTTACTTTCAAGTCAGGATGATTGTTTACCATCTTGATGTGATTGATAATGATTTCACTTGCCTCATCTTTGGAGTGCAAAAAGAAGGTCCATGTAAATCTAGAAAAATCATCAACAATCACAAGACAATATTTCTTCTTTGAAATAGACATGACATTCACAGGGCCAAATAGATCCATATGAAGCAACTCAAGCTGATGGACAATTGATGACTCTGTCTTGCTTTTGAATGATACCTTCTTTTGTTTCCCTTTTTGACAGGCATCACACAAACCATCCTTAGAAAACTCCACTTGTGAAATTCCTCTAGCAAGATCTTTCCTCAGCAAATCACTCATAACTTTGAAATTCAGATGAGACAGTCTCTTGTGCCATAGCCAACTTTCATCCTTGCTTGCCTTGCTGAAAAGACAAGTGATGGTGTCTGGACTTGTGCTACTAAAGTCAGCAATGTACACATTCCCTCTTCTGAATCCAGTCATTACCACATTGTTGTTTCCTCCTTTAGAAACAACACAGGCTTCTTTAGAAAAAGTAACTAAAAATCCTTTGTCACAAAGTTGGCTGATACTAAGCAAATTGTGCTTAAGACCATCCACCAATGCAACCTCATCTATGATGACATTCTCTTTTGAAATCAAGCCATATCCCTTAGTGTAGCCTTTGCTGTCATCTCCAAAAGCAATACAAGGGCCAGCTCTTTCCTGAAACTCTGTGAGCAGGGTAGAATCACCAGTCATGTGTCTTGAACAACCACTATCCAAGTACCAAAGATTCCTTTTGTCTCCCTGCACACAATAAAACCAAATCAAGTTGATTTTGGTACCCAAGTTTCCTTGGGTCCTGTTTTGTTAGCCTTTGCTTTTCCTTTAATATCATTTTTCACCTTGGGCTCAGATTGATTTAAATCAATCTTTACCCTTGGTGTTGATTTCTGAGAGTTGCTCACATTTTCATTCATAGCTTGCATAGTTGGTGGAACAAACATGTTATTCACATTCCATGGCATTTGTGGCACATTAAACATATTCATGTATGGATTAGGCACAAACGACATGCTAGCATATGGATTCTGAAATTGTGCATATGGAGCAAACATGTTAGGCATAACAGGCATTGTGGGCATAGAACTGTTCATTGCAGGCTTGGGAATTTTCACATTAGTAGACTTCTTAACAGATTTGCAGTTAGTAGATAAATGACTTACACTTCCACAATTGACACATGTCTTTCTAGGAGCATATTTATCAGGTGTGTAATTGTTGTGTTTGTTAATCCCTACTTTGCCATTCCTGTTATTCTTTTTATTTCCCTTAACCTCAACTTGAACTTTCTCTAACTTGTCCTTCAATTGCTTGTTAGACAAGTGACCTACATTAGCTCTCTCAACAGGCTTCTCAACTTTCTTTGAATTACTAGACTCACCTTGAACAAAGTTCTTGGTGACAGGACCATACTTGTTATTAAGTCTAGTGAGTTTATCTTTTCTTTTCTCTGTCAACGAAACAGCCTGATCGGTTGATGGTTCATCTGTCAACGAAACATTGCATTCCGTTGACATATCAACCTTCAACAAATGATCATTGTTGTTTGTTGACTCTGTTTCTGATTCTAAGATTTCACCAACATACCCTAGCTTCTCTTTGTTCTTTTTCCATGATTGCTCACAGAAAGATTCCATACCTTGAACATTAATGATGTTGGTAGCAACATTCCTGGCATCTTTCCATTTTGCAATCACACTTTGTTCTATCTCAAGTTGTGTTTTAAGAATTTCTTCCCTTTGTAACACGTTCTCAAGTTCCTTCTTAGCATCCCTACTAACACATCTCATTTTCTCAAATTCAGTGAGCTGTGCTTCTAACATTGCATTCCTATCACTTAAGAGCAAATTAGTCTCTTTTATTCTTGAATTCTCTTTGGTAAGTGATTTAAGAGTAACACGCAAATTATATAGTACGGTAGACATTTCATTTACTGCACTATCGCATTCCTCTTTAGAAAGCTCAGAAAGATTAGTAATTGTTACCTGGTTGCTTGAGGAGCTTGCTTCCTGCTCATGATTGTTAGCCATTAGAGCCAAGTTGACATACTCAACATCATCATCAGAATCTTCACCATTACCAGCCCAATCATACTCCTGAGACATGAAAGCCTTTTCTTTTTGCTTGAGAAGTTCAAAGTATTTCTTTTTATAATCAACAAGCTCAAATTTCCTGTTGCCCTTCTCAATCTTGGGCTTTCTGCAGTCTTCAGCAAAGTGACCAAGCATTCCACAATTGAAACATTTAGATTTAGACTTTTCAATCCAGTTACTTTTGTTAGGTTGAAAGTCTCTCCTTGGTGGCCTTGCTTCTGAGTTTCTCTTGAACTTGAACTTAGAGAATTTTCTTGACAGAAAAGCAATGTGTTCATCAATCTCATCTAAGTCATCCAAGTTGGCTGGTTCTGATTCTTCTTCTTCTGTCATCTTGCCTTTACCCTTGCTAACATCACTCCTACAACTAGCTCGACTAGTTGTGGCCTTTGCATCTTCTTCATTGTCATCTTCTAGTTGGTTCACAGATGCAATCAATGCAATAGATCCACCCTTCTTCTGTACCTTTTCAATTTCTTCATCTTGCTCCATTTCCAACTCATATGTCTTCAAGGTTCCATAAAGCCTTTCAAGAGTGTAGTCTTTGTACTCTTGAGTGTTTCTGAGAGAAACAGTCATAGGCTTCCATTCTTTTGGAAGAGCTCTAAGAAATTTAAGATTTGAATCCTTGGTTTGATAGATCCTCCCATACAACTTTAATCCATTCAAAAGCTTTTGAAACCTACTAAACGTGTCATTTAGGGTTTCACCAGCTTTAAAATGAAAATTCTCATATTGTTGTATAAGGAGCTGCATTTTGTTTTCCCTAACTTGCTCAGTTCCTTCACAGAGAGTTCTAACAGTGTCCCATACTTCTTTGGAGGTTGTACAGTTTATGACATTGTCAAACATCTCTTGCTCCAAACCATTAAACAGAATGTTCATGGTTCTTTTATCTTTATGGACTTCTGCAACATCTTCAATAGTCCATTCTGAGACAAGTTTTGGAATTTCCACATCAGGAGCATCATCTAGCACTCCAACTCTAGATGCAAACTTCATGGGAACGTGTGGACCTTTCTCAATGCAGTCTATATATCTCTCATCCATAGACATGAGATGTAAATGCATCTTTACTTTCCAGTGAAAGTAATTGTCCTTATCAAGAACTGGTATCTTTACTCCTGCATCCTTCTTCACCATGGTTACTGTTTTGGTCTTGATCTTTAAACTTCTTGTATGTTAGAAGTTTGCTCTGATACCAATTGTTAATCCCAAATGACCTAACAGAATTGTAGAAGGGGGAGTTGAATACAATTCTTGATATTTCTTAAACTTAAAAACAACTTACAAATAAAAACTGAACTTAATGTAAAAATCACAAGCACATAAATAATTTCAGTTGGATTGTTTGATGATCCAACTGAAGTGATTTTTATTACGGAAATAATCTGTGATACAAAATGTACACAGCTGCTCAGTTACAAGAGTGTAGAGAAGTATGCTCTCAAGGATAGCTAATACAATCTATTTGTTTTTCTTCTCTTATTTCTATTTTAACTGCTACACTTGGTTATATACATTCCCAAGTTTACAATACTATTTTTGGTTACACTAAAGTACACTAGTAATAACCATCAGTAGTTTGCTTTTCATTCCTTTTGTCCAATGGTCCTTGGAGATCCTTGTTTTTGTCTTCACGCTTATTATAATCACTCCCAAGAGCCTTATTGGAAATTGGAATGTTTCTTTATTTCCAGTAACCATTTTGATGGCTTCCAATGCACAGTACACTTCCATATCTCCTTTAGATCTGTTCAGTAAACTGTCACTATCACTTTGTCAACTATTCAAAAAGTAATAGTTATTCGTTGATGGCATGGAGATGTGTTTCGTTGATAGCTTTATTCTTCATTTCGTTGATGGTGTATTCCTCGTTTCGTTGATAGAGTAATCTTCATTCCGTTGACAGACTAATCTTCATACCGTTGATAGAGTAATCTTCATTCCGTTGACAGACTAATCTTCATACCGTTGATAGAGTAATCTCCATACCGTTGACATGTCTTCACTTAGGCAAAATTACATGGCATAATATATTTACAATTCACCAACCTATTTTGCCTATCTAGTACTTAGTCAACATGACATAGAAAAACCTATCTAATACACACAACAAATTGCATATCAAACTGTGAAGTATTGTACAGTGCAATTTCTACATCACTCATTTCGTTGATGAGCTTCTTGTCAACGAAACACTGCAAAGCATGCCATTTCGTTGACAGTTACAAAATGACTTAATACAAAATCTACTAAGTGTTTTTATAATTATCATCAAGAACAACATATTCCTAACAGTATTGTCCTCCTTCCTCTCCTAGCTCATCTCCTTCATCTGCCTCTTCCTCTACCAGCAGTAGGATTAGATGCATTGAAACTTTCCATGATCTCTTTCTGTTGATTTAGAAATTCTTCTTGAGATAGATCAGGATATTCCTCAGTTGAAATAGAGAGAGCCTTTCTTGCAAACAACTGTTGAACTCTCTTATCAGTGTGATAAAGAGTTACAACATCACCACTCCTAGTTTTGAACTTATGGAAAAGATTAGCAGCATCCTCATCTTTTTCAATAAAAAACATCTTCATCACCTTCAGGAATTGTAGATAAAATTTGTCCATGACCAGGCGTCAGGATTTGGTCTCCTATCAGGATTTGCTCTTCCGTCAGGATCTGAGAGTTCACCAAGGTTCTTACTGTTCTTACTCCAGAATTAGAAACATGAGTTGACTGCATGGATTGACTTTGAGTAGTTTGCCTTGAAGATTTCACCATAGCAGCATCAGAGGTTTCTCCTTTCTTTACCATGTCATCACCATCATTTCCAGCATTATCATCATCTTTTCTCAATACTAGATCAGGTGTACATTTTGATTGAACTACCTTCTCCCCCTTTTTGGTATCAGGATTAGATAATAAAGATAAAATCAAGGAGAGAGAGGCTTCAATACTTGTTACCTTTGAATCCAAAGAATCAATTTTGCTGTTGATTGAAGACTGTGCTGTGACAAGAGACTTGACATGTGAGTCTAAAACTCTGACTTGAAAAGCAGTAGGTGCCTTTGCTAAACTTTGAGATATATCAGCCCTCATCATAGCATTGTCAGCCTTAACAGAATCCATTTCAGCCTTGAGGCTTTTACTCAGAATTGTTGTAGCCTTCAAGTGATTCTTTAATTCTTCATTCTTCAACAAGGAGGCAACATAATAAGCATGATTAAGAGCATTGGGAAAACTAACAGAATCATCAGATATGTACCATTCATTATCCCATTCATGCCTCCTTAATTGATCAGCATAATCAGTTGTAGAAGGACCAGAAAAATCTTGAGCTGTAGCTTTGCCAGTGGTTGCCTTGTCAACCATGAAAGTGCTTGAAGAACCATGAGTAGTTCCAAGACTAGCTTTAAGTGCAGTGGCAAGTTCATCCTTCTCAACATCATCATCATCATCATCATCACTGCTATCATCAAAATCATTGTCAGGATCAGGATCAGGAATAACAATACCTTTAAGTTTATCCTGATGATCTGAGATAGAGTCCATCATTGGCCTAGAAGCAAGTGGCTGGACCAAGATATCCATGGCATAAGTACTAGAAACCCCTTGAGCAATGTCAGGAAGTTCCTTTGAAGCTGAAGCTATAATTCCTGCATCTTCACTTTGAGAAGATGGTTCTTGTGGGGCAGGAATGTTTGTGTCTGCATTTTCCCTTTGAGAAAATGGTTCTTGTGGGACCATTCCATCAACTAAGCCTTCACTCACACTTTGAGTGAGTGGTTCTTGTGTGGTAGGATCAGTAATAGTTGTTGAACTCCTTTGAAGTTCAGGTTCTTGTGGGCTTGATCCTTTCAGCTTCTTCTGTCTCTGAAAACAATCTCATTTGCCTTCCTTTTCTTCAAAAGTGGAGGTGTAAAACCAATCTTGGAAGCAGTCTCAGCAACCTTCTCCCACGAAATTTCAATAATCCTTTGAGATGGAGAGGCATTTGATGGAGAATCTGAGATAAAGACAGTCTTTACTGGTGATGCATCAGGATTATTGACGTCAAGATTGGTATGAGCATCAGGAATTGATGGCTCATCAGGATTTGTAGCTTTCTAACCATCAGTATTCTTCACCCTTAAAGGAATATGATACCTGCTTTTGACCAACTTTCTTTTCTTCTATGGCTTAGCAGCCTGAGCCACATCTTCAGTAGCAGTATCAGCAACTTCCTTCTGAATCTTGAACTTTGAGGATAGTGGCATGTCATCCTCAGAATCAGAACTAGCACCCAAAATCAACTTTCTCTTCACTCCAACATCGTCAACCCTATCAGCTTTTTGCACTAGGACCCCTTGTACACCCCCTTGTTTCTTCTTTTTAGTGAGATGGGTAGAGGAGAAATCCTTTGATCCTGACTGCTCACTATGGATCTTTGTTTTTACAACTAAAGTCTTTTGAGAGACAGTAGAGGTGGTGGAGTGTTTTGTAGACTGTTTGGGTTGGATACTTGGGTCAGGAACAGGGTATGTTTGGCCATGTCCCATAGTATCAGGATTTGATCCATAGTGAGTAGGCATTTTCTCTTGCAAGAAAAGCCTGACCTCATCAGGAATAAAGGCATTACCTTGGAAACCATTTGCCTTATCACTGTTGACTAAGGACTTCACATTATTGTCAGTAATTCTACAGATAGGCAGAATTACATCATCTTGAAAAACCACATCAGGACACAAGTGACAGAATATTAATTTAAAAAATCTAAGAAAACAAACATAACCACATTTATCTGTTTTCCTATCACTTAAAGCTTTTAATACAAAAGTACCATAGTCAAATACTGTAGAATGGATTAGAGAATACCCAATCTTGAGAGATCCTGATGGTAAAGCATCAAAGTTGGATGTCTTGTTCAGGAAACAGCGACTAATGGTATCAAAAAAAAAATTCCATTCCCTCTTAAGCTTCGTCCTGAAGAGATTGTCATATCTCTTCACTTCGCCATTATACCCTAATTTTGTAACAAACTCGAAGAGAGTCGAGTTAGAAGCAGGATCAGAATTCTGATCATTCAAGGGCGGCAAGTGGAGTGCCTCCTCAACATCACATGATGAGTAACCCCATTAAACTCAAACTCATCAGGATTGATCCTGATGGTCCACGACCAAAAACTGCCGTATTCCATACCTGCATAACAGACTTAAACGACACTTTGGCCGGTTGAGTTAAAGCATACTTCAATGAACTTGAAGCAAGAAAATCCTGTATTATATGAAACTCACGGGGCAATTCCTGATGATCTAATACAACTACAAAATTGTTAGTGGCGAAAGTAATACCACTAATCACAGTCTGTTTATTCATGAATGATGAAGATGCCATTGTAAATGAGATTTGAGAATAGAGAATTGAGATTTGGGATTTGGGATTGGAGAAATTTAGGTTTCGTAAGCACAGAGAAAAAGAGAAGATAGAAAACTGATGAATTGTGAGAGTAATTTGCAAAATAGAAAAATGAATGTATTTTGTTAAAACAAAATTTTACTCTCAGTGACAGGTGACAAAATATGATTTGTGCACAAATAATTAGTGGACCAAATTACATGTGTAATTAAACATAACTGCACTGCTTTTTATGTGTATCAATATGTATATAACTATATGTGTGACACACACGCGCATACAGTTGTCCAACTAAAACTCAATCGTTTTCTATCAAATACTGACAGAAAAATAGGCACAAATTAAGCAAAATAAAAATGGTGACCTGTCCATCAGGATTGACCAGTTGACTGCCTGTCAGGATTTTGTCCTGTCAGTATTTGGTCAAAAATGCATACCTTACATGATAACCATCAGGATTTGATAGTCATCGGGACTTGCTCTCTGATGCTTTTCTCAGAAATTCTCAAAGTTCATTGTTAGGAATATGTTGTTCTTGATGTTAATTATAAAAACACTTAGTAGATTTTGTGTTAAGTCACTTTTGTAACTGTCAACGGAATGGTATGCTTTGCAGCTTCCGTTGACAGGTAGTTCATCAACGAAATGAGTGATGTAGCAATTGCACTGTACAATACTTCATTGGTTGATATACATTTGTTGTAGGTATTAGATAGGTTTTCTAAGTCATGTTGACTATGTACTAGATAGGAAAAATAGGTTGGTTAAGTGTAAATATATTGTGCCTTGTAATTTTGTCTAAGTGAAGACATGTCAACGGAATGAAGATTAGTCTATCAACGGAATAAAGATTAGTCTATCAACGGAATGAAGATTAGTCTATCAACGGAATGAAGAATATACCATCAATGGAATGAAGAATAAAGCTATCAACGAAACACATCTTCCTACTATCAACGAATCATTATCACTTTTTTGAATAGTTGACAAAGTGATAGTGACAATTTTCTGACAGATCAAAAGGTGATGTAGAAGTGTACTTTGCATTGGAAGCCATCAAAATGGACACTGGGAATAAGGAAACATTCCAATTTCCAATTAGGTTCTTGAGTGGGATCATAATAAGCATGAAGACAAAAGACAAGATCTCCAAGGACCATTGGACAAAGGGGATGAAAAACAAGCTACTGGCGGTTACCTTTAGTGTATTTTAGAGTAGCCAAAAATAGCATTGTAAACTTGGGTTTTATAACCAAGTGTAGCAGTTCATTTTTAAGATAAGTGAGTGAGATAAAAATAGTTTGTATTAGCTTCTTTCAATAGCACTCTCACTCCAAATCAGGAACTGAGCAGCTGTGATACTTTTGTAACACAGATTATTTCCGCAATAAAAACATCTCAGTTGGATCCTCAAAACATCCAACTGAAATTTTATATTTTCTTGTGTTTTTATTTTCAGTGTTGATTTATTTCAAAGTTGTTTTAAGTTTAGAAATATCTAGAATTGTATTCAACCCCCCCCCCCCCCCCTTCTACAATTCTGTTAGGTTATTTGGGATTAACAATTGGTATCAGAGCAAGCTTCTAACATACAAGAAGTTTAAAGATCAAGGCCAAAACAGAAACCATGGTGAAGAAGGATGCAGGTGTAAAGATACCAGTTCTAGATAAGGATAAAGATACCAGTTCTAGATAAGGAAAATTACTTTCACTGGAAAGTAAAAATGCATCTACATCTCATGTCTATGGATGAGAGATATGTAGACTGCATTGAGAAAGATCCACACGTTCCCATGAAGTTTGCATCTAGAGTTGGACTGCCAGATGATGCTGAAGATGTAGAAATTCCAAAACCTGTCTCAGAATGGACTATTGAAGATGTTGCAGAAATCCATAAAGATAAAAGAACCATGAACATTCTGTTTAACGGTTTGGAGCAAGAGATGTTTGACAATGTTATAAACTGTACAACTTCTAAAGAAGTATGGGACACTGTTAGAACACTCTGTGAAGGAACTGAGCAAGTTAGGGAGAACAAAATGCAACTCCTCATACAACAATATGAGCACTTTCATTTTAAAGCCGGTGAAACCCTAAATGACACGTTTAGTAGGTTTTAAAAGCTTTTGAATGGATTAAAGTTGTATGGGAGGGTCTACCAAACCAAGGATTCAAATCTCAAATTTCTTAGAGCTCTTCCAAAAGAGGGGAAGCCTATGACTGTTTCTCTGAGAAACACTCAAGAGTACAAAGACTATACTCTTGAAAGGATTTATGGAACCTTAAAGACATATGAGCTGGAAATGGAGCAAGATGAAGAAATTGAGAAGGTACAAAAGAAAGGTGGATCTATTGCATTGATTGCATCTGTGAACCAACTGGAAGATGATAATGAAGAAGCTGTAAAAGCCACAACTAGTCGAGCTAGTTGTAGGAGTGATGTTAGCAAGGTTAAAGGCAAGATGACAGAAGAAGAAGAAGAACCAGCCAACTTGGATGACTTAGATGAGATTGATGAACACATTGCTTTTCTTTCAAGAAAATTTTCTAAGTTCAAATTCAAGAGAAACTCAGAAGCAAGGCCACCAAGGAGAGACTTTCAACCTAGAAAAAATAATTGGATTGAAAAGTCTAAGTCTAAATGTTTCAACTGTGGAATGATTGGTCACTTTGCTGGAGATTGCAGAAAGCCCAAAGTTGAGAAGGGCAACAGGAAATTTGAGCATGTTGATTATAAAAAGAAATACTTTGAACTTCTCAAGCAAAAAGAAAAGGCTTTCATGTCTCAGGAGTATGATTGGGCTGGTAATGGTGAAGATTCAGATGATGATGTTGAGTATGTCAACTTGGCTCTAATGGCTAACAATCATGAGCAGGAAGCAAGTTCCTCTAGCAATCAGGTAATAATTACTAATCTTTCTGAGCTTTCTAAAGAGGAATGCGATAGTGCAGTTAATGAAATGTCTAATGTACTGTATAATTTGCGTGTTACTCTTAAATCACTTACCAAAGAGAACTCAAGAATTAAAGAGACCAATTTGCTCTTAAGTGATAGAAATGCCATGTTAGAAGCACAGCTAATTGAATTTGAGAAAATGAGGTGTGTTAGTAGGGATGCTAAGATGGAACTTGAGAAAGTGTTAAAAAGGGAAGAGATTCTTAAAACACAACTAGAAATAGAACAAAGCGTGATTGCAAAATGGAAAGATTCCAGGAATGTTGCTACCAACATCATTAATGTTCAAGGTATGGAATCTTTCTGTGAGCAATCATGGAAAAAGAACAAAGAGAAGCTAGGGTATGCTGTTGAAACCTTAGAATCAGAAACAGAGTCAACAAACAACAATGATCATTTGTTGAAGGTTGATATGTCAACGGAATGCAAGGTTTCGTTGACAGATGAACCATCAACCGATCAGGCTATTTCGTTGACATAGAAAAAGAAAGAAGAACTCACTAGACTTAATAACAAGTATGGTCCTGTCACCAAGAACTTTGTTCAAGGTGAGTCTAGTAAATCAAAGAAAGTTGAGAAGCCTGTTGAAAGAGCGAATGTAGGTCACTTGTCTAACAAGCAATTGAAAGACAAGTTAGAGAAAATTCAAGTTGAGGTTAAGGGCAATAAAAAGAATAACAGAAATGGCAAATTAGGGATTAACAAACATAACAATTACACACCTGATAAGTATGCTCCTAGAAAAACATGTGTCAATTATGGTAGTGTTAGTCATTTATCTGCTAATTGCAAATCTGTTAAGAAGTCTACTAATGTGAAAATGCCTAAGCCTACAATGAATGTCTCTATGCCTGCAATGCCTGTTATGCCTAATGTGTTTGCTCCATATGCACAATTTCAGAATCCATATGCTAGCATGCCATTTGTGCCTAATCCATACATGAATATGTTTAATGTGCCACAAATGCCATGGAATGTGAATAACATGCTTGTTCCTCCAAATATGCATGCTATGAATGAAAATGTGAGCAACCCTCAGAAATCAACACCAAAGGTAAAGGTTGATTTAACTCAATCTGAGCCCAAGGTGAAAAATGATGTAAAAAATAAATCAAAGGCTAACAAAACAGGACCCAAGGAAACTTGGGTACCAAAATCAACTTGATTTGATTTTATTGTGTGCAGGGAGACAAAAGGAATCTTTGGTACTTGGATAGTGGTTGTTCAAGACACATGACTGGTGATTCTACCCTGCTCACAGAGTTCCAGGAAAGAGCTGGCCCTTGTATTGCTTTTGGAGATGACAACAAAGGCTACACTAAGGGATATGGCTTGATTTCAAAAGAGAATGTCATCATAGATGAGGTTGCATTGGTGGATGGTCTTAAGAACAATTTGCTTAGTATCAGCTAACTTTGTGACAAAGGATTTTTAGTTACTTTTTCAAAAGAAGCATGTGTTGTTTCTAAAGGTGGAGACAACAATGTGGTAATGACTGGATTCAGAAGAGGGAATGTGTACATTGCTGACTTTAGTAGCACAAGTCCAGACACCATCACTTGTCTTTTCAGCAAGGTAAGCAAGGATGAAAGTTGGCTATGGCACAAGAAATTGTCTCATTTGAATTTTAAGGTTATGAATGACTTGGTGAGGAAAGATCTTGCTAGAGGAATTCCACAGGTGGAATTCTCAAAGGATGGTTTGTGTGATGCCTGTCAAAAAGGGAAACAAAAGAAGGCATCATTCAAAAGCAAGACAGAGTCATCAATTGTCCAACAGCTTGAGTTGCTTCATATGGATCTATTTGGCCCTGTAAATTTCATGTCCATTTCAAAGAAGAAATACTGTCTTGTGATTGTTGATGATTTTTCTAGATTTACATGGACTTTCTTTTTGCACTCCAAAGATGAGGCAAGAGAAATCATTATCAATCACATCAAGATGGTAAACAATCATCCTGATTTCAAAGTAAGAAGGATTAGGAGTGACAATGGGACAGAATTCAAGAATTCAACTATGAAGATGTTCTGTGAAGAAAATGGTATTTTGCATGAATTTTCAGCAGCAAGGACACCACAGCAAAATGGTGTAGTTGAAAGGAAAAACAGAACACTTATTGAAGCTGCAAGGACAATGCTAGATGAATCAAAGTTACCAACTTATTTCAGGGCTGAGGCAGTTAACACAACTTGCTTCACTCAAAATATTTCTTTGATTAATCAAGCCAAGGGAATGACCCCTTATCAACTACTCAAAAGAAAGAAGCCGCTACTGGATTTTCTTCATGTCTTTGGAAGTAAGTGCTTTGTTCTGAGAAATCAAGCTGAGAATTTGGGGAAATTTGAAGCAAAGGCAGATGAAGCAATATTTCTGGGATATGCAGCAGGGAAAGCTTACAGAGTCTATAATCTCAGAACCAACATTGTTATAGAATCAGTACATGTTGTTTTTGATGATCTCAAAATTCAAGGTATCTGTGATGACGGTTTCCATGAAAGTCTTTCTTTTGAGAATGAGGAAGGAGATCAAGTGAATCATGTTAAGTCTATTGAGAAACAGCCTAAAGTTGTTGTGTCTAGCACAGATGAAAGCAGTAGTGAAGCTGAAATTGCTGCATTAGTAGATTTTGTGTTAAGTCACTTTTGTAACTGTCAACGGAATGGTATGCTTTGCAGCGTCCGTTGACAGGTAGCTCATCAACGAAATGAGTGATGTAGCAATTTGACTGTACAATACTTCACTGGTTGATATACATTTGTTGTAGGTATTAGATAGGTTTTCTAAGTCATGTTGACTATGTACTAGATAGGCAAAATAGGTTGGTTAAGTGTAAATATATTGTGCCTTGTAATTTTTCCTAAGTGAAGACATGTCAACGGAATGAATATTAGTCTACCAACGGAATGAAGATTAGTCTATCAACGGAATGAAGATTAATCTATCAACGGAATGAAGAATATACCATCAACGGAATGAAGAATAAATCTATCAACGAAACACATCTTCCTGCTATCAACGAATCATTATCACTTTTCTGAATAGTTGACAAAGTGATAGTGACAGTTTTCTGACAGATCAAAAGGTGATGTAGAAGTGTACTTTGCATTGGAAGCCATCAAAATGGACACTGGGAATAAGGAAACATTCCAATTTCCAATTAGGTTCTTGAATGGAATCATAATAAGCATGAAGACAAAAGACAAGATCTCCAAGGACCATTGAACAAAAGGGATGAAAAGAAAGCTACTGACGGTTACCTTTAGTGTATTTTAGAATAGCCAAAAATAGCATTGTAAACTTGGGTTTTATAACCAAGTGTAGCAGTTCATTTTTAAGATAAGTGAGTGAGATAAAAATAGTTTGTATTAGCTTCTTTCAAGAGCACTCTCACTCCAAATCAGGAACTGAGCAGTTGTGATACTTTTGTAACACGGATTATTTCCGCAATAAAAACATCTCAATTGGATCCTCAAAACATCCAACTAAAATTTTTATATTTGCTTGTGTTTATATTTTCAGTGTTGTTTTATTTGAAAGTTGTTTAAAGTTTAGAAATATCTAGAATTGTATTCAACCCCCCCCCCCTTCTACAATTCTGTTAGGTCATTTGGGATTAACATTCATCATTCCAAGTTCATTCACCAATATGTTGAAAGTAGCTTCAGGCAGTGGCTTGGTGAATATATCAGCTAGCTGTTGATCAGTAGGAACAAAATGCAGTTCAATAGTTCCCTCCAGTACTTGTTCTCTTATAAAGTGATATTCGATACTGAAGTTCTTAGTAAGAGAATGTTGAACTGGATTTCCTGTCATTGCAATAACACTTTGGTTATCACAATAAATAGGGATTTTAGAGTATGACAGGCCATAATCCAACAACTGATTTCTCATCCACATTATCTGAGCACGGCAACTTCCTGCAGCAATGTACTCAGCTTCTGCAGTTGATGTAGAGATAGACTTTTGATTTTTACTAAACCAGGATACTTGTCTACCACCCAAAAACTGACAGCTTCCTGAAGTGTTTTTCCTGTCTATTTTGCAGCCTGCAAAATCAGCATCTGAGTAACCACACAAACCAAAATCTGATTCTCTAGCATATCAAAGGCCAAATGAAGGAGTGCCCCTTAAGATATCTGAAAATTCTTTTAACTGCATTCAGGTGTGGTTCCCTGGGATTTGCTTGAAATCTTGCACAAAGACAGGTTGCATACATGAGATCTGGTCTACTAGCAGTTAGATATAGAAGTGAGCAATCATTCCTCTGTAGTGAGTTACATCTACCTCAGTACCTTGATCAGGATCAAGTTTGGTAGTTGTAGCTATGGGAGTACTTGTAGTTGCACTATCTTGCATGCTAAACCTTTTCAATAAATTATTGGTATACTTTGACTGATTAATAAAAATGCCATCATCAGTCTGTTTAACTTGGAGACCAAGAAAGTAACTCATTTCTCCCATCATGCTCATTTGATATCTAGACCACATAAGCTTTGAAAACTTCTCACATAGCTTATTGTTTGTTGACCCAAAAATGATATCATCCACATAAATCTGAACTAAAAGCAAATCCTTACCATGATTCAAATAAAACAAAGTTTTATCAATAGTACCTCTTTTGAATCCACTTTCCAGTAAGAATTGAGCTAGGGTTTCATACCAGGGTCTTGGAGCTTGCTTTAGTCCATAAAGTGCTTTATCCAATCTGTAGACATGATTTGGATACTTTGGATCAATGAAACCAGGAGGTTGTTCAACATAAACTTCTTCCTCCAGTTCTCCATTTAAGAAAGCACTTTTCACATCCATCTGGAAAACCTTAAATTTCTTGTGGGCTGCATATGCCAGAAAGATCCTGATGGCTTCTATTCTTGCAACAGGAGCAAAAGTTTCATCATAATCAATCCCTTCTTGTTGAGAATACCCCTTTGCAACTAGCCTTGCTTTGTTCCTGATAATTACACCATCTGAATCTGTCTTGTTTTTGAATACCCACTTTGTACCAACAATTGACCTGTTCTTTTGTAACACCCCCAGATCCGGGGTCAGGAATCTGGGTTGTCACGCTCCATCAATTATACAATACCTGCATTACTTACAACATTCTAATAATACAACTACAAAGACCCCAATCACTTACGCACACACACACACACAAGTTATAGCCTTGGAAATGAGAAACAAAAGTATCATTTGTTATTACAACTTCAAATGTACTATCCAGGATCTCATCTATTATTTACAACCTCTACCTGAAGTTACAATAATAGACCTCACCGTTCTATACAAGGTTTAATAATACAAACCTACTCGAAAAGAATTCTTACTAATACAGTCTGCAACTATTCTGCTCACACTGGCAGTATCCATCCTGCTGAACTAAATCAAGGGTGGTCTCTCCATTCCCTTTCTCTCGTAACACGAGGTGAAACGAAAACGTTTTCTTCATGCTGAAAGTTTTAATAAAGCAAGAATGAGCTAATAGCACTCAACAAGAAATCTATCCCAGTTTAAATCTTTAAACCTTTAAGGTAAATAATCCATATAAGATCAAAGTTTTAACACTACTAGGGTTTGACCCCAAAATAGTATACCGTTCAAAATACCGTATGACTTATAATCATACTCAAATACTTTTCGTAAATCATTTAGAAATCCTTGGTATCGATACAAGGAACCAAGATTCAAAACATATCTTTTAAAATAGATATTAAATATTGGAATCAAGGCTTAAAGCCTATCCATTGATTCAAAATACTATACAGTTCAACAGACTGTATATCTTAAATATCTTCTCAACATATATACACACATATCTATTTAGATATCTCATACTGTTCAAAATACTGTAAAATATCAGTAATGAACACCTTTGAAACTCCGTTCATATACAGAACGATATGTTTGAATATTCTTTTCGTCAAAACAGGTCATGCAGTACAACTACTGTATGAGGAACATCATTACTCATCACTGCCACATTATCAGTAACTCAGCGCCTAGGCTTTCGTACAATGTGCATCACAACTCCAATTGGAGGGAAGGGGAAATACTGGAACACCCGATACACGGTGATCAGCCGTTGTATCGTAACGTAACTTTTCTACTAGTAGAAGGACGACTTCCTATTCGGTTATCACCCTGGCCGCCTTCCGGCCCATTGTAATATAAGGTCACTACATCGGCACCTGTTTCATTACCGTGTAAGCCTTTGCACGCAAGGTCACTACCTCGACGCCTGTTTCATCACCGGGTAAGCCTTGATAATTATGGTCACTACCCCGACACCTGTTTCATTGCCGTGTAAGCCCTTCCAGTCCCAGATGAAAAAATCAATGAAACGGGAATCGGAATTTAATCCTGACTTCCCCCAAGTACAGAATCCTTGTCAAAACCTTGCAATAGTTCAGATTTTCTTACTCCAGAATATTTGAAGGGAGTAAGTCACAGTGTGGGTTGACATCAGTCAACGAAACTACGAATGATTACCACGTATTTTGAAATTATGACCTGGGAGTTTTTGTAAAATACCTCTAGTTCTGATAAATCAGAACTCGAAAATATATTCACTTTTAATAAAAGAGGCAAGTGAAATCATATGTTCACTTCCTGAGATGGATTCCCAATTTTTGATAAGTTCAAATCAAAATCATCATTCGAGATAACTAATTAAAGTAGTTGGGAACCCCTATTATACTCTCATAAATCCTTTTGAGATCAGAAAATATTTGCGTAAATACTAGAACCTTAAAAAAAAATATAACAAGGTTCTATGATTTTTAATCATTTTTGGAATATTTAATAAATATTCGAATAATAAATATTGAATTATTATTCAATATAATACCACTTAAGTGAATATCCAAATATTATTCACTTATTTAAATAAATATCAAAATAATAAATATTGAATTATTATTCTATAAGATTCCACTTAAGTGAATATTCACAATAATATTCACTTATTTAATAAATATTCAAAATAATATTTTTTTAACAATATTATTTAATACCTCACATTAAATATCCAATAATATATATATATATATATATATATATATATATATATATATATATATATATTGGAATATTTAATCAACATATTAAAAATATAACTTTCCCTGGAACCCTCCAGCTTCTGACAGTATTATCAGTACAAAATACTAATTTGACTCCCGGTCTAATTTTTAAAATCATCATACAAGTGCTCTACGCTTAGAGCCTTTATAAAACCTCGGTTTATATCTAATATAATCATAGCATATAAACCATATAAGTTACGAAAGATTTAAGTCAATATATAAATCAATTCGTACATCCTTTATAGTAATAAACAGTTTATATCTCAATCACAACAGTTTATCACAATAGCATCTATATAAGATGTAGGGTTTGAAAACTTGCATACATATACCATATGCAATACTATAATTTCAACAGTTTTAATGCCATCACATCTATATACGACGTGAGGTTTGAAAGCATGCATAATTAAATATCACATGCATCATTAGTATAAGTAATTTAAAATTACAGCATGGAATGAGAAAACTTGCCTCGGGTCCTTGGTTGTTAGGGGTTCAAGAACTTGCCGGGAAATCTATAAACAAAGAAATACCCGATCAGTCTCCTGCTTAATCATTTAAAGTGCATTTAACTTAAGCACTAACGTTCTATTAACGAACATCAAATGTCCCGCTCTTGGTCACTTATAACCTCATGACATTCTTTAAACTCTTAAGTCAAAAGTTTGGGTGGAAATCTATTCTCAAAACCCAAGTACTTTACCATTACTAAACTCATGGTTTAAACTATCCCCTTAAGGGTATTTCACTTGCGCAACTTTGGTTCTCGCATTTTTATAAAATCGAAAAATTATCTTTTTAACACGAAACCTCCTAGGTTCCTTTCCTAACTGTCCATACTAGTATCCATATTAATATCTCGACCCAATTCCATTTTTAAAGGGTTTGATCACAATCTCAAAGTTCATACAGTGAACTACTTAGTTATCTGAAACCGCTTTCACTAAAACGGATGTTTCTCCTAAACCGTAAATCGAAACGATACGATTCTTTCGCTAAAACAAACTACAAAACAGAGCCTACATGATAATGGTCAGAAAGCCTCATGGTTATGCCCTTAAGGTATTCGTGATCTCTGTCTAAACTTCCTAAATGAAATTCGACATGGTAACGACGCTTAAACGCGATTCCCGTGTTTAAAACACTCTAATCAATTCATCAATCCATAACCAAGCAATCACAACCCAAGGATTTCATCCAAACAACCTTATTTCTGTCTACACAAGCTCATAACACTAATCACTAGTTCAATCATCATTTAATCCACTAAACATCATACATATCATGCATATCACTTCTATATCACACTATCACTAATAATCATACATTTAATCACTAATATCAAAGTATAAGTAAAAGTGTGAGAGGGTTTATACCTTCCTTGGTACTTAATATGGACTATAGATGGCTAGTATACTCTTCCTTGCTTCTTGATTATCCTTTACAAGCCTTCAACTTCAAGATCAAAACAAGAAAATCAAGAGTTACTATTCATTTCACTATTCATCATCAACTTTGATTCAACTTTTGAGCATGGTACCAACCATGGATGAAGCTAATATCAAGGATTTACGTTAGTTTAGGGATGAGGGTGATTTAGAGCCCAAGAACTTGAATTATGGTTGAGTAGAAATGAAGGAAAAATTTTCTTATCCTTGAAGAAATAAAAATGGCTGAATGTTGCTCTTCTTCTTTGATGCTTGTTCTTGATTTTCTTTTCTTTCTTTTCTTTGTCTAATAATTCTAATTAGATGCATCCATTTAATTGTGTGGTCTATAATTGGCCTTGTCATCCAAGACACATGTCATTTTAACTTGTGGTTGTGGTGAAAGTGGTGACAAGGTGGTGATTCATCACCTTGTCATCACTTTGTCATCACTATGTCACCCCTATGTCACCCTCCTGCATCATGCTTATGTCATCATTTGTATCATCAATCCTCTTATATGTTGCACTTGATGATCTTATATGATACTTCTCCTTTGGTTAGGGTTTAATCCATAATTTGTTACGCTTTTGTTTCGCGATAGTTTCAAGTGATTTTAAAAACGTTTCTCTGTACCAATGTTAGGAGATACTTCCCTGATCTTTTCATTACCTTGGTTTAATATATGATCCTAGATTTCTTACCTTGGCTTAAGATATGATCATGGATTTCTCATTCGACATACTTTCTCAAAACAATCAAATCAATCAAATCAATACATCCTTGATTGTCCGATGAATAGTGATCAAAATTTAAAGTTGGAATCTCCCGATTCTGATCGCGTTTACATTCACTTATTCTCCTTATACATCACTAATATAACTTCGAAACATTCATTTCATGTCTTCCATATAGTGTGGTCTGAAATATTTTTCATCAGCAAATTCACTATTCATCAACATTTACTATTCATCAATTTTTTTTTTACCTAAGTCCAAAATTTGGGGTTATTACATCTTTGGTCTTGGCACCAGTTTCTAGACTTCTTTTCTTTCAAATTCATTCAGCTCTTCTTGCATTGTTGTAACCCAATCAGCATCCTTAACTTCATCTTCAACTTTCTTAGACTCCTCCTTTGATAGAAAGTTGTGATAACGATATTCATTTTGAGTTGCACTTCTTGTCTTAACACCTGCATCAGGATCTCCAATTATCAAATCAGGAGTATGACTTTGGTCCATTTCTTTGCTGGTTGTAAATCATTCCTTGACTTGGGTGCTCCCCCTAGATTGGTGTTGTCATTAAAAGAGCTAGAATCAGTAGAAGCTCCCCTGAATTATTGATGTCTCCTCCTGATGGATTATCATGATTGTCATTTGAATCAGTATCTGATGATTCCCCTCCTGATGGTTGAGTTGTATCAGAATTAGTAACAGTTTGCTGTTGCTCCCCCTCAACATGTGCACTGTCAGTAGCACCATCAGTATTTGGTGTATCACCAGGATATGGTGACCCATCAGTATCTGATGGAGTGTCAGTATCTGGTAGCTTCATTTGCAAAGATCAAACTATCATGTGAGTCTTCGGCAATTCCAGTTATCTTCTTATCATCAAAAGATACATTAATTGACTCCATGACAGTCCTTGTTCTCAGGTTGAAAACTCTAAAAGCTCTTGTGAGGCTGGATAGCCAATAAAGATACCATCATCTACCTTGGTTTCAAATTTTCCTAGCTGTTCAGGATGAGGTCTGAGAACAAAACATTTACAGCCAAACATATACAAATGCTTCAGACTAGGTTTATTTTCTTTTATCATTTGATATAGAGTTACACCATGTCTGTTTATGAGTGTGAGGTTTTGAGTATAGCATGCTGTCTTGACTGCTTCTGCCCAGAAATATGTAGGTAATTTTGCTTCTTCCAACATAGTTCTGCCAGCTTCAATAAGAGTTCTATTCTTTCTTTCAACTACTCCATTTTGATGGGGTGTGCTAGGAGCAGAGAATTGTTGAATGATTCCTTTGTATTTGCAGAACTCTTCCATTACTGAATTCTTGAATTCAGTACCATTATCACTTCTCAGAATCTTGACTTTATACTTTGTGCCTGTCTCAATCATTCCTACATGGTCCAACAGTATTTCTGGAGTCTCATCTTTTCTGTGTAGAAAATACACCCAGGTGAATCTAGAAAATTCATCAACAATTACAAGAGTGTACATTTTCTTACTGATGGACATTATGTTGACTGGTCCAAATAGGTCAAGATGTAACATGTGATATGGTTCTTCAATAGAGGATTCAGATTTACTCTTGAATGATGTCCTTCTCTGTTTAGCCTTTTGACAAGCATCACAGAGTCCATCAGGAGTATACAAAGCTATAGGCAATCCTCTAACCAAATCTTTCTTAACCAACTCATTGATATTACTGAAGTTGAGATGAGAAAGCTTCTTGTGCCAATTCCAACTTTCATTTATTGATGCTTTACTGATGAGACAAGTAGAGGAGCCATCAATATTGGAGTGAATGTTGGCTTCATATATGTTACCATGCATGTAGCCAGTAAGTGCAATCTTTCCTAATGATTTGTTAACTACTTCACAATGAGTTGAATAGAAGTTGACATGATAACCTCTGTCTGTGATTTGACTAATACTCAGCAGGTTGTGTTTTAGTCCTTTCACCAGAGCTACTTTTTCAATGATGACATTGCCAATGATTATATTGCCATATCCCAAAGTTTGTCCAATGTTGCCATGTCCATAAGACACAATTGGGCCAGCTTTCTCCTCAAATTCTGATAGCAGGGCTTTGTTTCCAGTCATGTGTACAGAACATCCACTATCCATGACTAACACATTTTTCTTTTTACCCTGCAAGCAGAAAAGACACACTAGTCAGAATATTTAAGAACCCACACTTGTTGGGTTCTTTTACCATGCATTTTATTAGATTTAATAGCAGAAGACTTTTTGACTTTAGCAATCGTGACAGGATTGTGTCCATCAGGATTTGCTTTGTCAGTATCAGTATTGTAAAATACATGTTTCACATTGACATTCTTAAATTTACCAGAATTTGCACTTTTATTGAACTTAGGTAAAGGATCATAAAAGTTGTAGTACAAATTATTGTATTCTTCACAAGTATAAATAGAATGCCATTTACTGCCACAATGAAAACAAGAATTCTGTGATTTATAAAATACTGATCTATTCCTAACATCAGACCTAGGAATTTCAGTAACCTTCTTTTTACTCTTCCTGCAATCAATAGCAAGATGATTAGAGTTACCACAGGTAAAACAACATTTTCTTGGTGCATTTGGGATAAACTTATAATTATTCTCTTTATTAATCCCAACTTTACCATTCCTGTTTCTTTTGACAGTAGGTGTCTTTTGTCTATTAGTCACATCACAAATTTTATCTTTAAGTTGTTTTTGAGACAACGGGCCTAGATTCTTATGACTTTTGGCTTTGACAGGTTTAGACTTAGACTATGTGACTGGTTGTGCAGAAGTAGATCCCTTTTCAAAAGTTGAATTGGGATCTTTTACCAAATACAAAATTAACAAGTTTAATCTTAGATTTGGTTTTATCTATAACATGTATGTAGGTCTTTGGATTTACTGTCTCATTAATAACAACTTTCTCTTTCAATTTCTTATCATTTTCTGGCTTGTACCCTAGACATTCTTTCTAATTCTTATCAGTATTGATTTCCTGGAATTTCCTTCCAGAGTCAGTCCAGGTTCTGATTTTCCCATTAGCATATTCAAGTTCTTTCTCAAGAGCAGTACATTTAAATTCCATCTCTAGTTTCATGTGTTTAGCATTATCACATTCTTTCTGTACCTCTTGCATAAAGAGAAATTCAGCTTCTAAATGATCATTCATTTTTCTAAGTTCAGACATCTCAAATAAGATCCTAGTATTTTCAGCAGTTTGACTTCTAAAGCTAATATGCAATGACTTTAGAAAAGATCTTAACTCAGAGATATTATTTGTATCAAAATCAAAAACAGTACTAGATACCTTTTCATCAAGAACAACAGTCTCATCAGTATTGGCCATCAGGGCATAGTTGACTACCTCAGTTTCAGATTCTTAGGAAGAATCCATTCAATCCTTGCTTGATGTAATGAGTGATTTAGCCTTCTTGCACTTAGTTGCAAAGTGCCTCATTCTATTACACTTGTAGCATCTGATCTTTGACTTGTCAAACTTGCTACTCTTGTTGTCCTTCTTGTTGTATCTGTCTTTGTCAGCATTGAAGGTCTTTTTCTGAAAGTTGCCTTGCTTTCTAGCCTTCCTGAACTTCATCTTCTTAAAGCCCTTGACTATCATAGCAACCATCTCCTTCATATCAGAGTCAGTAGAATCATCATCAGCATCAGCATCAGGATTGCCATCAGGATCTGACTCCATAACTTTTGTCCTTCTTCTAGAGACCTCCGCAGCTTTTCCTTTTGATTTTGCCTCAACATTCAAAGCTACAGATTTTGCCTCAACATTCAAGGCTACAGATTTTGCCTTGCTACTTATTTTGTTCTTTCTTTGTTGAACTTCAAGATCATAGGTTCTTAGCATTCCATACACCTCATCAAGAGACACATTATTTAGATCATACTGATGCCTAATGATAGAGGTTTGTGTATCCCATTCTTCAGGTAAAGCTCCCAGAAACTTGGTGTTTGAGTCCTCAGAAACATACTCTTTGCCAACTAGAGATAGATTATTCAGTAATGTTAGGAATCTATCATACATGTCAATAAGGCTCTCATCAGGTCTTGCATCGAACTGTTCATACTCTTGAATCAGTAGAGCCCTTCTGTTCTTTCATAGCCTTTTTGTCTTTGTGAATGACAATGGTGTCCTCAGGAGTCCATTCTGAAGGTAACTTTGGAATGTTGCTTGGAGTTCCTGCAGGAGCTTGAGTTATTGAGGAGTTTGGCTTCATTGGAACATGAGGACCATGATCGATGCATTCTACATATCCTTCATCCACATAAGATGTAAACGCATCTTTACTTTCCAGTGAAAGTAATTTTCTCTATCAAGAACTGGTATCTTAACTCCATAATCCTTCTGACCCATGATTCTGATGTCTTTTGATACCAATTGTTATTCCCAGACAATGAATCAAGATTGTAGAAGGGGGGGGGGGGGTTGAATACAATCTTTAAAAATTTCTTTAGTTCTTGACAGAAAAGATATGATAGTAAATTCAAGAACAGAAAAACAAACAAGATAAAGCTAACACAAGAATTAAAAATTCAGGTGGATTGATTGATCCACCTGAGAGATTTTTATTAGAAGAAATCTCTATGATGTTTATGAATAAACACACAGCTACATACACACTATTCTAGCTTCAACAATTTACAAGTGATATTGCTTTGTGCTCTCTAAATTGCCTAACTGATTTCTTGAGTTCTAGAATAGTGCTACACTTGGTTATATAACCCAAGTTTACAAGATATTTCGAATAGCTAATAATACAAAAAGTAACTCTGCCCAAAATCCTTGCTTCTCCATTCTGAGTAGTGGTCCTTATGTTGGCAGCTTGCCCTTTTTGGTTGATTGTCTTTTTATGGAATTGCTACAACTAACCAGACAAAACAGAATGCTTCTTCTTCTCGTGAGTTTACCAGAAATACTGGTTTCCATGCTCTGTGAAATCTGTCAACCCATGTGCTCTGTCAGAACTGTCCTTTTCACAAAGTAGAGATTGTATCCGTAGAGGTTATTTGAGTTGCATCCGTTGAGAGTATTTTGACCACATCCGTAGAAGGCTAGTATTGTTATCCATAGACAGTACTTTGATTACATCCGTAGAAGGCTAGTATTGCTATCCGTAGACAATCAATTTCACTTATGTAAAATTACAAGGCATAGTCTATTTACAATTAGCCTCCCTATTATACATATCCATTAACAGTCAACATGACTTATTCAGCCTAAAATTAATACTCCAACTTCTATATCAGAAATACACAAGCATGTTACATTGAGACTTATTCGTAGATAAGCTACCCTTCTACGGATACTGCAAAAGCATGCTATCCGTTGAAGGCTACATTTTACTTATACAATTTTCACTAAGTTAGTTTAGTTATCATCAAGAAACAAAATAGTTCCTAACACCTACTATTTATGGAATTATTCCTAATACTGTGATTCAGAGTTCTGCTGTTGACACCCCCTCTGGATCTAACCCAAGTACACATCCTATACAGTCTCCCACACAGTTACAACCAACCTCTGGTGGCTCTCAAAAGTAACCAGTTGTATCACATACAAGGTTAGCTAAATCTGTGCGGCAATCCCAGCCTATAGGATTGAGGATCTTGTCACCACCATCATCACAAATAATGGAGAAACAAGGTGGTCATCTAACTGGTATGAAAGAAAACATATTGCCTTCAAGGAGAAAACATACAGCTATCATTGATTCTGATTCTGATTCTGATAATGACATAGTGCCTTTTTTAGTACTGTTCAAGAAACTATCTCCTGCTATTGTCATTGAAGAAAGACAACCATCTTCTCTACCAAAGAAAAGGATATTGATAAAGGCCAATATTACTTCTCATTTTGCTGCAGTTGATGCATTACACAAAACACTTCATGAGAAGGATGACTCTGATGTTTTGATTACTGAGAGCTCAATTGCTCATGTCAGTACTGCTCCTATATATATCCACTCCTGACAAAACAACAATTACTGATGAAGTGGTCACTCCTGATGATACCACTAATGTTGTTCCTGTTTCACCAACAAATGAAGTTGTTTCTGACTCAAGTCCGCCTCCATCTCCACAAGGACGGATTATTGAAATGTCATATGAACGGGTCAAAGCACTTGAAAATGAAGCAAGGAAGGAAATTGTTGAATCTGCTGGACAGAAAAGAAAGATCTGCTTTGCCAGAACAAAGAGAAGAAATGTCAGGGCAAGGACATCTTCTGCTCCTATTGTTGATCTGGATACACAAGATCCTGGTTCTTAAAGTGAACTAGCAGTCCAAGTCGATCAAGCCCCACAAGAACCATCTACTCAACGTGTAGATGCAGGCATGGAACACCAGCCACATACTGATTAGACATCTTCACAGATAATTCCTGACACTGCTCAAGGGAGTCTAGAAGATGAAATCATTGCTCAATTTGATGATCAAGTCTTTGAGGGAAGCACACAAGAATCTACACAAAGAAGTGATGTAGCATCTTATGAACCTCGGGTCACACAAGAACCATCTAAGGATGAAGACCAACTCAAGGGACAGGACACACAAGAATCTTCAGTACTCTCTACTGAAGCAGTCCATGAAGTCTAGGCTCCACAAGAACCTCATGTTCAAAGTATGGAAGCATGCCACATTGAAGATATGACGTTCTCATGGTACAATCATTATCTTATGTTCCTATAGAAATTGAAGATTCGGGTATTGTTTCTAATCCTGACTCTGCTATGGTTGTTTACTCTTCTAGTGCTAGTATAATTACAGATAGACCCTTAATTGAGGGAACCCCTATCTTTATGACAGCACCTCACCTCTCTTTGCCAAATCTCATTTCTTCTTTTCTGAGAGCACTGAGCCTTTCTAGTGAGAATGAGAGAAAAGATTTAGAGAAAAACAGAATTTCTGAGGGGCAGTCTCCTGAACTGGCAAAAGGAGAGGTAGAATTGAGTATGAATACTTTGCATTCTAGTGAGCTAAGTCTTACTCTTAAAAGTTCAGATAGTGAGTTAGTGAGTAGTGATGAGATCACTGGAAAAGAAAAGAGAGATTTAGGATTTCATTCTTTATCTGCTATACGTACTCTGGATGCTTCCACTTCTAATAGTGTACCTCCTGCATCTTTGGATTTTGATAAAGAGCTTGATATTAATGATGCTTCTGATGATTCTGGTCCTGAGGATGATCCTACTGATGTATCTTTAGCTTATAAACGGGCTCAATGGGATTTCTCTTGGACAGATCCAAAGACTGAAATTGGTATTAGCAATGCTCATTCTCAAATGGCTAAAGCTTTCAAGCAAATCAAATCTGCTGATCTCCAAACTCATCTCAAAGGTACTTCTCTAATGCTTAAATCTATTTTTGAGGAGATTGTTGAGGTCAAGAAATCAAATGCCAAGAGTGGCGCTTCTATTATGGAGGATCATGTTAAGTCTGTTGCTCGTCAATCCAGAGACTTTAATTATGTTCATAAAGATCATGTCTCTCTTGAACAAAGAATTACTGCTATGGAGAAAAAGACTGATTATATGGATGCTAAGTTAGATTTACTTATCTCTGCTCTTGTTCCGAATGATGGTACTGATGCCAAAAAGGGGGAGAAAGTAATACAGACAAAATGCTCTCCGGAGTTAACTGTTCAGAGAAGAGATGATGCTCTTGATGGAGGTTCCAGTCAACAGAAAGAGACCACTGATGTTATTGTTATCTCAAGTGGTGCTATGACTAGTCAAGGTCAAAGATGACAGTCAACTCAAGTCTCTGGATCTGGAATTAAACAGCAATCTGAGGATGTGTTAGTGACAACTACTGAGCAAGCAATAAAGTTTCATCAAACTGTGAATATTGATGGGACAGAACAAGTTGTGCACTACAGAGATCCAAGTCTGGAAGCTTTTAATGAGCAAGAAGTAAGAAAATTGCTTCAAGATATGTATCCTGATGAGGATATTGAAGTAATAGTTCAAGCTCAACATGCTGAATTTAATTCTCTGCAAACCAGTAAGAAGAAGAAGTTAGCAAGTGGAAGAGGAAGCAGAAGTAGAGGTTGAGGAAGATGAAGAAATGAACAAGTTTCTGTACAAACTCAGAAAGTCATTGTTATTAATGAAGCTTCAAGAACAACAAGGTCTATAGCAAATGTTCCTTCAATTTCTGTAAAGGAGAAAGGGAAGAAAGTTCTTGAAGAACTCTCTCAGACAAATGCTACTGGGTTGAGTTTTGAAGAAGAAGAGGATGAAAATGTTATTCCTCTAGTCAGAAGAAAAGATAACAGAATATATTCAGAGAGGAAAGATTATCTAGACAATGACAGACAAATTTTCTTTGTAAGAACTCCTGTAAATGAAGAAGCGGTTCAACAAGCTGTAAGAGATTACTTTAAATCTTTACAAGGAGTCAATTTTACAAAGTCTGGAATTATACTAGAAGAATATCTGAAGAAGAAGTAAGATGTCTCTAGAAGTACAAGGAGTTTCTCTGATTTCAAGAAGAATAAAGGCTATAAGTAAAAAGGCTATGATATCAGAGAAGATAAGTCTGATCTTCAAATGAATGAAATTTTCAGGTCTAGTGGAAATCTTCGAAGTTTGTCTGATATTGCTGGATTTTGCAAGTCAGATAAATTTGAAAGATCTTATGAAGAATTTGCGAAGAAGAATAATGAATGTAGAAAAGCAGGAACATATGGAGGACTTGGGCATCCTGAAGTTGAAATAGTTACTCAAGCATTGTCATATGATAAAGCATGTCTAACTGAAAATCTGAGTGATAAATTAACTCAAAGACATCTTGACAAGCTTATATCTCTCAGACAAATGCTACTGGGTTGAGTTTTGAAGAAGAAGAGAATGAAAATGTTATTCCTCTAGTCAGAAGAAAAGATAACAGAAAATATTCAGAGAGGAAAGATTATCCAGACAATGACAGACAAATTTTCTTTGTAAGAACTCCTGTAAATGAAGAAGCAGTTCAACAAGCTGTAAGAGATTACTTTAAATCTTTACAAGGAGTCAGTTTTACAAAGTCTGGAATTATACTAGAAGAATATCTGAAGAAGAAGTAAGATGTCTCTAGAAGTACAAGGAGTTTCTCTGATTTCAAGAAGAATAAAGGCTATAAGGAAAAAGGCTATGATATCAGAGAAGATAAGTCTGATCTTCAAATGAATGAAATTTTCAGGTCTAGTGGAAATCTTCGATGTTTGTCTGATATTGCTGGATTTTGCAAGTCAGATAAATTTGAAAGATCTTATGAAGAATTTGCGAAGAAGAAGAATGAATGTAGAAAAGCAGGAACATATGGAGGACTTGGGCATCCTGAAGCTGAAATAGTTACTCAAGCATTGTCATATGATAAAGCATGTCTAACTGAAAATCTGAGTGATAAATTGACTCAAAGACATCTTGACAAGCTTATATCTGTTCAAATGGTATATGATATACATGATGGAAATCTTCCTCAAGAAAAACTTCTGTATTTTCTCAAGGATGGAACAATATTTGTACTGACAGCTCTGGACGTTATGATGAAGAAATTGGAAGAGTTGATGTATGTTCTGTTTCTATTCATTTCTAAAGATGAAGTGTGCATAAGATGGAGGAAGAAGATTCTCAAGTATTGATCTTCAGTTGAAAGCTATGAATTCTAGAGATACTCCTAAGTACATTGACATGGATGGACATGAAGTTGAAATGAAGAAGTGTAGTACCTATATAGAGACATATTTTGGTATGACACATCTGAATTTCAGTCCTGACAATGAAAGATTCAAGTGTATTTATCTGGGAAGGAGTATGCAGAATAGCTCTATTGAAGACCTGAGGGCTGCTATTTATCAGACTGATAAAGATGATGAAAAGTTGAGGAAGCTAAGGAGAAAAATGATTGATTTTTTGTTGACTGGAGAAGACAAGTTAATGGAGAATTTTCTTCAAAAAAATCCAGGGTTCATCAGAGTTACTGACTTTGAAGAATATCTAAGGCAAAATCCTTACATTGATCATGCGAGCATTTGTTAGAGGTTTTGGCATCATTAAATCAAGGAAATTTATGCTTTATTTCACAAAGTATAAATTGGGGGAGATTGTTGGATATTATTGATTTAATGAGTGCATCAGGATCGGCGGCATCAGTACTTGGTGCATCAGTAGCTGATGACAGGTGATGTCATCATCAGTAGTTTTATTGATTGATATTGTTCCATGATTTCAGGAAAGGATTGATTTGCTAGATATATCTGTTTGCATCAAGTCAGGGATAGCAATTGTTTATAGAAGATAAGCGACAAGTATATCAATCTCATTTTAATAGAGATTATCTTCTGTAACAGAATTCGTAGTTGTGTATCTGTATAAACACATGATAGGTTTTACATATTGTAACAACTTACACGAGTATTTTGTAAATCTAGCAGCTCTTAAGAACTCATAGTTTCTTGAGAGAGTTTGTATCAGTTTTTATAAAGATTAATAAAAACTGGTATTGATTGTTTATATATATATATCTGTTTCAATTTTGATTA
This sequence comes from Heracleum sosnowskyi, assembly GCA_030848705.1. Taxonomy (NCBI): domain Eukaryota; kingdom Viridiplantae; phylum Streptophyta; class Magnoliopsida; order Apiales; family Apiaceae; genus Heracleum; species Heracleum sosnowskyi. Next base: position 37,890,967 of record CM061238.1, read on the forward strand.
TTTTGTACGATTATATTCAACCCCCCTTCTATAATCTTTCTTTACTGGGCAACAACTTCATAACCTTTAATGATTATTTTAGTAGATACGGATATCTGTATCTTTTGAAGAACAAAATCCGAATCATTTGAAAAATTCAAAGAGTACAAGGCAGAAGTGGAAAAGCAAATAGGCGGAAGTATTAAAACTCTACGATCTGATCGTGGAGGTGAATACCTAAGCTTAGAATTTAAGAGCTTCTTAAAGGAGTGTGATATTGTATCACAACTCACACCTCCTGGAACACCATAGTGGAATGGTGTGTCTGAGAGGAGAAATCGCACCTTGTTGGACATGGTATGATCGATGATGAGTATGGCGGATCTTCCAATTAGTTTATGGGGTTATGCTCTGGAAACGACTGCACATACACTTAGCCGTGTTCCTACTATATCGGTTCAAAACACACCATATGAGATATGGACTGATAAACGTCATAGCATATCATTTTTGAAAGTATGGGGATGCGAAGCATTTGTGAAACGTTTAATCACTGACAAGCTAGGACCAAAATCAGACAAATGTAATTTTGTGGGTTACCCAAATGAAACTAAAGGGTATTATTTCTATAATCGTACCGAGAACAAAGTTTTTGTTACTCGAACTGCTGTGTTCCTTGAAAGAGAACTGCTTTCTAAGAAAAATAGTGGGAGTATGATATATCTCGATGAAGTTCGAGAACCACAGAATAACACTGAACCAGAGTTGGAACATGAGAAGGATTTACATGAAAATGTTACTGCTCAAGAAACACAGGTTGTTCGTAGATCTGGTAGGATTCGCCACGAGCCTGAGAGATATTATAGATTTCTCTTAACTCAGACTGGCGATGTAATGCTCATGGACAATGATGAACCTCTTACCTATCAGGATGCTATGAATAGTCCAGATTCTGAGAGATGGCTGGAAGCCATGAAATATGAGATGGATTCCATGTATGAAAACAAAGTATGGACTTTGGTTGAAGGGGTAAAACCTAGTGGGTGCAAATGGGTTTTCAAGAAGAAAACTGACATGGATGGTAATGTAACGACCTACAAAGCAAGACTAGTTGTGAAAGGTTTCAAACAAATTCATGGTATTGACTATGATGAAACTTTCTCACCAGTAGCTATGGTCAAGTCCATCAGGATTTTGCTTGCGATAACAGCTTACTATGACTATGAAATCTGGAAAATGGATGTCAAAACCGTTTTCTTAAATGGGAGCTTAGAAGAGGATGTGTATATGATCCAACCAGAAGGATTTGTCGATCCGAGTTTTGCTAGAATGACCTGTAAGCCACTACGATCTATTTATGGATTGAAGCAGGCCTCAAGGAGTTGGAACAATCGTTTTGATAAAACAGTCAAAGAGTTTGGCTTCATTCAAAATGATGATGAGCCGTGTGTTTACAAGAAGGTTAGTGGGAGAAAAGTGGCATTCCTAGTATTATATGTTGATGATATATTACTAATTGGGAATGACATACCTTCTCTTCAGGCTGTTAAGACTTGGTTGGGAAAAAGTTTCTCGATGAAAGACTTGGGCGATGCTACCTATATATTAGGGATCAGGATCTATAGAGATAGATCTAGATGATTAATCGGCTTAAGTCAGAGTACATACATTGACAAAGTATTGCATCGTTTTGGGATGCAAGAGGTAAATAGGGGATTCGTCCCTATGACTCATGGAATATCGATCTCAAAAGATGACTGTCCTAAATCATCAGATGATAAGGACCGTATGAAAAATGTACCATATGATTCGAAAATTGGTTCTATAATATATGCAATGATATGTACTCGACCTGATGTCTCGTATGCTTTGAGCATGACGAGCAGGTACCAGTCTAATCCAGGTGATGGTCACTGGACGATAATCAAGAATATTCTTAAGTATCTCAAGAGGACTAAAGATTCATTCTTGGGATATGGTGGAGATGAGAAGCTAGTTGTAAGAGGTTACACTGATGCTAGCTTCCAGACAGACAGAGACGATACCGTGTCTCAATCTGGATTTGTGTTTTGTCTAAATGGAGGTGTTGTAAGCTGGAACAGTTCGAAGCAAGAGACAGTAGCTGATTCTACAATGGAAGCTGAGTATATTGCTGCCAGTGAAGCAGCCGAAGAGGTTGTTTGGCTTCAGAAATTTATTGAGGGACTTGGAGTAGTTCCATCGATTGCAGATCCAGTTGATCTTTATTGCGATAACAATGGAGCAATTGCGCAGGCTAAGGAACCAAGGTCCCATTCCTGAGAAAAGCATATACTTAGACGATATCATCTACTTCGAGAGATTACAAGGAGGGGAGATATACATATATGTAAAGTGCATACTAATAATAACATTGCAGACCCACTAACTAAGGCTTTGTCGTAGCAGAAGCACGAAGGTCACACTAGTTCCATGGGTATTAGATACATGAGTGATTGGCTCTAGTGCAACTGGGAGATTGTTAGTATTTGTGCCCTAGAGACAATACTATAATGTTATTAGGAAAGACATTTTGATTATTAATGATTATGTTCTATGGATTTTCTTTATTCATTTATTATGTCATTATTAACTGCGATATAAGTATTAGAATAATAAATGTCCTTGGAATATAAGCATGAATTCTATATCTCTAAGTATGTAACTTAGAAATGAGATTATATGAATAGTGTTTATAACCCTAAAAGTCCCTAGTCGAGAATTATTATTTCAGGGCAATAATAATATATATATACTAGTATGTTTGTTGACTGATGATCACATCTCATTGGTCATAGGTATTGCGATACTAAAGTCAAAGAAATAAGTGCATGTTAGAAATACATGGCACTGGATAGACCCGCCGTGAGAATTCTTCATGGTAAATGTTATCAAGTGTCATATGTGATTCTCACAATGATAATGGTGTAATGATCCTTAGACTTGAAATCATTATATTTCTATATGAGAATTAATATACTTTGATTTTACTCAAAGTTACCTTTGACCGGGTGATGATAAATGTGGACATTGGGTATGTTATGAATCATATGAGAAATATGAATGATAGACATAAGATTTAACCCTCCTATTTTATGAGTGACATTATTGGTCTCTTGATTGAGTGAGAGTATGAAATGCATGGCCATGCTCAAATAGTGATTTGTTTAATAGTCTACTCATTGATCAAGTAAACCAGGATTAAATGATGAAGAGGGTGACACAAACCATGCATCGAGTTTAATCTATAATATAAGGTTAAAAGGATTATATTATATGGAACATTATTCACAAAAGGTTTAATTGTATCATCAATTATTATTATTACTTAGGTAGTAATGATGCATTATTAGATGCCGGTCATTGTTTATAATTTTATTATTATATATTAAAATTATTGCCAACGTAATAATAACCTAAAGGGTCACACACATAGAACGTTTTAAACAGAGCTTTATTTAAATTTCGAATTTAAATAAATTATTATTATATTGAATTATTGAATTAATTAAGTGGGACTTGATTAATTATACTATAATTCGAATTTAATAATAATACAACTAAAATCGGATTGGATTTTGAAAGCCCAATCAGATTAGGGTTCAGCCCATTCCTCTCTCCCTATAAATACATAATGATGTATTATTTTAGGGTTTAATCTTACAATTCGTTTTTATAAAAAACCCTAGCCGCTCCACATCAAGGAGAGGCTAGAGAGAGAGAGAATTTCGAGGGCATTTTCTTGGCTAGTACCAACTCCGGTGATCGTTGGATGATCGAGCGTTTCGTGTGGACTGATTAGAGACGTATATCGCAAGGCGGGATACGCAGTGATCATAGCAAAGGACCTACATTAGTCATCCATTCGCAAAGCTTCAAAAAGGTAAACAATTCTATTCACGAATTAAATATCGATTTTTCGCATGAATCCTGCGGAGGGTTTATGTTTTTATTGTTTTTCGCGATGTTTTCGCTACGTTTTCATGCCTGAAATCCTTCATGCCTGTGTACTGAAGGCCTCCTCCTGTATTCAATGGGCGCATCTTCATTGGGGATGTGGGATCCTGTACTTTGCACCCAAACGCTTGAGATCACTTGTCCTGTAATCTGTTGGATGCTTCTCATTCCGGGGACAAGGATGCGTCTGGCATTTGGGATAAGTCATAATTATACATGCGTGTATGAAATAAGGAAATAGCTAGTAACGGATAGGACTAGTCCTCGACGGGGAAAATTTCCTTATCCGTGAAGTCCTAAAAGCATAGACGAGCCTTGAGCCTTTGTGACTAGGCCTCATCGTTGGACATTCCTAAAACGAGTCGAAGACCAATTCCAGAAGACGGATCAGGTATCCTAGTGGGCCTCGGAAATCAGAAACCAGCCCATATAGGTTACTTGCTCCCCAAGAACTATGTAGGGCTTGATCCCCTATAAATACGGGGTACGTAGGCACATTGTAAAGGGTTGGAATCGAAGAGCTCAGCGAGCCACCACCAAGAAAACCCTTACAATCTCAGCCCCCAATTCATCACAACCACCACACTTCGGCGACCTTTCGGTGAAAAATCACCGTCATAGATCTTGATTCCGGCGACGAACCTCAAACTTTGTTAATACCAAATTCCTCCGTTAACAATAATCAATCTAGAGTCAAAATCGGGAACAAATAAACGCATATCCACGTCAATGATAATGGAGTTTGAAAGAAGTATAATTCTAAAATGGGTTCGGACGTTCAACAATATTATTAATTTAAAAATTGATGGTACATTTCAAACAAATTCTAATATCATATTTTATGTTATTTTGTTATGATGGTATCATTTTATATATTTGTTCAATCAATATTTTATGCGTTGAATATTTAATTTTAAATCATAAATATTTATTTTCTTAGCAACTATAACATAACTTATATTTATTAATTCATGCATGCATATATTTAGTAAAAGTAAGTGGGAAAAAAAAATTAATATGAGTTCTGTTACATAACATATTTATAATTATTATAAAATTTTTAAGATTTAAAAATTTTAAGATGGTGCTTTTGGTGCGTAGCACGGGTAAAACGCTAGTTAGAATTATATTTAAATATTAAAAAGTGAATTTTAATAATATAAATAAAAAATGAGTAGGTTTTCTAAGTTGAATATAATTGTCAATTTAAATTAATAACTTTCTATTCTATTCGGGTTCCTGAGTAATTTCAATTAATTAATAATGATTGAATCATCATTAAATTAACAATAATTTTGTTACTTAATATAATAAAAAATATTTAAAAAAATTGTGCATTGCACGAACTATAAGCTAGTATATTATGTTGTTAACGGTAGTCATCCCTTATTATCTCTCTTAATTTTGTTACATAATATGATATAATTTCTCTTTTTTAAAAATATCACTAAGAACTAATCAACTAACTTTTTAAGCTAAAATATATTACTATTTATTTTAATAGTACAATCTGATTGGTTACAAAATAAATCACAATTTTCTGATTGGTTAACCGCATAACTGGCCGGACTCATGTATTATAATAAAAAATAAATAACTTATTTGTTCTAATAATTTGAAAATAAAAATAAAATTTGAAATTTATATATTTTATATGTGAATGATGTTACATTTTTTTTGTGGAATACGATCAAAAATAATTTAGTCAAAAAGTTTCTCATAATCAATTTAGAAGCAAATAATTTGTGGAATATATATATATATATATATATATTCATTTTATGATAATATAATTTATTACAAAAAACAAAAAATATAAATTATGAAGCAAATATATTTGTAATTTAAAAATAAAAGTGAGTTGAAATTTGGAATAAAAAGTGTATGGCAAACGGACTCATGTGATTGTGTGTGGCCCAAATCCGAAGTCCTAACTGGATCAAAGAATATTTGGGGTGCATGTACAATACAAATATATATATTATATATATATTGGAATCACACACACAAACACAATAAATAAATCGAAAAGCTGAGCCTATTGTGCGTAGTAGCAAAGCTAAGCAACAGGCAACAGAGCATCATGCAGATCTTCGTGAAAACCCTAACTGGAAAGACTATTACTCTTGAAGTCGAGAGTAGTGATACTATTGATAATGTCAAAGCTAAGATTCAGGTCTCCCCCTTATGTTTTTATTTTATTATTTGTTTTGTTTAAATATTATTCATATGGCTTTTTGGGGGTTTTGATTTGTTGTGTTGTGGTTAGCCTGTTTTCTTGTAATTAGGGTTTTGTTATTGCTGTTTGGGGTTTTATTGATTTTGTCAGTCTTGTTCGTCAACTGTTGGTTGTTAAGACTTGTGTGTGCTCGCCGCTTGATTAATCTTGAGTATTGTTTTCATAATACAAGTTTTCAGATTTGGGCCTTTTTTTAATTTTTATAATGCTTTGATTTCCGTGCCCTTTTGTTGTTTATATTTTAGCCTACTAGTTGTTGCTGTGAATTCATGTTTTTTGTGATTCTAACACTAGTTATGTTCAAATTAATGTCACATATAAGCTACTATTATGTACTGTATAGATGGAGTAAGCTATGTACTCGATGGATGGAGTGTTGTCTATATGATTTTCATGGGTTGTTACAATTGAGAACATATTTTTATTGGACAAAATTTATGTAGCCTTTTCATTCTTTAGGATTTGAAATTATGAGATATATGTGATGGTATGAAGAGAAGTTCAGTTTCCTATCGGGTCAGAGAATTCCCTTTTCATTAGTTAACAACATATGAGGTAGGGCAGGGCTTAAAACTACAGCCACTCTATTAAAACTGACAAGTCTAACATTAGAAACAAACACACGAAAAAGCACTTGTCTTTTTTGGTTATTTTATTCTGAAATTTCAAATGATCAGTGAACCAAATTCACGCAGGCACACAAACTACAAGATCAATATTAGCTTGAATTTTCCTTGACGACTCTTGAGTTTTCTTATTAAGGCCCTGCCGAGCATAGTGACCTAAAAGTTGTTATTATCTATATCTTAGTTTTGTACATGTAATGTGAACATATGGATGGTGTCATGGAAGTACCTTGTGTTGTACATGTAATATGAATACGGATGGTATCTTGTACTTCTTTATGTGAAATCGAAATGACTTATTCTTTGGGAGTTTCACATCATAAAAACTCTATATATATTTCAGAATTCAGATGTTTCCAAATATTTGCCAGTATGTTATGTTGCTAATATTCTAGAAGCTAGATCCATATGTATTTTAATTCTTTGTATATAAATATATAATATTTTATCCTCAAGTAATATATAATATAGCAAAAAAAAAATATATATATATATATATATAATATTGCTTAATTTGATAAGGTGAAGTTAATATATTTTATCCTAAGTAATACCTGTTGAAGACAACAGAAAGACAAGCCAGCCTTCTTGATCTGTGCTATGTTAATTTCTTAAGTTGTATTTTTGTTTTTTTAATATATGTTAGAAGTTATATTTGTGTGGTTTCCAGGACAAGGAAGGTATTCCTCCAGATCAGCAGAGGTTGATTTTTGCTGGTAAGCAATTAGAAGATGGAAGAACTCTTGCAGATTACAACATTCAGAAAGAGTCAACCCTCCACTTGGTTCTAAGGCTTCGAGGAGGAACAATGATTAAAGTGAAGACTCTTACCGGAAAGGAAATTGAAATTGATATTGAACCAACTGATACCATTGACCGGATTAAGGAACGGGTTGAGGAGAAGGAAGGAATCCCCCCGGTGCAGCAAAGGTTGTTTGTTGTTTTTTCTTATATTGAAATTTTTTAAAATACATAGGCATTTTTCTTGTCTTAGCAAAATTATAACCTAGATTGCGGAACCTGATAAAATCTCATATTGACTTTCCATGTTGCAGGCTTATCTATGCTGGCAAGCAGCTTGCGGATGACAAAACAGCCAAAGACTATAATATTGAGGGTGGATCTGTACTTCATTTGGTTCTTGCACTGAGGGGTGGTAGTTTCTAAATAATATTTTCAATATTAGTGAAAACGTGTTGTGGAGCTTTTTATGTACTGAGGAAAGCAGAAATTGCATACGTTTTGCTACAGATGATTTCATCATTTGGCCAAGTATTGTGTTTAATTTTTTAAAATTTAATACATCAACTGCTATGGATTGTAATTTTCTGTGTTTAGCTTTTACTCAATCTTTCATGTTGATTTGCTTTGTGGTTCCTGATTGTCATTATATTGGTAGTCTCAGATGTATTCAGCTTTATCAAGGCTGAGGCAGATTGATGTGTGCTGGTGTAAAATGTAGTTAGTTCTGGACAACGTTTCCCTTTAGTCAATAGATTCGGTCAGTTGGATTAGATTGCTCTTTGTATCAAGTTACTAGGTGCTTGACATATGTCATACTCAACATAGGACTAGGGGATGTATCCCTACTTAAATTTGAAACTTGGCACTAATAAATCAGAATCTGAGGTGGTTTAGATGTTAAATTTTGAGATGACTAGCTGAAGATAATATTTTTTGTTTTCAAAAATGCAGTATAACAAACTTATGTCTTCTAAGTATACTATGAATACAGTTTGTTACAAGTTTTAGTGGAATAGGTGTAAATCCAATGTCTGTCGCACTGTGTATGGTCTCTCTTTGGTGTTTGAGGTATATGAGTATACTCCCTCTGGTATCTATTCTGTGTAAAGCATATCATCTGAGTTTGTTTACCAGTTCCCATCTTCGCCGTCTTTCATATAGTCTTGAAGCATCTTATTGTTCTCTTCTGAGTTTGTTAACTAGTTTTGGTGTTTATTTTGGGAATCAAGTATATTTGTGCTTTAGACTGCTACTTGTGTTGATGTGTTTTCTGGCAATTGCATCTGTTCAAAATTGACGTTTATTTCGACATCAAGACCATACACCTGTGGTTGGAAGCTAGTAACTGTACTTGCAAAAGTGAGCAGAGGCCAGAGGATGGAAAAACAGAATGCAACTTGACCATTTTAGGGGAGTGCACGAGCTCAGTTGCCTTTTAAAATCCTAAATACAGATATTGCGAGGAAATACTTGTATACAAAATAAGAACCCAAACATAGGAGTTTTTCCTCAAGAGAGCAGGGCTTAAATTTAGGGTGGTCAGATTTTACAAAGATCTCACATCAACTCGTAGGTCTGAGCTGGGTCAGATTACAATGATCTTACACCAGCTCTTATGAGTTACTAGCCGTCTTCGTAAGTCTTTGGTGTTAATAAGCTGGTTTTGTGAATAATCCGACCTGACTTTGACAGTGGAGTTGGAGTGAGTGATGCATTCACCACGCTTACCACCAAACTGTGCAGTAAACCAACGTTGCAAGTTCTGTAAGCGTGGGGATTCAGTCCAAGCTGAAGAGAGGTGGAGGTGGAGGTTATCGGTAGTCAAATTTACCTTCCAAATCTACCATTTTGCAGAGTCACATATATTGACCACCTCGGTCTTTAAGGTCCACACACTCTACACTGTGCAGCGCATCTTATTTTCATCTCACAATTCCCATCTTCCCACTTTGGAAAATGCACACATCATACCCATACTACATATACAATTTATGAACAAACAACGTTAAATTACGCAACATATCTAAGAAATTTATAGCATGTAAAACTATTAAAAGAAAACAGTCCCATTTTGGTGTGAGAATATGAAAATAAATTCATATGATAAATCAGAAATTTACGGCATGCAAAAACAGTTGGAAAATAACCCTGCCACCCAATTGTCGCGTGTCTTCTAAAAAAAAGCCAATTGTCGCGTGAAAATCAGACACAAACCGTCTGATGTGCCCTGGTACTCGTGCTCACTGTTCAGAATTAATTCGCCGGGTGGGCTGAACTAGAAATTAATTTTGAATTTAAAAGTATTAAAAAGGAGAAAGTTCACACATGTTAAAAAACAAGCAAAGATCACCGACAAAACATCGTTAAACAAACATAAATAAAAAAAACTATGAAACTAAAAAACAAAGCTAATCCCCATCCTCAGTCTCTCTGCCTGCATTCCAGCAGTTGGTTTGCAGTCGCCAGAGCCTCCACTGCCTCCATTGCCTTGTCTACATCCACTGCCACCACTGACTGTGGTACAAAGCTTACGTGCATCATCTGCAATCCAGCCATCCCTTCTAGTATCCCGAGCCATGACAAGCTCTGTCACAAATTCTTGTACAACACCTTGCATCTCATACCGGTATGTACACGATCATCATCCACCTCAAGCAAAGTTCTTGTAGTTCTCCCAAGAGCTTCCTAGAACAGTCAGAACAACCATTCTTACAAAGAAAATCTTCAATAGAATGTGGATCCAAAATGAACCAAGTAACTGAACATTCTCTATGTTAATATCAATGATAACACACTCAAATAAGCCGTAATTCACATGTTCATATGAATACCACGAAATATCATCCTTCCCATAAAGAATAATACCATCCACCATCAATAATTCCTCTAACCAAACCAAACACTGAATATGAACAAAAGTGATGATGAACCAGCATTGCTTTGACAGAATTAAGACGACCAGATGGGCAAAGCCAGATGGGCAAAGAATATGTGCCAAACGGGCAAATAAATGGTAATCCAGACGGGTGAATTAGTATTGCCAAATGGGCAAGTTTAGTAGTGTCAGACGGACAAAAAGAAAGCCACACGGGCTGATGAACGTGATTGCCAGATGGGCATAGTAATTAAGTTTAGATTAAGGGGGTGAATGTTGGGTTTTAATCTAAACTAATGGGCTTTGGATTTGTGTAGGTGTCCACGTTTGTGTTTAAATAATTGTTAACGTTAGTATACCCACGTTAACACAGGAGAAGTAGTCAGTGTTTGTTTGAGAGTTTTTAGGAGCAGTATTAAATTAGTGGCATGAGTATAGGAGTCTGATCCGTTATTCTAGCTACATGTAGTCTTTCATTTATATTGTAGCTTTGCATTCAGTTTTTAATTAAGAAGAAAGTAATACAACGTTTGCATTACTTTAGTTTTCTCTCTTCCGGTTTATACAAGTTTTGTATTATAAGTATAGTCCAGTGTTTTTTTTCTACACTTGGTATCAGAGCCTGGTGTCCAGGTGATGTATGCCTAAATATCAACCCAAACACATAAACAAAACTATGGAGATAACCAATAAAAAAGAAGGCTCTGTGGGTTTAAGTTATCCAATGCTAACGAAAAGTAACTATACAACATGGTCCTTGAAAATGAAGGTTTTCATGAAGGCGCAAGGCGTTTGGGGTGCGATCGAAGGAGACCCAAAGACTGTTATTGATGAGAGGACGATACATATAGCCCTTGCAGCTATATACCAAGGCGTGCCAGAAGAAGTACTGCTGACTATTGCTGAGAAAGAAACCGCAAAGGAAGCTTGGGAAGCCATTAAAACGATGTGTGTGGGAGCAGAGCGAGTGAAGGAGGCTAAGGTACAAACGTTAAAGGGAGAGTTTGAGTCCGTTACCATGAAGGAGACAGATAAAATCGATGATTTTTGTATGAAGTTGAGCGGGATAGCAACCAATATCCGGGTACTTGGAGAAACGATGGATGAATCGAGTGTGGTAAGGAAAATATTACGTGCTGTTCCTGACAAGTTCCTTCAAATAGCTTCAAATATCGAGCAATTTGGAGATATGAAAGCTATGACGGTTGAAGAGGTAGTGGGTCGACTTAAGGCTCATGAAGAAAGAATGAAAGGTAGGTGTGAGAGCGGAGGAGAGCAACTTCTTTTGACTCAGAAATGGAAGGCAAGAGGCCAAGGAGGAGCATATGGCAGAAGTGGTGGATGTGACAAGAGTAAAATTAAGTGCTATAACTGCAACATCTTTGGGCACTACGCCTCAGAATGCAATAAACCACCACGAGACAGGGAACAAAGACAAGAAGTAAACCTTGCACAGATCAGTGATGATGAACCAGCATTGCTTTGACAGAATTAAGACGACCAGATGGGCAAAGCCAGATGGGCAAAGAATATGTGCCAAACGGGCAAATAAATGGTAATCCAGACGGGTGAATTAGTATTGCCAGATGGGCAAGTTTAGTAGTGTCAGACGGACAAAAAGAAAGCCACACGGGCTGATGAACGTGATTGCCAGATGGGCATAGTAATTAAGTTTAGATTAAGGGGGTGAATGTTGGGCTTTAATCTAAACTAATGGGCTTTGGATTTGTGTAGGTGTCCACGTTTGTGTTTAAATAATTGTTAACGTTAGTATACCCACGTTAACACAGGAGAAGTAGTCAGTGTTTGTTTGAGAGTTTTTAGGAGCAGTATTAAATTAGTGGCATGAGTATAGGAGTCTGATCCGTTATTCTAGCTACATGTAGTCTTTCATTTATATTGTAGCTTTGCATTCAGTTTTTAATTAAGAAGAAAGTAATACAACGTTTGCATTACTTTAGTTTTCTCTCTTCCGGTTTATACAAGTTTTGTATTATAAGTATAGTCCAGTGTTTTTTTTCTACAAAAAGTGCATAGCACATATGCAACAAAATGCACCAAATGCTTAAAGCTTTGTTGATCTGATAGGAACCCAATAACCAACCTCAACACCCTCCCAATCGAGTAGTTCTTGAAAAAATTACCAATTTTAATTTCAATTAAAACAAAACTTTTGTTCCAACCATAAATCCAACAAGAGGAAAAAGGCAAAGAGGAAGCTAAACTCGTGCTAAGTAAGTCTTGAAAAATTTTTAGGATATCTAACAATATGTTCTCAAAGAGGCACAACCCATCTTGACTAAATTCATGTACCCTTATGCAAACATGTTACAAATGAACAAATATATCATGTGCCTCGATTGAAAAAAAGATAAAAATCAAAATAGAGTCCAGAATCTTGCCTTGCTTTGAAGGATGTTGAAACAAGTTCTTGCGGGTTTTGAAGCCCTCAGATTTAATTTCACTTGAAAATTGGAGAGTAAATTTAAGGCGGCTACCACCCTTTTTTGTCTTACTTCCATTCACTTTTGGCTGAGAGAGCTGATAAATTGCCGAAACCAAAGAAAGTTCATTGAGATTAATTTCCGAGATATCCAAAATAGACATCCCATGTAGAACAATATCAAATTCTCTAAGGGGAGCATGATTTCAAAGCAAGAAACCCAAGAAAAGACAAGATTCATTCTTTGAAGAAAAAGAAGAATCAGGGGGCAATGAGAGAAGACGAGAAGAATAGAGAGAGGGGAGAAGTAGGAGGAGGAAATGAAGAGATGGATAAGATTAACAGAGAAAAAGGGGGGAAAAGGGGAGATAGGGAAGAAAGAGAGAGAGAGAGGACTCTCATTGGGCCTCTAATAGAGAGTTGTTGTTTGTCTTTGATTGAATATAATTTTATATACAGTAAAACTTCTATAAGTTAATATAAGTTAATACAGTAAAAATGTTTAGAGGCCAAGAGTTTAAAAGAAATTGTAAATGCTATACTTTAAAATAATGCTCATGATGATGTTCAAAATGATAAAACATTATTAGAACCAGTTACACATAAAGAAACACTTGATCTATCAAAGACATTTAGCAATTTTTTGATGCAGTTCAGAAGCATACACATGAACTTTTGAATAAAATAAGGAAGATTAATGATGAGTTTCAAGTAAATTTATACTTTAACAAAAAATAAATAACAATATAATCATATTTTTACAAAATTGCAATATATATATAATTAAAGAAAATGATTAATTTATGTTTATTGGGACCATATATTTATTACATACTCTCAAAGTATGGTCCAATATACATAAAATATAATAGTAAATTTCATGTCATAATAATGTTATGTCAGACTAATGGTCCAAACCCTTTAACAATTGATGATACAATGTTCTCGGGAACTTAAGTTACTGCTTTCATGTGGGTCATATGAAATGTAAATCAAATCATTATATTGCTAGACGATTTTGGACTCAAACAATTATATCCACCACAAGTTAAGACATCTCTTCGTAATCAATACAAGGTTTCTACAACTACGGGAGCTTTATATTATGTATTTTCCTTTTTGATTTCGTACAAATGTTCATTCATATTCCACTGACATTACACATTTAGGTGTGTGAACTGCAATTTCAAATATTTCTATATTTTAAGAGATAATAATTCTTAAAGCATGCTTCCTTCACAACTTCAGGTGTGCAGACTTCTGGTCCAAATAATTTTCTCTTTGCAAGATATTTTGCCTCGACTTTATCACAATCTTTCGCTAATTTCTTTTATATTCTTTAGCAGAAGTTACTTTATGATCCTCGTTATCCTCTATAACCTCAAGTTTACATATATATCGTCGACATGATCAAAGGTTCTATTTTATTATAGACATGACATAATACATTGAGATCTCATAATTTTCAGGTACCTTTATTTCTTTTTTTAATCTTGTTTATAGAATCTTCTGGAGATCATTCAAAAACTTATCATTTTTTGATTTAGCTATCGCTTATCATAAATAATTGATCCTTTTTACTTTTGAGAATTTTCAGTCATGGAACCTGTTGGCTTATCACGCATAAAACATCTTTAGACAAATTAGAATCTTGAGGTTGTCCTTCTGGGATATAAGATTTTATAAAAGTATTTTTAGCTGGTATATGTGACATAGTCACTCTTTAGGTCAGCATATATGTCTGGAAATAATTTATGCATTTAAATGAATTATTTTATAGACTTTCAGTCCATATTCTTTATTACGAGGATCAAAGTGAGACAATAATACTTTATTCGTACTAATATATTTACCAGCTACTTATTTTCTCCCCTTGATTGTAAGACAACGGACTCACTAAATTGAGTCATACAAAAATATATATAAGTGCTAATTGGGATTATCATATAACAATGAACATAACTACGATCTTTGTGGTGGACTAATCTTAGCTGACCAAAAAAATTATTTAAGATGGGGACATCATGATATAAATGTAAATGCTCTTCTGGAGCTTGAAAATGTGAGTAATGAATTACCAATATTTTCTAAATACATATGTTTGATGACAATCAAGCTCACGTATTCTGATCGCAAATTGATAAAGATATTCGTGTAGTAATCATAAAATACTTGCACAAAATTGTATTTAACTATATATACACATCTCTACAAAACGTGATGACAGTGTCAAACTACACATTATCATAAAATTAATTTGTTATTCTCATTTTAACAATCTGAGTTAAATTATAAGTTCAGATCTACGAATAAGTTAGACTCCAAATTAAGATCTAAAATAATCATCATCTAATGGCCTAAGCGCAACAAATTTAGGTCAATTAAAAATTAATAAAGGCTCAAAAACTATCATCACTATTCACTCAACCACTATTCGCTGCAGAGTATAACAATTCTCAAGCTCCAGATCCACAACTATTGAATTTTTAATTATTTGCAACATCAACATGAAATAATGGCTGCCTTAAACAATATAACGAATTACAAAGTTATTAGCGAACTTAAGATTTTTTTTCTATTTTGTATTTTTTTACAACTCTGAATTGTTAATCTAAATACAACTTCACGTTATATTTGGTACTGCAAGTTCATTATAACATATCCTTTAACATCGCAGCTACATATTTATCAGATATTGAATAAGACATATTCACCATCATCAAAGTTGAAACTTCAGGAATTACGACCTTTTACACACTTTACATGGAAAAATTCAGGAATAGAGTAAACATGATAGTGAAGAAAAGAGGACAAATAATATTAATTAATATTAATCGTTAAAAAAATCAAATCCTTCAACACAAGCAAAAAATTTATTAGCTACGACTTAAATCCATGTCATTTGGTTAGTGCATCATATTTTCAACCAAAATCATGCCGCTTCTAAATTATCAAGATCGTCCATTCACAATCAGTATATACATGAAAAAACAAAAATATTTCTCCATATGTTAAGAAGAAGAGGTAAAGTATTTCATATTGTATGTGCTAGTCTAAGCTAATATTAGAATTCATCTTCCCAAGAAACTATCGACTAAAATTATATTCCAGCCAACAAATTCTTTATTTATGATAACATGTGTATCTATATTAAATAACATCTTAAGGGAGATGTAGTGACCTAACCAAATTGATGGTTTAATTTATATGTAAATGTAATCCAGATGTACGTTGATATCATAATTATACGCACTACTATAAAGAAAAATAAAAATTAATCTTATGGTGCCAACTTAAATAAATAAAAATAGGTCCTATCGATGTTATACAAATACACTTTATTTACACTAATATCATTTTAAAGAGATAGTTCCACCGGTAATTATAAGAAAAAGAGAGATTTTATATGTTGGTGTATTAAAACTACTCATTTTAATATTATTTTTTTATTATATCAAAGGATCCAGTCATAGTATAAACACTAAATATATATTTTATACTTCAAAATTTATCAAAAATATTTGATCAAACATGAAGATGGGTGTGCATAAAAATGGAGCATGTAATAATTTGTAAAACACCAAAAGTCATGTAAATATCACTAGAGGTCACGTAGATATCACAAAAACAAATCTAAAAAGGTAAACAATATAAGTTGCCAACTCATAATTAAGTATATTGCATACTTACTAATAGAGAGTGTACCAAAAAGAAAGGAGTAGATGAATGAAATTTGAATTGGCGGTGTCGAATGAAACTTGAATTGGTGATGTCCGGTTGAAAAAACTTTTGTACCAGAAAATTCCTTGTGAGATATCTAATAACTTGTACACATGTAAGATTGAAAGAGACCGTGAGTCTAAAAAATCGAAATTGTGCTGATAATGTGTTATGAATATATGTGATTACTAAAGAGAATTGCAGAAAAGAAAAAGTGATTTTTCATTACACTAATCAACACTCATACAAATAGCCTTTTATAGGCTTTAGATTTGTAGGCTACTTCTTCCGTTTCACAATAGTTGTCCCCTTTTGAAAAAAAAAAATTATTTCAAATTAGTTGTTGTCCACTTATAATTTCAATGTAAGATTTTAAAGGCTAAACTTTAGTTTATGTTTCCAAGATTAAGTCTATACCACATGTAGTTATTTAATCTTTAGTTTGTATTTTCAAGACTAACTCTACACCATAAATAGTTATTCAATCAATGTAATTAATACAATACAAAATATAATTTTATTATCAATGTTAGAGTTTCTTAATATGCGTATTTTTTTAAAGTGGACAAGTGATATGAAACATAGGGAGTACAAGAATAATGAAAAGCCAAAAGTCTATGATAATGAAAAGCCAAAAGTCATCCAACTATTTACAACACAATTGACTTAATCTTTATATTAATAATAGTCCAACATGGGGCAATAATTGGAGGGACATTTTATTCAATCTAAATTGTCAAGACATTTTAATGAATTTGAAATGTCCAAATTGCCCTTGTGTTTACTATTTTTTAAAAAATTGTTGTTGAAAGGATTCGAACTTGGGTCTATACAATCATTTGCACCTCCTCTTACCACCACACCACTCAATTACATGTGTTGTCAATTACACACATCATATGTGTGTGTGTCGCTTGAGTAGAGAAATATTTGATATTATTATTATTATATATCTATTTTATTATAGCCCAATAAAATCAATGATTCACGAGACATTTAATCTAATCTAAATTGGCGAGACATTTTATTTAATTTAAAATATTTAAATTTCCCCTGTGTTTACTTTTTTTTTTAAAAAAAATTGTTAATGAATGGAATCCAACTTAGGTTTATGCAATAATTTGTTCATCTTCCACTATTCAGTCATATGTGTTCTCTATCAAACACATTATATGTATGTGTGTGTCGCGTGAGTAGAGGAGTATTTGATATCTATTATTATATCGATTAACATAATCTTATAATAGGTGAGATAATTTAACTATTGAAAAAATATAAAAGGTACTCTATATAATATTTTTAGTTATAAAAAATATAAAAGGTACTCTATATAATATTTTTAGGATTTTATCTAACGGTTCTAATTGATTTTTATTTTGTCCTTATTTGTAAAACTTATATGAAAAAAATTAGTTGAAAAAATATAAAAGGTACTATATATAATATTTTTAGTTATACACAATATAAAAGGTACTATATTTAATTTTTTTAGTATTTTATCTAACGGTTCTCATTAATTTGATTGGAAATATCTAACGGCTGTGGAATAAGTGAACAAACCATGGGGGACCAGACTACCAACCAAACTTTTATTGTTTTGTCTATTATATAATAGTATAGATAGATAATGTTGTTAGAAAAAAAGAAATTTTAGTTATAAAAATATAAAAGGTACTCTATATAAAATTTGTAGTATTTTATTTAACGGTTCCCATTGATTTGATTGGAAAGATCTAACGACTGTGGATCTAACGGTTCTCATTGATTTCATTGGAAAGGTACTTAAAATTTGTAGTATTTTATTTAACGGTTCTCATTGATTTGATTAGAAATATCTAACGACTGTGGATCTAACGGTTCTCATTGATTTCATTGGAAATGTACTTAATTCACGTGAACATACTAGAAAATTCATTATATATTAAAATTTAATATTATGCATGTACACATTCTACAATGCAAATTACATTTCACAAACATGAAAATGTTTCATTGTACACATTCTACAATGCAAATTACATTTCACAAACAAGAAAATGTATCATTCGCTCGATGAGCTAAATTAGTAAAATCGTGTAGGTTAATGTCTGTATGTAACATAATCATATTTTGACATAGATCTTACACATAACAAATATCATAAGTATCGAATTTACTCATTTCTTAACTCAAAAACACCTCAACCAAGAATATTTTTCAACGCTAACTATCTCACTACAGAGATCAAGTCCAGCTTTTGTACCCACAATGAGACGTCTGTCAAACGATCTATAAATTATCATAAACACCGAACTACTTAGAAGTTAAAACAATTATGCTAGATAGTGACCCGTGCCTTGCACGGGTTTTCATGCTAGTTAATGAATTTAATGAATAAAACTAAAAGACGAAAAATATAAAAACTTCTTAAAAGAAATCCAAGGTGACGTAAAAAAATGTCAAATTTAAACAAAAATTGACGGACCTACACATAATGATTTTTGGGCCAGAAAATGATATAGGGAAGAAATTGATTTTGATTTGAAATTACACTCAAGCTCATTAAATGAGGACTAAAGGTATCATGGGCCAGCGGCAAATCATTAACCAAGATTATAACGAGATAGAGGTAAGAAAAACAAAAAAAAATTCTAGTAATCAAAACAATTAGCACTTATAAAATTATCTAGTAATCAAAAAAACAACTACCACTTATAAAATGACAATTTAATTAACATTAACCAGGTAGTATGTCATTATTTGTTGATGAAGTAGTATGTCATTATTATTTCAAAAAAAAAAATAGTATGTTATTATTAATGAACAAATTAACTACTTATCCAAGTATTAGTAACAAAATAGTGGTTGATTGAGCGCGATAAATAACTCAAGTGGTTAAGAGTTTATCTTTTACCATCTCACGTGCTGAGTTCGATCGATTATCGCACACCCCCGATATTTGTTAAAACTGATACTCACTTGTAAGGCATATAAGCCTAATTATTCAAAAATAATAATAATGGTTGATTAAAAATAAGGGAAATGTTTTGACAAAATAAAACAAGGGTAATGCTAAGCATTGTTCTTGAGGGAATCTATATTTAAAGCATTTAATAATTGTATTAATTTTTGTGTTCAAGCTTTATATACAGCTGGTTCATGAATTCCCCATTACGATGAGCATTGACAATATTAGGATAACTACATAAGCTGATACATTTTATCAGATTAAATTGTTACGCACGTGTTTATCTACAGTGTAATGAACAACTGGTGATACTTATCTTTGTACTTATCTTGTAAATCAGAGTGTATATATATCAAAGCCTTAATCATATGATAGGCACAGGATTAAACCTAAACTGTATAGACAACATAACACTTATTAATTGGGTTAAATGGCTTAATCATAATTAAACTCACTCTCAACTTGCAACCGGGTCATTGTACTCAAAAAACTTGTAGTCAACTAACTTAAGTAATTTAAACTTGCAATCAGGTAACCGCCGTCAACTCTTTTAACAGGAGTAACAGAAAGCTGATGTGGCGTGCTGACGTGTTATCTCTGATCCGAACTAAACTATCCAGTTCCATAAACATCTTATACCCGACCCATATCAAAACCACCCTATATAGATACAACTATGATAGATCAATTAGATACATCGATTTCATCAATTAATTTACAACCCTTCCTATATTGATTGAGAGAGATGAGTTCATCGAGTTCGACTAACAGCAACTCTTAAAGAAAATTTGTCGAAAGGGGAGTAAAATATAAATGCGGGATTATAGCTCCATGTTGGGAGGTTCGGAAAGATGGAACACGGGATCCAGGAAGAAGGTTCTATGGGTGTAGTAGATACAAGGTGTGATTTGCTTAAATAAAACTTAAGTTCTTGATATTATTATCTCTTAATTTCTAAAATCGTATTTGTTTTAGGATCCACAATTGAAATGCAATTTTTTTGAGTGGGCTGAACCCCAATACACAGAGAGAGCAAGAGAGGTCATTGAAGATTTGAAGTTGAAGCTAAGTTACAAATGTGATGAAATTCTTAGTTTGAGCGACGATTTGAGCATTGCAGATAAAGAGAATATGTTGTTGAAGGAGCAATTATCAGTCGCCGAAAGGAAGAACAAGGAAACAATGGAGGTTTTGTCAAAGGAGACTGAACTTGGAAAACGAAAGAAATTGTCAAATTTGTTTGCAATGGCTTGTTTTGTCATTTGGTTTTTATATATTTGTAATTGAACTGTATTTCAATGAAGAATCATTAACTTGTGCCCATTGTTCGAATCTTGTGCCCAGTGTTTATGTCGTTAGTTTAGATGATTGATATGGATGTGTTCTAATTTGGGGGTTTAATTTGTTGTGTAAAAGTGTTTAATAGTTCGGGTCAGGCTTGTTGGGTTATCGGGTAAAAAACCAACCTGGAAGTCTACGTGTATAATTTTAACGTCCCTCCGTTAAAAGTCAACATAATTTAACGGCTGTGCAATTTTGTTTCAGTGTAATGATCTGATTTCAAGTTTAAATTAAATCAGTTAGTCGACTGCTAGCTTTTTTAGTACAATGATCCAGTTGCAAGTTGAGAGTGAGTTTAATTATGATTAAGCCATTTAACCCCTTATTAATTGACTAGACTGGGACACAATGGTTGTCTAATTTTTTATGTTTAGTAATTTATAATGAAATTATAAAAATTAATTTCAGTTTAAATTTTAATGTTTAAAGAAATAGCGTTCATTCTACTATAAATCAAGATTTTAATAATGATTAATATCAAAACTATTTTTAAATTATTTTATACAATAATTAGACACTATATTAAGAAAGGAAACTTAAAAATATTCTATATATTGTTAAAGTTAAAGTATTTAATAAATAATTTAATTTATTGAGTCAGATTTGATTAAATATTACAAACTATATTATAACAATATTAAATTATTTTAAAGGTAATTTTTTATTTTGATATTTTGGGATGTTCTTCATTACATTAAAAATGTTATATTCATACAGTTAAATATATAAAATGTCAGTTCATTGGTGTATAAAATGGATACAATTGCAAATAAAAGTAGAGACAAGTAATTGTTGGAAAAATGTGGGTTTCAAGTGCCACATTCCTAAGTCATTTTGAGCTCTAATTTGAGTAAATCTTATTTGCGTGTTCGCAACAAGTTATGCGTGGATGATGTTCTCTTCTGCGAGAGCTTTTTAATGCATATTCAAGTACTTAAAACGACTAAGGGATGGATGAGTTATTATTCCAAAGTTGTTAACTTGAAGTGGAAAATGAAAAGTAAACCTTATATCTCACATTGAAATGAAAAGGGGGTTCCCATTACTTTATATAGCACTAAACTTGTGTAGTGTGTAAATGCGCACGTGGTGCAAATCATAAGATTTCGAGGTAAAGTTCGTGGCTTCATAAGACTTCGGGATATTCACATGTGTGAATTGCGGACACGAATGGAGCAAAAATTTGGGCCAAATAAAACTGGACTAGTTTTGCTAATTTATTATTTTTAATTAACTAACACATTTAATTAATTAATCAATTTTGTAGCGCACAAATATTCATATATGTCTATCCTTAGCGGTTACGGTTTTATAATTTTTTTTTGAAACATTGCAGTTCCATTCCTTCACAACTTCACAGCCATCCGTTTTATCTTGGAAAGTTGTTCGCTCGCACATACGGTGAAGGCTAATAAGTTTTAAGAGACAATTCAGCACTAAACTCGGATCTTTAATATCCTTTTTCGGTTCTTTTGTTTTAAGACCATAAAAATTAAGGAAAAGAAATCTATTATAATTATTATTATATTATTAATAGCCCAACATACACTTTAAATGATGAGACATTTTATTCACTTTAATTAGTGAGACATTTTATTCATGGGAAATGACAAATTTGCCATATGTTTATTGCTTTTTGAAAAAAAATTATTGTTATGATGAATCGGACTTTGGTCTTGTATTTAATTGACAAACCTATGTACCACTAAACCACTTGCTCACATGTGCTTTAATTCATACACATTATAGGTGTATGTCGCGTAAAACTACATATGATATTTAGCCATCCAAACCTTTAAAAACTTTAATATGATTCTTTCCATTAATCTGCAAGCCGTCATACCACTAACCCATTCAATTATATAAATTGTAAATTATACACTTAATATGTGTGTGTCTTGTGAATGATTTTTTTTTTGTGTTTCGATTATTAAAATCTATTTATAACTTTTTGTCATATTTTAATTTTAATTTTATCGATTTAGATTACAATATATTATAATATAAATTAGTGCAAGATATGTGCTTTTTTGATTGAGGTTACTCTGTACAACTAGTCTTATAAAAAGCGCAAAGTAGTAAGCGATTTTAAGTGGTGAGAGGACCTTCTAGCGTTTAATCGGACGCTTGAGTGGAATTATAAGCGGGTCATTAAGCGGATTAGTTATATATATTTAATTTTTTTAAATATAATAATATTATGTTAGGCTCAAGACATGTCTGAATACCACTATTAACAAGCCTAAACTATGTGACTATGTCACACTACTTGACCTAGTGAATTCTATCACTGGGATATAGTATAGGTCTGTCTATGTACTTGTCTTGTTCTCATGAACATTAGCTTGATCATGTATGCTCAGAATTATAATGAGCTTAGTAAGTTTCTTGCAACTAGAATGTATATAGGCCATTAAATAATTGTCCTGGTAGAAGTTCAGATTTGTGCATGCAGCAGGATAGAGATGAATAAGGCCCTGAAGAAATAAGTTGCAGAAATTTGACTAAGGCATTATATAGCAAAGTCAGAATAAAGCTATGTCGTGAAGTCACCAATATCCATGTCGAGAAGTGCTGGATCGCATAGTCCATTTTGTACTATCTCGTGAAGTCCTCAAGACTCATGTCGTGATGTGTTGAAGACAACAAAGTCAAGATGTGCTAGATCGTGAAGTCCTCAAACAGCCTATGTCGCATAGTCCTCAAATAGTCTATGTCGCATAGTCCTCAAAAAGGCTAGATCGCGAAGTCCTCAGGAAGCCTATGTCGCATAGTCCTCAAATAACCTATGTCGCATAGTCCTCAAAAAGACTAGATCGTGAAGTCCTCAAATGACCTATGTCGCAAAGTCCTCAAAGGCCATATCGCGTAGTCTTCACAAGTGACATCGCATAGTCTGGAATGAAGTGGAGTTCACGATATCAACACTTAGCCGTTTACAACAAGAAAAATCAAGGTACAGAATCAAGAATCAAAAGAGACAAATACTGAAGCATTTGTTCTGGCAAGGTGGTCCAAAGAACAGATGGCAAATCTATAGCTAAACTTGGAGAGAAAGATAAGAGACAAGCAGCTACAGAAACGGGAAAGACTCTGAAAAGCAGGTGGTCCTTTCTGACACAGTTAACCTCTTATGGCAGGACAAGTTGGACTTTCAGCTAGGGGTAACTGTGTAAATAGGTGTGTGCCTAGTTTGTATAGGTCAATATATATCGTGTACACACCACTGAAAGCTGCAAGAGAGATACACATAGTTTCATCTAAAGCACTCTTTTCTCTGTAAGCAAAACAAGTTACAAACTGTTCTAGTTTAGAAGCCAGAAATTCCGTTGTGAATTTTCGGAAAGCTATAGTATTTAATTTACTTAATACAAAGTAGATTAAAGTGATTGTGTGTGTTGTTTATTTTCCGCATATTACATAGCATAATCATATACAGTTTATCTTGAGTTTCAAGAATCGAAAAATATCAAAACTATCCATTCACCCCCCCCCTCTATTTAGTTTCTAGTGGTATTCATTTCTAACAAGTGGTATCAGAGCGAGGCTGTTAACGAACAAACAGGAAAAGATCAACAATGAGTTCACAGAAACTGAGTAGCATAAAGATTCCTCCCTTCAACAAGGAGCACTACAGCTTATGGAAGAAGAAGATGTTACTTTTCATTAAAGCTTCCAATCCCATGTATTTAGATATTCTAAAGCATGGTCCCTTTATTCCAATGATTGATATTGGTGAAACAACTGTCGGAACTGAGATAATACCAGCAAGGCATGTTTCTAAAGACCCCTAAAAATACACTGATCCTGAAAAGGAGAAAATAGCACTGGATGGACATCTCCAACTTATCATATGTGAATCTATGGATTTTAACATGTATGGCACTGTTGCTCACTGCAGTAGTGCAAAGAAAATGTGGGATCTTATAGAGGTGCTAAGTGAAGGAACTCCAGAAGTAAGAAAGAACAAAAAGCAGATTCTGGTTTCCCAGTATGAAGCTTTCATGGCTCAGCCAAAGGAGGGAATCACAGAAGTGTTTGAGAGGTTCAACAAGCTGATAAATGAACTCAAACTCTATGACAAACACTATGAGACAGAAGAGCTCAATATGAAGTTCTTACTAACTCTTCCAGATCACTTGGAGCCAAGAATCTCTTCCCTTAAAGAAAGAGATCTAACAAAGATTGGTTTTGATGTGTTGTATGGTGTTTTGAATACATATGAGCTAGAGTTGTTTCAAAAGAGATCCATTCAAGCAAAGAAAGGCTTAATGGCAAATACTTCCTGTGCCCTTATTGCTGACAACCTAGGTCAAAGAATGGAATCTCTTAAAGTCAGTCAAGTCAAGATTGAAGAACTGGAGGTTGAAGACAATAGTGATGAGACTCAAGTTGTCTATGATTTGCCTGAGGAGGATGAGTTTTACAGTATTGATGAGCTGGATAAGATGGAAAACAAATCTTTTGCATATATGGCTAGGATATATCCTAACATTAGGTTTAAGAGGAGGCAGCCATTCAAGTCTAAATTCAATAGTGGAAATGTTGGTGGTTCAAGTAGCTCAAACTCTTTCAACAAAGGAAAAGGGATTGCTGGTGCTGCTAAAGGAGGATACAAATCAGGGAGTGTGGATAGGTCCAAAATAAGATGCTATAACTGCAATGAACTTGGGCATTTTTCCACAGAGTGCAAAAAGCCTAAACAGGTCAAAAATGACAAAGCATACTTAGAGCTTGAAGCTAAGTATGAAGCTCTACTCAAGAAACAACAGGGTAAAGCTTTTATTGCTGAGGGAAAGTGCTGGGATGACTCTGATGAAGAAGAAGAACAAGAGTACTCAAACTATGCCTTAATGGCATTTTCTGATGATGGTGATTCTTCAAGTCAGGTACCTATTATTACTTCTCTTGATATGAATCCCTTTCAATATAAGCAGACTGTTGAAGACATGAGTACTGAAATGTTTAATATTCATACTAGCATGTTAGTTGCAAATGAAGAAATTGACAGGCTAACTGCTAAAAATCTTGAGCTTACAGAAAAGAATGAGAAACTTGAGTTATTGGTTGTGAGCCTTGATGGTTTGAATAAGGAGATTGAGTATCTCAAAAACAAGGTAATTTGTGCAGAACAAATAGAAAAAGCTCTTAGAGAACAAATTGCTGAAAATGAATTAAAACTGAGAAGCTTCAAGAACTCCTCTGAACTTATTCAAACCTCTCATAAGGAGCACACTGAAGACTGCAAGGTTGGAGTTGGTTTTGACTATGAGAACGATAAAGGAAGGAAGAAGGCAAAGGGCAAAGGAAAAGAATCTTTTACAAACAAAAATGCCCCAACCATTCTGTCTAGTGTTGAAAAGCCTATTTTCAAAAAGAGTGTTGTTGAGTTTGATGAAGAACTATTGATCATCAAACAACTTCTTGAAGAAGATGAGGCTGCTAAAGACACTTCTTCCTCTCCTAGATCTGTCAGTCAGAAAGAGACCAAATACAACCCTGTCAAGAGTCCTAAAGTCAAGAAAGAAGTTGTTAGGAAAAAGAAACAAAACAGAAATGGTAAGGTAGGTGTCAACAAGGGTAACAACTATGCTTATGTGCCAAATGCTCCCAGGAAACAATGTCAAAAATGCCTATTTGTTAATCAAGGTTGAGAGGGTGAAAACTTCATGTGAGCCTAAGAGTGTAAACTCCAAAGCCACAATCAAAGTGAAGTCTCCTACTGTGAAGAATGCTACTTATGACAGAAGAATTGTCAACAAAACTGTTTCTAAATCAACTGGACCCTACCAAGTGTGGGTACCAAAAACAACCTAGTCATTTTGTGAATGTAGGGCAACAGAAATAAAAGAGT
Source organism: Heracleum sosnowskyi (assembly GCA_030848705.1). Classification (NCBI taxonomy): domain Eukaryota; kingdom Viridiplantae; phylum Streptophyta; class Magnoliopsida; order Apiales; family Apiaceae; genus Heracleum; species Heracleum sosnowskyi. Next base: position 37,917,710 of record CM061238.1, read on the forward strand.
CATATGGATCTTGGACAGTGGATGCTCAAGTCACATGACTGGTGATATAGCCCTGCTATCACAATTTGAGGAAAATGCTGGCCCATCAGTAACCTTTGGAAATGACAACATTGGTTATACACTGGGATATGGTAGTGTTAAATCCGGGAATGTCATTATTGAAGATGTAGCATTTGTGGAAGGACTGAAGCATAACCTCTTGAGTATTGGACAATTCACCAACAGGGGTTTCAAAGTGGAATTTGATGAAGATCATTGTCTAATCTCAAAAAGAGGAAGTGGTGAAGTTGTTCTAACTGGTGTGAAGAAAGGAAGCTTGTTTGTAGCTAATCTCAAGGCTGTAGACAAGGGAGAAATTTGTTGTCTCTACACTAAGGCCACAAATGAGGAATTCTGGCTATGACACAAGAAACTATCTCACTTGAATGTTCAGGCAATGAACTCTCTGACAAAGAGAGAACTCATCAGAGATATGCCTGCACTGGAGTTTGTGCAAGATGGAGCATGTGAAGCTTGTCAAAAAGGGAAGATCAAAAGATACAAGTCATAAGAACAAATTGCTCAATACAAACTCAAAGCCTCTGCAGCTAATTCACATGGATCTATTTGGCCCTGTGAATGTAATGTCTCTTTCCAAGAAGAAATATGCTCTAGTAATGGTTGATGATTATTCAAGATACACTTGGGTGGAATTCCTATACTCCAAGGATGAAGCACCCCAAGTTATTATAGAGCATATCAAGAGAGTTGATAGAGAAGCACAAAGCACTGGTTCCTCTGTAGTTATTTTGAGAAGTGATAATGGGACTGAGTTCAGAAATTCAACATTGTATGAGTTTTGCAAAGATAAAGGAATTTCTCAACAATTTTCAACTCTTAGAACACCTCAACAAAATGGAGTAGTTGAGAGAAATAATAGAACTCTCATTGAAGATGCAATGACAATGCTGTTGGATGCAAAGCTACCTACTAGCTTTTGGGCTGATGCTATTAACACAGCATGCTATGTGAAAAATAGAACATTGATCAATAAGAAGTCTGGAAAAACTCCTTACTCATTAATGACTGGCAAAAGAGCATCCTTCAAGCATCTTCATGTGTTTGGAAGCAAGTGCTTTGTGATGAAAGATACCTCTGAGCATGTTGGAAAATTTGATGCTAAGGCATTTGAAGGTATTTTCATTGGATACTCTCTGGAAAGGACAGCATACAGAGTGTTTGTACCTGAGCAACACAAAGTCATGGAAAGCATGGATGTTACCTTTGATGACAAGAAAACTCCTGGACTTAAAAAAGGTGATCAAGACAGTGTGCCATTAAGATTTGAAAATCAAGGATATCTTGAGGATTCTGAAAGTGAGGATGAACCACCTGCTCAGACTGTTCCAGAAAATGAAATTCTTGAAGTTGATGATACTCTTCAAACACCTGTGCAAGGGTTCACAAACACAAGAGGAGAAGAAGAGAATGCAACTGTCAATCAACATGAGCTAGGAACAAGTCAAGGAAATGAACAGGGTCACACAAGGAAATGGGACAGAGCCCACACTAGGGATCAAATCATTGGAGATCCTGGTGAGAGAGTTAGAACAAGAAGAGCAACAATGAATACATGTCTGTATATCTGCTTTCTGTCACAAGAAGAACCAAAAGTAATTGAAGATGCTTTGAAGAATTCTGATTGGATTGTTGCCATGAAAGAAGAATTGAATCAATTTGAGAAAAACAAAGTATGGGAACTAGTGCCACCTCCAGAAGGAAAGAATGTTATTGACACTAAATGGGTGTTCAGAAACAAGATGGATGAAGAAGGAGTGGTGATAAGAAACAAAGCAAGGTTGGTTGCCAAAGGATACTGTCAACAAGAAAGCATTGATTATGATGAGACATTTGCACCTGTAGCAAGACTGGAAGCCATCAGAATATTCTTGGTTTTTGCAGCTCACTCAGATTTCAAGGTGTATCAAATGGATGTGAAAAGTGCATTTCTCAATGGTGATCTTGCTGAAGAAGTTTATGTGTCTCAACCACCTGGCTTTGAGAATGAAGACTTCCCAAACTTTGTATATAGACTGCTCAAGGCACTCTATGGACTCAAACAGGCACCTAGAGCCTGGTATGAAACTCTATCTCAATTCCTTCTTGAGCATCAATTTACCAGGGGTACAATTGATAAAACTCTATTCTTCAAGAAGCATGGAAATGATATCATTCTAGTTCAAATCTATGTGGATGATATCATCTTTGGCTCTTCAAATGAAAAACTCTGTGAAAGGTTCTCTAAGTTGATGCAAAGTAAATATGAGATGAGTATGATGGGAGAGTTAACCTACTTCTTAGGTCTGCAAGTACATCAAAAGGAGGATGGCATCTTCATAAACCTATCAAAGTATGTCAAAGATCTTTTGAAGAAATATGGTTTAGAAGACTCATCCCCTGCTAAAACTCCCATGTCCATTGCTATCAAGCTTGATGAAGACAAGAAAGGCAAAAGAGTAGACATCAAGGTTTACAGAGGCATGGTTGGATCATTACTCTATCTCACAGCTAGCAGGCCTGATATCATGTTTGCCACATGCCTATGTGCAAGGTTCCAATCTGATCCTAAGGAATCTCACATGATGGCTATCAAAAGAATCTTCAAATATCTGAAAGGGACTCCTAATCTTGGGCTATGGTATCCAAAGGGAATAGGGTTCAACCTGGTTGGTTACACATATTCTGATTATGCTGGATGCAGAATTGACAGGAAGAGCACCTCTGGAAGCTGCCAATTCTTAGGTCAAAGGTTAGTATCTTGGTTCAGTAAGAAACAACAATCCACAGCAACATCTACAACTGAGGCTGAATATATTGCTGTTGGAAGTTGTTGTGCTCAATTGCTTTGGATTAGAAATCAACTTATGGATTATGGACTGGTGTTGGAACACATACCTCTGATGTGTGACAATACTAGTGCAATATCCATAGTTGCCAATCCTGTTAATCATTCTACTACAAAGCACATTGAGATAAGGTACCATTTCATTAGGGAACATGCTGCAAATGGTACCATAGAAGTCTCTTATGTTCCAACTGAGAAGCAATTAGCTGACATATTCACTAAACCTCTAAATGAAGTTGTCTTCAACATACTTGTGAGTGAAATTGGAATGCTCAATCCTTCATTTAGTTGTTCTAAGTAAGTATGCTAGTTAATTGTTGCAGCAGTAAATTTTCACTGTATTTGGATGCTCTATTCATTTGAAGTGAAAATTAGCTGAGATATGATTTATAAATATTTCAGTATTTTACTGCATATTTTTCAAATCATACTTTTCCAAGAAGTGATGAATTTTTAAAACATCTCTACATAGGTGATCTTGAGAGTTCACGACTTAACTCAAATAAAACAGACTTATAACGCAAACTGTTGAAACTGTGAGACTTCGCGATATGGTTCATTTCATGAGTTTGCGACATAGTTCATTTTATGACTTCGCGACATAGAATAACCATATCGACAAGTCTCTATATTTGACAGAATTTTGATTTAAATTAATTTTATTTCAATTCTTGATTTAAGTCTGACAAAATGCTTGAAATTCCAAAATGAGAGTTTTAGACAGGGTATTTACACTATATCGCAAAGTCATCCAAATCCCTCTATCTTCAAGACTTTGCGACATAGTTCATTTCTGGACTCTGCGATATACTTTGCAAGACTTTGCGGTACAGGCCATTTTTAGACTTCGTGACATATAATTAGTCTGTGCATATTCATAACTCCATATCGCAGTGTCTCTATCATATAAATACTCTTTTCTAACCGTTCACAACTCTTCATCTTGTCTACTACTCTCAATTCTCAACCTAAACTCAAATTTTCTACTCTCTTCTTCACTCTTAATCTTGAAATGGCACCCAAATCTCAAACAGTGTCATCCTCAATTCCTTTAACCATTCCCAGAGAAACAAATCTGCTTACAATTCCCTCAGAGGCGGAGGCAAACCCTAGGTACAAGTGCTTTGTACGGTTCTTAAATACCTCCTACCTCAGCCAAGCCTTAACCCTTAACCCCACTATGTATGTCGATGTATTGGAAGGGTTATGTAGAACAGCCTTGGTTGCAACAATGGCGAAGGAGGATGGGACTTCGTTTCAGGAAGTGAGTTGCACAATTGGAGGCAAGTCCCTCCAGTTTGGAGAAAAGGAGATAAACGAAGCCTTGGGGTTCAAAGTTGAGGGTCATGATGCTGAAGCCACTGATAAGCAAATGGTGGACTTCCTGACCCTAATTTAGTATGCTGATAAGATTGACACGACCAAGCTTAATAAGAAGTATGTCAGGAGGGAGTGGTCATTTCTGTTTGACGCACTTCAAAAGGTGTTTCTGTGCAGGAAGACAGGATGGGACCAAATCAGTCACATTGCTGTGAAGCTGGCCTACTCCCTAGCCTACAATCAGGAGATAAATGTTGGAGCAATAATCCTCAAGGAATTGGCTCAAAGGCTAGGGAGGATAGTTTGTGGTAGAGGTAATGACATCTTTTACCCTCGTTTCATTCAATGTATTTTAAATTATCTTGATGCTAATTTACATGAACTTGAGGGTATTGATCAAAATAAAATGGCTTATTCCAAGTCCATGTCCAAAATTCTATTTGGGTCATTGGACACAAGGAATCAAGTGGATGTGATTCTAAGTGTGACCAAGCATATGCAGGACACATTTGAATCCTATCCACTTGATAAGCCCATATACCATGAACTTTCCTGGACAGAGGAGGCTAAGACTGAAGGAGCTACACAGTCTAACCCTAGCCTTCCTATCCCATCCAGTAACCCTACTACAAACACCACTCTAGATGTTAGGGAGCCAAGTGCATCAATCTCCCAAAAGGTTGGTGTCACTAAAAAGAAGACAAAAAAGAGAGCCCTTGCAATAGTCAATGAGTCTGTAGAAATAGGATGTGAGGAATCTGAGTCACAGCTCACCAGACCAAAGAAGAAGTCTAAAGAAATAGCCACCACTGAATCCTCCCAACAGGATTTAGATGTGCAAAAAGGGGTACACCTATTACTATCAATGTCCTCTCAACAGGGCCTTGGTATTGAAAAGAATAGCCTCCCCACTACAATTTGTAAAGAGTCTGCACAGGGTCAAGACCTCACTCTTGACCCCAGTGGTAATAAGGGTGATGATACACAGAGTGGAAAGCACATCACACTTGAAACTCCTCCTATTTCTCAGGGGGAGTTGCCAAAATCTGATCTACACCACACTTCTCTTCTAGAATCTACATCTAATATTTCTTCTCAACAGAATAGTCATCCTCATGACATTTCTGCACTTGATCAATCACACTCCAAATCTGTGATTGAGCCAACCTCAAGTGACATGGTGCATGACACTGTGCTCACCACTCAGGAACCACATTTAGTTGGTCAGGGAATGCATGCTGAGGCATATCCTAATGACAACAACACCAACATAGAGGATTCACCAGTTCTCACTGGAGACTCTATGCCACTATCCCCATTCCTTATGGACATGGAATTGCCTTCACAGGCACATGGAGCTGATGTTGTCACTCATCCCATTTCAATGGAGACAACATCAGACTCCACAATCATTCCAAGACTGGAGGAAACTCATACATCAACCCCCCTGAGGTCCTAGCACCAGCTCTAACTTGGCTCAGGCCACAATCTCAGAATGTCTGAAACCTGTGCAACATGACAGGGCTTTATGATCATCCTCTGTGCCACCACAATTGACGGAAGAAGACCTTCAAAATCTTCATGTGGCACAGATTGATGAGATCTCAAAGATAGCTCAACATCTCCTCACAGCCAACCTTCCAAATTCAGACTATGAAGCTATTCTTCTGTGTCACAAGGAGGATGTTGAAGCTCAACATGACAAGATAGTAGATGAAGCGCAACAGGATGGTAATGTTGATGCCTGGTTGGATGGTAAAAGATCTGTGAAGCTCAAGGATGCTCTAGACTTTCTCAGGGAAGAATATCTCACATCCTTGGGGTCCAATGCCAAACATCTTGCTCCTACAGAAGTCTTTGAAGCCATGAATGAAATGTACAAGAATCAGCTGAAGGTTCTGCATTATCTTGGGAATGGTCTTCAATCAGAGATTTATTCCATCAAGGTGGAAACAGAAAGATCCTTGACACAACTCAGAAACTCCTATCTCTCTGATTTTCCCAAGGTAGATGGCATCCTAAAGGAGTTTCAGAAAACAGCTACAAATGTCTCCATGATGGATTTCACCCTAGATTTGGTCTCAGATAACATGAAGAAGCTTTCTTCCAAGCTAGATAACCAGGTGCAAGCCAACATCAATGCCAACTCACTGTTGACTGTTCTGTGGAAGAATCAGTATGGGAACAAGCTTGTAGATGAAGTTCCTATATCTAACATTTCAAAGTATGACTTCTCTAAGATCAAGGACCAATCCCTTAATTCCTTCAAATCTCAACAACTTTTCTCCAAGGTGGAAAGCTTGGAAAGGGAGGTGGCTGATCTGAAAGCTGAAAACAAAGGACTCTCTCAATCATTGGAACAACTTAATGCCAAGATGGATGCCCAAAGCAAGTCAACTTCAAACATTCTGCTGGTCCAACAACAAATGATGACATCCATGATGAGAAGCATGAACCTGCCTATTCCTGTAGAAGCTCAAGACATCTTGTCTGATCCCAAGCCTAAGGGGGAGAAAGGAAATGAGGTCATTTTGGAAAAGAAAGGGGGAGTACCTGCCAAGCAGCAAAAGCTTAATGGCAAAATTTCTGAACTAATCTTAAAGCCAATCACTCTTCCCTCTGTGGATGTCATCAATGCTCAAGGTCAAAGAAGCACTGTCACTACCACTTACTATCCATCCACTATGCCAAAAGACATTTCAGCTCCTCAACCAATTTCTAATGCCAAACCTATCAAAGCTGTCATTATCACTGAGGCCAAGCTACAGGAAGTTGCCAACTCTAACATCTATCATGATGAGGCCTTCCTGGAGTTTCTGAAAGCCATCAACAGCAGTGCTCAAGGAGATACAAGAATCTACAGAGAAAAGATCAAGGAGAGTATCAAGTACTTCACTGTAGCAGTCAGTAAAATCAAGGATGTCCATCTAAGAGAAGTTATCATGGTGTGCAAGGACAATTGCTTGTGGCATCTATCATTTCAAACTCTAGAGAAACTGAGGTTTACTGAGCTGTCCACAATTCTGGAATTGATTGAAAAGCATGGGGAGAACAACAGGAGGTTATATGATGACTTGAAGATAGATCAATATCAAAGATTGCCTGAAGTTATCTCTAACCCAAGGACAATAATTTTCCAAAGTCTATCTCAAGCCAACAGTATTGACCAACTGGTGATTCCTGCAAATCTGACCATGAAGAACAATGCCAAAATCAATCAAGTGTTGCAAATTCTGAGATCCAAGAGAGGAGTAAGAACAACAGAAGAGCTTGAAATGATTCAAATTCTACAATCTTTCTTGATTCATGGAACAATCCAAGAACAAATTTTTGCGGAATTAAATAAAACAGAATTCAAGTTAAATATAACTTATGTTAAACTTGAAAGGTGTTGCAAATACAGTACAGATTACAATGATTTAATCTCAAACTATTTAAAACAAATCTAGAATAAATTCGACATGAATTTATCTATTTTTGTAATAAAAAGATCGAATACTAAAAAGTAGTTCGAGATAAATTCTAGGGATAATGATCCGCTAGATAGTCAAAGAAATACAATTAATTGATTTCTAAGGGCTTGAATATAACATTAACTGCTAGAAATAATTAACTTGAGATCTTGAAAAGCTCGGACAGTTTCTTTTATGGTTAAGCAGATGAATGAATAATACCCTTCTTTTTCTCTGTCTTAATCTTTTTAATATCTTCTATCTTCTGTCTTGATTAAGTACGCAATCCCTTTTAGCTAGCATGACTATTCAAAAAGGCTTGACATGACTATCAAAACACTTTTAATGACTATCAGAATAATTAGAATTAAACTACAATGACTATCCTATTGAACTAGGATGACTATACTTGATAGTCATTCTAGTTCATTTTTATGAAGAATAAACCTAGCATGACTATCGGGATGACTATCCTTGATAGTCATTGTAGTTCATTTTCATAGTCATTGCAGTTCATTCTACTTAGTCATTCTAGTACATTTTACTAATTCTAATTTAATTAATTTGATAATTAATTTAAGGAATAAATTAATTCTTGTTGAATTAATTTATTGAATAAATTAATTAATTAAAAGAGAATTAATATTATTCCTTTATAGCAGAAACAAATTTTGAACCACTTGGATTAATGAAGAACTTCCACTGTATGGTGTTGACACTCGATGTACTGTCTGGTTCATGAGTGATTAACTTCAATGGAGGTTCTTCATCTTTTGACTTTAAGTTGTGATTCTTTTTCTTTTCCCTTTATCAAAACATTGTAAACTATAAACTTGCTGTCACACTATAGAAATCTCTGTCAATTTAATGGATCCACTTTCTTGAATACTTCACTGAGGCTTGATCAAATAAATGAAATTCTTTCAATGTAGAATTACTTCAAGTCTGTAGATTGACTTTAATCTTCATTCTTTTGACTGATATAAACTTCTGAGATTCTTGTGACAATTGAATTATTATTTACTTATTATATTCTTGTTTAAGTTGAGTCGTATCCTCGATGTTTACAAATGGCCTATACATATGCCTTTCAATCTCCCCCTATTAGTTTGTTAGAGAATAACAACCAAATACCTAGAGGATAACTCAACTAATTAAACAAGTAAAAAATAAGACTTTAAGAGCCAAGTAAATAATTAAAAAAAAATATGGTTTATATATAACATTTCCATATTCAAACATTAAAGATAAATACAAGATGGATGTTCCTCTAGACTGAACATATGAATACATTGATCCTATCTTGATTTACCTACGCTCTAAACATATTACAATACAAAACTGAGCTTGAGATCAATTTCCTTTATCACTCATTTCACCTTCCTCCAAAGTATCTATCAAATCTTTGTCAAGGACCCGATCACTTTCTGATGTGAGATTTGTTGGTCTGACTGGTAGAGTTGTGACTTTATTCAACCTATTCTTCAACTGATGATACCTTTTGATGTTGGCTATGCAATAGTCTTGAATAATGTCAGCAACTTTAGTCTTTTCTTCTGAAGCAAATCCAGTGGTCCTTAGCATGTTTTCCAGATTTATCAGATGCATTACAGGGTAACTCTTCAAAGAAACAGGATCCACTCCACAGGATTGAAGTGCTCTACCTTTGTAAAACTTGACTTCAAATGGAACATCTACAACCTGAGGACTGACCCTTATAGCATATTCTTTGAGTTGCTCATGCAGCAGTACATTCAAATGTGAAGATTCTTTAACTCTGCTCATGAGAACCCAAAGCTCTGACAAGGATCTACTTGCAAAGCAATCCAGAGAGACCATGAGAGATCCTATACTTTGACAGGATACATAGATGATCATCTCATTTCCGACTCTGTTAAATCCAGTGATAATCCTTGAGATTTCTTCCTGTAAAGCTTTCATGTACACTGAATTATTAGGATTGACAATCTTGAACTTTTGAAGAAGATCAATAAACTCCCGATCATTGTTTGATACTTTTTGAGGGAGTGCAAACATTTCCTTTGCTTTGGTCCATTTATCACCCTTCTTCAACCTTATGTCTAACTTCCGGTCTTTGACTTCTAAGCTATGAAGACGTTGTTTCTCTTCATGCTCAGCTTTTTGAATTTGTAGCTTTTCAGAAATTATCTGAGATGCCTCTGCAGTCTCATCTTGCCTCCTCCTTATATCTGCCTGCTGCTTCCTCAGCTCCTTCTCAAATTCAGGGTCAGAGTTGAAAAGATCATCTTGATCATCCCATTCAGCAAAGTCAACTTCATCCTCACCAAAGATATCTTCAGGAATGGTCTCTTCAGGGACATCATCCTCCTGAACACCAAATAGATCAAAATCATCATGGTCATCCCGGTAGTAGAGGTCATCTTCAAAAATTGATTGCTGCTTCCCTTTCCTTTTATCCTTTCCTTCTGCTCCTCCAGCTTCTCCTCCTTTCTTCTCCTTATTCTACCCCTTAGTTGAGGAATCCTCTACAGATTTAGCTTTTTGAGCTTCAGGATTTACCTCCCTCATATCTCCACCATCTCCTCCATCTCCTTTATCAGCATCATCATCATCATCATTATCATCATCATCACCCTCAAAGAAAATCTTCTGCTCAGCAGTGGGTCGATGAGAATTCTTGATCATCAGATATAAGTGCTTCATCCCTTCATTAAGATGCTCCATCCCTCCTTCAATTCTAGCAAACCTTTCAGCATCAAACAGTTGATTTTCATCCACTGTTTTCTGAATCAAGTCCACTTTGGCAGAAATGGAAGCAATCTCCTTGACACTCTCTGCTATCTGAGCATTGGAATATGAAAGACCAGAGATGTCTGAAGCCACTAGTATCTGAGACTGTTGAATGACATTGAGCTTGGGGAGCAGAGAATTCTTCAGGCCTTCAACATCATTCTTGATAATTCCCAGTTGATTCTTGATAAGACCATTCAACCACTTGTGCTTGTAGAATTTCTTTCTCAGCCTGGGTTTTTGACAGTTGTTATAGAGCAGCTATTTGAGCTAACAAAGAAGCAGTGTTTGTGTCAGTGTGTGCACTCATTTCAATTTCTCTCAGTGGTGTTTCACTCAACTCACGTGCTTGTGTTTCGCTCCGTGTTTGACTCTCATTCCTCACTACTAGCTGTCAATCTCCATATTGTGATGATGTACCTGCAGGAAAAATCACCCTAGCCCCTTCAAGAGAGGTCAGTGGTGGTGCAATGGGAGTTCTCGAATCCCAATCCCTAGTGAAGTCTATCAAATCATTTGGATTTGAGATCTGAATTTCTTCAGTGATAGACTCACCAGGTTGCCTTCCACTTTCTCCAGTGTAAACTGTGAGTGGAAAGTCCCTTAAGGGAGCCAGAGATGTTGTAACACCCCCAGATCCGGGGTCAGAGATCTGGGTTGTCACGCTCTCAAATCCCATCAATAACACTTGAACTTGAATCACAATAATAATAAACAACATGTTGTGATCCCACAATACAATCCACAACACTATTATAGTCTCAGAGATGAAATTGAAATAAGTATCAAGTCATTTAATCCACAAGATAAAAGTTATTACAACTCAAAATGATTACCGAATAAGTTAATTGTTTCTGGTCATAGCCTTACTTAAGTCATACATATAAATAAGTCTGAGTTGTTGGTCCTTGACTATTGCAGAAGGGGGGGGGGGGGGTGAATGCAATACTGATAAAACTCAATCTACGTTTCAACAACTAAAACCAAGAATAAGGATTATCAGTTTATCATATGCAAACACAAGTAGACACACGAGTAATTCTCACAAAATAAATGTTTTATTTATTTTGCAATGGGTTGCTACAACCTCAAGAAAATGTTTGTTTTCTTGAGCTTCAGTTTCTCGAGTGTTTTACAGAATGAATTGAGAGATAGACTAAGTGGGCTAAACCTATCACTTTCAATCACGGGTCTTGTGAAGCTGCTGTCATTTTCAAGTGGCAGCTTCTTACAATTTGCCTGCCCGTGATTGTTTCCTAAATTTCTATACATACAGCTTATCAATACATTACAAAGCAATCTAGAAACATTCTATTTTAAGCTAACACAATTCAGTAGATCTAGATTTGTCATACTCTGGAATTGGTGAGCTTTGTCATGTGATCTCTCAAGCTTCAGTCATAGTCTTGCAGACCTGTTACAGTGTTGGGATACTGCAACACGCCTGTTTCTTGAACATCCAAACTGTCACGAGTTTGACTGGGTTGTTTACCAATACAAATGTTATCCCTTCATGACAGTATCATGATGGCAAAGCCTGCTGTCACAGAAGTGTGATTTTGGTGACAGTAAGAAATCCCTGCTAAAGATGCTGTCAGGATTTCCAAGCTTGCTGTCAGGCTAAGGTAAAGTTGCTGTCAGAGGGCTTCCGCCAATGTTGCTGTCAGAGTGAATGTACTGTCGTGACTCGCAACATGATGTCTTCAAGTAACCTTACTGTCAGCGCTGTGACAGTAATCTTTATTCCTGCTGTTCATCTTGAGTACTTCTTGAGGCTTGAACAAATGAATGAACTTCTACCAAGATGCACTAGAATCTTATTTGTACTGAATAAAACGGTTACAAAGACATACTCTGGCTGTGACAGTATGTTCATACTTAATAAAAATTAAGCAAGTAAAGTGTCTAGTAAAGTTGTCTCATAGCTATCACCCATAAATCCTAACAATCTCCCCCAATTTGTTTTTATGGACAATAACAAATAATTTACAATTAATACATGCTGACAACTTAACTAACAAGATCAGAAATCAACAAAAGATTTTTTACTTAGCTTCAGATTTCTTTTTCTGTCTTGCTTCATCCTCTCTGTTGAGAGCTTCCTTAAGAACTTCTCCGAGTCCTTCCACCAGTGCTATTTCATCAGGAGTGATAGCCTCATCTTCAATTTCATCAATATGTTTCTAGAGTGTCTTGGAGAGACATACCCTAGCATCCTGAAGATCCAACCATAAGTCTTTGCCAAAAGCATGAGTTCTGAACTTCAGTGTACCATTAAAGTCTTTGAATCTACTTCCAGGGTATGCATTCAGAGTTTTTCTCCTTGACTTATCCAGCTTTGAGTCTGCACCCTTTCTTGCTTGAATAATGCTCTCAATCTCAGAAGAGCATTGTTGTTCCAATGGATGAATTGATCCAATCACCAAGAAAAGTAAGTCTTTCAGAGCACTAGTTCTAAGTTTGTGAAAGCTTCTTACTGGAATCTCTTCCCATATGAACTTGATTCTCAAAGGATTCTCAAGCATACAAGATTGGTAATTGGGTCCTTCACTCTCCATCATGTTGGCTTCTTTGCTTTTGTTCAGGAATGTGTCATCTGTATCTTCAGTGGTTTCTCTCTTTGTGGACTCTGAGGATTCTTCTTGACTTGGTTGGGTTTGCACCACTTCTTCAGGAATGTCATCTTCATACTCAGCCATTTCCTCATCAGAACATTCAAGTAAATGAGCAATGTCATTATCATCATATAGAGACCATTCTCCAAACTTCTGATAGAATTCTTCATCCCTCAAGGCTTTGTATGCTAACACATGGTTCATGACACTTTCAGGGACATTGTCATAACCTTGCATTAGATTGACCATTCTTACCAAGTAGAAGTATTCAACTCTCCTTGTTTCTGTTGTCTTTTTCATTGAAAGAGTTGCAGATACAGTATATGATGACACTTCCATGGAAAAGTCCTTTTTGACTCTCACAAGTCTTGATGCATCAAACCAAAGAACATATTCAATTGCTTCATTGTTGTTATCCAATTTTACCTCGACGCTCTTGATTTGATCATCTTCCTTTTTCCAAAAGATCCAGAGAGCTGTAGAGTTTTGATTGGATAGGCTTTCTCAACTTCCTGCCAAGCCCAGTGGCTTTCTCCTTTCCTGAGTACTTGTGTTTTCCTTTTATTGCTTTTGAAATCTCCTCAGGTTCAGGTTCCTGTCTAGAGAGTCAGGCCCTTGCTAAGGTTTTTGTCCTCTTTGGCTTGACAATAGGCTTGATTCCTTCTTTGACAGCATCTTTGTTGACAGTGTCCTCTATGGCAGTATCTTTCTTGACAGTTTCTTCTGTGACAACTTCTAGACTCATGTATGCACATCTCTTGCTACCACTTTTGGTGGTACCTTCATAGTAGACACAAAATGGATTGGTGTAGACTTCTGGGAGTTTCTCTGAAATTAGACTCAGCATTTGCAGATGCAAGATCTCATTGAAGGCTGTATGGTTTGCTGTGATTTTGTTCTTCATTACTGTTAGCACTCTTACTGGAAGACTCTGCAGCAGCTGCATAGTAATGAACATGGATATTCCAGTGTTTAAGTACACATCAATAGCCCACCTCCTTTCTTCATTGATCTTTACACATACACTGGTGATTTTCTCCTTGAGCATAGTTGAGCAGTTATTCAATATTTTGCTAGGCTCCTTCATAGCTTCATCAACTACCTTGTAGAAGTCTTCATCATGATTCTTCAGAGTACTTTCCCTGTAGTCAACCATTAGGGCATTTTCATCTTCTTGGTTGAACTCTGTTCCTTCACTCCAGGTGTTTCCTGATAGGATGTATTCAGGCATCTTGTCTTTCCCTTTTCCCAACCTGTCATGCTCCTCCTTTTCTCTCCATTGCCTTTCAAGAGCACTTTCCTTTGGAATTGAAGTTGGCTCTCTTATAGTCACATGAGGTAGTATTGGGTTCTTGGAAGAAACACCCCTTTGCATAGCTTCCAGGGCTTCTTTGGACATTAGAACTGTTTCTCCAGCTATCTCATATTCAAAGAGATTTTCAGCTTCTTGCATTTGCTCCCCCTTACTTCCTGAATCTCCTTTTGTTCCCCTTTTTCTCTTTGCAGGCACTGATCTTCTTTTAGCTGCAGGCTCCCCCTCACTCCTTGAAGCCTTCTTTGAGATAGGCTCCCCCTGAGCAACATCCTGTTTGGGGAAACCTTCTTTTCTAGAGCTTTCCCTTCCTGATTCTGCCTTTTGAGATTCTGATCTTACCCATTTCTCCCCCTTAGGTAAGTTGGCAGAATCAAGATTGGCAGATAGCACCTGAATGGCTTCCTGAATGGCAGAGAATCCAGAGGCCACCATGGTAGACAAACTGTCAATTTTGGATTCCATGGACAGACACCTGTTCTTTAGAGCTTGCAACTTGGAAGATGTAGAGGGGCCACCTGATCTCAACCATCTTGGGGGTGAAGGAAAAGATTGGGGCTTGGAGGCTGTGGGGGTTCTCACACTCTCAGTGTTTTTCTGAGTGATCTCATCACTCCTCACAAAAGAACTCTCATGGCCTAAGGCCTGGACATGTGTGGCTCCCTCAATTTCACTCTGGACATGCTCAAGTCCCTCACCTTTTGCCAGCTCATTTGGTTGCCTCTCTTTTCTTTTATCTCTCTTTTCTTTTGCACACCCTCACTCATCCTAGATGCATGTGTATGAGTAGTACTTACATGCAATGAGATAGATGGTTTAGAATGTACCTTTAAGAACTGAGATAGTGGCACATCATCATCAGAGACATCCTCAAGAAGTACAGCATCAAAGTCAGGCTGTGTAGAGGTGACAGGAGCTTTGCCATGAATGTTTCTGTCAGTAGGAATATTGACAGTAGGTTCCTCTGCAATGTGGACAACAGGTTTGGTTGTGACAGTAACTTCAACTGAGTCCATGACAGCAGAATCACCTGTGACATCAACATCCACAGTGTCTTTGACAACAACTTGGGCTGTGACAGCATCGTCCCTGAGGTAAGATGCTTCTTGGAGATTGAACAAAGTACTGGCTGTTTCATTTTCTAGCAGAGTTGTACTTTGCTCTTTCTCAGTGTTTGAGGGAGTGGTGTCCATCTCACTTTGAGAAATGGGTTCTTGTGGACCACTTGATGGGGGCTCATCCATGAGAGAAGATGGATGATCAAAACCTGAAGGGTTGGGACTGTCCCCCTCTCTAGGTTGTGGAGAAGAAACAAATGAATGTGTAGGGAAGGAAGAAGGTGAAAGTGGAGAAGAGAATAGTGGCTGCTTCTCAGATGTAACTTGAGAGGCATCAATAGGGGAATTGAAATCCTCACAGTGTCCTGACTTCATGTGTGTTTCTGCAAGTGGAGGCTCCTCAGGAGTTGGAACATGAGGTTGTGCAGACTCTTTACAGGTTGCCTTGGGAGACGGGCCAATTTCAATAGATGTCCCTTGTTGAGAAGGCACATCTAGGGAGGAGTTTATTTCCCTATTTTCTTCTACAGTCTTTTGGGAGACTGCAGGATGGCTGACAGTGGTTTTGGTCCTCTTAGCTCTCTTCTTCTTAGGCTCAGGAGGAACCACTACGGGTTCTATTTGACTACCTTCCTTATTTGCTGCACTAGGTGCAGGAAGTCCCTCTTGACTCTCAGTACAACCACTAACACCAGTTTCTAGGGGCCTTTTCTGGTTTCTTGCAAGGCTTGTCTCTGTACTTTGGGAAGTCTAGAGAACCTAGGCTGAGTGTATAGAGTAGAATGAGGGTTAGCTGAATTTGGGTCTAATCCAGCTTCATTCTCAATAGTGAAGGTATCAAAACCAGATGGTAATGGAAAATCAAGGTCAGTCACTTGATCAACCATGTGTTTGGTGAAACATAGTGGAATATGTGCATTCAAATTTTGTGAAGAGAGAGTTGTGTGAGTGTTTCTTTTTAGTACAAGGCACACCTCCAAACGAGGGGCATTCTCATCAAAGTCGCATAAAGAATTGATGCACAACATTAAAAAGAGAGGATAGATGTTTACCTTCTTACCTATGGCAGCCTTGAAGTGTGCCATGAGCAGCTTTCCAACATCCACTTTGTACCCATGAACAAGAGAGTGAGTGAGCTTCTTGATGTAGGTGGGAATGCCATTCCATCCTGTGGTCTTGGTAGAGAACACTTTCACCATAACATCAAACACCATACTCCACTCCTTGCGGAGATATTTCATGTTCAATTCACCAGAAGGGTACCATTTTGTTGTTCCCTCTTCAAGAATAGGGCCAGAATACCCAATATTCAAGAAGAGCTTCGTCAGGGTCTCATCATTAGCAAGCTCAGTGTAATATCCCAAAATTTTGTAATAATTAAAACCTTGATGAATAGTGAATTTCCACTGATGAATAGTAAATTTGCTGACGAAAAGTTTTTCAGCCCACACTATGTAGACGACATGGAATGAATGTTTCGAAGTGATATTATTGAGGTATATGAAGAATAAAAGAATGTAAACGCGATCAGAATCAGAAGATTCCCCTCCGAGTTTTAAATCACTATTCACTGGACAGTTAAGGATGAATTGATTTGATCGTTTTGAGAAAGTATGTGGAATGAGAAATACATGATCATATCTTAAACCAAGGTGAGAAACCTAAGATTATATATTAGACAAAGGTAATGGAAGGATAAAGGAAGTACCCTAGCTTTGGTACAGAGAAACGTCTTTAGAACCACTGGAAACTATCACGAAACAAAAGCGTAATAAAATATGGATTAAACCCTAACAAAAGGAGGAGTATTATATGAGATCATCAAGTGCAATATATAAAAGAATTGAGGATGCAAAGGATGACATAAGCAAGATGCAAGGGAATGACATAAGCATGACAAGTGATGACAAGGTGATGAATCACCACCTTGTCACCACTTTCACCACCACCACACATTCAAATTTAGCCTTGTCATTGATGACAAGCCTTGCTATTAGCCACACAATTAATTGGCAAAAATATTAAGTGATTAATTAGACAAAAACAAAACAAAACAAAACAAAGAAAAGATGCATCAAGGAAGAACAAGAGCATTCGGCTATTTTCTTCAACCAAGGGCTTAAAACTTTTGCTCCAACTTCCACTCAACCATAATTCTTGATCTTGGACTCTAAATCACCCTCATCCTATATCCAAGGTAGATCTCTAATCTTAGCCTCATCCATGGATCATAGCTTGATCAAAAATGGATTCAAAGTTGATGATGAATAGTGATGTGAATAGTAACTTCATAGAATCTTGTTTTGTTTTGATGATTTTAGGTTTGATTAACATAGTTAAGGAGCAAGGGAGGATATATCACCCATATATAGCCTTTGTTAAGATCCAAGGAAGGTATAAACTTCTTTCTTTTTAAGATTTTTGCTTGATCTAGTAAGTTAGAAGTGTTTGATTAGAACTATGTTGAGATAAAGCATGTATGCATGATCTTAAGCATGTTTGATGAATGATTTGTGGATGAACTTATGAAATAGAGTGTGACCTTATTTGGACAGATAAATGGTAGTATAATCTTGAGTTTGATTGGTGGTTGGTTGATGGTTGATTGTAGTTTGGTTGAGTGTTTAAAAAACACGGGAAGTACGCATAAGCGCCGTTACCATGTCGGATTTTACTTAGGTAGTTTAGACAGAAACCACGACTGCAAAACAGGGCATAAACTTGAGGTTTCTGACCATGAGCATGTAGGCTCTGTTTCCTAGATTATTTTAGCAAAAGAATTGTATCGTTTTGATTTACTGTTTAGGAGTAACGTCCGTTTTAGTAAAAGTGGTTTCGCGTAACGAGATAGTTCATTGTATGAACTTTGAGATAGGGATCAAGCCCTTTAAAATTGGAATTGGTTTGAGATATTAAAATGGATACTAGTATGTATAATAAGGAAAGGAAGCCTAGAAGGGTTCGAGTTAAAAATATGAGTTGGTGATTTTATAAAAATACGCGAACGAAAGTTGCGCGAGTGAAATACCCTTAAGGGGATGGTTTAAAACAAGGAAATGGTAAAGTAAAAGAACTTGGGATTTGTGAATGGTTTTCACCCAAGCTTTTGACTTAGAGGTTACGGAACGTCACAAGGTTATAGATGACCAAGAGCGAGACGTTTAATTTTCATTGGTAGAACTATAGTGCTTGAGTTATAGCACATTAAATGGTTCATGGGGACTGACTGTGAATTATGTATCTTGTTATAGATCGACGCGCACACTCTCAAGCCCCCACTACCACACCACCAAGACCCCAAGGCAAGTTTTCAAACCCTGTACCATATAATGATGCTGTTGTGATATGTGTTATGGTATTTCTATATATGCTGCTTTATGCTGTAAAATAATGTAAAACTGTTTGTGCTTTGTAAAAAGCTGTATAAGGTATAAGGTTTATATGCTAGCTAAGTACTAGATATATACCAAGGTTAAAGATTAAAGACTCTAAGTATAGAGCACTTGTACGATGGTTTTAAAACTTAGACCGGGAGTCAAATTATTATTTTGTTTTAAATTACTGTCAAAAGCTGGAAGGTTCCAGGGACGGTTATATTTTAAATATTTATTAAATATTCCAATATCTATATTGTGGGATATTTAAGGTGAGATATTTAAATATTATTTGAATATTATTTAATTAAAGTGAATATTATTGTTTTTAATATTCACTTAAGTGTTTATATTGAATATTAATTCAATATTTATTAATTGATTATTATTTAATTAAGTGAATATTATTTTGAATATTCACTTAAGTAGTTACATTGAATAATAATTTAATATTTATTAATTGGGTATTTATTAAATACTCCAAAAATGATTTAAAATCATAGAACCTTATTATATGATCCAAGGTTCTATTATTTACACAAATATGTAACTTTCTGATTTTCAGAAAAGATATTAAAATTAGAGATTCCCAACTATTATCTTAAGATAGTTGAAGGTATTAAATGCAAACAATATTTATTTCCAACTCATCGAAAACTGGGAATCTAGTTAAAGAATTCGAGGACAGTGATTTACTTCCACTGTTCCTCTAAAGTATCTATAACTAGGGGGATGGCTCCCCCATTCAAATAAGAGTTTTTCCAAACTCACTGAACTCTGATATTTCAATAAACTCCCTGGTCATGATTTCAAAATACGTAGTAATCATCGGTAGTCTCGTTGACTAATGTCAACCCACACTTTGACTTACTCCTTTCAATTACTCTGGAGTAAGGTGTTCTAAACGGTTACAAAGTTTTGACAAGTATTCGTACTTGTGAAATGTGGAAATTAAATTCCGATTTCCGTTTCATTAATGTTTTTCTTCATGGGAATTGGAAAGGCCTACACGGCAATGAAATAGGTGCCGGGGTAGTGCCAAATTATCAAGGCTTGCCCGGTGATGAAAAATAGGCGCCGAGGTAGTGATCTCTTGAGTGCTAAGGCTTGCCTGGTGATGAAAAATAGGCACCGAGGTAGTGATCTCTTAGCACAATGGCCCATATGCGGTCAGGGTGATAACCGAACAGGAAGTCGTCCTTCTACTAGTAGAAAAGAAAAGTTACGATACAACGGCTGATCACCGTGTATCGGGTGTTCCAGTACATTCCCTTCCCTCCAATTGGAGTTGAGCTGCACATTGTAACAAAAGCCTAGGCGCTGAGTTACTGATAATGTGACAGTAATTATATTCCTCATACAGTAGTCGTACTGTATGGTATGTTTTGACGAAAAGAGAAATGAATATATCATTCCGTATACGAATGAAGTTTTAAAGGTTTTCCTTTATGATATAAGCTTACTTATATGCTTATGCGGTATTGTATTATTGCTGGGCCGAGTGCTCACTCTTGCTTTTTCTTTCTATATATATATATCACAACACAACAGTTAGAGTAGATGGACAGGATTCGTCGTACCGCTCGGAAGCGCGTCAGAGCTATACAGGCCGCCCGTAACGTGGTTGTTACAGTTGATCAGGTAGAAGTCCTGAGTTGGTTCGGAGTGTAACTCTTGTTGCTCCGGTTTAATTATAAGCATCACTTATGTATATTAATGAACCAGAACAAACTTTTGCGCTACCTTATGGTTTCACATAGAAATCATACTGGTAGTAGGTTGCAGTATTTTACTTTTGGGTTGTAATAACTTTAATTTGTGGATCATATGACTACTGTATTGTAAGTTCGTTTCTGAGACATAACTGGCATGAGTATATTGATGGTGGGGTCACCATGTGTGATGATTTATTGTTTTATAGTTCAAGTATTAAGTGTTTGTACGGAACAAGGGATCGTGACAACCCAGATCTCCGACCCCGGGTCTGGGGGTGTTACAAAAATGGTATCAGAGCCTATAGTTATTAATCTCAGAAACGATAGGGCGTTAGGAATAATAAATGCAACTATAATAATAAGAAGAACTCCCATCGAGTTCATGGTTGGGCTACCGGATGTAGCACCGACTGTTAAAACCCGCAAGGGAACTTTGATTACACAGTATAGTAACCTAGTTTTCGCTTGTATAGGTATTCGTGGCCGAGGAGGCTGATGACTTTGAGACCCAGCACGACGAGGCTCTGCTGGCGGCTGAGGACGACCCCGTGGACGACCCCATGGAGGATCTCGAGGAGGATACTGAGGACCCGGACGAGGATCCGGAAGAGGACCCCACGACTGTGTTTGACTTTCCTACTCCTATTCCCTCCATTGATGGATATTCGACTGATGATGATGATTCCACTGAGGGGGATCAGATTGTACCTGATGTAGTTACTACGGATGATGATGAGACTTCTGAGGATAGTTCTAGCCGAGAAGGCATCAGGATGTACCCTCTGCCTATTGAGCCCGTTACCATCAGACGATGACTATGATCTTGCCCCTGAGGGATATGAGGAGGACCAGTCTATGACTGATCCAGACACACCTCCTCCCTCACCTAATGGAGTACCTACTGTGATCCATGATTGGATGATTGGCTGACCACTGACTTGGCAGCGGCAGAGGCTAGAGCTGATGAGCTGAGGAGACAGTTAGCTGCAGAGAGAGAGACCCGTCGTTCTTATCAGGACGGGATAAGGTTTATGACTCCTATGGAGATGAGACTTGAGATTTCCCGCATCGAGTGGCGAGCTATGGTCCGCATGAGAGGCATGTCTGTTATTGCTGAGGGACTGGTACCCCGACTAGCTACAGAGAGGATTTGGGCAGATGCTATGGCGCGTGTCAGGAATCTGACCCGCTCAGAGGGGGAGACTTGATAGGTGATAGATAGCTTAGTTCTCTAAACTCAGATGGTCGTTAGTAGTGCCAGTTTTTGTGGGATGGTTCCGATGTATAGTAGTATCCTTTCTGAGTTAGAGATAGGCTAATCAGACTAACGTAGCAGATGTTGACAGGTTGACTGGTAGTACTTAGCTTTTGACTGTTGTACGGACGATGTATTTCAGCGGTGTATTCGCTTTTGTTGGAACTTAGTTCAGTACCTCGTGACTTTACAGTTTCTTTAAAGCTTTCAGTCTTAAATTTGACATCCCCTGCTATTTCAATTGTTTTACAAGTTATTAGTTTTGACATATAAACTGTGCAACCCCATCTTGACACAAAATATATATATATATATATATATATATATATATATATATATATATATATATATATATATATATATATATATATATATTTTTATTTACAAATAAAAAGAGTTTTGTGTGAGCAAGGATGATTTCCAAGATTTCACCAAGGACTCAATTGATTCAACCAAATATTTTGTAAAAAGAAACAAATGGGTTTAATAAAAGTTTTTGGTTTAAAAACATCAGGAAAATGCCACCCCGACGTATGGGAACACGAGCACGCCTTGCCGATTCTGCGGCTCAGGGCAGTGTTAACCAGGGGGATGAAAGGCAAAACTATCATAATGAGGAAGAAAACCCAGACTTCCACGAGATGGAAGAACAGAACCATGAGGAAGGTGAGTATGAAGGAAGCGGAGATGATGATGATTACAATGAGTTTGATGATCAGGACTACGAAGAGGAAGAGTATGAGAGTACTCAGAATGTAGAGGTTCCCGGTGGAAACCCGATGGACCAATTTATGCACCTACTCCGACAGAATCTGAACCAGCATCCACCACCACCAGGCCCCAATATTGCGGGGCATAGTGCTTTTAAGGCTTTTAAGTCTTTAGGACCCCCGGAATTTCAGGGATCTGCTGACCCTGTTGAGGCAAGAGTTTGGTTGAAGGAAATGGAGAAATCTTTTGAAATCCTAGGTATAGAGGAAGCTCAAAAGACCGTCTTTGCTACTTACCTCCTGAAAGGGGAGGCTAACTACTGGTGGGAATCAAAGAAGAACCTAGAAACAAATACCGTTGTTACCTGGGCAAGGTTTACTACCTTATTTCTGGAAAAGTATTTCCCTGTGTTTATGGAAGCACAAATGGAAAGGAAGTTTTTGGAACTGAAACAGGATAACATGACTGTGGAAGAATATGAGGCCAAGTTTACTGAATTGTCTAGGTTTGTGCCAGATTTTGTCAATAGTGACTTGAAGAGGTCATGAAGGTTTCAGCAAGGGCTGAAACAATGGATTCAGAATAGAGTAGCAGTGTTGGAATTAACGGACTATGCGTCGCTAGTGCAAAAGGCAACCATAGTGGAAGCAGGTAGTGAGCAAAGTCAGAAAGGAAGAGAAGAGAAAAAGAGAAAGTTTGGTAGTCAAGGAGGAAGCGCGGTGAACAAGAGCTTCCCAGTAAGGACATTCGGAGGGACCAGGTCTCAGCCATTAAGGAATTCAGGATTCAGGAAACCAGAGAATAAGAGTCTAAGCCAGGGCGGCAGACAGACTGGAGTGTCCCGTTTTAATCAACCTCGACCCCCACTACCTGACTGCAAAATTTGTGGAAGAAAACACCTGGGAGAATGTGCCCTAAAGTCGGTTACCTGCTTCACGTGCAACAAAACAGGGCATTACTCCAGTGCTTGCCCCCAAAATGATCAGAAGTGTTTTCGATGTGGAAAATTAGGACACGTGAAAAGAGACTGCCCTATGGCAAACCCTGCCAGCTCGAGAATCAGTGGAGCCGCCTCTAACAAACCCCCAACTGCTAGAACTTTCAACATGACAGTGAAAGACGCCGTAAGGGACACTAATGTGATAGCAGGTACCCTTTCACTCAACACCGTCAATGCAAATGTTTTATTTGATTCGGGAGCTACCAAGTCTTTTATTTCGAGGGATTTCGCGAGTCAGTTAAGACTTAGGGCGAAACCATTAAACGAAGTATTAGAGGTAGAAATAGCAAATCAGGAAGTAATTCCAGTTGATGAAATACACATAGACTGTAGCCTAGTAATAGAAGGTCAACAGTTTCATGTAGATTTGGTTCCATTTAAATTAGGGGAATTTGATGTTATTCTGGGAATGGATTAGTTGTCGAGCAATGGTGCTCAGATAGATTGTGAAAGAAAGAAAGTTTGGATTAAAACGTCCGAAGGGCGGGAGGTCGTGTTCAAGGGACAACGACAAACCCGTAAGTTTTTAACCATGGCCCAAACCAAAAGGTTGTTGCGGCATGGGTGTGAGGCTTATTTAGCTTATGTGATAGATACAAGTCGAGAGGTTCCTAAGCCACAAAATAATCCTATAGTTAATGAATTTGAAGACGTATTTCCGGAAGACCTTCCGGGATTACCCCCTGATAGGGAGATAGAATTCGCTATCGAATTAGCTCCAGGGACGGCGCAAGTTTCAAAGGCCCCGTACATGTTAGCTCCGGTAGAAATGAAAGAGTTAGCTAGTCAATTGCAGGAATTGCTAGATAAGGGAATGATAAGACCCAGTCTGTCACCCTGGGGTGCACCAGTACTGTTTGTGAAAAAGAAGGATGGTAGTTTGAGATTGTGTATAGACTACCGTGAACTAAACAAGTTGACCATTAAGAACCGATATCCTTTACCAAGAATTGATGATTTGTTTGACCAGTTGAAAGATGCGGTTTACTTCTCCAAGATTGACCTGAGGACTGGATATCACCAGTTAAAGATAAAACCTGAAGATATACCCAAGACTGCATTTCGCACGAGGTATGGACACTATGAGTTCTTAGTAATGTCGTTCGGGCTAACAAATGCCCCAGCAGCCTTCATGGACCTAATGAATAGAGTCTTTAAGCAATACTTGGACAAGTGTGTCATAGTTTTTATTGATGATATTTTAGTCTACTCCAAGATAGAAGAGGAACACGCAGAACACTTGAGAATAGTGTTAGAGACTTTGAGGAAGGAAAGACTTTATGCTAAGCTTTCCAAGTGTGAATTTTGGCTGAGAGAAGTACAGTTTCTAGGCCATGTAGTCAGTAGTGATGGAGTGCTAGTTGACCCTGCTAAGATAGAAGCTGTTTCAAATTGGGACAGACCGACCACCCCGACTGAGGTGAGAAGTTTTATAGGCTTAGCCGGGTATTATCGAAGATTTGTGAAAGATTTTGCCAAGATAGCAGCCCTAGTGACCCGACTGACCCGAAAGACTGAGAAGTTTGAGTGGACTGAGAAATGTGAAAAGAGTTTTCAGGAATTGAAAAGGAGGCTAGTTACTGCCCCTGTACTGGCACTGCCAGATGGAAGAGGAAATTTTGTGATCTATAGTGACGCATCACACAAAGGGTTAGGATGCGTGCTTATGCAACACGAAAGGGTGATTGCATATGCTTCTAGGCAGTTAAAATAATATGAGAGTAGATACCCTACCCATGATTTGGAACTAGCAGCCATAGTTTTCGCCTTAAAGATTTGGAGGCATTACTTATATGGGGAAAAGTGTGAGATCTACACAGACCATAAGAGCCTTAAGTACATTTTCACTCAGAAAGAGCTCAACATGAGACAGAGGAGATGGTTAGAATTAATCAAGGATTATGATTGCGAGATTCTTTACCACCCAGGGAAGGCCAATGTGGTGGCCGATGCCCTTAGTAGGAAGGAGAGACTCAAAATGATAACCTCCTCAGAGAAGTTAATCCAAGAGTTTGAAAAGATGGAGATTGAGGTTAAAATAACCGGAAATGGCACAGAAAAACTATTTGAAATCGCACTACAATCAGAATTGCTGCAAAAGATCAAATTAAGTCAAGAACGCATGATGAGCGAAGGGAAAGAGCTAATGACAGGAGAGGAATTAAGGACTGAGAGAGACGGTAAGGGAGTTATGAGGTATACTTACCGGATTTGGATTCCTAATGATCAGGAATTAAAAGACGAGATTCTACATGAGAGTCATAGCTCAAGGTATTCAATTCACCCGGGAAGTACCAAGATGTATAGGGATTTAAAGGAATATTATTGGTGGCCTAACATGAAAAAGGACGTAACCGAGTGGGTAAGCAAATGCTTGACCTGCCAAAGAGTGAAGGCAGAACACCAAAGACCCGGTGGACTCTTAAGACCCCTAGAGATTCCAGAATGGAAATGGGAACAAAATAGCCATGGACTTCGTAGTAGGATTACCACGAACCAAAGCTAATCACGACGCCGTCTGGGTAATAGTAGACCGATTAACGAAGTCAGCCCACTTTCTTCCGATTAATGAAAGATACATTGTCGATAGGCTAGTGGATATTTACCTGAAAGAAATTGTGGCGAGACATGGAGTTCCAGTCTCCATTGTGTCAGACAGAGACCCTAGATTTAACTCCAGATTTTGGAGAAGCTTTCAAGAATGTGTAGGAACCAAGCTAAACATGAGTACCGCTTACCATCCCCAGACGGATGGGCAAAGTGAGAGGACTATCCAAACCTTAGAGGATATGTTTAGAGTTTGTGCCATAGATTTCAAAGGAAATTGGGATGATCACCTACCCCTGATAGAGTTTTCCTACAACAACAGTTTTCATGCAAGTATCGGGATGCCCCCGTATGAAGCCTTGTATGGAAGAAGATGTCGATCACCCTTGTATTGGGATGAAGTTGGAGAGCGAAAAATGCTCGGACCCGAAATGGTCCAACAGACTAAGGATGCAATAGACCTTATCAGAGGACGGCTGGTAGCAGCCCAAGACAGACAGAAAAAAATATGCAGACTTGGCCCGAAAGGACAAAGAATACGAAGTGGGAGATCTTGTGCTGTTGAAAGTATCTCCGTGGAAGGGATTGATGAGATTCGGAAAGAAAGGGAAATTGAGCCCTAGATATATTGGACCGTTTGAGATCTTGAGACGTATCGGGGAAGTAGCTTACGAGCTAGCCTTGCCCCCAAACCTGCAGCAAGTTCACAACGTGTTCCATGTGTCCATGTTAAGGAAGTACAATCCGGATGCCAGACACGTGGTAGAATACGAGCAAGTAGATATACAACCAGACCTGTCATATATAGAGCAGCTGGTAGAAATCATTGACCGCAAGGATCAAGTGCTAAGGAATAAAGTTATAAAGTTGGTAAGAGTTTTGTGGAGAAATCATAATGTTGAAGAATCCACTTGGGAACTAGAGAGCGCAATGCTAGAAAAGTACCCTCATCTATTTTGATCTGATTCCGGGACGGAATCCTTTTAAGTAGGGGAGACTGTAATATCCCAAATTTTTGTAATAATTAAAACCTTGATGAATAGTGAATTTCCACTGATGAATAGTAAATTTGCTGACGAAAAGTTTTTCAACCCACACTATGTAGACGACATGGAATGAATGTTTCGAAGTGATATTATTGATGTATAGGAAGAATAAAAGAATGTAAACGCGATCAGAATCAGAAGATTCCCCTTCGAGTTTTAAATCACTATTCACTGGACAGTTAAGGATGAATTGATTTGATCGTTTTGAGAAAGTATGTGGAATGAGAAATACATGATCATATCTTAAACCAAGGTGAGAAACCTAAGATTATATATTAGACAATGGTAATGGAAGGATAAAGGAAGTACCCTAGCTTTGGTACAGAGAAACGTCTTTAGAACCACTGGAAACTATCGCGAAACAAAAGCGTAATAAAATATGGATTAAACCCTAACAAAAGGAGGAGTATTATATGAGATCATCAAGTGCAATATATAAAAGAATTGAGGATGCAAAGGATGACATAAGCAAGATGCAAGGGAATGACATAAGCATGACAAGTGATGACAAGGTGATGAATCACCACCTTGTCACCACTTTCACCACCACCACACATTCAAATTTAGCCTTGTCATTGATGACAAGCCTTGCTATTAGCCACACAATTAATTGGCAAAAGTATTAAGTGATTAATTAGACAAAAACAAAACAAAACAAAACAAAGAAAAGATGCATCAAGGAAGAACAAGAGCATCCGGCTATTTTCTTCAACCAAGGGCTTAAAAATGTTGCTCCAACTTCCACTCAACCATAATTCTTGATCTTGGGCTCTAAATCACCCTCATCCTATATCCAAGGTAGATCTCTAATCTTAGCCTCATCCATAGATCATAGCTTGATCAAAAATGGATTCAAAGTTGATGATGAATAGTGATGTGAATAGTAACTTCATAGAATCTTGTTTTGTTT
Source organism: Heracleum sosnowskyi (assembly GCA_030848705.1). Lineage (NCBI taxonomy): Eukaryota > Viridiplantae > Streptophyta > Magnoliopsida > Apiales > Apiaceae > Heracleum > Heracleum sosnowskyi. The sequence goes on from CM061238.1 coordinate 37,945,681, forward strand.
TGATGATTTTAGGTTTGATTAACATAGTTAAGGAGAAAGGGAGGATATATCACCCATATATAGCCTTTGTAAAGATCCAAGGAAGGTATAAACTTCTTTCTTTTTAAGATTTTTGCTTGATCTAGTAAGTTAGAAGTGTTTGATTAGAACTATGTTGAGATAAAGCATGTATGCATGATTTTAAGCATGTTTGATGAATGATTTGTGGATGAACTTATGAAATAGAGTGTGACCTTATTTGGACAGATAAATGGTAGTATAATCTTGAGTTTGATTGGTGGTTGGTTGATGGTTGATTGTAGTTTGGTTGAGTGTTTAAAAAACACGGGAAGTACGCATAAGCGTCGTTACCATGTCGGATTTTACTTAGGTAGTTTAGACAGAAACCACGACTGCAAAACAGGGCATAAACTTGAGGTTTCTGACCATGAGCATGTAGGCTCTGTTTCCTAGATTATTTTAGCGAAAGAATCGTATCGTTTTGATTTACGGTTTAGGAGTAACGTCCGTTTTAGTAAAAGCGGTTTCGCGTAACGAGATAGTTCATTGTATGAACTTTGAGATAGGGATCAAGCCCTTTAAAATTGGAATTGGTTTGAGATATTAAAATGGATACTAGTATGTATAATAAGGAAAGGAAGCCTAGAAGGGTTCGAGTTAAAAATATGAGTTGGTGATTTTATAAAAATACGCGAACGAAAGTTGCGCGAGTGAAATACCCTTAAGGGGATGGTTTAAAACAAGGAAATGGTAAAGTAAAAGAACTTGGGATTTGTGAATGGTTTTCACCCAAGCTTTTGACTTAGAGGTTACGGAACGTCACGAGGTTATATATGACCAAGAGCGAGACGTTTAATTTTCATTGGTAGAACTGTAGTGCTTGAGTTATAGCACATTAAATGGTTCAAGGGGACTGATTGTAAATTATGTATCTTGTTATAGATCGACGCGCACACTCTCAAGCCCCCACTACCACACCACCAAGACCCCAAGGCAAGTTTTCAAACCCTGTACCATATAATGATGCTGTTGTGATATGTGTTGTGGTATTGCTATATATGCTGCTTTATGCTGTAAAATAATGTAAAACTGTTTGTGCTTTGTAAAAAGCTGTATAAGGTATAAGGTTTATATGCTAGCTAAGTACTAGATATATACCAAGGTTAAAGATTAAAGACTCTAAGTATAGAGCACTTGTACGATGGTTTTAAAACTTAGACCGGGAGTCAAATTATTATTTTGTTTTAAATTACTGTCAAAAGCTGGAAGGTTCCAGGGACGGTTATATTTTAAATATTTATTAAATATTCCAATATCTATATTGTGGGATATTTAAGGTGAGATATTTAAATATTATTTGAATATTATTTAATTAAAGTGAATATTATTGTTTTTAATATTCACTTAAGTGTTTATATTGAATAATAATTCAATATTTATTAATTGATTATTATTTAATTAAGTGAATATTATTTTGAATATTCACTTAAGTAGTTACATTGAATAATAATTTAATATTTATTAATTGGGTATTTATTAAATACTCCAAAAATGATTTAAAATCATAGAACCTTATTATATGATCCAAGGTTCTATTATTTACACAAATATGTAACTTTCTGATTTTCAGAAAAGATATTAAAATTAGAGATTCACAACTATTATCTTAAGATAGTTGAAGGTATTAAATGCAAACAATATTTATTTCCAACTCATCGAAAACTGGGAATCTAGTTAAAGAATTCGAGGACATTGATTTACTTCCACTGTTCCTCTAAAGTATCTATAACTAGGGGGATGGCTCCCCCATTCAAATAAGAGTTTTGCCAAACTCACTGAACTCTGATATTTCAATAAACTCTCTGGTCATGATTTCAAAATACGTAGTAATCATCGGTAGTCTCGTTGACTAATGTCAACCCACACTTTGACTTACTCCTGTCAATTACTCTAGAGTAAGGTGTTCTAAACGGTTACAAAGTTTTGACAAGTATTCGTACTTGTGAAATGTGGAAATTAAATTCCGATTTCCGTTTCATTAATGTTTTTCTTCATGGGAATTGGAAATGTGACGCCCTCCAAACCCGGGGTACAGATTTGAGGAGTCATCCGACCAACGGAATACTATTTAACACATGCATAATATATATAAAGACACAATTACCCCTTGACCAAGACCGCATCCAGATTATGGCAATGAACACAAGCTACTACAATCTTTTATTATTACAAACCAGTTTTATCAGAGTTATTACATCACAACTAAAGTTCAAATCTAGACATTAAATCTAGAAAAGCAAAACAACAACTACCCTGCCAATAACAGTGACTCGAGGGGCTCTCCTGACTGCTGGTGAACTATCGGTCACGCTATGCCAACTCATACTCTCGCTTCACTGGAATAGGGTTAGAAAACAACAAGCAAGAGTGAGCCAAAATTGCTCAGCAAACATCAACGAATCATTTCTATCACAGTTGTAAGGATATGAATTTAAGATATCAGAATCAACAATATTTAGCTAACACATGCTTTGTATCAATAATGATTGAAGTAAAGGATTAGAATTTGGCTTATACATTTTATTCAAATCAAAGGTTGTGCTGCTGGCCAGCCACGCATCAACCCCGGACTAGCTCATGTCATAGTCCTCTACTGGATCCCAGGCCAATCTGGGCCTTAAGTTATTCCGACCAATTACTGGTCCATTTTTAAAAACACATGCCAATTCTATAATAGGGTATAAACAATAACATGCTCAATAAGATAAACTGAATGTATAGTAATTGCAAAAGAGCTTCAACTGTTCAGTATCAACGAAGATCGAGAAAGGATCATGGAGTAGTTTCAATGGTACAGTGTACTCATTCAATAAGGTAATCAATATTGGTAATCGTTAATCAATAACCGTAATTGGTAGTCAAGATGGAAGTCAAATAATCAAAGGTTGTCAATGATAATCAAAGGATGATAAATAGCAACAATAGGTGGTAAACAATAATCAAGTAAATTGGAAATAAGGGTTTCCGATGCAGATCAAATCAAAGAATCAAGAATTTCTAAGGAAATGGAATCAGTTGTCCAAATGCGGTTAAAAGATGGATAATTTGAATTGTTCTGGGGATAACGGTATTCAAGTAATCAAGACAATAATAATTTTTATCACAAGTAAAGGCACAGATACTTGCCTGGTCTAAGCTGCTGTCGGATCGACTCTGCTCACTCTACTTTCCCCTTTCCCTTGCTCCGGGAACTCGATTCCATAATTAAACAACTCATTACAATAAGTCTAACTATTCTCGTTCTACTCTCGACACTTATTCAATCAATAATCACATTTAAACAAGTAACCGGGTACGTATCGGACGTCCGGTATAATTTACGATATTTAAAACTCAGATATTTGCCCTAGCACGGGCATATACAGACTATAAAACACAACACACAATTAATATGAACCATATTGCACTTATAAATATTTTTAAAACATCGTCTGAAACTCATTTGAATTTTTAATAAGTCATTACTAATTTTTAAATCAAAAATCGGATTTTTAAATCCAATATAAACATTTAAATGAAAATAAATCAATTAATAAAATTAATTGACACTCTTTAAATGCTCAAACTATTTTTTAAATAAATAAATAGGCTTGAAAATAATTAAACTGAATTTTTAATTAATTAAATCTAATTAATAATTAATTTTTAAGAATTAATTGATTAAAAGAATTAACCAATTAATTAATAAATTAATTATTAATTAAAAATAATTAAAATAATTAAGTTTAATCAATTTTCGGATTTAAAATAATAAATATAATTTATCAGAATTTTTCTGATATTAAAATATATTTTTAAAATAAAAATATGAATTTTTAAAGTTTTTAAACTATTTTCGAATTAAATTTAAAAATAAAATTCAAAAACAGTTTTCTGAAAATGAATTAGGGTTTTGAAGATTGAAACCGGGTCGAAAAATCGGGTAAACGGGTCGGGAAGAACGAATCCGGGTCACCAAGAACAACCCGCCGGAATCTGGGTTTTCCAGAATCCGGCCGGCGTCCGGTGGCCGGACTTCGCCGTTTCCGATCAAAACAAAACCAAACCATAGGGCTTTTGTTCGCTTTTGCAAGACAAACACAACCCACATACACACACATCTGTCCCATGCCGGAATCGTGCCCAGAATTCATTCAAAGAACTCGCCGGCGACGACCTCGGCCGGAAACCCGATCTACTTAAATCCTACATGAAACTCAAAGATTAATATACCAAAATAAAGCTTATAACTCATACAATCAAAGCCCTTTATCAAAAACAATGTCAGATCAATATCAAGAACGTACGAATCGAAAGAAGAAATCGGGTCAAAACCCGAAAATCAAACCCGACTAAATTGAACTTAAACATGAAATTAAAGCATGGATTCTTGCTAATTAGAACCCTAGGAACATGTTAGAAGCAACCAATTGAACGGAGAATCAACAGAATGAAAATCCCCAAATTAATTAAGAACCCTAATTTTAATTCGAAACTTGTAAAATCAATATAAAATCGAATACTTACCAGATGATGATGAGGTTGGAAGATTCTGAAACTAGATTTTTGGGGCTTCGATTTGAGTATAAGAACTTCAAATTTGGACTTCAATAACCCTTAGAACGAATTGATTGAAGATCAAGAACACAAAATAATTTTTGGGAATTTCGAATATTTTTGAGTAATTTCTGAAGAATTGCTAGGGTTATGAAGTCTGATTGGTCTTTTTATATTTCTGGAAAAATAATACCCCAAATAACATTTTTGGATCGATATTGATTCGTTAGATCGTTTAAAAACCCTAATTAGGTCAAAAACACGTTTTACTAAAAATAAGGGGTTAAAAAGGTTGATGATTATCCAAATTGATATATATCATTATATAACTAATGCTCAAGAATACTAGGGCTATAACAACTTCAATATTGATATAGAACGATAAATCCGTCCCCTTAAGCAATTAGGGTTCGGAACGATTTTTCCTTTTTCGGATCAAAAATTGAAATTAATTTGCAGAATCAAATAGGTAGGGTTAAATAGAATCCCATAACCCTTTCGATAACGATTCGAATACGAAAGACGAAGAATTAAAAATGAATGTACGAAATTTCAACGGGGCTCTTGAATTATCAAAACGGCTCAAATTTGAAGAAAATTCCAAATGACGAAATTTTTGAAAGGGGCTTCCGACTCACCATTTAGCACATAATCACACACTAAATATCATATAATAATATTCCAATATTCCAACATAAATATTTTAGATTAAATATATCATTTAATCAAATAATAAAATTCACGGATATTACATCCTTCCCCCCTTAATAGGATTCTGTCCTCAGAATCAGATCAAGGAAACAACTGGGGATACTTCTCTAACATCTCACTCTCTAACTCCCAGGTAGACTCTTCTACTTTAGGATTCCTCCACAAAACTCTCACTAACGCTACTGTCTTATTCCTTAGTACTTTCTCCTTACGATCCACTGTCTGAATTGGTCGTTCTACATATGATAAATCTGCCTGGACCTCTATTGGTTCATACTCTATTACATGATTCGAATCTGGTCGATACTTCTTAAGCATAGATACATGAAATACATTATGAACGTGCTGCATATGCGGTGGCAATGCCAACTCGTAAGCTACCTCGCCTACCTTCTTCAAAATCTCAAACGGCCCAACATATCTCGGACTCAACTTCCCTTTCTTTCCAAATCTAACTAATCCTTTCCATGGGGAAACTTTTAGTAACACTTGCTCTCCTTCCTCGAATCCCACATCCTTTCTGGCTAGATCCGCATACCTTTTCTGTCGGTCTTGAGCTGTTATCAATCTTCTCTGAATCAATTGAATCACTTCTTTTGTTCGTTGTACTAGTTCTTGTCCTATCATTTTCCGTTCACCAACTTCTTCCCAATATACTGGAGATCGACACTTTCGTCCATACAAAGCTTCGTAAGGTGGCATTCCGATGCTCGCGTGAAAACTATTATTATATGAAAATTCCACCAAGGGTAGATGATCGTCCCAACTGCCTTCAAAATCAAGTGCACATGTCCTAAGCATATCTTCAATAGTCTGAATTGTCCTTTCGCTTTGACCGTCCGTCTGCGGATGATAAGCCGTACTCATTCTCAACTCGGTGCCCAAACACTCTTGAAAACTCCTCCAAAATCTTGAATTGAATCGAGGGTCTCTATCAGACACTATCGATACTGGAACTCCATGTCGTACTACGATTTCTTTTATGTAAATATGAACTAACTTATCCAGCGAGAATCTCTCGTTAATCGGAAGAAAATGCGCAGATTTCGTCAATCGATCCACGACAACCCAGATGGCATCATGGTTAGCTTTTGTTCTAGGCAATCCTACTACAAAGTCCATCGCAATGTGTTCCCACTTCCATTCGGGAATCTCCAATGGTTGAAGTAATCCACTTGGTCTCTGATGTTCCGCCTTAACTCTTTGACACGTAAAGCATTTACTTACCCATTCCGCAATCTCTCTCTTCATATCTGGCCACCAAAAGTTCGTCTTAAGATCTCGATACATCTTCGTACTCCCTGGATGAATTGAATACTTCGAGTTATGTGCTTCGTGCAGAATCTCACTTTTCAGTTCCGTTACGTTAGGTATCCATATCCGAGAAGCAAATCTCAAGATCCCTTTGTCGTCCGGTTGGCTACATATTTCCTCACCTGTCATTTTACTCACATCGTCGTTCATAACTTGCTCTTGGCATTTTCGTATCTTCTCCAACAATTCAGGTTGAAACGTCATGGTATAAATCATTTCCGTCGCGTTCTTCGGATTAATTACTTCGATTTCTAACTTCTCAAATTCCTTGTATAACTCTTTGGTCATCATTAGTGTGTTTAATCTCTCTTTTCTGCTCAATGCATCTGCTACCACATTTGCCTTGCCGGGATGATAGTTAATAGAAACGTCGTAGTCCTTGATTAGTTCTAACCATCTTCGTTGCCTCATGTTCAGCTCTTTCTGAGTAAAGATATACTTCAAACTTTTGTGATCGGTGTAAATTTCACATCTTTCTCCATACAAGTAGTGTCTCCATATCTTCAAAGCAAACACAATAGCTGCTAACTCCAAATCGTGTGTAGGGTACTTCTGTTCGTGGGGTCTCAACTGTCTTGACGCATAAGCAATCACCTTGTCATGTTGCATAAGTACGCATCCTAATCCTTTATACGATGCATCACTATAGATTACGAAATGACCTTGATCGTCTGGTAACATCAATACCGGTGCCGTAGTTAGTCTTTTCTTTAACTCTTGGAAGCCTTCTTCGCACTTTTCGTTCCATATGAATCACTCGCTTTTCCTTGTCAGCTTGGTCATTGGAGTAGCTATCTTCGCAAAATCTTGCACAAATCTCCGGTAGTATCCGGCTAATCCCAAGAAACTTCTGACTTCAGTCGGTGTCCTTGGTCTCTCCCAATCTTTCACTGCCTCTATCTTTGCTGGGTCCACTTTGATGCCTTCGCTGCTCACCACGTGTCCTAAGAAATGAACTTCTTTCAACCAGAATTCACACTTGGAAAACTTCGCGTATAGTCCTTCTTGTCTCAACGTTTCTAACACAATTCGCAACTGGTCTGCATGCTCTTCTTCTGTCCTCGAGTATATCAAGATGTCGTCGATGAATACCACTACAAACTTGTCCAAATATCTCTTGAAAATCCTGTTCATTAGATCCATGAAAGTTGCGGGTGCATTCGTTAGTCCAAACGCCATTACTAAAAATTCATAGTGCACATACCTTGTTCGAAAGGCTGTCTTCGGTATGTCGTCTGGTCTAATCTTCAATTGGTGATATCCTGACCGTAGGTCGATCTTTGAAAAATGTACCGCTCCCTTCAGCTGGTCAAACAGATCATCTATTCGAGGTAACGGATACTTGTTCTTAATGGTCAGCTTGTTCAACTCCCGATAGTCTATACACAATCTCATGCTTCCATCCTTTTTCTTGACAAACAGTACTGGTGCTCCCCACGGTGAAACGCTGGGTCTAATAATTCCTTTTTCTAGCAAATCTTGCAGTTGATCAGCCAATTCCTTCATCTCCACTGGTGCCATTCTGTAAGGGGCCTTCGATACTGGCTCCGTGCCTGGTACTAAGTCTATCGCAAATTCAATCTCTCTATCTGGAGGTAAACCTGGTAATTCTTCCGGAAAAACATCTGGAAACTCATTTACGACTGGAATATCTTCTAACTTAGAAACTTCCTTATCTATATCTATCACATAAGCTAGATACGCCTCACAACCTTGCCTTAATAACCTCTTAGCCTGAATCATTGTCAGGAACCTCTTTCTTTGTTTCTCTCCTCTAAATATTATCTCTTTCTTTTCTAGGGTAATCAAAGTAACCCTCTTATTCTTACAATCAATACTTGCATCATGCTCAGTCAACCAATCCATCCCTAATATCACATCAAATTCACCTAACTTAAAAGGTAACAAGTCAACATAAAAACGATTTCCCAAAATCTCTATCTCATAACGGGGATAATATGAACTGACCGCGATACGATCCTGATTAGCTATCTCTATAGTCAACACTCCACTTAAAGGTTTCGTTACGCAATTCAATCTACGAGCAAACGTCTCAGAAATAAAAGACTTCGTCGCTCCCGAATCTATTAACACTTGTGCAGGAATAGAATTTACTAGAAGTGTACCTGCCACCACGTCGGAATCTCTCACTGCTTCTCCCATTGACATATTGTAGGTCCTGGCTAACGGCTGGACGTTAACAACTGGGGGTGCTTCAATTGCCCGAATCATATTGTTCACGGTTGCTGGTGCTCTGCAGTCCTTAATCACGTGACCTGGTTTCTTACACCGATGACACACGATGCCTATCTTGCAATCCCGGGAATAATGTCCCTTCTGATTGCATTTAAAGCATGTGACATTCAATCGATGGCATATCCCTAGATGTCGCTTCCCGCATGTCTTGCATTCTGGTAGTGGGGGTCTAGAAAGTCCATGCTGACTGCCGGTTAGTAGACGGTTATCTTGTCCTACGCTTCCGGTGTCTGGTTTCCTAAAACTTGTATTCCTTCCGTGCTGAAATCCCAGCTTCTTATTTGCTTGCCCTTGAAAACTTCCCTGCTACTGTCCCTTATCGGGTATCCCTGCTTTCCTTTTCTTGTTCTCCCTCTCTTTCATGTAAGAATCACTCTCTGCCTCTGCAATCATTGCCTTTTGGACCACCGCTGCATAGGTGTCCAACTCCAATACAGCTAACTTACTACGAATCCAAGACCTCAGTCCCTGCTGGAACCTCTTGGCCTTCTTCTTTTCCGTATCCACATAGGTTGGAACAAACCTTGACAACTCCGTAAACCTTGTTTCATATTGGGGCACTGTCATGCTTCCCTGCTTTAATTCCAAAAACTTCAATTCCATCTGATCTCTCATATAGTCCGGAAAATACCTTTCCAAAAACAACTCTGTGAATCTTGCCCACGTAATCAATCCCTCGGGCTCCATAGCCCTACTCGTTTCCCACCAATAACTAGCCTCATTCTTCAGAAAATAGCTTGCATACTCTGTCTTCTTGTCCTCTGTCACCTCTATCAAGGCAAAAGCCTTTTCCATCTCTTTCAACCATGCCTTAGCCTCTACAGGGTCTGCTGATCCTTTAAATTCTGGAGGTTTTGCTGCCTGGAAAGATTTGAACGTAACTGCCGGTGCTGCTTGCTGGTGCTGTTGTTGATGTTGCTGATGCTGATGTTGCTGATGATGTTGCTGCTGTTCTAAGAGCTGTTGCTGAAATGCACGTTGCTGCTGTGCTAATGCGGCAGTCTGTTGAGTAAGGGTATTTAACAACTGGATTACCATCGGGTCCACACGGCCCGTGGGAGGTGTATTTTGTTGACCTTCTTGGTCAGAAGTATCAGTTGAACGGGTTTGTCGTCTAGGAGCCATATCGCTGATGAATAAACAATAATTGGCTTAATCAAACAGTTCATATAAGAGAAGGAAGGATCACAATTGATATCTCGAAGGTTTACAGATCTTCTCAACGGTGTATGGATACACTCGTTGCAATAAGTAGAATAACAGTTATGATGCTGGAAATGAATGACAGGGGAATAAATACAGTTCTATAAAAGAGGTTTATCATATATATATAGATAGAGTCAGTACAAGCGTAGAACGCTTCAAAAGAAAATATATCATGGCTGAACCATAACTGCCGACCAGCAATACAACAACAAAAATGCAACAACAACCCGAGGCGTTCCTATAAGCCCGGTGCACTGCTGATTCTACAATATGCATCTATATACTAACTATCTAGAACCATACATCCATGTCACATCTGTCTGCTACCGATACCTGCTCACAGATCACCTGCTCCTGCCGGCCATAACGGGGGTCCTGAAACCTCTGCAATCTCACTCATCGCATAATCCAAAATTTGTCTCATCCCTGCTACTGTCTCTCCCTCTCGACTAGAAGCTAATCCATGCAATCGAGTCTCAACCAAAGTCCTCGTAACCCTAAACCTCATCTGAATGTCTCTCATCTGATCTCTAAGTCTGTCTCTCTCTCTGACAGCGGCTGCCTCGATCGAACGAATCCTACCCATCTCCATAACCTGTCCATAAAGGAAATCCTTCTCTCTTCTCACCCTCTGATACACATGGTGTGGAACTGGTGGCTCACATAACTGATACAAAGGCCCACAAATTGATGCCTGAGATGCTGGTGCTGGGGCTACTTGTCGGAGTGGAATAGGACAAGATATCTGATCTCTCCTGACTACTGGGTCCTGATGCCTAGGCTGATATCGCACTGGCCGAGACGGTCCTGCTCTCTCAACGGGTGTAGGTATCTCTGCTATCGTATCCTCGGAAGGGTCTGAGTCTGAACTAGAACTAGGGGGCTGCAATTATAACCACATTTAATTACTACGCGTAATATCCCTAGTTGACCTCCTAATATCCTTACGTGAATTCCTAACTCTCTATGTTATCCTGGACCCTAAGTCCTAACTTGTTTCAAATGCCATAACCTGTTTCTCTGATACCAACTGTGACGCCCTCCAAACCCGGGGTACAGATTTGAGGAGTCATCCGACCAACGGAATACTATTTAACACATGCATAATATATATAAAGACACAATTACCCCTTGACCAAGACCGCATCCAGATTATGGCAATGAACACAAGCTACTACAATCTTTTATTATTACAAACCAGTTTTATCAGAGTTATTACATCACAACTAAAGTTCAAATCTAGACATTAAATCTAGAAAAGCAAAACAACAACTACCCTGCCAATAACAGTGACTCGAGGGGCTCTCCTGACTGCTGGTGAACTATCGGTCACGCTATGCCAACTCATACTCTCGCTTCACTGGAATAGGGTTAGAAAACAACAAGCAAGAGTGAGCCAAAATTGCTCAGCAAACATCAACGAATCATTTCTATCACAGTTGTAAGGATATGAATTTAAGATATCAGAATCAACAATATTTAGCTAACACATGCTTTGTATCAATAATGATTGAAGTAAAGGATTAGAATTTGGCTTATACATTTTATTCAAATCAAAGGTTGTGCTGCTGGCCAGCCACGCATCAACCCCGGACTAGCTCATGTCATAGTCCTCTACTGGATCCCAGGCCAATCTGGGCCTTAAGTTATTCCGACCAATTACTGGTCCATTTTTAAAAACACATGCCAATTCTATAATAGGGTATAAACAATAACATGCTCAATAAGATAAACTGAATGTATAGTAATTGCAAAAGAGCTTTAACTGTTCAGTATCAACGAAGATCGAGAAAGGATCATGGAGTAGTTTCAATGGTACAGTGTACTCATTCAATAAGGTAATCAATATTGGTAATCGTTAATCAATAACCGTAATTGGTAGTCAAGATGGAAGTCAAATAATCAAAGGTTGTCAATGATAATCAAAGGATGATAAATAGCAACAATAGGTGGTAAACAATAATCAAGTAAATTGGAAATAAGGGTTTCCGATGCAGATCAAATCAAAGAATCAAGAATTTCTAAGGAAATGGAATCAGTTGTCCAAATGCGGTTAAAAGATGGATAATTTGAATTGTTCTGGGGATAACGGTATTCAAGTAATCAAGACAATAATAATTTTTATCACAAGTAAAGGCACAGATACTTGCCTGGTCTAAGCTGCTGTCGGATCGACTCTGCTCACTCTACTTTCCCCTTTCCCTTGCTCCGGGAACTCGATTCTATAATTAAACAACTCATTACAATAAGTCTAACTATTCTCGTTCTACTCTCGACACTTATTCAATCAATAATCACATTTAAACAAGTAACCGGGTACGTATCGGACGTCCGGTATAATTTACGATATTTAAAACTCAGATATTTGCCCTAGCACGGGCATATACAGACTATAAAACACAACACACAATTAATATGAACCATATTGCACTTATAAATATTTTTAAAACATCGTCTGAAACTCATTTGAATTTTTAATAAGTCATTACTAATTTTTAAATCAAAAATCGGATTTTTAAATCCAATATAAACATTTAAATGAAAATAAATCAATTAATAAAATTAATTGACACTCTTTAAATGCTCAAACTATTTTTTAAATAAATAAATAGGCTTGAAAATAATTAAACTGAATTTTTAATTAATTAAATCTAATTAATAATTAATTTTTAAGAATTAATTGATTAAAAGAATTAACCAATTAATTAATAAATTAATTATTAATTAAAAATAATTAAAATAATTAAGTTTAATCAATTTTCGGATTTAAAATAATAAATATAATTTATCAGAATTTTTCTGATATTAAAATATATTTTTAAAATAAAAATATGAATTTTTAAAGTTTTTAAACTATTTTCGAATTAAATTTAAAAATAAAATTCAAAAACAGTTTTCTGAAAATGAATTAGGGTTTTGAAGATTGAAACCGGGTCGAAAAATCGGGTAAACGGGTCGGGAAGAACAAATCCGGGTCACCAAGAACAACCCGCCGGAATCTGGGTTTTCCAGAATCCGGCCGGCGTCCGCTGGTCGGACTTCGCCGTTTCCGATCAAAACAAAACCAAACCATAGGGCTTTTGTTCGCTTTTGCAAGACAAACACAACCCACATACACACACATCTGTCCCATGCCGGAATCGTGCCCAGAATTCATTCAAAGAACTCGCCGGCGACGACCTCGGCCGGAAACCCGATCTACTTAAATCCTACATGAAACTCAAAGATTAATATACCAAAATAAAGCTTATAACTCATACAATCAAAGCCCTTTATCAAAAACAATGTCAGATCAATATCAAGAACGTACGAATCGAAAGAAGAAATCGGGTCAAAACCCGAAAATCAAACCCGACTAAATTGAACTTAAACATGAAATTAAAGCATGGATTCTTGCTAATTAGAACCCTAGGAACATGTTAGAAGCAACCAATTGAACGGAGAATCAACAGAATGAAAATCCTCAAATTAATTAAGAACCCTAATTTTAATTCGAAACTTGTAAAATCAATATAAAATCGAATACTTACCAGATGATGATGAGGTTGGAAGATTCTGAAACTAGATTTTTGGGGCTTCGATTTGAGTATAAGAACTTCAAATTTGGACTTCAATAACCCTTAGAACGAATTGATTGAAGATCAAGAACACAAAATAATTTTTGGGAATTTCGAATATTTTTGAGTAATTTCTGAAGAATTGCTAGGGTTATGAAGTCTGATTGGTCTTTTTATATTTCTGGAAAAATAATACCCCAAATAACATTTTTGGATCGATATTGATTCGTTAGATCGTTTAAAAACCCTAATTAGGTCAAAAACACGTTTTACTAAAAATAAGGGGTTAAAAAGGTTGATGATTATCCAAATTGATATATATCATTATATAACTAATGCTCAAGAATACTAGGGCTATAACAACTTCAATATTGATATAGAACGATAAATCCGTCCCCTTAAGCAATTAGGGTTCGGAACGATTTTTCCTTTTTCGGATCAAAAATTGAAATTAATTTGCAGAATCAAATAGGTAGGGTTAAATAGAATCCCATAACCCTTTCGATAACGATTCGAATACGAAAGACGAAGAATTAAAAATGAATGTACGAAATTTCAACGGGGCTCTTGAATTATCAAAACGGCTCAAATTTGAAGAAAATTCCAAATGACGAAATTTTTGAAAGGGGCTTCCGACTCACCATTTAGCACATAATCACACACTAAATATCATATAATAATATTCCAATATTCCAACATAAATATTTTAGATTAAATATATCATTTAATCAAATAATAAAATTCACGGATATTACAGGAAAGGCCTACACGGCAATGAAATAGGTGCCGGGGTAGTGCCAAATTATCAAGGCTTTCCCGGTGATGAAAAATAGGCGTCGAGGTAGTGATCTCTTGAGTGCTAAGGCTTGCCTGGTGATGAAAAATAGGCACCGAGGTAGTGATCTCTTAGCACAATGGCCCATATGCGGTCAGGGTGATAACCGAACAGGAAGTCGTCCTTCTACTAGTAGAAAAGAAAAGTTACGATACAACGGCTGATCACCGTGTATCGGGTGTTCCAGTACATTCCCTTCCCTCCAATTGGAGTTGAGCTGCACATTGTAACAAAAGCCTAGGCGCTGAGTTAGTGATAATGTAACAGTAATGAGTAATGATGTTCCTCATACAGTAGTCGTACTGTATGGTATGTTTTGACGAAAAGAGAAATGAATATATCATTCCGTATACGAATGAAGTTTTAAAGGTTTTCCTTTATGATATAAGCTTACTTATATGCTTATGCGGTATTGTATTATTGCTGGGCCGAGTGCTCACTCTTGCTTTCTCTTTCTATATATATATATCACAACACAACAGCTAGAGTAGATGGCCAGGATTCGTCGTACCGCTCGGAAGCGCGTCAGAGCTATACAAGCCGCCCGTAACATGGTTGTTACAGTTGATCAGGTAGAAGTCCTGAGTTGGTTCGGAGTGTAACTCTTGTTGCTCCGGTTTAATTATAAGCATCACTTATGTATATTAATGAACCAGAACAAACTTTTGCGCTACCTTATGGTTTCACATAGAAATCATACTGGTAGTAGGTTGCAGTATTTTACTTTTGGGTTGTAATAACTTTAATTTGTGGATCATATGACTACTGTATTGTAAGTTCGTTTCTGAGACATAACTGGCGTGAGTATATTGATGGTGGGGTCACCATGTGTGATGATTTATTGTTTTATAGTTCAAGTATTAAGTGTTTGTGCAGAACAAGGGATCGTGACAACCCAGATCTCCGACCCCGGGTCTGGGGGTGTTACACTCAGCATAATCCTTTCCTGGTTCTAGCACAGTTCCCAAAGCTGCATTGATGCCCTGAACAGTGAGAGAGTAGCTGTGCTCCTTGATTTTCAACTGAATGGAGGAGATGTCACCATCTTCTTGAGCAACGGCTGTCTCCCAGAAGTTTTCAATCCTGTCTAGGTCAAGAACAAGAGTGGAGGTAATTGCATACCCAAGATAGGACTTATTCATGAAATAAACAAGCCCTTTGAAACCCTCACCAGCATCACTTGGAGAGTAGATTCCAACGAAGTTTGTTTGTGAAATTGATTGTTTGGGGGCCATTTGTTTTGCTTGAGAGAAGAAGAGAGAAGGTAAGAGATGAATTGCTTGGAGATAAGAGAAAGGTGAGTGTTGTGTTTGCTTTTTGAGAACATTTGAATGTTTGATGAATTTAGAGGGAAGTTCAAGCGTTTAACTGACAAAGTGGAAAAGTGAAATCATGTCTTAACCCACTTAGCAGTCACGTGGGTTACTGGCTGATTTCTCTCTCCTCGTGGAGGATGTGTGTCCAATTTTAACGGTCCACTAATTTGGCAGTAACCTGTGCGCTCAAAACAACCGTGTCAGTAACTTTGGTGTGATGACAGCATGTTTTGCGTGACAGAAACATTTCGCGCAAAACTTACTGTCATCGTTAAGTTCTCATATGACAGTATCTTTTCCAAGTCATGACAGCATGTTGTTTACTGCTGTCGAGAAGTTAGCTGTCAAAGAACTGTGACAGCAACTTTTCTTGATGACAACAACATTTGCGGGAAAACAACACTGTCAAGACTTTGTATTAAAACGGTTATTATTAAAAACTTAACTGAGGAGTCACCAATTAAACATTTGCAATAGTTATTACTGATTCATTATTCATTCATAACAACATTCAACCAGTTAAGCAATTAATCAACACACACAGGAAGCAAATAGAAACGGCGGAAAGAGAAGTTTTATTGATTTAATTAAATGAAGAAAGGAGAACGCTACAATTGGTGAGATTTACTAATCAGTACAATCTTTTTTAACCAATACTAGGACTTCTCCCCTAACTTTTTCTTCTGAGGTTCCTTCTTCCTTGAGGACTGCTTGAAACTCCTTTTCCTCTTCTTGCACCTTAGCCTCCTCAGCGGCCTTGGCTGCAAGTTCTTTTTCCTCTTCCTCATCAAGGATATCCCATAACTCATCAAACAGAGCTTCTACCTCTTCATTGTAGGGTTCACTTCCACAAGGCTTAGGCCTGTACTCAATTCCTACTTTGTTTTCCATTTTACCCTTTTTCCAAATGATTCACTAATATGGCCTAAGATTCATTTTATAGGCATACTAGGTTAAGAGGGATGTAAACGGTCAACAGTTTGGGATACCCATACAACTACCACATATTGCAATTAAGTGATGTCTACCACTAATACAACAATCAAGGCAAAACTGACCAATTAAGGAGAATCCTTGACCAATTTCAATTTTAACAGACATGCAAGTTAGTGTCATACAAAAATCAACTTTCAAGTAAGAGACTAACACAAAACTCAATTTAACCAAGTCAAAGTAAATGTGCTGTCAAAAACAGATAGAGACTTAGGTAGACAGTAACTTTTCTCATGACAGCAACTTCTGAAGATGTTACTGTCACAAGCTTCACTTGAATAAAAAAATGAAAACCTAGTAAGTTAACATACCAGATTTAGCATTCCCAATTCACTTACCAACCTGTTGAAGGTTGCTTCATCCAGTGGTTTTGTAAAAATGTCTGCAAGTTGCTTTTCTGTGGGAACATAGATCAACTTCACAGTTCCTCTTTCAACATGCTCCCTTATGAAATGGTGTCTGATATCAATGTGCTTAGTTCTAGAGTGTTGAACAGGATTGTCTGAGATGGCTATGGCACTAGTGTTGTCACAGTAGATAGGGATATTATTTAACACTAAGCCATAATCCAACAGTTGATTCTTCATCCACAAGATTTGTGCACAGCAACTTCCAGCTGCAATATATTCAGCTTCTGCAGTTGATGTAGAAACTGAGTGTTGCTTTTTACTGAACCATGATACCAATCTTCCACCAAGAAATTGACAACTTCCTGTAGTGCTTTTTCTGTCAATCCTGCATCCAGCATAGTCTGAATCAGAATACCCCACTAGCTCAAATCCAGTGTTTTTAGGATACCAAAGGCCTAGATTAGGAGTGCCCTTTAGGTATCTAAAAATTCTCTTGATTGCTACCAAGTGTGACTCTTTTGGATCGGCTTGAAACCTTGCACAGAGCCATGTAGCAAACATTATGTCAGGTCTGTTAGCAGTTAGATAAAGAAAGGATCCAACCATGCCTCTGTATGCACTAGAGTCCACTTTCTTTCCTTTGGAATCTAGATCCAGACTAGTTGAGGTAGAGATAGGAGTCTTGGCAGGTGATGAATCTTCTAAGTTGAACTTCTTGAGAAGTTCCTTGACATATTTTGCTTGACAAATGAAGATTCCATCATCTTTCTGAAGAACTTGTAAACCAAGGAAGAATGACAGTTCTCCCATCATGCTCATCTCATACTTATTTCTCATTAGAGATGAAAAATTCTCACACAGCTTCTCATTTGATGAACCAAAGATGATATCATCAACATAAATTTGAACCAGAATGATGTCTTTGCCATGATGCTTGTAGAATAAAGTCTTATCTACTACACCTCTTGTAAACTGATTTTCCAATAGAAAGGCAGAGAGGGTATCATACCATGCTCTTGGAGCTTGTTTCAAACCATAAAGTGCCTTGAACAGCTTGTACACAAAATCATACATTTCAACATCTTCAAAACCAGGTGGCTGTTCCACATACACTTCTTCCTCCAACTCTCCATTTAGAAAAGCACTTTTGACATCCATTTGGAACACCTTGAAATTACAGTGAGCAGCAAAGGCTAGGAAAATCCTGATAACTTCAAGTCTGGCAACAGGTGTAAATGTCTCATCATAATCTATCCCTTCCTGTTGACAGTAACCTTTAGCTACTAGCCTTGCCTTGTTCCTAGTCACATTTCCATTTTCATCCAGCTTGTTTCTGAAAACCCACTTTGTCTCAATAACTGACTTTCCTTTAGGCCGTGGAACCAACTTCTAAACATTGTTTCTTTCAAACTGGTTGAGTTCCTCTTGCATAGCAATCACCCAATCAGAATCCAACAATGCTTCATCAATTGCTTTAGGCTCCATTTGAGATAGAAAACAAGAAAACATGTTGTCAGCAGAAACATTGTTCCTGGTCCTCACCCCAGAAGAGGGATCTCCAATTATTAGATCATTTGAGTGATCCCTGTTCCACCTAGTGGTTTTGGGTAAGCTTCTTGTTTGATTTGAGACAGTAACTTCAAGTTGAGGAACTGAATCTTCACCAGGGCAATTGTCTCCACCATTTTCTTCAATGTCTCCAGAGTCACCATCAATTTGAGTATTTCCTGTGATTGTCTGTGACTGGGCTGGAGTTTGATTGACATACTCTTCAATGACAGCATCCTTTTCTGTTTCAACAGTTTGAGTGAAAGTAGGTTCTTCATCAACAACTTCTTCTTCCTCCAAGTATCCTTGATTCTTAAATCTAAGAGTCTGCATTTGACCTTCTTCATGCAGTCCAGGAAACTTGGTTTCATCAAATGTGACATTCACACTTTCATCAATGATTATGTGTTCCAAAAGATAGACTCTGTAAGCAGTCCTTTCTAAAGCATACCCCATGAAAATTCCTTCATAAGCTTTGGTGTCAAACTTTCCTTTCTTTTCATGGTTGTCTTTCATCATGAAACATTTTCTTCCAAACACATGAAAATACTTGACAATAGGTTTCTTTCCATTGAGCAGATAGTAAGGAGTGTTCCCATGAGTCTTGTTGATCAAGGTTCTGTTCTGTGTGTAGCAGACTGTGTTGATAGCTTCTGCCCAGAAGTATGTAGGTAACTTTGCATCATGAAGCATAGTTCTGGCAGCTTCAATGAGAGTCATGTTCTTCCTTTCTACAACTCCATTCTGCTGAGGAGTCCTTGCAGTAGAAAATTGTTGTACAATTCCTTCATCTTTACAGAAATTACCAAGTGTGGCATTTCTGAACTCAGTGCCATTGTCACTTCTTAGTGTTTGAACTTTAGCATTTGGAGTTCTGTCAAGAACTCTTAAGTGATCAATGATAACTTGATCTGCTTCATCTTTTGATTCTAGATACTTCACCCAAGTATACCTAGAATAGTCATCCACCATAACTAATGCATATATCTTCCTAGCTAATGATGGAACATTGACTGGTCCAAAGAGATCCATGTGAATTAGTTTGAGTGGTTCAGTGTTGGTGTTGATTTTCTTTGACTTGTGCACAGCTCTTCTCAATTTTACCATTTGACAGTCCTCACACAGTCCTTCTTGACAGAATTCTTGTTGAGGTAGTCCTCTCACTAGTTCCTTCTTCATCAGCATATTCATTGTTTTGAAGTTGAGGTGTGAGAGTTTCTTGTGCCAAAGCATACTGTCACCAACAGTAGCTTTACTGTAGAAACAGTAAATCTTATCCTTCTTTGTTGAGCTTAGGTCAGCAACAAACAGGCTTCCTTTTCTTACTCCTTTCAAAGAAAGGCTTCCATCCTTTTTGTGATAAATGTTGCACACCATCATGTCAAAATCAACCTTGAATCCCCTGTCACTGAATTGGCTGACACTGAGCAGGTTGTGCTTCAATCCATCAACAAGTGCAATATCATTTATGACAACATTTCTAATTTCCAAACAGCCATATCCCACTGTGTAACCCTTGCTGTTGTCTCCAAAGGTTATGATTGGGCCAGCTTTCTCTACAAATTGTGATAGCAGGGCTTTATCACCAGTCATGTGTCTAGAGCAGCCACTGTCAATGATCCAAATGACATGCTCCTTATTCTTACCCTGCAAGACAAATTGTATTTAAGAGGCATATGGTACCCAATCCTTGTTGGGTCCAGTCACTTCAGTATCACAAGCATAATCATCATTTTCAACTTTAAACATCACATCAGGAATCTTCTGCTGGACTCCTTTCTTCACCCACTTATCTTTAGAATTAGACTTGGTCTTCTTCTTAGTGGATGAGGCCTTCTTACTGTTTCTAGTAGGCTCAGAAGTCTCAACAGTTTGCAAGTAGGTACATTGTTCAGTAGAAGAAATAGGCAGATTAAAACAAGTACTCATGGCAGCTATCTTGCACGGCATACAATCAATGTTATTACATACTACCATAGGTCTATGCATAATGGGAGTTCTGTGTAAGTTACCATCTAGCAGGGTCACATTGTTCTTGACCTCCTTTGGTTTCTTACAAACATGAGTTAAGTGATATGAAGAGCCACAACTATTACATAGTTTTCTAGAAGCATTTGCATTGCCATTTCCTAACTTGCCATTCCTGTTTCTAGACTTGTAGGTAACTGTGTCATCAGGATGTTCTGAAGTTGCTGTCGAGCTTTTCTTGACAGTACCTTTCATACCCTCTGTCTTGACAATAGGTTTGGAAGTTGCTGTCTTTGAAGCTCTCTTGACAGTATCTTTGGAAGATACTGTCTTGCCATTATTGACAGCATCTTTAGAACATTCTGTCAGATTGTTTGGCAAAGTTACTATCTTGGGGATTTTGACAGTATCTTTTCCGCCAACTGTTGTATTGTCAGTACCTTCATCCTCATCATCAAGTTGTTGCTTGATGAGCATGGCTTCCTCATCAAACTCCAGTTCAGAAGGTTTAAAAATTGGTTTGTTGAGTTTCTTGAGGATATGAGGTTTGACAGTAGCATCAGTTGAACAATCCTGACTAACAATTTCCTTACCAGGTCTTTTGCCATATTCAAAACATATTCCTACCTTTTGATCCTCTATGTGTTTCTCATGATAATCCTGAAGTTGTTTGGATGAGTTTTTATAGGCTTTAATCTTGAATTCATTTTCACTAATTTCTATAGGCATTCTCCTGTGTTAAAGATTCTAAACGATTGGTCTTTAACAAAAGCAAATCATTTTCGGAAGTGAGTTCATCATTCAATTTAGTTAACCTAGCAATTTCTTCATTAGCTGCAGTTAAACTAGTATGAACATGAAACATCTCTACACTCAATTCCTCAACAGTTTGCTTGTATTCATCTTTAGACATATCAAGTAGACTAGTGAGGGTACCTGAATTGGAGAGTTAGAGGAGGCCTCTTCAGATTTAGCCATGAGTGCTAAATTCACATATTCCTCTTCCTCTTCATCATTAGAATCATCTCAGCACTTTCATTCAGCCACATAGGCCTTTCCCTGTCCTTTCTTGAAATGTCCACTTGACCCTTTATCCATCCTCTGATTCTGCTTTGGTCTTCTGCACTCTGTAGCAAAATGACCAAGCTCATTGCAGTTGTAACACCTAAACTTGGATATGTCCACCATCCCTGTTTTGTATCCACCTCTTGTGGAACCACCTTCAACTTTGGAGAAGTTCCCTTTGCTGAACCTTGATGTTTGACCTTGAGACTTATATGGCTTGTTTCTCTTGAACCTTATATTCTTGAATTTCTTAGCCATGTAAGCCATGGTTGGATTATCCATCTTTTCCATTTCTTCTAAGGAGTAGAAGTCTTCATCCTCAACATCAGTTATCTACAGTACAACTTTCTCCTCATCATCCACAACCTCTTCGATCTTAAGAGAGGGTACTGAAGCAGGCTGAGTGATTTGAGCTTCTTCACTAGGTTGAGTGATTCTTGGCATATAAGCCACTAGAGCACCTGACATATTAGCCATCTTTCCTCTGGATCCAGCTAGAATAGCTCTTTTCTGGAAAAACTCAAGCTCATATGATTTAATCACACCAGATAAAGTTTCAAGAGAGATATTGTTCAGATTTCTTCCTTCTCTTATGGCAGTGACTTTGTGCTCAAGATGCTCAGGAAGTGTGAGCAAGAACTTGACATTTAATTCCTTTCTATCATAGTACTTGCCATGAATCTGTAGCTCAGTCAGAAGTTTACTAAACCTCTCAAACATTGTTGTTAGGTCTTCTCCTGACTTTGCCATGAAAGATTCGTACTGTGAGATAAGGATTTGTCTCTGGTTGTCTTTCACTTCTTCACTTCCTTCACACAGTAGCTCGATCTTGTTCCACATATCTTTGGCTGATGAGCACCCAATGACATTCCCACACATGGCTTTGTCCAAAGTGAGGGCATCTAGTAGGATGAGTTGCAAGTAATCATCAAGGGCTACCTTCTCCTTTTCTGGCTCCAGAAACTCCGAAGGTAATTTGTTGACCCAATATGCTGGAACAAGAATACCATCTACAGTTGAGGCTTCAATTTCTTTACGTGGTACGAAGGGACCATTCTGGAGGATACCCAAGTATAATGGATTCGTAGCTTTGATAAACAACATGATTTTTCTTTTCCATACATTGTAGTTCTCCTTATCAAAAGCTGGAATTTTTATGCTACTTGACTTCTGCATACTTGTCATGATCTCAGATTTGTTAAACAATTTGTCCGCTCTGATACCAGTTGTTGGTCCTTGACTATTGCAGAAGGGGGGGTTGAATGCAATACTGATAAAACTCAATCTACGTTTCAACAACTAAAACCAAGATTAAGGATTATCATTTTATCATATGCAAACACAAGTAGACACACGAGTAATTCTCACAAAATAAATGTTTTATTTATTTTGCAATGGGTTGCTACAACCTCAAGAAAATGTTTGTTTTCTTGAGCTTCAGTTTCTTGAGTGTTTTACAGAATGAATTGAGAGATAGACTAAGTAGGCTAAACTTATCACTTTCAATCACGGGTCTTGTGAAGCTGCTGTCATTTTCAAGTGGCAGCTTCTTACAATTTGCATGCCCGTGATTGTTTCCTAAATTGCTATACAGACAGCTTATCAATACATTACAAAGCAATCTAAAAACATTCTATTTTAAGCTAACACAATTCAGTAGATGTAGATTTGTCATACTCTGGAATTGGTGAGCTTTGTCATGTGATCTCTCAAGCTTCAGTCGTAGTCTTGCAGACCTGTTACAGTGTTGGGATACTGCAACACGCATGTTTCTTGAACATCCAAACTGTCACGAGTTTGACTGGGTTGTTTACCAATACAAATGTTATCCCTTCATGACAGTATCCTAATGGCAAAGATTGATGTCACAGAATTATGCTTTTGGTGACAGTAAGAAATCCCCGCTAAAGATGCTGTCAGGATTTCCAAGCTTGCTGTCAGGCTAAGGTAAAGTTGTTGTCAGAGGGCTTCCGCCAATGTTTCTGTCAGAGTGAATGTACTGTCGTGACTCGCAACATGCTGTCTTCAAGTAACCTTACTGTCAGCGTTGTGACAGTAATCTTTGTTCATGTTGTTCATCTTGAGTACTTCTTGAGGCTTGAACAAATAAATGAACTTCTACCAAGATGCACTAGAATCTTATTTGTACTGAATAAAACGGTTACAAAGACATACTCTAGCTGTGACAGTATGTTCATACTTAATAAAAATTAAGCAAGTAAAGTTGTCTCATAGCTATCACCCATAAATCCTAACATACACAAAAGCTGATAACCTATCCAACTGGTTATCCCCACCTCAGCAATGGCGGCTAGTATCTGAGTGTGGAACCGCCGGACATTTCCCACTCGCTTGCGAATAGTGTGCCTCGGTCTGGCCATCTCTCCTAGCTGTTGTTGTGTGATTTTTATAAAACAAAGCAAGAGTGAGCAATAAAGCCCCACAATATTATCTGTAATGAAATCTATACTAGATCATAACCATTTTAAATATTTGTAAGATATTGGAAATTCTTTACTATAACATAAACCGGATTTTGAAACATAACTTTTGTATCAAGATAAATCAGGTAGCTAGTTATTGTCTTGTCTAATGACATGTTTGTTTATCTGATATTCTGTTAACATTAAATTATTCAGCAATTTTCTGTCTTTCTTATCATGGCGTCTAGTAGTCAAAATATAGATGAATTGGGAGAATGTTGGAATGGGTTGCAGATTGAGGATGAAGAACAGGGTGTGCTGTTTGATGAATCAGAGGGGTTACAAGATGAGGTAGATGCAAGGTGGTGCTTGGTTGGTAAGTTGTTATCGGATAGGCCAGCAGATTTTGAAGCTGTAAGGAATGTAATGGCAGCATTATGGCGTCCAGGCAAAGGTATGTATGTCAAAGAACTAGACATTAATCGATACTTATTTCAGTTTTTTCATGAGGTGGATATTCAGAGAGTGATTGAAGGGGCTCCGTGGATGTTCAATAAAATACCTTTAATTATTGAAAGACTCAAACAGGGAGAGAATCCTCGAACATTATCATTGAATACAATGGAGATTTGGGTCCAGGTATATGATTTAAGGGTGGGATTTATGTCGGAAAGAGTGCTGAAAGCTACAGGGGATTACATTGGTAAGTTTGTGTCTTCATGTTCCAAGAACTTTACTGGGATTTGGAGGGACTATTTAAGGGTCCGAGTGCGAGTCAACATTGATAAGCCTCTGAAGAGAAGGATGAAGATCTACAGGAATAAGGAGGAATGGTTCTGGGCTAATTTTAAATATGAGAGGGTTCCAACTTTTTGTTTCATTTGTGGGGTGATCGGACATTCTGAGAAGTTTTGTCATAGACTTTTTGATGAACCTTTAGATACCATTGTCAAGCCATATGGGTTGTTTATGAAGGCACCAGATCGCAGGAATAACAGGCAGATAGGTGCGCGTTGGTTAAAGGATAACATGGCACAATCGTTAACTGGGAATTCCGGTGTACATGAGACGGGAAGTGATGATCGGAGAGTGCAGAACAGTGACGCAAGAATTACGGATACAGTTATGAATGATGGAGGAAATCATGGGGAAGTGGATGGTGGAACAGGCGGGAATATAGGGAAATCTGTGATAATGGGGGGAAAGAGTGGAGAAGGAGGAAGTTTAGCAAGGATAGAATCGGGGAATTATTATTCAAATTTGGAGGAGGGAGTTACAGTTGTTGAGAATAAAAGGAAACGGACCCAAAATGAGGAGGTATTGGGCCAAAGCACAATGGGCCAGGTTTTGTTAATAAAAAGTGTGGATCATGTAAATGAGGAAAAGGAGGAGGATATAATGCAGGAGTTGGACCAGAGGAATGAAATAACTAATGGATCAAAAAACGGGCTTCCGGCGGGTACCCTATTTGGGGCCCGCCAAGGATTATGAGTTTATTAAGCTGGAATTGCCGTGGGCTTGGGAACCTACGGGTTGTTCAATTCCTAAAGGAACTGGTGTTCCAAAAGAAGCCTGATGTTATTTTTTTGTGTGAAACACTTTGTACAAAAGAAAAGGTGGAGCAAGTAAAAGTTGGACTGGGTTTTGAGGGTAGTTTTGTAGTGGATGCTCGTGGACATAGTGGAGGATTGGCAATGATGTGGAAGAAACAGGAGGAAGGAAGTTTGTTAAGTTTTAGTACAAATAACATAGATATGGAGTTGAATATTGAAGGGCATCCAACGTTTCGTATGACTGGGTTTTATGGAGAACCTCAGCGAAGCCTTCGCCGTTCATCTTGGAACTTAATTCGACAACTAAATGAGGCATTGACAATTCCTTGGTGCTTGATAGGGGATTTGAATAACATTCTTCATCAAAGTGACAAAAGAGGGGGTCGTAGGTATCCAAATTGGCTACTCTCGGGTTTTCAAGAGGTATGTTCTGACTGTAACCTGATTGATATGGACTTAGTGGGATATCCGTACACTTGGGAGAAGGGGAAGGGAACAGCATAATGGGTAGAAGTGAGACTAGACAGAGCCTTGATTACACATTCCTGGAATGGGTTATTTCCGTCGGCCAGTCTGGAAAATGTAGAAATTTCTACCTCAGATCACAGCCCTATTTGGTTGAAGTTAGGGATGCATAAGCTAGTGCAAGGTATTAAGAGGTTTAGATTTGAGAACGCATGGTGCCGGGAGCCAATGTGTAAACAAATTGTGCAAGATAGTTGGGGCTTACATAGTATGGATCCTTTTCAGTCGAAAGTTAAATGTTGTAGTACGGCTTTGGCGGAATGGGGGCGTGAGATAACAGGGAATTTTAGAGGACGAATTGCTGAGTGTAATAAAATTTTGAAGTGTTTGAAGGGTCGCAGAGATGAGGGATCAGTGCAAAGGTACAAGGATGCCCAGTCTAAGCTTTTTGAGATTCTTGCTCAGAAAGAACTCTTTTGGAAACAGAGGTCGAAGGAACTATGGTTACAGGCAGGAGATCAAAATACCAAGTACTTTCATGCGTGTGCCACCAGTAAGAGGAAGCATAATCAGATTTTGAGGTTAAAAAATAACGATGGTGATTGGGTGGATTGGGAGTCAGGTTTAAAGGATGTTATGGAGGATTATTATAAAGATTTGTTTACAGCATCAAACACGAGTTGTACCAGAGTTATAGATTGTATTGCATAAAAGATTACGGCCAGTCAAAATGCAATGTTGCTTGACCCAGTAGATGCTAGTGAGGTACGGAAAGCTGTGTTCCAAATGCACCCGGATAAGTCTCCGAGGCCGGATGGATTCAATCCTGGTTTCTATCAGAAGTACTGGGACATCGTTGGAAAGGATGTGGTTAGACTGGTGCAGAATTTCTTTACATCTGGTGAGTTTCCAAACCATCTAGCAGACACATATATCTGTTTAATTCCAAAGAAGATAAAGCCAGAAACTATGGGTGATTTAAGACCTATAGCTTTGTGTAATGTCGTTTATAAGATTTTGTCAAAAGTGTTGGCAAATAGGCTCAAGATAGTACTTCCTCAGGTTGTATCGGACACACAAAGTGCATTTTTACCTGGACGGCTTATCACAGATAATAAATTGATTTCTTTTGAGATCATACATTACTTGAAAAGGAAGCATTTGGGGAAGGATGGGTATATGGAAATTAAATTGGACATGAGCAAGGCTTATGATAGGGTTGAGTGGGCTTTTTTACAAGCGATGCTTCATAAAATGGGATTTTCAGAGCGCATAATTGACATGATTATGAAATGTGTCAGTTCAGTTTCGTATAAGATTTTATATTGGACATCAGGAGATTGGGCCAATCATTCCTGGAAGGGGTTTAAGACAAGGTGATCCCTTGTCACCCTATCTATTTATTCTCTGTACGGAAGGTTTGTCTGCGTTGATTAAAGAGTATGAGCTTACTGGAAGAATTCAAGGTTGTAAAATAGCTAGAGGAGCCCCGGTGGTTTCACATATGCTGTTTGCATATGATACTTATCTCTATTGTAAAGCCAGAGAGGAAGGAGCCAGTAATGTAGTAGATCTATTGAGGTGTTTCCAGGTAGCTTCCGGACAGCAGATCAATTTAAATAAGTCATCTGTTTTCTTCAGTTTAAATACAGAAGCTGTTACGAGACTTAGAGTTTGTTCAGTGCTGGGAATCAATGAAGCAGGTGAGAATAGCACTTATCTGGGGTTACCTAGTATGCTGGGTAGAAATAAATCTATTCTTCTTGGGTATTTAAAAGAGAGAATGAGACAAAAGATTCAAAGATGGGAAGGAAGTTTTATCTCAAAGGCAGGGAAGGAACTTTTGTTAAAAACAGTTGCACAGTCACTTCCATGTTATGCAATGAATGTATTCCTGCTTCCGGTAGAGATGTGTAGAGAAATGGAGCAATTGATGTGTAAGTATTGGTGGAAATCAAGCTCGAAGAACAGCAAAGGCATTCACTGGAAAAGCTGGGGAAAATTAACGACACATAAATCAAAAGGAGGTATGGGGTTCAGAAATTTGCGGGATTTCAATCTATGCCTGTTGAGCAAACAATGGTGGCATTTACAATGTTACCCAGAGTCGTTGGTGGCCCGCATTTTTAGAGCAAGATATTATGCATCAGGTGATTATTTGAATGCTGAGTTGGGTAATAACCCCAGTTTTGTTTGGAGAAGCATGTTTGAAGCTCAACAGGTGGTTAAGTTAGGTGCTCGGAGGAGGATAGGACATGGGGCTGAGACAAGTATTTTGAAGGAACCATGGCTGCCATGTGATGACAACCCAAGGGTGACGACTGTACATCCATCTTTGTTTGATAAGAAGGTGTCTTCGCTTATGGTAACCGATAGTTTGACCTGGGATATTGACTTGGTGCGAGATTTGTTTAATGAACGGGATGCTGATCTAATTCTAGGCATTACCCTAAATTTGAGTCGTAATTTGGACAATTGGTATTGGTCCTTTGAAAAATCAGGTTATTTTCGGTTAAGAGTGCCTATAGATGTCTGCAACAAAGTAAAGAGGATGGGGAAGGTTTAGAGTCATCAGCTTTTTGGCAAAAGCTTTGGAAATTGCGAGTGCCTCCGAAAGTTAAAGATTTGCTATGGAGAGCTGCTGCGAATTGTTTGCCTACGAAAACTCGGTTACGATCTAGACACGTGAATATTGATGCAGCTTGTCCTATGTGTCAATCTCATAGAGAAACTATTCCTCACTGTATGGTAGAATGTTCTTTTGCTCGTTCCTGTTGGTACTAATTGGATGCAGGGCTTAACACTAATGTAACAGGGACATTTGCAAACTGGCTAGAGGATAAGTTGAGGGTTTTTGAGGGTGGCAAAAGACAGATTTTAGCAATGTTATGCTGGGCATTGTGGCAGGTTCGTAACGAGTTGGTCTGGAATAATAAAGGTCCAAAGGTTGATACAGTCATGGCGTTGGCTTATAATTCTCTTGACTAAATCTTCTCCACTACTACTCCTTTGCCTGACATTAAAATTTTGTTCAGGATGAGTTGTCAAAGGGGTAGTTGACTCTGTGTTTAGCTCTATGACCTGGGTTA
Organism: Heracleum sosnowskyi; assembly: GCA_030848705.1. Classification (NCBI taxonomy): domain Eukaryota; kingdom Viridiplantae; phylum Streptophyta; class Magnoliopsida; order Apiales; family Apiaceae; genus Heracleum; species Heracleum sosnowskyi. The sequence goes on from CM061238.1 coordinate 37,974,926, forward strand.
GAGTTTGTGGTTCTACAAACTCTTGGTTAGCCCTACCAACCTCTCGGGTTTCAGAAAAAGTGCCAGAACAAGAACCAAAGTTAGGAATTACTACCTGTAGTGGAATTACATCTGAAGTTCCAGCTGAAGTGATTATTTGTTGCTCAGGAACTTGTGGTTCAAATGAAGGAAGATTTATGAATTTAGTCATGTATGAAGATATGAGGACTGGGATAGTGTTGTACTTAAAAGTAGTTTGTAATCTTTGAAAGAACTTTCTGTAAGTGGTCGGAGAGATATTAAAGCGACCATTTCTGGACAGTTCTTTATGCTCATCAGAAAGTAAAGAATTAATGATAAGTGTTAGAAAACGAGGATAATAGCATTTAACCTTTCTACCACTATCAAATTCTTTCCTAGCATTAAAAACTCTTCTAACAACAATTTCCCAAAGAATATGACCAAAGTTAAGTCTTTTATTAAAAACAATTGCAAAACCAATAACTTGTAACAAATATGTAATGTTTTGGAAATTGTTTTTGGTGCAATTGCTAAAGACTTTGGCCAATGTGTCAAAGAACATATCACATTCACAAACCAGATTGCTTTTAAGCATCTTAGTTAAGACTAAGGGACCTTGATAGTGAATATTAGTGAAATTTTGAGTTAATTCACTGTCAGTGGGCATGGTATCAAAATTATTCTGAGGAAAGTGCAACACATTACAAAAAGTTTCCTCAGTGACTGTGTATTGATGGTTTTGAATAGTGAATGTGAAAGAAGTAAAATCAACAACAACAACGGCAGTGGAGCAAAGCAAAAACAGAGGATTATTTTCAAATCAACATTCGCACATATAGCATAATTCACAGAGGAATGTTCATTTAAAAAACTGATTCAAGGTCTAAAACGTTCAAGAGAACACTTTAGGGGATCAAAATAGCCATTGTAATTAGTAAGAACAATCTCAAAATTCTGGGTCATTTTAACACAAAATAATTCAATTAATTTAGATTAATTCGAATTTAGGGATTAAAAATTAATTAAAATCCGAAAATTTTGAAGTTCACCAAAAACTTAATCAAATCAAGATATGCTGATCCTTAAAAAAACAAACAAAAATAAAGGTTACAGAACAATAGACTGCTAAGAAAAAAATGACAGTAGTTCTTTAACTTAACGAATAAAAAACGAGAGAGAAAGTAGAAGTTTTGTGAAAACAAGAACTTAGAATGACTATGATAATAGTCTGAGTAGAAAAAATTATATTTATAGACAAAGCTGCAATGACTATCGGGATGACTATGAGATATTCATGCCGATAGTCATTCTAGTAGCTGCTGGGCAGTCCAGCACTTATCTCGCGTAGGAGGCTGTAGGACAGTCCAGCAGATACAAAGCCTGTATGCGGCTAGGGTGATAATCGTGTTAAGATGTCGTCCATCTACTAGTAGAAAAGTGTGAGTACGATACATCGACTGAATAATTGCCGGAGAATGGTGGTGATTGTGTTTATAAGAAGCTGAGATCAATGAAGTTGTGGTGGTCTCTCTGAGCTCTCAACGTCCAACCCCCTTAATGTGCCTACGTACCCTATATTTATAGGGATCAAGCTTCACGTAGTTCTCATAGAACAAGGATACTAAGTCCACTAGAGATAGGACTCATTGGTCAGAGTACAACGGTCCCAAGTCTACTAGATATAGGTCTCCTTGAAGATAAGCATCAAGCATAGTCCATGTCGGACTAGAACTCTCAAGTCATTACAGAATGTGTATCTAAGCCCACTAAGGAGAGCCCATACGATAAAACCTAGCCCAATGACCCCAAGGCTCAACTACGACCGTGCCTTCACGGATACAACATTAACCCCAAATACCGGAGCTAACATCAACCGCTACCAACTACCACATCAGTCTTTTAGTTGCAGGGACTAGTCATGGCTTACTTCAAATGCACAAGCTGATCCTTACCCCCGATGAGGATAACCCACCAGACTACAGGGCAAGTTCTCCAAAGTTATCGTCGCACCAGGTACATTTTACTCCCCCAACAAGGGCAACTTGTCAGAATATAGGAATAGACCCTTTTGAGTGCATAGACAAGTTTGATCATACCTAAATTCGCTAATAAGGATAACTTATTAGAATACAGAATCAGGTCTTCATTTTATGGTCTTCTATAAATCTTCAAGGCATGTTACTCACTAAATAATATTATGTTCCCTCTCCATGTCATCTTTAAGTTGGCGTCCCAACTTAGCCATCCATAACATGTTGGCGCGCCGGATTGTCCCTCACTCAAGGTTGGCGTTCCAACCTTGGTCTTGGACCGGGTTGGCGCTCCAACTTTGATCCTGACCTTGGTTGGCGCTCCAACCGTGGTCTTGGACCTAGTTGGTGCTCCAACCTTGGTCCTGACCTTGGTTGGCGCTCCAAGCTCATCTCCTATTATAAATTTATATTACTGTATCCAACAACCATGTCACCCCAACCGTTGACCATCTTCAGATAGTCAAATCTTCCTTTGTATAAATTTTGAATATAACAGTATAAATACTTAGAAAATAATGAGAAGGGAGTTATGGGAATTATTGGAGAAGAAGACAAGAAGATTTCAGAAAATGAAAAAGCTATCTAGAGATGAGCTTTGAGGGAGAAATTGATCGTGGCACGGTTAATATTCAATATTGGCCACCTTCACCCTACAATTTTTGAAACCTAATGTTAATCCTATGATAGCATTGTAGGTAGCGTATGTTCCAAAACTGGGGAGGATGGTGATCAAGCAAAGATTACTATGGTTGGAGGCAGTCATAAAGTAATTATTGTGAAGTTGGATAGCTCAATATTTCCCAAAATTTTAGCTTAAAATCATAAGTACTTTAAACTCAGGCTTTAAGTTTAGCCAAACTAAATCAGTTATTTCTTTGGACATGTTCCTTGGAATATTCTTACTCTTCTCACTATACAATTATTACTAATTCACTTAGTAATTGTTTCACATATGGTGGTATTTAATAATATATTGTTTAATATATATATATATAGGCAAGTGATCAAATGAGACCCTCTCTTAAAATGAGAACTGAGACTCAATCTCAGCCCCACGTTTTGTACATCTAGATGAAATCGTAGCCATACATATTAAAATCTAAATTTTATTTCCTCTGTATCATCTCTATCATCCACCCATTTCCTCTCTCTCTCTCATCCACCCATTTCCACATTTCTCTCACCCATCACTGCACTTCACCTCCGACTACCACTCTTTCGACACCACCTCCATTCCATTATACCAACGTCGTCATCTAAAATTCGTCATCACTGTTTCTACACGAATTCCGATCTATATTGTTTTTGATCTGCTTCGGTTGCTCCTCCTACATGTTTTGCTCATCGTTTCATATTCTTGATTGATGTAGCTTAATAGGAAACATATGCAATGAGTAACCAATTTCAGATTTGTAAGTTCTCAGATTTAACGATTTTTGTAAAATAAGTGGTTATGGCTGTTATAGCGGTGACAGAGATGTGGAGGGATGAATATTATGTTGAGGATGATGATTGTGATGGTGGTATGTATAGTAGAGACAATAATTTTCAGTGATTTTGTTTTGAATTTATTTAGTGATTTGTGTTAAAATTAAGTAATTTGTTTTTGCAATTTCAGTAATTTTAGTAATTTAGGATTAAATTTGGTGGTGATGATGATTCTGATAGTTGTATTTGGTGATGGTTGTTGCGTAGTGGATGTTGAGATCAGCGCAATGTGATGATATACAATTATATAGGTGTGTATGTATATAGATGGTAATATTTATTTTTGGTGATTTTGGTGATTTGCTTTAAAATATTTTGGTGATTTGTTTTAAAATATTTTGGTGATTTGTATTGAGATTCGGTGATTTGTGTTGACATTCAGTGATTTTTAAAGATCTGAGTTATTAAATACCTTTAAAGATGCTAGTGAAAGTGGCGGAGTGTGTAAAAATGATGGGTAGATCAAAAACGTGTATGCGGTGGTCAATCAGAGAAGATGATGTAAATTGGTAATAGTTTCCGGTGATAAATCGGAGAAGAAAAGAGCAAATCGTAGATGTAACATATTGCAGAAGGATTGATCGGAGAAATGGAGAGGTGGTGGTAGTGTGCGGAGGTAGGAGAAGTTAGGCTGACCGGGGTCTGACCGGAAAGGGTGGGGGGGATGGCGGCGATGTGTAACCGGAGATGGTGGGAGATGGCGGCGAGGTGGTGGGATAGATGACAGTGAGATGGTGGTGGGAGGTGGTGGATGAAGAAGAAATTTCAGATCTATATTTGGTAGTGGTGATACATACATGTGTGTGTGTATAATTAATTTGTATGATTTAGATTTAAAGAAATAGAGGACTGAGATTATTTAATCAGTGTCTCATTACTATCTGAAATTAAAATTGGGCCTAATTTTGTGGCCCAATATGCAATTCTCATAATAACAGGGTCTCACTAGAATAGCTCTCTATATATATATATAGGCTAGTGATCAAATACAAACCTTTTTTAAAATACAAACTAAAAACCAATTTAAGCCCTTAGATTAATCTAATCTAATGGCCCCCCTATATACACAACACACAACTAAAATACACCCTCCCGCACTCGATCACACATATTCCCCTTCGTTTTTAATTTGACTTTTCCCGTCAATCGGAGAGTTTTTTTTGAAATCCGACTTCACCGTATTTTTCTATATCTCCCAACGATCGATTTGCATACCATATGTGCTATGTTTCGACGCAATTTGAAAAAAAATTATTTAGCTATATATATGTTTATAGTATATTATTATAAGCAAACTTGCTTCTATTTGGTTGGTCGTTGGTCGTTGATACTTTAAATAACAATTGTTAGATTGAAAAATAGATAAAAGGAGAACCGTTGGATGTAATGTTAAAAGAATATTTATTTCTTGATATTCAAAATGCTCCCACGGGTTCAAGGTTCGAATCTCATCAACAACATATTAATATTAAATATTTCTATTTTTCTAAGCTATATTTAGAAGTTCAAGATATTATTTCCGTTGACAATATATTAAAAACATTTATCATCAAAATACAAACAAATGGTTACAATAACATCATACATACATTATAAATTTTTAAAATTTTATTTTCTACCGATAAAATCATATAATCAAAATACAGATAGTAAGATAAAAAATTCTAAAATTCATCCGTGCATCGCACGGATTATAGGCTAGTCTATATATATATTAAATAATGACTTGTGAATTTACTTAGCAGGAGATACCGATGTTGTATAAATTCATTTATTTAAGTCATTACAAATGTGCAAATGATTTCCTAAAACAAAATAAAAAATTTAGAGTTCTTAAAAAATTTCTCAAAATGAATTTCAAAAGATTGTAATTTTGTGATTGATTTTTTTCTTATAAATGTAATGGATGCCGCAGGTGTTAATACGAATCTCACTAATGAAAATAGGTCATGTCATTTTGAAAATAATTTTAGGATCCATTTTGAAATCCTAGCACAATCTTCAAATAAAATGAGACAAAACTTTGTGATAATGCTGTAAATTATACCGAACTAACCATCTCATTTAAGAGCAATTTTAATATCCATTTTGAAACCCTCAGACAAAATTGCGTAATAATATAGATCTTTTTTACATGATTTCTTTGTTTTCAGTTGGATCTTCAGAATACTATGTGAAACTAACCAATTCTGGACATGCAAAATGCTCTCTCATTTGAGGCAAAATTGCGTAAAAATGCTCTCGGCGAAACCAACCATGAAAAAAGAAATACTCTCATTTGAGGCAAAATAAGTGCTGCTCTCGTTGAGAGTCGAACTCAAGACCTCCCGCTTACTAAACGGGTGCTCTAACCAACTGAGCTACGAGAGCACTATGCATGATTTATTGTACTAAATATTTTAAAAATGAAAACTCAGTAAATTTAGAATCTGAACTTCATCACTTGGTAAATCAAGGCATCTTCCCATATTGCTTTCTAGGTTATATAACTTGTTGCTTTCTGGGTTATATAAGTAGAATAAGTTCTAGCTTGTACAGAAAAAACACAGAGTATTACAGTACAATAGCTTTCTGCAAGATTATTAAGTGATTTTTTGGAAAAAACATCTTTGTGTTATTACTCATCTACATTCGTCACCTTTAAACCATTTTGCCAAGGCATAAGCCGCATAACATACAAGTCCAGAATTTTTCATCGCAACTGTAACTCGGAGAAAGACCAAGCATTTCATCACTAAAAACAAAACGATCAAGGCATCTGTAGATAATTTGTAGAAGATACACAGGTTGTTCAAATAATAAAATCAGGGTCACTCAAGCTCAACAACAGTCATTTACCAAATAAAATGTGCCTTCCCAGTAAAAATAAACTAACGTTAATCCCTAGTTTCTCTAAGAAGACCAATTCCCTTCACAATGAAGATACATTTATTCAACTTCTTGTAGATAATCCTCGATTTCAGCTGGTGTTAGGACCCTGCAATAAAACAGCATTGAAAGGATTAAATTAAGCAACGATAAATCCTAGTAGATTCCACAACTCAAAAGCTGGATGAAGACTTGCCTAAATTGCTTGTCAGCACCAATGATTCCAATCTCTATATTTTTGCCAGAAATTTGTCCTTCAAATCTGAGAAAAAATAAGTATTAAGTTTCTGTCTGTAGCATGTGTGTTTGCATCAAGTCTAATACTCAATTTAACTCCATTCTTTTTTACATCAAGGATTCCTGATTAGAAGTACAAAACTTGCTACTGGCACAAGCATGCAACGGTTATATTTAATTTGGAGAATGCCTGTGCAATTGCTTATGACACAACACAAGCAAAGTAAACTTGTTTCCTCCGCAAGTTTCATTACTGAACTGAGTCCTTTATCGAAGAAGCACCATATAGAAGATTCGTTCAAAGAAATACTTGTATGCATATTCGCTAACAGAGAAAAAATTAATAAAAATAAAAGGGAAATTCTATATGGTACCAATGTAGTTTTGGTTTTTTCATATGGTACCACTACATTATTTGCTCCTCAATGTAGTACCCTTAACATTATGGATTTAAGACGATTATAACCTTCCGTCAGTTGAAACATTGTAGAACCGTTTAAAAGCCAATTCTTGTAATATAAAATAATTAAATAATGTAAAAAAAACATCTATAAATAGAAAAAAAAAACACTTAATCATTAATAAACCCATAAAAAGAAATAGAACCCACTCAACCGTCGTATTGCGGGAGTGTGATCAAAAAACGACAAGGGCTTACAAGAAGAGGGTTGAGGCGATAGGGTTTAATCGGAGGCCATATTTGACGGTTGAGGGCTCAATCGGAGGCGATAAGACAACTCTAATGTTCTTAGAAGTTTCAAACAAGTATCTCTTCTCAATAGTTGTAATCTTTTCGTTGTATGTATACATGTATGTATTACTTTCATTGTATGTATATATTTGATGTACATGTGATGTTGGGTCTTTGTTGTACTGTATAATATGGGGTTTTCTTGGATGTTTGTGTATTTGCATAAGTTTGGTTTGTATTAAATTGCAGAAATGGATGGAAATGTTGAGACTAAATTGGAGGGATAGTATGGTTGATATTAAGGTCGATATAGATAAGTGTACCATGTTGGATATAGTTTTAGAGTATAAAGAAGAAGCAAAGAAGAAGGGTATTAGACTTGATTACGCTTTCCCAACCTTTAGGTATGCGTATAAGATGGAATCATGGATTTTACTAACCGATAAGGACTTGATGTTGATGTTTGAAAAATTGCATGAGAAGAACATGATAGATATATGGGTTGGGTCTGTGATGAAACCAAATGAACTGTATAAATTAGTCCTAAATCTAGCAGAATGAGAAAACAGGGGATGATGATATGTCAATTGATACTGAGAATCTGATGACTGGGGGTGGGAATGTGTCACTTGATGACCTTGAGGATACTAGTGTTACAGCTACAACCCAACCAAAGAAAAATGTCAAAGGTAAGAAGGCAAAAAACATACCAAAACCAAAGAAAAAGGGAATGGTGACTGTTAACTTACCACCACCTCTTATTTCTCCTAAAACAGCATTTCAAAATCTACCCATTAGAAGGAGCCCTAGGTTTTCCGCAATCCAAAACACAACATTGACTGCTCCAACTTGCAAGAGCAGTCAAGCACTAAAAGATCCCATATTTAACAGAAAGATTCCAAAAACAACAGCAAGGAGGAAGGGATTGACTGTGGGAAAATCAAGTGTCACTGAACCTGTGAGTGAGTTGGGAGAATCTGAAAATTATGGAAGAAGTGTGAGAAGGATGGTGGTATTGAGAATACTAATGCAGATGATGGTAATGAAGATTATGGTTACGGTGAGGATGATCAAGAAGTGAATGCTGACTCAAGTGATGATGTTGACTCTGATGGAGAGGTAATTGCTAAAGAGGATAGTTTGGAAGATGAGATGGAGGTCATCAACAAGGTTCCTAAGATCAAAGAAAGTTGGAAACCTGAAAATTGGAATGCATTCATAGATGATCAGGATGATGAGGACTACTTTCAAACTTTGTATAGAAATGGAGAGTTGTATGAGGATAAAGTGTTTAGGAAGATAGTGTTGAGGCCATGGATGATTTTCATGTACAAAAGGCACTTCAAAGATACATTGAATGATTACTGTGTCCAGGAAGGGTTTGCAATTAATGTGCTTCATGCAGATAACAAAAGGTATACTGCTACCTGTTATGGTGCGGCTTGTGGATGGAGGATACATGCAAGTGTATTACCTGATGGTGTTACTTGGGCAATCAAGAAAATTAATCCAAACATTCACAGTTGCACAGGATTAGAAATCTATAACCCCATATGTACTGTGAAATGGGCAGCCACAAAAATGAGTGAAGACATAAGGGCTAACCCTGATATTCCTGGAAAGGCATTGAATGAGCTGTTGTTTCAGAGGTACGGGCTTTATATGAAGCAATCTACCCTATATAAGATGAAGAAGTATGCAGTTGAAAAACTATTTGGGGGGCATGATGAGTCCTATGCAGATTTACCAGCTTATGCAAGGGTTATTGCTTGATACAAACCCAGATTCAAGAGCTTTCTGTTTTTATGTTGAGACAGAAAGCATTCCAAGAAAATTGTTGTTTGATAATATATTCATTTCTTTCTCTGCAATGTGGAAGGGGTTTTGGAGAGGTTGTAGACCCTTAATTGGTGTTGATGGAACACATCTGAAAGGGGATTATGGGGAAATATTATTGTCTGCAGTTGCTACGGATGCCAACAATGAGATCTTTCCTCTTGGCATATGCAGTGGTGAGTGTGGAAGATAAGGCCAATTGGTCTTTCTTTCTATGGAATCTTTATAATCTTTTGAAGGAGTCCAATAGAAAGGACTGGACTATCATATAAGATAGACAAAAGGTATTTTTTACATGATCTTTTTCCATTTTATATGTCATCATATGTCTTATGGTATTACTATTTGCTTTTAGGGGATAGATCTTGCTTTGGAAGATGTTTGGCCAAGTGCCAAGAGAAGATATTGTTGTAGGCACTTGTCAAGAAACTACAAGAAACAATTTGCTGGCCCACTAATGTACACACTCTTCTAGAGGGTTTGTAATGCTACAAATCAATTCACTTTCAGAAAAGCTATGGAGAGACTTAAGGAGGCTGGGGGTGATGTTGTCATGCTTTGGTTTGAAAATTTAGGAGATGCATGCACATGGAGCAAACACAAGTTTGATCCCAATGTCTGTAATGACTCTAACACATCAAACTTTGTTGAGAGTTTCAATGCAACTCTAGGTGTTGACAGATGTAGACCAGTGTTGACTTTACTTGAAGGTAATTTGACTATATTTGAATTTCATTTATATTTGAGCCTATGTGCAGTACTAATAAGTACTTATATTTGTAAGGGTGCACCTACTTCCAAGGAATTGAAGGAAGTTGTCCCAAAGTTGGTCAGGAATAAGAGGGTTAGAGATCAATCAAATGCTGCAAAAGTAGCCAGAGCAGCAGCTAAAGCAGCAAAGGGCAATGAATGGACCCTCTACAAGGAAGAGAAAGAGTGCAAATCAGGGGACTGCATCACAACCATCACAAGCTTCTGTTCTTACTGCATCCCAATCTCAGCATCACAGCTAGACTTTATCATATTATTAGCTTTTTGTTTCTGCAAACTGGTCCATATTTGTGAGTTTTGGATAATTCTAGCATGAATCATGTTTTGATCATAATTTCTGGATGATATTTAGTTATTCTGGATGTAATATGGATTATGTTGGTCTATTTTGGATATTATCTAGTTTGGATGCTTAATTAAGGTGATATCAGTTGTTTTTACTTCATTTTTTATTGTTTGGTCTTTTTGGCGCCAAAAACAGTTTCAAAACTAGCCACTTTTGTGCTTTTAAACGTTTCTATAACGTTTGCTTTGACAGAGGGTTATTATAGAGGAGAATACAGGACTTTAGGGGTACCACATAGAGGAGCAAATAATGTAGTGGTACCATATGGAAAAGCCAAAACTACATTGGTACCATATAGAATTTCCCAAAATAAAAACTTACCCCTCTTTCAAGGTCAAGATAGCAGTGTGTACAGCATCATCAAGTTCCATATCATCTGTGTATCTACAGGAAATATATAAGTTGATAACGTGAGGAAAAAAAATTCCAATCAGCTATAATAGTGCAATGAAACTGGTTGGAGGTAACCTTAACAGAAACATAAAAAAGTACCCCTTGATAGAATTACAACAGATAACAACTAAGAAGCACCAAAAAAGAAAAAAGACATACAAATGGTACAGCACATGCTTCATGATACAAATACTTTGTAAGAGAGAAAAAAACTTCAGTCGACTGCACGTGATCATATTTCAATCGGCAAGAATAGAGAAAATTGTAAATGAGAGAAGTGCATAGAAAAAAACCTCTTCTCGAGGAATGTTTTCGCATTTGAGACATTTTTTCCCATGGCTGAAGCTTTCCAGGAGAAGTATGAACCTGATGGATCCACCTGCAGTACAGCAGTACAGACACTTACGAATTACTGGTGAGGCCATTCTGATGCACCGAATTTTATACAGCCAGGCTTATTAATGAAAAATGCATGCACATGAACAATTAAAGAAGCTGTTATTTATTGAAATGGCTGCTATACTTGTACAAGAGTGTCAAAATCCAATGCCTTGCTCATTACAAAAAGAAGTAAATGTCCGGTCAAAGTTTGATTATAGTTCTGTACTTTTCAAATTCAACCTTTCTATCATAGATAAAAAAATCCAATCATCAATCACAAAAGACATCAACCAAATAATCCAGTTTATTATATATTAAATCAAAATATTAGTAGAAATATAGTAAACCAGCACAAGCATGCAAGGTTAAATGCAGATCGGAAGGTGGATGCTATACCTGATACAGTTGTGGACCTTTGTCATCATACCCAGCAACCAGAAGCGAAACACCGAACGGCCTTACGCCACTTCAAAACAAAGAGAATAACAATATCTTCAGATATACATAAAATCAAGTGATAAAATCTTTTCTACAGGTCTAAAGCGGTATAACTTTCGAAAATTTAAACCATATTCAGGCCACAGAACTAAGAGCTAAAGAACCATAGTGGCATAGTCAGTACTCTGTATAAGCAGATACCTTTTTTTTTTTAACCTGAGAGGTGAGAAGTACAACATATAGAGGCAATCAGGCCAACCAGCAACCGGTAACAATACCCATTATCAGCTCAGGAGATGCCTCTTTCTATTTTCTATTTCTTATATGCATTTTAAAAATAATTTACTTAATTTCTCATCAAGCAATCCGCCAACTGCGCAAGATAACTTTCATTGACAAAATTAGTTAGGTACATGCAGAGAGTATGGCAGCATGCACACCCTTCTATATTATTCTATCATCATAGTATAGAAGGTAAGAAGTCTTACCCTGACTGAGTGAACTCTTGCATGACAGCTGCTGTTTCTCTAACAAGTTGTGTAACCGGGATAGCTTCCTAAAAAATTGCCAAAAAAACACACAATTTATTATTTACGATGTCCACGGAAACGATGGTGATTTACAACACAAAAGACCAAAAATAATTAATACTTAAAGCTTGATAAAAGTTATGTAGTTAATGGCATGCTACATGAAATCAGAAATTTTTAACTTAGCGCATTATGTCATAATAGACAAAAACTGAAAATGCTCGACACTCCTTATGTATATGATAAAATGATCTAGACCTTAATGATAAATGAACTAGATGCAGATGAGAAGCATGCATTGTAACTTTCTTTAGATTACACAGAACTTCATGAGAATAATAGAGAGGCATACTTTGTACAAGCGGTGATACTGTTCTGCTTGCTTCCTACTTTTTCGAACTAAAACTCGAGAATCAGGACCCATTCCACTGCACAATAGAATAATGTTAGGAAAAAGATATGCATGTATATACAGGAGATTTTACAACAGAGTGAAGGAAGGGGACAGAAGGTGAGGGAGAGGAGGGCCACAGGGGAAGGGAGAGAATAGAAGCGCTTTACTACAAATCTTTCCAAATACATCTCAAAGTAATTTTTAGTTACAAAATTTCACAAGGGTACCAGTCAACTACAGAACTACCCAACCCCCCCCCCCCCCCCCCCCCCCCCGCCCCCCCCAAATTGCATTCACTCTTCAATATCTTCAGATGCAAAACACAGATAATCTAGACTTTAGTTGCTACAAACGGGTATTGCAATCTCTCTTGATACACATGATTTACAATTTGTTGGTGACACAATTTTTTATGTACAAAACAAACCTACACATTAAGGGCTTATTTTAGTATATTCTATATAACATACAGAAAGCTTGCTATGGTTCAATGTTTAAAGTATTAAATCTTATAGAGTAAGCCTTTTTCCCATAGATATCTTCACTTATCTACTTCATAAGCTATAAAATGATATTAACGCCTTTTGAATAGGAGACAAAAAGGTATATAGTTAAAAAAAAAATTAATAAAGAAAGAAAGATATAAAAAAAAGAAATAAAAATTAAAAAGGTATATTTTTCATTTTTTACAACATTTTTTTACCATGTCAATATTTGGTAGGAGACACAAAGGTATATAGTTCAGAGTTTTGCTCTTTAAAAATTAATTTAAAAATTTCATCTCCCACCTTCCCAATTTAAAATACAGTAACTATATAATATTGTGATGTGTGTTCATCCCTGACATGTTATTTCTACACCTCCCTTGTAGGATTTAGAATTAGGGATTCATGAGGCCTAGAGACTAGCTAGAAAATCTCTGTTTGATAACATGCTTCTCCCTGTGGTTATTAACTACATTGATATGTTACATTCCATTCAAAGTTCCTGCGTATTCTGAGGAAAAAAAATTGAGCTTTATTGATGAAGTGAAGAAAGTTGAGATATATATATTAAAACCTGTAAACAACTCCGATGTTTGGGGTCAAAATCTGGATCTTTTGCACCTATAGTGACAAATCAAGCCAAGACAATTACTTGATAAAAAAATTGCAAAGGAGAGGATTGAAGATAAAAATGAAGTAGATACCCTAGATAAGATTTCTACAATTCTGATGTAAATTAGAGAGCGCAAACACACACACACACACATATTTACTGCTATCAAGAATCAAGCTAAGAGGGGTTAATACGACTAAATAAACAACATACTGCCACAGCATCTAATTAATAAAAGGAGGAAATACAATGCTTGAAAATTAGAGCAAGTAAGTCTAACAACAGACTGAAAATATACTCACAGATGTTTCATCAACCAAAATGGATGGCAGTTTTTTTTCTGTTGCAATAACAACACCATTAGCAGCTGCAAACACGAGGCAGCAACAGGTGAACACATCAGGCAGTGCAGAAGCATAAGTAAAATATTCTAATTCTAGTACACTGGTTTTGAGGAAGGCTTGTTACAGTAAAAGCTGATATAAAAAGGTTCTTGTCATCACTTGTAAAATGAAACTTACATTATAAAAAATCTTCTATTAAACATAAACAACAAAACGTAAACAAAATCAAGATTAAAAAAAACATGAAATTACCTTTGATTCCTAAAGATGTTTGACCGGATCCTACAGCTGTTAAAGCGTGTTCAATCTGAACAAGCTTTCCAGAAGGGCTGTACCAAAGCAAAACATGTATAAGAAGAAACATGAGAGAGAGAGAGAGAGAGAGAGAGAGAGAGAGAGAGAGAGAGAGAGAGAGAGAGAGAGAGAGAGAGAGTGTTAGCTACTTAGCAAGATAAGAGGGGTCACGAATCATGTACCTGAAAGTAGTGAGCGAAAACGAGTACTGGCTATCCCCCATAGTGTGCTTAAAACAATGCCCTGTATCAAATCAACTTGTCAGATTGGAATTTTACTGCTTTCACTCCAGACCAAATGTATACACTTTAAACATATAATAAACCTATAATTCTTCAACTTTATCTAAACCAAATTGTAATAATAATAGCATATATATAATACCAATTACCCAAATAAGAACCTCTCTCTCTCTCTCTCTCTCTCTCTCTCTCTCTCTGTGTATGTGTTTATGACACCTAAAAAAAGAAATAAACTGAAACCCAGATTTAATAATAATTGATTTGTAGTACCTGCTGGCTGCTACTTGTCTCAGCTTTTGGATTTGATGTTCTTCTTCCCCAAGAAATGCTCTTTGCTAACTCTTTCTCCCTCGCCCTGTATATACAATTGGGCCCATTATATATATGGGCTTCATCTTGGCCCATGGGCTCAAATTTAGCTTCATTGTAATATCATCACTCTCCTCCAAACATTATGTATTGTCGACCTCCTCACTACTTCCGGTCCGGCAATAAGGGTGAGTTCAATTCGTATCTGCTCTTTTATTTATATTTTAATATTTGTATCCTATGTTTCATTCTATTACCAGTCTGTTTTGCTTACTTGCTATGATTAAAGAAGCTATTTCAATTGTGTTCTAGATTTCTATGTATACATAATCAGTAAGGTGAAGAATATGAGACCTAAATTCCATTCTTTAATTAGCATTGTTGTTTCAGTTCATCAACAAGCTCTACTTAATCCCCTTTTTTCGATCCCATGTTTATCGAATCACCGCTCATTTTCTACCGCATTACCTGTTGCTACTACCCTAATTAACAAAAATGATGGTGAAATTGGTGGTAATCACCACCCAAATGACTCCACAGAGGTTTTAATGAAATGGGGTTGTACCCAAAATGATGTATCTATGATTTTTAAGAGGCTTCCTTCTTTACGCAATAGTAATCCCGTAGGCCTTAACTCTAAGCTCACCATTCTTGGTGAAGTAGGTCTTGATTCTTCGGATTTGATCAGGATTGTTAATTGTCGACCTCGTTTCCTTTCTTGTTGCATTCATCAATCATTTAAGGAACGTCTCGGTTATCTTGTGGAGTTGTTTGGTTCTAGGGAGATTCTTCGTAAGGCCATTGTACGGAACCCTTCACTTCTTGTTTATGACTTGCATACTAAAACTAAACCTGCTATTGAATTGTATGAGAAATTGGGGGTTGGTAAGAAGGATTTGGTACCAATGCTTATATCTTATCCGACACTGATACCACGAACGGTTTTCAATGAGGAGAAGATGGCGTATATTAGAAAGACAGGTGTGAGTAAGGATTCAAAGATGTTTAAGTATGTAGTTTGCATTATTGGCATTTCACGCGTAGAGACTATTCGGGAAAAGGTTGCAAATTTTGAGAAGTTTGGATTTCAGGATGATGAGGTTTTGCAATTTTTTGGTCGTTCTCCTCTTTTGTTAACATTGTCGGTTGAGAAGGTACAGAGAAACATGACATTTGTACTGGGAACACTGAAGCTATCTGCTAAGGTGACACTGAATTATCCATTTTTGTTATATTCCAATTTAGAGACTGTGTTAAAGCCGCGAGTTCTTTTGGCAGAAAAGATTAAGGATATGGGGCTTGAGCCTCAAATCAAGGGCCCTGCATTGATGAGGGCATTAAGGATGAAAGATGACCGGTTTGCTAGGGCATTTATTTTTTGTCAACCCGAGGATGTTGCCAAAGATTTAATGGAGTACTACACAAATGCAAAACGTGTTAAGCGGTTGGCAGAGTCGTCTAAAAAGAGTTGTTTCAGGGGATTCCCTTTCTGATTTGTGTGCAAGGCGATTGCCTGTGATTCTGTATTTCACATGATTCTTACTTCCGAAAGTTTAAATAGTGTTCAATTATACTGGTTCTATTCCTTGGTCTAGGTGTCACCGTGTCAATTTCATATATCGTGATACGTCAATTAATTTTGTGCATTGTATATGTTTTTGTCTGAGGCTGTAATGTAGGTAGTGCCATATAGGCATTTCTTTTGAAAGCTATATATGAGTAATTTAGTCAATGGGCATCAAACTGCTGTGATACATGTATTCATAGAACTAGATGTTATTTTACATTACAAATTTATCAAGATACAAAATAGTTATGTTACAGTACATTTTACCTCTACTGTTTACTTCTGGTTTCTTGTGCAAAATAATATTACATCACTGACAATTAGTAGTCTGACCTAAGTAAACAGATGTAAATACTGGTAAATATATGTAACATTTTACCTCTACACTTCTGGTTTCTTAAATGGAATTTTCCGCTCTACTTTTTGATTATGATAACATTCACTTAAGTTATTAAAACATGAGAGGTAAGGATATAATTATATGATTTAAAAAATTTATTCTTGAATGTTAGATTAACGGATGGACTGACAGTGAAAACGATATAATCATATGATCTCAAGTTCTTACTTAGGTATCAAACACGATTCTTTATCTATTTTCTCTAATTATAAACAACTAGCATAAAAGCCCGTGCGACTCACGGGCCGCTAGCTTAAATTGTGTTTATAAATTATTCTATGCATGATCATTATCGTTTCAAGTATATGATTTATATATATAGAGTTTTTCTTATTCGTGGTATATGTAGCTATTGGGTGCTTACTTAAGTATGTTCAAGTTTTTAATTTAGAAATTAATACGAGTATTACGAATAGCTGTCATGTTAGTTTACAATTTTTTTTGCAGGATAGAATAGATACTGTGTGTTCTAGATGAGTTTTAGACCATTGCAATCCTAAATTTTCTTCCAATTCTTCAAGATGTTACATTCTGGAGAGTAGGTTTTATTACTGATTTTGATCAAAAGCCTTCGTAAATCATATAATACTCTACTTAGGTCTTGCGCTTTCAGTTCTTAAAACTTTCTTTCTAACTCGTTCATATCTTTTCTTGCAATTTGTTGATTTTAAGCATTATTTTCCTTTGTTTCGCTTCCTCTATCTTTCAGACTTTCAAAACATTAAATAATTCAGTACCAAGTAATTAGCCCAAATGCAACAACTTGGGTAATCCACAAACCCACCCCAAGTTCCCAAAAGATCATGATTTGTTGGTGCAATTTGTAGTAATACTTTGTGTTATAAACTGAACTAAAGTCCCAACTCTTCTCAATTTTGAGACTCGAGTGGTACAAACTCCCCCACTTAAACTCTTGACGGCATCGTTAGATCTTAGATCTGAACGGATAGCTCATAGGTCCAAGATCGTACATCTCTAGCGATTGTGAGATAATACTGGCTAGTTTATGTCCCCACCTCTGGACCTCAGTCCATTATGAAATAATATAACCACTAGTCTTCGTGTCCCCGCCTCCAACAACTTCACGAATCAACCGTCGACCAATTGGCCCAAATGCAATAACGTAGGTAATCCACAAACCCACCACAGGTTTTCAAAAGATCATGATTGTTGGTGCACTTAGTAGTTGTACTTTGTCTTATAAACTGTACTAAAGCCCCCACATTTCTCGATGTGAGACTCAGGTGTTACAATATGTTTTAATTTAATAATATTTCAATCTATTGGCAATATTAGATATATATATATTAAAATAATTTTCAAATACAATAATTTTTTTTATTTTACTACTAAAATTTTAAAACATAATTATGTTTAAATGACCTGGGTATGTCTAACTGATAATAATATTAACATTCGTGAAATATTATTTGCTATTATAACTTCAATTCTCATATTTTGTTGCATGAACCCGTGCAAGGCACGGTCATTTTCTAGTGATTAAAATAAAATTTTATTCTTTGTTGTTTAAATATTATATTTAGTTATATTTGTACATATTTTGTTCATCTCGTTATAATATACTTACTTTAATTTATATAAGATAATTTGGTTGATCGGGACCTATGATTTTAAATAACCCGGTGTATAATGTGATCGATCCGATCATAATATTTTTGTATGCTATATAATATCTTGTTTTCTAAAATTTGTTAACTGGACTATATATTTTTATCTATTTATTTTTTACACAAATTAATATCATCAAGTATTTTTCCAACTCAAATTTATGTGTTTATATTGTCTAACCTTTTCAACATGGCTACATAATTAGTTTAATTTTTTTTGTTGTACTATCTATTTCTTTTTATTATTTCATCTTTTAAATTGTTTTAATTCAAAACAAATAGTTTTCATATGTTATATGTATGTATATATTAATCCAATTTCAAATAACTAATTATTTTCTTCCATAAAATGACATTAAAATTCATGTGATAATAATTAAAAATGTCTCATATACACAATGCATCCAATCTAATTATAAATCTACTCACTTTTATTATATCTATCTATTTATATTGTATTATTAAAACCGAAACATTAAAAGTTTTGTAGTCAGTCGGTACGGTACTCGTATTTTGGTATTGGCGCTTTAGTTCTTTTGTTTTTACAACTTAACCTTAATTTATTAAAAACAACGATTTTGATCAAAATATAATGTAGTCGGTCGGTTAGAATGATACTCATATTTTGATATTTGTACTTTAATCCATTTACTTTTGCAACTTGATCTTGATTTATTAAAAATAACAATTTTAATTAAAAATATTTTTTAAATACTGTTAAACACAAAATTCTTGAAACACAATTTAATCACGCTAAAAAACAAACACATATGTCAATTCAACATCGAGTTCAACAATCACATAAAACTATTTAAATTTAAGTTCATCTTCGTTAAAAAAAGTATAAATATAAAATAAATTATTAAAATACATATAACATAACAAATTTAAAAGTTATCTTTGCATTGCACCGGTCCTATGTTTGTATACATAAGAAAAATATTCATAAATATCATGTATACATTTTATAGATATGTGCTATATAATAATGCTTATTGTAGAGATAGACATTTACCCCTTCCCGCCTAACCCCAATCCATTCTCTGCCCCGTTTCGGGCGAAGAATTGAGAACTTTTCTGACGATCGGGAAAAAATATGTAAAAATTTCAGGGATCGGGATGGGGTCAGGGATTAGTGTCTCCCTGCCACGCTTCCCGGTCCCCAATTTCTATATTTAACAAAAATATTATATTTTTTCATGTATATTAAATAAATTATTGTGAATAAATATGATTTGTATATATTCTTATAGTTTAAACTTTTAATCCATTTTTCTAATTCAAAGTTTTCACATGTAGAATACAATTAAATTACAATAATATTTATTTTACCTCTTATTTTAAATAAATATTAATTTGAATTATTATTTAAAATATTAAATTAAATTTAAAATATAAATTATATATCATGATTTATCAAACTAATTTTATTATAAAATTTTAAAGAGATTTTATAGAAATTAATAATTATGATTTAATAGTTTAAATATATTGTATAGTACAATAAAAGTTAGACCCTTATATAAGAAAATAGAATATCTATACTATATTATTAAAGACGAAACATTAAAAGTTTTGTAGTCTGGTCATGAAAGTTTTTGTAGTCTGGTCACTCAATTCATAGCCGTTAGATATTTTTGATCAAATCGATGGGAACCGTTAGATAAAATATTAAAATTATTATATAGAATATATTTTCTATTTTTCCTAACTATAACATCTCATTTTCCAAAAATATTGCAAACAATTTTATTTACTAAAATAACATAATAAAGTTATAATTGCTAATAACTAACTCATTACCTTTTTTAGCCAAATTGTATATTTTTTTTATATTTTCTAACTAAAATTTATACTTTTCTATTTTTCCTAACTAAAACTTCTCATTTTCCAAAAATATCACGAACATATCTATTTAATAAAATAAAATAATAATATTATAATTATTAATGACTAACCGATTAGTTTTTTTTCCCAAAACGTATATTCATTTTTATATTTCATAACTAATATTTCTCTTAACTAAAACCTCAAAAATATTACCGACTATTACATTTAGTAGCATAAAATACTAATATTATACATCTATCTATCTATTTATACTATATTATTAAAGGCGAAACATTGAAAGTTTTGGTACCTGTATTTTTGGTACGGTACTTGCCTTATTTAATTGTTTATTTAATTATTATAAAAATTATTATAATCATTTATCCTTTCAGTTAAAATGCATTACCATTTTTTTCTAAAAAAATCACGATCAATTTCCTTTTCAGCTAAAACATGTTACTTTTTCTATTTACTTTACTAAAATCCATCATTTCCCAAATATATCACGAGCAAACCCTTACTTATTTATTTTAAAACATATTTAAATATTTTTAATTGGCAATTACATTTCCCCTCTTTTTCTAGAAAAATCACGGGCAGTTACCTTTTTCGGCTAAAACATGTTATATTTTCTATTTTTCTTACTAAAATCTCTACTTTTCCAATTATATAACGGGCAAACCCTTGCTTATTTACTTTAAAATCTATTTTAATAATTTTAATTGACAATTATCTTTTTCAACTAAAACATGTCACCTTTTGTATTTTTCTTACTAAAACCCCTCTTTTTTTCAAAAATATCACGGGCCAATCGTGACTTTTATATTTTAAAATTCAACGAAAACATGTTACTTTCTATTTTTCTTACTAAACCCCCTCTTTTTCCAAAATATCATGGGCAAACCGTTACTTATTTATTTTAAAATCTATTTTAATACTTTTAATTATTTAAAAATATTTAACACGCCTATTTATTTTTTTTAACAAATGAAATTAATAAAATATAAATAATAAAATTAACAATTATTAAAAACAATTCGTGCATCGCACGAGTTTTAAGCTATCTATACTATATTATTATAAGCAAACTAGTCTCTATTTGGTTGGTTGTTGTTGGTTAGTTGATATTTTTAATAACAACCGTTAGATTGAAAGATAGATAAAAGGAGAACCGTTAGATTTAATGTTAAAAAAATATTTCTCTCTTGATATTCAAAATACTCCAACGGGTTCAAGGTTCGAATCCCGTCAACAGCATAGTTTGAAAAATATTTCTTTTTAGATATTTAAAATGTTCCCACGGGTTCAAGATTCGAATCCCGTCGATAACATATTATTATTAAATATTTATATTACCTTTTTTTCTAAGCTATATTCAGAAGTTCAAGATATTATTTATGTCGACAATATATTAAAAACATTTATCCTCAAAATACAAACAAATGCTTACACCAACATCATACATACATTATTAATTTTTAAAAATTTATTTTTCTACTAATAAAATTATATAATCAAAATACAGATAATAATATAAAAATTCTAAAATTCATCCGTGCATCGCACGGGTTAAAGGCTAGTATTATTAAAGACGAAACATTAAAAGTTTGGTAGTCGGAAGGACGGACGGTCGGTACTTAGTGATTTTATTTAATTGCCCTTACTTATTTTTTTAAAAACTATCACCAAATAATAACATTATTTATAACCAATTACTTTTTCAGCTAAAATACATTACCTTTTTTTTTTAACAAAATCTTCTCTTTTTCTAAAAAAAAACACGGGCGGTTATCTTTTTTAACAAAAATATGTTACTCTTTCTATTTTTCCTTACTAAAACCCCTCATTTTCCAAAAATATCACGGGCAAACCCTTACTTATTTATTTTAAAAATCTATTTTTTTATTTTAATAATTAAAAGTATTAAAATATATTTTAATACTTTTAATTATGAGCACTTTTTCAGCTGAAACATGTTACATTTTCAAATTTTTCATTTTCTAAAGAAATTATTATTAAATAATAATATTTTTATAACCAACTACCTTTTCAGCTAAAATACATTACTTTTTCTATTTTTTCTAACAAAATCCTCTATTTTTCTAAAATAAATCACCGGCAATTATCATTTTCAACTAAAACATGTTACTCTTTCTATTTTTCCTTACTAAAAACCCTCATTTTCCAAAAATATCTCGGGCAAATCCCTACTTATTTATTTTGAAACCTATTTAAATACTTTTAATTACAGGCACAGATAAAACATGTTACTTTTTCTATTTTTCCTTACTAAGACCCCTACTTTTCCAAAAATATCACGGATAAACAGTTATTAATTTATTTTAATACTTTTAATTATTTAAAAAAGTTTAACACGCCTACTTATTTTTTTAGCAAATGCAAATTAATAAAATATTAAAACATAAATAATAAAAATAATAATTATTAATAACAATCTGTGCATCGCACGGGTTTTAAGCTAGTATAATAAGCGTAAGGGAGATCTTATCCAAAACTTTGGTCGGTCAATGTACTACCAAAAGTATATGATTCGTTGGATTATAAAACTATAAATATTCAAATAGATGAGGACCGTTAGATATAATATTAAAAAATGTATTTGATTAATAATAGGATAGTATTTAAATACTAAAAAGTGTATTTTGATAATTTAAACCAATTATAAATAGGTTTTCTATATTGAATAGAAATCTTTATGTAAAAAATCGTAATTATCTTTTCTATTTAGTTTATGGATAGTTCCCGTTAGATAATAATTATTAAACCATCATTAAATTAAAGATAATTTTCTTAGCTTCGCGTGGGCTGTAAAATTGTTAAATTCTGTTGTCTAAAACTCAAGATAGAACCCAAACAGTAAAGTGATTATCTAAATTTTAATATATTTTTTTAATTTAAACCAATTATAAATAGGTTTTCTATATTGAATAGAAATCTTTATGTAAAAAATCGTAATTATCTTTTCTCTTTCGTTTATGGATAGTTCTAGTTATATAATAATTATTAAACCATCATTAAATTAAAGATAATTTTGTTAGCTTCGCGTGGGCTGTAAAATTGTTAAAATCTGTTGTCTAAAACTCAAGATAGAGCCCAAACAGTAAAGTGATTATCTAAATTTTAATAATTTTTTTATTATTATGGTAGCACCAATTTAATTTTTTTCCGAATTCTTTTAAATTTATAAATGTTATGTTTATTTCAATAAAATATTAAAATCAATTTAAGAAAAAATTAAAATCGATCTGGTCCGTGTACGACCACTATACGACCAAATTAATTATTACAGTTAGATCTTAAATAGATCGATGAGAATTGTTAGATCTAATATTAAAAAGTGTATCTGATTAATAATAGAATTATATTTAAATACTAAAAAGTGTATTTTGATAATTTAAAATTTTTCTATGTAAAAATTCTTAAATATTTTTTCTCTTTAATTTATGTATAGTTCGAGTTAGATAATAATTGTTAAACCAAATATCAGATAACAATTCATATCGATTACAATATTAAAAATTATCAATATAATTCTCATGTATATCATATAACAATGATACATGTGGACCCTGCGTTATAAGAGACTTAGGAGAACTCCTGTACATGAATAAATTTAAACATTTTTTTAACATAACAATTTGATTAATCCAAATTATAATTATATTATTTTACATATAACAAACATAAAAGGACAATATCAAAATATTATTAAAATATTGAGGGTTTCATATTCATAAACAATAATTTTGAATATAATACTTAATCATCTTTTCTTTTCGGTTTATGGGTAGGTCACTGGTCAAGTTAGATAATAATTATTAAATTATCATTAAATTAAAGATAATTTCGTTAGTTTCACATGGGTTTTAAAATCGTCAAAATTCAATTTCTAAAACTCAGGATAGAACCAAATAGTAAAGTGAGTATCTAAATTTTAATAAATATTTTTTTATAATTGTAGCACCAATTTATTTATTTTTCCACTAATTCTTTTAAATATATAAATTTTATCTTTTTTTCAATAAAGTATTAAAATAAATTAAGAACAAATTCAAATCGATAAAGACTATAATAATATGAGAATAAAATTTTATATAATCATAACATAATTTTTATACTGTTTGATAATTTTAAAGTAATAATGTATTTTAAAATTTTATATACAATATAAATAAAACCGAAACATTAAAAGTAAAAGCAGTTAGTAAGATACTTATATCAGTATGTACTTGATATCCTTATTATATTAAACTCTTTTATATAATAAGCATAATAGGGATTTATCCAAAAATTTGATCGTGACAACCAAATTAATAAGGACTATTAGATCTTAACTAGATAAATGAAAATCGTTTGATCAAATATTAAAAAAGTGTATTTTATTTATAATAGGATTATATTTAAATTCTAAAAAGTGTATTTTGATAATTTAAACTAAATATACCAAATGTAAATAAGTTTTCTATATTGAATAGAATTCTCCATGTAAAAAATTCGTGACTTTATTTTCTCTTTCATGGACAATTCCAGTTAGATAAAAATTATTAAACCATCTTTTAATTAAAAAATAATTTAATTATCTTCACGTAGGGTGTAAAATCGTCAAAATCTGATTTTTAAAAAACAAGATAAAACCCAAATCAGTAAAGTGAGTATTTAAATTCTAATAATGATTATTATGTCATCATTATTTTAACCCCAATTTAATTAATTTTTTCTAACTATTTTAAATTTAGAAATCTATGTTCAAAAATTAAAATCAATCTAAGAAAAATTCAAATCAACAAAGAATATAATAATAAGAGGATAAAATTTTATAAAATTGTGCATATTTTTTATCCTATTTTATTAAGTTGTAGATCATAACTAATCAAATATAATTTATTATTAAATAATAAATTATACGCAAATGGTGATTTTGTTTTATAAGCACTCATAGAGACCTAATTTCATTGTTAGTAGGACTATATTCATATTAAAAAAAACCGTATTTTGAAACCGTAGACTCAGCTACAGAACAGACCTGACTTTTTTAACCTATATACATTGTAAATTATTAAATTCGAAACTTTAAAAGTTTGTTAATCAATTAGTATAGTACTTTTCTGAAAAATCGTACTTTACAAAAAATATTATCAAATAACCTATGTCTGAAAGAAAAAAAATGAAATTTTTTTTTTTTTTTCAAAAAAAAAACTGTAAATTTTAATATGTTGTTGGTAGATTCAAATCTTAGATCATTCTACATGATAATTTTACTGTTATATATAACGTTTCTCAACAATTTAATTTGAAAGATCCAACGATTATAGATTGAGTGATCAAACAAAGCGACCACACTTATAAGAAAGCTTTCATTATTTAGTCTTTAATATAATAACATAGATATTTACGGGATATACTATAAAAAATGAATTTTATATAGAATTTTGATCGTCACGGTGTACTACTTTAAAAGAACTATTACAAAAAAAATATATTTTAATTGATAATTTATTTTCTCAAAAGTTCAAAGTTCCCGCATCATTAACATATTACAAAAAAAGAGTATCTTATATTTTAGCAATAAATATTTAAAAAAAATTATAAATTAAAAAAATTATAAATATTAAGAAAAATTAATGATGTTATCCTGGTAGTTTGGTCCTAAATACCGCCAAAACATTCTCAACCGTTAGATCCAATACTTTTAAAAATAGATGATCAAGATTA
The DNA here is from genome assembly GCA_030848705.1 of Heracleum sosnowskyi. Lineage (NCBI taxonomy): Eukaryota > Viridiplantae > Streptophyta > Magnoliopsida > Apiales > Apiaceae > Heracleum > Heracleum sosnowskyi. Next base: position 38,000,777 of record CM061238.1, read on the forward strand.
TATCATATAAAAAGAAATTATTATCTAAAAATGATATAAGTTAAAATATATTATATTAGGATTGGATTTTCCAAAAAGTTAAAACATAAAAAGTAGTTGTAATTAAATAAGGAAACCCATTTATAACCAAAATAATAAAAATCGTTTAATCTTAAATAGATAGGTGAAAACCGTTAGATTTAACATTAAACCCTATTTTTGGTTAATAAAAGTTATTCTAATAATCTAAACTACATATAAGTTAAGTAGATTTCCTAAATCGAATAGAATTCTCAACATTAAATTTCGTCACTTTATTCTCTTTTTAGTTTTAGAATAGTTTTTAATTGAAAAAGAACTATTAAACCACAACTAAATTAAATATTATTTTGTGAATTTCATGTGAACCGTAAAATTGGCCAAATCTAACTTTTATAATTCAATATAAACAAATATTAAATTGAGCGTGTAAAATATAATAAATATCAAATTTTTAACTATAATTTTTTTTGGCTAAATCTTTTTTAACAATAATTTAATCATGTAAACTAATAACATTTAAATATTAAAATATTCATAAATAAATATAATTATAAATATTAAAAAACAATCGTGTGTTGCATCGTAATAAAAATATAATTATAAATAGAATAATTATAAATAAAATTTAGGTAACCGTGCATCGCACGGGCTATAAGCTAGTATTATAGTTAATGTTACACAACCGAAATATTTATTTTAAACTAAAGGAAAGATAAAAATACACCACACTTAATATTGTTTTTGAAACTTAATATAAAAATTTTATAAGATTGGTAGTATATAGTTTTGTATGATATTTTAATAATTAAAAAATAAATATTATAAATATCCTTTGCAAACATACTCTAAAAAAAGAATTTAAAAAATAAAATTTAATAAATATTATAAATCACCTTGATTTTTACTTAAAAGTTTAAATAATAATTAATATAGGATTAAGAATGATGTGAGGTTTATGTAATGTGATTTTTTATTCAAAACTGAAATGAGTCATGTAGCTCAATGATAATAAGAATGATTTCCTTAGTGAATGTCAGGGGTTCAATTCTGGACAAAAACATTATTTACTTTTTTTTTTCTTTAGATAAGAGAGTAGTGGCATGCCATGTAATTTCAAAATATAAAAGGGTAAAATTATAATTTTACATGGGTTTTATTTGCTCTTCTTTTTACCATGTGTTCTCCTATTATATATACTAGCTTAAAACCCGTGCGATGCACGGATTGTTAATTGTTATTTTATTATTATTGTTTTAATATTTTATTAATTTTAATTTTGAAAAAAATAAGTAGACATGTTAAAATAGCTAAACACTTTTAATTAATTAAAAACATTAAAACAGATTTTAAAATAAATAAGTATGGGGTCGCTCGTTATATTTTTGAAAATGAAGGGTTTTAGTTAGAAAAAATGTAACATATATTTAGTTTAGAAAGGTAAATGCCCGTGATATTTTTGGAAAATGAGGTTTTAAAATTTAATAATTAAAAGTGTTAGGTCCTGATAAGTTTGTAGAAGGGGGGTTGAATACAAACTATACCGTTTTATCGAATTTGTTCTTTGAATAATTTAACAATTTAGAACAAATTAATGCGGAATATAAATGAAACAGAATTCAAGTTAAATATAAACTATATTAAACTTGAAGGGTGTTGCAAATACAATAAGGATTACAAAGTATTTATCTCAAACTAATTAATACAAATTTAGAATAAATTCGACATGAACTTTTCTAATATTTGTAATAAAAAGATCGAATGCTAAAAGCAAGTTCGAGATAAATTCTAGGGATAAAAATCCGCTAGTTAATCAAAGCAATACAAGTAATCAACTTCTAGTGGTTTGGATTTAACAATACAAACTAGAATTAATTGCTTGAGAAGAAATGGGATCAAATTGCTTCTTCGTTCTTGCTTGAGAGAGAAAATGGTTGCTCTGTGTTTTTGATAATTCAAGTCTCTTTTTTATTGTTTCTGCACAGCCTTCGGTTAACACAAAGCATTTGCCTTGTATGACCTCAGAAACAAAACCGGTATGACCTGCACACACTTTTCATTTAATTAGGTAGAACCTTGAAAAGCACATTGTATGACCTGCCACACTCGGTAGAACCTGACACATGACTTGTATGACCTGATTAAAATTTGGTATGACCTGTTAACAATACATGGTCATACCGAGTTTTTGATATTTAAAAAACCAGGTCATACTAGTACTAAAGTTAAATTCTTTTAATTGAATTTAGTTAGATTAAATTCTAGATTAAATTAATTCTTCTATAGAATTAATTTAATAAATAATTTAAGCAACTAACTTAATTAATTTAATTAATAAATTAATTCTGATAGAATTAATTTATTAATTAAATTTAAAGAAGATAACTTAAATTCCTTGCATTCCTCTATCTTCTGAAAACCACTGAATATAGATGATTTTAATTCCACTGATTGATGTCGTCATTCGATGCACTGTCTGGTTCATGAATAACTGACTTCAATGATAATTCTTCATCTTTAAAACATTTAACGTTGTGGCTTCTTTTCTTTAGCTCTGATTAAACTCTGAATCCTGTACTTCTTCTGTCACCAACTGGAAATCTCTGTCACTGTAGTAAATCCACTTTCTTGAATACTTCACTGAGGCTTGAACAATAAATTGAACTTCTTTCAATGTAGAATAACTTCAATTCTGTAGATGACTTTAATCTTCAATCTCTTGACAGATAAAACTCTCTGAGATTCCTGTGACCTTTAATCTAATATTTACTTATTACATTCTTGTTTAAGTTGAGTAGAATCCTCGAATTACAAATAGGCTATAGCATATGCCTTTCAATCTCCCCCTATTTGTTTGTTAGAAAATAACAACCAAATACCTAGAGGATCACTCAACTAAAACCAAGAAAAAGATAAGACTCTTAAGACTAAGTAAATAATAGAAAGTTCTGGATCAAATATGACATTTCCAGATTTCACCAGTAAAGATAAATACAAGACAGATGTTCCTCTAGACTGAACATATGATAACATTGAACCTGTCTTGATTTATCTAAGCTCTATACATATAACAGTTACAAAACAGAGCTAACTTACCTTTACTCCCCTGAAACTCCCTCTTTACCTTTTATATCTTTTTCAGCTCCCTTTATACTAGCTTCTCCAGAAACTTCTAGAAACTCTTCTCCCCCTTAGAAACTTCTAGAAACTTCTCCCCCTTAGTTGAGGAATTCTCTACAGATTTAACTTTAAGAGTATCTGAAGCCAGTAGGAGTTGAGATAGATGATGGAGTTGATCTTGGAAGTAAATTTGTCTTCTAGATTTCCTTGAGCAGTCCCAGCTGATTGTTGACAGAGGTGGAAGAAGAAGACCGTTCAACCACTTGTGCTTGCAAAATTTCTTTATCAGCCTGGGTTTAGAATAGATGTTCCTGTAGATCAGCTATGTGAGCTAACTACATTGCAGTGTATGTGTCTGTGTGTGCACTCACTTGAATTTCTCTTGTAAGTGTATCACTCATCTCACGTGCATGTGTTTCACTCAGTGTTTGACTTTTATCACTCAATATTAGCTGTCTGTTTGCTCCTTTTTGATCAGTACCTGCATTGAAACTCACCCTAGCCTCTTCAAGAGAGGTCAGTGGTGGTGCAATGGGAGTTCGCAAATCCCGATCCTCAATCATGTCTATCAAATCACTTGGATTTGAAATCTGAATTGCTTCAGTGATAGACTGACCAAGTTGCCTTCCACTTTCTCCAGATAAATCTGCGAGTGGAAAATCCCTTAGGAAGCCAGAGGTGTTCACTCTGGGAGGGGAGAAAATGATTCTATTTAATTTGGCAAAGAATCAAATTTTCCCTCAGATGCCTATGAAGGCACTTCTACCGTGACAATGGTAGGCACTGTAACCAGTTGCAGGTGCTCTGCTTTCACTGTGTCCTGAGTTTTTTTCTCCCATTTTGAGTAATGAGAGTGTGCTTGACTCAGTACAAAGTGCCATGGCCCTATGGCGAATTTCAATAGATTCATCCTGTTGAGAGAATGTCTCTAGATACAGTTCATTGGCCATTTCAAAGTCCATATCCTATTGAGAGGATACAGATGGGCTGACAGATGCCTCAGTATATGTTGAATTTCTTTATAGGAGGCAGAGTTGTGGGATCACTCACTGTTTCAATCAAAATACTTCTTTGTTTAACATTTGATTTATGTTTAGGCTGAGAGGTCAAGTAATGAAGTTGTAGACTCATTGTTTGGCTCTAAGACCTGGGATAAAGATTGTGGATCTACAATCCCTTGGTCAACCCTAACAACCACTTGGGTTCAGCAACAGTAAAAGAAGTTAATTGAGAGATAGAAAGTAATACCTGAATTGGATTTGGCACTGAATTTCCAGCTAAGTAAGAGCTAGATCAGAAATAATATATACAATATATTTACAAAAACAACTAAGAGAAATAGAAAATAAAAGATAATAAATAATAAGTAATAAAAATAAAATATTACTAGAATAAAACAGCAATTAATAATAATAGTAATCAGAAAAGAAATAAAATCCCAAGTAATTCACAAGAAAAATTTGCAATAGTTCGTTGTTCTAGGAATAAAACACAAACTAGAGCAAAGTTAACTAAGTAAAAATTTGAGTTAGAAAGGAATGAAAAGCAAAAGAACTAGAAAAGCACAGGTATTTATAGAGAAGGGTTCTGCTGAGGTCGGTATGACCTAAAGGGAGGTCATACCGAGTTTTGTACCAGGTCATACCGAGCTTTCCTTGAGGTCATACCGAGAAAACTGAAAAAATACTTAATAAAAAATAAAATAAAAACCAGTATGACCTCTGACTAGGTCATACCGAGTTTTTGAATCCTAATAAACAAAAATAAATTCCAATATGACCAAACCTGAGGTCATACCGAATTTTTTAAACAAATAAACTATTAACATAAAAGAAAAGCATATCAAAATGACCAAAGTAAAAGGTCATACCGAAATAATTATACACAGAAGCAGCAAAAACAGTAAATGTTCACAGAATATTCTAAAACAACTGAAACCTACTGCATAAACTTAATGAAAAACAAAAAAACTACTATAAACCTGCAGAAAAATCTGAAAAATATCTAAATAATTCTAAATAAATATATTTTCAATAAAAATACATTTCTCCACTTAAAAAAATATGAGAAAAATATTTTTAAAGAAAATAAAATATTCAGAGATATTTAAATACACAAGCATGTAATCATTAAATTAAATGAGAATTAGCAGAGAATATCATTTAAATGACAAGAGAAAATGAAATTATTGAAAGAACAAATATGACAGAGATATTGTTAATCACTAAGACTGTTTAACATACCCAATTACCAACTAACTTGATAAATGTGGATTCGTCAACGGATTTAGTGAATATATCTGCAGTTTGTTCTTCTGTGGGTACAAAATGTAACTCCACAGTTCCATTCATGACATGCTCTCTGATAAAATGATACCTGATATCAATGTGCTTCGTTCTCGAGTGCTGCACAGGGTTGTTGGAGATTGCTATGGCACTTGTATTATCACAAAATATGGGAATTTTGTTTAATGCAAAGTCATAGTCCTTTAATTGATTCCTTATCCATAAGATCTGAGCACAACAGCTTCCAGCAGCAATATATTCAGCTTCTGCTGTTGAATTGGAAACTGTTTGCTGTTTCTTGCTATACCAGGAAATCAACCTACCTCAGGGAGTATTTAAATACGTTTTAAAATAAATAAGTAAATGGTTTCCTGTGATATGTTTGGAAAAAGAATGGATTTTAGTGAGAAAAATAGAAAAAGTAAATTGTAAAAGGCAATTTCCCGTGATATATTTAGAAAAGAAGGAATTTTTTAGAAAAAATATATAATATATTTTAGCTGAAAAGGTAATTGGTTATAAATAGGTATTTGATTATTTATATTTTAATATTTGTAGTAATTGCATTTGTTAAGAAAAATAGGTAGACATGTTAAAATAGGTAAACTTTTAAAAAATAATTATAATATTAAAATAGTTTTAAAAATAAATAACTAAATGTCCGTGATATTTTTGGAAAAGGAGGGGTTTTAGTAAGAAAAAATAGAAAAACTAACATGTTTTAGTTAAAAAAAGGTAATTGCCCGTGATATATTTGAAAAAGTAGGGGAATTTGTTAGAAAAAATAGAAAAAATAATGTATTTTAGGTGAAAAAGATAATTGGTTATAAATATGTAATATTATTATTTAATAATATATTTCTATAAATAAGTAAGGTTAATTAAGTAAAAACACAAAGTACAGTTAATTAAGGGCAATTAAGTAAAATCACAACGTACCATACCGACCAACCAAAATTAAGGGCAATTAAGTAAAATCACAACGTACCATACCGACCAACCAAACTTTTAATGTTTCGTCTATTATATAATACTAGCTTATATCTCGTGCGATGCACGGTGTTCTTTAATATTTTATTAATAATATAAATAATTTAATTTAATAAATTATTGACGTAATCTTTAGTAGCATTTTAGATATTAAAATATAAAATATTTTTAAATAATAGATCTAACGGTCTGTATTTATTTGCTCTTAAAAAATTTAAATGTGACTAAAGTGCAAATAACAACATATGTGCTCTTAAAAATAAATGTGTTATTTTTAATTTGAATATGAGTTGTTTTACTTAAAAAATATATAACATACTTTAAAAAGACAGTTAGTTACTTATTAATAATTATATAAAATTATATTACATTTATATATATGTTGTCCATGTTACTTTTAGAAAATTAGTTGTTTAAATTAGAAAATATAAAATTATATTACCTTTTTATATACATGTTGCTCGTGTTACTTTTAGAAAGTTAGTTGTTTAATTTAGAAAAAAATAAAAAAGGTTACGTGTTTAGCTGAAAAAGGTAAGTGGTTATTTATTAATAATTATATATAACAATATTACCATTACATATTTATTTTCCATGTGTTATGTTTAGAAGATGAGTTGTTTTAGTTAGAAAATGTATAACAGACAATGTGTTTTTGCTGAAAAAGGTAATCAGTTATAAATATGTAATAATATTACCATTTTATATATATGTTACCTATTTTATTTTTAGAAAATGAGTTGTTTGGTTAGAAATATATATAAAATAGGTAATGTGTTTTAGCTGAAAAAATATAAAATTATATTACCTTTTTATATATGTTGCTCATGTTACTTTTAGAAAATTAGTTGTTTAAGTTAGAAAAAAAGGTTATGTGTTTAGCTGAAAATGGTAAGTGGTTATTTATTAATAATTATATATAACAATATTACCATTACATATTTTATTTCCATGCGTTCTGTTTAGAAGATGAGTTATTTTAGTTAGAAAATATAGAAGAGGTAATGTGTTTTTGCTGAAAAAGGTAATCAGTTATAAATATGTAATAATATTACCATTATATATATATATATATATATATTACCTATTTTATTTTTAGAAGATAAGTTGTTTTGGTTAGAAAAATATATAAAATAGGTAATGTGTTTTAGCTGAAAAAAATAATTGGTTCTAAATAAATTGATTATAGATAGGCCCGATCCAAATTATAGATAGACCCGGCTCAAATACCGACCGACCGACCGACCAAAACTTTTAATGTTTCGTCTTTAATAATACTAGCCTAAAACCCGTGCGATGCACGGATTGTTAATTGTTATTTTTTTATTATTTTTTTAATTGTATTTGTTAAAGAAATAAGTAAGCATGTAAAAATAACTAAACACTTTTAATTAATTAAAAGTATTAAAGCAGATTTTAAAATAAATAAGTAAGGGTTTGCTCGTTATATTTTTGGAAAAAGAGGGGTTTTAGTATAAAAAAATAAAAAATGTAACATATATTTAGTTTAAAAAGGTAAATATCCGTGATATTTTTGTAAAATGAGATTTTAAAATTTAAGAATTTAAATTATATAAATACGTTTTAAAATAAATAAGTAAAGGGTTTGTCCGTGATATTTTTATAAAAAGAATGGATTTTATTGAGAAAAATAGAAAAATAAATTGAAAAATGCAATTTCCCGTGATATATTTAGAAAATGAGTGACTTTGTTAGAAAAAATCTATAATGTGTTTTAGCTGAAAAAGTAATTGGTTATAAATAGGTATTTGATTATTTATATTTTAATATTCTTAGTGATTGCATTTGTTAAGAAAAATAAGTAGACATGTTAAAATAGGCAAACTTTTAAAAAATAATTATAATATTATAGGTTTAAAAATAAATAACTAAAGGTTTGTCCGTGATATTTTTGGAAAATGAGGGGTTTTAGTAAGAAAAAATAGAAAAACTAACATGTTTTAGTTAAAAAAGGTAATTGCCATGTTTGAAAAAGTAGGGGAATTTGTTAGAAAAAATAATGTATTTTAGGAAAAAAAGGTAATTGGTTATAAATAGGTAATATTATTATTTAATAATTTATTTTTATAAATAAGGTTAATTAAGTAAAAACACGAAATACAGTTAAGGGCAAGGGCAATTAAGTAAAATCACAACGTACCATACCGACCAACCAAACTTTTCATACCAACCAACCAAACTTTTAATGTTTCGTCTATTATTATATAATAGTACTGATAGTATAGTATAGATATAGTATTGATTATTAGAAGATAGAAGAGAGTATTTCGGAATGATGAGATTCTTTCTAAAACATAAAGCTTAACTTTGACCGATTAAAATGAGATGACATGCTTAACAGGTAAAAGGATATAATCGTATGATTTGGATTTTTTTTTTTTAATATTTAATTAACGGGTGAGACTATTTTGACCGATTAAAATGAGATGACAAACTAGAAGATTTTATTACTAAAAAAAACCTAGACGATGAATAACTACCATAGAAAAAGAAAAATATATGTAATAATTTTCTAATACAAAGAATTTTTTAAGAAGAAAACTGAAATGGTTATCGAAGAGGAAATAACCAACTTTAAACATATACTTGTAGTTACATGATAAAAATTAAGCTGTTTTTGAGGTCCTGAAAAACAATGTTAAACCGGGTCTATGCGTTCACGTTGTACCACCATAATAAAGACAGGAAACTGAATAGAAATAAGAAAATCCCCATCTTATTCAAGTGCTTCAAAGGCAATCCCTGCCACATCGTTTCTTCTGGTAATTTCAACACGAGAATAAGAGGCAAACTGGGACAACCTTCTACTAAAGGCAATGGTGAAACATCTACAAGACCTCATATATTCCAACAACATTTCTCAACTTACATATATAAAGGAAAAAACAGAATCTGGGGTGAAGAAAAATCATAGTATTATAGTATAGATTTTTTAACCATCTTACACACTCACGCTTATTTTTTCATTTAGAGCATTAACTCCAGGGAGTTCTTTGCCTTCTAGCAACTCCAAACTGGCACCACCACCTGTTGATATGTGGCTCATCAATTCAGCAACTCCTACTTTCTCTACTGCTGCAACTGAGTCTCCACCTCCAATGATTGTTGTAACTCCCTTTCCGCTGAGTTCAGCTAGTTTCTTTGCAATTGCCTGCAAACACAGTTAAAACCCTGATTAAGCTCAGTGTTTGTCAAAGTACAAAGCATAGCATGGATTTGAAATTGTTGTCATGTTTTATGGTTTATACTGGATGCTGGTGATTACTGATTAGTATCTCCATTTAACTCGAGCAGTTACAGTATGAATTAAATGTACACAAGTCACAAGCAAAGAAAAGTTTAACATGTAAATATATAGAAAGTGATTCTATCAAACCTCTGTTCCAGCGGCAAACTTCTCCATCTCAAACACTCCCATTGGTCCATTCCAGATGACAGTCTTGGTAGTGTCCAGAGCTTCATTGAATGTCTTTATTGAATCTGGTCCAATATCTAATCCCATCCATCCGTCTGGGATAGCTGACGCTGGCACAATCTGCAATAACCAAATTTACTATTAGTTTGAACCACAACCGGAGCCTCGGAACACTAACTTCAGAAAACAGAAACATGTCGCAGGTGAGATATCTATAGCCAAAAATAATAATTATTGTTTCCTTAAATATTCATTTATCAAACCTTGCTGTTTGCATCAGGAGCAAATTTGTCTGCCACCACGACATCACTTGGCAACAGAAGGGCAACACCCTTGTCCTTAGCCTTCTGGAGAAGTGTTGTTGCAAGTTCAAGCTTATCCTCCTCTACCAAAGAAGATCCCACAGATAGACCTTGTGCCTTGTAAAAGGTGAAAATCATACCTCCACCCAATAGCAGGATATCACACTTCTCTAGGAGAGACTCAATCACTCCAATCTTTGATGACACCTTTGAACCTCCAACAATAGCAGCAAATGGCCTCTTGGGAGCAGAAACTGCTCCAACAAGGTAGTCCAGTTCCTAACCAGAAACAAAAAGTCAATCGGCTAGAATATCATACGGATACATGATCAAAAAACTATACATAAAGAGTCTCATCTGGAAAGATTACGAATATTAACGATGTATGTGTTTCACTTACTTTTCAAATTTGAACTATTGAATGATAATGAACTTACAAAAAATTATAACTTGATGACAATGAGCCATCTTAAGTTACAAATATAATAACACAGACTCATTTAGAGAAAAATTATTTTACACAACCAGACTTTTTCTGAAGAACAAAGGAAACAAAATACTTGAGAAACCTCATACATCGTCCAGCATTTAATACTTATGAATGCTTGTGTCTAAAACATAACTAATTAATAATTTATAAATCTAACCTTCTGCAAAAGAAAACCAGCAACAGATGGCGACAAAAACTTTGTTACCCCTTCGGTAGAAGCATGTGCTCTGTGTGCTGTACCAAAAGCATCATTCACAAAAAGATCTGCTACTGAGGCAAGTTTCTTTGCAAATTCAGGGTCGTTCTTTTCCTCCTCCTTGTAAAATCTAACATTTTCAAGAAGAAGAACACTGCCTTCAGGAAGTGAAGCCACCAATTTCTCCACCTCTGGGCCAATGCAGTCATCAGCCTTTACCACCTGTTTATCCATGTAGGAGCAAAGAAAAACCCAATTATCTCTATCACCATTTTCAAGCTCACATGATTGAGTAAATTTCTCTTCCTGTTTTTCTCAATTTCCACTCTACTGAGAAAAAAATGTGTACCTCAATTCCAAGGAGTTCAGATAGTCTTGGAACAAGAGGTGCCAAGCTGAATTTTGGAGTAACACCTTTTGGACGTCCCTGGAATTCAGTTATACGCAATAAATAAGCTTTAATACATTGCAAAAAGGTGAAGTAAAAAACATTAAACAGCTTAACAACATACAGTAAAGAATAAAGCAATCATATGTATGAAACACAACAACAGTTTTATGAAGGATTTCAAGGTTCACTACAGCAAGCAACAACCTACAAAATATGTGCCGAATTGGATCACTGTTGCAAAGATGATGATGAACTGACAGCTAACTTGCATGTAAACAAAGTTCTCAACATCATAAACAAAAGTCCCACAATTTCTCAATTAGTTCGAACTCTAGCATATGAAAGTTTTTTTTTTTTTTTGCTTAGATATTAACTTAGATCACTTGATAGTTGCAACCTTAAAAAAGCTCATTACTTTCTTCTTCTTCTTTCTTGATAAAATAAGTCGTATGGTAGTCCCATATTTGTATGAGTACTTATATATTCAGACAAACATTGATTGCTAAACAAGCATCTTCACATTGTTTTAAAAGAAAATCTTGAGCTGCAAAAAATAATTCGTAAAGGGCAATATACACCCTAAGCTAGGCTAAATCAAGCGATTAAATAATCCAAACAATGCAAATAAAAAAATATCAACAGTAATAGAAATGAATAATGTCAATTGACAAACTTTACACACACATATACAGGGAGAGAGAGAGAGAGAGAGAGAGAGAGAGAGAGATACCAAATGACTGGAGAGAATGACTTTGGCACCATTAGCAATCAGGTATTTAATAGTAGGAATAGCAGCTCTAATTCTAGTATCATCAGTAATCTCTTGAGCATCATTCAAAGGTACATTCAAATCAGCCCTGACAAACACATTCTTCCCCTTCAACTCAGCTTCACTCAAGTCTCCCACACTTTGTTTAGCCATGGAAGCCACACCCCTGATGGGTTTAGACTCAAAAGCAAAGGATCGGAGTTTTGAAGCGACGTGGATAGAGAGAAGTGGGTCAGCGGCAGAGGCGGCGAAACCGAGGCCACGGCGGAGAGGGGCGTTGAGGAAACGGGTGTTGAGGAATGCACGAGAGCGGGTGGAGGAAGAAGAGGAGGAGGTGGTGGGGAGGAGTGAGAGTGAGGTGGGTGATGTAGCTGAAGCCATTTTTAGGGGGAGAGAGATTGGTGAGAGAGAAATGGAGGGAGAGAGATTGGAATGTTGGGATATATTTAAGTGGACGGGAAGACTGAGGAGGGATGTTATTGACTGGTGGTTGTCCTTGGGGATAATACTCTTATCGTTGAGGAGAGGTAGAGAGGGATTCAAGAATCAAACCAATATCCTCAGACCTCTTCGATCTCTATTCTTCTCCTACCTTTTCAGTCTTTTTCTTTTTGGCTCTGTTCACTTTAAACTGTTCAAACACAATGTTTTTAATTCATTTTCTTTTTCCCTACAAAAAGAAATCATTTTCTTTTTAAAAAGAAGAAAATTTAAAAATGCGTAGGACCTTTTAGTACATGAAAAAAAGGTGAGTTGTGTTAGACAATCTGTGCAAATATACAGAAACGTGTTTGTGTGAATTAAACAACAGAAAAATATAAGAACCGAAGGAGACAGGAGAAAACGAAGGATATTGTTTATAATCCGAGTCCAGTGCGTAACTGTCTCCTTAAAGCGTATTTGCCCCTCACCGTATGTTCGGAAACAGCAGGTAGGGAGAAAAAGAGGACGGCTGTGTATTGTGTGTGTTTAACCCTAATCTTTATTGAATTTATAGAGACAAGGGAAGACCTGTGTACTACTCCATTTAATTAATTAAAACGCGTTAATTAATTAAATCGGTTACAAATTATATCGAATTAATTTGAACCAAATCAATTAATTTGAAATCAAATCAGATTAATTTAATAGTCAATTTATTTGAGCCAAAACACAATGGAAATAATAAATTAGCAAAACTGGTCCGTAATTATTCGGGCCAAATATTTCTGCATTCGTGTCCGCAGGTCGCCCACGAGCGAGCCCGAGGCTTGCGAGGTAACGAAATCCTCTTCCGATCTTCCACAATTTGCACCCCCCCTGCGCGCCCGCGTAGGTGGTGGAGCAACACATGACTAACACAAGTAAACAAGTCACATGTGTTTTGCTATATAAACATAAAGAAACTCCATTATGTTTTCTATGTGGGATCATTGCAACAACACTATAAATTTCCATTCTAAGGGAGCAACTTTGGATCATCTTATCTCATCCATCCCTTAGTCGTTTTGAGTGATTGAACATGCATTGGAAAGCTCTCGTAACGGAGAACACAACCCAAGCATAACTCGTTACGAACACGCAACCGAGACTCACTCATCCTTATGCTCAAAATGACTCATCAAAGTGGGACTTGAACCCACATTTTCCAACAATCCCCCACATGGGTGAGATTGATGATTTAGTAGCACACACCAGACAGACAGACACGTGGTTTGGCTTAGTGATAGATTCTGCGATTCGATATAGCATACGATAGGTAGAAATTGTTCTTTGAACCTTCGCTTGAACAAGCATACCGACTTTACTAGTAGACAGTAGACACGATGTCCTTGAACTGTTCGACCGTTTGTGTAAACGATGATATACTTGTCACCATATCTCTTCTAACTTGTTCAGTTCTCATGAGTATGTCCATTTTGGCCATGGACATCGTCCTGGTTCTGCGGGAGTTTCTAAAGAATTGTGCCTCACAATTCTCCTTTGAAGCGGCCCCACTTCTCTCCTACATAGGTGATCTTTATCTTAAAGAGTAACCCGCGTTTACTCAACCGAATTACAAGTGTTCAACCCTGAACTGCATGTATTCGTCAAAGATCATTAAAAGCTCAAAACTTACCCTCATACCGTACGGGTCTCACTGTTTCTACATCATAGGAACAGGCCAGGGTTTTCCCCCACAGTGATTTGGTCATCATGATTTAGTTTGCCCATTGAACCATGTTCTTGGGACCTCCAGTCAGCAATGGTTGGGTATCCACCATGACACCGTTAAGCAATAGGCTTAAGGCCCATCCCTCTAGATGATTTGTCAACCAGTTCTCTTGATAACCCTTTGGTTAGCGGATCCGCGATATTATCCTTTGACGGTATAAAGTCAATAGTGATAATTCCGGCTGACATTAACTGTCTAATGGAACTATGTCGTCTTCTTATGTGACGGGACTTTCCATTATACATCGTGCTTTGTGCTCTGCCAATAGCAGACTGACTGTCACAGTGCAGTCCTATTGCAGTCACAGGCTTTGGCCATCTTGGAATATCCTCCAAAAATTGGCGTAAGTATTCAGCCTCTTCAGCGCATTTATCTAACGCCACAAACTCAGCTTCCATTGTGGAGTGAGTTATCACCGTTTGCTTAGAGGATTTCCATGATATTGCCGCTCCAGCTAGTGTAAACACATAGCCACTCGTAGACTTTAGTGCTTTCTTACTAGATATCCAGTTTGCATCAGTATACCCTTCTAATACTGCTGGGTAACCGCCATAATGCAGCCCATAGTCTCGAGTTCCTCTTAAGTACCTTAGCACTCGAATGATTGCTTTCCAGTGATCAGTACCCGGATTACTCGTAAATCTACTCAACTTGCTAATTGAGTAGGCAATGTCTGGTCTTGTACAGCTCATTAAGTACATCAGACTTCCAATTATCCTCGAGTATTCTACTTGGGAGACTGCTACACCTTTATTCTTGGATAGATGCAGGGTCAGATCCACAGGTGTTCTAGCTTTCTCAAAATCATCCTTGAGAAACTTATCAAGAATCTTGTCAACATAATGCGGTTGACTTAGTGCGAGACCCTCAGATGTTCTAGAAATTTGAATCCCTAGAATCACATTTGCCAGTCCCATGTCTTTCATGTCAAATCTTGCTTTTAACATGTCCTTTGTAGATTTGATCACTTTATCATTGCTTCCAGCCATAAGTAGATCATCTACATATAATGTCATCATGACATATCCATTCTCGTTCTCCCTGTAATAGGCACAGCTATCACATTCATTGATCTTGAAGCCGTTAGCCAACACAACTTCATCAAATTTTTCATGCCATTTCATTGGTGCTTGCTTTAAACCATATAAAGATTTCACCAATCTACAGACTTTTCTTTCTTGTCCAGGGACCACAAACCCTTCAGGTTGTTCCATATAGATTTCCTCGTCTATATCTCCATTTAGAAAAGCCGTTTTCACATCCATTTGATGTACTGTTAGATTTCGCATAGCAGCGATAGCAAACATCATCCTTATGGACGTTATTCTCGATACTGGAGAATATGTATCAAAGTAATCAAGGCCATACTGTTGCTTGTATCCTTTGATTACAAGTCTAGCTTTATATTTATCGATCGTTCCGTCAGGTTTCAACTTCTTCTTGAAAACCCACTTGCTACCTAACGGTTTACTACCTTTTGGCAAGTCCACTAATTCCCAAGTATGATTCTGTAAAATAGAATCAACTTCACTTTTGATGGCCTCTTTCCACATAGGTCCATCAGGTGATGTTACCGCTTCTTTGTAAGTTGTCGGATCACCTTCTTCGAGCAGATAGGTCAGAAATTCTGACCCAAAGGATTTCTCCTTTCTTTGTCTTTTGCTCCTTCTCACTCCCCCCACATCTTCGTCTTCACTATCAGCATTCTCATTATTGTCTTCTATAGACTCATAAGTGCGTTTAGACGTTGTAGGGCGTTCAGAATTACAAGGAAATACATTCTCGAAGAATGAGGCATTCCTTGACTCCATTATCGTATTCTTTTGAATATTAGGAATCTTCGATTCATGCACAAGAAACCGATATGCACTACTATGTGGTGGATATCCGATGAAGATACAATCCACAGTCTTTGGACCAATCTTCACCTTCTTAGGTGCTGGGATTAGTACCTTCGCAAGGCACCCCCACACTTTCAGAGTTTGGTAACTTGGTTTCTTTTTCTTAAACATCTCATAAGGACTCATATCCTTATTCTTACGAATCATCATATTTAAAATATGGTTCGCACTTAAGATGGCTTCCCCCCACATCGACTGCGGAAGACCAGAGCTTAGCAGCATCGCATTCATCATCTCTTTGAGAGTGCGATTCTTCCTCTCAGCCACTCCATTTGACTGAGGGGAGTATGGTGCAGTGACCTCATGGATTATACCATGTTGTGTACAGAATTCCCCAAAGGGTTCAACATATTCACCTCCACGATCACTTCGTATCGTTTTGATTTTCTCTGTTTGTTGTGTCTCAACTTCTTCCTTATAGATTTTAAATTTATCTATAGCCTCATCTTTGCTTTTAAGCAAGTATACATAGCAGTATTTCGTACAATCATCAACGAATGTAATAAAATACTTATTTCCTCCTCTAGTTGGAGCATATTTTAAATCACATATGTCGCTATGTATTAGGTCTAACACTTTGGTGTTTCTTTCAACTTGTTTAAATGATGATCTCGTTAATTTTGCCTCAACACAAATTTCGCATTTATGTTTTGAATCAATAGTCAATTTTGGTATGTATTCTTTTGCACTTAAACGTCGTAAAGTGTCATAATTCATATGTCCTAATCTAGCATGCCATAAATTAGGAGACTCAAGCAAGTAAGCAGAAGAATTCTTCATTTCATTATTGTCTTTAATAGACATTACATTTAGCTTAAAAAGCCCATCAGTTGCATAGCCCTTGCCTACAAACATACCACTCTTAGACAAAATAACCTTATCCGACTCTATTACAATACGAAAACCATGTTTACTCAACAAAGAACCAGACACAAGGTTCTTACGAATATCAGGCACATAAAGTACATTCTTCAAAGTCAGATTCTTTCCAGAGGTCATCTTTAGAACCACCGTGCCTTCCCCTTCAATGGTTGAAGTTGCTGAATTTCCCATATACAGCTTCTCACCAGCATCGGAAACTTTGAGGTTCATGAAAGTCAACTTGTCAGAACAAACATGTCTTGATGCTCCAGTATCAATCCACCATTCCCTTGGATTGGAGCCAACCAGGTTCACTTCAGAGACCGTAGCACATAGGTCTATGTCAGACATGTCCTTGGAAATGTCCTCCACCATGTTTGATTCCTTCTTTTTGTTGGCTTTCTTCGGCTTCCTGCAATCAGCAGATCTATGACCCACCTTGTCACAGTTAAAGCACTTTCCTTGGAACTTCGAAGCTTTTGAAATTCCTCCCTTGGGCGCCAGCTTCGCCCTTTTACCAGAATTATTTTTCTTGGGCTTGGAGCTTTGAGCATGCTCCACCATGTTTGCCTTTTCAGTGGCAATCCTGAATTTTCCCTCAGATTTTCTATTGTCTTCTTCAATGCGAAGTCTAAGAACCAAGTCTTCCATACTCATCTCCTTCCGCTTATGCTTCAGGTAGTTCTTGAATAAACTCCATCCATGTGGCAGTTTTTCAATGACAGCAGCAACTTGGAAAGACTCGCTTATCACAATTCGCTCAGCATGAATCTCATGAATGATTAGCTGTAACTCTTGCACCTGACTGACCACGGTCTTGGAATCGACCATCTTAAAATCAAGAAAGCGGCCAACAATCCACTTCTTGGCTCCAGCATCTTCGATTTTATACTTATGTTCAAGAGATTCCCATAAGTCCTTAGACGTTGGCTTTGAGCAGTACACGTTATATAACGTGCTAGACAAAGCATTGAGCACAGAATTTCGACAGATGTAGTCGGAATGCTTCCAAGCATCAACTGCATATACCTTATGCAGATCACTAGTATCAGTGACAACTGGTGTCTCCTCTTTCAAGTAGCGAGACAAGTTCAGTGTGGTCAGGTAAAACAGCAACTTTTACTGCCACTCCTTAAAGTTCGTACCGTCAAACTTTTCAGGTTTGTCCACATGTGCGGCAGGCACAGTGGGTAGAACAGGTGCAACAGGCACCACAGGCGTATGTACAATAGTGGATGAAGTCTGTACAGTAGAGGCCTGTGACATCGTTGGTATCTGGCCAGTAGGAAACGATCCAAACTGACTTGATCCAACCGGAAACGTAAACTGTCCAACAGTTACGTTCCCCATAGACCCCTGAGAACCCACATCTGGCAGAACCAGTGCGTTAGGGTTCACCGGCGGCGGCTGTCTCCCATCTGGTATAACCAGTGCGCTGGAAACAGGAGCCCCGCTTGAATTCACGTTCATGCTATCGCTTTTCTCCATCAGTCGATTACTGAAGCAAACACCACAAACAAGATCCGACTAGTCACAGATTAATTAAAATAAATTACGCTTTAAGATTGTTAGACAATCTGTGCAAATATACAGAAACGTGTTTGTGTGAATTAAACAACAGAAAAATATAAGAACCGAAGGAGACAGGAGAAAACGAAGGATATTGTTTATAATCCGAGTCCAGTGCGTAACTGTCTCCTTAAAGCGTATTTGCCCCTCACCGTATGTTCGGAACAATAGCCTCCCAGGATAAAACGGATTTCCGATGCAGCTATGCAGCACCTTCAACGAACTGGAACAAGTATTGAAACTATCACCGACAGGTAGGGAGAAAAAGAGGACGGCTGTGTATTGTGTGTGTTTAACCCTAATCTTTATTGAATTTATAGAGACAAGGGAAGACCTGTGTACTACTCCATTTAATTAATTAAAACGCGTTAATTAATTAAATCGGTTACAAATTATATCAAATTAATTTGAACCAAATCAATTAATCTGAAATCAAATCAGATTAATTTAATAGTCAATTTATTTGAGCCAAAACACAATGGAAATAATAAATTAGCAAAACTGGTCCGTAATTATTCGGGCCAAATATTTCTGCATTCGTGTCCGCAGGTCGCCCACGAGCGAGCCCGAGGCTTGCGAGGTAACGAAATCCTCTTCCGATCTTCCACAATTTGCACCCCCCCTGCGCGCCCGCGTAGGTGGTGGAGCAACACATGACTAACACAAGTAAACAAGTCACATGTGTTTTGCTATATAAACATAAAGAAACTCCATTATGTTTTCTATGTGGGATCATTGCAACAACACTATAAATTTCCATTCTAAGGGAGCAACTTTGGATCATCTTATCTCATCCATCCCTTAGTCGTTTTGAGTGATTGAACATGCCTTGGAAAGCTCTCGTAACGGAGAACACAACCCAAGCATAACTCGTTACGAACACGCAACCGAGACTCACTCATCCTTATGCTCAAAATGACTCATCAAAGTGGGACTTGAACCCACATTTTCCAACAAGTTGGGATATATAGTTTACTCAGAATTATAATTTGCTTAAGAGTGATAATCAAACATTTTAATTTTTAACATTGAGTAATAGTAATATTTATTGCAAAAAATGGGTATGTGAGTTAAGTCCTCTTAAGTTATAACCTTTTCGCATAATGATACTCGTTTACTAAGTCGCGCTTCGCAGCCGCTTTGTAATAATTTTTCTAAAAATAATTTTACAAAATATGTTTTTAGATATAATAATATTTGTAATTAAATTAAGATTTTTTTTAATTCTCCGTTTCATCTTGATCAATTACTGAAATTTTGAATAAATAAAGAAAAGGGCAATTGTTTAATACTTTTCATTATTTTAATATTATATCAAAAATTAATATATTTATCACCATTTTTATTTTTCTCAAATTTCATATCTTAACTTCTATTTTAAAATACATAATATAACAGCAATAATAAATTCAAGCATATATACGATCCTCCTAATGAATCATTCTCGTTAAACATGTTTCCTACCAGTGACCCGGTTTCTCGTTGTTAGCAAATCTAAACAGATAATATACTAATTTACTAAATAAATTATATCATCTATTAATCAATTTTATTATATCATAAAATTTAATTTAAATATTTTTAAAAATTCTAACTTTTATTATTTAAAATATAGGTATTCGAGAAAATGAATAAATTACTTCTATATTTGATTCTATTTTATAAAAACTTGCATTTTTTAAAGTATTATCTTCTCTATAAATTAGAATGTAAAACTTAAAAAAATAATTTTTAATATATATGTAAAACATATAGATTAGGCTTTATGACCTTTTGGCCCTTCAAGTATGGACCATTGTACCCATAAACCCTTCAAGTATTAAAGCGTATCTTTTCGCCCCTCAGGTATCCGAAACGTACTCTTTTGCCACTCAACCGGGACAGAATGAAATATCGGGTTATAACGCTACAAACGGCAGGGGATATTATCGGAAACTTTGTTTCTGTTTTCCCTCCAGTTGTATGCTTATTCTTCTCCCGCCAAACTCTGTCCAAACTCTGTCCTCCCTGTTATATATAAGTTCCATGTACTCTTTACTCCCTTCTTTTTACCTGTTCTTCTATTATTTCCACCCCGTGAAAGGCGTCTACAAGATTTAACAGAAAGGAACATCCTAGTATGTCTTCCCTTTCAGTATTAGGGGGTGTTAAAATTGATTTGGCTAGAGATGCAATCAAGTTATCTTTTGGAGCAAAACCATTCCTTGCCAGCCAGGAAAGAATAGCAACAACAGCTTGTGTTCTAACATTTACATACATCTTACTCGAAATTGAGCCTGAAACTAAATTCTGGTCACCTTCAGTAAACTGACTTAATTCCAAAAACCATGGAATCCGTAATGCTTCAAAGGAAAACATCTTTCCATTATCTCTGAGAAGAGAATCCCAATCAGGAACATTGTCCACGGTTAGGTCTTTGGCAACAAGAAGGAGAGTATTTTTTATGGTTTCAAAATGGACTTCTTGACCATCATTTACAACTCTGTCAACCTGTCCAGACTGATCTCTTAGGTCAGCTATATCTTGAATACTGCATGGCGGATAGGAGATAACTGATGCACCATGGGTGGAGAACTTTGGAGGGTCCATCTCTGTCAAAATCATTAGTTTTTCACATTGTTCTTCAATATCCAGATCTTTCCATGCAAGTAAGAGCTCACTGATCGATTCCTCGTCACAGTGGCTTAAAGCAAAACCAAGAAGTTGCTTTCGAGAGCTTACATCGATGTCCTTTCTTGGCCAAAGACAGGCACAGAGCAAAAGACAATTGAAGATCTCCAGCTACTGCTGCTTCTCTTGTAATAGCTTCCTGAATAGCTGATATGTCGTCCTGAGAACTCAAACCAAGAAGCTTGGCAACCTCGACAAGTTCTTCGACATTTAGATATGCTCCACCTTGACTTGTAATTGCTAATTTAATTATTTCCATAGGATCTTTAATTTGTCTGAATTGCATTGGCAGAAGGTTCACTCCTAGATTTGGAAGTTTAATTGTAATTGCATCAATGATATCTGCCTCCACCCTGACATTTCTGCTGTTTGGAAGGATAAGGAACTCAAGACAGAAGATTAAGCTCAGTACGCACAAGCATTTTCTATTAAACAGCAACTTGAAGCAGTTCAAAGGTTGACACATACTTCTGAGCAAGCAAGACTTGAAGCTGAGAAGAAGTAATCTCTTGCAGCTTGAATGACAAGATACTCTGCCTTACTGAAAGGGAAGACATACTAAGATGTTCCTTTCTGTTAAATCTTGTAGACGCCTTTCACGGGGTGGAAATAATAGAAGAACAGGTAAAAAGAAGGGAGTAAAGAGTACATTGAACTTATATATAACAGGGAGGACAGAGTTTGGCGGGAGAAGAATAAGCATACAACTGGAGGGAAAACAGAAAAAAAGTTTCCGATAATATCCCCTGCCGTTTGTAACGTTATAACCCGATATTTCATTCTATCCCGGTTGAGTGGCAAAAGAGTACGTTTCGGATACCTGAGGGGCGAAAAGATACGCTTTAATACTTGAAGGGTTTATGGGTACACTGGTACATACTTGAAGGGCCAAAAGGTCATAAAGCCTATAGATTAATAAAACATGGGTTACTTTACAAAATAATTATGAGAACATAATTTTTATTAGTTTTTTTAGGAGAACAATGATATGATAATCTGATTTCAAGATAATTTTAAAACTTCTAGAAAAAATATATGAGAATATTAAGATGGTAACTTTGAGTTCTATAGAAAGTTTAAGAGAATATTTACATAGTAATTCGACTTGAAGATAATTTGTATCAAAATATTAAGATTGTAATTTGATTTTAAAAAGAAAGTTTAGGAGAATATAAGGTAATTAAGATTTCTATTTCCAAAGATTTATAGTCAATTTAGATAATTTATAATAAAACATTTAGGAGAATATTAAAATTGTATAGTTAGTTTCTTCAATTAGTAAACATTTAAAAGGCAAGTTAAAGGTAGAATATTAAAAATAAATATATAGTTTTCTCCATTAGTAAACATTTTAAAAGCAAGAATTTTAAAATTGTGTATTTAGTTTCCTCCATTAGTAAAGATTTTAAAGACAATATAGATATTTTCGAATTTTTAATATTAATATTTCAAAAAAAAATTCCAACTTATATTGTTTAAAATATAGGTTCTCGAGAAAATAAATGAAAAGAAAATAATACTTCTATATTTATTTTATTTTATAAAAATTTGCATTTTCTAGTATTATCTTCTATAGAAATCTTCCTATATATACTAAACGCCGACAAAGGGCAAAAGTTTCCATTTAATTAACTGTGAAAAGACGGTTATGCCCCTATTATTTTGAGAATATCAAAAGTGCCATGCGCCCTTACCCCTGTTTTCGATGTCTGGCGGAACAAACAAACATATGCTCAGTTTGTTCGTGTTTTATCTGTGTACCGTTTGTGGTGAATTACCCCTTAGAATTGGGCGATCGGTCCACCTGAGGTGATCTAGCATTTGGAGAGCCATCTGAATTGGTGAATTGGCCACCCTTTTGTTCATTTTGGCCAATTGATTAGAGGTGGCAGCATATGAGGAGCGACATCAGGATACGTCGCCCTTGGTGGAGGTTGTCGTTTCATCGTGTTGTAAGGTCATATCAATTATAGTATTTGATAATTTTGTGTGTTTGGCCAATTTGAATATATGATTTTTGTGCGGGTTTTGATTTGGGTGTTTTTTTCTGCTTGTAATTGTGAAATTGTATAATCATTTTAGTCGTTGTGAAACGAGACATGAACTGTGGTAGAAAGGGTTGTGTTCATCGTCTGGATTCTTCAGTTTCTAAAGTGTTTAGGTTATCAGAATGTTTGCCGATAAAATGGAGAGGTACTAAACTAATTTTTGGCTAATTTAAATATCATGCATGATCGTATAAGAAGAGTCTTTTAGGTGTTTAGATAGTAGACTTTATACTCGAGAGTAGACTAGATTAGAAACGAAATTTGGTTAGAATTCTGGGTTAATTTTTCATTAAGAACCTTTAAGAAGAGCCTTTGAGGGGTTTAGGAAGCATAATTAGGTTGAACATCTAAGGTCATATATGTCTTCTTTGTCTGCCCCTATACATATAAAACTTTTTGTTAGCATTTAAATTATGAGAATCATTGTTTAGTATGCATGGAATCACACACAAATGACAACCAGATTAGCTTGAGAATCCATGGAAGTCATTGTTATACTTTAGATTTTAAAGTATAGTGTAATTACGGATGAGTTAGGGATGTGAATACGTTGCCCCTAGCGTATCAAACAATTTCTGTTGACTGCTGCAGTGATACTTTACTAGTAAAACAAGGCCTCAATTTGTGATGAATTTTGTCTTGCAAATCAGAACATTAATTTGCCAGTTGGTCCTGTTATTTGTAAGCACATTTTTAGGTATTAATACAATGGATACATGGTTTAAATTTTGTTGTCCGGTTATCTTTCTGTGCTAGGTGTGAAAGTTGCATTATTTTATTTAAGAAGTTCTTCGTTATCATTTTGTCATTTGTGTGTGGTATGGCCTGGTCTTGACACTGTTGATTGTTTCGTGGAAAAGGCTGCAATTTTTTCATCTTCAAGCACTATTACAAACATGAAGTCAGAAAACAATAATGTTGGAACCGTACCTATAGCTATGATTGTGACCTTGATGAGATTAGTCGTGGTGGAGAGTTTCAAAGATTTTTTTAGCTTTTTCGTTGCGTGGGCACAACCGCAGAGGAGGTCGGTGGTAGTTGTTTTGCTGGGGTATTTTCCATTGCGAAATGTTCTTCAGTTTCTAAAGTGTTTAGGTTAGCACAATCTCTGGCGATAGAATGGAGACGAACTAAACTGATTTTTGGCTAATGTAAATATCATGCCTGATCATATAAGAAGAGTCTTTTAGGTGTTTGGATAGCAGACTTTATACTTGAGAGTAGACTAGATTAGAAACGAAATTTGGTTAGAATTTTGGGTTTATTTTTCATTAAGAACCTTTAAGAAGAGCCTTTGAGGGGTTTATGAAGCATAATTAGTTTGAACATCTAAAGTCATATATGTCTTATTTGTCTGCCCCTATACATATAAAACTTTTTGTTAGCATTTAAATTATGAGAAGCATTGTTTAGTATACATGGAATCACGTTCAAATGACAACCAAATTAGCTTGAGAATCCATGAAAGTCATTGTTATACTTTAGATTTTAAAGTATAGTGTAATTACGGATGAGTTAGGGATGTGAATGTGTTTCCCCTAGCGTATCAACCAATTTCTATTGGCTGTTGCAGTGATACTTTACTGGTGAAACAAGGGCTCAATTTGTAATGAATTTTGAACTCTTTCAAATAACACATAAAATTAAAATTATTATACTTTTCAGTCGTTTAATGTTGTGTGATTCAGATAAATGCATCTCTTTAATATAGAACTCTAGCACCCTACATAAATACAGTGCTGTGGGAGGATAGGTGATAATGATGCTACGAATTTAGGTGCATACTGAAGTTGTGTTTATTTTTTATTAGTGGTATGAAAGAGCAACCAAGCACGATTCAATTTTTGTTATTAGTATGAAATGGTACCGTGGTTTGAAGTCGTTTGCTTCCTTAGCACAGTGGTTGCAGTAATAGTCTCCCTCAACCGCCTAGACCTTGCGCGAACAACATGGGCAGCAGTTGTAGTACCAGCCCTCACCCTGTAAGATGGCAACTAGTGTTGCCTCGCAAGTACGATGAAGAACCTAATATTTTACAGTGTTGAGAAGATATTGTTCAAGGTTATTTTTGCTGGGGTCAGTTGTATTTTTAATAATAAGTAAGTAATTATGTAGGGGTTCATAAATGAATTGACTTACAACAGCTGAATTGGGTAGGGTTGTTTCGAGTATTTCCTTAATGGTCAGGTCCTGTAGGGTGGTTTCCTCTGCAGTCACAAACCGGTTGTAGGTCGGCTTTGGCAGATTCTCTGCTGCATTTCCTGTAGCAGTTGCGCTAGCATTCCTGAGATCTTTGACAGGTGTATAGTCTATGTTGGCGTAGATCCTTGTGGCATCGCTGCTGGACAGAGGCACCCTCTCTGAATGATATATGAAATATAATCCTGGGGGAATTTAAAAAAGGATGTATGCAAAGTGATATTCAGTTTTCATATGCATGATTAATCCCTTCATCTTACCATACGAAACTCATAGTGCTGCTATTTTGTAATATACATGAATTTTAGATATTATAGATAATAATAATATATTAATAATAAGATTTGAATTAGAACTAAAAAAATAAAAAAATAAAAAAATAAAAAAAATTAAGTGATTAAATATATTGATTAATTAGAAAAGAAATTTTTTTAAGTGTTTAGATAATTATTAAAAGTCTAAAAGTCATAGGATATTTAGTGCACTATTTATGAACGCCTACGATTATTGTTGGAGTATCGGGTTTAATACTAAAACCCTAGAACAGAGGCTGCGCGAGGAGGAAAGTAAAGAAAATAGGGGAAAATAGGATCGTTGATCTCGGTTATTAATTCAAAGTTTTGTGTTCCCAATCAAATCGGTACGTAATTAAACTTATTGGCTGTGTGAGTATAACATTATCAAGATTGAATGGGGTAACAGAGTTTCGAGCCTTTAGTTTAATTCTTTAATATATTAGCATGTTGTGGTGCCACGGGAGTCGGACTCCGTACATTCATTCTAATCAAGTTATGCTTGTCTGCATATTAGTTAATTAATATATTCATATAAATCTAGTGCATTAACATGTTACAGTGTTTAGTCTAATTAATAATAGTTATAAATTCATAAAGACGATTAGTTGGTATTTAGTACAAGCACAATTCCAATTATGATGCCGAGTTAATATATTAATACTATAATACTTAGTGTTTGATTTTAAAGTATTTACTCACCATGTGTTTTGTTGTATTATATTTACTTGATTTTGTTGAATTAGTAGTAGTACGTTACTACGTTCATTTATGGTACATGAGTGAAGTCAGTGAGTGTATACATGTATATAAATTATAATAATTAGTGCCGAGAGTCTTGTTTGTAACATTTATTATTATATTATAAGCTAGTGCATTTATTAGTTGCTGTATACAATTTAGTTTGTTATGTTAGGTGAGTCTGGTAATTTTTGCATGTCTTGTAACATGTATTAATGTCAAAATATTCTATAGTGTACTGTCAGAGTATAGTTATAATCGTGATAAAAAGAATAAAACACGAGTGTAAATTTATTGGATTAAAAACTTGTAAGAAGAATATATTTCTAATAAATTATAATTTTTGTAAATAGATCGAGGGTCGGGAATTTAGCGGAGTGTTGCAAATTTCATTAGTGTTTGAGGTTACTATTTTTGAGGTACGGATTTCTCTCCTTTTTCATTCAGCGCTACTCATGCTAGGACTAGCTATATTTGTTGGTTCAATTTTTAAATCTGTTCATTCTAGTGTTATCCGTTTTGACTCTTGAAATTATTTTGATTAAAAGTCTATTTTTGCGGCTTCAATAAAATGCATCTTAAATATCCTTTTAAAATATTTGAACATCTCTCTCAGTTCTGTTCCAAAATGTTAAAGTATCTGTTTCAGTTTTGTTCTGAAATATTTAAATAATTGTTTCAGTTCTGTTGCAAAATATCTGAATCTCTATTTTAGAAATTTTAGAAATTATTCATATTACATATATGTTTAGAATATTTGAAGTATCTACATCAAGTGATTTTGAAAATTGTGTAAATATCTATTTGAACCCTTAGTGATATAGGGTATACCGAGTTAACCAGCTGTAGGGGTACTACAGCCATGTCATTGCGGCACCAGTGGCATGACACTTCCGTGACAGTGTGATTGGTCACGACGTATCCTTCTGTTCTGATAGCTCAGGAGGCGAGCTTTTGCGCATTTGATATTTGTTTTAGGATACGTGGGTGCACCCAGAGTTTGTGATTTGTGATTTGATTTGATTTGATTTGACGGTGACGTTGTATATGCCGTACACGTTATCCGATTTGTTGCATACGTTACGGTACCCTATGACGTATGTATTTGTATCTGTATCTGTATCTGTTCTGATCTCGGTATGAAATATCCTACCCTTTCGTTGTTTCAGCCATACTTATTTTTAAAATAATTGTTTTATTATAAGCTGTTAATTACGTATATCTGTTTCCTGTTTTATAAACTGTATTCCATATCCGTACTGGGCATTTGGCTCATGCCGTATTCTTTTTCTGGTAGGTACTTAGGGGGACTTGGGCTGAGTGATGGAGAGCTACCCTACAATCTGTTGATTAGGAATTATGCAATTATAGATTTATTAGGTTGTTTAATTATTATTTGTTGTATTTTAGTGCTCTGCATACAGGTTTATGATTTAATAAGTAGCCCCTCATTTAATTATAGATGGGGGTGTTACATATTTACCATGCGTGGAAGGAGAGGGATTCCAGATTGCATGGTGCTGGTCCTGGCCCCTTGGCATCAGTTGTTGGTAATTTTGGGAAAAGATGTTTACTTTGATGCTTCTCGTGTGTTAGGTGGTTGTTTGTTTAGTATCCTGCTGAGTTGTGCCAACCTTTCGCTATCTGTTTGTCTGATTGGGATATGCTCATTGTTTCATGAGAGTAACTTGTATATATGGTTGTCTACTTTGTCAGGTGTGTCATCATAACCCTGCTGAATTACCATTGTTGGCCGAGGAATTGCTTGCAGCACAGTCTCAAGGCACTGCAGAACCGTCATTCTATGAAGTTCAGTCCAAGGCTGTTAGTAGATGAAAAAGAGGCAAACGGAAGGTAATGTTCAGGAGATACCCTGTTATCATATTGGTGTCACTACTTATATTCAACACGTTAAAGGTCTTGACATTCCAAGGTTGCATTTAGCAGGGCGCGTCACACCCTCAGCAACGAAAAACACGCAAGATGATAACTATTTATTTTATGACTTGACTATTTATTTTACGAGGTTTAATTCTTATTTCATGTTTTAGTGTTATATTTATTCATATTGGTAGTTTAGTAGCCCCTTCGTACCAAATTATACTATATACTTGTAGTCCGAATAAAAATTGAAATATTATATGTATATTTGATTTGCTAAAATTGAGCAATGTATGTATTTTTAATATAATCCTGGCTACACTAGATATCAATTGCAACACATGCAATTATACAAAAATGTAAATAGTAGTATGCCAATGTCTGCAGAAATTAGCACAAATTTGTGGTTTATAATACTGGAGGTTCTTTAAAACTTTTGTTTCACCAAAAATACAAGGGAATTGCTCCCCTATATATTGTCTGCTGGATTTTGGTCTTCAATCTTGCTTCTCTAATTCAGCCATTGTTTCAATGATTGCTTTCAAAGTTAATTGTAGCATGAAGCTCTTGTCATTTGTATACCTAATTGTCCATTTTAGCAGGTGTTAGTTTGTTTTGAAAAATTTGTGATCGTGGTTTAGAAGAGACGATAGGGAGAGAAACAGACAACTGTTGGTTTCTTTTGAGAAAGTTATTCTCGTGATTTAGAGAAGCGCATAGGGAGGGAACCACTTCTGTTTGATGGAGCCTGCTCCGAAGAAGCAAGGTAGGCCAAAATTATTCCTCATAAAAGAAATGGTGCAAGAACGTAAGACGGCAAAGCGGTTTTGCTATAATTCTTCAATATTGTGTCGTTAATTTTCACATAATTAATTTTTTGTTGTTTCAATTGAAGGTGGCTCCAGCCAACACTGTTCAGGCAGCAGCAATAGCGGAGGATTTGTCGGAGGTAACAAGTCATTTAACAAAGTCATAACCATTTTTATGAAAATTAGAATGTTCAGAGGTATGATAGACAGTTTCTATTCCCGTTGGTTTGTGGTTTTTATGCACCTAATCACCCTCAGTCTCCAAACCTCAAATAGGAAAAGAAATGCACCTCAAGAACGCGGAAAAAATGATGTTTCACCTTATTACTGAAGTGCTAAATATGATTGCTTTTTCTCAGTTGTAAGTGTGATCCACGTCTAAGTTTATTGATAAATGACAGGGGACATTTCTGGCAACAATATTGCACATGAGGAGCATGAGAATGTTGAGCCTCATATTGGGGGAACAAGTGATACAGGTATGCACCATGCCCCACACAACATTACTTTTGCACGCGGTTAAATTTTGCTTTAGGTTCCATACTAATGTTGTAGTATAAATTAGCATATATTTTTCCAGTTGTGCATTGTTTTTAGTGAAATTGTAGTGCCAAAAAATCTAGTGCCATTTCCTTTCTGTAGCAGATTTGTTAGATGCAGGATAAATATTGAACATGGTCATGGGTGGTAACCTGTCAAAGATTGTTTTTTTTTCTTGTGTTATCCCCTTTTATAATATGGTTTTTGGTAAAGGGTTTTGTTCCAGTCGATTTATCATTAATGGAACTAACTATACGATTTTTATGTCCAAGGTCCATCAAATACATCGCTTCAGATGTAGATGTAACCAGTATTAGATTTGCATCTTTTACGTTCAAGCCATTTTGTGAATTGTTACAAATTTCTAATGTGTTTATAGGTGAAGAAAAAAACTACAGTTTTGCTGTAATGAAGCCTAATTGCACTTAAAATTTCATTGCATATGTAAACTAATCAACCCAATATAAATGATATTTTTTGTGAATGCCATCTGTCCCAAGGAGATCCCTGACTTGCAAATTATATATCTCCAGCATGTGAGCAAAAACGTCATAGTGGTTTAAGTTTGTTAACAAATGACAGGGGACCTTTCTGGGAGCAATATTGCACGTGAGGAACATGAGAATTCTGAGGCTCATGTTGGGGGAACCAGTGATGCAGGTATGCACCATGCCACACACAACATTCCTTTTGCACGCGATTAAATTTTTCTTTAGGTTCCAGTATGTGGTCATTTGTCTACGTAAAGAAGAAACATAGTAATGTTGTAGTATAAATTATCATATATTAGTCCAGTTTTGCATTATTTTGAGTGAATTTGTAGTACCAAAAAATCTGGTGTCGTTTCCTTTCTGTAGCAGATTTGTGTGGTGCAGAATAAAAATTCAACAAGGTCATGGGTGTTAACCTGTAATCTAAATTGCCTTTTAACAGAATGAAACGCAAAGATGGATTTATTTCCTTGTGGTACCCCCTTTTTTGAACTACCGGAACCTACCTATATAACCTAAGATTACAGACTCTTGATGCTAGGATGTAGGATTGTTCTTGCCCAAGAAGTATAATTTAATATATCATTAACTATAATTCATGTTATCTTTGCTCCAGAAGTGTGATTTAATATATTATGAAGTATATATTATGTTATAAACCTAAGTCATTATATGTACAATCCTTAGTAATATATCTTAGAATATTTTATGGAATGTGCCCCTCACTTCAAAAAAGCATGCATCTCGCTTTTGCGCTTCGCACCTAGGCTACCGGGAGGGTGTGCGCTTCATTGCGCTTAATGCTTTTGACAACACTGTATAAACCTAAGTCATTATATTTAGAATCCTTAGTAATATATCTTAAAATTTTTTATAAAATGTGCCCCTCACTTCAAAAAAGCATGCGCCTCCCTTGTGCACTTCGATCCTAGGCTCCTGGGAGGGTTTGCGCTTCGTTGTGCTTAATGCTTTTGACAACCCTGCTTAGTTCTCATTCTAAGTGGGTTCTCATTAAAGTTATATATATATATATATATATATATTTGGGTTCTATGGAGACCCGTCTAAATTGGAGACCACTAAGACCTTACTAACTACCGTTTGATTAAATATGATCTAATGGTGCAAATTAACCCTATATACCTTCTTTGTACTACCTTACCCAGATATAGATACACGTCATTTCTTCCTGTTTTTAATTTCATCTCCCTGTCCTTTCCTAGAAATGAAGATACTAGCGAAACCCCGTCACTGAATATATTGGTACGCCATTTAGTTTTCTCTTATATCTTTTCACTAGTCTCCAATATGTGATGCAGTGTTTCTTTAAAAAAGGGACAATGTTCTGCATAATTAGACTATGTTCTGCACAAAAAACTAGTCTCTTACAAATCAAAAATAGGTACGCAGTATTGTGTTCTATAAAAACAAAACAACAAATTGCACGTAGTACTACAGGAAATCAATTTGTATCTAAGATGATCATGCCTGAAAATATCTGATCATGAAAGTATGGCAGAACATTATAAGGCACGTAGATAATAAATTAGAATTTTCATTTTAAATAAATAAAATAATCCTGACCGTTCATTTTATTCAATCCAAAGGTTGTGATAAGGTCTCTAAGTCTCCAATATAAATTAGTCTCCACTGAACTTCTCTCTCACTATATATATATATATATATATATATATATATATATATATATATATATATATATATTCTATGAAGAAAGATAGTGATGAACATGTATAGCACCAAGAAAACTAGACAAACTAAAACTAAAACGTACCATTCAATGCTCTATTCTTATTCTTCTTGCTCTTCTTTTTTGGTCAAAATTTAAAAGCAAGAATTTATTACCAATTGCAAAAAAGCGAATTTAAAGATAAATGAAGAAAAAAAAAGAAACAAAATTGGAAATCCTATAAAAAAAATTGAATACAAAGGGTTTGGAAAATAAAGCAGGTGTGTAATTTGTATTTCAAATTTGATGGAGAATACGGAAAAGCAAATTGTACAAACCATGTAAGATCTCACGTGGACAAATAAAATTCATCTCAAATGATTGAATTCACTATTAAATTTGGAACAATAGAATTAATCTCAAATGATAAAAACTGATTACTAAAATTGGAATAATGAAATTCAATTCCTAATCTTGCGTTTGAAAAATAGAATAATTTCAATTCAAGAATTAAATTTTTATCATAAATTAACAAAAGAGAACTACGGTTAGGAAATTAAATCTATACTAACATCAATTTATCAACATAAACTTGGACAGTCTTTACAAATAAAAATCACTTAAAAAATTCATGAAATGATAAATGATTTAGATAAAAAGGATCAAATGTGCCTGCATGCAAATACTACTTGTCACTTCCAATTTCCAAAGTACTCCTAAGCATGCAAAATTTTCAGGATACGGTACTTCAGTACCTTTCTTCTATTTCTCATCAGAAAAAGTAGTCTTGAATACAACGATTTTCAACACATGATTTCTTAAATATAACATTAAATGGATAAACCTTAAAGATTATAAAAGACAGTGAAGTTCACAAAAGTTAGGTTGTTTAGGCACATTACTCTGTTAATTTTGAACACATTTCATATTGATTTTGTCCCCCTGTGCACATTGTTTGTGTCCACTGTGCATAAAGTAACCTTCTCTGACCAGTCCAGCACCATTTGTTCTCCGGTCTATACACAACATATACCACTCAGGTTATCCATTATGACGCCTCCTCTGATTTTTTAAGTAGCCCACCCACCAGGAACTTGTGAAAAACACCTGTGACAAAATGATGATACTATAGGCCTTTTAAATGACAAACTCATTGTAGCATACACAAACACATATAAATGTTCTTACAAACATGACATAACGACTAGGAAATTTGTTACTCTATCTTTCAATCTATTTACTTGATAAATCATTATGTCACCCTACTCCTAATCAACTTCAATCACAGACTCGTTTAATTATAGTTGATTGGAATCTAAAACAAGGTGAATGTTAAATACAGATTTCTACTTAGCTTCATCTCAATACAAAACTTAGCAAGAATATAATTGATTAGTCCTAATCCAAACAAACTCCCTATTTCTATCATAATTTAAAATAAATATCACAATTATGCATGTAGGCATATATTACTCGGACTTTTACATGACAGTATGACACTATACCTAGGCAACCGATCTCTTCTTCATACTTATTTAGTATCGTTATTATGGGAATTAAAATGTAGCACCTGCATAATATTTTCTTTTATAGTACTAGACATACCAACTTTAGAATCTATATAAATATTTTATATTTTATAACTGCAACTGTTGTTCCGTGTAGGTTCCCATCAAATTCGTCTGAGCATTAACCTGAAAAAGAAAAACTTCCATAAGTTTCATGAGTGCCTCAATTGCCTATTTTGGTTCCCTCATTCTGTATCGTCTACTCATTGTTTTGTTTTATCTTTTTGGTCATGTTACGGAAGGTGATAGCAATTCTATACTGGATATGGGAAAACAGGATCAGACATGTGGTTTTTGTGAGGCCCAGGTTTGGGTTGCTGAATTTACGGGAAGATATGTGGGTACTGGCCCAAAAGGATATTCTATTTGTTACGGAAAAGGAAAAGTACAACTACCCTTTCTGCGTGAAACACCTTCTGAATTAGGTGAATTATTAACTTCTGGCAGCAGATTTTCTAGAATGTTTTTCCCAAAAAGTCGAGTTTATAACAACATCTTCGCTTTCTATTCATTTGGAGGGAAAATCGATGACTCTGTGAATAAAGGTAAAGGCCCATATGTCTTCCGCGTGTCAGGTGAGACCTATCATAACTTTGGTTCCTTAGTTGCGCTAGACAGCTGTGCACCTAAATTTGTGCAGATATACATGTATGATGGGCAAGAAACCATTGATCATCGGGTAAATTTTGTGGGTACTAAGGATGTGTTGGATCCTACTATTATAGCAACGTTACAGGAAATGTTGAATCGGGAAAATTTCTTGGTGGGAGTTTTTAATCAAGCGCAACAAAGGTTTGATGGTGTGGATGAAATACTGGTCCGTCTCAGATTGTTAGAGAGGAGGACAACAGATGGTCGCTTTGAAAATATCCCTACTCAAAATGATCATGAGGTTGCCGGCCTCACAGTGGATAATGACTTTGCTAATTATAGGGATATAGTTGTCGAGGACAAAAGATTGGGATTGAAGCACATAAGCGATCTACACCCTTGCTTTATGTCAATGCAATACCCTTTGCTTTTTCCCTACGGAGAGGATGGTTACCGAACTAATATAAAACACCGTAATGTGCAAGATGCAAAACATCAAAAGATGAATACAGTTAGTCAGCGTGAGTATTATTCATTTAGGTTGCAATACCGTCTTGCTGAGGGTCGAACATTATTGCTTGGGGGACGGCTGTTTCTGCAGTTTATAGTTGACGCATGGTGCTCTGTCGAGCGTGGTAGATTGCAATGGGTGCGTACTCACCAATCTATAATTAGATCAGATTTGTATAACAATATTGTTGACAGTCTTAGGCATGGTGATTTGGTGGCCACTGATGTGGGAAAGCGCATTGTCTTGCCATCAAGTTTTATAGGTGGCTATAGATATATGCAGCAAAACTTCCAGGATTCATTAGCTGTTTGCAAAGAATATGGCCACCCCGACTTATTCATTACATTTACCTGCAATCCAAAGTGGGATGAAATACAGAGTGCCATTCAGTATTCGGGTTGCAAAGATGCATCTGTACGTCCAGATATTGTTGCACGTGTCTTCAAAATGAAGCTAGATGCCATGATGAATGATTTCACAAAGAACAATGTGTTAGGACGTGTGTTGGCATGTATTTACATTTGAAATTACATATGATTTTTCCCTCTATAACCTTCTATGATTCAAGTCATTCCTATTGTGCTACACTACTTGAGGTGTGTCATCACTACTTTTCGGTATTACCTTCATAAAACACTATGCATTGTTCCTTGGGTCACGCTTAATGGCCTTTCCTAAGTACCTTCTCCTGCTAAACTTGCAGTTTACTTATGTACAGTAAACATGGTAAATATAACACATATTAAAGGTTTCAACACTGAATGTGGAATTCCAGGCAATAATTCGTTGATCACCATTGCGTTTTATACAAAGTGCTTAGTTAATTCAGTTACTACAACATGTAAAAATATATATATTTTATGGTCAGAGAGAAAATGTGTGAAACCCGTACTATATGTTTACAATACTTTTTCTATAAATACCTATTTTGTTGATGCTTAATGAAATATTTAAGTTATTCATAGGTTTTCTTTTTTTGGAAAGCCTTTGCGTACATAATATTGAAATTAGTTGTTCTTGCTAATATGTTGAGAAAATTATCTTATACTTTTATATTTGTTTGTTAGTGGTGTACACAATTGAGTTTCAAAAGCGTGGTCTCCCATATGCTCATATAGTGTTGTGGCTTACAAACGAAGACAAATTAGTTACTCCAGAGCATATTAACGAAGTTATATGTGTTGAACTTTCTGATGAATTGGCTGATCCGGTAGGATATAAAGATGTTTCTCAGTTTATGATGCACGGACCTTGCCGGGCCGCAAATCCAAAATGTCCATGTATGTATAACGGCAGATGCACAAGGCTTTTTCCAAAGGCTTTCCGTGATGATACAACTATGGACGACAATCTTAGGGTAGACCACCATGTATAACATCCATTTTGGTGGTCCTTACAGGTACCACATAAGTTGTTAACTACATATAATTCACAATTGCTCAAATGAAAATATGGATTCCTGCTTACCTAAGGTTAGCACATACATTTTATAAATATAATGGCATACATCTCTTTCTACGACGTACTCATTCTCTGCCTTAATTCATGTTGGCGGTCATGAAAACCTCACAATCATAGAAACTCAGTCAGGATTCCGTTCTAAAAATAACTGCAACTTAAGAGGTTATGTGTAAATTCCCCAAAAACCTCCTATACTCACAATCCAAACATTAAAATTTATATGCAGACGTTTTCTATGTCGAATTTATAACTTGTGTACAAATATCATTAATTATGGTTGTTGATTCCCCTTCTTTGGATGTGTTATACTTTTTAACTATTATGCATCGATTGCAAATAAATTCAACTACCAGTGATATAACAAATTAAACTACTTCTACTGCATGTTTTGTAGCTGAACCTGGCTTACACTGGTGATCCGATGGATGCAATAATCAATGAAGTGTATGGAGATTTGCAACAAATGCATGGCGGCGTTGAGTATCTACGAGATAGAGCTTTATTAACCCCACTCAATGAGTTTGTGGAATCTGTTAACAACTCTGTCCTGCACCGGTTTCCAGGAGATTTTAGAGTATACAAAAGTTGTGACAGTATCTGTAAAGCGTCTTCGGGCAGCGCAGCGGACGAGGTCTTATATCCACCTAAATATCTTAACTCATTAAAATTTAGTGGTGTCCCGAACCATGAGATTCATCTTAAGGTTGGGGCTCCTATAATGCTGCTGCACAATCTAAATCCTAAGAAGGGACTATGCAACGGAACCCGGTTCATAGTTACACGGTGCTATCCATTTCTCATTGAAGCTTCAATTATAACGGGCAACCGAATCGGCGACACCACGTACATACCAAGGATACACATGTCACCTACGGATAAAACACTACCTTTTGTGCTCAAAAGAAAGCAATTCCTGGTGGCGGTTTGTTATGCAATGACTATAAACAAAAGCCAAGGACAAACAATGAAGAATGTTGGATTGTTTTAATGAAAACAGTGTTCAACCATGGCCACTTCTACGTGGTTGTGTCTAGAGTCACCTCTCCAACAGGGTTGAAAATTGTGTGTGTTGATGAGGAGGAAATTTGTGTTGGTTACACCAAAAACATTGTTTACCGAGAGGTATTTGAAAATCTAATATAAGCTGTCTCACAGAATATTCATTCTTCGGCATCTCACTAAGTACAACCCCTAATCCAGGACCTGCTAATGCATGCTTCGAAAGGTAATCCTTCCCAACCTTTATTACTCATCTGTTTGATATCTACAGTCCTATGTGTATAACCTATTTTCAGATGTGGGAATGATATGAATATTTTATAGAGTAAAGTACACTTTGTGTACTCGCACTTTAGTCAAGACACCACTTGCAATACTATAGTTCAAAATCGAGCACTTGCAATATCAATGTTTGTATTTTATCGCACTTTGTTGCATTCTGTTAACTGAAGTTAACTCCGTTATTAATTTAGGGAGTAAAATGCAATTTGTGTACTTGCACTTTACTCTAAAGTGCATTTTGTGTACCCACACTTTGCTTAAAATCTCACTTGCAATACTTTAGTTCAAAATTTATAGTGAAGTTGAGTACACAAAATGCACTTTAGAGTAAATTGCGAGTACACAAAGTGCACTTACTTCCTAAATTAATAACGAAATTAATCTCAGTTAACAGAATGCAACAAAGTGTAGTGAAATACAAACATTGATATTGCAAGTGCGCGATTTTGAACTATAGTATTACAAGTGGTGTCTTGACTAAAGTGCGAGTACAAAAAGTGCACTTTACTCTATTTTATATTAAAAGACCATGTCGTACTGACAAAACTTCTGAAACTGCAGGTGGAATTGTACTTCAGATTTCGTACTAAGTGGTGCTTAGATTTTGCAGATATATTGGCGTATAATATGTACTTTCTACTGCTTTAGATTTTAAAGTATAGTGTAATTACAGATGAGTTAGGGATGTGAATGCGTTGCTCCTGCTGTAATATCCCAAAATTTTGTAATATTTGAAACCTGGATGAATAGTAAATTTGCTGATGAAAATATTTTCCAGACCACACTATGTGGATGACATGGAATGGATGTTTCGAAGTTATATTATTGATGTATAAGGAGAATAAGTAAATGCAAACGCAATCAGAATCAGAATATTTCCATTCGAGTTTTAAATCACTATTCACTGGACAATTAATGATGTATTGATTTGATCGTTTTGAGAAAGTATGTAGAATGAGAAATCCATAATCACATATTAAACCAAGGTTATAAAAAGATCAAGGAAGTATCTCATATCATTGGTACAGAGAAACGTTTTTAAAATCACTTGAACCTATTGCGAAACTTAGCGACAAAACAAAAGCGTAACGAATTATGGATTAAACCCTAACCAAAGGAGAAGTATCATATAAGACCATCAAATGCAACATATAAAAGGATTGATGATACAAATTATGACATAAGCATGACACAGGAGGATGACATAGGTGATGCCAAAGTGATGACAAGGTGATGAATCACCACCTTATCACCACTTTCACCACAAAACCACAAGTAGCTTGACATGTGTCCTTGGATGACAAAACCCACTTAAGGCCACACAATTAAATGGCTTGTAATTAGAGTTAATTAGACAAAAAAGAAAAGAAAAGAAAATCAAAAGAGATGCATCACACCGCTATCAAACTTTCGGCCATTTTCTTCAACCAAGGATAAGAAAATTTTCCTCCACTTCTACTCCACCATAAATCATGATCTTGGGCTCTAAATCACCCTCATCCATAGACTAAGGTAAATCCTTGATCCTAGCTTCATCCATGGTTTTTATCATGCTCAAAATGTGAGTTAAAGTTGATGATGAATAGTAGAATGAATAGTAATGTTATCTTGAAGTTTTAGGCTTGTAAAGGATAATCAAAGAGCAAGGAAGGGCATACTAACCATTCATAGTCTATATTAAGTACCAAGGAAGGTATAAACCCTCTCACACTTGTGTTTATACTTTGATATTAGTGATTTAGTTGATAATGATTAGTGATAGTGTGATGTAGAGATGATATGCATGATAAGTATGATGTTTAGTGGATTGGTTGATGGTTGAACTTGTGAATAATTATATGAACTTGTTTAGACTGAAATGAGTTGGTTTAGATGATAACCATGAGTTATGATTGCTTGGGTATTGATTGGTGGATTGATTGGAGTGTTTTAAACACGGGAATCACGATTAAGCGTCGTTACCATGTCGAATTTTCCTTAGGAAGTTTGGACAGAGACCACGGTTACCTTATAGACATAACCATAATAATTATGACCATGATCATGTAGGTCTTGGGTTGTAGTTTGTTTTGGCGAAAGAATCGTATCGTTTCGATTTACGGTTTAGGAGAAACACCCGTTTTAGTGAAAGCGGTTTCGGATAACTAAGTAGTTCACTATATGAACTTTGAGCTTGTGATCAAACCCTTTAAAAATAGAATTGGGTCGTGTTATTAGAGTAGATAATAGCATGGACAGTTAGGAAAGGAACTGAGAAGGTTTCGTGTTAAAAAGATGATTTTTCGATTTTATAAAAATGCGGGAACAAAAGTTGCGCGAGTGAAATACCCTTAAGGGGATGGTTAAAACGATGAGTTAGCAATGGCAAAGTACTTGGGTTTTGTGAATAGATTTCCACCCAAACTTTTGACTTAGGAGTTTACGGAATGTCATGAGGTTATAAGTGACCAAGAGCGGGACGTTTGATTTTCATTAATAGAACTTTAGTGCTTAAGTTAATAGCAAATTGATTGGTTCTAGGGGACTGATTGTGTATTGTGTATCTTATTATAGATCGACGAGCATACTCCCAAGCCCCCACCACCACTTCACCGAGACACCAAGGCAAGTTTTCAAACTCTACATCTTATAGAGATGCTGTTGTGATTTAATGTTGTGTTTGTGATATATTCTGCTTTAATGTTGTGAATAGAATTATAAATTGATTACGCTTTTGATAAAAAGCTTTGTGAGATATAAGGTTTATATGCTAAGTAAATACTAGATATAAACCGAGGTTTTTAAAGGCTCTAAGGGTAGAGCACTCATACGATGATTTTAAAGCATTAGACTGGGAGTCCAATTTATTATTTTGTCTTGATTATACTGTCAGAAGCTGGAGGGTTCCAGGGACAGCTATATTTTAAAATGTTGATTAAATATTCCAATATATATATATATATTATTGGATATTTAATGTGAGATATTTAAATAATATTATTATATATTATTTGAATATTTATTTAATTAAGTGAATATTATTTTGGATATTCACTTAAGTGGAATTATATTGAATAATAATTCAATATTTATTAATTGAATATTTATTTAATTAAGTGAATATTACTTTGGATATTCACTTAAGTGGAATTTTATTGAATAATAATTCAATTATTATTATTTGAATATTTATTAAATATTTCAAATATGATTTAAAAATCATAGAACCGTATTTAAATATTACGTAAGATTCCAATAGTTATTTAAAATAATTTTTGATCTCAAGAATATTTACTTGAGTATAGTATGGGTTCCCATCTACTTTAATTATTTGTCTCAATTGATGACTATGGTTTTGAAATTATTGGGAATCCATTCCAGGAAATTAACATATGATTTCACTTGCCTCTTTCATTGAAAGTGAGTATATTTTGGGTTCTGAATTATCAGAACTAAAGATGTTTTACAAAAACTCCCAGGTCATGACTTCCAAAATACTTGGTAAACGTTTGCTGTTTCGTTGACTGATGTCAACCCACATTGTGACTTACTCCTTTCAAATATTCTGGAGTAAGAAAATCTGAACTGTTGCAAAGTTTTGACAAGTATTCTGTACTTGGGGGAATCAAGATTAAATTCCGATTCCCGTTTCATTGATTTTTCATCTGGGACTGGAAGGGCTTACACGGCAATGAAACCGGTGCCGGGGTAGTGACCATAATTATCAAGGCTTTCTCGGTGATGAAACAGGCGCCGAGGTAGTGACCTTGCGTGTAAAGGCTTTCACGACAATGAAACAGGTGCCGATGTAGTGACCTTATAGCACAATGGGCCCGAATGCGGCCAGGGTGATAACCGAACACGAAATCGTCCTTCTACTAGTAGAAAAGTTATGTTACGATACAACGGCTGATCACCGTGTATCGGGTGTTCTAGAATGTCCCCTTCTTCCACTTGGAATTGTGCTGCACATTGTAACGAAAGGCTAGGTGCTAAGTTACCGATAATGTGACAGTAATTGAACAATGATGTTTCGTGTATAGCATTTGAACTGTATGATATGTTTTGACGAAAAGAATATTTCACTATGTCATTATGTATACGAATGAAGTTTTAAAAGGTTTTCCCTTATGATATAAGCTTACATATATGATTATGCTGCTTTATATTATTGATGGGCTTAGTGCTCACTCTTGTTTTCTTTTATATATATCACAACACAACAGCTAGAGTAGATGGCCAGGATTCACCATACCGCTCGGAAGCGCGTCTGGGCCGCGCAGATCGCCCATAGGATGGCAGTTGCAGCACCTCAGGTAGAAGTACTGAGTTGGTTCGGAGTGCAACTCTTGTTGCTCCGGTTTATTTATAAGTATCACTTATGTATATTAATGAACAAGAACAAACGTTTGCGCTGCCTTTTTGGTTTCAAGTAGAAATCATACTAGAAGTAGGTTTCGAGCATTTTACTTTTGGGTTGTAATAACTTTAACTTATGGATCATATGACTACTGCTTTTGAAATTTCGTTTCTGAGACACAACTGGCGTGAGTATATTGATGGTGGGGTCACCATGTGTGTTGATTTATTTTATTATGATTCAAGTATCAAGTGTTTGTATGGAATAAGGAACGTGGCAGCCTGGATCTCCGACCCCGGATCTGGGGGTGTTACAGAAATTGTAGTAACCCGAATTTTCAGGGTTTATTAATATTATGATTTAAATATTTTATTGCTTTTCTCAAAAGAGAAGGAATGAAATTATGTGTATTTTATTTAAAAATTTTGTGAAAGCTGATTATTTTATCGATATTGTCGAATTGAGTTTATTTTAGAATTTTGAGGATCGAATCGGTATTTTAGTTGCGCCAAAATTTTATCTGATATTCTATTCGGATTCAAAGTTTTATTTTGTTTAAATTATAGAAGTATTCCAAAAGTTAGTATTTTTACATTTTTGAAAGATTTAGAATATTTGGAAATTTTTGGTATCAAAGTGGTATTTTATTAGTACCAAAATTTTACCCGGTATCTTATCTGTGCCCCATTGGTATTTGGGTGAGTTATAAAAGTATTCAAAAATTCAATATTTTTACAATTCTGTAAAATCCGGGCTTTATTAAAATTTTGTGCATAATTATTTCAATTTTCAGAGTACATAAATTTTTTAATATTTATCCGCTAATTGAGTGGAAGTTATAATTTCATGCTAAAAATATTTTAGTGGTTGGGAATTATTTTTATATTACCGAGTATATTTTTTTAGAATTGTCTGTTGCAAATTATTTTTCAGTACCAGACAATTTAGCGTTAGATGCAGTCATTTTGTGTTAATTATTAACACCACCTAACCAACCTTATCCTAAACTATCCTAAACTAAAACTAATTATACAACACTAACACACACATCCATACGTATAGGAGAAAGAAAAGGAAAGGAGAGAGCAGCCCCTCTGTTTTTCCCGCACACACGCGCCACCCTCCTTTTTGTTTTCTCCCCCGCGCAGTCACTCCCCCTTCCCCGGTTTCTTTCTTTCCGCGTGATTTTCCCCCAGTCCTTTTCTTCTCCTTCGCGCGCAGCGCCGCCGCGCAGCCACCGCCGCTCCACCGCCATTTTCCGGCCAAAGCCCCACACGGCAGCAACACCATGCAACCACCCTCACACAGCAATGGTCAGAGTTCTTGAGTACGAGAATTAGCTTCGGTTTCTTCGAATTTTCGCAAGGGTAGCCGAGTTCTATTTTGTGGGTATAAATTTGAAACCCCTTATTTTATTAACTCGTTTTTGTTTCTGTTTAAAAAGTATGTTGTAAAATTGTATGCAGAATTTTGATCTGGTTTTATAATAGTTCGAATAATTTAGTTAGCGTATGTAAATTTCAATATTTAATTTGTTTTTGGTAATTAATTGATTTTAATTGGTGGTGCAGCTTTTTTATAAATTATTTATGATTTTAAGTTATGTTCAATAAAAATTAAATTGTTAGTAGCCTATTATGTTTTTAATTCATTTTAGTATGTCGAGAATTGATTACGAATTATGTTTTCGTACTTTCGTTAATGTTTCGAGTAATTGCTAGTCGTGTATTTTAAATTATAGTATTTAAATTTCGTTTGTAAATTTAGAGTTTAATTTGAGTTACAAGTTAAATTGTGTATTGTAAATTCCTAATTGATTATATATGTATAAAATTGTGTTTTAAATTGTTTTAAAACACCATTTAAAATTTTAGTGTTATTATGATTTAATTAGTGAGTTAAATTATTTTAAATGTGAAATTAGTTTTAGTCTCGTTTATGTACATGTTAAATATTTGGAGTTGTTTTAGTGCTAAGAAGTTAATTGTGATAGTAATTTTAGTTTACTTTCGTTTAATTCCAAATTTGGGAAATTTTGTTGTAGTCCATTATTTTATGGAGTATGTTGTTTATTTACTGTTGAGTATACATGATGTTGTTGGTGTTGTACTGTGCTGTTCGTCTTGTGATTGAGGGCGCAACATAGTACATGCTATTTTTGTGGATAGTCCTATAAACGAACGGGTCATGCCGAAATTTTGTAAAATCTATATACTTATTAATTGTATTTTATTATTGGTGTCTCAAAGAGTAATTAGATTTGATTATTTTTAATTGGTTTTAGATAATAATGTAATTGATTTAATTGATCAATTAATTGAGTGATTAATTGGTGAATTTTATTAATTAATTATTATTTAATCTCGATTAATTATAAATCAAATTTAATTAATATTTTCAAAAATTGTTTTATTATTTACCTGATTTGATTAATTGCTTGATTTATTGA
This sequence comes from Heracleum sosnowskyi, assembly GCA_030848705.1. Taxonomy (NCBI): domain Eukaryota; kingdom Viridiplantae; phylum Streptophyta; class Magnoliopsida; order Apiales; family Apiaceae; genus Heracleum; species Heracleum sosnowskyi. Next base: position 38,044,858 of record CM061238.1, read on the forward strand.
ATTAGTTGGTTTTGATTAATTTTATTTAATCTAGTGGTAATCGGATTTAAAGTATGAATATGATTGTTTAAATCTTGTATTCTATACGTGATTATAAATGTGTGATTAAATGCTATGTGCAGTTATATGTTGATGAGTTATATAAGTATGTGATTAAAATGTGTGAACATGGCTGAGTCTGCTTCTACAGCAGCTTGTTTTAAAGTTTATGAACTCGTTACTTGCTCATTTTTAACGAGCCTTACCATTCTGGAAAGGTCTCAGAATTTTCTACATTTTTTATGTTTTACACTTTTTCATTTGAGTTCATCTTTATACTATAAACTGTCCATCTTTATAACTAGTTAAATATAATTTTAATTCGGATAGTATAATAATAAATTTGGTATTGTATGGTGGCATATGAACTGATAATTTCTTTGTGTTTAAATGGTATATCGAGTTGAGTATGTTATTTTATAGTTGTGAGTTCAGGTTGATTAAGTTAAGTTATGTAAATATGTAAGTTTGTAAAATTTTGGATTCTTGTTTCTAACACTATAACCTTTAAAGATTCTTGGTAGAGTTGGGGTCGAAGATGTTATACTTGAATTGGTTTAATATTTATCAGGTGATTTTATTTGAGATTTCAGGTGACGACCGAATTCCCTGACCCCGGGATTTGGGGGCGTCACAGAAATGGTATCAGAGCGTATAGTTATTAATCTCAGAAACGATAGGGCATTAGGAATAATAAATGCAACTATAATAATAATGAGAACTCTCATTGAGTTCATGGTTTTTCTATAGGATGTAGCACTGATCGTTAAAACCCGTAAGGGAACTTTTATTCCACAGTAAGTAACCTAGCTTTCGTTTGTATAGGTGTTTGCGGCCGAGGAGGCATATGACTTTGAGACCCAGCATGACGATGCTCTGCTGGCGGCTGAGGACGATCCCATGGACGACCCCATGGAGGATCTAGATGAGGATACAGAGGACCCGGATGAGGATCCGGAAGAGGACCCCGTGACTGTGTTTGACTTTCCTACTTCTCCCGCTCCCACTATTGATGGAGAGTCGACTGAGGATGATGATTCCACTGAGAGGGATCAGGTTGTGCCTGATGTAGTTACCACGGAGGATGATGAGACTTCTGAGGATAGCGCTAGCCGAGTAGGCATCAGGATGTACCCTTTGCCCACTGTGAGAGCCCTTACCCCTCCTGTGCCCCCACTGAGCTCGTTACCATCAGACGATGACTATGACCTCGCCCCTGAGGGATATGAGGAGGACCAGCCCATGACTGATCCGGAGACATCTCCTCCCTCGCCTACTGGAGTACCTACTGTGATCCATGATTGGATGATTGGCCGGCTGACCACTGACTTGGCAGCGGCAGAGGCAAGAGCTGATGAGCTGAGGAGACAGTTGGCTGCAGAGAGAGAGACCCGTCATTCCTATCAGGACGGGATGAGGTTTATGACTGCTAGGGAGATGAGACGTGAGATTTCCAGCATTGAGTGGAGAGCTATGGTTTGCATGAGAGGCCTGTCTGTTATTGCTGAGGGACTGGTACCCCGACTGGCCACAGAGATAATTTGGGCAGATGCTATGGCGTGTGTCAGGAGCCTGACCCGCCCGGAGGGGGAGCCTAGATAGATGATGGATAGCTTAGTTCTCTAACCTCAGACGGCCGTTATTAGTGCCGATTTTGTGGGATGGTTCCGATGTATAGTAGTATCCTTTCTGGGTTAGAGATAGGCTGATCAGACTAACGTTAGTAGATGTTGACTGGTTAACTGGTAGTACTTAGCTTTTGACTGTTGTACGGATGATGTATTTCAGCGACGTGTTCGCTTTTGTTGAAACCTTGACTTTCAGTATCTCGTGACTTTATGTCACTTATGTATATATTCGTGCATTTCAGTTTCTTTAAAGTTTTCAGTTTTAAATTTGATATACCCTGCTATTTCAACTGTTTTACAAGTTACCAGTCTTGACATATAAACTGTGCAACACTCGTTTTGAATATATATATATATATATACTTTGTGAAATGATGATTTCCAGGATTTTCACCAATGAACTCAACTGATCCATCCACCTATTTTGAAAGAACAAATGGTTTTAATAAAAAGTTCTTGTTTAAAAAGATCAGGAAAATGCCACCCCGACGTATGGAAACACGAGCACGCCCTGCCAATCCCGCAGCTCAGGGCAGTGTTAACCAGAGAGATGTAGGGCAAAACTTTCATAATGAGGTAGAAAATGTAACGCCCCCAAATTCGGGGTCAAAGGATTTGGTCGTCACACTGCACTCTTAATCCAAACAACTTGTTCAATATAAAATCAACACAATAATAATAATATCTGTGACCCCAACTCTACCAAGAATCTTTAAAGGTTATAGTGCTAGAAACAAGAATCCAAAATTTCATTACAACAATCTTTCTTCCTTACAACCATTCTCTTTACAAAAATTCTAATACACTAGTATAACTTCGATAAGAAGTATACCAGGCAACTAATCTTATACAATATATTATTCAATAGAAAACATCTATATACAAAACCTCTCACTAGCTCCAATGCTCTGGATCAAAACGTCTTTACGCTAATATCTTTCCCCATCTCTGATCAGCTACGCGGACAACTCTCGCCAATACACCTTCTTTCTGGCAGGCTAATATATATATATATAAAACAAGTATGAGCGAATGAATTGCTCAGCAAGCGCATTATTAAATATAATACGAAAGGTTTCCAAAATAAACTTTGGATTTTCAAATAAACAAGCCTTTGGCTTAAACATTTGTAATCTCTAATATTTTCAAATCAAGTTTGGTAATTTACCACAATTTCTCATTCTTCTTCTCTCATTTGAATATTTTAAAACACAAAAAGATTTATATTGGTCGCTACGGCGACCGAATCAACAATATCTACAATAGTAAGTAGAAAATATGAAATAAATATAACTCATATGTCTTCAAGACCATAGTTTGTACAAAAATACTAATTTTGAAGATAACAGGTCTATTCATAACATTCTCTGAAACCAACAACTCTGGAAGGTTAGAATAATCAAGGGGTAAGAATGAGCCAACACGCTCGGTCAAGGAATAAGGAACGCACTTCAAGGCTTCAACATGGTACCGACTAGATATGCGGTATGAATAAAACTCATCAAGATAGATATCTCACGACTGCCAATGGAATCAAGGAAGTGGATTTCGACTATTTGGAATCCAAATGTATTAAGAGTAAGTGATTTCTGCAAGATTGAAACCACTATTATAAATCAACGAACCAGCAACTTCACGCAACGAATAAACCTGAGAATCAGGTCATAACTCACAAGAACAAAACATATGGATGTAACTCATCTCAGAAATAAGAACTTATTCTAGAATTGGATTTTCACATTTTATCAAATCAAAGGTTGTGCTGCTGGCCAGCCACGCAACAACCCTGGACTAGCTCATGCATAGTCCTCTACGGATCCAAGGCCAATCTGGGCCTAAATTACATCGACCATAAATGGCCCGACCAATAATTGGTCCATTTTTAAAAACATTCCAATTCTATTTTATATACGTCAGGTGTCAGAACCAATGACAACCTTACTTCGACAATCAGGTGTCGGAAGAATCGACAACCTTGATACAACAATTGCTGGAAAACTCACGTTCCAGGAAACAGTTCAATTATGAAGAATCAATAAAGGGATAGCAATATAATCTAGTATCGACGAGATGGACACAACAATGGGGAGGTGCACATGAAAAGTGACAATATAATAAGCATCGATGAGTTCGATGTAACAACTGGGATATAATGAAGAATAACAATGACATGCTCAACAAGATTGAATCTGATATGAAACGGGCATTATGATATCAACAGAATTTGCAATAACTCAATATAGAATAGGGTTCAAAGAACAGGCTCTAGATGGCCTTAACAGTTCAAATTATCACATCATGGAAGAATTAGTTAAGATTCAACAATCTGGTAAGTGACAAGAAAGTCAAGTTCGAGTTTAAGAAAAATTCAGGGTGAAGTTTATAAATGAAGAAAACAAGGGTTTATTAACTTCTGACAGAAATAGTTCAAGTCCTTCGAACATATACTTATAATAGATAAGCCTCGTATTTGAAGGAAGTAAACTAAATCATGCACATCATAAATGAATTCGAATCAGGGAATGGATCAGATGATCGCATTAACAAGAAATGATAATAATACTTGCAAGGGTGCAGGATGAAAAAAATGGAATACTTGTAGAACAAGTACCACAACTTCGGAATTTAAAAATAACATTTTCAACATAGGGTTCACAAGTTCCCACTCATCTAGGGTTGGCAATATTCCAACCTAATGTTTTAAAATCATGTCTTTTAAAAGAAAGCCTTAGTATACGGCCCATAATTATCTCTTCAAACTTTTCAATATAATAAGTATATCTTTCCAATCAATATGAAAATATGAATCTAAACTCAAAAGGTATAAAAGAGTACTCGTCAATTTACGAGATTAAATAACATACTTGCAATTCAATGCAAAGAAATCAACATTTGAAAATTCAGTAATAAGCATTCAACATGCATACTAATAATTCAAGATAATATCCCTTAATTAATAAGCAAGGTTATAAACACTTGCCTCTGGTCCTTAGCTATTTCGTAACGCTGAAACAATACGATTTCCTCCTTATTCTGTCTTGTCGCACGATTCTCTACTTCCGTCCTTCTTTGCTTTAACGCTCTTGCGAATACCACTAGTCTGCTTTTACCATTTCGAATCCACGTGCCAGCCTCGATAGTCAAACATGAGACGGTACTTAGTCTTCAACGTATGATTTCACATATCCCATAACTGATTGTAACTTAACTTCGACGCACTTACCGATCTTTACTGATATCTCTGTTGCATAAACATCCACATTTCAATTGATAGAATGATCACAACTAACTATACAAGTAATCCTCGTAACTCGCTTGACGACAATCCCCATACTATAAAAAGTCAACATCCAAGTCAACGGCCTCGTAAATCTCACTTTCTAACATAAACGACAAATTTCTATCCCAACTACCCCTCGTGATGATATTAGACACGACCAAATACTCAAACAAGTCTCAACACAATTTATTCGCATGCATGACTCAACAACAGATAATTCACATCATTCACATAACATATTTAAACAAGTAACCGGTTACGTATCGGACGCCCGGTCTAATTTATGATATTTAAAACTCAGACACTAGCCCTAGTACGGGCATATACGGACTATAAAACACATTACACAACTCATACAAACCATATAGCACTTATAACTATTTTTAAAACATCACACGAAACTTATTTGAATTTAAATAAGCCACAAACAATTTTTAAATCAAAAATCGGATTTTTAAATCCAATATAAGTAATTTAAATGCAATTAAATCAATTAATAAAATTAATTGACACTCTTTAAATGCTCAAACTATTTTTAAATAAATAAACCAAGCTAGAAAATAATTAAACTAAATTTTAATTAATTAAATCTAATTAATAATTAATTATTAAGAATTAACTGATTAAAAGAATTAATCAATTAATTAAATTAATTAATTATTAATAAAAAATAATTAAAATAATTAAATTTAATCAATTTTCGAATTTAAATAAATATTTATGAATTTATAAAATTTTCGGAATAATAAAATGTATTTTTAAATCAAAGATATGATTTTTAGACTTATAAAAACTATTTTTGAATTATTTTTAAAATAAAATTCCAGAAACACTGTTCATAACATTGCCTTTTAACAAAAATGATCGAACGACGGCACTACCAAGAAACTTGCCGGAAAGGCTGAAGAACAGCTCGCCGGAAAACTGGGAGACCCAGAATCCGGCCGGCCATCTCCGCCGCCGGTGAAATTTCTGGCAAGCCTGCAACACTCCGAATACACACCAAAATGCACGGTTTTTACAGGGGAATTACAGGGATATCATAACAACATCCATACCCGACTTAAACAGCTCAAAATCATGCGAAGTCGGACGGAAATCGTCGCCGGTGGCGGCGCGATTTTCCGGCCATCACAATCGGACACGAACCTTCAATATCTTTACATGTATAGACTCTAAATTAAACGATCTATGCACTGGTGTAACTATAAACACTAAACACTTCCCGGAAATGAAAATCCGGCCAAAAGCTTCAAGCTTTTCCGGCGAGTTTATAAAATTTCGATTAGCTCGATTCTGAACACAAAACTCAAATTAAAAATCATAAATAAGCTCTAAATCATGTCATAAACACAATCAAAGCATCAATTCTCACGCACAATCATTAATCAAGAAACCCCCAAATTAAACCCTAAAATTCGAAATAATTAAATAATTAAAAATCGGAAAGATCAGAAAATCATACCCACATGAATTTTGATGGTGGATTTAGGTAGAGGATGATGAGAGATTCGATTTGGTTACAAGAACATCGAAATCGGAATCCGATAATGCCTTCAAAATTGAGTTTGATTCTCAAGAACACGAAGAACACGTTTCAGGGGTTTTTAGATTTTTAACTGTAATTAAGCTTTATTATACGCAAAACAAAGTACGATTTGCCTTTTTATATTAAACGGAAAATAATACCCCAAACGACATTTTTGGATCGATACTGATCCGATAGATCACTTTAAATACAATTTAACAGAATATATGCTTTAAACCTTTAATAAAGCAGAATACACGTTTCACGAGACGATAAGCATCCATAAAGTACGGATAACTACAAGTATCGTTTAATTCAAAATATACGAACCAAAATACCTTTATTGCGAATATTTTCGAATACTTCCTACTTTAACGAATGAAATATTGGTACGAACGATATACCAATGTCCCGAATAATTTGGGGACACTCCAAATTTTCTTTTCGATAATTAAAATAAAATAAAATAGTATGACACCCTTTTCAAAATAATTTCAAATTCCCCACACATATCACATAGCATCACATTGTCACATATTCAATCATTTAACGAATAACTTAGCACGTTTAAACAGATAAATCATTTAATAACTCTTAATATGAAATTAAAATTTCATTTCACATCATATAATAACACGTAATTTTCCCGGATCTTACATCCTTCCCCCCTTAACAGGATTCTGTCCTCAGAATCAACTTGCGCAAACATAGGTGGATATTTTCCAACATCTCGTTCTCAAATTCCTAGGTTGACTCTTCAACCTTAGGATTTCTCCTCATACTCATACTAATTTGACTCCTCTATTACTTATCACTTTCTCATACTGACTCAATATCTCAATTGGTTACTCAACATAGAACAATTTAACTAAATCTCTATAGGTTCGTATTTTATGAAATACACTATGAATACACCACTCATGGAGTGGTACGCTAACTTATACGCAACTTTCCCAACACGCAGTAAATCGACATAAGGTAGCAATTCAAAATTGTCATAATAACTGTTGTCGTAAGAAAATCTAATCAACGGTAAATGGTCCTTCCAATTACCTTAAAAATTTAGTACACAACCATAGTCTGTCTGAATTATTTAATTAAGTCGCGGATCTCTGTCAAATACAATTGAACCCGTCATTCCATGTCGTAATCTTATCTCATTCAAATAGAGACGAACCAACTCACCCAATGAATACCTCTCATTAATCGGTCAATAATTACTCAAATACTATCATGATTAGCTCTAAGCCTTAGCAACTCTACTGCAAAGTCTATCTTAATATGTTTCCACTTCCATTCAGGAATCTCTTTAGTTGTAATCGTCTACTATACCTCTGTTACTCTGTCTTCATTTTCTAGCATCCCAAGCACTTAAATACTCACCAACATTAATATCCTTTTTAAACCTCTTATATATCCTTACATTTCCTTCTTATCCCTTATTCTTTCTCGTTCCTTCCTGTAATTGAATTCCATTTCTCTTTCCATAACTCTTTCCTTTATGTAGCCCTTTCTCTTTAATCAATCCTGGTTGAATCCTTATTTCTGTCATTTCTTTTAGTTAATCTCTTGTTATCATAACCTCAAAGCTCCATCCTTTCTACTCCTTGTACCGAAGATATTCACATCTCAAATCTCTCTTTTACTACTCATAATGTCAATCTCTAATATAATCTCTTGGTTAATTCTATTTACTCCCAATATATCTAACAACTGCTCTCAACGATCATATACCTTCCGTGCCAATTAACTCTTCAGCTTAAAACAACCCATCATTACCTTATCCATTGTCTTTAAATCCTTATTAACACCTCTTAATCTTCTTTTCCTATCTACAATTGTGAGAATATTCCTTATCAACTTGGTGACTTAATCCCATATCTTTAAAATTGTTCTACCTAGTTCCAATAACTTAATTGCTCTCCATCTGATTCCTAAATAATTCAGAAGATACATTCACAGTAACACTCATGACACCTTTTCCATGGTTCCATCTCATTTCCCAAATAGCTTGATCAACTCGACATTATCTTGATTCTCATTCTATACATCCACATTGGCTAGTAAGATCTACCTTAACTATCGTGAGCAAAAGACTTGCAATCATATCATACAATCCTGAAATACTCAAAGATCAACTCATTCTCCATTATTAGCCTATCATCAAATCTTAAAAGTTCTTCTCATTGAGACAAAAACCTATTATGTCCATCTTCCACAACACGGGATATCATTAGCACAATTACACATTTTCCCCCAAATTTCCAATCAACTCTTGAATTATCTAACTTCACCTTTCCATATCGTATCGTTAATCGATAGAAAGAGAACAACTGGCTCCGTTATATGTTACTAGTATTCTAATCGCATCGTAATCCGCTTTCGCTCGTGGTAATTCAATCGCAAATTCTTCGTTCATTATGGTAGGGTAAATTTCAGTTCACCCTAATGGCATACCTCCCAGATTATTTGGTATAACAAAAATTCATGATATTTTGAAGTGAAAAGATTCTATATCGTAGCAGATGTCCCACAATTGGGGTTACCAAATCTGTATATTCCAAAGCAAACATTATTGGAAGTGAAAGAATTACTGAGAGACCAATTTGATCACATGAACTCAATGTTGTGTGTCTCTATTAAGACAGTACTAAAGGTAATTAGCCTTCTTGTATTTCACAACACACAAGTGACGGCGTCCCGTCAGACTTCTATCACGTAGACAGGTAGTCCTTGTGTCCCCTATAAATAGGGTTGTTTACCTCAGTTGGAGTAGAGAAATATAAAAGAAATTTAGAGTCGGAATGACAACCAGGGCCTTTCGATAAGAAATCTCAAATACACACCTTGGATTGAAATTGAATAGATTCCAAAGGTGTTATTTCAGAAAAGAAGAACAACCAGAAAGGAAGTATCAACAAATAGTGTTACATCACAATTAGAGTTATCCACTCCGGAAGAATGAAGGAGTTGGAATTTAAATAACATATTTTCAACAGGCTTCACAAATTTGAAATAGATGTCACAACAACCTCTGATGCAATTGCAATCATAATTGATCAAAAGTATCAAGTACAAGGTCAAAAGGTGGAATATATCCATCAACACAGGTTTCTCTTTAAAGGAATGTCAAATATTTCATTAGGATGGGAAGGTATTACCAAGGTCTTCACATATGCCTCCTCCGTCGACTCCTTCGATAGCTCGTTATTCGATTTCAGCCCTTCTTTTCCACGTTATTCGATTTCAGCCCTTCTTTTCCACGTCGCAAGGTTATCAATATCGTACGTCGTCGTCGACTCGTAATAGTCCTCGAAGATTCCGCCATAGACGTCTACAAACGCAAGAAGTTCTATCCATTTCAGCACAACTATCTCAATCAAATACCTCCATCTCAACTCACTCAGCGGTACTATATCCAATAGTCCAATACGAACTCTAAATGAGCTCTGACGTTCCTTATATAACTATATACACTCCCACACACTCTCGTTTCTAGTTTTACTATAACCCTTGCTCTGATACCAACTGTAACGCCCCCAAATCCGGGGTCAAAGGATTTGGTCGTCACACTGCACTCTTAATCCAAACAACCTGTTCAATATAAAATCAACACAATAATAATAATATCTGTGACCCCAACTCTACCAAGAATCTTTAAAGGTTATAGTGCTAGAAACAAGAATCCAAAATTTCATTACAACAATCTTTCTTCCTTACAACCATTCTCTTTACAAAAATTCTAATACACTAGTATAACTTCGATAAGAAGTATACCAGGCAACTAATCTTATACAATATATTATTCAATAGAAAACATCTATATACAAAACCTCTCACTAGCTCCAATGCTCTGGATCAAAACGTCTTTACGCTAATATCTTTCCCCATCTCTGATCAGCTACGCGGACAACTCTCGCCAATACACCTTCTTTCTGGCAGGCTAAAATATATATATATAAAACAAGTATGAGCGAATGAATTGCTCAGCAAGCGCATTATTAAATATAATACGAAAGGTTTCCAAAATAAACTTTGGATTTTCAAATAAACAAGCCTTTGGCTTAAACATTTGTAATCTCTAATATTTTCAAATCAAGTTTGGTAATTTACCATAATTTCTCATTCTTCTTCTCTCATTTGAATAGTTTAAAACACAAAAAGATTTATATTGGTCGCTACGGCGACCGAATCAACAATATCTACAATAGTAAGTAGAAAATATGAAATAAATATAACTCATACGTCTTCAAGACCATAGTTTGTACAAAAATACTAATTTTGAAGATAACAGGTCTATTCATAACATTCTCTGAAACCAACAACTCTGGAAGGTTAGAATAATCAAGGGGTAAGAATGAGCCAACACGCTCGGTCAAGGAATAAGGAACGCACTTCAAGGCTTCAACATGGTACCGACTAGATATGCGGTATGAATAAAACTCATCAAGATAGATATCTCACGACTGCCAATGGAATCAAGGAAGTGGATTTCGACTATTTGGAATCCAAATGTATTAAGAGTAAGTGATTTCAGCAAGATTGAAACCACTATTATAAATCAACGAACCAACAACTTCACGCAATGAATAAACCTGAGAATCAGGTCATAACTCACAAGAACAAAACATATGGATGTAACTCATCTCAGAAATAAGAACTTATTCTAGAATTGGATTTTCACATTTTATCAAATCAAAGGTTGTGCTGCTGGCCAGCCACGCAACAACCCCGGACTAGCTCATGCATAGTCCTCTACGGATCCAAGGCCAATCTGGGCCTAAATTACATCGACCATAAATGGCCCGACCAATAATTGGTCCATTTTTAAAAACATTCCAATTCTATTTTATATACGTCAGGTGTCAGAACCAATGACAACCTTACTTCGACAATCAGGTGTCGGAAGAATCGACAACCTTGATACAACAATTGCTGGAAAACTCACGTTCCAGGAAACAGTTCAATTATGAAGAATCAATAAAGGGATAGCAATAGAATCTAGTATCGACGAGATCGACACAACAATGGGTAGGTGCACATGAAAAGTGACAATATAATAAGCATCGACGAGTTCGATGTAACAACTGGGATATAATGAAGAATAACAATGACATGCTCAACAAGATTGAATCTGATATGAAACGGGCATTATGATATCAACAGAATTTGCAATAACTCAATATAGAATAGGGTTCAAAGTGTTAGGAATATGTTGTTCTTGATGATAATTATAAAAACACTTAGTAGATTTTGTATTAAGTCATTTTGTAACTGTCAATGGAATGGCATGCTCTGCAGTGTTTCGTTGACAGGAAGCTCATTAACGGAATGAGTGTTGTAGCAATTGCACTGTACAATACTTCACAGTTTGATATGCATTTGATGTATGTATTAGATAGGTCTCCTAAGTCATGTTGACTAAGTACTAGATAGGCAAAATAGGTTGGTTAATTGTAAGTATATCATGCCTTGTAATTTTGCCTAAGTGAAGACATGTCAACGGTATAAAGATTACTCTATCAACGAAATAAGGATACACCATCAACGGAATGAAGAATAAAGCTATCAACGAAATACATTCTCCTGCCATCAACGGATCATTATTGCTCTTCTGTATAGTTGACAAAGTGATAGTGACAGCTTTCTGACAGATCAAAAGGAGATGTAGAAGTGTGCATTTGCATTGGGAGCCATTAAAATGGTCACTGGAAATAAGGAAACATTCCAATTCCCAATTGGGTTCTTGAGTGGGATCAGAATAAGCATGAAGACAAAAGACAAGGATCTCCAAGGACCACTGGACAAAAGGAATGAAAAGCAAGCTACTGGCGGTTACCTTTAGTGTACTTAAGTGTAACCAAAAATAGTATTGTAAACTTGGGGAATATATAACCAAGTGTAGCAGTTAAAAATAAATAAGAGAAGAAAAACAAATAGATTGTATTAGCTATTTTTGAGAGCATTTCTTCTCTACAAATCTAGTAACTGAGCAGCTGTGTACATTTGTATCACAGATTATTTCCGAAATAAAAACACTTCAGTTGGATCATCAAACAATCCAACTGAATTATTTATATCTTGTGTTTTTACTTATTCAGTTCAGTTTTATTTATAAGTGTTTTAAGTTTAAGAAAATATCAAGAATTGTATTCAACCCCCCCTTCTACAATTCTGTTAGGTCATTTGGGATTAACAATTGGTATCAAAGCAAGCTTCTAACATACAAGAAGTTTAAAGATCAAGACCAAAACAGAAACCATGGTGAAGAAGGATGCAGGTGTGAAGATACCAGTTCTTGATAAGGACAATTACTTTCACTGGAAAGTAAAGATGCATTTACATCTCATGTCTATGGACGAGAGGTATGTAGACTGCATTGAGAAAGGTCCACACGTTCCCATGAAGTTTGCATCTAGAGTTGGACTGCCAGATGATGCTCCTGATGTGGAAATTCCAAAACTTGTCTCAGAATGGACTATTGAAGATGTTGCAGAAGTCCATAAAGATAAAAGAACCATGAACATTCTGTTTAATGGTTTGGAGCAAGAGATGTTTGACAATGTCATAAACTGTACAACCTCCAAAGAAGTATGGGACACTGTCAGAACACTATGTGAAGGAACTGAGCAAGTAAGGGAGAACAAAATGCAACTCCTTATACAACAATATGAGCACTTTCACTTTAAAGCTGGTGAAACCCTAAATGACACGTTTAGTAGGTTTCAAAAGCTTCTGAATGGATTAAAGTTGTATGGGAGAATCTACCAAACTAAGGATTCAAACCTTAAATTTCTAAGAGCTCTTCCAAAAGAATGGAAGCCTATGACTGTTTCTCTAAGAAACACTCAAGAGTACAAAGATTACACTCTTGAAAGGCTGTATGGAACATTAAAGACATATGTTAGGTCCTGATAAGTTTGTAGAAGGGGGGTTGAATACAAACTATACCGTTTTATCGAATTTGTCCTTTAAAAACTTTAACTGTTTAGAACAAATTAGTGCGGAATAAAAAAAACTGAAACTATATTCAAGTTAAATAGAAACTCTATTAAACTTGAGAGGTGTTACAATTTTGATCACTGATTACAAAGAACTTAATAAAACAAATCTAGAATAAATTCGACATGAATTTATCTATTTTTGTAATAAAAAGGATCGAATACTAAAAAGTAGTTCGATATAAAATCTAGGGATTATGATCCGCTAGAAAGTCAAAGCAGTACAAGAGATATGATTCTTATGGATTAAATGTTAAGAAACAATACAAGAATTAAATCTCTGAATGATTTTAATGCTCGGACAGTTTGAAGTAATGAAGACAGAGAGAAATGAAATGTTCTTGTTTCTGTGTCTTTTCTTTCTTCAGTTGTAATGACTGTAATAAAGTCTCCTGCCTTGAATAAATACCTTTGCTTTTCTTTTTAATCAACACACGTGCAAATCCACTTGACAGTTCTGAATTTGTACTAGGAAGACAAGCAGAAAAACTATCATTTTGGCCTTGGAAGACTCTCGGGAAAACTAGGAATGGCTTAGGAAGACAATCGGGTAAACTGAGATTTGTTCTAGGAAGACAATCGGGAAGACTCACTTGTGAGTCTTCCTAGTTCAAAAACTAAGTCTTCCTAGTACAAAATCTAAGTTTTCCTAGTTCAAATATATTCTAATTTAAATAATTAACTAAATAAATTATGTATTAATTTAATTCTTTGCAGAATTAAATTAATAAATAATATACTTAATAATATTAATTATTTATAAGAGAATAAATAGAATTAGTTGACTTCTCAATTAATTCCAGAATCACTTAAAACTTAGATAAATAACAAACACAATAGTACGTTGACACTCGATGTACTGTCTGGTTCATGAGTGACTAACGACAATGTCTGTTCTTTATCTATTTAACTTTAAGCAGTGATTCACTACCTTCTCATTCAAGAACTCCGTAATCAGTAACTTTTTCTGTCACCACTTGAAATCTCTGTCACTTTAATAAATCCACTGAGCTTGAATACTTCATTGAGGCTTGATCAATAAATTGAGCTTCTTTCAATGTAGAATCACTTCAAGTCTGTAGATGACTTTAATCTTCATTCTTTGACAGATATAACCTTCTGAGATTCCTGTGACAATTGATTTTTATTATTTACTTATTACATCTTAATTAAAGTTGAGTAGAATCCTCGGTGTTTACAAATAGGCCTGGACATATGCCTTTCAATCTCCCCCTATTTGTTTGTTAGACAATAACAACCAAATACCTCTAGAGGATAACTCAACTAAAACAAGAAAAGATTAGACTTTTAAGAGCCAAGCAAATAATAAAAAGTTCTGGATTAAATATAACAATTTCCAGATTCAAACAGTAACGATAAATACAAGATAGATGTTCCTCTAGACTGAACATATGAATACATTTATCCTATCTTGAATCACCTAAGCTCTAAACATTTAATATTTACAAACAGAGCTTCTTCAAATTTCAGACTCAATCATCTCTCCTTCTTCAAGTGCTTCAAGCAAATCCTTGTCCAGAACACGATCAGATTCAGAAGTAATGCCACTAGGTCTGACAGGTTGAGTTGTGACTTTCTTCAGCCTATTCTTTATTTGATGATATCTTTTGATATTTGCTATGCAATAGTCTTGAATCAAATCAGCAACTTCTGTCTTCTCTTGTGTAGCAAATCCTGAAGTCCTCAACATGTTCTCCAAGTAGACAAGATGCTTGGCAGGAAAATCCTTCAGAGATATTGGATCCACACCACAAGTCTGAGGTGCCCTTCCTTTAAAAAATTTTACTTCATAAGGCACTTCCACCACTTGTGGACTAGCTTTCATTGCAAAGTCTCTTAGCTGATCATGCAACAGCTCAGCTAATGGAGAAGTTCTTTTTACCTTGCACATGAAGACCCATAGTTCAGAGAGAGTTCTGCTTTCCAGAAGATTGAGAGACACTAAGAAAGTTCCCTCATTATGAGTATAAACATAGATCTTCAACTCCTCTCTAACTCTGTCATATCCAGTTGAGATCCTTGAAATCTCTGCATGAAGAGCTTTCATATATACTGTGTTGTCTGGATTGACCTTCTTGTATCTTTCCAACATGCTAAAAAACTTTCCATCATTATCTGAACCTGTTGAATGTGAAAACATCTCTCTAGCTCTATCCCATTCTTCTCCAAGCTTCAGCCTCACATATAACTTCCTGTCCTTGACCTTTATATCATGAAGCCGTTGCTTTTCTTGATGTTCAGCTTTTTGGATAACTAGATGCTTTGAAATGATGTCAAAAACTTTAGCATTCTCCTCCTCTCTTCTCTTTAGATCAGCTTTCTGTCTTAACAGCTCAGCTTCAAAGGCAGGATCCACTTCAGGTTCATCTTCCCAGTCAGCATAGTCAGCCTCTCCTTCAACCTCCACTTCACCAAAGATATCTTCAGGGTTTTCTTCAGATTCAATATTGTCAAAATCTCCCTGTTCACCTTGATAGTAGTCAGCATCAGAAAAAGTTAACCTCTGCTTTCCTTTGTCCTTTACAGAACCAGAACCTCCAGCTTCTCCTCCTCTTTGTTTCTCCACATTCTCCCCCTTAGTTGAGGAATCCTCTACAGTTTGAGCTGTGGAAGCCCTAGGATTCACCTCAGATGTTCTCCTTATCTCTCCTCTATCTCCTCTTTCATCAGCATCATCCTCATCCTCATCATCTCCCTCAAAGAAAATTCTTTGCTCTTCAGTAGGTTGATGTGAATTCTTGATCATATCATACAAGTGCTTCATACCTTCATTCAGATGCTCCATTCCTCCTTCTATCCTGAAAATCCTTTCTTCATTAAACTTTTGATTTTCATCAGCTGTTTGCAGAATAAAGTCCACCTTGGTAGAAATGGCAGCTATCTCCCTGACACTCTCTGATATTTGAGCATTTGACATTGTAAGATCAGAGATGTCTGAAG
The DNA here is from genome assembly GCA_030848705.1 of Heracleum sosnowskyi. Classification (NCBI taxonomy): domain Eukaryota; kingdom Viridiplantae; phylum Streptophyta; class Magnoliopsida; order Apiales; family Apiaceae; genus Heracleum; species Heracleum sosnowskyi. The sequence continues at coordinate 38,061,295 of CM061238.1, forward strand.
CCACCAGTACTTGAGATTGTTGGATTGAATTCAGCTTCGGGAGGAGATTATTCTTCAATCCTTCCAGGTCATCTTTCATAGTACCCAGCTGATTTGATACAGAGGTGGTAGATTGTGCAACCACTTGTGCTTTTAGAATTGTGTTTTCAGCCTGGGTCTCTTGCAACTTCTTCTGTAGATCAGCTAGCTGTTTTAACAAAGCAGTGTTTGTGTCAGTGTGTGCACTCACCTCAATTGCTCTCAGTGGTGTTTCACTCAACTCACGTGCTTGTGTTTCACTCGGTGTTTGACTCATATCTCTCACCACTAACTGTCTGTCTAGATTCTCAGTTGATGTACCTGCAGGAAAAATCACCCTAGCCCCTTCAAGAGAGGTCAGTGGTGGTGCAATGGGAGTTCGCGAATCCCAATCCCCAATGAATTCCAAATCAGATTGAATTTGAAACTGAATTGCTTCAGTGTTGGATTCATTAGGTTGCCTTCCACTTTCTCCAGTAAAAACTGCGAGTGGAAAATCCCTTAAGGGAGCCAGAGATGTTCCCTCTGGGAGGGGAGAAAATGATTCTATTTGAGTTGGCGAAGAATCAGATTTTCCCTCAGATGCCTGTGAAGGCACTTCTACCGTGACTATGGTAGGCACTGTTTCAAAGTCAAAAGTAAAGTGCTCTCCTGACATGGTGTCCTGAGTGTCATCTAGATGGATATCTTCTCCCATTGTGAGTAATGGGAGTGTGCTTGACTCAGTACAAGATGCCATGGCCCGATGGCGAATTTCAATAGATCCACCCTGTTGAGAGGATGTCTCCAGAGACTGTGTAGTGGCCATATCAATGTCCATATCCTTTTGAGAGGATACAGATGGGCTAACAGTTGTCTCCCTATAGGTTTTTCTTTTCTTTAAGGGTGGAGACAGAGCTGTGGGAACACTCATTTCAGCTATATCACTAACATTTCTTGAACTGGTTTGTACATTAGGCTCAGGTGGTGTTTCAGGAGTGTTTGACTCTCTGTTTGGCTCTATGACCTGGGTCAGAGACTGTGGATCTACAATCTCTGGGTCAGCCCTAACAACCACTTGGGTTTCAATTGAAGTACCAGAAGAAGAACCAAGGTTAGGAATAACTACCTGCAGTGGTACTGGATGTGGTTCGGGAACTTGTTCACCAAAGATAGGAAGATTAATGAATTGCCTCATGAATGGTGAAACAAGAACAGGTATGGTGGTAAATTTGGATGAGACATCAAGTCTGGTGTAGAATTTGGTGTCTGTGGTTGGAGAGGTTTCAAATCTAGCTTCTCGAAACAGTTCTACCTGCTCAGCAGTGAGAAGATGATTAATGATAAGAGTTAGAAAGCGAGGGTACCAACACCTTACTTTCACACCATTATCAGAATCTCTCCTAGAGTGAGCAAGCCTGTTGAGCAAAAGGTTCCACAGAATCTCAGCAAAGTTCAATCTACGACCAAATACTATAGCATAGGCAATGTATTGATTAAGACTGGTAATGCAGTGAAAGTTTGTTTTTGTGCAATTACCAAATACCCTAGCTATAGTATCAAAGAACAGATCCCATTCCCTTACAACAAAAGTTTTTGACAATTTTACCATTTGAAAGGGACCCTGATAATGAATATTCACAAAGAACTGTGTTAACTCATCATCAGTGGGTAATGGATCAAACCTGTCCTTTAGAAAATGCAACACATCACAAAATAAATCAAAAGTAACTGTATATTGCTGGTTGAGAATATTGAAAGAAAAAGATTTTGAATTGTCAGCAATAACAGCACTTGAACACAACATCCTTAATGGATCAATTTTCAGTAGTGCATTGGCACAAATAGCATAACTAACACAAGTATTGCTATTTAAAAATTGAATTCACGGTCTGAAACGTTCCACTTTACACTTTAACGGATCAAAATACCCAACAAAGTTATTTAAAACTAATTCAAAATTATTAGGATCCATTTTAAATAAGACACTTAAAATTTTAATTAATTAAAAATAAAAATAAAATTTTAGGGATTTTTAGAATTAATTAAAATTACAAAAATCCACAAAATTAAATTTTACCAAAATTAATTAATTTGCAAATTTTAGATCCTAAAAATTCGAATTATACTTGAAAAACAGAATTGAATTGGGCAAATGAATCTCAAACACACACACACGGTTACTATGATTACAAAAACAGTAAGAACCACTTAGCAAATCAACAACAAATAAGTCGAATGGTTTTTCAAGAAAAGTGAAAATTTTAACAGCACTTCGACTTAAAAGCTTGATTTTGACAGAAAAGAACTGATTTGCTAAGTAATGACTTGAGCAAGTTTGGTTTTTGAATCACAGTTAACTGCAACAATCAGAGTATTCGAAAAGGGGGTTTTTTAAAAAACTGATAAGGAAATGCGTATGAACTGTGTGTGCAGTGTATGTATATATATATATAAGAGACAAAATAACTGTAAAAAGAAAAGAAACTGAACGGGTTTTTATTTAAATTTGTATTGGGAAGACAATCGGGAAGACTTAGGATAGTCTTCCCGGTAGTCTTCCTAATACAAATTAGAAAGTCTTCCGGAAAATAATAAAAGAAAATGCTAAAAATAAAACTGATTAAATTAAGTCTTCCCGATAGTCTTCCTAGTTCAAAAACTGGGAAGACTTCGAAAAAGACTTAAAATAAAAAAGGAAAAAACAAAAAACAAAAGGACAATTTACATTGTTTTCCCGGTAGTCTTCCTAGTGTAAAACTGGGAAGACTTACCAAAAAAATTCAGAATAAAATCCGAATATATACAGAATATGCTGAAAAACTTATAAAAATGCATGAAAAATATATAAAATTCTAGAAAAATTCACAGAAAATTCCATAAATCCTAGAAAAATATGCAGAATATTATAGAAATGCATAAAATTAATATAAACTTGCAGAAAAATTCAAACAACAATATTTACAATCTGAAAAATATCTAAATAATTCTAAATAAATATATTTTCAATAAAAATACATTTCTCCACTTAAAAAATATGAGAAAAATATTTTTAAAGAAAATAAAATATGTAGAGCTATTTAAATACACAAGCATGTACTATTAAATGAGAATTGGCAATAAATATCAGTTAAATGACAAGTGAAAATGAATTTTAAAAGAACACACATGACAGAGATATTGTTAATCACTAAGACTGTTTAACATACCCAATTTACCAACTAACTTGATAAATGTGGATTCGTCAACAGATTTAGTGAATATATCTGCAGTCTGTTCTTCTGTGGGTACAAAATGTAACTCCACAGTTCCATTCATGACATGCTCTCTGATAAAATGATACCTGATATCAATGTGCTTCGTTCTCGAGTGCTGCACAGGGTTGTTGGAGATTGCTATGGCACTTGTATTATCACAAAATATGGGAATTTTGTCTAAGGCAAAGCCATAGTCCTTTAATTGATTCCGTATCCATAAGATCTGAGCACAACAGCTTCCAGCAGCAATATATTCAGCTTCTGCTGTTGAATTGGAAACTGTTTGCTGTTTCTTGCTATACCAGGAAATCAACCTACCTCCTAGGAATTGACAACTCCCAGAGGTGCTTTTTCTATCCACAACACTACCTGCATAATCAGAATCTGTATATCCAACAAGATTAAAACCAGAATCTTTAGGGTACCAGATACCTAGATTAGGTGTACCCTTAAGATATCTCAAGATTCTTTTCACAGCAACGAGATGAACATCTCTAGGGTCCGCTTGGAACCTTGCACACAAGCATGTAGCATACATAATATCTGGTCTACTAGCAGTAAGATAGAGTAAGGAGCCAATCATACCTCTGTAGCTTGTAACATCTACCTTGATAGATTTGTCAGAAGCTCCAAGTTTGATTGCTGTTGAAGATGGAGTCCTTGCTGATGCTGAATCCTCCATGTGATACTTCTTGAGGAGTTCTTTGAGATACTTGGATTGACAAATAAATATACCATTTGACCTTTGACTTACTTGCAATCCAAGAAAGAACTTCAGCTCACCCATCATACTCATTTCAAACTTACTCTGCATTAGCTCAGCAAATCTCTTACAGAGATTATCATTAGTAGACCCAAATATGATGTCATCCACATAGACTTGGACTAATATCATATCATTTTTGTGTTTCTTTGAAAAAAGAGTTTTGTCTATGATACCTCTAACAAAACCATTTTCTAAAAGAAAACCAGAGAGAGTGTCATACCATTTTCTTGGGGCTTGTTTGAGACCATAGATAGCCTTGAAGAGAAAGTACACAAAGTCCAGCAGCTCCTGATTTTCAAAGCCAGGGGGCTGTTCCACATACACTTCTTCATCAAGTTCACCATTCAGGAATGCACTCTTAACATCCATTTGATAGACTTTAAAATTGGAGTAAGCAGCAAATGCTAAGAACATCCTGATGGCCTCAAGTCTAGCCACTGGTGCATAGGTTTCATCATAATCAATGCCTTCAGCTTGAGAATACCCTTGTGCAACCAGTCTTGCCTTGTTCCTCGTAACTATGCCATCCTCATCTAGCTTGTTCCTGTATACCCATCTTGTACCAACTACTTTCTTGTTCTTTGGTCTGGGTACCAGCTTCCAGACTTGCTGTTGTTCAAATTGATTGAGTTCATCTTGCATAGCAATCACCCAATCTGGATCAGTCAGTGCTTCCTCAGTTTTCTTTGGCTCCATTTTAGATAGAAATGCTGAGAAAAGACATTCATTCTGAGAAGCTCTTCTAGTTTTAACTCCAACATCTGGATCACCAATGATCAGCTCAAAAGGATGAGCTCTATTCCAAACAGTCTGTCTTGGAAGATTTGATCTTGATGATTCGCCTTGAAATTCACTTTGATGTTGTGAGTGACTAGTTGATCCTTCATTTGCTCCCCCTGAGTTGTTGCCTGTTTGCCTTGATGATTCTTCTCCAGTGTTGGTGGTATCTCCATTGTTACCAGTGTTTCCACCACCATCACCACGATCATTATCATCATTATTATTATCATCACCAGCAATAACTTCAGGTGGGTCTTCATCATCTGATTCTGAGTCTGGCAAGTTATCAAACTTCAGTTTTTCAGATAAGTCTTCTTTTTGGATACTGGGGAACTTAGTGTCATCAAAAGTAACATTGACACTTTCCTTTACCGTGTGACTGCCAACCACATAGACCCTGTAAGATCTTCTGGAATATCCAACAGAAATAGCTTCTTGTGCCTTTGCATCAAACTTGCCACGTTTAACATTGTCATCTATAAGCACAAAGCATTTTGCTCCAAATACATGAAAGTACTTGACAGTTGGTTTCTTGTTGTTCATGATCTCATACGGAGTCTTCATTAAGTCCTTGTTGATTAAAGTTCGATTCTGAGTATAACAAGCGGTATTCGCTGCTTCAGCCCAAAAGTACGTTGGAAGTTTGGACTCACTTAACATAGTCCTTGCAGCTTCAATCAATGTACGATTCTTTCTTTCCACTACTCCATTTTGTTGAGGAGTTCTAGGAGCAGAATACTGTCTTGTTATTCCTTTATCAGCACAAAAGTCATTTAGAATGGCATTCTTGAATTCAGTACCATTATCTGACCTTATGGCTCTAACAGGGAATCTAGAATCCAGCTCAATCAACTTTACACGGCCAATCACCAGGAATGGGGTCTCATCCTTGGAATGTAGGAATAAAACCCATGTATATTTTGAATAGTCATCAACAATCACAAGTGCATATTGTTTCTTTGACATGGACATCACATTAACTGGACCAAACAAATCCATGTGCAGTAGCTGAAGAGGTTCAGTTATTGATGATGTGTCAGTGCCCTTGTGAGAAGCTTTCTTTGACTTTCCCTTCTGACATGCCTCACACAGTCCTTCCTGTGTAAATTCCATCTGAGGCAAACCTCTAACTAATTCCCTCTTGACTAAAGAGTTCATAGTTTTGAAGTTAAGGTGAGACATCTTCTTGTGCCATAGCCAACTATCATCTGATGAAGCTTTAGCATAAAAACAATTAACTTCATCTTTGAATCCTGAGTTCAGATCAGCTATGAACAAGTCACCTTTCCTTACTCCTTGAAGAGCAGGCTTTCCATTCTTCTTGTGAGTAATCTGACACTTCTCTCTTTCAAAGGAAACAGCATATCCTCTGTCACAGAACTGACTGATGCTGAGAAGATTGAACGTCAGACCTTCCACAAATGAAACATCTTCAATGATAACATTTCCGTACTTCAAACAGCCATATCCTTTCGTAATACCCTTGCTGTTATCTCCAAAGGTAACTACTGGGCCAGCTTTCACAACCACATCTGATAGCAGGGCTCTATCTCCGGTCATATGCCTTGAACAGCCACTGTCAAGAATCTACATAACACGGTTTACCTGTTTAACTCCCTGCAATATCAGATTGATTAGTCCTTCCTCGGAGCCCAAAATTGATTGGGTCCGGCATACTTAAAGAACTGGCCTTTGTCAGGCAAAACAACATTTCTAACTAAAACTACTTCATCCTCTTTCACATAAGAGCATTTCCATTTATAACCAGCCTTAACACATTTCTGAGTAGGCTTAGGGATAAATGAATCCACTCTAGTCTGAGGAGGACTAGTAGTCTTTGTTTTAACATGCTTCTTATTATTAACATGTTGACGTGGAGCAGTCTTATCACTAGATACATGCTTTTTATTAAAGAAAGCATACATAACATTAAAAGCACAAGACATGCAATTACCCACACCACATGCTTTATGAGAAGAATTAATAGCAGGCATGTTAGTTCTACATTTGTTTTGATCCAACTTATGGATATCTGATTTAGTCTTTTCAGTTGTAGCAACTTTGACTGGAATATCAGATACACACTTTTTGGATTGCTCAGCTTCTAAAGCAACATCTTCTTCATGAATCTCCTCAGCAATAATGATAGAGTATTCATTCAGAGGCTCTGCCTCAGACTCCTTACAGAAGGGTGTTTTAATACCCTTAAGAATATAAGGAACAACCTTTCCTTCTTCTCTGACTCTACAAGGTGTATTAATACCAAGCAATCCTATAGCCTCATTATAATCATAACCTATACTGACATGATTACCAATAGCTTGTTTATTGAAAATTTCTTTAGCCGTTTTACAAGAGTTGTAATAGGCATTAGCTTTGGTTTTAAGCTCACTAATCTGCTCTTTGAGAATGGTTTCCAGTTGAATATAACATTTAACCCTATTCTCAAGAAAAGCAATTTTCTCATTAAGTTCATCCTGATTAACATGCACAAGTTTCAAATCTTTTAATTCCTTTTCAAGATTTGTGTTTAAAAGATTTATTCTATCATTTTCAGTGCGTGCACAACTTATGGTGCCACCAAGATGATAAATCATTTCAGCATCAGTAAAGGTTACCTCTGACATGTATCTGGATGAAGTGCTTTCCTCTTTAGCCATTAAAGCAAGGTTCCCAATCTCACCTGCTTCTTCATCACTGTCAGTGTCATCCCAACTCTTTCCCTCAGCAACATAGGCCTTCCCAATCTTGTTCTTCTTGCTAGAATCAAATGTGTTTCTAGTCACTTGCTTTGGCTTTCTGCACTCAGTAGCAAAGTGACCCAACTCATTGCAATTGTAGCATCTGATTATACTCCTGTCCACAGTTCCAGTTTTGTAGCCACCCCTTGTGCCACTTGAAGATGAAGATCCACCTCTCTGAAATCTGGGTCTGAACTTAAGATTGGGATTCCTCTTGAATCTAAACTTCCCAAACTTTCTGACTATCAAAGCCAAATCACCATCCTCCAGCTGATCAAGTTCTTCCAAAGAATAGAAGTCACCACCAGATTGATCAATGGATGTTAATCCATATTCAGCATCAATAACATTCATGTGAGAACTGGAAGGTTGAACAGCCTTCACTTCCAGTTTCTGTGGGACTTCAGCAGCCAATGCAGTGGAGGTACCAACAATCCTTCCAGTTCCATACAGCTCCTTCTGTTGAATCTGCTCCAGCTCATAGGTCTTCAAGACACCATACAATCTTTCCAAAGCAAGCTCATTCATGTCTCTTGCTTCTCTAATAGCAGATATCTTGTGCTCCAAATGAGGTGGAAGTGTAAGAAGGAACTTCTTGTTAATCTCCTTGTTGGTGTAGTGCTTCCCATTGAGATTCAGATCATTGATTAATTTGTTGTATCTTTCAAAAACCTGAGAGATACCTTCACCAGGGTTTGATCTGAAATGCTCATATTGTGAAGTGAGAATTTCCAGCATATTCTCCCTAACTTCCTCTGTCCCCTCATTGATTATCTCTATTGTTCCCCAAATGTGTTTGGCAGTTTCACAATTTAGGACATGATTATGCATGATAGGATCAAGACTCTCAATAAGGATCAACTGAAGACAGGAATCCAAGGTAACATCCTCTTTCTCATCAGGAGTGTATTCCTTGGGATCTTTAGGGTACATTCTAGCAGCCCTAGTCACAACATTATCCTCAACAACTTCAGGATCAATAATCATAGGGAGTTTGGGACCACTCTTCAGCACATCCAAGTATTTAGGATTTGCAACCTTAAGAAATAGGAGCATTTTCTTCTTCCACATTGGATAATGCTCCTTGCTGAATATTGGGATTTTGACAGTACCAACTTTCTGTGTAGTAGACATCTTTTGAGATTTTTAAGAATAAAATAAAAAATCAGAGTTTAAAAGAAAAATCTCAAAACAATTGGATCTTTGATTTGTATATTAATCAAAAGGCTCTGATGCCAATTGTTAGGTCCTGATAAGTTTGTAGAAGGGGGGTTGAATACAAACTATACCGTTTTATCGAATTTGTCCTTTAAAAACTTTAACTGTTTAGAACAAATTAGTGCGGAATAAAAAAAACTGAAACAATATTCAAGTTAAATAGAAACTCTATTAAACTTGAGAGGTGTTACAATTTTGATCACTGATTACAAAGAACTTAATAAAACAAATCTAGAATAAATTCGACATGAATTTATCTATTTTTGTAATAAAAAGGATCGAATACTAAAAAGTAGTTCGATATAAAATCTAGGGATTATGATCCGCTAGAAAGTCAAAGCAGTACAAGAGATATGATTCTTATGGATTAAATGTTAAGAAACAATACAAGAATTAAATCTCTGAATGATTTTAATGCTCGGACAGTTTGAAGTAATGAAGACAGAGAGAAATGAAATGTTCTTGTTTCTGTGTCTTTTCTTTCTTCAGTTGTAATGACTGTAATAAAGTCTCCTGCCTTGAATAAATACCTTTGCTTTTCTTTTTAATCAACACACGTGCAAATCCACTTGACAGTTCTGAATTTGTACTAGGAAGACAAGCAGAAAAACTATCATTTTGGCCTTGGAAGACTCTCGGGAAAACTAGGAATGGCTTAGGAAGACAATCGGGTAAACTGAGATTTGTTCTAGGAAGACAATCGGGAAGACTCACTTGTGAGTCTTCCTAGTTCAAAAACTAAGTCTTCCTAGTACAAAATCTAAGTTTTCCTAGTTCAAATATATTCTAATTTAAATAATTAACTAAATAAATTATGTATTAATTTAATTCTTTGCAGAATTAAATTAATAAATAATATACTTAATAATATTAATTATTTATAAGAGAATAAATAGAATTAGTTGACTTCTCAATTAATTCCAGAATCACTTAAAACTTAGATAAATAACAAACACAATAGTACGTTGACACTCGATGTACTGTCTGGTTCATGAGTGACTAACGACAATGTCTGTTCTTTATCTATTTAACTTTAAGCAGTGATTCACTACCTTCTCATTCAAGAACTCCGTAATCAGTAACTTTTTCTGTCACCACTTGAAATCTCTGTCACTTTAATAAATCCACTGAGCTTGAATACTTCATTGAGGCTTGATCAATAAATTGAGCTTCTTTCAATGTAGAATCACTTCAAGTCTGTAGATGACTTTAATCTTCATTCTTTGACAGATATAACCTTCTGAGATTCCTGTGACAATTGATTTTTATTATTTACTTATTACATCTTAATTAAAGTTGAGTAGAATCCTCGGTGTTTACAAATAGGCCTGGACATATGCCTTTCAACATATGAGTTGGAAATGGAGCAAGATGAAGAAATTGAGAAGGTACAGAAAAAGGGTGGATCTATTGCATTGATTGCATCTGTGAACCAACTGGAAGATGACAATGAGGAAGCTGCAAAAGCCACAACTAGTCGAGCTAGTTGTAGAAGTGATGTTAGCAAGGGAAAAGGCAAGATGACAGAGGAAGAAGAATCAGAACCAGCCAACTTGGATGACTTAGATGAGATTGATGAACACATTGCTTTTCTGTCAAGAAAATTCTCTAAGTTCAAGTTCAAGAGAAACTCAGAAGCAAGGCCACCAAGGAGAGACTTTCAACCTAACAAAAGTAACTGGATTGAAAAGTCTAAATCTAAATGTTTCAATTGTGGAATGCTTGGTCACTTTGCTGGAGATTGCAGAAAGCCCAAGATTGAGAAGGGCAACAGGAAATTTGAGCCTGTTGATTATAAAAAGAAATACTTTGAACTTCTCAAGCAAAAAGAAAAGGCTTTCATGTCTCAGGAGTATGATTGGGCTGGTAATGGTGAAGATTCTGATGATGATGTTGAGTATGTCAACTTGGCTCTTATGGCTAACAATCATGAGCAGGAAGCAAGCTCCTCAAGCAACCAGGTAACAATTACTAATCTTTCTGAGCTTTCTAAAGAGGAATGCGATAGTGCAGTAAATGAAATGTCTACTGTACTATATAATTTGCGTGTTACTCTTAAATCACTTACCAAGGAGAATTCAAGGATTAAAGAATCAAATATGCTCTTAAGTGATAGAAATGCCATGTTAGAAGCACAGCTCATTGAGTTTGAGAAAATGAGATGTGTTAGTAGGGATGCTAAGCTGGAACTTGAGAAAGTATTGAAGAGGGAAGAAATTCTTAAAACACAACTAGAGATAGAACAGAGTGTGATTGCAAAATGGAAAGATTCCAGGAATGTTGCTAGCGACATCATTAATGTTCAAGGTGTGGAATCTTTCTGTGAGCAATCATGGAAAAAGAACAAGGAGAAACTAGGGTATGCTGTTGAAACCTTAGAATCAGAATCAGAGTCAACAAACAACAATGATCATTTGTTGAAGGTTGATACGTCAACGGAATGCAATGTTTCGTTGACAGATGAACCATCAACCGATCATGTTGTTTCGTTGACAGAGAAAAAGAAAGTAGAACTCACTAGACTTAATGAAAAGTATGGTCCTGTCACCAAGAACTTTGTTCAAGGTGAGTCTAGTAAATCAAAGAAAGTTGAGAAGCCTGTTGAAAGAGCTAATGTAGGTCACTTGTCTAACAAGCAATTGAAAGACAAGTTAGAGAAAGTTCAAGTTGATACTAAAGGTAACAAAAAGAATAACAGAAACGGAAAAGTAGGGATTAACAAGCACAATAATTACACACCTGATAAATATGCACCTAGAAAGACATGTGTTAATTGTGGCAGTGTTAATCATCTATCTGCTAATTGCAAGTCTGTTAAGAAACCTGCTAATGTGAGAATGGCTAAGTCTACATTGAATGATTCTATACCTGCAATGCCTGTTATGCCTAACATGTTTGCTCCATATGCACAATATCAAAATCCATATGCTGGTATGTCATTTGTGCCTAACCCTTACATGAATATGTTTAACATGCCACAAATGCCATGGAATAACATGTTTGTTCCTCCATCTATGCATGCTGAGAATGAAACTGTGAGCAACCCTCAAAGATCAACACAAGTGAAAAATGATCTGAGAAGGAAATCAAAGGCTAACAAGACAGGACCCAAGGAAACTTGGGTACCAAAATCAACTTGATTTGGTTTGTTGTGTGCAGGGAGACAAAAGGAATCTTTGGTACTTGGATAGTGGTTGTTCAAGACACATGACTGGTGATTCCACCCTGCTCACAGAGTTTCAAGAAAAAGCTGGCCCTTGTATTGCTTTTGGAGATGACAGCAAAGGCTACACAAAGGGATATGGCTTGATTTCAAAAGAGAATGTCATCATTGATGAGGTTGCATTGGTGGATGGTCTTAAGCACAACCTGCTTAGTATCAGCCAACTTTGTGACAAAGGATTTTTAGTTACTTTTTCAAAAGAAGCCTGTGTTGTTTCTAAGGTAGGAAACAACAATGTGGTCATGACTGGATTCAGAAGAGGGAACGTGTACATTGCTGACTTTAGCAGCACAAGTCCAGACACCATCACATGTCTTTTCAGCAAGGCAAGCAAGGATGAAAGTTGGCTGTGGCACAAGAAATTATCTCATCTGAATTTCAAAGTCATGAATGATTTGGTAAGGAAAGATCTTGCTAGAGGAATTCCACAAGTAGAATTCTCCAAGGATGGTTTGTGTGATGCCTGTCAAAAAGGGAAACAAAAGAAGGCATCATTCAAAAGCAAGACAGAGTCATCAATTGTTCAACAGCTTGAGTTGCTCCACATGGATTTATTTGGCCCTGTAAATGTCATGTCAATTTCAAAGAAGAAGTACTGTCTTGTGATTGTTGATGATTTTTCTAGATTTACATGGACTTTCTTTTTGCACTCCAAAGATGAGGCAAGTGAAATCATTATCAATCACATCAAGATGGTAAGCAATCATCCTGATTTCAAAGTGAGAAGAATTAGGAGTGACAATGGGACAGAATTCAAGAATTCAAGCATGAAAGTGTTCTGTGAAGAAAATGGTATATTGCATGAGTTTTCAGCAGCAAGGACACCACAGCAAAATGGTGTAGTTGAAAGGAAAAACAGAACACTTATTGAAGCTGCAAGGACAATGCTAGATGAATCAAAGTTACCTACTTATTTTTGGGCTGAGGCAGTCAACACAGCTTGCTTCACTCAAAATATTTCTTTGATTAATCAGGCCAAGGGAATGACACCTTATCAACTACTCAAAAGAAAGAAACCACTATTGGATTTTCTTCATGTCTTTGGTTGCAAGTGTTTTGTTCTGAGAAATCAAGCTGAGCACTTGGGGAAATTTGAAGCAAAGGCAGATGAAGCAATATTTGTGGGTTATGCAGCAGGGAAAGCCTACAGAGTCTACAATCTCAGAACCAACATTGTTATGGAATCTGTACATGTTGTTTTTGATGATCTCAAAATTCAGGGTCTCTGTGATGAAGGTTTCCATGAAAGTCTCTCTTTTGAGAATGAGGAAGGAGAACAAATGGATCATGATAAGACTATTGAGAAACAGTCCAAAGTTGTTGTATCTAGCACAGATGAAAGCAGCAGTGAAGATGAAATTGCTGCATTAAGATTGAAAAGAATAGCTGCTAGTAGACCAAATGGTCATTTCGTTGACAGTCAGAATGAGCGTTTCGTTGACAGTCAAAATGGACATTCCGTTGACAGTCACAGAAATGCTTCCAGGAGTGATCAATTAGGGACAACAAACTCAGGGGGAGTTTCTCAAGGACAAATATCTAATCAAGGCAATCATGATCATGAAGCTACTTCTTTAATAGCAAATCTACCTCCCTTAAGAAAATGGACTAAAGATCATCCCTTTGAACTTATTATAGGTGATGTTTCTTCAAAAGTTCAAACTAGAAGAGCAACTCAAGAGGAATGTCTATATAGTAGCTTTCTGTCTCAAGAAGAGCCAAAGAAAGTTGAGGATGCACTTCTAGATCCAGATTGGGTTTTGGCTATGCAAGAGGAGCTAAACCAATTCGAGAGGAACAATGTTTGGAAGCTGGTGCCCAAGCCTAAAGACAGGAGTGTAATAGGCACAAAATGGGTGTTCAGAAACAAGATGGATGAAAATGGCATAGTCATAAGGAACAAAGCTAGATTGGTCGCAAAAGGCTACTCACAGGAAGAGGGAATTGATTTTGATGAAACCTTTGCTCCTGTTGCAAGACTAGAAGCAATAAGAATTTTCCTAGCCTATGCAGCCCATGCCAATTTCAAGGTCTTTCAAATGGATGTGAAGAGTGCTTTTCTGAATGGGGAACTGGAAGATGAGGTGTATGTGAGTCAACCTCCTGGCTTTGAAGATGATGATTTTCCAGAGTATGTGTACTTTCTCCTCAAAGCACTCTATGGTTTGAAACAAGCACCTAGAGCCTGGTATGACACATTGTCGCAGTTCCTTCTTGAGAATCACTTCACTAGAGGTATTGTAGATAAAACTCTTTTTCATAGGATTGTGAATGGCTCTACAATACTTGTTCAAATTTATGTAGATGACATAATTTTTGGGTCTACAGATGAAAAACTTTGTCAAAAGTTTGCCAAGCTTATGCAAAGTAAGTATGAAATGAGCATGATGGGAGAATTAACTTATTTTCTTGGTCTTCAAGTAAAGCAAGTTAATGAAGGCATTTTCATTAGTCAAACCAAGTACATTAATGATTTGTTAAAGAGGTTTAACTTAATGGAATGCTCTCCTGCCAAAACACCCATGCCTACTGCCACCAAACTTGAATCGAATACTAAGGAAAAATCTGTGGACATTTCAAGTTACAGAGGCATGGTTGGCTCACTTTTATATTTAACAGCTAGTAGACCTGATATTATGTTTGCTACATGTCTATGTGCTAGATTTCAGGCTGATCCTAGGGAATCCCATTTAGTTGCTATTAAAAGAATTTTCAGATATCTCAAAGGAACACCAAACCTTGGCATTTGGTATCCTAGAGAATCTGGTTTTGAACTAATTGGTTATTCAGATGCAGATTATGCAGGATGTAAAATTGACAGGAAAAGCACAACTGGAACCTGTCAATTTCTAGGAAACAAGCTTGTATCATGGTTCAGCAAGAAACAAAACTCAGTTTCCACCTCCACAGCTGAGGCTGAGTATATTGCAGCTGGAAGTTGTTGTGCACAGATTTTATGGATGAAAAACCAACTACTTGATTATGGATTAAGAGTTGAGAAAATTCCTATTTTCTGTGACAACACTAGTGCCATTGCCATTACTGAGAATCCAGTGCAGCATTCAAGGACCAAGCACATTGACATCAAGTACGACTTTATTAGAGAACATGTTATGAATGGTACTGTGGAGTTACATTTTGTTCCAAGTGAACAACAACTTGCAGACATCTTTACCAAGCCACTTGATGAATCCACATTCTCAAGATTAGTAAGTGAGCTAGGTATGCTAAATTTCTCTTAATTATTTTGAGATTTTTGCAAGTTAAAATGCAGCCAGGAATTTGCTATAATTTTTCTGTGAATTGATTTTCTCAGGAAAAGGTGAAATTTTGTCTAAGTCAAAATTACTATGTCAACGAAACGCACCATTTCGTTGATAGTCTTAGCATTTTTCTGGGTGTTTCGTTGATAGCTCTTTTATATCAACGAAACGCAGCTTTATCAACGAAATAGAAGGGACCTAAAATTCCCAATTCTGATTCGTTGATGTAGCGCTTTTTAATCTGAACCGTTGAAATTGCACGTTCTTTATCACGATCTATACATACACCCCTGTAAGTATAAATCGTGGTAATATTTAATTCTAACGGTTACTTTTTTAAGCCAATCAGGTAATTTAGATTAATTATTGGACTTAATTTCTGAGAATTTTTGGGGGAGTATTTAAGAAATTTCAATTTCTTTATTTCATTTCTACCTGTTCTCAAAAATTCCAAAAGTTTTTCTATCTTCTTCTCTCTAACAAGCAATACAGCTCGAAGCTTTTCCTCACTCAACAATGGCACCCATAGTCAAGATTATGTCTGCTGGTGGGTTCATCTATGAGAAGAACAATTCTATTCCATTTGTTGTTAAGGAGAGTCCGAACAACATCTTTTTCAAGATGATGGACTTCATGAGGAACTGTAAGTTGAGCTATGCGATGTTTCACTCTACACCACTCTACAATGAAATAATCGAGGAGATTTGGACCTCATGTGAGTATAGTGGAACAAACTGCACACTGCAATTCACTCTTCAAGGTAATGAGTACATAGTTAATTCTGATGTTTTGCAAGCATGTTTACATATTCCTGATAATAACTGTGATGCTTTGCCTACTAACACTGAAATAACTACCGTGCTAAATTCTATAAACTACTCTTTGCCTATTGATAACTTGGGTAAGATAATTAGGAGAGGTTTGGTTAGGGAATACAGCTATTTAGCTGATGCATTCATTAAGGTCTTTTCTGGAAAGATTAGTAATTTTGATGCATTAACTAACTCTATGTTAATTCTCCTAACCATGCTTCTAAATGATAGATATTACAACTTTAGCACCCAACTTATGTATGAAATTGGTGCTAAGTTGGGTGATAAGGCAAATAGGAAGAAAAATATCTATTATGCAAGGTTTCTGATGATGCTGGCTAATCATGTTAGTCCAGCACCATTAGTTATCTCTAACCCTACTGCCAGGTTTGAGTGCTTTGTGCAAGAGAAGAGAGTATTGACAGACATACTGAGGCTGAACCACAATGGTGATGTTCCAGTGGTGTATCTGCCAATCATTGAGGTAACTACTGCTATCCCTGTTAGTATAGCTATTACTTCCATTGTTTCATCCAACCCAGTTGCTATGGAGTCTGTAGCTGTGACCCAACAGGCTCCTGCCCCAGCAACAAAACCAAAATCAAAGAAATCCTCCAAGCCAACCTCAGGTGCTTCTCAAAAGGCACCTGTTGTAAGAACTACCACACAACCTAAGGGGAGTGAGTCTGGAGTTGTGAGAGGTGAGGGAAGGGGTGAAAGTCGAAGAAACCCCAAGAATAAGGAAGGTGAGGTAAGTGTTTCCCAGCCTAGCCCCATTGTGTCTTCCCAATAAGGCACAATGAGTAAAATGGATTTAAGCACAAGTCTAATTGCATCCTCCCAAAAGGATGTAATTATTGAAACAAGCTCTCCACCCAGAGCACAGTCCAAGAGGGCAAGGGACACTGTAAGCCCACAGTCTATAATTTCCCAGTACCAAAGAAGAGTAAAGCAAAAATCCCAGGTTTCACAGGGTGCACACACACTGGAAGCAACACTTCCAGTTTCACAAATTCAATTTGATGTAACCCCTATCATAACTCTGGGGTTACAGTCCTATTCTCTTGATATCAATCTTGAACTATCTCCACCAAATTCACCAACTCAATCATTAGATGTGGATATGATCCATTCATCTATCCCTGATTCTCCAACTCTTTTCTTGGAGAAGCCCCACTCTGACATTGGTGACCATCACTTGTTAAGTGATTTGTTGGGCCACCAATCATCCTTTTCTGAAGTTACAAGAGGATCTGTGGAACAATCTCTTAAATCAATCACCACAGATTCTACTATAATTTCACTTTCTCAAAGTGCTTTCTTGACCTCATCAACGAAACAGGCTCTTTCGTTGACAAGTGTTTCTCCATCAACGGTATCCATACCGTTGACAGTTCAAACTACCATACCGTTGATAGTTCACTCTGCACCTCTAATTGAAAATCAAGTTGTTTCCACAACTAGTGCAGATGATCTAGTGGTAGTTGAGACACTTCTAGGATTGAGAGGGAGTGAAACTGAGAGGCTGGCTTGCAGCCAGGCAAAAGGAGAGAATGAGAGTGAGAGGCTGGCTATTTCTTCCAGCCAGGCAAAAGGAGAGATTGAGAGTTCCACCTTAGTAGGTGAAGGTGAGGGTGTGAGAGGTGTGAGCCATGGGGAGCCCATGATGCAAGAAAATAGAGGAGAGAGAGAAGGGACTACATGAGTCATAAGGGAGGAAGCAACCATTGCTAGTGAGTCAATGGAGGTCAATGAGGGAGAAAGGGAACTTACTTTCCAAGAGCTCTATCAACAAACTCTGGATAGTATTTCCCTGGATCCTGAGACCTTTACTCATCCTATGTCAGCCTATCAAGTTTTGGCTCAACAGGGCAATGTGGAGGCAGAGAGGTCACAACAACTAATTCATACAACTGCATCAATGCAAAGATCAAAGGATGCCTTGACCAATCTATCTCCAGGAGCTGCAGCAAGTGGTGAGTTTGATTTCTCTGATGATGAGGACAACTTTGGTGACAATCAGGTGGCCACTACTTCACAGACTGGGACTTCTGTGGTGCCTCCTACACCAAACTGGCTTTCTCAAGATTTACAAGGAAGGATCTCCCTGGATGCTGCAATCACAAGGCAGTACAATGAGGCCTATCTGGCTCATGAGTCTGCAAATGCCAATGACAAGAAATTCTACAAGGCTATTATGGATTCACTGGAAATCCAAAGGCTACAGATGATGCAGACAAGGATTGAGGCTAGAGAAATCAAGGACTCAATTAGCAATCTCAAGGATGCTAATGAAAGGAGGCTAGATGAAAAGCTTCCTCTTCTCACTGTGTCCAAGATGAACAGGTTTTTCTCTAAGGAACCTGAGGTGGCTACCTCCTTGAAGACTCTCTCTTCTAGAGTGGACAAGGTGGAAGCTACTTTATCTCAGATGCAAAAGGAACAGGAGAAGCAGACACAACTCTTGGCCCAGCTAGTGGTAGCTCAAGGACTCCCAGTCATCTCTCTTGATGATAACAAAAAGGGGGAGAAATCTAATGAGCTAGACATTCAAATCACAAAGGTTATGGTCCCAGCCATTTGACATTTCCCTGCCAAAGGAGCCACTAGCTATGGGGGAGTCAGGAAAAGCTAAACTGGACAGCATTGACCTGATTCAGCAAGCATCTATGAAGCTATAGCTTGCTGAACAAATTAAAGACCACTGGTCCAGGATAGATGAAAGAGTCAAGAAGTTAGCTGATTCTGCAAAGATTTCAGATCCATCAACGAATCAAGCTTCTTCTACAGAGCCATCAACGGATGCCATGGTTTTAGCATCAACGGAATGGGAGCCACAGACCAATTCTTTATATAAGATAGAGCCCCTTCTACATGGAGTCACTCAAGGTTCAAGGAAGGAGAAAGGACAAACTTCATGCATTAGGGATGTGGAACAAGCTACATTGCAAAGAAGCTTATCTCCCAAGTCCCCTGCTAAACCAAAGGGCAAAAATATAGCAAGGACTTTCTATCCTGCACCTTATCCAGATGAGCTCAAGCTTCTTGGATTACTTATCACTAAATGCAAGGAAAGTAATGATACTGAGGTAAGGAAGCAAAGGGCAATTGTCTACAGGAATGGACAAGAAATCTGTGTTTGGGCTGGTCACCCAAACTTTGCTGAAGCTAAGGCTGAAGAGTTAGAAAGAGCAGCAATGCAAGCACTTGCAGTTGCTCAATCTCTTGATGAAGAAGAAAGACAGCAAGAAGAAAAAGCCAGAGAGGAAAGGAGTGCAAAGAAGAGCACAAGGCAACCAAAGGCAAGAGCTAGGAGAAATATAGCCTTTGAGAATGATGACTCTCAGAGTATTGCATCAGACTCTTCTGTACCAACTGCACCTCCAACAATTCCTGATCCAGCTCTAGGGGTAAAGTTAGCCTTTGATCCTAAAAATCCTGTTAATTTCCATGATCAGCCAATTGAGCCAAAGGAAGAGCCAATTGAGTTTGATAAGGCCAACTTTCCAAAATTCCTCTTTGAGATGGATCCAAAGAAGAAATCTAAGCAAAGGGCTACCAAGGCTAAGCCAATTCTAGTAAGGAGACCACAAGCTGAAAAACCTCCTACCAACCCAGAAGACTTCATCTACATTGCTGATATCAGGGAGGAGTCTGACCTACATATCAATCTTGATGACCTAGTTGAGATGAGAGGAATAACAGCTTCTTACAAACTACCAGAGAGATTGGTGTTTGTCTACAAGGGTGGGAGAGAACAGGTTTGGCCTCTACATAGAATTTTGGGAGAAGACTATCAGACACTGCTATCTGTGTTTAAATGCCTGAAGAAAGATTTTGGTTTTACCAAAACAGCTAAGTCTGAAGTTGTTTCCAAAATTTGCCAAATCAAAGCTAGCTGGAACAAGCCTGGCGCACTTCCCAGAGTATTGAAGGTCCCTCAAACAGGAAAGAAGATTCATCTCCAACCTTTTTGGATGATGGAATTCAGAGACAAGGACAACTGTAGAAGATTCTTCAGAATAGAAGACCAACTGGATAAGGCATCCAATGAAACTCTAAGATTAATGCAATCCAAGTTGGGGAATCAAGATGAAGAAGAGAAGATTTTCTACAGAAGACTTCAAGCTCAGATTGAGGAGAACAATGCAAGAAAAGGGAAGAAAACAAGACCACAGAGGCAAAGATGAAAAACATGCTCAGTCTAGAGGAGCAACTCTGTGCACTTGTTTTGTAAGATTTTCTACTTTGAAATTTAATTAAATTCAATGAAGCTCAATGCAATTTCTACTTTTATCATGTGTAATTTGACTGAGTGTTTTTGTTATCATCAAGGCTCTTGATTTATGGCTGTTATTCTATCAGTCATAAATTGGGGGAGATTGTTAGGAATATGTTGTTCTTGATGATAATTATAAAAACACTTAGTAGATTTTGTATTAAGTCATTTTGTAACTGTCAACGGAATGGCATGCTCTGCAGTGTTTCGTTGACAGGAAGCTCATCAACGGAATGAGTGTTGTAGCAATTGCACTGTACAATACTTCACAGTTTGATATGCATTTGATGTATGTATTAGATAGGTCTCCTAAGTCATGTTGACTAAGTACTAGATAGGCAAAATAGGTTGGTTAATTGTAAGTATATCATGCCTTGTAATTTTGCCTAAGTGAAGACATGTCAACGGTATGAAGATTACTCTATCAACGAAACAGGGATACACCATCAACGGAATGAAGAATAAAGCTATCAACGAAATACATTCTCCTGCCATCAACGGATCATTATTGCTCTTCTGTATAGTTGACAAAGTGATAGTGACAGCTTTTTGACAGATCAAAAGGAGATGTAGAAGTGTGCATTTACATTGGGAGCCATTAAAATGGTCACTGGAAATAAGGAAACATTCCAATTCCCAATTGGGTTCTTGAGTGGGATCAGAATAAGCATGAAGACAAAAGACAAGGATCTCCAAGGACCACTGGACAAAAGGAATGAAAAGCAAGCTACTGGCGGTTACCTTTAGTGTACTTAAGTGTAACCAAAAATAGTATTGTAAACTTGGGGAATATATAACCAAGTGTAGCAGTTAAAAATAGATAAGGGAAGAAAAACAAATAGATTGTATTAGCTATTCTTGAGAGCATTTTCTTCTCTACAAATCTAGTAACTGAGCAGCTGTGTACATTTGTATCACAGATTATTTCTGAAATAAAAACACTTCAGTTGGATCATCAAACAATACAACTGAATTATTTATATCTTGTGTTTTTACTTATTCAGTTCAGTTTTATTTATAAGTGTTTTAAGTTTAAGAAAATATCAAGAATTGTATTCAACCCCCCCTTCTACAATTCTGTTAGGTCATTTGGGATTAACACAAAGAACAGGCTCTAGATGGCCTTAACAGTTCAAATTATCACATCATGGAAGAATTAGTTAAGATTCAACAATCTGGTAAGTGACAAGAAAGTCAAGTTCGAGTTTAAGAAAAATTCAGGGTGAAGTTTATAAATGAAGAAAACAAGGGTTTATTAACTTCTGACAGAAATAGTTCAAGTCCTTCGAACATATACTTATAATAGATAAGCCTCGTATTTGAAGGAAGTAAACTAAATCATGCACAGCATAAATGAATTCGAATCAGGGAATGGATCAGATGATCGCATTAACAAGAAATGATAATAATACTTGCAAGGGTGCAGGATGAAAAAAATGGAATACTTGTAGAACAAGTACCACAACTTTGGAATTTAAAAATAACATTTTCAACATAGGGTTCACAAGTTCCCACTCATCTAGGGTTGGCAATATTCCAACCTAATGTTTTAAAATCATGTCTTTTAAAAGAAAGCCTTAGTATACGGCCCATAATTATCTCTTCAAACTTTTCAATATAATAAGTATATCTTTCCAATCAATATGAAAATATGAATCTAAACTCAAAAGGTATAAAAGAGTACTCGTCAATTTACGAGATTAAATAACATACTTGCAATTCAATGCAAAGAAATCAACATTTGAAAATTCAGTAATAAGCATTCAACATGCATACTAATAATTCAAGATAATATCCCTTAATTAATAAGCAAGGTTATAAACACTTGCCTCTGGTCCTTAGCTATTTCGTAACGCTGAAACAATACGATTTCCTCCTTATTCTGTCTTGTCGCACGATTCTCTACTTCCGTCCTTCTTTGCTTTAACGCTCTTGCGAATACCACTAGTCTGCTTTTACCATTTCGAATCCACGTGCCAGCCTCGATAGTCAAACATGAGACGGTACTTAGTCTTCAACGTATGATTTCACATATCCCATAACTGATTGTAACTTAACTTCGACGCACTTACCGATCTTTACTGATATCTCTGTTGCATAAACATCCACATTTCAATTGATAGAATGATCACAACTAACTATACAAGTAATCCTCGTAACTCGCTTGACGACAATCCCCATACTATAAAAAGTCAACATCCAAGTCAACGGCCTCGTAAATCTCACTTTCTAACATAAACGACAAATTTCTATCCCAACTACCCCTCGTGATGATATTAGACACGACCAAATACTCAAACAAGTCTCAACACAATTTATTCGCATGCATGACTCAACAACAGATAATTCACATCATTCACATAACATATTTAAACAAGTAACCGGTTACGTATCGGACGCCCGGTCTAATTTACGATATTTAAAACTCAGACACTAGCCCTAGTACGGGCATATACGGACTATAAAACACATTACACAACTCATACAAACCATATAGCACTTATAACTATTTTTAAAACATCACACGAAACTTATTTGAATTTAAATAAGCCACAAACAATTTTTAAATCAAAAATCGGATTTTTAAATCCAATATAAGTAATTTAAATGCAATTAAATCAATTAATAAAATTAATTGACACTCTTTAAATGCTCAAACTATTTTTAAATAAATAAACCAAGCTAGAAAATAATTAAACTAAATTTTAATTAATTAAATCTAATTAATAATTAATTATTAAGAATTAACTGATTAAAAGAATTAATCAATTAATTAAATTAATTAATTATTAATAAAAAATAATTAAAATAATTAAATTTAATCAATTTTCGAATTTAAATAAATATTTATGAATTTATAAAATTTTCGGAATAATAAAATGTATTTTTAAATCAAAGATATGATTTTTAGAATTATAAAAACTATTTTTGAATTATTTTTAAAATAAAATTCCAGAAACACTGTTCATAACATTGCCTTTTAACAAAAATGATCGAACGACGGCACTACCAAGAAACTTGCCGGAAAGGCTGAAGAACAGCTCGCCGGAAAACTGGGAGACCCAGAATCCGGCCGGCCATCTCCGCCGCCGGTGAAATTTCTGGCAAGCCTGCAACACTCCGAATACACACCAAAATGCACGGTTTTTACAGGGGAATTACAGGGATAGCATAACAACATCCATACCCGACTTAAACAGCTCAAAATCATGCGAAGTCGGACAGAAATCGTCGCCGGTGGCGGCGCGATTTTCCGGCCATCACAATCGGACACGAACCTTCAATATCTTTACATGTATATACTCTAAATTAAACGATCTATGCACTGGTGTAACTATAAACACTAAACACTTCCCGGAAATGAAAATCCGGCCAAAAGCTTCAAGCTTTTCCGGCGAGTTTATAAAATTTCGATTAGCTCGATTCTGAACACAAAACTCAAATTAAAAATCATAAATAAGCTCTAAATCATGTCATAAACACAATCAAAGCATCAATTCTCACGCACAATCATTAATCAAGAAACCCCCAAATTAAACCCTAAAATTCGAAATAATTAAATAATTAAAAATCGGAAAGATCAGAAAATCATACCCACATGAATTTTGATGGTGGATTTAGGTAGAGGATGATGAGAGATTCGATTTGGTTACAAGAACATCGAAATCGGAATCCGATAACGCCTTCAAAATTGAGTTTGATTCTCAAGAACACGAAGAACACGTTTCAGGGGTTTTTAGATTTTTAACTGTAATTAAGCTTTATTATACGCAAAACAAAGTACGATTTGCCTTTTTATATTAAACGGAAAATAATACCCCAAACGACATTTTTGGATCGATACTGATCCGATAGATCGCTTTAAATACAATTTAACAGAATATATGCTTTAAACCTTTAATAAAGCAGAATACACGTTTCACGAGACGATAAGCATCCATAAAGTACGGATAACTACAAGTATCATTTAATTCAAAATATACGAACCAAAATACCTTTATTGCGAATATTTTCGAATACTTCCTACTTTAACGAATGAAATATTGGTACGAACAATATACCAATGTCCCGAATAATTTGGGAACGATCCAAATTTTCTTTTCGATAATTAAAATAAAATAAAATAGTATGACACCCTTTTCAAAATAATTTCAAATTCCCCACACATATCACATAGCATCACATTGTCACATATTCAATCATTTAACGAATAACTTAGCACGTTTAAACAGATAAATCATTTAATAACTCTTAATATGAAATTAAAATTTCATTTCACATCATATAATAACACGTAATTTTCCCGGATCTTACAGAAAACCCAGACTTCCACGAGTTGGAAGAGCAGAATTATGAGGAAGGTGGGTATGAGGGAAGCGGGGAAGATGATGATTATAATGAGTTTGATGATCAGGACTACGAAGAGGAAGAGTATGAAAGTACTCAGAATGTGGAGGTCCCCGGTGGAAACCCGATGGACCAATTCATGCACCTACTCTGACAGAATTTGAACCAGCACCCACCGCCACCACCACCAGGCCCCAATACTGCGGGGCAGAATGCTTTTAAGGCCTTTAAGTCCCTTAGGCCCCTGGAATTTCAGGGATCCGCTGACCCTGTTGAGGCAAGAGCTTGGTTAAAGGAAATGGAAAAATCTTTCGAAATCCTAGGTATCGAGGAAGCCCAAAAGACCATCTTTGCTACGTACCTCCTAAAAGGAGAGGCTAACTACTGGTGGTAATCGAAGAGGAACCTAGAAATAGATGTCATTATTACCTGGGCAAGGTTTACTACCTTATTTCTGGAAAAGTATTTTCCTGTATTCATGGAAGCACAAATGGAGCGAAAGTTTTTGGAACTAAAACAGGATAACATGACCATGGCGGAATATGAAGCCAAGTTTACTAAGTTGTCTAGATTTTTGCAAGAATTTGTCAATACCGACTTGAAGAGGTCAAGGAGGTTCCAGCAAGGGTTAAAGCAATAGATTCAGAATAGAGTAGCTGTATTGGAAATAACGGACTATGCCTCGCTAGTGCAAAAGGCAACCATAGTGGAAGCAGGTAGTGAGCAGAGTCAGAATGGAAGAGAGGAGAAGAAGATAAAGTTTGGTAGTCAAGGAGGAAGCTCTGTGAACAAGAGTTTCCCATCAAGGACATTTGGAGGAACCAGGTCCCAACCCTTAAGAAATTCCGAATTCAGAAAAACTGATAATATGAGCCTAAGCCAGGGCGGCGGACAGATGGGAGTGTCCCATTTTAATCAACCCCGACCCCCACTACCTGACTGCAAGACGTGTGGGAGAAAACATCTGGGAGAATGTACCTTAAAGTCGGCAATATGCTTCAAGTGCAAGAAGACGGGGCACTACTCCAGAACATGCCCTCTGAACAATCAGAAGTGTTTTCAGTGTGGGAAATTAGGACACCTGAAAAGAGACTGCCCTATGGCAAACCCCGCCGGCTCAAGAATCAGTGGAGCTGCCTCTAACAAACCCCCGACTGCTTGAACTTTCAACATGACTGTGAAGGATGCCGTGAGGGACACAAATGTGATAGCAGGTACCCTTCTACTCAACACCGTCAATGCAAATGTTTTATTTGATTCGGGAGCTACCAAGTCTTTTATTTCAAGGGATTTCGCTAGTCAGTTAAAACTTAGGGCGAAACCATTAAAAGAAGTATTAGAGGTAGATATAGCAAACCGAGAAGTAATTCCAGTTGATAAGATACACCTAGACTGTAGTCTAGAGATAGAAGGTCAACAGTTTCGTGTAGACTTGATCCCATTTAAATTAGGGGAATTTGATGTTATTCTGGGAATGGATTGGCTGTCGAGCAATGGTGCTCAGATCAATTGTGAAAGAAAGACAATTAAGTTCAAAGTATCCAAAGGACGGGAGGTCGTGTTCAAGGGACAACGACAAACCCGTAAGTTTTTAACCATGGCCCAAACCAAGAGGTTGTTGTGGCATGGGTGTGAGGCTTACTTAGCCTATGTGATAGATACAAATCGAGAGGTTCCTAAGTTAGAAAATATTCCTATTGTTAATGAATTTGAAGACGTATTTCCAGAAGACCTTCCGGGATTACCACCCGATAGGGAGATAGAATTCGCTATCGAATTAGCTCCAGGGACGGCGCCAGTTTCGAAGGCCCCGTACCGGTTAGCTCCAGTAGAAATGAAAGAGTTAGCCATTCAATTGCAGGAATTGTTAGACAAGGGAATGATAAGACCCAATGTGTCACCATGGGGTGCACCAGTGCTGTTTGTGGAAAAGAAGGATGGTAGCTTGAGATTGTGCATAGACTATCGAGAACTAAACAAGTTAAGCATTAAGAACCGATATCCTTTTCCAAGGATTGATGATTTGTTTGACCAATTGAAAGACGCGGTTCATTTCTCAAAGATTGACCTAAGGACTGGATATCACCAATTAAAGATAAAACCTGAGGATATACCCAAGACTTCATTTCGCACTAGGTATAGGCACTACGAGTTTTTAGTAATGTCGTTTGGGCTGACGAATGCCCCGGAAGCTTTCATGGACCTAATGAATAGAGTCTTCAAGCAGTATTTGGACAAATGTGTCATAGTTTTTATCGATGATATTTTAGTCTACTCTAAGACAGAGGAAGAACACGCAGAACACTTGAGGATAGTGTTAGAGACGCTGAGAAAGGAGAAGTTATATGCCAAGTTCTCCAAGTGTGAGTTTTGGCTAAGGGAAGTACAGTTTCTAGGTCATGTGGTCAGCAATGAAGGAGTACTGGTTGACCCTGCTAAGATAGAAGCCGTTTCAAACTGGGAAAGACCAACCACCCCGACTGAGGTGAGGAGTTTTGTAGGCTTAGCCGAGTATTATCGGAGATTTGTGCAAGATTTTGCTAGAATAGCAGCCCCACTGACCCGACTTGTAATATCCGTGAACTTTATTAATAATATAAATTATATTTTATGTGTAGAATAATTATTGTGGAGTATTTGGAGTCTTAATGGTTAAGGTTATTGAGTAATAGTATGTTAATGGTTGTGTCGAAAGCCCCTTTCGAATATCTTTTCATTTAAAAATATCTTCAATTGTGAGCCCCGTTTTGAAAATTCAAGGGCCCCGTTAAAATTTTGTACATCATTATTATTCCTTCATCTTTCGTATCCGAATCATTATTGGAAGACTTCTTCGTATTATTATATTCCTTATTATCCGATACTATCAATAGTATTTGTTTTATTCAAAAAGAGAAAAATTATTCAGTACCCTAATTGTTTAGGGCGATTGATATATCGATCATATCAATAATACATCTGTTATAGCCCCAGTATTCTTGAGTATTCGTTATATAAATGATATGTATTGATATGGATAGTTATCAGTCCTTGTGGATAACTATCACCTCGTAAAACGTGAACTTTACTGTATTAAAGGTTTAAAGGGATCCAGTGGATCGATATTGATACAAAAATGTAGTTTGAGGTATTATTTTCCACTAAGTATAAAAAGACGAATCGTACATTATCCTTCGTATAATCTGTATTACATATATACAAAAATATAAAAATTCCTGAACCGTGTTCTTCGTGTTCTCGAAGATTAAACATAATCTTGAAAGTGTTATTGGAATCCAAATCTCAAGTTCAAGTACTCAAATCAAAGCTCTTGATCTCTAGTTTCGGAATCTTCAAACCATATCATCATCTGGTAATTTTTCAATTTATTATGAATTTTTCAATATTCGAATTAAATTAGGGTTCTTGTTCGAATTAGGGATTTCTTTTCTGTTGATTCTCCGTTCAATTGATTGCTTCTAACATGTTCCTAGGGTTCTAATTAGTAGGAATCCATGCTTTAATTTCATGTTTGTGTTCGTTTTTGAAGAATTTAATTTTCGGGTTTTTACCCGAATTTTCTTTTTAATAGTCCGTTCATATGAATGATGTGACATTGTTTTTGATAGAGGGCTTTTGTTGTATGTGTTCTTAGCTTCATTTTAACATAAAGAACGTCGAGTTTCATGTACGATTTAGCTAGATCGGAAAATGAAAGGCATATGTCTAGGCCTATTTGTAAACACCGAGGATTCTACTTAACTTTAATTAAGATGTTATAAGTAAATAATAAAAATCAAATGTCACAGGAATCTCAGAAGATTATATCTGTCAAAGAATGAAGATTAAAGTCATCTACAGTCTTGAAGTTATTCTACACTGGAAGAAGTTCATTTATTTGATCAAGCCTCAGTGAAGTATTCAAGAAAGTGGATCTATTTAAAGTGACAGAGATTTCAGAAATGTGACGGAGAAAAGTACAGGTTACAGTCCTTGTTTAAATAGATGGAGTAAAGAATCACAGCTTAAAGTTAAAGATGAAGAACAACCATTAAAGTTAGTCGCTCATGAACCAGACAGTACATGGAGTGTCAACGTCATTCAGTGGAGGTTCGTCATTAATTCAAGTGGTTCTAAGAATTAGTTTTATTCTCTTTTAATATTATTCTATAAGATAATTAATTTAATATATGAATTAATTCTTTCAGAATTAATTTATATATTAAACTAATCAATCTAGAACTTAATTTATTTAATCTATGAATTAATTCGAAAAGAATTAATCCATTTATTAACTCAATTAAATTCAGAATAAATTAAATCAGTTTAATCATTCTAATTCTTTCTAGTAAGACTATTGAATTTATACTAGTAGTACTATCTAAGTTAGTACTACCGATAGTACTACCAATATTATTTGATAGTACTACCGAGAGTACTTCTAACTTAAATGATAGTACTACCAAGCTTAATTTCAATAGTATTTGTTGGCGCGTGAGAAATGCTTCTGTGACTTGTTTATATACAAGTCATTGTAATCAAAAGAAGCAGGCAACAGAATTCAATACAGAAGCAAAAAGCAAAGTATCATTTCTCTCTTCTGCATTCAAGCGAACCAACTGCTCAAGCTCAATTTAATTCTTGTAATAAATTCTAGCCATTAAAGTTATATCCAATCCACTAGAATTCAATTACTTGTATTGCTTTGACAATCTAGCGGATCATAATCCCTAGAATTATTATCGAACTACTTTTTAGTATTCGATCTTTTTATTACAAATATAGATAAATTCATGTCGAATTTATTCTAGATTTGTTTTAACAAGAACCTTGTAATCTGTGCACTGAATTGTAACACCCCTCAAGTTTAATAGAGTTTCTATTTAACTTGAATATTGTTTCAGTTTTTATTCCGCACTAATTTGTTCTAAACAGTTAAATCATTTAAAGGACAAATTCGATAAAACGGTATAGTTTGTATTCAACCCCCCTTCTACAAACTTATCAGGACCTAACAATTGGCATCAGAGCCTTTTGATTGATATACTAATCAAAGATCCAATTGTTTGAGATTTTTTTCTTAACTCTGAAATTTTTATTTTTCTAAAAATCTCAAAAATGTCTACAACTCAGAAAGTTGGTACTGTCAAAATCCCAATGTTCAGCAAGGAGCATTATTCTATGTGGAAGAAGAAAATGCTCCTATTTCTTAAGGTTGCAAATCCTAAATACATTGATGTGCTGAAGAAAGGTCCCAAACTCCCTATGATTATTGAGGAAGAGATAACAGTGGATAACGTTGTTACTAGGCCTGCTAGTATGTACCCTAAAGATCCCAAGGAGTACACTCCTGATGAGAAAGAGGATGTTACCTTGGACTCCTGTCTTCAGTTGATCCTTATTGAGAGTCTTGATCCTATCATGCATAATCATGTCCTAAATTGTGAAACTGCCAAACACATTTGGGGAACCATAGAGATAATCAATGAGGGGACAGAGGAAGTTAGGGAGAATATGCTGGAAATTCTCACTTCTCAATATGAGCATTTCAGATCAAACCCTGGTGAAGGTATCTCTCAGGTTTTTGAGAGATACAACAAATTAATCAATGATCTGAATCTCAATGGGAAGCACTACACCAACAAGGAGATTAACAAGAAGTTCCTTCTTACCCTACCACCTCATTTGGAGCACAAAATATCTGCCATTAGAGAAGCAAGAGATATGAATGAGATTGCTTTGGAGAGATTGTATGGTGTGCTGAAGACCTATGAGCTGGAGCAGATTCAACAAAGGGAGCTGTATGGAACTGGGAAAATTGTTGGTACCTCTACTGCATTGGCTGCTGAAGTCCCACAGAGACTGGAAGTGAAGGCTGTTCAACCTTCCAGTTCTCACATGAATGTTATTGATGCTGAATATGGATTAACATCCATTGATCAATCTGGTGGTGACTTCTATTCTTTAGAAGAACTTGATCAGCTGGAGGATGGTGACTTGGCTTTGATAGTCAGGAAATTTGGGAAGTTCAGATTCAAGAGGAATCCCAATCTTAAGTTCAGACCCAGATTTCAGAGAGGTGGATCTTCATCTTCAAGTAGCACAAGGGGTGGCTACAAAACTGGAACTGTGGAAAGGAGCACAATCAGATGCTACAATTGCAATGAGTTGGGTCACTTTGCTACTGAGTGCAGGAAGCCAAAGCAAGTGACCAGAAACACCTTTGATTCTAGCAAGAAGAACAAGATTGGGAAAGCATATGTTGCTGAGGGAAAGAGTTGGGATGACACTGACAGTGATGAAGAAGCAGGTGAGATGGGGAACCTTGCTTTAATGGCTAAAGAGGAAAGCACTTCATCCAGATACATGTCAGAGGTAACCTTTACTGACGCTGAAATGATTTATCATCTTGGTGGCACCATAAGTTGTGCACGCACTGAAAATGATAGAATAAATCTTTTAAACACAAATCTTGAAAAGGAATTAAAAGAATTGAAACTTGTGCATGTTAATCAGGATGAACTTACTGAGAAAATTGCTTTTCTTGAGAATAGGGTCAAATGTTATATTCAACTGGAAACCATTCTCAAAGATCAGATTAGTGAGCTTAAAACCAAAGCTAATGCCTATTACAACTCTTGTAAAACGGCTAAAGAAATTTTCAATAAACAAGCTATTGGTAATCATGTCAGTATAGGTTATGATTATAACGAGGCTATAGGATTGCTTGGTATTAATACACCTTGTAGAGTCAGAGAAGAAGGAAAGGTTGTTCCTTATATACTTAAGGGTATTGAAACACCCTTCTGTAAAGAATCCATAGCAGATCCTATGAATGAATACTCTATAATCATTGCTGAAGAGATTCGTGAAGAAGATATGGCTTTGGAAGTTGAACAGTCCAAAAAGTGTATATCTGATATTCCAGTCAAAGTTGCTACAACTGAAAAGACTAAATCAGATATCCATAAGTTGGATCAAAACAACTGTAGAACTAACATGCCTGCTATTAATTCTTCTCATAAAGCATGTGGTGTGAGTAATTGCATGTCTTGTGCTTTTAATGTTATGTATGCTTTCTTTAATAAAAAGCATGTATCTAGTGATAAGACTGCTCCACGTCAACATGTTAATAATAAGAAGCATGTTAAAGCAAAGACTACTAGTCCTCCTCAGACTAGAGTGGATTCATTTATCCCTAAGCCTACTCAGAAATGTGTTAAGGCTGGCTATAAATGGAAACGTTCTTATGTGAAAGAGGATGAAGTAGTTTTAGTTAGAAATGTTGTTTTGCCTGACAAAGGCCGGTTCTTTAAGTATGCCGGACCCAATCAATTTTGGGCTCCGAGGAAGGACTAATCAATCTGATATTGCAGGGAGTTAAACAGGTGAACCGTGTTATGTGGATTCTTGACAGTGGTTGTTCAAGGCATATGACCGGAGATAGAGCCCTGCTATCAGACGTGGTTGTGAAAGCTGGCCCAGTAGTTACCTTTGGAGATAACAGCAAGGGTATTACGAAAGGATATGGTTGTTTGAAGTACGGAAATGTTATAATTGAAGATGTTTCATTTGTGGAAGGTCTGACGTTCAATCTTCTCAGCATCAGTCAGTTCTGTGACAGAGGATATGCTGTTTCCTTTGAAAGAGAGAAGTGTCAGATCACTCACAAGAAGAATGGAAAGCCTGCTCTTCAAGGAGTAAGGAAAGGTGACTTGTTCATAGCTGATCTGAACTCGGGATTCAAAGATGAAGTTAATTGTTTTTATGCTAAAGCTTCATCAGATGATAGTTGGCTATGGCACAAGAAGATGTCTCACCTTAACTTCAAAACCATGAACTCTTTAGTCAAGAGGGAATTGGTTAGAGGTTTGCCTCAGATGGAATTTACACAGGAAGGTCTGTGTGAGGCATGTCAGAAAGGAAAGTCAAAGAAAGCTTCTCACAAGGGCACTGACACATCATCAATAACTGAACCACTTCAGCTACTGCACATGGATTTGTTTGGTCCAGTTAATGTGATGTCTATGTCAAAGAAGCAATATGCACTTGTGATTGTTGATGATTTTTCTAAATATACTTGGGTTTTATTCCTACGTTCCAAGGATGAGACCCCATTCCTGGTGATTGGCCACATAAAGTTGATTGAGCTGGATTCGAGATTCCCTATTAGAGCCATAAGGTCAGATAATGGTACTGAATTCAAGAATGCCATTCTAAATGACTTTTGTGCTGATAAAGGAATAACAAGACAGTATTCTGCCCCTAGAACTCCTCAACAAAATGGAGTAGTGGAAAGAAAGAATCGTACATTGATTGAAGCAGCTAGGACTATGCTAAGTGAGTCCAAACTTCCAACGTACTTTTGGGCTGAAGCAGCGAATACAGCTTGTTATACTCAGAATCGAACTTTAATCAACAAGGACTTAATGAAGACTCCGTATGAGATCATGAACAACAAGAAACCAACTGTCAAGTACTTTCATGTATTTGGAGCAAAATGCTTTGTGCTTATAGATGACAATGTTAAACGTGGCAAGTTTGATGCAAAGGCACAAGAAGCTATTTTTGGTGGTTATTCCAGAAGATCTTACAGGGTCTACGTGGTTGGCAGTCACACAGTAAAGGAAAGTGTCAATGTTACTTTTGATGACACTAAGTTCCCCAGTATCCAAAAAGAAGACTCATCTGAAAAACTGAAGTTTGATAACTTGCCAGACTCAGAATCAGATGATGAAGCCTCACCTGAAGTTATTGCTGGTGATGATAATAACAATGATGATAATGATCATGGTGATGGTGGTGGAAACACTGGTAACAATGGAGATACCACCAACACTGGAGAAGAATCATCAAGGCAAACAGGCAACAACTCAGGGGGAGCAAATGAAGGATCAACTAGTCACTCACAACATCAAAGTGAATTTCAAGGTGAATCATCAAGATCAAATCTTCCAAGACAGACTGTTTGGAATAGAGCTCATCCTTTTGAGCTGATCATTGGTGATCCAAATGTTGGAGTTAAAACTAGAAGTGCTTCTCAGAATGAATGTCTTTTCTCAGCATTCCTATCTAAAATGGAGCCAAAGAAAACTGAGGAAGCACTGACTGATCCAGATTGGGTGATTGCTATGCAAGATGAACTCAATCAATTTGAACAACAGCAAGTCTGGAAGCTGGTACCCAGGCCAAAGAACAAGAAAGTAGTTGGTACAAGATGGGTATACAGGAACAAGCTAGATGAGGATGGCATTGTTACAAGGAACAAGGCAAGACTGGTTGCACAAGGGTATTCTCAAGCTGA
Source organism: Heracleum sosnowskyi (assembly GCA_030848705.1). NCBI lineage: Eukaryota > Viridiplantae > Streptophyta > Magnoliopsida > Apiales > Apiaceae > Heracleum > Heracleum sosnowskyi. The sequence continues at coordinate 38,095,261 of CM061238.1, forward strand.
AGGCATTGATTATGATGAAACCTATGCACCAGTGGCTAGACTTGAGGCCATCAGGATGTTCTTAGCATTTGCTGCTTATTCCAATTTTAAAGTCTATCAAATGGATGTTAAGAGTGCATTCCTGAATGGTGAACTTGATGAAGAAGTGTATGTGGAACTGCCCCTGGCTTTGAAAATCAGGAGCTGCTGGACTTTGTGTACTTTCTCTTCAAGGCTATCTATGGTCTCAAACAAGCCCCAAGAAAATGGTATGACACTCTCTCTGGTTTTCTTTTAGAAAATGGTTTTGTTAGAGGTATCATAGACAAAACTCTTTTTTCAAAGAAACACAAAAGTGATATGATATTAGTCCAAGTCTATGTGGATGACATCATATTTGGGTCTACTAATGATAATCTCTGTAAAAGATTTGCTGAGCTAATGCAGAGTAAGTTTGAAATGAGTATGATGGGTGAGCTGAAGTTCTTTCTTGGATTGCAAGTAAGTCAAAGGTCAAATGGTATATTTATTTGTCAATCCAAGTATCTCAAAGAACTCCTCAAGAAGTATCACATGGAGGATTCAGCATCAGCAAGGACTCCATCTTCAACAGCCATCAAACTTGGAGCTTCTGACAAATCTATCAAGGTAGATGTTACAAGATACAGAGGTATGATTGGCTCCTTACTCTATCTTACTGCTAGTAGACCAGATATTATGTATGCTACATGCTTGTGTGCAAGGTTCCAAGCGGACCCTAGAGATGTACATCTCGTTGCTGTGAAAAGAATCTTGAGATATCTTAAGGGTACACCTAATCTATGTATCTGGTACCCTAAAGATTCTGGTTTTAATCTTGTTGGATATACAGATTCTGATTATGCAGGTAGTGTTGTGGATAGAAAGAGCACCTCTGGGAGTTGTCAATTCCTAGGAGGTAGGTTGATTTCCTGGTATAGCAAGAAACAGCAAACAGTTTCCAATTCAACAGCAGAAGCTGAATATATTGCTGCTGGAAGCTGTTGTGCTCAGATCTTATGGATACGGAATCAATTAAAGGACTATGGCTTTGCATTAGACAAAATTCCCATATTTTGTGATAATACAAGTGCCATAGCAATCTCCAACAACCCTGTGCAGCACTCGAGAACAAAGCACATTGATATCAGGTATCATTTTATCAGAGAGCATGTCATGAATGGAACTGTGGAGTTACATTTCGTACCCACAGAAGAACAGACTGCAGATATATTCACTAAATCTGTTGATGAATCCACATTTATCAAGTTAGTTGGTAAACTGGGTATGTTAAACAGTCTTAGTGATTAACAATATCTCTGTCATGTTTTTTCTTTCAAAATTCATTTTCTTTTGCTATTTTAATGATTTTCACTGAGTGTTCTCATTTAATAGTACTTGCTTGTATATTTAAATAGCTCTGAATATTTTATTTTCTTTAAAAATATTTTTCTCATATTTTTTAAGAAGAGAAATATATTTTTATTGAAAATATATTTATTTAGAATTATTTAGGTATTTTTCAGATTGTAAATATTGATGTTTGAATTTTTCTGCAAGTTTATATTAATTTTATGCATTTCTATAATATTCTGCATTTTTTTTAGAATTTATGGAGTTTTCTGTGAATTTTTCTAGATTTGTATAAATTTTTCACGCATTTTTATTCATTTTCTGTAAAGTTTCAGTAATGTTCAGCATTTCCTTTTATTTTTATTTAATTTTCGTTAGTATTACTAGTTTTGAACTAGTAGTACTATCGGTAGTACTATCCAGTGATAGTACTACTAGTTCTTTTTAGTTAGTACTACCGTAGTTTAGATAGTATTTCTAGTATTATTTTTAATTTAAATTTTGTTTAATTCTGATAGTACTACCAGTTCAATTTCATAGTACTACCGCGTTTTTCATTTTCTTTATTATTATTCTTTTTCTGTTTAATTGATAGTACTACCGTGTTTTTTAACCATAGTACTACCAGTTTTTTTTCTCTTTTCTTTTACCATAGTACTTACAGTGTATTTATATATATATATATATGTATAGTAATTTTTTATTACTGAGTACTTCAACAGTTCAAGTTTTAACTTAACTGCTTTTTACTTTTCTCTCTCGATTTTTCTAAGAAACGAAGTGCTGTCCAATTCTTTTTCAATTTCCAAATTCGTTTCTTGCTTGTTTTTAATTCTGAAACCACCATTGAACAGATCTTCTCAAGCCCATTATTTCGAGCACTTAAAATTCAAGGTTCATTGAGTTTTTAGTTTTCGAGTTTTTGAATTTCAAAGGGTTTTTCTCTTCGTTTTTAGTGATTAAAAAGGTGTTTTTGGATTCTAAAAATAGTACTGTGTGTGGTTTGTGTCAAGGATTAACATACTAAAATTTGGTAATTTTTGGAGAACTTTGAAAATTTGGATTTTTAATTAATTTTAATTAATTTTAAAATCATAAAATTCGAATTATTCATAATTATTTAAGTTTTTGATTTTCTGTGTTAATTCTTACTTAGTAAATTATGGCTCAGAATTTTGAGGTTGTTAAAAACAATTACATTGGGTATTTTGATCCGTTGAGATGTCCGATTGATCGTTTTCGACCTTGGATTCAGTTTTTAAATTCGCAGTGTTGTGTGAGTCGTGCTATATGTTTATCTGCTGATTTAAAGGTTGAACCACTTAGATTGTTGTGTTCTACTGCTGTAATTTCTGAGAATTTAAATTCTATATCTTTCACTATTGAGCACACACAATATACTATTACTGAGGATTTGTTTTGTGAAGTGTTTCAACTTCCTAGGGATAACTTTGATAGGACTCCTTCTGATGATGAATTAATTCAGTTTTTCACCAGAATTCATTATCAAGGTCCTTTGGAGTTGCCTAAACTCAGTAAAGCAAATCTAGTCTGTGAATGGGATATCTTATTTGATACTTTAGCTAAAGTTTTCAGCAATTGTACTAAGAGCAATTTTCAACATATTCCATCTTTGTTGCAGTACATTGCTTCTGCTATTGTGTTTAATGTTAGGCTTAACACTGGTCATCTTATTTGGAGTCTTATGGTTAGGAGAGTATCTAATGTCAGGATTGATCATGATAGTGGTAGAAATGTCAGGTGTTTCTATCCTAGATTTCTCACTATCCTAATCAATCATGTGCTATCTGATGCTCACAAGGAGTTGTTTTCAAATGCTGTATCTATTCCTTCTCCTACTACTTTTAGTAAGTTCTATCAAAGACTCCATACTTCTAGTAAATGGAATATGACACCAGTGGTTGTAAGTCCATTCATGGCTCATTTCATTCACCTACCTACTTTTGAACCCTTTGTTCCTGATCAACAACTAGTCATCGCAGCTGGAACTTCAGAGGAACTGCCACTACAGGTAATACATCCTATCTCTGGATCATCTGGCACCTCTGCTCAAACCCAAGTGGTTGATAGGACAGACCAAGAGGTTGTAGAACCACAATCTCTATCCCAGGTCAGAGAGCCAAACACACTGTCTAATCCTTTAACCTCTCAACCTGGAACTGCTTCTTTAATAAGACAAAGGTCAAGTAGTGAAGAAACACTGAGTGCACCCACAGCTCTGTCTCCACCATTAAAGAAAAGAAAAACCTATAGAGAGACATCTGTAAGCCCATCCATGTCCTCCCAAAAGGATTTGGACTTTGAAATGGCCATTGAACAGTCTCTGGAGACATCCTCTGAACAGGATGAATCTATTGAAATTCGCCATCGGGCCCTGGCAATCTGTAATGAGTCAAGCACTCTCCCATTACTCACAATGGGAGAAGACATCCAAATACAAGAAACTCAGGACACTTTGTCAGGAGAGCACTTAGGATCTGAAACAGTGCCTACCATTGTCACGGTAGAAGTGCCTTCACAGGCATCAGAGGGAAAATCTGATTCTTTGCCATCTATAACAGAATCATTTTCTCCCCTCCCAGAGGGAACATCTCTGGCTCCCCTAAGGGATTTTTCACTCGCAGTCTTTACTGGAGAAAGTGAAAGGCAACCTGATGAGTCTGTCCCTGAAGAAATTCAGTATACAATTTCAAATATTTTGACAGACTCATTCAGGGATCGGGAATTGCGAACTCCCATTGCACCACCACTGACCTCTCTTGAAGGGGCTAGGGTGATTTTTCCTGCAGGTACATCTACTGAGAATCTTGACAGACAGTTAGTGGTGAGAGATATGAATCAAACACCGAGTGAAACACAAGCACGTGAGTTGAGTGAAACACCACTGAGAGCAATTGAGGTGAGTGCACACACTGACACAAACACTGCTTTTTTGAACCAACTAGCTGATCTACAAAGGAAGTTACAAGAAACCCAGGCTGAGAACAATCTTCTGAAAGCACAAGTGGTTGCACAATCTACCATCTCTGTATCAAATCAGCTGGGTACTGTGAAAGATGACCTGGAAGGACTGAAGAATAATCTACTCCCGAGGCTGAATTCAATCCAACAATCTCAAGTACTGGTGGCTTTAGACATCTCTGATATTATAACGTCAAATGCTCAGATATCGGAGAGTGTTAAGGAGATTGCTTCTATTTCTACCAAGGTGGACTTCATTCTGCAAACATCTGATGAAAACCAGAGGTTTAATGAGCAAAGGATATCTAGGATTGAAGGAGAAATGGAGCATCTTAATGAAGGAATGAAGCACCTATACAACATGATCAAGGAATCACATCAACCTACTGTAGAGCAAAGATCATTCTTTGAGGGAGATGATGATGGGGATGATGATGCTGATGAAGGAAGAGATGGAAGGGAAAGAGGAGAGATAAGGAGAACAACTGAGGTGAATCCTAGGGCTTCCACAGCTCAAACTGTAGAGGATTCCTCAACTAAGGGGGAGAAGGAGAAGAAAGGAGAAGAAAGGGAAGCTGGAGAAGCTTCTGGAGGAGATAAGGGGAAAGGTAAACAATCACTGGAGGATACTGTCTTTCACGATGCCTACTACTATCAAGGTGAACAGGATGACTTCCAATTTGACACTTCTGGTGATCTGAGGAAGACCATTTCTGAAGAAGCTTTTGGTGAGGAGGAGGTTGAGGAGGCAGCAAACTTTGAGGATTGGGAGGATGAAGCTGATCTATATACACCTGACCCTTTGTTTCAAAAGGAGTTGAAGAAACAGCAAGCAGAGCTAAGGAGAAAGGAGGATGAGCAAGCCAAGGTCTCTGACATCATATCTCAGAAGCTGAAAATTCAAAAGGCTGAACATGAAGACAAACAACGTCTTCATGGTATTCATGTCAAAGAAAGGAGATTGGATGTGAGGATGAAGCAAGGAAGCAAGTGGGACAAGGCAAGGGAGATGTTTGATATCCCTCAGAGAGGCACAAACAATGATGCTACTTTTCTGAAGCTGCTTGAGAAGATCAGAACGGTTAATCCAGACAACTCATTATATATGAAGGCATTGAAGGAAGATATCCTAAGGATTACGTCTGCATTTGATCAAGTGAGGCAAGAATTGTTCATCTATGTCTCAAGTGCGCTTGAAGGGTCATTCACCATTTCTCTTGACCTCCTACAAAGAAGATCTCTATCTGAATTGTGGATTCTGATGAGTAAAGTAAAGAGATCTTCTTGCTTGAATGAGCTTCTATATGACCGGCTTAGAGATTCTGCTATGAAGGCCAGCCCTCAAGTTGTACATTTTCCTTATGAAGTCAAAATCTACAGAGGTACAACTTCAGAGACAGTGAGGCTGGATCCTGATTCCATGAAGCTACAGACTGCTATGCAACTGGTGAAGTTGGAGAATCTTCTTAGAACTTCTGGGTTTGCTTCTGTAGAGAAGTCTGAAGTTGCTGATATGATTTCAGACTATTGCACGGAGAAAATTCCAAGGTATGCTCAGATGAAGAATAGATTGAAGAAGATCACCACTCAACCAGTGATGCCAAGTGGTGTGGTTTCTGAAAGTGATCGTGTCCTTGACAAAGATCTTCTAGTCACCTTGCAAGAAGCTGAAGAAGGTGAAATTAGAGACTGAAGACATGATAGGTTTAGCTCATTTGTAAATATTATATGTTTAGAGCTAGGTAAATCAAGATAGGAAAATGTATTCATATGTTCAGTCTAGAGGAACATCTATCTTGTATTTATCTTTACTGTTTGAATCTGGATATTGTTATATTTAATCCAGAAACTTTTATTATTTGCTTGGCTCTTAAAAGTCTTATTTTTTCTTGTTTTAGTTGAGTTATCCTCTAGAGGTATTTGGTTGTTATTGTCTAACAAACAAATAGGGGGAGATTGAAAGGCATATGTCTAGGCCTATTTGTAAACACCGAGGATTCTACTCAACTTTAATTAAGATGTTATAAGTAAATAATAAAAATCAAATGTCACAGGAATCTCAGAAGATTATATCTGTCAAAGAATGAAGATTAAAGTCATCTACAGTCTTGAAGTTATTCTACACTGGAAGAAGTTCATTTATTTGATCAAGCCTCAGTGAAGTATTCAAGAAAGTGGATCTATTTAAAGTGACAGAGATTTCAGAAATGTGACGGAGAAAAGTACAGGTTACAGTCCTTGTTTAAATAGATGGAGTAAAGAATCACAGCTTAAAGTTAAAGATGAAGAACAATCATTAAAGTTAGTCGCTCATGAACCAGACAGTACATGGAGTGTCAACGTCATTCAGTGGAGGTTCGTCATTAATTCAAGTGGTTCTAAGAATTAGTTTTATTCTCTTTTAATATTATTCTATAAGATAATTAATTTAATATATGAATTAATTCTTTCAGAATTAATTTATATATTAAACTAATCAATCTAGAACTTAATTTATTTAATCTATGAATTAATTCGAAAAGAATTAATCCATTTATTAACTCAATTAAATTCAGAATAAATTAAATCAGTTTAATCATTCTAATTCTTTCTAGTAAGACTATTGAATTTATACTAGTAGTACTATCTAAGTTAGTACTACCAATATTATTTGATAGTACTACCGAGAGTACTTCTAACTTAAATGATAGTACTACCAAGCTTAATTTCAATAGTATTTGTTGGCGCGTGAGAAATGCTTCTGTGACTTGTTTATATACAAGTCATTGTAATCAAAAGAAGCAGGCAACAGAATTCAATACAGAAGCAAAAAGCAAAGTATCATTTCTCTCTTCTGCATTCAAGCGAACCAACTGCTCAAGCTCAATTTAATTCTTGTAATAAATTCTAGCCATTAAAGTTATATCCAATCCACTAGAATTCAATTACTTGTATTGCTTTGACAATCTAGCGGATCATAATCCCTAGAATTATTATCGAACTACTTTTTAGTATTCGATCTTTTTATTACAAATATAGATAAATTCATGTCGAATTTATTCTAGATTTGTTTTAACAAGAACCTTGTAGTCTGTGCACTGAATTGTAACACCCCTCAAGTTTAATAGAGTTTCTATTTAACTTGAATATTGTTTCAGTTTTTATTCCGCACTAATTTGTTCTAAACAGTTAAATCATTTAAAGGACAAATTCGATAAAACGATATAGTTTGTATTCAACCCCCCTTCTACAAACTTATCAGGACCTAACAGAAAATTGTTTAAGCTCGCCGGAATTTGGTCGGGTTTTGGATTTCGGTGATATTTTTGGTTTGTTTTTTATCGGAATGTATTGGTATGGTTATTAGGAGTGTTTTGGTATCAAAAGCCCCAATTTTTGTTACGTTTTTGGCTCGCCGGATTCTGGAAAAGGTCGCCGAATTCTGGAAATTTCCGGCAGTTCTTGGCGACCCGTTTCAGTTCTTCCCGACCCGTTTACCCGAAATTTTAACCCGGTTTCAATCTTTGAAACCCTAATTCATTTTCAGAAAACTGTTTTTGGATTTTATTTTTAAAAATAATTCGAAAATAGTTTAAATATTTATAAAAATCATTTTTTTATTTTAAAAATACATTTTTATATTCAGAAAATTTTGTAAAATTATATTTATTTATTTCAATTCGAAAACTGATTAAATTTAATTATTTTAATTATTTTTTATTAATAATTAGTTTATTTGATTAATTGATTTAGTTTATTAATCAATTAATTCTTATTAATTAATTATTAATTAGATTTAATTAATTTAAATTAAGTTTAATTATTTTCTAGCTTGATTTAATTATTTAAAAATAGTTTGAGTGTTTGGAAATTGTCAATTAATTTTATATTAATTGATTAAATTGTTTTTAAATACTTATATTGGGATTAATAATCCGATTTTTGATTTAAAAATTATTGGTGACTTAGTTAAATTCAAATGAGCATCGAATATTGTTTTAAAAATATTTATATGTGCTATATGGTTTATACGAGTTGAATAATGTGTTTTATTGTCTGTAAATGCTTTGTATAAGGGCTAGTGTCTGAGTTTTTATTTTCGTAAAATAGAACGAGCGTCCGATAAATGCTATTAAGTACCCGATTACTTGTTTAGACTTAAAAAATGGTTATGAGTAAATGTCGAAGGTAGAACGAGGATAGTTAGACTTATTATTATGAGTTGTTTATTATAGAATCGAGTTCCCGAAGCAAGGGAAAAGAGAAGGTAGAGTAAGCGAGGTAGACCGAAGTCAGCTACGTAGACCAGGCAAGTATCTATGCCTTTACTTGTTGATTCAATTGATATTGTTTCCAATGATTATGCATGTTGCCCTCAGAACAATTCAGATTATTCAATCTTTACTCCGTACTTGATCAACTGATGCTATTTCCTTGAATATTCCTAACTCTTTGATTAATCCACAATCATGTTGAATATCAGAAACCTTCACCTTCAATTCAGTTTGTATTGATGATAACCAGTGTTGACTTTCTTAAATGAGTACGTTGTACCATTGAAACCATTCCGAATCTATTTCTCGGACTTCATTTGATATTGAGTAGTTGAAACTCTTTTGCAACTATTATACCTTTTCATTGTGTACGTTCTACCATTGAAACCATTCCGAATCTATTTCTCGGACTTCATTTGATATTGAGTAGTTGAAGCTCTTTTGCAACTATTATACCTTTTCATTGTGTACGTTCTACCATTGAAACCATTCCGAATCTATTTCTCGGACTTCATTTGATATTGAGTAGTTGAAGCTCTTTTGAAACTATTATACCTTGTCATTGTGTACTTATCTTGTGATGCATGTTATTGTTTATACTCTGTGATAGAATTGGCATGTTTTTTAAAATGGGACCAATAATGGTCGGAATAATTTAAGGCCAAGATGGCCATGGATCCTAGTGGAGGACTTTGCTCTAAGCAAGTCCGGGGTTGATGCGTGACTGATCAGCAGCTCAACCTTTTGATTTGAAAAAATGTAGAAGTCCAATTCTAATCCCTTTTACTTCCATTGAGATTGTTAAAAAGCATATGTTTGGCTTAAACCTTGTTGATTCAGATAATTGTGATCTTCCTTTCATTATGGAACTGTGATTGATATATATTATGCTTGCTGAGCACTTGTGGCTCATACTTGTTTTGTTTTTAACCCTATTCCAGTAAAGCGAGAATATGAGCAGACACAGCGCGAGCGATAGTTCTCCGGCAGATAGGAGACCATCTCGAATGGTTGTCATTGGCAGGGTAGTTGTCTATTTTGTTAGTTAGACTAGACGTCTAGCTTTGAACTTTAAGTTGTGTAACATTAATAACTCTGAAAACTGGTTTGTAATAACTTAGAAGCTTGTTCAATGCCATAATCTGAATGCGGTCTTGGTTAAGGGGTGTTTTATATTATTATTATATTATGCATGTGTTATATCCAGGTATATTGTATTTCGTTGGTCGAGTGACTCCCCAAACCTGTGCCCCGGGTATGGAGGGCGTCACACGACTTACCCGAAAGACTGAGAAGTTTGAATGGCCTGAGAAATACGAGAAGAGTTTTCAGGAATTGAAAAGGAGGCTAGTTACTGCCCCTGTACTGGCACTGCCAGACGGAAAGGGGAATTTCGTGATCTACAGTGACGCATCACACAAAGGGTTAGGATGCGTGCTTATGCAACACGAAAGGGTGATTGCATATGCTTTCAGGCAGTTGAAGGAATATGAGAGTAGATACCCTACCCATGATTTGGAATTAGCAACAATAGTTTTCGCCTTAAAGATTTGGAGGCACTACTTATATGGAGAAAAGTGCGAGATCTACACCGACCATAAGAGCCTTAAGTATATTTTCACTCATAAGGAGCTCAATATGAGACAAAGGAGATGGTTAGAGTTAATCAAAGATTATGATTGCGAGATTCTTTACCACCCAGGTGATATGGGCTAAAAATGACCCTAGAATTATAATTAATGACGTATTAATTAGACCTAGATTGGTCCAAGAGTTAGGCCCGATAAACAAGGCCCGAAACCCTGATTATTTATTAATTTCGTAATTAATAAATAGGGAAAATATACAGCTCATGAAAAGAGTCCAAACTATGGTAAATTCATCAAAGAAGGATCCAGAATCGTAATTAATGAGTCATAGCCTTTATCAACAAGGAAAAGACTTGTCCACCAAGAAATACGATGTTATCCAATATCAAAAAGGAGACTTATTCTCTAAGACTCCCAAATATACCATAAATACTAGGCTCCAGACGCCTATATAAAGGACCTGATCCTACAATCAGAACTACGTCTTTGGCTTGATTCTCAATTACGAATTGAGATACGTAGGCATCTTGTGAGGACCGATTTAGTCTCGAAACACAAGTGCAGCCATTAAAGCTCGAAGCTCTCTAACCCTAGCATTAAATTCGCAAGCTCGGTTTTTATTCCATAACATTTGGCGCCGTCTGTGGGAAGACAACATCAACCATGGCAAACACACGAAGAACAGCTCGGGATACTCAAACTCCTGAGGATCGCCCTATCACCTCTGAGGCTGATACTCACGGAAATCAACCACCGCCGACTACTGGCACTCAAGGGGCGAATATCCCCACCAACACTCAAGGACCGGAGATCCCGATTTCGGTTGAAGGGACGAATCCCCTGTAGATGGTTATTCATGGATCTAATCCACAAGAGACCATTCACCAGCAACCAATCTCGACTTCTCCACTCATCATGAATGCACCGAGAAGCCTTCAACTCCATACTACTGACCTTCCTCAATACGCGACTCAGACTTTGGGGATGCCAAGCTATGGTATGCCCCCTCGACCCACGGCGGGCGGTAGTGGAACTAATCCAATCTACCATGAGGCATATGTGCCCCCTTACGTTCAAGGTCTGGGACCCCAAAATCAACAAACTCGACAGACCCCTTTCGTTCAAGATTACTCAGGTCCCTATACCGAGGACGAGGGTTATACAACTGGGGAAGATGTTGCCCCAAGAAGGAGACGTTCTTCTCAAACCAATAGAGAACGACCCCAAACTACAAGGGAGAAACTAGCGGCCCATGAAGCCGAGACTGCAAGGCTCAAGAAGCTACTGGCTGAAGAAGAAGCCGCAAGGACACAAAACCAAGGAACGGGAGGAGTCCCGATAATCAATTTGGATCCACCGTCAAGGAGAACCAAGAGGGCTGAAGCCCCAAGGGGTGATCCTACTGTTTTGTTGCCCCTAGGAGATCCTGATGATCCTACACCACCCTTCACTCAAGAGATAATGAAGGCCACTATATCCAGAAAGTTTAAAATGCCAACCATCAAAGCTTATGATGGAACGGGAGATCCCGCAAATCATGTAAGAACCTTCTCAAATGCACTACTGTTGCAGCCTGCCAATGACGCTGTAAAGTGTAGGGCGTTTCCACAAACCCTGGCGGGCATGGCTCAACGTTGGTACAGTCGCCTTCCGCCCAATTCTATTGGATCCTTCAAAGAGTTGAGTAAGGCATTCATCAATCAATTTGTTAGTGGGAAGATACATGAGAAAAGTTCCGCTTCTCTTATGGGGATTCGACAAGGCAAGAATGAAACGTTGAGAGAATACTTGAGTAGATTCACTAAGGAGGCTATAAAAGTCCCAGATTTGGAAGATAAAGTGGCTATGATAGCCCTACAGCAAGGAACTACCGATGACCACTTCAGGAGGTCTTTGGCTAAACATCCCCCCGAAAACATGTTGTCACTACAAGATAGAGCTGGAAAATACATCAAGGCTGAGGAGAGCATGAGAAAATATGAACCCACTGTGGAAGCAAGTGAAAACGGAAAAAAGAGAAAGGAGACTCAAGAGTATGACGCTAGGGACAAATATCCCAGGACAGCGAAAGATTCTGACTCTCCACCTAAAAGGAACAACTTCGGACCCAGGTTCGATGAATATGCAAGGTTGAACACCTCAAGAAGTCAAATTCTGATGGAAATTGAGAAGGAAGAAGATCTTCGATGGCCAAAGCCGCTAAGATCCGACTTGGAGAAACGGAACAAGAATCAATTCTGTCGTTTCCATAAAGAAGTTGGTCATGATACCGACGATTGTAGACAACTGAAAGATGAGATCGAGTTCTTAATCCGAAGAGGAAAACTCGATAAGTTCACTAAGGATGGGAATCGAGGAAATCAACAAGGAAACTATGAAAGGAAAGACTATGATAGGAGGGACAACGACCAAGATCGTACTCCTAAGCCCCGAGGGCCTGTCATCAACATGATATTTGGAGGACCGACTGCTGTTGGGTCCTCCCGAAACTCAAGGAAAGCTTATGCCCGAGAGGTAATGACTGTTGTGGGAGAAGCACCGAAACGTGCCAAGACAGAAGTGGCTATTACCTTTGATGATTCTGATCTTGAAGGGGTGAAGTTCCCCCATGACGACCCATTGGTCATTATACCTGTAATAGGTAACTCTAAAACCAAGAGGGTTCTGGTTGATAACGGAGCTTCCGTGGACATCTTGTTCCATGATGCCTTCATCAAGATGGGATATACCGATTCGCAACTGACTCCTTCAAACATGCCCATATACGGGTTCAATGGGGTTGAATCTAAAGTAGAGGGAACTATTCAGCTCCCTATGACAATAGGGCAAGGTTCACAAACAACAACTCAAATGCTGAACTTCGTGGTGATAAAGGCAACCTCGACTTATAATGCAATCCTTGGGAGGACAGGCCTTCATGCATTCAAGGCTGTTGCCTCAACTTACCATTTGAAAATCAAGTTCCCAACAAGGAACGGGGTTGGTGAAGAACAAGGAGATCAAAAGATGGCTAGGAGTTGCTATATAGCCGCGTTAAGGCCTGATGGAGTTGGGGGGCAGGTTCTCCCAATCAAGGTTATGGATTCGAGAAACGATGGAGAACCAGACAAAGTCACTCACATTGGAGCATTGTTGCCTGAACCTTTGAAGGGACTGAGGTGCCAAAAACTTGGCATGCCTCAAGTTTAAAAAGTTTATTATGTTTAGTTGTTTCCTAAAAGGATCCACAAATAGGACAAGTAGCAATAAGGTCGACGAAACCATTCTGAGCTCTTAAGCTCTTAGTAGGAAGTAAAATACTATGTAAGGGTCGAACCCTCTTTTCAAAAAAATACTTCAAATTCTTTTTCACTATTTTATTACTTATCTTTGTTTGGGCATTTCCTTATTGTTTTACTAAAAAGCAAGTTGTACCAACAACACTTGATCAAAGTGCCAGCCCATTCAAGAGGCCAAGTACTAGGAATTGCCTTACAAAAGATAAGTTAAATAAATATAAGTGAGCAAGAATGACAAAACAGAATATGCAAAAATAAAGTTGCATAAACCTCAAAGAAGAAGTATCGAAAAAATAGCATGCATGAATAGAAGATCTCGAAGGATCAAAGAGTTATGTTACAAGCATCAAATAAATCTTAAAGTCCATGAAAGGACCCTGAATAAAAGCAAGATATAGAGCCACGCATGGCCAATAAAATCTGATCTAAGTCATCAAACGAATCATTGTCAAGGACAGGGGCATCTAAGTCCTCTATGAAGTCATCAGTAGGCTCGAACTCTTCCATTGGCAAGAAGAAGTATCAGAAGGATGCCAAAAAGGCAAGCTGCCTCAAAATGGATCCCCAATTTAGATTAAAAAGTCATGAAGACCACGATTCTTAAAGTCGGAAGATCAATTGTAGTCCTAAAGACCTCAAGCTCAAACTAAAAACCTTAAGAGGCCTATTGGAAGAATGTTAATATATGGGTTGAAACCCCTGAAAATTGAGGAAGTAGAGCTCAGAACGAGCTTCGATTCGATATACCGCAAGCTCAAATTAAAGAAGCGAGTAAAACGTTGTGTCTGTCTTCGTTCACGAAGACCTCTCGATGTGAAACTTAAGGTATTAGAACTCAAGTTAGTTCTTGTATTTGTAAGCCACGTTTGGCGTTGTTGAAACCTCAAATGAGGTCTAAGGTGTTAGAACTCAAGTTAGTTCTTGTATCTGTAAGCCACGTTTGGCGTTGTCGAAACCTTAAACGAGGTTGAAGGGTAACGACCTCTCAAATACATAAAAAGTTGAGGTCGTTTTGTTCAACCTAGGACCAAATCGAGGTCAAAAATTGAGGTCGAAAACACCTCAAAAAATGACTAGAAGACCGTCTGGGAAGCATGGTTCACAACCCCGTCTTGTACACGGGGGTGACCAACGTCCAAAAGACATTTGAAAAATCAAGGATTGAAAAACGACTAGGAGGCAAAGACGCCCAGGAGACCTCCTTGAACGCGTTGTTCACAACCCCGTCTTGTACGCGGGGGTGAACACTGCCCAGGAGACAAAGAAAGTCCAGCTAAAAAAGAAGCGCAAAGAACGCCTAGGAAGCATCCTTGAAAGCGTGGTTCACGACCTCGCCTTGTACGCGGGGGTGAACGTCGCCTAGGAGACAAAAGCGAAGCGAACAAAAAAAAAAAAATATTCGAAAAATGCCCGGGAAGCTTTCTTGTAGGCGGGGCTGAAAACACTGCCTTGTAGGCGGGTGTCACCCACGCCCAGAAGACATCAAAAATTGGCCAACAATTTTTCAAAAAAAAAAAAAATGAAATTCTTGAACCGCGCCCAGGAAACAGCCTGGGACGCGTGCCTTATTTGGCTGCCTTGTACGCGTGGGAAAAAAAATACATTTTCAAACCGCGCCCAGGAAGCAGCCTGGGACGCGTGCTTTCTCTATCTACCTTGTGCGCGGGGGTCGAGTACGCCTACAACGCATCTCCTCCTCAAAATATAAAAACAAACACATACCCCTGCTGCTCCCTGACACGTAACCGTGGCTGCTCCCTCTTAGGAGACAAACTGATGTGTTGCTATATGGAGAAGGAGACAAGAGTAAATGTCAAAGCAAAGTTCTCAAAATTTCTAATAAATAGCTAAAAGCTATTTAAAATTTTTAGAAAATTTCTAAAAATTCAGAAAATTCCTGAAAAAATAGAAAATAATTTTTAAAATTATTTTCTTAATTTCGGGAAAATATTTTATACACTTTTGAAATATTTCAAAAAATATTTCGGAAAATACCTGTGGGTACATGAAATTCCTAAAATAATAGGAATAATTATTAAAATACCTGTGGGTACATGAAAATTCCTAAAATATTAGGAATAATTATTAAAAATACCTGTGGGTACATGAAAATTCCTAAAATATTAGGAATAATTATTAAAAATACCTGTGGGTACATGAAACTTCCTAAAATATTAGGAATAATTATTAAAAATACCTGTGGGTACATGAAACTCCTAAAATATTAGGAATAATTATTAAAATACCTGTGGGTACATGAAAATTCCTAAAATATGAGGAATAATTATTAAAAATACCTATGGGTACATGAAAATTCCTAAAATATGAGGAATAATTATTAAAAATACCTATGGGTACATGAAAATTCCTAAAATATTAGGAATAATTATTAAAAATACCTGTGGGTACATGGAAATTCCTTAAATATTAGGAATATTTCATATAAATGTCAAATTAGCCTCGAATAAGGCAACAATCATCGTAAATGTGTAGGTCGCTCCACACTTTGCAATAAGGCGATACTTGTGAAACACTAGTGTAAATAAAGTCCTAGGTAAAGGATAAAAAGACCCCGAATCTCGAAAAAGGTCAATATAATTTCTACGAAAGCTTGAAAAGTTTTCCTAGAAATTGGGGGGCAAATGATATGGGCTAAAAATGACCCTAGAAATATAATTAATGACGTATTAATTAGACCTAGATTGGTCCAAGAGTTAGGCCCGATAAACAAGGCCCGAAACCCTGATTATTTATTAATTTCGTAATTAATAAATAGGGAAAATATACAGCTCATGAAAAGAGTCCAAACTATGGTAAATTCATCAAAGAAGGATCCAGAATCGTAATTAATGAGTCATAGCCTTTATCAACAAGGAAAAGACTTGTCCACCAAGAAATACGATGTTATCCAATATCAAAAAGGAGACTTATTCGCTAAGACTCCCAAATATACCATAAATACTAGGCTCCAGACGCCTATATAAAGGACCTGATCCTACAATCAGAACTACGTCTTTGGCTTGATTCTCAATTACGAATTGAGATACGTAGGCATCTTGTGAGGACCGATTTAGTCTCGAAACACAAGTGCAGCCATTAAAGCTCGAAGCTCTCTAACCCTAGCATTAAATTCGCAAGCTCGGTTTTTATTCCATAACACCAGGGAAGGCCAATGTGGTGGCCGATTCCCTTAGTAGGAAAGAGAGACTCAAAATGATAACCTCCTCAGAGAAGTTAATCCAAGAGTTCGAAAAGATGGAGATTGAGGTTAAAATAACCGGAGATGGTACGGAGAAATTATTTGAAATCACACTACAATCGGAATTGTTACAAAAGATCAAATTATGTCAAGAATGTATGATGAGTGAAGGGAAAAAGCTAATGACAGGAGAGGAATTAAAGACTGAAAGGGATGATAAGGGAATCATGAGGTATACTTACCGAATTTGGATTCCTAATGTTCAGGAATTAAAGGATGAGATTTTACACGAGAGTCATAGCTCAAGATATTCAATTCACCCAGGAAGTACCAAGATGTATAGGGATATGAAAGAGTATTATTGGTGGCCTAACATGAAAAAGGACGTAACAGAGTGGGTAAGCAAATGCTTGACCTGCCAAAGAGTAAAGGCGGAACACCAGAGACCCGATGGACTCTTACGACCCCTAGAGATTCCAGAATGGAAATGGGAACAAATAGCCATGGACTTTGTAGTAGAGTTGCCACGAACCAAAGCTAATCACGACGCCATATGGGTAATCGTAGACCGGTTGATGAAGTTAGCCCACTTTTTTCCGATCAATGAAAGGTACACTGTTGATAGACTAGTTGATATTTATCTGAAAGAGATTGTGGCGCGACGTGGAGTTTCAGTCGCCATTGTTTCAGACCGAGACCCTAGATTTAACTCCATATTTTGGAGAAGCTTTCAAGAATGTGTAGGAACCAAGCTAAACATGAGTACCGCTTACCATCCCCAGACGGATGGGCAAAGTGAAAGGACTATCCAAACATTAGAGGATATGTTGAGAGTTTGTGCCATAGATTTCAAAGGAAATTGGGATGATCACCTACCCCTGATTGAGTTTTCCTACAACAACAGTTTTCATGCAAGCATCGGGATGCCCCCGTATGAGGCCTTGTATGGAAGAAGATGTCGATCCCCCTTGTACTGGGATGAAGTTGGAGAGCGAAAGATGCTCGGGCCCGAAGTGGTCCAACGGACTAAGGATGCAATAGACCTTATCAAAGGACGGCTGGTAGCAGCCCAGGACAGACAAAAGAAATATGCAGATTTGGCCTGAAAAGACAAGGAATATGAAGTGGGAGATCTTGTGCTGTTAAAGGTATCCCCGTGGAAAGGATTGATGAGATTCGGAAAGAAAGGGAAATTAAGCCTCGGATATATTGGACCGTTCAAGATCTTGAGACGCATCGGGGAAGTAGCTTATGAGCTAGCCTTACCCCCAAACCTGCAGCAAGTTCACAACGTGTTCCACGTGTCCATGTTAAGGAAATACAATCCGGATGCCAGACACGTGGTAGAATACGAACAAGTAGACATACAACCAGACCTGTCATACATAGAGCAACCGGTGGAGATCATCGACCGAAAGGACCAAGTGCTAAGGAACAAGGTTATAAAGCTGGTGAGAGTTTTGTGGAGAAATCATAATGTTGAAGAATCCACTTGGGAACTAGAAAGCGCAATGTTAGAAAATTACCCTCATCTATTTTGACTTGATTTCGGGACAGAATCCTTTTAAGTAGGGGAGACTGTAATATCCCAAAATTTTGTAATATTTGAAACCCTGATGAATAGTAAATTTGCTGATGAAAATATTTTTCAGACCACACTATGTGGATGACATGGAATGGATGTTTCGAAGTTATATTATTGATGTATAAGGATAATAAGTGAATGCAAACGCAATCAGAATCAGAAGATTTCCATTCGAGTTTTAAATCACTATTCACTGGACAATCAAGGATGTATTGATTTGATCGTTTTGAGAAAGTATGTAGAATGAGAAATCCATAATCACATATTAACCCAAGGTTATGAAAAGATCAAGGAAGTATCTCCTATCATTGGTACAGAGAAACATTTTTAAAATCACTTGAACCTATCGCGAAACTTAGCGACAAAACAAAAGCGTAACGAATTATGGATTAAACCTTAACCAAAGGAGAAGTATCATATAAGACCATCAAGTGAAACATATAAAAGGATTGATGATACAAATTATGACATAATCATGACACAGGAGGATGACATAGGTGATGACAAGGTGATGAATCACCACCTTGTCACCACTTTCACCACAAAACCACAAGTAGCTTGACATGTGTCCTTGGATGACAAAACCCACTTAAGGCCACACAATTAAATGGCTTGTAATTAGAGTTAATTAGACAAAAAAAAATCAAAAGAGATGCATCACACCACCATCAAACTTTTGGCCATTTTCTTCAACCAAGGATAAGAAAATTTTCCTCCACTTCTACTCCACCATAAATCATGATCATGGGCTCTAAATCACCCTCATCCATAGACTAAGGTAAATACTTGATCCTAGGTTCATCCATGGTTGTTATCATGCTCAAAATGTGAGCTAAAGTTGATGATGAATAGTAGAATGAATAGTAATGTTTGATTTTCTTGTTTTGATCTTGAAGTTTTAGGCTTGTAAAGGATAATCAAGGAGCAAGGAAGGGCATACTAACCATTCATAGTCTATATTAAGTACCAAGGAAGGTATAAACCCTCTCACACTTGTGTTTATACTTTGATATTAGTGATTTAGTTGATAATGTTTAGTGATAGTGTGATGTAGAGATGATATGCATGATAAGTATGATGTTTAGTGGATTGGTTGATGGTTGAACTTGTGAATAATGATATGAACTTGTTTAGACAGAAATGAGTTGGTTTAGATGAGAACCATGAGTTATGATTGCTTGGGTATTGATTGGTGGATTGATTGGAGTGTTTTAAACACGGGAATCACGATTAAGCGTCGTTGCCATGTCGAATTTTCCTTAGGAAGTTTGGACAGAGACCACGGTTACCTTCTAGACATAACCATAATAATTTATGACCATGATCATGTAGGTCTTGGGTTGTAGTTTGTTTTGGCGAAAGAATCGTATCGTTTCGATTTACGGTTTAGGAGAAACACCCGTTTTAGTGAAAGCGGTTTCGGATAACTAAGTAGTTCACTATATGAACTTTGAGCTTGTGATCAAACCCTTTAAAAATAGAATTGGGTCGTGTTGTTAAAGTGGATACTAGCATGGACAGTTAGGAAAGGAACCGAGAAGGTTTCGAGTTAAAAAGACGATTTTTCGATTTTATAAAAATGCGGGAACAAAAGTTGCGCGAGTGTAATACCCTTAAGGGGATGGTTAAAACGATGAGTTAGCAATGGTAAAGTACTTGGGTTTTGTGAATAGATTTCCACCCAAACTTTTGACTTAGGATTTTACGGAATGTCATGAGGTTATAAGTGACCAAGAGTGGGACGATTGATTTTCATTAATAGAACTTTAGTGCTTAAGTTAATAGCAAATTGATTGGTTCTAGGGGCTGATTGTGTATTGTGTATCTTATTATAGATCGACGAGCACACTCCCAAGCCCCCACCACCACTTCACCGAGACACCAAGGCAAGTTTTCAAACCCTACATCTTATAGAGATGTTGTTGTGATTTAATGTTGTGTTTGTGATATATTCTGCTTTAATGTTGTGAATAGAATTATAATTTGATTACGCTTTTGATAAAAAACTTTGTGAGATATAAGGTTTATATGCTAAGTAAATACTAGATATAAACTGAGGTTTTTAAAGGCTCTAAGGGTAGAGCACTCATACGATGATTTTAAAGCATTAGACTGGGAGTCCAATTTATTATTTTGTCTTGATTATACTGTCAGAAGCTGGAGGGTTCCAGGGACAACTATATTTTAAAATGTTGATTAAATATTCTAATATATATATTATTGGATATTTAATGTGAGATATTTAAATAATATTATTATATATTATTTGAATATTTATTTAATTAAGTGAATATTATTTTGGATATTCACTTAAGTGGAATTATATTGAATAATAATTCAATATTTATTAATTGAATATTTATTTAATTAAGTGAATATTACTTTGAATATTCACTTAAGTGTAATTTTATTGAATAAAAATTCAATAATTATTATTTGAATATTTATTAAATATTCCAAATATGATTTAAAAATCATAGAACCTTATTTAAATATTACGTAAGATTCCAATAGTTATTTAAAAGAATTTTGATCTCAAGAATATTTACTTGAGTATAGTAGGGGTTCCCATCTACTTTAATTATTTGTCTCAATTGATGACTATGGTTTTGAAATTATCGGGAATCCATTCCAGGAAGTGAACATATGATTTCACTTGCCTCTTTCATTGAAAGTGAGTATATTTTGGGTTCTGAATTATCAGAACTAAAGATGTTTTACAAAAACTCCCAGGTCATGTCAACCCACATTGTGACTTACTCCTTTCAAATTTTCTGGAGTAAGAAAATCTGAACTGTTGCAAAGTTTTGACAAGTATTCTGTACTTGGGGGAATCAGGATTAAATTCTGATTCTCGTTTCATTGATTTTTCATCTGGGACTGGAAGGGCTTACACGGCAATGAAACCGGTGCCGGGGTAGTGACCATAATTATCAAGGCTTTCCCGGTGATGAAACAGGCACTGAGGTAGTGACCTTGCATGCAAAGGCTTTCACGGCAATGAAACAGGTGCCGATGTAGTGACCTTATAGCACAATGATGTTTCGTGTATAGCATTTGAACTGTATGATATTTTTTGACGAAAATAATATTTCACTATATCATTCTGTATAAGAATGAAGTTTTAAAAGGTTTTCCCTTATGATATAAGCTTACATATATGATTATGCTGCTTTATATTATTGTTGGGCTTAGTGCTCACTCTTGTTTTCTTTTATATATATCACAACACAACAGCTAAAGTAGATGGCCAGGATTCGCCATACCGCTCGGAAGCGCGTCTGGGCCGCGCAGATCGCCCATAGGATGGCAGTTGCAGCACCTCGGGTAGAAGTACTGAGTTGGTTCGGAGTGCAACTCTTGTTGCTCCAGTTTATTTATAAGTATCACTTATGTATATTAATGAACAAGAACAAACGTTTGCGCTGCCTTTCTGGTTTCAAGTAGAAATCATACTGGCAGTAGGTTTCGAGCATTTTACTTTTGGGTTGTAATAACTTTAACGTATGGATCATATGACTACTGCTTTTGAAATTTCGTTTCTGAGATATAACCGGCGTGAGTATATTGATGGTGGGGTCACCATGTGTGTTGATTTATTTTATTATGATTGAAGTATCAAGTGTTTGTATGGAATAAGGAACTTGACAACCTGGATCTCCGACCCCGGATCTGGGGGTGTTATACCTGCCGTATCAAACAATTTGTGTAGACTGGTGCAGTGATACTTTATTGTAATGAATTTTGACTTGCAAATCAGAAAATTAATTAGCCAGTTGGTCCTGTTATTTGTGAGCACATTTTTAGGTGTTAATACAATGGATAAATGGTTTAAATTTTATTGTCCAATTATCTTTCTGTGCTAAGTGTGAAAGTTGCATTATTTTATTTAAGAAGTTATTCGTTATCATTTTGTCATTTATGTGTGGTATGGCCTTTGCTTCACACTGTTGATTGTTTCGTGGAGTTTTGATTTGTGTATTAGCATGTTTGACAAACGAGCTTTCAATGATACAATGATGTTTATACTTGTCTGAGTTGTCGTTAAGGGTACATTTGGTTAGGAACTCCATTCTTAAGATCATGATAGAGGTGTTGTATGTTACATGCAAAGAGTATTTTTGTGCCAGACCGTGAGGGAAGTATACTACTGAGGGAATCAGGTTTCTGAACTGTATCATATTCATCATGTACTTGGGGCTGAGGCAAACTAAGCAACCTCAATTTGGACTTGAAAATCTAAAACTAGCGTAAATCATATTACCATGTTACTTCACCACAAACACCTACACCAGAGGTAAGGTTCTGTATTAACACTTGTGTAACCCCCTTCTCAGGGAAGATGCTGGGCATGTTTGCTTGGTTTTAGGAGTAATAGTGCAAAGGTTTTATCTAAAATGCAGTCTTTTGCATTTTTTCAAGCAATCTTAAGAGACCCTTTATGCTGAATTGATTCATGTTCCCTTCTAGACAGTACAGAGTGCAAATTGCAAAGACAATTAGACTTGTCATGATCCTCACTTTGTTGGCCTTTTTTTGTCGGTGTAAATTTGGCCTATGCCATCGGATAAGAACTAGTGTTGAACTATATACTTGAATATCATGTATGATTTTCTTTTCCGTATTAGCCAACGACACTCTTCTAATTTTTATTACTCACGAACTCCTCCACCACTCGAGTAGCAACTTAAGCTCGTCTCTATGTATTTGGTCTTCCAAGCAACCTAAAAATTGAGTGTGACCTTAAACTAACAACAAAGCATAAACTATTGGTTTAACCTATGCGGCTGGAATGTCATCGCTAACCCTAACTTTTATTTACAAACCACAATTGAACTATTGCTCTTCTTTACACACATAGCGACTTTGTGCTTCTTCAAAATTAATCTAAATAGACTGTTACCATGGTTCCAGTAAAAACAAATGGGGTACTATTAGCCTACAAATGTGGACTCAATTACACACATGACTTAAAGAAAGCAAATATACGTTTTCTACAAAATAACATTCAATTCACTCTTATTCTTTAATGTCGTTTTTTTTATTTTCATATGCTTGTAATTTTGTCATAATTATATCTATTTCGTATGAATACTTGTGTGAAAAAGGGTCCTCCCTAAAAACAATATTAATAAATTAATATTAACCCATCATTATGAATGAATACAAAAATAAACTTTATATATAGTAACGGTCCCTATAATATTTCATGCCCATTAAGAAGCTGGCTATCCACATTCTCATACACCTTAGGACACTATATAAACGTCCCTTAGCTAACCTAATACTTATCTATCCCTTCCATAAACTAATATTGCCCTGCCTTTGTCTACACACATTTTACATATGGCTCCTCCACTATCATTGCTATCAGCTCTTTCATCGCAGACTGATGCTTGTACAGTTACTGTGCGCGTAACTAGGGTATGGGAATCCATCAACAAACGCAGCAATCAACTCATGTATACCAACATCATTTTGGTAGATGAGGAGGTAACCTTTTTATGCTATTAAACATAAAACATCATACAAACACATCAATCCATTCGTTACTTGATCATAATGATTTGAGGTTCTTCTCATGTAACTCTTTTTCAGGATAACCACATGTTGGCAACGGTCAGGAACAACCAAAAGGATGTATTTATGCCGCTTTTATCCGAAACTGGTGTCTACGCTATTTCGAACATCAAGTTAGTTCCATGGCCAGCCTTATACAGGATCGTAAATAGGGATCTTGCAATCAACTTCTTCTACAAAACAAAGATCCAAAAAGCTACCGACGATGGCTCAATTCCACGATACAAATTTGAACTTAAGGAATTTGAGGACATGCCAAACTATGTCGCCAATGTCAAGTGCCTTATAGGTACGAACCTCTGTAGCCTCTTTTTGCACTTTCAAAATTAACCGCTCAGAAACTACTTTTATGTGCCTGCAGAAGTTGTTGGCATGGTTATAGGCTACGGTTAGCTCGAGACGCGGTCCAATGGAGCCCGCAAAATTGATGTCGTCTTAACTAATGCCAGGCTAGATCTATACCAATATATTATTTTAATTTTTTTTACTATTCAATGCTTTAAAGAGTATCTTTGCTAACACCATCCAAAACTGTAAAATTAATCCAATTTTTATGTCAATAGGAATAAAAAGATTGTCGTTGCACTATGGGAAAGCAAGGCTTCCCAGTTCCACGAACTACTGATCGCTGAAAAGGATGTTCCGCTAATTGTTGTCATAACTGGGCTCATGGCCAAAAAAAATTCTGGTATATAATTTAACATTTTGCTGCACTACCATAACGTTTAAAACATCATGAAAACTTTAAAAATTGCCTGAATTAAAATGCCCATTCGCACACCCTCACATATATGCTTTCTGATATTTCATATATCATTCAGAGAGGGTGCTTCTGTCCAGCAGCGATACCACAAGGATCTACGCCAACATAGACTATACACCTGTCAAAGATCTCAGGAATGCTATCGCAACTGCTACAGGAAATGCAGCAGAGAATCTGTCAAAGACGACCTACAACCGGTTTGTCACTGCAGAGGAAACCACCCTACATGACCTGACCATTAAGGAAATACTCGAAACAACCCTACCCAATTCAGCTGATGTAAGTCAATTCATTTATGAACCCCTACATAATTACTTACTTATTATTAAAAATACAATTGACCCCAGCAAAAATAACCTTGAACAATATCTTCACAACACTGCAAAATATTAGGTTCTTCGTCGTACTTGCGAGGCAACAATAGTTGCCATCTTACAGGGTGAGGGTTGGTACTACAACTGCTGCCCACGTTGTTCGCGCAAGGTCCAGGCGGTTGAGGGAAACTATTACTGCAACCACTGTGCTAAGGAAGCAAACGAC
The DNA here is from genome assembly GCA_030848705.1 of Heracleum sosnowskyi. Lineage (NCBI taxonomy): Eukaryota > Viridiplantae > Streptophyta > Magnoliopsida > Apiales > Apiaceae > Heracleum > Heracleum sosnowskyi. The sequence continues at coordinate 38,120,380 of CM061238.1, forward strand.
TTCAAGCCACGGTACCATTTCATACTAATAACAAAAATTGAATCGTGCTTGGTTGCTCTTTCATACTACTAATCAAAAATAAACACAACTTCAGTATGCACCTAAATTCGTAGCATCATTATCACCTATCCTCCCATAACACTGTATTTATGTAGGGTGCTAGAGTTCTATATCAAAGAGATGCATTTATCTGAATCACACAACATTAAACGACCGAAAAGTATAATAATTTTAATTTTATGTGTTATTTGAAAGAGTACATTTAGAAGGATGTTTAATTAATTCTTTAAGGGCAAGCAAAGATTATCTTGTTCAAGTTCAATTTAATATATGCAGTGATAAAGCAACTTACGATATCATAACCTCTGGTCCTTTCCAATTAACTGAATTATCAAACATTTTCAAATTTCTGTTGTTGCCCTTTTAAATTCATAATTGCACTGATTACTAAGAAAAACATCTGTTATAATTTATAAACTTTAAATATACACTACCAACTTTCAAATTTAAAAATATTAATCATATTTAAAACAATTGACCTCCTTTACACAAATAAGTAATTATGATGGATACTTCAACTTACAAGTTTGACAAATGCTTGATACCTACACTCTTTGTGATAAATATACTTTAACACCATCAAATAGATATTATTGTACATTCTGTAAAAACAAAAATCCAATTGAAATGAACACAAAACGCAAAAAATAAAAAAAATTAACTCAAATAATTCTTTACTTTAACAAATTCAATCTTCTACAACTATGTGTACAGCTCCCTTAAGTCTTTCTACAAATTGATAGTTTATTTTGAAATAAGGCCACACATTTCAACCTCAACTAAGACCTCACGTCGACAACCACAACCAAAGTATATTTGTTTCAACTATGAAAATCTCTCGTAAATATGTTACAGAAACTAATTATTAAGCATGTAATTACCATTCAGTTACAAGGTCATTGTTCGGGTTGAGGATACTTCAGCACATACAACTTTCACACTGTTCAACAAGGAGGCTGAACAACTCATTGATGTGCCGGTGGAGACTTTGCTCACACAATTTTCTGAGGTAATGTATATCATGCTACACATTCACTAATCCTACATCACTAATAATATGGAAAATTTGTTTTTTGACATATCTTTATTTATAGGCTCCTGGCATGACTGTTATACCACCAATTATCAACAACATTGTTGGTAAAAAGTGTGCATTTGATATTAAAATCAATTCCTACAACACGGAACGGGGTTATGAAGAATACACCGTTTATCGTCTGTCGGAATGTCCTGACACTACCAAGGAGGCAGCTGATAGCCATGCACCTGACAAAGGCACAAAGAGACAGAAGACTGATTGATATTTCTTTGCAGATGTCAAGACTCTAATTTACTTTCTTTTATTGCTCTAATAATGCAAACAAGACTCAATTTCAAGATTCAGTTTTATTCCTAATCTATGGGATATGATGCCCAGAACCCCCAATTTCCCTGCCGCTGCAGAACATCTTTCATATAATTTTGTTTCAATAGGTTTTTTATATTCTCCTGTGTCCAATTAATAAAATATTTCTTGCATTTTTTTCCTAAATCTGCATAATTCAACCCTCTTCATAACAAACAGATTAGGAAATTGCATTAGTAGTCTGCTGCCATGCATTGACCGAAAGTCTGATAAACATATAATCAATCATGCATGTGCAACGCCTATCATACAATTATAGAGACCAAAATAAAAATTAGTGGTGGCCAAATGAAATACATGAGGATAAAACATCCTCTAAACTCGACACACCGTTTGGTTAGCGCTTTAGTTGTACAGCCTATCCTGATGGGGAGGTTGGTCTGCCCAGTACCTTGCGGATGGTTGCCAATGCTTGATTTATGTTTTCTCATGATGTTATCAACATTACACAAAGTGACCATGCATACATACTTAAAGGGTGTAATTAAGATTTGTTTAGTGTATAATTGAGTTGGTCATCCAAAAAATGCAAGAACATGTATATGAGTACAAATAACCTCTTTTACGCAAGAATAATGCTAGATGCCCCAAAATATGTACAAAAAAATTACAAAATACATGTGGCATATTCTAATTGGTTGTAATAATAAATGAGCCTCATATATTCACACCAATAACACCAATCAAAAAACACCTTATTGCCACATCAACCATGCCAAGTCCTTTTGTAACAATTTTTTATAACAATTTTTTGTGCCTCTACCACTACTCTTTACGCAAACATCATCCTTCTCAGCATTCTTCCATACACAGAATATCCATATATTTATAACAAAAAAACATTTATAGGAAAATTAGTGGATGATTAAATCTCGACAAACTGTCGGGCCCGTGGTCAAATGTAAATGAAAAGGTGGACGTCCTTATTACGGAGTCATCGTCAACACTGGGAAGGAAGTTGACATTTATGTATCGTTTCTTGTATTTCAAACTCAGCCCTGGACAATGACCATCATCAGGATATGCGGGTTCTAAATTCTTGTAGGAGACATTTTCCACCCCTACAATGTTGCTCTCATTAAAAATGTTGGACTATCAACATGGTTTCCTAGATGTTCCTTCTCTAGAGGCCCACATGGGATTAAATTTTACCCCAGCCTAAATTATACTAAAAAAGGGATTAACGAAGGCCACCAAAGTATTTTCTAACTTCCAGTCCTTTGCGATATGAAAAAGAGCCCTACATCATTTATGTTACATGTCTCTAGCTCTGTTGCAAACTCTGGATTACTCAATGAACGTAATAAGGATATGTAGGAAACAAATATTCTTTGTGTGTACAACAAAGTATTTTCGTATATATTCCTTGTATTTGTTAATCTCATTTTGTCTTTAACTCACTAATTTGTAATCAATAATAATGTTTCGATTATCGTCACTTTCGTGGTTATTGTAGTAATGCATGAAACTTGATTTCGGAAGTGGAAGGTCATACAAGGTAACAAGGATGGTGGGTGCCCATCATCTAAATGTGCAGGTTGTACCCTATTATATTGCCGATAGATTCAAAAGAACACAAAATATGATACTTCGGAAAACCAGGAAATGTGGATCTAGAATTTGGCATTGGGTAAGAGGCGGTTACGTTTACACTCTTCATCATCACAACCATATTTAACAGTGTTGGATTTACATTCATTTATTTTATTATTAGCCCCTCAAATTATTTTTGTTCTGTTCCAGGAAATTTATACGACACATGTACCTCTAAATTCGGTTTGCTCTCCCATTTGTAATATTTGGTTTGTTATTTTTATTATCAAGGCGTACAAACGAAAAATGGGACACAACATATACATGCCCAGGGATAAGATTCATACATTTTACTGACCTCATGCGCCTGACCATCATAGTCGTAACTATGAGATGATGCAGGTTAATATATGGTCACTACATATATGCCCAATCTAAAATATTGGTTCGGGTATTAATCAAAAAATATATTGGGATATGTGTTTTAAACCACCATTACAATCTTTACCACAATATATATCGTAGGTAGCTACAAAATTACTTAAAAAAACCTTTTCTTTTTGCAGCCGATGAGATGATAATATTATTAACGAACAACTAAATTCCAAAACTAAATGACTTGAATTTGACACAAACATAAAATTTCAACCAACCGTAAAACCACTGTGCTACCAACTCTGCCTACCATGCATGATTACTTTAATTAAATACTAAATAAAACTAGACTTAACACATATGCGTATATACAAAAGACACATGACAAAATATTTAAAGACAGAATGACACTGCATTGGTAAAGCACGGTGAAAGCTCAGCTACTCCTCAGTGTTCATAAAAACATTCAGCATCGCAGCAATGTTGCAAAACAAACAATCATCTGCTGGCTTCCGAGTATATGTGAACAGTGCGTTTGCAACCTTGGGATGTATAATACATGTCGGATTAATATCAACATCTTTCGCAGTACTGGAAACTTTAATGCATGATTTCATGTCTCGCATATGTGTTAACGCAGACAATATATACCTTCTATTATGTGGATGCTTATAAATGCAAACAATAGCTTCAACTGTGATATCACTGCAGCTCTCCTTCTTGTACAGAATGCCCAATATAAACTTTCCTACCATGGATAAGAAATGGCCATTTGCTGCCAACAAATCCACCTCGGTCAGATGCCCATCGATGTTTCCAAAACCGCAAATAATATCGCGACTACGTGCGTACAAAATTGCATCATAAATTCTTAGATTCTCGCCAATACCAACAAACCGATTGAAACATGTGACGTCTGACTGTGTGGCCAAAATACGAGGCATGTACAAATCACGAACCAGAAACTCCTCTAACAAATGGATAACAGCGGACATCCTCTGTGTTTGAGCCAATGCTTTTAAAAAATTAAAAAAGTCTTCAAAACCTGAAGATAAGAGAAGTTTCATTATAACAATAATCATATCTATAGGAAGGCTGCCTAGGTTATTGTTTTCTATCTTCATATTGTTGTAAAAAAAACCCGGAAATTTTTGTTTTAGGTAGAGGTTTATAGGTTTATGAATGGACTCCACTAAGAATATAATGATACACACTGCAGATATCTCCTGCCCTCTTTATATATGTATATGGCGCTGAAATTTTTATATTGCACTTCAACGTATATGACAGAGCGGCGGTTACTGTAATGAAATTGGTGACTTAAATGCCACATTTGTCTTTAACGTTTCACCTCCGGAATCGACCTTTCAAGTTTCTCCTCTAAAAAGTTTCCATGCATACGTTCATTGTACTTTTGCGATCATGATTATTAAAACATATAATAATCATTTCATCAATTAAGAAACAACAAAACAAACAATGACGGAAATGGTACTGTGAATGGTATAAATGAAAAGTTAGTAGTGTTAGAATAATTACATTTTACAAAACATAACATTTTCCTGTCCAATTCTTGTCTATGTATATATATTCTGAAAGACAAGTATGTAATTTCCAAAGAATGAACCTAATTTTCAAATTAACCTGGGCCAGATTTTGGAATATAAATGTTATAATAAGGGTGTTCTCATTTTTTGTCCAATTGATGGTGATACATATACTGACATGCAAAAAAACTTTATTAACTGCCACTTTTTTTTTAACGCAATTACAAATATTTGTTGCAACTGATATATTATTCTTACTAATTCAACACTGTTATTTAAATGTCAACATTTCGGAAAAATAATTACAAACATCTATATTACACAATATCAAAATTATACTGTAATTAAAAATTAATGGCAATTACACACACATAATAACAGTTAAAAAATACACCCATCTATGTCTACCATCAAATTAAATTTCCACACTGTGGTTATAATATTAATGTCTCGCTTCTTCCCCGAAAAAATAAAAATATAAACAACAGCCTCCAAACCGTCTTACAGATGACGTCCAAAACTAATACTACTCGAAAACAAATTTCATTTTCTAAAAATTATTAATATTACGTCCACGTGTATGTGATCTATAAACAAAAAACAACGTAACCATTTTCGACCTATCATTATCACGCGCTTTACGCTAATGGCAAATGTAACGTCCCCACAAACAATAACGAAATAGTGACTCTTAAAAAAATATAATTGTACATTATAATCTGTAATAAATGTACGCTACAAACTTGGATTAAATTGGATGCTATCAAAACGATAGATATGTGCTTAATTAGAAAAAAAAATATTAACCTTTAATCTTACAAAACAACATCTTCATTTCCATATGCTTCTAATCTTCTTCAAATAAAAAATTATTATTTTTTGACAAAACTGCTACTCACACCCCATTCCGCGGCATCCTTTTGGGAGTCAACCGTCGATGCAAGCTATTTCGACAGAATATCGGGTATTGGTAATCCCTGCACTTTTCATGCGATTGACAACTTACATATCTCGTACTCATATCATGTATGCCTCATACCGTATTTCGAAATAAAAAACATAACATGTATAGATATGCAGAACAAAGAACAAAAACAACATTTTGGTTATGTATGTACTTTTACTAATTGCACGTGGAAAAGAACCATTCACCTTCTGGATTTCTTTGCATGAACTGAAACACAATTATACATGAATGATTGAATGATATCATTTTTTTTCTATTTGTACATAATACTATTTGAGAATTCCCACTACATCATACAGTATCCATTACGCTTAGTTACCTCCTTAGGACTTCTCTGTACTTTATTTGAGTTTCTTATCATACTTCAGGGGGCACCTTTAGCAGCGCATGGGCCTTGTAGAACCCAGCCAAAAAGGGAAGACTTTACCGATTTAAGTTATGGATATCACGCAGAAACAATCACCGTTCACATCATTAGGATATGGCATACTTTCTCATTAAGTACATATTACGAATCAGCCACAAATTTCTTACTACTAGGTGCAAAGGTAAAACCTCTAACTTTGGCTTGCAAATTCGACCCCCCCCCCTCCCCGCTCCCCCGGCCAAAAAACATGCACCGTCTGAAAAAACTTTACTTTTACAGAATAACCAGATTTGGGCTATTGCCGATAGAGAAGAAGGGGACCGCTTGGAGCAGCTGATATGCAGGGGTCTCCTTTACACCATTACCAATTTCAAAATCATTGCCGCCAATGGTCCATTCAAGCCAATAGATACGACCAAAACAATTGTATTTGGTACAAGAACTGTGATCGAGGAATACCTACACGGAAGCTCCGTACCTCTTTTTGCATTCACCCTAAGATCCTGGCCGCAGATTCTTTCGAGCCTCAACAAAATTTCAACTCTAACTGGTATACATCTTTTCAGCACTGTACACCTTGCTATAATTACATATGCAATGCCTGAACATTAACCACTAGTCTGTTTTTGATTTACAGATGCAGGTGGAATCATAATAGATGCAGGAGACCTGGAATACAAGCGTAACAACATTAGAATGGTCGATGTAACATTGATTGACAACAGGTGAATCATCATAATAATAAAAACCTATAACACCCAAAAACCTTAAATCCCCAAAAACCCCAAATTTTAATACACTGTTTATTAACAAAATTTTCAAATTTACACACATGCAGTCTTGCAGAAATACACGTTTGTTTGTGGGGAAAACTTGCAAACCTATTCCGAATCGAGCTCGGCATGCACCGCCAAAAGAATGTGGTCATCATCGCCACTGGTCTGTTGTTAAAGCAAAATAAAGGTTAAACTCTTCCAATTCTAACAAATATATATTCCTCTATTATTACAACCGTCGTTGGTTGTACCAAAAAACAATTTAGTGCACTGGATCTCATATTCGTAATTTTGAACTGAACCCCCTCAGTCTACCAAACATAAGCATTTAGTCCACTAACTACCTTACATGGTGTAACAACTGTTTTTAAACAAATAACATATTCAGACATGACCCTAAATCATACGCGATGCACACCCCATTTGATTAGACAACTATAATGGTCTTCACACCTTTGAGCAATAAATTACTACAACATGGGGGGAATAATAAATGGAAACTTATAGGTACACAGCTATATACCATCCTGTAAATAATCTTCCTATGCTACAGGTAAATTTTTTTATCATCCACAGCAACGACTGATTTGTTCTTCAATCCAAATTGTGAAGAGATGCAACAACTTCCTCAACGCATCACGGATACATATGGTGATTTCATTTGTCGGATCCCTAGGCGCCCAATATACCCCTACCAACTGCTACAGGAGAAACACACATGTGAAGCTTACTCAACAATACAGAAACTGAAGCAAACTCGACTTTGGATTTACCAAAAGGTAACGCATTTTTTGAGATCTTTCTTGGATCTTTTGCATTACAAATTTCAGATTCAATGCAAAATATGGGCCCTGCATTTCACTAACCTAACACAAATTTCCCCGGCTAAGTACCGCTGCAAAGCCATCATCCTTGATATTATGATTCGAGGCGGCCGCCATGATGGCTCATGCATTCTTTGCAAGGACTGTGTCTCTGCAGAGGGCAACAAATACTACTGTGCCAAATGCGGACGCAACCACATAACCCCTATCAGCAGGTAATATTTATCCTACATTTTCAAACATGACGGTTCCTTTACTGATAATAAACATGAAATAATTACCTCCTCCCCCCCAAAACCAAAAATCATTAATCAGGTCCAGTTTTATGCTGTTTGTCGTGGACCGCACTGGAAATACAAAATTCACGCTTCAGGCACGCGAACTGCAACAACTAACTGGCCATTCAAGGGATGATCTACTAAGTTGTGGGAAACTAGTATGCATTCGTTTATTACTTTCACTATGCTTATTTATACTAATTTTGATTTTGATTGTGCTAAATGAATATCTTCTGCTCACCGGAAAGGTACATGGAGTGTCGACCTTCCTTGGGGCTCTCCGTATCATTAAAGGCGCCCAATGTACATTTGAGGTGACACTTAAACCATCTTCTTATTCAAATAAGACGGGCAAGATTTTGATCAAAGAAATACTGGAATACAAAAAACCACGGCAATCCCACAACTTTAAATAATGACATAATTCGGGCCTTGCCCTACATCACTGTTTGCTTAATGGCAAAGCCAAAACCTCGGGATTGGAACAAATTATCTTATATAACACTGGTGCATTACTAAAGATTTTTAACATGTACGATTTCCGTATTTCCCCTTATTGATGGAAAAATAAAATATTCAAGTAAACCGCTTCCATTTCATCCCAAATGGATCACGTTTAGTTCTCCTTCTCAGCACAGTAGCAAACTGCATATTTATGGGTATTTTTCCAAAACAAATATGCTTCATTTTTATATTTGCTCTTCAAGCTCGTACATCGGGCACCCAATATTACATAACGGAGGTTTAATATAACAAATGACAACAATTACCTATAACATGCCCGACCCCTGAATAAGTATTGATAGTATTTCCAATATAAAGGGTTTGAACATGGCGGTTGAAACATCTTCAATGCCTGTGTTAAAGCTACACATCCCCGGTTATATTGGAATCTTCATGCTTTAACTGCTGCTTAAGCAGTGTTTGATGTTGCATTTTTCTTTAAGTCAAAAATAAACCCTATTTGGTTTCAGTATTTTCTAATCAATCGCATATGGAACCTGCCCTCACACTCAATGTCATGTCCACAATTGTAGCCTCGCATGTACGGCATATGAACTCCAATGCAGAGGAAAATTTAATTTTGAAGCAGCGTAATTTCACAACAGAGTCGTATGTTGTAGCATCTGTACTGAATACAATCTTAAACACAAACTCGGTGGTGAAATAAGTATTTTCAAAAAAAACAATTGCGGTAAACCTACCAAGGAACTATGGTATAAATTAATCAATAGATACACCTAACAACCTCTATATGTTTACGACACAATTGCCCACAATTGTCCCGAAAAACGTTAATATATATTGCATCATTAGTGTGTTCTTTTAATACGGAGCCAATCAAATTAAAAATGTTTACAAATACAATACAACAACTATAAATCATTTCCCAATGCGTCAAACTATCATTGCAAACATAGTTAGCCTGCTTATGTTTAGGGCCTTTTTAATTTAAAGGTCATGTTAAGGGTTTTCTTACTTTTGAACCGCTCCCGCGCACACACACACTCACACGGAAAACCATTCTCCTTAATCTGTAGATACAATTTTTCCCCGTACAAAGAAGGATTTCTCAAGTACGCCCAACTCGATGTCGTTGAGTATGTACATACTTTGGTTGATCAAGTTGATCAATTTCTTGTATATTGCATGTCCACTGAATGTCAAATGACCAAAAGTAGTTTGTCAATGTATAACAAATTTGCACAATATGTACAATTTTAAACTGAAGTACAATCATGGATTTAATCAGCCTATGTCGAGGGTAAGAGAAAATGTAATGGTACAGGTCGCACAATTTTTAGAATGCAGTATACAGGTGTGATTATTTATTAATAATAAATATGTAGTTATACTACCATTGATCAGTTATAAAAGCAAGCCAAATTTTTCATCCAAAAAACATTATAGGTAGCCAAATTGGTTTACATTTACAAAATATTATTATTAATAATACAGAACATACTTTAAAAATCAACATAATACAATAAAGTAATATAATTGATAACATTATATTTTTTTAAGGGTTATCACATAATATCACAATTCAGCCTTCAGTCCCACACTACGATTCAAACTGTAATGACCCCTCAAACTATATTATACAGGCCGTTTTCCTATATTTATTTCAATTCTCTTCATCAAGAAATGATAGGTATGGAACCAAGAACTACACAATGTAATTTCATATACTTTAATATTATTAACATCACAATCTTGGTAAACAAATCTGGCATTTTCTAAATTATTTGAAAAATGATATTTAACATTTTTTCCTCCGTTACTGTTTCGTATACTCATTACATTAAATTACGATCATGCTTACTGACCTGCAAACCTGGGGAATTGTTACAAACAGGATACTGGTACAAAGGTGAATAGCTTTAGCCAATATACCACCATACACCGGCATGTGGGGAACCAACAAGTAAGGGACATGGGGTTATATATACACGTTTTAAAGGAAGGGGTTCCAAAATTTTCAGGGCCAAAGTTGATCATGTGTTATATACACACATCCAATACAAGGTAACCGAGTTTTCTCATCACAAGGATAGACATGTAATATAATGAAAAGTGCTACAGTAAATAACATGGTCTTCAAATAAAAATAACTCTTTACTATCATGTGAAACAATAACATAGAACCTAATCACTTCACTTCGACAGACTGCATTCCCGGAAAACTGAGTAAAAACTGAACTGGACAGACACGTGCACGACATTATCAACGAAAAGACACAATAACAACTAGACATATTACTTCGAAAATGAAACCCAACACAAAGGAGAAACTGGACAGCTTATTATGACCCTTACGACACCACAACCAACGTAATCTAGGTGGAATTATTCGTGAGAACATTAAGCAGAGTGGCAATGTCACAGAACAGGCACTCCTGTATCATTCCACAACCATTACATCCATTTACTACTGACCCTTTAGAATCAAGGGAATGTAAACAGCATGTGGCCTGAATATACAGTTCAGGGGTGCGGTTAGAAACAACCATGGTCCAATATATGCTTTAGAGATGTTTGAGAGCACGACCTATACTCATTCGGTAATGGGGGTGACTGCGACGAGCCTTGAGATCATCCACAGTGCTAACACTCGACCTTTGCTTCTTGTACAGATTTCTGAGCACAAATAGGTCGACCACATAAAGGAAATGACCGGTCGATGCCATTTCACCCAACACCGTAAAATGCCTTTCAATATTTCCAGCACCACAAACAATGTCCCTGCACCGGCCATAGAAGATCGCATCATTTATCCTAAGTTGCTCGCTGATACAGAAGAACCGGTCAAAATACGCAGAATCTGAAGGGCCACCAATTTGCTGATACTAGTAGATATCTCGCAATGGAAAATACTCCAGCAAAGCAACTATCGCCGACCTCCTCTGCGTTCGTGCCCATGCAATGAAAAAGTTAAAAAAATCCTTGAAACTCTCCACCACAAGTAATTTCATCAAGGTCACAATCATATCTATAGGTAGGGTTCCAACATTATTGTTTTCTGACTTCATGCTTGCAATAGTGCTTAAGGATGAAAAAATTGCCATAGGAGGTGGCGTGGACGTATATTGGACTAAAACTTGTGCGATAGTAAGACAAAGTACTACATATATATATATATATATATATATATATATATATATATATATATATATATATATATATATATATATATATATATATATATGGGTTTTGGTCCACAGCCCCCGTTGGTTAGCAAATGCTACACAACCAACCCATCACAGCCGTTTAAAAACGATCATACGGCTAAGGAAACGCACTGGAGCAATGTTTCATTGCACCCCCCGCAATGTTTCATTGCACCCCCCGCAATGATACATTGCTGGACCTCTTATATTTTTTTTACCAAAACTACCCTTTTTGCTACACAACCAACCTATCACAGCCCTTTAAAAAACACACTGCATCAATGTTTCATTGCACCCCCCGCAATGATACATTGCTGGACCTCTTATATTTTTTTTTATCAAAACTACCTTTTTGGTTTAAAGTCATATCCAAGGATCGAACCCATGACCTCTCCTAAAGATGTATGAAATATTACCACTGCACCAACACAAGTAACTTTTTTAAAGATGATTTGTACCAAATATATCCAAAAACAAGAATTTATTTATTATTTGTAAATTGAAAATTAATTGAATATCAACCTAAATAAAATGTAACTTTAGTCGTAAAGGTGTGTTGGATGTTAAAAGTAAATGAGCTAATGGACCCGGAGTCACGGATTTCGAACTCGTCAAGTTTAATTTCATAAATAATAATATTTTTTAAGGTAAAATAAAAATATGAATATAAGAATATAAGGTAAAATAAAAATAAGAATAGTTAAAATATTATTTTTTAAGTTTAAAATTGAAATATAACATAGCTAGTAATTTTAAACATAGTATTTTATTTTTTTTACAATCATAAATAACAAATATATCCAAAAACAAGAATTTATTTATTATTTGTAAATTGAAAATTAATTGAATATCAACCTAAATAAAATGTAACTTTAGTCGTAAAGGTGTGTTGGATGTTAAAAGTAAATGAGCTAATGGACCCGGAGTCACGGATTTCGAACTCGTCTAGTTTAATTTCATAAATAATAATATTTTTTAAGGTAAAATAAAAATATGAATATAAGAATATAAGGTAAAATAAAAATAAGAATAGTTAAAATATTATTTTTTTAAGTTTAAAATTGAAATATAACATAGCTAGTAATTTTAAACATAGTATTTTATTTTTTTTACAATCATAAATAACAAATATATCCAAAAACAAGAATTTATTTATTATTTGTAAATTGAAAATTAATTGAATATCAACCTAAATAAAATGTAACTTTAGTCGTAAAGGTGTGTTGGATGTTAAAAGTAAATGAGCTAATGGACCCGGAGTCACGGATTTCGAACTCGTCAAGTTTAATTTCATAAATAATAATATTTTTTAAGGTAAAATAAAAATATGAATATAAGAATATAAGGTAAAATAAAAATAAGAATAGTTAAAATATTATTTTTTAAGTTTAAAATTGAAATATAACATAGCTAGTAATTTTAAACATAGTATTTTATTTTTTTTACAATCATAAATAACAAATATATCCAAAAACAAGAATTTATTTATTATTTGTAAATTGAAAATTAATTGAATATCAACCTAAATAAAATGTAACTTTAGTCGTAAAGGTGTGTTGGATGTTAAAAGTAAATGAGCTAATGGACCCGGAGTCACGGATTTCGAACTCGTCAAGTTTAATTTCATAAATAATAATATTTTTTAAGGTAAAATAAAAATATGAATATAAGAATATAAGGTAAAATAAAAATAAGAATAGTTAAAATATTATTTTTTAAGTTTAAAATTGAAATATAACATAGCTAGTAATTTTAAACATAGTATTTTATTTTTTTTACAATCATAAATAACAAATATATCCAAAAACAAGAATTTATTTATTATTTGTAAATTGAAAATTAATTGAATATCAACCTAAATAAAATGTAACTTTAGTCGTAAAGGTGTGTTGGATGTTAAAAGTAAATGAGCTAATGGACCCGGAGTCACGGATTTCGAACTCGTCAAGTTTAATTTCATAAATAATAATATTTTTTAAGGTAAAATAAAAATATGAATATAAGAATATAAGGTAAAATAAAAATAAGAATAGTTAAAATATTATTTTTTCTACGATTTCTTTAATAAATGTAATACTAATATTTTTGCAATTAGAAAAATGCAAAATATTATTTTAACAATAATAAAAAAATTGATATTAAAATAACAAAACTGGTATTAAAATAAACTAGAAAAATAATATTTTGCATTTTTAAAAAATGAAATACTATTTTTTTTCATTTTATCCTTTTTTTACTTCACTTCGAATTTTCCCTATTTTTTCTACGATTGCTTTAATAAATGTAATACTAATATTTTTGCAAATAGGAAAATGCAAAATATTATTTTAACAATAATAAAAAAATTGATATTAAAATAACAAAACTGATATTAAAATAAACTAGAAAAATAATATTTTGCATTTTTAAAAAATGAAATACTATTTTTTTCATTTTATCCTTTTTTTACTTCATTTCGAATTTTCCCTATTTTCTACGATTTCTTTAATAAATGTAATACTAATATTTTTGCAATTAGAAAAATGCAAAATATTATTTTAACAATAATAAAAAAATTGATATTAAAATAACAAAACTGGTATTAAAATAAACTAGAAAAATAATATTTTGCATTTTTAAAAAATGAAATACTATTTTTTTTATTTTATCCTTTTTTTACTTCACTTCGAAACAATGAAAAATGAAAAATAATATTTTAACAATACAACCCCCGGAATGAAACAATGCACCTCCGCAATAAAACAATGCACCCCCGCAATGAAACATTGCACCCCCGCAATGAAACATTGCACCCCCCTATTAGTTTTGGGTTTGATCCTTGGATATGACTTTGAACCCAAAAGGGTAGTTTTGATAAAAAAAAATATAAGAGGTCCAGCAATGTATCATTGAGGGGGTGCAATGATACATTGCGGGGGGTGCAATGATACATTGCTGCAGTGCTTTTTCTCAACCGTATGATCGTTTTTAAACGGCTGTGATGGGTTGGTTGTACAACATTTCATAACCAACGGGGGCTGTGGAAGGGCACCCTATATATATATATATATATATATATGTGAAAACCCTAAAAGTTATTGAATTTCAGTCTGCCTTTTCATCTCCGCACCACATTTTAATCTTTTTTTTCACCTGACTGTTCATTAAATTATATATACGGTTACTCTTGAAATTTAATGTTGTCAATCACATTTTCATCAGAATTTTAATCTACTTTAACTACAAATTCACTTTTATAAAACAACAAAATTGGATATTCAACCGTCACCATCTTCCACACCTATGATAAATAGTAAAAAACCTAATACAATTTTTTATTGGAAGAAAACAATTTTTTAAAAACAATTCTATAATTTTTCAAAAATAAATTAATATTGTCAATAGAGGGAATCGAACCATTAACCTCCTTTCAAGAGCTTCTATGTCTTAACCACTATGTTATCTTACTTTTTCAGTTTACTTTAAAATTCATATTACATAAACCACGTCCTTTCGACTTATCTTATTTTATTTTTTATTTCAATTTTTGAGTAAATAAAATCAATACTATTATATAATAGACGAAACATTAAAAGTTTTGTCAGTCGGTATGGTATGTTGTGATTTTACTTAATTGCCCTTTCTTAAATTCGAGTTTTTACTTAATTAACCTTACTTATTTATAGAAATATATTATTAAATAATAATATTACATATTTATAACCAATTACATTTTTCACCTAAAATACATTATTTTTTTTATTTCTTTTAACAAATTCCCCTACTTTTTCAAATATATCACGGGCAATTACCTTTTTTAACTAAAACATGTTAGTTTTTCTATTTTTCCTTACTAAAACCCCTCATTTTCCAAAAATATCACGGAAAAACCTTTAGTTATTTATTTTTAAACCTAATATTATAATTATTTTTTTAAAACTTTACTTATTTTAACATGTCTACTTATTTTTTTTAACAAATGAAATTACTAAAAATATTAAAATATAAATAATCAAATACCTATTTATAACCGATTACCTTTTTAGCTAAAACACATTATAGATTTTTTCTAACAAAGTCCCTCATTTTCTAAATATATCACGGGAAATTGGCTTTTTCAATTTACTTTTTCTATTTTTCTCATTAAAATCCATCCTTTTTTTCTAAAAATATCACGAACAAACCCTTTACTTATTTATTTTAAAACATATTTAAATTATTTAAATTATTAAATTTTAAAACCTCATTTTCCAAAAATATCACGGACATTTACCTTTTTAAACTAAATATATGTTACATTTTTTATTTTTCCATACTAACCCCCCCCCCCCCCCCCTCTTCCAAAAATATAACAAACAAACTCTTACTTATTTATTTTCAAATCTGTTTTAATGTTTTTAATTAATTAAAAGTGTTTAGCTATTTTAACATGTCTACTTATTTTTTTAACAAATACAATTAAAAAAATAATAATAAAATAACAATTAACAATCCGTGCATCGCACGTGTTTTAAGCTAGTATTAATTTATATCTTTTTCTCCTATATATTAAAACCCAAATAAGGGTAAAAGGAACTTCAAAGGTGGGTGTAAATTTAAAAGTTTACCTCTGTATTTTTATTATCACTTTATTTTTTAAGCTAAAAAAGGTTAAATATGTAAACCGGATAATCAAACCTTTGACCTTCTCCTATCATTTCATGTCACAAGACTCACAACCAACTGTGTTAAATTGAGTTTTGAGATCAAACAAAATATAGTATTAGATAACGCATAATCTCTCGTATATTCACTTTTATTATTCCAACTTTAGAGTCAATAACGTATTCTTCTATATTATTTATATAACATATCAATTCATTTTTTTACTTATATTAGATCAAAATTTAATATTATATTTATGTATCAATTCCTGAATAATCGATATAAAGCATAATAAGTGACAGTATTATATAACAATATGAGTCATGAAACAATTAATAACAAAATCGATATTTAATCCAAAACTATAAGTGAAATAAAATTTATTAAGATAATTCAGTATTTAATTATGTATAAAACTACGAAAACTAAAAAATGGAGTTATGTAAACTAAAATTGTAAGCAGTATCGTAAAAAGTGAGAATCAGAGTTAGAAGTGTTCATGAATTAGGTTGATCGGGTTAAAATGTAGCCCCTAATTAAATCAGTTTTGAAATTTTTTAACCTAACCCGCTAAATATAA
The DNA here is from genome assembly GCA_030848705.1 of Heracleum sosnowskyi. Lineage (NCBI taxonomy): Eukaryota > Viridiplantae > Streptophyta > Magnoliopsida > Apiales > Apiaceae > Heracleum > Heracleum sosnowskyi. The sequence continues at coordinate 38,137,386 of CM061238.1, forward strand.
ACTCTTGACCCAACCCTACCTATCGTTCATTGATCTGAGTCAGTTTCAATGAGTAAAATAATTTGACAAAAAAATTTCGTTATTATACAATATCGCTCATTTTGAAAATTTAAGTAAAAGTAAAATATGTTTTATGTTACTTTAATTATCCTTATAATGTTAGTAATGTAAATTATGTCATAAGTCATCTATATACAAAATGTGACCACACATCCATAAATGAAAGTGTGATATATAATTTTATATAATATGTATGTGTATATATGTGTGTGTGTATATATATATATATATAGGCTTTTGCTCAAATACAAACCACTCTTAAAATGAGAACTACAAACCAACACAAAATATATTATATTTCATCTATTCTAAGGGCCCCGCCAGGGGCACCTTCACAAAAAATGTTTAAAATTCTTGGCTCCATTCAACAACAAAAAAAATCTACTATTCACGCTGACGTCACTGCCACGTCAGTACAGTGAACAGTATTATTTTTTTTTACTGAATGGAGCCAAGAATTTTAAACATTTTTTGTATTGGGGTACCCCTACTTTGGTCATTAGATTAGCTTGAAATGTTGAATTTAGTTTAGTTTGTAGGTTTGTATTCTAAGGAGGTTTGTATTTGAGTAGCCCCCTATATATATATATATATAGGCCATTGTTCCATCGAGACCCCTCTTGCGTGGAGATCCGTGGAGACCCACTTAAAATGCATTAAAATTGCCCTTTATATAAGGGCCTCGCAGGGGCACCTTCACAAAAAAGTCTTATAATTCTACCCTCTATCTATTTATAAAAAAAAATTACAAAAAAAAAAAAAATTTAAAAATTTTAAAAAATGATGACGTGGCAGCAGTTTTTTTAATTTATTTAATTTTTTTTTTTAATTTTGTTTTTTTATGAATGGATAGAGGGTAGAATTATAAGACTTTTTTGTGAAGGGGCCCCGCCAGAGGCCTTATATAAAGGGCAATTTTAATACATTTTAAGTGGGTCTCCACGGATCTCCACGCAAGAGGGGTCTCCATAGAGTGGGACTATATATATATATATATATATATAATAGAGAAACAGATTAGGGGATGCCGTTTCCAAGAGAATGAAGGGTAACATGGACTAAAAATAAAGTAGGTACAAAGACATTAAGCATGTGGTATACACACATATTTTCATTTATGTGATGCATAGGTACAGGACAGGAGGAAGGTATGATCAAAGTTAAGTATCCCTGTGCCATGAAAATATTGGAAAATCACACAATCAATATCTTCTTTCTATTTTTGCTCCACAGTTAAAGATCCTGAGACTCACACTTAAATGACATATATACAGATACGTTAAAGATCAGATTCATATGTTGTATATTAGCAGACATATAAATATTTTCACATGCATAGAAGAATGAGGGAAGGGGAGGGAGAGAATCATGGACTAAAAGCAAGTACTACAAAACAAATACAAACACAGATTAAATTTGTCAAGTTGAATATTTACTTTTTTGCAAATGAAAAAAAATAAAGATTTTTCTAAATTCGAACTTTGAACTTTGAACTCTGTTGTGTAATTTTACTACAATGAGATATATAATTGCGGAAAGGTGGTATCACCTCCAAGCAAGTTTGAGCACATGGTATGCTGTAAGTCTTGAAGATGAGGAATATTATAAATTATCTCCTCGCCATATATTTCATTGAGGAACTCATTTGACACAAATCAAATTACAAGATGATCTCCTTTTGCACGTTTTTGTTAGGTAGATTCGACATATATCTTCTTCTCTTTATTTTCATGTCTAACAGACGGTATCATTTTACTACATACGATCTAAACAACAGAGTAAAGAAATAAAGAATCTATAGAGTCTCTCGTATAATTAGAACTATGCTCAAGCCATTGCTTAGAGCCTTAAACCTATCACAACAAGACAAGACAAATGTACTTTGTAGTTACAGTTGGCTAATGAATTTTAGTTGTAATATCTCATAGTAATTAAACATTTTTGTTTGGACGTTTTTATTTTAATTTTCAAGTCCGAATTGAGCTCAAGTAGTGGAGTTTGATCTAGTCAAATTATTAAGCTATTTTTATGAATCCAAAAAACAGTGCAACCCAATATTATCGGTTATTCAAATTTTATATATATATCGTCCTATTGACGTACTTGCTGATTTGTTTTCGTCTGTAAAAATAGTGGTCATATTTATGTACGTGTAAGTATAATGATAATTTTAGATTTTTGCTTAGTGTTTTGAAACCTTGCCGGAAACATGTGGCATTAGAGAATGGTTGGGGATTGTGCATTAGAAGAGAGAGAGAGAGAGAGAGAGAGAGAGAGAGAGAGAGAGAGGTTGGGGATTGTGATTTTGTAACAGGTTGGGGATTGTAATTTGTGACAACATGACATGAAATAACAGAGTAAAGAAATAAAGAATCTATAGAGTCTCTCGTATAATTAGAACTATGCTCAAGCCATTGCTTAGAGCCTTAAACCTATCACAACAAGACAAGACAAATGTACTTTGTAGTTACAGTTGGCTAATGAATTTTAGTTGTAATATCTCATAGTAATTAATATTTTTGTTTGGACGTTTTTATTTTAATTTTCAAGTCCGAATTGAGCTCAAGTAGTGGAGTTTGATCTAGTCAAATTATTAAAGTATTTTTATGAATCCAAAAAACAGTGCAACCCAATATTATCGGTTATTCAAATTTTATATATATATCGTCCTATTGACGTACTTGCTGATTTGTTTTCGTCTGTAAAAATAGTGGTCATATTTATGTACGTGTAAGTATAATGATAATTTTAGATTTTTGCTTAGTGTTTTGAAACCTTGCCGGAAACATGTGGCATTAGAGAATGGTTGGGGATTGTGCATTAGAAGAGAGAGAGAGAGAGAGAGAGAGAGAGAGAGAGAGAGAGAGAGAGAGAGAGAGAGAGAGAGAGAGAGAGAGAGAGAGAGAGAGAGAGAGAGAGAGAGAAAGAGGTTGAGGATTGTGATTTTGTGACAGGTTGGGAATTGTAATTTGTGACAACATGACATGAAATAACAGAGTAAAGAAATAAAGAATCTATAGAGTCTCTCGTATAATTAGAACTATGCTCAAGCCATTGCTTAGAGCCTTAAACCTATCACAACAAGACAAGACAAATGTACTTTGTAGTTACAGTTGGCTAATGAATTTTAGTTGTAATATCTCATAGTAATTAATATTTTTGTTTGGACGTTTTTATTTTAATTTTCAAGTCCGAATTGAGCTCAAGTAGTGGAGTTTGATCTAGTCAAATTATTAAGCTATTTTTATGAATCCAAAGAACAGTGCAACCCAATATTATCGGTTATTCAAATTTTATATATATATCATCCTATTGACGTACTTGCTGATTTGTTTTCGTCTGTAAAAATAGTGGTCATATTTATGTACGTGTAAGTATAATGATAATTTTAGATTTTTGCTTAGTGTTTTGAAACCTTGCCGGAAACATGTGGCATTAGAGAATGGTTGGGGATTGTGCATTAAGAGAGAGAGAGAGAGAGAGAGAGAGGTTGGGGATTGTGATTTTGTGACAGGTTGGGGATTGTAATTTGTGACAACATGACATGAAATATGCATGTTGAAATTTTTGAAACATTCTTATTTAGTGTAAAGCAACACTGCCCTCACCAGTCCATCAGAGTATCAAAGCTTGGCAGACTGCAAAAGTAATTACCATTATACGGAGTATTTATTATTTTGAATCTGTATCCCAGTACTTTTTAGGTTTATGGTTAGAAGGTCAGTAGCTTGTAGCTCTCTAGCAGACCCCCTCGCCTAGCAATTAAGTAGCATCCGAGAGGAGATGTTACGATTTTTTAAGTCAACCAAACCAACAATGGGCTGGGCCGGACTTAGCCCAATTACTTCGACCCTCCTGGTAAAATTGAGACCAAATAGTTGTATCCTCATATTGCTTGGTGTATGGACTCTACTCTAGTGCAGCCAGCTTACTTTTGTTTGAAATGTTCGCCATTTTAAATTTTTAATCAATCAAATATGGCCCTAGTACTACGAAGGTCGAGAATAATAAGGAAGGTACTAGGTGGGTGCGTTGAGGTCAAGTTGTTGTACATGTAATCAAATGTGGCCCTAGTACATGTAGTACTAGGGCCACATTTGATTGATTAAAAATTTAAAATGGCGAACATTTCAAACAAAAATAAGCTGGCTGCACTAGAGTAGAGTCCATACACCAAGCAATATGAGGATACAACTATTTGGTCTCAATTTTACCAGGAGGGTCGAAGTAATTGGGCTAAGTCCGGCCCAGCCCATTGTTGGTTTGGTTGACTTAAAAAATCGTAACATCTCCTCTCGTATGCTACTTAATTGCTAGGCGAGGGGGTCTGCCAGAGAGCTACAAGCTACTGACCTTCTAACCATAAACCTAAAAAGTACTGGGACACAGATTCAAAATAATAAATACTCCGTATAATGGTAATTACTTTTGCAGTCTGCCAAGCTTACTTTTGCAGTCTGCCAAGCTTTGATACTCTGATGGACTGGTGAGGGCAGTGTTGCTTTACACTAAATAAGAATGTTTCAAAAATTTCAACATGCATATTTCATGTCATGTTGTCACAAATTACAATCCCCAACCTGTCACAAAATCACAATCCCCAACCTCTCTCTCTCTCTCCTGCCATCCCTCTCTCTCTGCTGCCTTCCTCGGTACCACATCACCACAGCCACCACCACTGCCGACCGCGTCACCACCGCGCAGCCCCCCCCCCCCCCCCCGGTCGCGCCTCCTCCTCCCTTCTTCCTCCCACAGCCGCGTACATACATACCCACACAAGATACACACGCTCATATATATATATATATATATATATATATATATATATGTATATCAAGCAATTGAGTTATCAATTGAAACCCCCAACCTCATTTCTCTTCTTCCCTCTTTTCTTTTCTCTTCCCCGACTGTTTTCTCTCGACTACTGTGTTGTGCGGCTGAGCGTTTTTGTGTGAATACGTATGTATGTAAAGAGGAGCTGTGTGTTAACCTAATGGGCTTTGGCCCAACACTATTTAAAAGCAATACAATTAACACTACATACTCTAAATAATATTTTGAATTAAAAATTCTAATTTGTAAAAATAAAATTTCTAGCATAATTAAATACTAGATTATTTTTAAAGATTTTCGGAAAAAGAATTAGAATTAAATCTAATTTTTCTGAATTGATATGCATTTTACAAATTATTAATAATTTGTAAATGCAACTCTTAAAATAATAATTACGGGGCTCCATAAAATACCACAAATATTATTGTTTTAATAAAATCTCGAATTCTCGATTATTATATATTAATCGAGTAATTTCTGTAAATCCTCAAATAATTAAAATAATCCTTATTTTTTTCAAGGATTTTAAAACCTCCAAATTATTCAGTAATTTAAATCAAAATTTTACTGAATAATTCCACACTTCAAAAATTTAAACCTTTGCCTAAATAAACTATCGACTCGAGATATCTACTCGATCGATAAAAATTTTAAAACTGACCCGATTCCACTGAATCGAAAAATAAGTAAATAATCCATTTTTGAAATTCCTTGAACTGGAATAATGAATACTAAAAAAAAAATTCCTCATTTATGAAAATCATTATTATTATTGAAAATAATAAGAAAATCATTCCTTGAAAATCCGGGTTATTACAATCTACCCTCCTTAAAAAGATTCCGTCCACGGAATCAGCTAAGGCCACTACTGGGATTCCTTAACTCTTTCTTCATCAACACTTATTCTGCAAGACTAGAGATAGTGTCCATTCGTAAACAACTTCGCCATAATCTCCATTCAACTAGGGAGTTTCTATCCGACACCGTTATCACTGGAGTTTCACAACACATCGTTATTCCTTTCAAATATAGCTTGACCAACTTTTCATTAACATCATGTCTTTAAGAGAGAGAATTCACTGATTCCATTAACATAACATCCTTGAGAGAGAGTGCACTAATACCATTAATATGCCACTGATATTCTATTCGTCTTGGGATTCGCTCTTGTACTAGGCGATTCTGTTACGAATCTAATTTCTATCAACGAATTTCGACTTATCCGACCTGGTTGGCATCCCCTTGAAATTCATTAGAAATAACTAGAATCATGGAGCTTTAAAAAAATAGCCGCCATATCAAGACAAATGTCACACACTGGTGACCATAAGGTTATGAGTTTTGAAGTAATTCTTATTTGAGATAAGAGAATTTACCAAGAGATCAATATGATCAAAAGAACTTATCGTTGTGTGTCTCATTTAAGACATTACTAAAGGTAATTAGCCTTCTTGTATTTCACAACACACAAGTGATGGCGTCCCATCAGACTTCTATCACAGAGACAGATAGTCCTTGTGGCCCCTATCAGTGTAGGGTTGTTCATCTCAGTGGGAGCAGAAAATATGCAAGCAATGCGAAATCGAATTAATAATTATTATCTTTTGACAATTTCTCAAATGGACACCTTGAATTAAAATTGATCAGATTCCAAGGTGCGACTTCCAAAGAAAAGAATAACCAGAAGGATTCTGGTACATAAAAGCAAGCGGTGCTATCTCACAATAGGATTATCCACTATTGAAGAAGAGTGGAAATTCAAATAACATCATTCGACAGGCTTCAGAACCTGCAAATAGGTATCATGATAGCCTCTGGCACGATTGAAACCCAATACAGGTATACACAAGTATCTCAATATACTCGAAAGAGGAACTATATCCTTTATCAAAGTTCTCCCTTGGAAAGATGTAAAATAAATTATAGATTGGGGAGATAATCAAATAATTTGCAAGTGGGGAGGGTTTTGCCAAGGTCTCCACGGATGCCTTTTATGTCGGCTCCTCTGATGGATAGTCATTCGATTCTAAAATTTTCCTTCTCCACGCACACCCTAAGGTGCTCGATAACTGACGTCATCGTCGACTCTTTATAGTCGCTAAAGATTTAACCAACGACAATTACAATCGCAAGGAGTTTTATTCAACTCGGCGCAAGCATCTCAAGCAAGCATTCTATTCTACTTGGCATAATCATCTTGACGGGCGTTCCAGTCCTTAAGAAGACTTCGATACCGGTGCCGCCCCTGGCAATGACTAATTTCGCATTTTGGATAGGCGGTACTCCGGAACATCGTTAGAAAATACATGTTTAATCCAGTTACTATTATAACCGTCTTTACACAAAACATTCCTTTTTCTCGTATCAATTCTGTGTGCCACATAAGCTTAACACTTTTAGCATAACAGCCTTCTTATTTAAGTCATCCTTAGACTTTCTCAGTCCGTCTTGGGTCTCAAGGTACATCATGTCTTTACCGACCAATCTCAACTTCACCATTTTATCTCTGTCATCAATCGAAATAATCGGTGTCTGTTCACCAATCCATTCATAGTATTACCTCAAACTCTCTTAAGCTCGAGAGGATTTAAATACCCGTAACTTCGGCTCATAATCTTTCATAGCGTTCTTGTTTTGTTTCCCTTTCGGAATTTTAATAGTATGAGTACAATCTTAGCACATCACTGCCATAATACCGGATGTCAGCTTTCCATCCTTCAATATCATATTGAAATTTCTTATAATTCGGGGAGTACATCACTGTTCCCCTAAAATCACTTTAATTTCTTGTCTCGGGCGATCTATGTCCCCGTGAACCAGTACTTGTCTCTGAGGACTCTTTAGCAGACCTCCATCACCACAAGAAGCGAGGTCTATATCATCATATTCTTCAACATAGCATTTCAATCTTAACTTACTCATTGGCACTACGTCCAGTAGCCCAACATGAACTCTACATGAGTTCTGACGTTCTCACATAACTATACACTCTCCTACTCACTCTCGTTTCTAGTTTACTATAACCTCATCTCTGATACCATTTCTGTAACATCCCCAAATCCGGGGTCAGGGATTTGGTCGTCACGCGGAAATCCTCCATATCACATCACCTGCTTAACAACATCAAATCGTCTGTAATCATTTAATAACTGAATTACAACATCTGCAACCCCAACTAACAAGAATCTTTTAGGCTATAGGGCTAGAAACAAGAACTAAAGTCCTGTTGGTACTCACTTCATTACATCCATTCAATTACATCACATTGTCTTGCAAATCTTATACTACTAGTATAACTTCGTTGAGAAGTACACCAGTAACTAGTACTACTATGTACAAGGTAATAAATATTACACATCAATATATGTACATAACTTACTCCGGTCATAGTCTCTCTGGACCACATCATCTTCACAAGGGCACATTGCCTGCTTCTTCCGAGCTATGCATTTATGCCTCATCTGTCTACCTTTTTCTGAAAGGTTAAAATATAAAAACAAGCAAGTATGAGCGAAAGAATTGCTCAGCAAGTTATTACTAAAGCTTAAAATATCTCCCATCATACGCATGGGGTTTCAGCAATCCACTGATACTTAAAATCATTCTTGACATCTATAATCATGAAACTTCAATAGGGGAAGTATGACGTTTAAAAATAACATCAAATGAACAAATAAGTTCATAATAACCATAGTACTCTTCATACCTTAGCAAAATAACATTACGATGTAATTTTGCTAATCTTTTAGAAAGCTTCTCAAAATAACAATACTAATCCTCGTGCCTTAGCAAAATAGTATACACTACGGTTTTGCTAATCTTTTAGAAGGCTTTCAAAATACGCAGTTCAATATACTGCTATGACCATTTCTTTTCATCATGCATATACCGAACCATTATAAGGTTCCCTTCCAGTATTTCTCAAGTCTGAAAACATATACATATACGTACATTATTCTCGTCACAACACCCTACAGTACAATATTCTGTACAAGGTATAAGTTCTATAAGCACTTGATAAGTTTAAAACTTAGAACTGACTGATAACAAGAGAGTCAAAGTTTTGAAGTAAAACACTTGAGACTCAACAATAAAGGCTAACATGATGACCAAAATATTAACAGGAAACTTCTGTTTACATACCATACAGTTCGAGATACTGTATGAGGAGCATATAATTAGAATACTTGCTTTTTTATCGAGAACAAGACTAATGATTTATAAATCATTAGTTTGCAAAGCTTTGAATTTGATAACATTTCTCAGTATAACAACTGGAGTTAAAAAACTTGGTTCGTTCGTCAAAACATTTCATACCTTCCAAGGAATAGAAAACATCATGGAAGACTTGATTCTTGAATCGAATCATCATTAAACTTTTTTCATTCTTTATCCAGAAATATAACAAAAGATTTCTGAGGTACTTTGAATAGTTCATAACCCTGTCAACACTATCGGTAATTGAGCACCTAGGCTTTCATTACAGCGTTGCAGTACAATTCCAATTGGAAGAATAGGACTATGCTAGAGCCTTTTCCACGATACTGGTGATCAGCCATGTATCATGCCTCTGCTTCTCTACTAGTAGAAGGACATTCCCGAATTGGGCTATACCCTGACCGCATATGGGCCTTTATATGGACCGTAGTCCCTGTTTCCGCTGTAGTGGCTACACGTGAATGTAGTCTTCTACGCGTGATTGGACCGAAGTCCCCTCTTCCTCCAGTCCCTTGAAGAATCCTATCCATCAGTGGAATGGAACTTAATCCAGTTCCCCAAGCCGGAGCATGTTGATAGGTCTGATAACATTTACATAACTCTACTTCCAAGAATATTTGAGGAAGTAACTTTGACATGTGGGTTGACCTTGGTCAACAGATTTCATTTATACACTTTCTGAACTGAGTTCCCAATTTTTGATGAGTCAAAGAATATTTGCTCTCAGTTAAAGGAATTGATTCAAATCATGAACATTTGGGAACTGATGCTTTTAAATAAATTTTCTGGAAATCAGAAAATATTCTGAATGACTATGAAAGTCCTCGAATACCTTAAATAGTATTACATAACCTTTGAACCATCTAGAGTATTTAATAAATACTCAAATAATATTTATTAACTAATAAACATCTAATAATCTCTTTTTAAAAGAATATTCAAATAATAATCCTCGAATGAGATCAACTCTCAAAATATTGCTCGAATGAGAAAATATTCAAATAATATTTCTCGAATGAGATAATACTCAAATAATAACCTCGAATCATTCCCAAGAAATTAATACTTTCTGGAATATAAAACAATGTTTATTAAAACATCTCTCAAAATAAATAGTACTCTGTCACAGGAATCCCTCCGGGTTCCCACGACTATCTCTATGTCTCAAAATACTGACTCTCGGTCAATAAGAAATAAACAAGTAATAAATCATTTTCAAATGAATATTATAATTAATATTCATTGAACTAAATGGACATTCAAATAACATACCTCAATATCCTCCAAGATATTTTTAACTGCAAATATCCTATTTATATCTATTGGAATATCTTAGCTATTTCTCCGGAACAAAGCAATTTTAAGAAATCATTTTGAAAATGATATTCATCTAATTAAATAAAATTTAATTAGACAAATAAGGCTTATTTAGTCAGTAACTTCTTCTAGAAGTATTTACTAATTAAATAAACACTGGTTTATTGGTGATGTTGCCTTTAGGTTAATTATTGCGAAATTCTTTTTAAAAGCTTGGTCCGGGTTTTTTTGACAGTGTTCATAAAACAAATATAAAACCATCACTAATCCTCTTTAAATGAATATTCAAATAATATTCATTTAATCAAATAAATATTCAATAGATATTTATTAACATCTCTTAAACCTCAAAATATCCAAAGTATAATATTTGGAGTATTTTTAATCATCATTCAAATACTTCGTCTCCGGTACTCTTCCGGGTTTTCATCAATATTCATTATATAAAATAATCCCGACTCGCGGGCTAAGTTCGAAAACATAATACTTGTTCTACCTCCATAGCCTTTATCATTACTATTCATATTTACATACCTCATCACATACAATCTATTTTCTCAGTACGAAAGATTTTTGTATATACCATATATATAAAGGTATAGTATTATAAGAACATCTCAGCCCAACAACAGTATTATAAGTCGTGGGGTTTTGATCATTTGCATAAGCAGAATTTACTATCTCGACAAAGAATATACTGATCTTGGGAATAAAGCTTAGGCTGGAAACTTGAAATCATGGATCAAAACTTAACCAGTTTCTGACTCGCACGGCTTAAATTTTTTGTAACCCTAAAAGAACTTGCATTTGTTGCCCGAACAATATTAGAAATTTCATCATCTAAACAAGAGAAATAAGTGAAAAATATAAAAATAATTCGTGGTCATATGTTTTCATGTTAACGGTTGTGGATTCGTACACATTCCTTGCAAGAAGAATTCAGTAAATATATTTGTTGTATTTCTGAACAAATGACTTGGTGACACAGGGACACAATTCAACTAAAAACGAAAAGAGCCTGTATTTATGCCACAAGCCTACTAGTATTTCATGTATGCATTGAATAAACAAGTCTTTTGTCCTCAGTCATATGTTATTGTTCCAATTGAATTGAGATAGACTATACTCATCTCTGTATTGTCCAACTGTCATTTTTTATGCAGTTAAAAGAAGAGCTCCTCATGAATTCAAAACTGCTTGCTTGGAGGTAGTTCCATGTTACTCCCATATATGCAAAACTGTTGCTGATTTTAGAAGAGATCAAGTGATTAGATGTGATGACACAAGCTATTGGAAATGAGCATGTAAAATCTATTATCCTCATTGTGAGGACCTATTATGCTACTTGGACTAACTCGATTTCTTAAGTAGAGTACGCACCAATTAGTTATTGAGTTATGCCAACAGTGTACATGTGAAATGCAAGGTGGGTAGTGTGTGCCAAAATAATGAAATACTATGATGCATAAGGCTTATTTAACATTGCTTGACAGAAATTTATTATCGTAATAATTCACTTGATTACGCGGAAGTGTTCAACTATTTGCTTGCTTGCACAAACAACCAGAGACATACCTATATAGACATCTTCATATGGAATGTGATTTTTTCTTGTAACACATATTCTATATGCAATCTGGAAATCTATCGCATTGGAGAAACTCTTTAAATGTTAAAAATAGGAATATCTTTAGATGGAGCACACTACAAAACTGGTGGTGCATGTGCGTGCCTCTGGCACTTTTAAGACTAAATTACTGAATACATTTGAGACTGATGTGGTTCTCTAAATTTGCAGGATATAAGGGCATGCTTTCCATCTGACAGAAAACCATTTTATGCTGGTTTTGGAATCAGAGACACTGATGAGTTTAGATACCTTAGAGTAAGAATTCCAATAGGAAAAAGCTTCATAATTAATCCCAAGGTACTCGTAACATATAAAAAGTATATAAATAAATTTTAAGGTGCAACTTTACTATCAAATACTGTACTTACTATTTATCCTGAATTCATTAGGGTGAGGTAACCGGGTTGAGTATACGGTAATTCGGTAAAATCGTTGTGAATCGATGTGATAACCAATCATATACTTCCCTACATGATCTTGTAAATGGCATGTTTCCTCTCACACTCTCGTCCGAACAGGTTTGTGACTCTAGACTTTCATGTTTCCCTATCGTTATTTTTTTGGAAATTTAATTTCATAGGAATATGTGTAACTTCACTTAAGACACATCGGCTGGACACTGTTTTGTAATCTAGGATACTGGCACAATATAGTCTCAGTTAAGAGTAGGTTAGTAGTGTAGTATGTTGTAGAGTGTATCAGGTTCTTATATTACATCATAGTGTACATATCAGGTTCTTATATTGATTTGTGAAGGTTTCTACATATCAGGTTCTTATATTATGTCACTTGGATGTACCAGTACTTTAGTCTAATCTTAGTATAGTACCGTCAAGTCTATTTGGTTTGTTTGTCACTTAACTGCCTCATGTTCTACTTAGCAAGTTCTTCTTCGGGCTTGCAGGAAGATTTTAACTCGTGGAACTTTTGGAAATTGCCACCTCTTATTGATTTGTGAAGGTGTCTACATATTGTTCTTAAACTTTTATGGCCCCCATGAACTATCAATATTCATGGCACAAAATTCATCTTTTTCAAAAGATGACCCAACTGAGACTGAGAACCAACTAAATGAAAGAACAGAGGCAAATATGAAGAAAGCTCAATTCTGGAAACAATTTACTACTCATGTGCAAGATTTAAAAAACAAACAACTTTGACCCCAAAATTTTAATCAAAACATAACATAACATAATCAATCGCTACAGACTCAATTCCTTTATCTCGATCAGCAAACATAACATAATTCAATAGAAACACCCAATTCATCAAAAACAAAATTAAAACACAACCCAGTTTACTATCTTCAAATCCAAGCAAAACACAATTCATCAAATTCAAATTAAACAAATCCCCGTTTCACATAACACGATTCCAAATTCAGAAAATCAAGCATAAGAGAAGAGTCAGACAATAAACATACCCAAATGAACAAGATGGGGCGTCCTAATTATAGTAAAGCTCGAGACCCATTCCATCATGAATCTCATAATCACGAAGAGTGATATGATGCCAGCTACATACGAGCTACATTGGGGTGGTGTGAAAAAGAAACTTTCCTTCCGGAACTTGTGCCGTGGAGGGGTGATTGATGAGGTTACCGGACATATCAAACATAATACCGATTTCGTCTAGTATTGGATGGCCCTGGTAAAGCTTAAATATCAAATGCAGATCCACTCCAAGAGCTTTCTTCAACACCATTTGGAAGTCCTTGATGCTGTGATACTCTCCAACATTAAAACCAGCCTCTTGGAGAATTTTCCTAATATCAAGCTCCTTTCCATCGAAAAATGGAAGGGCTAAATCGTACACCGTCCGAAAATAGTCCGGTATCGCGAAGCCCAGGTGGTAGTTGACATGCTTAGCACATTGAGAACCCCAGAATTCAGTGGCAGGGCGGGTAGGATGGAACCAAATAGTCTCAAGATCACTAACCTCCCGACCCCCAAGTTGTTTGAAGATGTCCTGCGAAAATTGTGAATTAGAGATATAAACAAACGAGCATCCCTAAAAACTATAAAAAAAAAAATATCTGTTCAGATTGTGTGGCTGCTTGCTTGAAGTCTCGTTTCTCTGGATACATGGTTGAAGGGACGTAGTTGCGAAAGTGAGCCCCATAAAAAAGCAAAGTACAAGCAGCCCATAATCCATGTACTTTTAGTACCCCTCTTGTGGGTGCTCTTAAAGTTCTTTTAGATTGAATTGGTAATGGGCCTTCTTGTTGATAAGTGGCCAATCTTATTCCATACAAAGATCTGCATTTATTTTTAATAATAATTATATTCTATTTATATATGTTTAAAATTCAAATCACACATTAATAACATATTAAAATATAATATTATATTAACAACTTCAAAATTTAATAAATATTTAAATTTTAAATTGTATCAAATTAATAAATATATATGGAGAAACCGTGTTTTACGGGATTAAAACTAGCATTAATTAATGATAACTAGAGTTGAAAATGAGTTTAATAATTAATAATCCTGGTTTTAAAACAAAACAAGCTAATAACAACCATATATTTACACAAATAAACTACATATATGCTTTCAAAAGGGTTCATCTCAAGATTTGTGATATTTTTTCATAATAATAATTAATAATTAGAGTTTAAAATAAGATTAATAAATAATAATTAGGGTTTTGAAATAAGCTAATAACTAACTTTTCAAACAAAAATATAAATACAAGTATACAATATTCACAAGTGCGGATGATTTCAAAAAAGAAAAAAACATTTAACAACACTTACTATCATGTGGGTGTACTGTAGTCGGGAGCATTATTGGGCCGAGTTGCTTGTAGTTCAGGATCAAAGCATCCTTTGGAGGCCCGGAAGATGGAAGGGGAGGGACTGGGAGGGAAGCAGTGACAGCTTTGTATGACAAAGCTTGTGGGCAGCGGCGGTAAATGGCTAACAATTCAACAATTGAAAATAGAGTAGTTATTAAACAGCTGTTATATAACACGTACTAAACACTAAATTAGTCAAATTAAACATTCATCAAAACTAATACATAATATATGAACTAGTAAGAAAAGAGATTTTAAAGAGGAGTCATAGAATAAAATAGACTTAATTACACTTTGTTGGTCTCAATTATTATTTTTTCCCACAAAAATAGCCTAATTATAAATATTGCCATTATATGTATCAATTTGTTTTTAACACATGATTGCATTCCGTTAATATTTACAAACGGACGTTTTTTTTTTTTTTTTGAAAAGCAGGAAAGACATATTAATAAAAGGGCCAAGCCCAGCCTTTACAACCAACCAGATTAACCAGCTTAAACAGTAAGCCCACTAAACCCACTAGCACAAGACCCCCAAAAAGAAAGACTACATCTTTCACTAGCCCAAATAACTAATTTCTTAACATACCCTGAGGTTATACTTGTCCTTTCGAACAGAGTCCAGTAACTTGAATCTTCCCCGCCTTCGAATTGAACCCGGCAAATGAACATATACTAATAAACAACCCAGAACCATAACTGTACTTCTCCATCACTCTCTCTCCTCTCTTCTCAATATTACTCACCCTAATTAAACCCAGCAATTGCAGACGTACCTCATTCTATATAGTGCTCCGTAATAGAATCCTTTTCATACAGACCCCGTCACTCTGTATCTGTAGACAAATTAACTCTCTAGACAATTTACCCTCACTGATCTCTTTCTTTGATCCGAGCATGACTCTTGAGTTGGGCCTCGTGTTGAACTGCCTAATATTATCATTATTAATGTTGATTTTTTGCTTAAAATAAGATTTTTCTTTGCTTCCTTTTATCTCCCATAATAAAGTTTTCTTACTTAGATTGTATTAATTGGCAATAAAAATATTTATCTTTTGTAGTCGAAATACCACTATATCAGTTTTTCCACCTGTTTGTTTCAGCTTTCACAGAGGTTTATTGTTGTTCCCACTATTCTCGGAGTTCCTCAAAATTTGCTTCCCATCCATGGATTGTCTTTTTTCGAAAAAAAATAGTGATTTTATGTAGTGTGATTTGATGAGTTAACTAAGTGCATTGTGATATAGTTTGGCTAGGGACCAAGGCCATTTGGTCATTTTTGTTCACAGTTCGTGGGAATAGAAAATGTATACGAAAACGACAACGAAGGTTCCTATATATGGTGTTAAGCAAGAGTGTTAGTAGAACCAAGTGAACATGTAACATCTGAAGTAACAAGAACATGAAAATCATAGAGGTCTAAAGATTCATCTATATAGTGCTCCGTAATAGAATCCTTTTTATACAGACCCCGTCACTCGATCTGTATCTATAGACTAACAAATTAACTCTCTAGACAATTTACCCTCACTGATCTCTTTCTTTGATCTGAGCATGACTCTTGAGTTGGGCCTCGTGTTGAACTGCCTAATATTATCATTATTAATGTTGATTTTTTGCTTAAAATAAGATTTTTCTTTGCTTCCTTTTATCTCCCAAACTAAAGTTTTATTACGTAGATTGTATTAATTGGCAATAAAAATATTTATCTTTTGAGTAGTGGAAATACCACTATATCAGTTTTTCCACCAGTTTGTTTCAGCTTTCACAGAGGTCCATGGTTGTTCCCACTATTCTGGGAGTTCCTCAAAATTTGCTTCCCATCCATGGATTGTCTTTTTTCGAAAAAAAAATATTGATTTTATGTAGTGTGATTTGATGAGTTAACTAAGTGCATTGTGATATAGTTTGGCTTGGGACCAAGGTCATTTGGTCATTTTTGTTCACAGTTCGTGGGAATAAAAAATGTATACAAAAATGACAACGAAGGTTCCTATAGTTGGTGTTAAGCAAGAGTGTTAGTAGAACCAAGTGAACATGTAACATCTGAAGTAACAAGAACACGAAAATCGTAGAGGTCTAAAGATTCAACTATACATACTAAACACCTTAAATGAAAAACATAGAGGTTAAGATGAAAAAGAAAATAACATGTACCTACCAGCGTTGGATGTCCTTGGCGCCCATGATTGAGGTTGTGTGATGGAGATGGCTGATCGTCGCCTTGGCACACCTATTAAATATACAAAATGTGTTAAAACACAGCATATAGAAAGGGAGGGAAGAGAGAGAGAGGGGAAAGGAGGGAGGGAGAGAGAGAGAGAGGACGGAGGGAGGGGGAGAGAAGAAGAAGGGGAGAGGGAGAGAGATCGAGAAGAGGATGGAGGGACGGGGAGAGAGAGAGACGCAAGAAGAAGAGAAGAAGAAGAGGAGGAGGAGACCACATAGCAAACCAGAAAGGCCTTTCATGACTGGACTGGAAATTGACAACGGGTGGGAGAACTTGAAGAAGGCAACGTCCGAAAGTGATGAGAAAAAGGTAGGATATAATATATATATATATGCATGGCTACCTTTTTAAACCTAGTATTAGTAGTGTATATAATTATTTGTTTTCTTTAAAACTCTTCCAGTAAACAACCAAATAAACAGATAAAAGTATTAATCTATATTTTAGCCAGAAGAGACACCGAAAAAGAAATTTTGGGTTGAGATTTTGCAACAAATTAAAATTCGGTTTTAAGGAGTATATAATTATTTGTATTTTATTACAATAATTATCTTCTAAATTGGGCTATTTTAGGGCAATTATCCTAAATCTTTATTTTCTTTTCTAATGAAATTATATACAATAATTAAAAATAAATTATGACAATTTTTTTAAAGGTGTGTCCTCCAACACTACTACTTATGTGGTTTGTTGCATATATATATATATATATAGGCTTTTGCTCAAATACAAACCACTCTTAAAATGAGAACTACAAACCAACACAAAATATATTATATTTCATCTATTCTAAGGGCCCCGCCAGGGGCACCTTCACAAAAAATGTTTAAAATTCTTGGCTCCATTCAGTTAAAAAAAAAAAAACCACTGTTCACGCTGACATCACTGCCACGTCATCACAGTGAACAATAATTTTTTTTTTTTTTTACTGAATGGAGCCAAGAATTTTAAACATCTTTTGTATTGGGGTACCCCTAGTTTGGTCATTAGATTAGCTTCAAATGTTGAATTTAGTTTAGTTTGTAGGTTTGTATTCTAAGGAGGTTTGTATTTGAGTAGCCCCCTATATATATATATATAGGCTAGTGATCAAATACAAACCTTTTTTAAAATACAAACTAAGAACCAATTTAAGCCCTTAGATTAATCTAATCTAATGGCCCCCCTATATACACAACACACAACTAAAATACACCCTCCCACACTCAATCACACCTATTCCCCTTCGTTTTTAATTTGACTTTTCCCGTCAATCGGAGAGTTTTTTTTTTGAAATCCGACTTCACCGTATTTTTCTCCATCTCCCAACGATCAATTTGCATACCATATGTGCTATGTTTCGACGCGATTTGAAAAATAATTATTTAGTTTGTAGGTTTGTAGTTTAAGAGTGGTTTGTAGTAGAATAGCCTATATATATAGGGTTAGGTTTAAATTAGAACCTACCATAGATTTTGTGTAATCAACGACTAAGATTTATGTGTTTTGTTGCAATACACAATATCTTTAGTTTTGCTGCAGCACACAATTTTGTAGAGTATGATGTACTTCTGCAGTACACACTAATTTTTTTTTCTTCTAAAATACATAATTTTTTTTAAAAATAAATAATTTTTCACGTAACCCAACATGTACTTCATCATTATAATATGTTTTAAAGAAATAATTATGCCAAAAAATAATTTATGATAATTAAAATACTGTAAAAAGTACAACGTGCTGCAGCATAATATATTAAATAGTTCTAAGGTACTAATACTAAAGCGGTTCTATGTGGAACATAACCCTATATATATCTATATATATATAGTGTCGAATACAATTTGTAACTTAAATCGGATTTGGTTGGGTTTGACACAAAAAAAATACATTTCATACCCAACTCATTTAAATATATTTGAAATTTTTCTTAATTATTTAAGAATAATATTTTTTTAATTGGTATAGTTGGTCGAAAAGAAGGTTTAGTTGGTTCGGTGTGATCGGATTGGTAACCCATGAACACTATAATCGGTGGAGGCACCGTTTAAGAATGAAACAAATAATTGAGGATTATTGGGTCAAAATCAATTTAAATATTATATTATATATGTAATTGTTGCATTATTTTAGTTTTACAAATATAATTATGAAATGATTATATATATTTAAAAGTATTTAATGATTGCAGTAAATAAAATTAATAGATCTAACTTTTCAATTTGTGATTAGTTCGTGATTTAACAATCTAAAATAGGAATTATGTATAAAATATATAATTATTTAACCATTGCACTACAATACTTTGTTGAGTTTACTTTAAAAATCTTATTAGATAAACCGAGTGTTCTCTTGTATCATATTGTCTCTTTTTAGTATAAACTTTTGGGTAGATAAATTGTTTGTTAATATAATTTACAAAAATAAACTTCTAAATTATACACCCATGTGATTCAATCCGGATAAAAAATCTATCTTCTATTACTATATATTAAACTTCAACACAAAGTCAAAGATTGTCATTTTAATGGCCGTAAAGTTGCGATTTTATCCTTAATTTTTTTTAAAATTGCAAAAATGCCATCCTTTGAAATTATGTTAGTGTTGGGTACCAAATGGACAGTTTCATAATTTTCTAACGGTTGACTAACATTTGGTTAACGGAGTCGTATCATGTCAATGAAGCCAAAAGTATCTCGACTCCACTTGGAGGCCTAAAACTTCGAGTGGTACCAAATGGAAAGCCCAATTGTACAATGGTACCAAATGAAATATCTCATTCTTATATAATATAGTAAATTGATAGATATACTATATAATGGTTGAGTAAAAACATATGCTAGGATCAATCTATGATGGAATCAAAAAATTTGATCTTAGATATCATGAAGATGCACATGTCATTAATGTCGTCTAATCATAATTTACATTGATCAAAATAATTGTGAAAATTTAAAGATAAGTTAAAAAGTAACTCAAAATTATAAGAAAAAAATGTTTCAATTTACCAAAATTTTAAAATAGAACTTCAATACGGTGTAATAAATATTAGATTAAAACTAAATATTTGAGTTTAAAAATGTATGAATATGTACAAAAATATATGAAAAAATGAGCGAGACACTGCATATATGAATTTAACATAATATTAATACATTTGATAATATGTCTCGGCCTTACGTATATATTGATTTTTTACAAATAAAATCAAACAATGTCAAAATCACATCGCCTACGTCATATATCGACAGTTTTGCTAAAATATTTATTTATTTTATACTTAAATAATTATTTTGATAAAGTTCATATCACGTTATTGAAAACCATGTTAATATTACAGAGTACTATAAAATATGATATAAAATCAAAATATTATACTTTTTCATTACTATATATTAAACCACGACACAAGGGCAAAAAGTGTCACTTTAATGCCTGTGAAGTTACGATTTTGCCCCTATTTTTTGAAAAATTACAAAAATGCCACCCCTTTAATGTTTATGCAAAAAATAAATTAAATATGTTAGTCTTGAGAATTGAACCTGTGACCTTGTACACTCAAACTTACACCACAATCATTGTGCTACACTTTGTTTGTTTTGAGTTTACTTTCAAAATCTTAATAGATAAACCACATATTCTCCCATTTTTTTTATTATATTGTAAATAAATATTGATTTATATTATTTCTAGAATATTGCACAATATATATTTACAAAAATTATTTTTATTGATTGAGCATTATCTACAATTCGCTTTTGTCAAATGATTGATATATATCATTTTAATACCTATGAATTTACGATTTTGCTCCTATATGTTAAAAAATTACAAAAAACACCTTCAGTTTTATATTTATGCAAAGAGTAGATGAAATTATGTTAGTGTTGAAAATCGAACCACTAACCTTCTCTAATCAAACTCATACCATAACCATTATACTATACGTTATTTTGAGTTTTCTTTAAAAATATTTTTAGATAAATCACATTTTCTCGTCTTCTACCATTTTTTTTTTATTTTTACTCTTGAGTAAATAAAACGTTGGTATATATTATTTATAGAATGTTGCATATTATATATTGCAATTTTTTTTATGGATTGAGTATACTGTATATTTCTCTTTTGTCATTTTCAATGATTGATATAAAAAATATAATTTTAAATAATATAAAATTATACATAAATGTAATCGCTTCCTAAAAAAATATGAATTTATTTACATTCTCCTTTGTGTAGATATTAAACTATTGAAATAAAAAAAATAAGATTTTTTTAAGAAATATTTAATTTTGTTTATAAAATTATACATAATAAATGATTGCCTCGCATAATTTTTATGTATATAAAATTTTAAATACGCGAGTCATATTAGAGATTTTTGGTCGACCAACTATTTAGACTTTCGACGATTTAAAAGTGTGATTGATCTAAAAACATATATATTAAAACAAACTAAAATAATTGAATTTATGTTTAAAAGAATGAGAACTCCAAAAATAGGATTTATGTTGTATATATATAAAATAACATAATTAATATTCAATATAAAATGAAAAAATATATGTTTTTTTAAATTATAAATATTACAAAATTGTAATAATTATTCGCAATGACCAATTAGACTATAACTCAAAGTATGGTAATATGAATTTTAAATAGTATACTAAATTGATCAAATAATCAACATAATATATGATGGTTGAGTTATAATATATACTTAGATTAACCTATGATGAAACAGTCATTAAGGCCGTCTAATCATAATTTAAATTGATAAAAATATTTGTAAAAGTTCAAGTTGAGTTAAAAAATAAATCATATTATAAGATAAAAACTGTTTTGATTTACCAAAATTTTAAAATAGAATTTTGATATTGTGTAATAAATTTTAGACTAAAACTAAACATTTGAGTTTAAAAATGTAAAAATATGTATATAATATATAAAAAAATGAGCTATACACCGCAAGGACGACTTTCCTATAATATTAATAGTTTCATAATATGTTTTCACCTTATGTATATATCGATTCTTTATAAATGTACTCTAACTAAGTTAAAATCACATTGCTTATGTTATATATTGACAATTTTCAAAAATATTTATTTATTTTATAATCAAATGTTCAATTTGATAAAGTTCTGTCATCAAAAACCATATTATTATATACTCAAAGGTTCAATTTGATAAAGTTCCTATCACATCATCGAAAATCATATTAATATTTTATCAATTAAATGTAATCATGCGATTATTATGGTATGGATATTTATCAAAATTTTATAAAATTTAATCAAGTTATAGAATATCTGGTTAATGTAATTGGTATGCCATATTACAAAAATACTATTAAAATATGAGATAAAATCGAAATATTATCCTTTTTCGAATTTTAAATTACAAAATTATCTCAATATATAAACAATTTCGTGCGAGAAATTATCGCAATGCTCGTGCCTCGCACGGGCTTTTACGCTAGTTATAAGGTAAAACTTAAAATTTTGATTTTTAAGAGAATATCAACATGGTAATTTGAGTTGAAAATACATTTTAGTAGAATATTAAGATAGTAATTTGACTTAAGAATAAAGTTTAGGAGAATATAAGGTATTTAAGATTTTCATTACTAACTATATATTTAAAAGAAATATGAGATATTTTCTAATAAAAAAATTAGGAGAATATTGAAATTGTATATTTAGTTTCCTCAATTAGTAAAGATTATAAAGATAAGTTTAAAATTGTATATTTAGTTTCCTCCATTAGTAAAGATTTTAAAGGCAACAATATTAAAACTGTATATTTAGTTTACTCCATTAGTAAATATTTTAAAAGCAATTGAGATATTTTTGAATTTTTGGTCTTAATAATTCAAGATTTTGAAAAAATTAGAAAAATAGATCGAAGCGGTTTGAGAGGCGCCACCTCACCGCCCTCATCTTCTCCTTTATATTGAAAAAATTAGAAAAATAGATCGAAGCGGTTTGAGAGGCGCCATCTCACCGCCATCGTCTTCTCCTTTATATAAGTATATTGATTTTTGTAAATATTGATTTTTTTTAAATATTTAAAACTCATCCTTAATTTACAAATTTGTAGTTGTACATTTGTACGTGAAGTTGTTATAATCAGGTGGAACCCTCGTAATGACTTCCTCAGATATATGATTCTCATATTTATTTTAAATTTTTTAATTATTTTTATTAACTTAAAACACATTTCAAAATTAAGTATCATTAATATATTGACATAATGTGTGAAAAGAATATGCATTTTACATTTAACATGAAGGTAATGCGCATTCGTAAGATTCTATTTTTTTTACTTTTTCAAACTTTTTTATGTAATACATATTCGGCCAAATGCGTATTAATAATCTCCAAATTTAAAATACATATTAAACTGATATTTTTGATCAATAATGCAATTTTCAACTAGTGAATCAATTGGGACATTCTTATACCAATATTCAAACTCTCTGATATATCTCACTTATGTGTATATTCATACATATACAAATGAGCCGCTGAATTTTTTTTATAAATGCATCCAAGTTGGTTTGATAGGTGATAAAAGACATGTTACACCCCTTTTAATTTCGGTCAAGCAACTAATGGGGGAAGTACTTGCATTCCCCTAAGCTAATGGGCGAAATATGATGATAGTCGAATGCAAGAATATAAAAGTATAGGTGTATGGGCAAATATAAAAAGGGCAAATACTTGACTTAGTAAAATTTCACCCAATCGAAAAGCAATTGTAATATCCCAAATTTTTGTAATAATTAAAATCTTGATGAATAGTGAATTTCCACTGATGAATAGTAAATTTGCCGACGAAAAGTTTTTCAGCCCACACTATATAGACGACATGGAATGAATGTTTCGAAGTGATATTATTGATGTATAGGAAGAATAAAAGAATGTAAACGCGATCAGAATCAAAAGATTCCCCTCCGAGTTTTAAATCACTATTCACTGGACAGTTAAGGATGAATTGATTTGATTGTTTTGAGAAAGTATGTGGAATGAGAAATACACTATCATATCTTAAACCAAGGTGAGAAACCTAAGATTATATATTAGACAAAGGTAATGGAAGGATAAAGGAAGTACCCTAGCTTTGGTATAGAGAAACGTCTTTAGAACCACTGGAAACTATCGCGAAACAAAAGCGTAATAAATTATGATTTAAACCCTAACCAAAGGAGGAGTATTATATGAGATCATCAAGTGCAATGTATAAAAGAATTGAGGATGCAAAGGATGACATAAGCATGATGCAAGGAAATGACATAAGCATGACAAAGTGATGACAAGGTGATGAATCACCACCTTGTCACCACTTTCACCACCACCACACATCCAAAATGAGCCTTGTCATTGGTGACCAAGCTTGTTTTTAACCACACAAATTAATTACAAAGTCTTGAGGTTAATTAGACAAAGCCAAAAGAAAAGAAAAACAAAAGAAACAAAACAAAAAGAGATGCATTCATCAAGAACACAACTTTCGGCTATTTCATGTTCTTCAAGGGCTTAAAAATTTTGCTCATACTTCCACTCAACCATAATTCTTGATCTTGGGCTCTAAATCACCCTCATCCTATATCCAAGGTAGATCTCTAATCTTAGCCTCATCCATGGATCATAACTTGATCAAAAATGGATTCAAAGTTGATGATGAATAGTGATGTGAATAGTAACCTCATAGAATCTTGATTTGTTTTGATGATTTTAGGTTTGATTTACATAGTTAAGGAGCAAGGAAGGATATATCATCAATATATAGTCTTTGTTAAGCTCCAAGGAAGGTATAAAACTTCTTACTTTCTAAGATTATGTTTTGATCTAGTAAGTTAGAAGTGTTTGATTAGAACTATGTTAAGATGAAGCATGTATGCATGATTTTAAACATGTTTAATGGTTGATTTGTGGATGAACTTGTGGGATAGAGTGTGACCTTATTTGGGCAGATAAATGGTAGTATAAACTTGAGTTTGATTGGTGGTTGGTTAATGGTTGATTGT
The DNA here is from genome assembly GCA_030848705.1 of Heracleum sosnowskyi. Lineage (NCBI taxonomy): Eukaryota > Viridiplantae > Streptophyta > Magnoliopsida > Apiales > Apiaceae > Heracleum > Heracleum sosnowskyi. The sequence continues at coordinate 38,162,492 of CM061238.1, forward strand.
AGTTTGGTTGGAGTGTTTTAAAACACGGGAAGTACGCGTAAGCGCCGTTACCATGGCGGATTTTACTTAGGTAGTTTATACAGAAACCATGACTGCAAAACAGGGCATACACTTGAGGTTTCTGACCATGAGCATGTAGGCTCTGTTTCCTAGAGTATTTTAGCGAAAGAATCGTATCGTTTTTATTTACGGTTTAGGAGTAACGTCCGTTTTAGTAAAAGCGGTTTCGCGTAACGAGATAGTTCATTGTATGAACTTTGAGCTAGGGATCAAGCCCTTTAAAATTGGAATTGGGTTGAGATATTAAAATGGATACTAGTATGTATAATAAGGAAAGGAAGCCTAGAAGGGTTCGAGTTAAAAATATGAGTTGGTGATTTTATAAAAATACGCGAACGAAAGTTGCGCGAGTGAAATATCCTTAAGGGGATGGTTTAAAACAAGGAAATGGTAAAGTAAAAGAACTTGGGATTTGTGAATGGTTTTCACCCAAGCTTTTGACTTAGAGGTTTACGGAACGTCACGAGGTTATAGATGACCAAGAGCGAGACGTTTAATTTTCATTGGTAGAACTGTAGTGCTTAAGTTATAGCACATTAAATGGTTCAAGGGGACTGACTGTGAATTATGTATCTTGTTATAGATCGACACGCACCCTCTCAAGCCCCCACTACCACACCACCAAGACCCCAAGGCAAGTTTTCAAACCCTGTACCATATAATGATGCTGTTGTGATATGTGTTGTGATATTGCTATATATGCTGCTTTATGCTGTAAAATAACGTGAAACTGTTTTGCTTTGTAAAAAGCTGTATAAGGTTTATATACTAGCTAAGTACTAGATATATACCAAGGTTGAGGATTAAAGACTCTAAGTATAGAGTACTAGTACGATGGTTTTAAAACTTAGACCGGGAGTCAAATTATTAATTATTTTTAAACTACTGTCAAAAGCTGGAAGGTTCCAGGGACAGTTATGTTTTAAACGTTTATTAAATATTCCAGTATCTATACTATGGGATATTTAAGGTGAGATATTTGAATAATATTATAATAAATATTATTTGAATATTATTTAAATAAAGTGAATATTATTATTTTTAAATATTCACTCAAGTGTTTATATTGAATAATAATTCAATATTTATTAATTGATTATTATTTAATTAAGTGAATATTATTTTGAATATTCACTTAAGTAGTTATATTGAATAAAAATTTAATATTCATTATTTGAGTATTTATCAAATATTCCAAAAATGATTTAGAATCATAGAACCTTATTATATGATCCAAGGTTCTATTATTTACACAAAAATATAAATTTCTGATTTTCAGAAAAGGTATTAAAATAGAGATTCCCAACTATTATTTTAAGATAGTTAAAGGTAATTAAATGCAAACAATATTATTTCCAACTCCTCGAAAACTGGGAATCTAGTCAAGAATTCGAGGACAGTGATTTACTTCCGCGGTTCCTCTAAAGTATCTATAACTAGGGGATTGCTCCCCCATTCAAATAAGAGTTTTTCAACTCACTGAACTCTGATATTTCAATAAACTCCCTGGTCATGATTTCAAAATATGTAGTAATCATCGGTAGTCTCGTTGACTAATGTCAACCCACACTTGGACTTACTCCTTCCAATTACTCTGGAATAAGGTCTTCTGAACGGTTACAAAAGTTTTGACAAGTATTTGTACTCGGGAAAAATGGGATTAAATTTCCGATTTCCGTTTCATTAATATTTTTCATCATGGGAATTGGAAAGGTCTACACGACAATGAAATAGGTGTCGGGGTAGTGCCAAAACTATCAAGGCTTACCCGGTGATGAAATAGGCCCGAGGTAGTGATCTCTTGCGTGCTAAGGCTTACCCGGTGATGAAATAGGCCCGGGGTAGTGATCTCTTAGCACAATGGCCCGTATGCGGTCAGGGTGATAACCGATCAGGAAGTCGTCCTTCTACTAGTAGAAAAGAAAAGTTACGATACAACGGCTGATCACCGTGTATCGGGTGTTCCAGTACATTCCCTTCCCTCCAATTGGAGTTGAGCTGCACATTGTGACAAAAGCCTATGCGCTGAGTTACTGATAATGTGACAGTAATGAATAATGATGTTCCTCATACAGTAGTCGTACTGTATGGTATGTTTTTGACGAAAAGAGAAATAAATATATCATTCTATATACGAATGAAGTTTTAAAGGTTTTCCTTTATGATATAAGCTCACTTATATGCTTACGCTGTATTGTATTATTGCTGGGCCGAGTGCTCACTCTTGCTTTTCTTTCTATACATATATATCACAACACAACAGCTAGAGTAGATGGCCAGGATTCGCCGTACCGCTCAGAAGCGCGTCAGAGCTATACAGGCCGCCCGTAACATGGTTGTTACAGAGGATCAGGTAGAAGTCCTGAGTTGGTTCGGAGTGTAACTTTTGTTGCTCCGGTTTAATTATAAGTATCACTTATGTATATTAATGAACAAGAACAAACTTTTGCGCTACCTTATGGTTTCACATAGAAATCATACTGGTAGTAGGTTGCAGTATTTTACTTTTGAGTTGTAATAACTTTAATTTGTGGATCATATGACTACTGTATTGTAAGTTCGTTTCTGAGACATAACTGGTGTGAGTATATTGATGGTGGGGTCACCATGTGTGATGATTTATTGTTTTATAGTTCAAGTATTAAGTGATTGTACGGAACAAGGGATCGTGACAACCCAGATCTCCGACCCCGGGTCTGGGGGTGTTACAACAATGGGCGAAAATATGAGGGGGGCTACGAGGGTTCCTTATTTTATTTAGCCAATTTCCTTCTTCTACTACACTGATGGGTGAAAATACAAGGACGACCTTGATGATTTCACCCATTCGTGCCTTAGAGTATTTTATGATACTTTTGGATGAGTGAAAACATTAGGCGGACCTTAATGAATTCACGCAGCCATGCCTTAAAATATTTTCAACACTCTTGAATGGGTGAAATTATAAGGGGGCCTTGTATGTTTAGCCCATTCATAACTTGGAATATTACTTGGCATTCTATGATGGGTGAAATTATAAAAGAGTCCTTGTATGCTTAGCATTTTCATATTTTACTTAGCCAATTTTCTAATCATCATCCACAAATCGCTTCAAATCTGTTCCACTAATTTTGTACATGTAAGATAAACATCTATGTGTCGAACAAATTGATCAACTTAACAGTCTTTATGTAGTACATACTATGATTCCTTTGCAAACTATTGATGCCTAGTGCAGCAGGTCTAGTTCACAGACGACTAACATTCACTCATAGTCTTCGTATCCTAACTATATATTCATTGTTAAGTATGCAACTGTAAAAGAACGTTTTCACTGAAATCTTTCGATTTTCACCTGAATCAAAGTATCCGTTTGAAATATCATCAATCACTTATTCCACTAATACCTGAACATATTAATGAATTTCACTCAGCGCTCTGTTGAAGGCTTCTTCACTATAGCTAATCATGATTTATGTATATATCAAAAACTTCATGTTGGATAGATTCTTGTGAACATAGTATTATTTACAAGTCTTGTTCTATTGTTGAATTATCAGTCCTGGTTTTGTTGACTTCTTCATACAAATTCAGTCTTCTTCAACAATCTCCCCATGTATATTGTTGACTTAACCAATACAGTTTCAATCTTCATCAACAATCTCCCCATATTTGAATGTTATACCTAACAAACAAATCTCAACGAAAAAATAACTAGTTATAGTTCTGGACTTGTAAATAATGCTATCAATGTTTGTGGATCAAATAACACGTTTCCAGATTTCTTGACTTTCTAGACCAAATATAGCATTTCAAGATTTCTTTAACTTGTTGATATCAAAAGTTGATAGCAATCACTTCCATTTACTTCCAAACCTATGAACCATCGCAGTTCCAGGATACTCACATTTTACATAAATCATAAATCATAGAAGCCTATATTTTTCCTTACTTCTCCTATTGTGATGTGCACTGCTTACTACTTCTCCTCACAACTTTACGCTGACTTCTCTCCCTTATTGATTTTTCCTCCATACTAAGTTAACAAGAAATGAATCATCTTCATCTTTATGTATGACACCCTAGATGAGGAAACTATATTGACAACTCAAACCATTTTTTTCTTGCCATATTTCTTCCCTTAGTCGAGGAATTCATCAAAGAAAGTTACCAATTTTTAGGCATACCTGTGAGCAAAAATAATAACGAAGAATTAAATTTCCTCACGTATGTGATAGTGTTTAAATATGACATTTGATCTTATTTACAAAATATTTGTTCTTTTATTTAATACTTCTCTCTAACTTCACTTTTTCAGTTTTCTCCTCATTTCTCATCCTTCCACTAATTCTCTCTCTTTCATATTTCTTATAACTCTTCTAATTATTTCTCACCGTCAATACTCTTTTTTTAAATCACTCTTCAATTTTTTTTACACAAATATATATGATTTTATTACATATCTTCATAGTTAATCATAACAATAATAATTTTAAAATACTTCTGTAGTACTATTTTATTTTAAATATTAAAATTATATTTTGATTAAATATCAACTATAACTTATTTGAATAAAAATGTACTCATTATTATAAATTATTTTATTAAATATTAATGTTAAATAAAATAAATATAAAGAAACCAGGCATCTAAAACTTAACATAGAAGATATGTTTTAGGAGTTTTTTTTTCAGAAATACCTAAGTCTAATTTTTTTTATTTTTTTTTGCAAAACACACTATATTTTTTAATATTTTTTGCGAAAATACTGACTTTTAGAAAATATTTACAAAAATACGGTCTGCGAAATCAACCATAAATACAACTTTAAAAATTTAAAAATTGAAATCGTCTTTGGTTGCATAATAGGTTGTTTAATAATTTGGATAAATTAAATCAAATGCAACCTTATATGCAACCAAATTCAACTCCAAATGCAACCAAAATCAACTTCAATTATTTTCCAGAAAAACATAAAAATAGATTGCATTTTTCCAAAAAAAACAAAAAAACGAAAAGACAAGTTGCATTTGGTTGCAGATCATATTTTTGCAACATGTTGCATTTTTCCAGAAAAACATAAAAACAAGTTGCATTTGGTTGCAAATCAATTTTTTACAAATATTTTTAAAAGATGATAAAATCGTAATTTTATTTTTTTATTGTCGGGTGAAAAATAGAATTAAATTGGAAAAAAAGGGATAGAAGATAGAACCTCTAAAACCCCCGTCGAACAAGATGAGTCCCCAGAGCAGACACCCTGAATCCTGAATTATCAAATTCCCATGTTTGTTTGTTGAATTCCAGAAATGAAGCACCTTTCATCATCTTGTACTATCCAACGCAGCTACCCAAACCCATTTCCCATTCATTCAACAAAAACGCCCAAACGTAAATTATTTGTCATCCAAACCCACCCACCCAGACCCATTTTCCGAGTCCACTCGTCTGCTGATTCTCCTTGGCGACGCCTTCGTCGCGGGTCTAATAGATTTTTCGACAAGTTTAGGGAGTCTGTGAAGAAACAAACTGGCTTTGATGTTGAGGTTTTCGGTCGGGCTAAGGAGGTGGGCCAGGCTGAGTTCGATTCGTTCAGGACTCGTGTGCTTCCTCACTTTATTCACTGGAATAGATGGGATCGATGGAAGGTTAATTTCTTTGGAATATATAAATCACTGTTTCTTTGTGCTTGTGTTTTAAAATGTGATTGTATATAATGAATCCCCTATTCATTTGCGTATTTGGTTTTTCTTTCAGGACATTAAGAGCTGGGAATCTAAGAGATTAGGTGCATTGCTACTTTATGTTTTTATCCTAGTTTTATCTTGTCGAAGAGTTTTTACGGGTGTTCGAGCTCCTTTCCTTGCTCGCCAACAACACCAACTTACTGAGGCGTATATGGAGGCCTTGATTCCTGAACCGACTCCCACTAATGTTAGAAGGTAATTGCTTTGTTAAATGTTGCTTGTTGTTATAAGTAATCATTATTTGTTCCTCTTTTTCGACACAAATCACTCATCCTCTTAAAAACTAATTAACTAATCAGGCAGCGAATACCATTTAACTCTTATTATGCTTCTATGTGATTGTAAAAATTAACTTCATCAACTTGTTGCTCATTTGGACGTCCGGGAGTCAGCATGACATGGATCATTGACAGACTTGAAAATCCCTTCCTGTACTGCTGAATTATTTATTGTTATCAGAGTTTTGGTTTAGGATTAAATCGGGGGTGAATAGTTTCTAAATTTTTTAACAGTCTATGATTTGCTGAAACCTTCTAGGTACAAGAAAGGGTTATGGAGGAAGACAACCCCAAAAGGCCTTAAATTGAAGAAGTTCATTGAAGAATCAGATGGGACAATTACCCATGATAGTTCCTATGTCGGGGAAGATGCATGGGATGAAGATGATGTTGAGACTCCAATTAATCATGAAAAGCAGACTATAAAATATGACGGGGAGTTGAGTGCAGAAGATAGCAAGTCTCTGCAAGGAGATTTGGAAATTTCGGGTTAGTTACTGTTGGTGTTTTGCTCTTAATGTTGCAACATACATTTGATCTGGGGGAAAGATACTGCTTACGAATCCAGTTCTTGCTAGTTTGTCAACTATGATGCTAGCATATCCAGTTATTGCTAACTTTCCTTCTCGTTGCAGCTGGAAGCACAATTATTATCTGTTTTCTCTTATGCAAGTTTATTTCTTGCTTCAAATATATTATAGCCAAATGCAGATTGCGGCCATAGCTACATACTTGTTTTGTAAGAAAGATTTTGGAATCTAAAGTTGAAGAAGTATTCAAGATATTTGTTTTTTATAGTTATAGATATAAGAGTAAATTTGACTCATTTTTCTTCTGTTTTTTCCTTTGTTTATCTGTTTAATTTAACGAGTTGGCTACATTGATATTTTCAAGCATATATATATTTTGTCTGGCAAACTGGGAAGCTTATACTCGGTGTTTTAGACAGCTTTCTTTTATTATACCTGTTGTACACATGGACAATGAACTTGACAATGCAAATCTTATAGCGTACACAACTCTTATCATCATGTTGGATGGAGCAGCCCCAAAAAGGAAAAAAATGAAAAGGGAATTTCTGTGGGAGTAGAAAGTGTCAGGGGAGTACAGGTCGTTTTAGAAATAAGTAATACTACAGTTGATGAGACAATATGAAAAGTTTGGCATTTGTTCTATGTATGCTTGTTAGTTTTTGTATTTCCCATCTAGTATTCATTGAGTGGTATATTTCAGTTATTCAGCTTCATGCAAATATATCTGGCAGATCAAAATCAGGAAAATAAAAGAACATGGCGGGAAAGGCTTCAAACATGGAAAGAAATTCTCAGGAAGGAGAAGTTATCTGAGCAATTAGATTCGTTAAATGCGAAGTATGTTGTTGAATTTGACATGAAAGAGGTTGAGAAAAGTCTCCGCAAAGACGTTGTAGAGAAGGCCCGAGATGCACAAGGGACAAGGGCTCTGTGGATTTCTAAGCGTTGGTGGCGTTATCGTCCGAAACTTCCTTACACCTATTTTCTTCAGAAACTTGATTGCTCTGAGGTGAGATCATGTTTCCTGTGCTACATACCTGGGCTTCCTCTTTTTTAATTTGTAAACTATAAGAAAGAAATTAAAAAATTTGTTCTTTGAAGTGTACATATAAATGGAAACACGTGGCTCAAATTTCCCAATGGAAATCATCTAGTTTTTTGTACTTGTGAAACACGAAAGTGAATATTTAATTAGGACAATTGTTGGAGAGTCTGAGATGGTATGTTTGCTTCTTGAATGGCCAGATAAAAGTTTTAAGTCGCCAATTATTTGAGACCCTCTGGAGTACTTGTGTGTGTGTGATTACACATTAGGGCACCTGCATTTATCTTACTCGGACTCAATTACAGTGTGTCGAACTCAGACTTTATGAAAATTTGGGACACGGTAGGGGGACACAACATAGTCTATTAATGAACAAGTTTATTGAATAAAATTTTGTAGTAGAAGTTAAAAATAAAACTGAAGCTAAACATGATTTTGTGAGGAGTGAGGACTTTGTAAATTAGGGGTATTCAGTATTCTTCTCATCTACTTTACTTCTTTTTCTTGTTTAAACTTCTTTTTTCTTCTCATATTTTTCTTTTTTCATTATTAATTCATCTCATATGTGGTCTTTGAGTTGGTCAAAGTGTCCACATTTCAGCCAAAGGTCCAGACACAGATACGGTGGCTGAAACCAAAGAGTCTCAGTAACATAGACCTGCATTTGCTTCAAATTTATTAATATCTAAGTAAAATTGTAATTTATATCCTTTGTAACGTTAGCCGTTAGGATGAACCAGAATGCTTTCAGGTCGTATGTTAAAGTAAGTAGCGATTTAGTCTGAATGCCAGAGTAGATAATCATAGTTGCAGTGTTTTAGTAGAACATTCAGACATGGTTGCAGAGTTTTTGACCTTCAGAAGCCATTTTTGGGAAGCAATTAATATATTAAATTTTTGGGCAGGTCGAAGCTGTTGTCTTCACTGAGGACCTGAAAAGGTTGTATGTAACCATGAAGGAGGGATTCCCACTAGAATATATTGTGAGATTCATATCCCAATTCTTTTTAGTGAAGAAAAAGGATCTGTATATCTGCTTGTACCTTGATAATTCTAATGCATATGCACTTCACTCAGGTTAATATTCCACTCGATCCACATTTGTTTGAGATGATATCAAGTTCTGGAGTTGATGTAGATCTCCTTCAGAGACGGCAGAGCCATTACCTTTTAAAAGTTGCAATCGCGTTACTACCCGGAATATTGATATTGTGGTTTATTAGGGAAGCTGTGATGCTTCTGCATGTTACGAATAAGAGATTTCTTTATAAGAAGTACAATCAACTTTTCGACATGGCTTATGCTGAAAACTTTATCTTGGTATAATATTGATTTCTACTGCGAACATTATTTTTTTTAAGCTTAAGCAACATGTTTATTTGATCTTAATATTCCGTTACCCCCTCAGCCAGTTGGAGAAGCTGCTGAAACGAAGTCCATGTATAAAGAGGTAGTTTTAGACGGTGATGTCTGGGATCTCCTGGATGAGTTAATGATTTACATGCGTAACCCAATGCAGTATTATGAGAAGGAAGTAAAGTTTGTGCGGGTAATGGTCAAAATAGCAATCAAATTCTGAAACTTTGAAAGATTCTGCGCGATCAAACTGTGTTTGGTTGAGCTCTGTTTTTATGTCGATTTCAGGGAGTACTTCTGTCGGGGCCTCCAGGAACAGGCAAAACACTTTTTGCACGAACACTTGCTAAAGAAAGCGGGATGCCTTTTGTTTTCGCTTCTGGTGCTGAGTTTACAGATAGTGAAAAAAGTGGTGCTGCACGAATTAATGAAATGTTTTCTATTGCAAGGAGAAACGTAAGTTATATTTCTTGCATTTTATGCAGTTTTTCATTGATAATTTTAGTTGTTTATACTGAATTACTGAAGATTTAGACTCATTGGTTGATGGGTTTCAAGTTATAGTTTAAAGGTTATATTCGGAGGATTTTGCTAAAGCTTATGTAAAGTAATTACACCTGGTAGGTGAAAGACTCAAAAGCTAGAGCTTCCATTTTGACCTAGGATTCAATTTGAAAAATATGCATACAGGAAATTTAGGTTTTTAACTAGTTCATATACGAAGATCAAATGGAGAAGCCACACACAGATGTTAGGGTGATAATCTGATCATAAAAAAAGAGAGATAAAGAAGCACCTATGTAAAAACATAAATGCTCTTGAAATATTATCCTTTTGATGAAGAATAACAGTCTCCAAGTTAAATATATTGTTGTGTTCTGTTTTCAGGCTCCTGCTTTTGTATTTGTTGATGAAATAGATGCTATTGCCGGGAGGCATGCAAGAAAAGATCCACGAAGAAGAGCAACATTTGAAGCTTTGGTAGCGCAGCTTGATGGAGAGTTAGTATTTCATTTACCCCTGCATCTGCTTTTGACTTGCAGTAATTGAAAAGAAGGCTTCTATTTTTCTGAGCCTTCTCTTGAGTAGTGCGATTTTCTTAAAAACTATATTCTGTGAGTTGCAGGCTTCGTTAGATTAGCATATTAATTAATAAACTAAAACAATAATTAATACATTTTAGCTGCCAAATCAATTAAGAAACTATGTCTCAGGAGGCATTGATTTTAGTGGTAGACTCCACAAAATACATTTAATGGCCATAGTGTCGTAAGACACCAAACTCTAGGTTTTCAACGTAATTTATACTACAATATTTTAGAATAAGTGCAGATAATGTGAATTCAAAAGTATAAATAGAAAAAATAAGTTTTATACTTGGTATATATAATTGTATTTCGAACTGTGTCTGGCAAGTTGTATGTTTTATATCATAAGCTTATAGTTATACTTCGTTCATTTTAATTATAATTAGTGAGATCAATTAGGTAAGATATAGGTAAATGATAAGTACAAGAATCAGATAATATTTGGGACTAGGTGTCTCCACTTTATTGTTTAGGGGTACTTCGTTGTGTATGGTTGAGATATGGTTGTCTGTCTCCTTACCTCAAATATCTATGAATATTTGATTAAAGCTAATTGCTTGTTGCTGGAAGAGTTGGCCCAGTGGTTAGGTGCCCAACTCATGACCAATTGGTACCGTTGGGTTTGACTCTCATTGACATGCCGGGGGGTCATTGTCCAAAAACATCCTCTCTATTCACTTGAATAGGGGTAAGCGCACATCCTACCCTCCACACTCTGCTCTCTGAGGGGGATAAGTGAGTACGTCCCTTTCCATTTTGCTTGTTGCTGAAAAATAATGCCAAAGTCCCTTTGTTTCTTGTCAGGAAGGAGAAAACTGGTGTTGATCGGTTTTCACTGAGGCAATCCGTGATATTTATATGTGCTACTAATAGGCCTGATGAACTGGATCTTGATTTTGTTCGACCTGGAATTATTGATCGTCGTCTGTACATAGGCTTGCCTAATACTAAACAACGGGTCCAAATTTTTGGTGTGCACAGTAGAGGAAAGCAGCTTGCCGAAGACGTCAACTTTGAAAATGTAAATTTTTTGAGCCTCATGTCTTTATCAGATTATATTTTCTCGCATCTGCTTATTATCTTTCCTTAAGATTCAGTGGGTACTAAAGGATATAATACACTAGCTATAGTCTATAGAGTTTACAAATGGTAGATGTGTTTGTTGAAGGAAGTTTAACTTGGTAATTTCTATAAATGATCTTGCAATGCACAAAATTCATCGAGTCATATCATATGGCTGCATATAATATGAAACTTTAAAATACTGTTTAAACTACATAATATTTTTCCAGCTAGCTTGGGCTTACTCCTACTTTTTGATTCTTCAGCTTGTTTTTCGCACTGTGGGGTATTCCGGGGCAGATATGAGAAACCTTGTCAACGAAGCAGGGATTATGTCTGTAAGTCGGTTATTAAATTTATTATCTATGTGTGTATTGTATCATATATCTGCTGTTCTATGCCTTACCTGCACTGATTCCATAAGTTGCACCATTAATCATTGTATCTTTCAATCAACATCCCTTCATATGCATCTAGCTCCCTTGGCTCTGTTCTTAATCGTGCATATTTATCCTTTGGTAGTGTAGAAATTCTAGAAGATACAGAATATGGAAAACTATTGCTTCGTTGTCATCTGGTAGACTAGTGTTCCTCAGTGAAGTTCTTCATAATCTTATTTTGGCCATTTCCCTTTTTGCTGCTTCATGTTTCAGGCGAAGCTGTGTTAAATGATCATGGTCTTTCCTTCATTTGTCTGTTAATGATTAAATACATTAGAGTTTATTTTGGTCTTCGTTTACATTTGCAGGTCAGGAAAGGGCATTCTAAGATTTTCCAGCAAGATATAGTTGATGTGTTGGATAAACAATTGCTTGAGGGAATAGGTGTGCTTCTAACAGAGGAAGAACAACAAAAATGCGAAGAAAGTGTAAGTATCTTCTTCTGACATTCTTTCGTAGGCTTAAAACTATGATATACCATTAAATAAGTTTTTTTTTGTATTATGTGTAATAGGTAACATTTGAGAAAAAGAGACTACTTGCAGTACATGAAGCAGGCCATATACTGTTGGCTCATTTGTTTCCTAAATTTGACTGGCATGCATTCTCACAGCTTCTTCCTGGCGGCAAGGTACAATTCATCTTATTTATCTGTCTAACATTTTATTTTGGGTCTTCTGACCTTTTTTTCAACCCACTGGAGCAGGAAACTGCTATTTCTGTTTTTTACCCTCGAGAAGATACAGTGGACCAAGGGTATACAACCTTTGGCTACATGAAGATGCAAATGGTGGTTGCTCATGGTGGGCGTTGTGCTGAACGAGTCATTTTTGGTGATGACTTGACTGATGGAGGAACTGATGATTTGGAAAAGATAACAAAGGTAGTTCATGTGCTTGTATATTGTTATTATCCTAAAGCGTTTTTCCAGTATCTAAATGTTCTTTGCAATCGTGTTGTGGATATAGACCATGCAGTCATTCTTCTGGTTCCCTGTCCCTTCGCCATTTTAATCATATAGGCATACATTTATGATTTATTATATCTTTCCAAAATTAGATGATATTTTCTCTCATCTTCTTATTGATATTCATAACCCTGCTTAATCAATGCAGACACCATACTTCCATTTATTTTCATCAATATATTTTGGTTCTTAAACTGTCAACTATTGTCAGAAACTCCATATTCTTACATACTCTGTCCAGTAGAAACCTCAACCATTGTTTGACAACGTAATTAACTTTTAGGCTTCTAGATTCATAATACTTCTGAAAGTATTAGTCAATTCCAAGTAAACTTTGAGCTCAGTAATAAGTGACATTGGTGTTGATATATAAATATATATATTTTCCAAAGTCGGGTAGATGTAAGTTCTTACAATTTGTTTTCTTTAAAATCAACTCCCTTGGATTGTCTCTTCAGATTGCTCGAGAAATGGTAATTAGCCCAATGAATTCAAGGTTGGGGCTTACTGCTTTGACTAGAAGGGTTGGACTAATTGATCGACCAGATAGTCCCGATGGAGAATTGATAAAATACAAGGTAAACTTCTCCAAGATCATCCTATACATATAAAACCCTGGGTTCTAGAATTCATGACCAATATATGCATTTTGTATTTATATATATATATATATATATAGAGAGAGAGAGAAAAAAAAAGTTCTATGGAGACCATATTTAGTTGGAGACTTGGAGACCATATATGTTCTGCAACTAAAATACATTCATAAAATTCTCTATAAAAATAATATGTAGAGTAATATTTAGTAAACATAACATATATGGTCTATAAAATATCCAATTTGATTGTAATTTTAGTTCTACAAAGATATTATGCACATATCTTATTTGCAGAACATTTATAATGGGGTAATATGCATGACAATGTTCTGCAAGTATAACATGCGTGATTTACAAAAATATTCAATTTGATGATGATTTTATACTGCAAGATATCTAATTTGACAATGATTTTGTTACGTAAAGTATGTTCTACACGGTATTTAGGTTGCAGAACGTAAATGGTATCCAAGTCTCCAACTAAATATGGTCTCCATAGAACTTGAGTCTCTCTCTCTATATATATATATATATATATATATATATAAGGTCCTACTCTAATAGAAACCACTTTTATAATAGAAACTAGAAACTAAATTTTTTTTTTAAAATTGCGTCGAAATATAGCACATATGGTATGCAAATTGATCGTTGAGAGATGGAGAAAAATACGGTGAAGTCGGATTTCAAAAACCAATTACCGATTGACGGGAAAAATCAAATTAAAAACGAAGGAGATTAGGTGAAATTGTGTATATGAGGGTGTATTTTAGTTGTGTGTGGTGCCTTTAGGGGACCATTAGATTAGATTGATATAAGTGTTTGAATTAGTTTCTAGTTTCTATTTTAAGTTTGGTTTTTATTTGATATCAAATAGAAACTAATATTAAAATAAAAACTAGAAACTAATCTAAAACCTTAGATCAATCTAATCTAATGGCCCCCTAGAGACACCCCGCACAACTAAATTACACCCTCCCATACACAACCCCATCTAATATCCTCCGTTTTTAATTTGATTTTTCCCGTCAACCGGTTAGCTTTTTTTGAAATCCGACTTCACCGTATTTTTCTTCATCTCCAAACGATCAATTTGCATACCATATGTGATATATTTCGACGCGATTTAAAAAAAATTTATTTAGTTTCTAGTTTCTAGTCTAAGAGGGGTTTCTATTGGAGTAAGATCCTATATATATATATATATATATATATATATATATATATATATATATATATATATATATATATATATATATATATATATATATATATATATCAGAAACTGGTTTCGTTTTTAATATGAGCATCTTTTTCTTTTCTTTGTTATTAGTGGGACGACCCTCATGTGGTTCCAGCGGATATGACTCTTGAAGTTTCTGAGCTATTCACTAGAGAATTGACAAGGGTAATTATTATGATGCATCTTCATTGTCAACGAATGAGGCTATTCTCTGCAAATGAGAATATAAACCGAAAATTTATAGTTATGGTTGTGTTATCATCTGCTGCTTCTACATAAACAATTTATGGCCAATATATGCACCGTAGGCTCTGTTTCTTTTGTGTGATATATTTTACTTGTTTTCTTATGTTTGCTTAGGAATATTAGTGAAAGGAAAACATTTTGCATGTCAATGAAAAAAGACTAAATAAAGTGAGGAAAATTTTGTCTTCTCTAGAAGTTGGCAAAATAATTTACAAACATCTCATTTTCCTTGCTCAATATTTTTCCAAAGAATGATATTTTACACCAATGAAACGGAGCCTTGGCCAGTGAAACCTTGTACAGGTCGTAAAGGCGGGATGGAGATGCTACATTAGTGATTATTGTACAATCATTTCTAATGAGGAAATTGTGCTTTTCTCGTAATTTAGCATCGAGGACAGTTTGGTTTACCGAATCTTCTTGTAATCTAATCACTTGCTAAAGGCAATTTCGAGAATTGCTTATATTAATAGATTGAATAACTGATTGCAGTATATTGAAGAGACGGAAGAACTTGCAATGAATGGATTGATGGCCAACAGACATATATTGGATCTAATTGCGAAGGAACTACTGGAGAAGTCAAGAATAACTGGACTGGTATAGTAGAGATATCCAGCTGTTTTTTTCTACGCACATGTTTACATGGCGTTTAATGATAATCTTCATAATTTGGATAATTGACTAGAGCTTCTAACTCAAATAATTTGTTGCACTATTGTTATGGCTGCCTTATTTAGCTATCTCCAAATTTTACCTCCCGTGTGTTTCTCTATATCGTTCAAATGTATTTGATAATAGGTATTAATCATTCCGTAGACAGCCACATTTGTTCCCAAATGCCATATAGCAAATCTAAATTTGTTAAAGCAAGAATTAAATAAGATGGGGGGGGGGGGGGGGGGGGGATCTCTGGATTCACAGAAACAAAGCCAATTAAAATTGGCCATAAGTATAACGCCATGTCAGCAATGCCACGTCATTTGGGAACTAATTTTGGTACCCAATTCGGTACCACTAGAACTACTAAGTAGAAGTGTTTGCCATTTAATTGTTTTCATTTCAAAAGTAGGGAGTGAACACGTGGCAGATGCCTAAAAAATGTGCCAGCCGTGGCTTGCTTTATAAATTGAAAATTTTAGTGACATCAAGGTTAAGGGTCTCTTTTCATGTCTTTGTAATTTCAGGAAATTGGGGAGAGAATTCAAGAATTTTCCCCAGTTATGTTTGAAGATTTTGTGAAGCCTTTCCAGATTGATTTGGAAGAGGTAATACTGATCCTTTTACTTCTTTCCTTCATTTGCTTGACAGTTTATTCCTGAGGTTAATCTTTAAGAACATTAATTTCTTAATGATTATTCTAGAAATTGAATGTGGACTTTAACCTTTGCAAATAGCAAGCGTTTACCCCTCCGACGACTTTACATTTCTATTAACAATGATTCTCCAAATTTATAGTAAACATTTATAGTACTTGCCACTTGTTCCCTGTTAAAGTTGGCGGCAGTTTATATTTCACTCAGATTACTTTATCGCTAGCCTGTAATCTCTCTTTTAGAATTGTTGTTTAAATTGCAGTTGGTGAACCATAGATTAATATACAAGTTCATATGACTTATTTTCAGGAGGGGCCATTGCCTCACAGTAACCAGTTGCGATATAAACCATTGGATATTTATCCTGCCCCACTGCACAGATGTTGAAGTGTATGTTATCCATTTACTGCATCACTACGTGGTACTTCTTGCTGTTTATTTGCTTCCAGTGTATGCTATCATCTATCGTAGCATTGCTATCTTGAGGATTGCCTACTTCCAGAATAGGATAAAAGCATTTCAGCGACATGGTTTATGCCAAATGGAACTCGCTTTACCTAAATCATTCATTTGTAGTAGCTTAAAAAAATTACTGGATGATGAACATGTACATATGATTAGTTAAAATTAAAATCAAGGATGCATAACTGCTGGTGAGCTGTTGTAGTTGTTTGAGGTGTCGGCTGGCCTGCCTTGCTGGCTGCTCCTTTATCATTATGTAATTGACCTTCCGAAAGAAAAAAAAAAGTTGCTACTCATTTTAATTTTGAAATGTAGTCCACTGCATCTGCTGAGCTTCGTATTGATAAATACTTCTGTTCTGTCTATTTCACTGTAGCTTGAAAATTGGCTAATTTAGGGTAAACTTGTAGAAATCAAAACAAGCTAAAAGAGATCAACATATCATATGAACTATGCAACTGAAACTTGCGTGGACTAAATTCCACAGTATAATCAATTACACTCGCGAAATTATGTGTGATAAACGATTTAGTTTTGTATTCGAGTTTACAAATATGGTAAAGATATGTTTTTCAAAATTAGCTTTTAACTTCTAAATATACGAGTCAATATGATATTAAATCATATATTGTTTGCAACTTCTAAATAAACGAATCATGATATGGAAATAAGATTTTTTTTTTGAAAGATATGGTTACTTGTTTTTTTTTATAAAAAATATAGGACTCCTCAACTAAATGCAAGTAAAATCTTATATAAACATATGTAAATACAAACTTTAAAAGAAACACAACAATTTAAATTCAGCGATTTGTAGCCCAATTATTGCAAATAGTTTTACAAAAGCAATAGCGCCATTAGTAATTTCTTAATAAAAAATAATTTTATTAGTTTCTTTAAAATGAATTACGAAATCACCTCTAAATCAATATATATACCAATTTAATCTGGTAACCTAGAACTGTAATCTTAGCCGTTCAATTAGTACAAATCACAAACCATCAGTTAGTGAACATAACTACTTATCATAAAAACACTGGTTATCAACAAAACAGAATGTAAAGTAACTGACCTCTCTATTTGATACTTTCATCAATTTTTATCACTTTAACGTATTTTTTGTGTGCATACTTTTTATACAGTACACACTAATTGATGTAAAGTATTTAACATTTCTAGTTTTATTTTGTAACATTTTAAATTCTACAATTTTATGAATCAAATGTTTTCATTTTATTATTTATTTTTTGTATTTTTAAAATATTTTTGTGTCCTGTATTTCGTTTGTTATGTATATTTTTCTATGTTATGTAATATTTTTCTGTGTTATGTAAATTTCTTGTGTTCCGTATTTTTTTCGGATTTTGCATTTGTAATCTATGTTTGTGTTCTGTAATATTTTAAAAAAAAAATGTAATATTTAAAATAAAATGCTTGGGATTTTTACAAGTTTTTTTTGTGTTCTAAATTGTTTGTGTGTTATGTATTTTGTTTGTCCTGTATAAAATTTTCAATGTTCTGTAAATTTCTTATATTTTGTTAATTTTATTTTTACTTTGTGTTTGTAATTTTTTTTAGTGTTCGGTAATTATAAAAAAAATAATTTTCTTGTGTCCAGAGTATTTTTATATTATGTATTTTTCAAAGTATTTCTAGTATCAATATTTTTTATATTGTTGTTTTTTATGTAAAAGACGTGATAATCTAGTATGTTAAATTTTTTTAAAGATGTTAAAAGTAAAAGTTTTGTTAATAAAAATGCAGTTACATGTTGTTGTGTTGTTAATAACTAAACATGATAAGCAGATAAGTTAGTAGTTGTAATAGGTTAGAGTTACTAGGTTACCACGTTGAATTGGTTACCCACAGAACCCTCCCCTATATATATATCAATACTATTATATAATAGACGAAACATTAAAAGTTTGGTTGTTCGGTATAGTACGTTGTGATTTTACTTAATTGCCCTTAATTAACTATACATCATGTTTTTACTTAATTAATCTTACTTATTTATAGAAATATATTATTAAATAATAATATTACCTATTTATAACTGATATGGGCTGAAATATAACCCTAGAGATAATTAATGATATATTAATTAGACCTGGTTCGGTCCAAGAATTAGGCCCGATAAAAAGGCCCGAAACCCTAATCATTTATTAATTTCGTAATTAATAAATAAGGAAAATTACCAGCTCATTAAATGAGTCCAACACATATTAAACTCTTCAAGAATCAGCAATCAAGATACACAAATCAACTAGGAGTCAGCCTCCTACGAAATAGGATTCACAATCCTGATCTAAGAAGGCTACTTGGCCCCCAAGTCACCTTCTTCTACTCTAAATGCAAGGCTCCTGACGCCTATATAAGGACCCTCGTCCTTCATTCTAGAACTACGTTTTTGGCTTGATTCTCTACGTAACAGAGATACGTAGGCATCTGGTGAGGACCTGTTTAGTCACGAACCACGAGAGCAGCCATAAAGACACGATTGTCCACCATCATTCATTGAATACAGCCGTCAACATCTAAATCTACTTTTCATTCCATAACATTTGGCGCCGTCTGTGGGAAGCTTACAACAACCATGGCTATAACACGAAGAACAGCAACCGCTACTGGATCAACTGTCACCACCACTGTTCCGATCACCACGGAACCAGGGTCGTTACCCCTCACCACAGAGGTGGTTTCTCAACCACAAGGGACGAATCCCCAAGCTTCCATACCTCAGAACGAGACTAACCCTCTTCAGATGGTTGTCTCGCCCCTCGACCATAACCTTCCCCATGGAGCACAGATCTCCACAACCGTGCTTCCTATAAGCACCAATCCAGCATACGGACTGCCCAACTATCCCCCTGAAGCCGGAGGGAGTGGCCATGCCCCAATAATTCATGAACCATACGAACCACCTTACATTCGAGGATTGGGACCTGTCCCTGAAGGAAGATACTTGGATTATTCTGGGCCCTACTCTGACTACTCGTCTGATGAAGGACGAGATCGAGCACCCAGAAGAAGAAGAGCCAGCAAAGAGCCCCTTGGAAGAAGGAATCGGGGGGCAACTACAAGGACACCTATGACTGCCATGGAAAGGATAAGGGCTCATGAGGCCGAGATCCAGAAACTAAAGAAAAACATAGAGATAGAGCAACAAAGGAGGCAGACTCAGCCTTCGAATCAAGGGGCAGGAGATGTCCCCATAATTGATTTAGGAACACCTTCAAGGAGGCAAGAAGGAGCTAGGGCTCCGAGGACGGAGATTCCTAAGTCAGATCCCCGTGTTTTAACACAACTGGGTGACCCAGACGATCCCATTCCACCCTTCACTGAAGAAGTAATGGACGCTCACGTATCAAGGAAATTCAAGATGCCTACTATCAAGGCATATGACGGAACGGGTGATCCCGCAACCCACGTGAGAACTTTTTCGAATGCACTGTTGCTGCAACCAGTTACCGATGCCCTTAAATGTAGGGCGTTTCCTCAAACCCTGGCTGGCATGGCCCAAAGATGGTATAGTCGTTTGCCGCCCAACTCTATCAGTTGCTTTAGAGATCTGAGCACGGCTTTCATCAATCAGTTCATCAGTGGACGGGTACATGAAAAAAGCTCTGCTTCACTCATGAATCTGATCCAAGGAAAGAATGAGACGTTGAGAGACTATCTCAAACGTTTCACCAAGGAGACATTAAACATACCTGATCTAGATAACAAGGTAGCTATGATAGCCCTTCAACAAGGAACCACAGATGTCTTTTTCAAGATGTCATTGGCTAAACACCCCCCTGAGAGCATGACTGAGCTCCAACAAAGGGTTGGAAAGTACATCAAAGCTGAGGAAAGCATGAAGAAAACTGACACAGGTGGTGGAAATAATGGTGGCTCGAATAAGCGAAAGATGGAGCAAGAGTATGATGTCAAGGACAAATATCTTCGTACGACTAGAGACTCTGATTCAGACACGAAATTTACCGAATATGCAAGGTTGAATGCTCCAAGGAGTCAAATCCTCTTTGACATTGAGAAAGATAGGGACTTTCGATGGCCGAAGCCACTAAGGGGAGATCCTGAGAAGCGAAACAAGAACAAGTACTGTAGGTACCATAAAGACTCGGGCCATGATACTGATGATTGTAGGCAACTCAAGGATGAGATCGAGTTCTTAATCCGAAAAGGAAAACTCGATAAGTTCACTAAGGATGGGAATCGAGGAAATCAACATGGGAACTATGAAAGGAAAAATTATGATACGAGGGAC
Organism: Heracleum sosnowskyi; assembly: GCA_030848705.1. Classification (NCBI taxonomy): domain Eukaryota; kingdom Viridiplantae; phylum Streptophyta; class Magnoliopsida; order Apiales; family Apiaceae; genus Heracleum; species Heracleum sosnowskyi. The sequence goes on from CM061238.1 coordinate 38,183,186, forward strand.
GACGACCAAGATCATAATCCTAAGCCCCGAGGGCCTGTTATCAATATGATATATGGAGGACCAGCTGCTATGTTAAGGCCTAAGAGAGTCGGGGGGCAGGTTCTCCCAATCGAGGTTATGAATTCAAGAGATGACGAAGAAATAAGGGACTGAGATGCCAGGAACATGGCATGCCCCAAATTTGAAAGTTTATTATGTTTAATTGTTTCTTAATAGTACAAGTAGCAATAAGGTCGACGAAACCATTCTGAGCTCTTAAGCTCTTAGTAGGAAGTAAAGCACTATGTAAGGGTTGAACCCTCATTTTTAAGAAAATATTCAAGTTCTTTTTCACTATTTTATTACTTATCTGTGTTTGAGCATTTCCTTATCGTTTTGTTAAAGAGCAAGTTGTACCAATAGCATTTGATCAAAGTGCCAGCCCATTCAAGAGGCCAAGTACTAGGAATTGCCTTACAAATGATAAGTTAAATAAATATAAGTGAGCAAACAAAACAGATATAACAGAAATAGCATGCATGGATGGAAGGTCCCGAAGGATCAAAGAGTTATGTTACAAACGCCAAATAAAATCTTAAAGTCCATAAAAGGACCTTAAATAAAAACAAGATATAGAGAGCCACGCAGGGCCAATAAAATTTACTCTAAGTCATCAGCGGGTCCTTGTCAAGAACAAGGGCATCCCCACGAGGGGCATCTAAGTCCTCTATGAAGTCATCAGTGGTCTCGGACTCATACAAGCCTCGAACGGCTATTAAGGCCCAGGCATTAGCTGACTTCGTGGTTGAATTTACCATTAACAACCAAGAAGTCGGGGGGCAAGAGATAATACCCCATGAATACCCGAAGTTGGGTGCCCCATGAATACCCGAAGTTGGGTGTTCTATTTTGATGGACCATCAAAAACAAAATCAAGCGGAGCAGGTTTAGTGTTACAAAGTCCTGATGGATTTTTCATAGAGTATACACTAAAACTTGACTTCCCAACGACAAACAATGAGGCTGAGTATGAAGCCTTGATAGCTGGCTTAGGGCTGGCTGGAGCATTGAGAGTTAAAACCCTGAAAGTAGGTGGAGACTCGAGGCTAGTGGTTTCCCAAGTAAATGGGGAATTTGAGGCCACAGATAAAGTCATGGCCAAGTACTTAAAACTTGTTAAGGCCATCATGACTCAGTTTGATGAATGCTATGTAGAGCACGTTCCGAGGGAGGAAAACGTGAAGGCTGATGCCTTGTCTAAGTTTGCCTCTTCTGAAATTGAAAACTATGCAGGGAGTGTATACTTCCAAGTCTTGAAGACCCCAAGCATCAACGAAAAGTTGGTAGCACCCATTGGTATTTCCAGTTGTTGGATTGATCCCATCAAAGCTCATCTGGAAACTGGGTGGCTGCCCAACGACACTTCAGAAGCACGAAAGCTATACGTCAAAGCACTAAAGAATGCCCTAATTGAGGGAATCCTATACAAAAAGTCTTTCATCATTCCTTATCTGAAGTGTTTGAGACCCCAAGAAGCAGAATTGGCCCTAAAGGAAGTACATGAAGGAATCTGTGGGCAACACTTGGGGGGCAGAGCCCTTGCACATAAAGTTACCCGTCTAGATTTCTATTGGCCAAGCATACTTGCTGATGCTAAAAGCTATGTGAGAAAATGGGAACGGTGCCAGAAACATGCACCAGTGGTTAGACAACCACCTGAGATGATGACATCCATTAACTCTCCTATCCCTTTTGCTATGTGGGGAATGGATATACCTGGGCCATTTCCAATGGCGAGTGCTCAAAGAAAGTTCTTGATAGTGGCAATCGACTACTTCACTAAGTGGATTGAGGCTAAACCTTTAGCCAAGATAACCACCAAACAAGTGATGCACTTCTTCTGGGAAAGTGTAATATGATATATGGAATCCCACGAATCCTGGTTACGGACAAGGGAACTCAGTTTAACAATGATGAGTTCAAGAAGTATTATGAAGAGAATGATATCCAATTACGCTTCACTCCTGTTGCTCATCCTCAAACAAATGAGCAAGCTGAGGTTGCAAATCGAATTATCCTAGATGGACTAAAGAAAAGAGTTTAACACTCCAGAAACACTTGGGCAGACGAATTACTCCCCATACTTTGGACATATCGTACTACATGTAAAGTCACCACTGGAGCAACCCCATTTCTGCTGGTATATGGGGCAGAAGCAATGGTTCCAGTAGAGATTACCCACACGTCTCCAAGAGTTGAGGATTACGAACCAGAGACAAATGGAGAAGGCTTGAGGTTAGCTTTAGATCTAATTGATGAAGTTAGAGACGAGGCAAATGCCAAGATAGTTCAGCATCAGAAACGAGCATCTTTCTATTACAACCTAAGGGTTAAAGAGAGATTCTTCCGTCAAGGAGACTTAGTCCTCCGAAAGATTGAGGCATCCGGAGTTGGACAAAAAGGCAAGTTGGCCCCAATTTGGGAAGGACCATATCACGTTAAGAACGTGTTTGAACGAGGCTCGTAAAAGCTAGAAACCCTCGAAGGGCATGAGGTGCCAAAAACTTGACATGCCTCAAACTTGAAATCATGATCTTCCTGGAAAGCAGATGAAGGATTGAGCCCGTTTTGATTGGTAGAAACATCCTCAAAAGCTTTGCCAAGACAAACTACAAATTATTGCAAAGGAAAACATACAAAATATGCATGTCAACTACACAAATAGAGTTGAATACAACGAACCCCGAAGGGTGAAGGGTTGAAACCCCTGAAAATTCGAGGAAGTAGAGCTCAGAACGAGCTTCGATTCGATATACTGGAAGCTCAAATTAAAGAAACGAGTGAAACGTTGCGTCTATCTTCGTTCATGAAGACCTCTCAATGTGAAAATTAAGATGTTGAAACCTCAAATGAGGTCTAAGGTGTTAGAACTCAAGTTAGTTCTTGTACCTATAAGCCACGTTTGGCGTTGTTGAAACCTCAAATGAGGTCTAAGGTGTTAGAACTCAAGTTAGTTCTTGTACCTATAAGCCACGTTTGGCGTTGTTGAAACCTCAAACGAGGTCTAAGGTGTTAGAACTCAATTTAGTTCTTGTATCTATAAGCCACATATGGCGTTGTTGGAGCCAACCGAGGTCGAAGAAACCCTTCACTGAAGTCGAAAGGCTGAGGTCGAAAAAACATGGAAAAATAAGGTCGAATTGTTCGACCTGGGACCAAATTGAGGTCTAAAATACCTCAAAAATGAGGTCGAAGGAGACTGGGTTTGAGATCGAACGACCAAGGTCGAAAAAGCAAAATCATGCATCAGAATACAAGCAAAATCATGTGTCAGTATACACACGACCCAGATTCCAGGTCGAATTTACACTGCATCCTGGTCGAACAAACCTGTTCGAAATTGAGCTAAAAATCCTAGTCGATGTCGTCGACCTCATTCCCGTTCCAAGTCGAATTCGACCTCGATTCCTGGTCGAAAATGACTTGGAATGAGGTCGAAATTTTGAGCTCGAAAACATACTAAAAATCCTAGTCGATGTCGTCGACCTCATTCCTGTTCCAAGTCGAATTCGACCTCGATTCCTGGTCGAAAATGACTTGGAATGAGGTCGAAACTTTGAAGTCGAAAATATACTAAAATTCCTGGTCGAACCATTCGACCTCACCCCAGTCCTGGTCGAAAATGACCTAGGATTCTTGGTCGAAAAATCCAGATCGAAATAATACTAATTCCTGGTCGAAAATTCCTGCTCGAAAATGCAAAGAAACGAGGTCGAAAATTCCTGCTCGAAAATGCAAAGAGATGAGGTCGAAAATTTGAGGTCGAAAAAGACCTAAATTTCCTGGTCGAACTGATCGACCTCATTCCAGTTCAGGTCGAAATTGACTTGACTTCCTGGTCGAAATTGGCTTAATTTCTGGTCGAAAATACCTGTGGGTACATGAAAATTCCTAAAATATTAGGAATAATTATTAAAAATACCTGTGGGTACATGGAAATTTCTTAAATATTAGGAATATTTCATATAAATGTCAAATTAGCCTCGAATAAGGCAACAATCGTCGTAAATGTGTAGATCGCTCCACACTTTGCAATAAGGCGATACTTGTGAAACACTGGTGTAAATAAAGTCCTAGGTAAAGGATAAAAAGACCCCGAATCTCGAAAAAGGTCAATATAATTTCTACGAAAACTTGAAAAGTTTTCCTAGAAATTGGGGGGCAAATGATATGGGCTGAAATATAACCCTAGAGATAATTAATGATATATTAATTAGACCTGGTTCGGTCCAAGAATTAGGCCCGATAAAAAGGCCCGAAACCCTAATCATTTATTAATTTCGTAATTAATAAATAAGGAAAATTACCAGCTCATTAAATGAGTCCAACACATATTAAACTCTTCAAGAATCAGCAATCAAGATACACAAATCAACTAGGAGTCAGCCTCCTACGAAATAGGATTCACAATCCTGATCTAAGAAGGCTACTTGGCCCCCAAGTCACCTTCTTCTACTCTAAATGCAAGGCTCCTGACGCCTATATAAGGACCCTCGTCCTTCATTCTAGAACTACGTTTTTGGCTTGATTCTCTACGTAACAGAGATACGTAGGCATCTGGTGAGGACCTGTTTAGTCACGAACCACGAGAGCAGCCATAAAGACACGATTGTCCACCATCATTCATTGAATACAGCCGTCAACATCTAAATCTACTTTTCATTCCATAACAATAACCAATTACCTTTTTCACCTAAAATGCATTATTTTTTCTATTTTTTATAACAAATTTCTCTACTTTTTCAAATATATCACGGACAATTACCTTTTTTAACTAAAACATGTTAGTTTTTCTATTTTTCTAAACATATTTTAACAAGCCTACTTATTATAATTATTCTGGACAAACCTTTAGTTATTTATTTCTAAACATATTTTACTATTATAATTATTTTTTAAAAAATACCTATTTTAACAAGCCCACTTATTTTTCTTAACAAATGCAATTACTAAAAATATTAAAAATATAAATGATCAAATACCTATTTATAACCAATTACCTTTTCAGCTAAAACACATTATAGATTTTTTTTAACAAAGTCTCTCATTTTCTAAATATATCACGGGAAATTACCTTTTTCAACTTACTTTTTCTATTTTTCTCACTAAAATCCGTTCTTTTTCTAAAAATATCACGGGCAAACCCTTTACGTATTTATTTTAAAAAGTATTTAAATATTTTTAATTATTAAATTTTAAAACCTCATTTTACAAAAACATAACGAGCATTTTCCTTTTTTAAACTAAGTATATATGTTACATTTTTTATTTTTCCTTACTAAAACTCCTTATTTTCCAAAAATATAATGAGCAAACCCTTACTTATTTATTTTAAAATCTATTTTAAGGTTTTTAATTAATTAAAAGTGTTTAGCTATTTAACATGCCTACTTATTTTTTTAACAAATACAATTAATAAAATATTTAAAAAAATAATAAAATAACAATTAACAATCCATGCATCGCACGGGTTTTAATCTAGTATTATATAATAGACGAAACATTAAAAGTTTGGTCGGTCGATATGGTATGTTGTGATTTTACTTAATTGCCCTTACTTATTTATAGAAATATATTACTAAATAATAATATTACTTATTTATAACCAATTACCTTTTTCACCTAAAATACATTATTTTTTCTAAAAAATTCCCATACTTTTTCAAATATATCACAGGCAATTACCTTTTTTAACTAAAACATGTTAGTTTTTCTATTTTTTCTTACTAAAACTCTCATTTTCGAAAATTATCCCGGACAAACCTTTAGTTATTTATTTTTAAACATATTTTAATATTATAATTATTTTTTAAAAATTACATATTTTAACAAGCATACTTATTTTTTTTAACAAATGCAATTACTAAAAATATTAAAAATATAAATGATTAAATACCTATTTATAATCAATTACCTTTTCAGCTAAAACACATTATAGATTTTTTCTAACAAAGTCCCTCTTTTTCTAAATATATCACGGGAAATTACATTTTTCAACTTACTTTTTCTATTTTTCTCACTAATATCTATTTTTTTTCTAAAAATATCACGGGTAAACCCTTTACGTATTTATTTTAAAACGTATTTAAATATTTTTAATTATTAAATTTTAAAACCTCATTTTCCAAAAATATCACAAACATTTTCCTTTTTTAAACTAAATATATATGTTACATTTTTTATTTTTCCTTACTAAAACCCCGCATTTTCCAAAAATATAATGGGCAAATCCTTACTTATTTATTTTAAAATCTATTTTAATGTTTTTAATTAATTAAAAGTGTTTAGCTATTTTAACATGCCTACTTATTTTTTTAACAAATACAATTAATAAAATATTTAAAAAAATAATAAAATAACAATTAACAATCCGTGCATCGTACGGGTTTTAAACTAGTATATATATAGAGTTGCACTCTAGAAAGAACATCTTATATAAAGAACAATAAAGAACAACATCATAAACACTTTATTTTTCATAAAAATTGATTTTTTAAAATTAGAATCATAAAATTGAACAACAATTAAGCCTAATTTCGAATTTAACGTAGAATCTCATCTAAATTTAAAAATTAAACATTACATATAATCCAGTATAGAATCCAGTACAGAATCTTGTATATATATTTATCACAATGAAATTACACGTAATCATGTTTTATTTGATTCTAATTTTTTGTTAGATTCTATTTTTATTCGTAATAAACCTTTTTTGGTGAGAAAATTAGAATCAACATGCAATTTATATAAGATTCTATGGTGTTCTTTATTTTTCTTTATATAAGAGTGTTTTTCATGGAGCAATGACCAATATATATATATATATATATATATATATATATATATATATATATATATATATATATATATATTGTGGATTAAAAAACGTTCTTTTGAAATCAATACAAGGGTTAGAGAGCTTCGAGATTTAATGGCTGTTCTTGTTGTCGGGGACTAACTCGGTCCTAACAAGATGCCTACGTATCTCTAGTGTTTAGAGAATCAAGCCAATAAAAACGTAGTTCTTGGTGTTGCCCTCGGGGTTATGGCGGCAGGGGCACACCAATGACGTAGTGACTTGTTTGTCCTTATTCGAGGATGAAGTCTAAAACGTTGTAGATGACGTACGGAGCTGTGTCCAAAACGTAGTAGATGATGTATAGATGACGTATGGAGCTGTGTCCAAAACGTAGTTCTGAGATGAGGGGTCAGACCCTTTATATAGGCGTTAAAAAGCCTAATGGATAAGTATTGATTTCTTTGAAGGATAAGTCTTATCCTTGATGGTGGATAAGTATTGACTTTCTTGAATGAGAAGTCTTATCCTTATCGTAGGGTAAGGACTGTGACTAGTTATTTCCTTTGATTGAGATTCTAGATCTTTCTTTGTAGAATTCAGACTTTTTGGATGATTTTATCACACTTTGGACTCTTTTTATGAGCTGTATATTTTCCCTATTTATTAATTACGAAATTAATAAATAATTAGGGTTTCGGGCCTTGTTTATTGGGCCGACTAGATTTAATTAATGCAATATTAATTATGTCTTTAGGGTTATTTTTAACCCATATCATTTGCCCCCCAACTTCTATGATAATACACTAGGATTTCATAGAAGTTATACCGGTCTTTTTCGAGACTTGGGGTCTTTTTATCCCTTACCCGGGACTTACTACCCTTTTTTGGGGATTTTAATATACACTAGTGTTTCACGAGTATCGTCTTGGTGTAAAGTGTGGAGCGACCTACACATTTACGACGATTTTGCCTTATTCGAGGCTAACTTGACATTTGCATAAGCCTTTAATGTCTTATGCCGTCTTGTTTTGGCTTCAAGCCTTTAATTGAGCATATCGAATGATGGGGTTTGGACTGAATGTCTTAGGTTTCTGGGGTTTCAACCCTTCACCCTTACGAGCTCTTACTGATGGCTTCACTCGTAGTGATTCATTCTCAAGTCTATCATATCAAACTTCTCTTGAGCTTGAAATTTTCGCTAATTAACAATAGGCATCTTAGACTTTCTTTTGTATGTTTATTAACAACATTCACCCTTCGGGGTTCGTTGTATTCAGCTCTATTTGTGCAGTTGACATGCATATTTTGTATGCTTTCCTTTGCATTCATTTGTAGTTTGTCTTGGCAATGTTTTGAGGATGTTTCTACCAATCAAAACGGGTTCAACCCTTCATATGCTTTCTAGGAAGCTCATGATTTCATCGAACCTTATTTCTACTTATCATACTAGCGGATCCTTTTAGGATGCACTAAACATAATAAACTTTTAAGTTTGAGGCATGCCAAGTCCTTGGCACCTCATGCCCTTCGAGGGTTTCTAATTTGTATGAGCCTCGACCAAATACGTTCTTGACGCGATATGGTCCTTCCCAATTTGGGGCCAACTTGCCTTTTTGTCCAACTCCGGATGCCTCAATCTTTCGGAGGACTAAGTCTCCTTGACGGAAGAATCTCTCTTTAACCCTTAGGTTATAGTAGAAAGATGCCCTTTTTTGATGTTCAACTACTTTAGCATTTGCCTCATCTCTAACTTCATCAATTAGATCTAAGGCCAGCCTCATGCCTTCTTCATTTGTCTCTGGCTCATAAGCTTCGATTCTTGGAGATGTGTGAGTAATCTCCACTGGAACCACTGCTTCTGCCCCATAGGCTAACAGGAATGGAGTTACTTTAGTAGTAACCTTGCAGGTGGTACGATATGCCCAAAGTATAGGGAACAACTTGTCCACCCAAGTGTTCCTTGAGCGTTCAACTCTCTTCTTGAGTCCATCTAGGATTATTCGGTTGGCCACCTCGGCTTGTCCGTTTGCTTAAGGATGAGCAACTGGTGTGAATCACAACTCAATGTTGTTCTCCTCACAGTACTTCTTAATTGAAATCTTCATTGTCAAACTGCTTCCCATTGTCCGTGACTAGGATTCATGGGATTCCATGTCTGCATATTACATTTTCCCAGAAGAAATGCATCACTTGCTTGGTGGTTATCTTGGCTAAAGGTTTAGCCTCAATCCACTTGGTGAAGTAGTCGATTGCCACTATCAAGAACTTTCTTTGCGCACTTGCCATTGGAAATGGTCCAAGTATATCCATTCCCCACATGGCGAATGGGATATGTGAGTTTATGGATGTCATCATCTCTAGTGGTTGCCTAACCACCGGTGCATGCTTTTGGCACCGTTCACATTTCTTCACGTAGCTTTTAGCATCAACGAGTATGCTTGGCCAATAGAAACCTAGACGAGTGACTTTATGAGCAAGGGCTCTGCCCCCCAAGTGCTGCCCACAAATTCCTTCGTGTACCTCCCTTAAGGCCAATTCTGCCTCTTGGGGTCTCAAACATTTCAGATAAGGAATGATGAAAGACTTTTTGTATAGAATTCCCTCAATCAGGGTATACCTTAATGCTCTCACATACAGCTTTCGTGCTTCTGAAGTGTCATTGGGTAACCACCCAGTTTCCAGATGAGATTTGATGGGATCCATCCAACAGTTAGCAACATCAATAGGTGCTACCAACTTTCCATTGATGCTTGGGGTCTTCAAGACTTGGAAGTATACACTTCCGGCGTAGTTCTCAATTTCAGAAGAAGCAAACTTAGATAAGGCATCGGCCTTCATGTTCTCTTCTCTTGGAATATGTTCCACATATCATTCATCAAACTGAGTCATGATGGCCTTGACGAGTTTTAAGTACTTGGCCATGACTTCATCTCTGGCCTCAAACTCCCCATTTACTTGGAAAACCACTAGCCTCGAGTCTCCACACACTTTCAGGGTTTTAACTCTCAAGGCCCCAGCCAGCCCTAAGCCAGCTATCAGGGCTTCATATTCAGCTTCATTGTTTGTCGTTGGGAAGTCAAGTTTCAGTGCGTACTCTATGAAAAATCCATCAGGAATTTGTAGCACCAAACCTGCTCCACTTGATTTTGTTTTTGATGCTTCTTCAAAATAGAGCACCCAATATTCTTTGAACTCCATGTATTCATCTTTCTTGTCTTCCACTATTACTTCCTGCCCCCCGACTTCTTGGTTGTCAATGGTGCATTCAACCATGAAATCAGCAAGTGCCTGAGATTTTATGGCCGTTCGAGGCTTATACTTGATGTCAAATTTGCCCAATTCAATAGCCCATTTGATCAACCTTCCACTTACTTGAGGGCTATGCAAGATGTTTCTTAGAGGTTGATTGGTCAAGATCTCTATCTTGTGAGCCTGGAAGTACGGGCAGAGCTTTCTTGAGGCCATTATCAAGGCTAAGGCAAACTTTTCAATCGTTGAGTAGTTTATTTCTGCCCCATGTAGAATCTTGCTCACGTAGTAAATGGGTTTCTGAACCTTCAATTCTTCTTTTACCAAAACGGCTCCAAGGGCTGTGTTAGAAACCGCCAAGTACAAATAAAGAGTTTCTCCTTGCTTTGGCTTTGCCAACAGCGGTGCCTCAGCCATGTATTTCTTCAGGGCCCCAAAGGCCTCTTGGCTCTCCGTTGTCCATTCAAAATTTCTCACATTCTTGAGTGCTTTGAAGAAGGGTAAACACTTCTCTCCTGACTTGGAGATGAATTTTCCTAGTGCTGCCACTCTTCTAGTTAGTTTCTGGACCTCCTTTACAGTCTGTGGTGGTTCCATGTCTAGAATTGCTTTGATTTTGTCGGGATTAGCCTCGATTCTTCTCTTGGAAACCATCAGGCCTAAGAACTTTCCCGAGCCTACACCAAAGGCACATTTAGCTGGATTCAACATCATCTTGCGGTGCCTCAGCACTTCAAATTCTTCCCGTAGATGGTTTATATGATCGACCTTATCGAGGCTTTTAACCAACATGTCATCCACATAAACCTCCATGGTCTTTCCAATCAGGTGTCCAAAAAGTTTGCTCACCAGTCGTTGATAAGTTGCCCCTGCATTCTTAAGTCCAAATGCCATGACTAGATAACAGAAAACACCAAAGTCGGTGATGAATGATACCTTAGGGATGTCATCTTTGTGCATTTTGATTTGGCTGTATCCACTGAAGCCATCCATGAAACTCAACATCTCGTGCCCAGCCGTGGCATCTATTAGGGCATCAATCCTTGGTAAGGGAAAACAATCCTTAGGACATGCATCATTCAAGTCAGTGAAGTCCACACACATCCTCCACTTTCCATTGGCCTTTTTGACCATCACTAGGTTAGCCAACCATTCTGGGAATTGTATCTCTTCAATGAACCCGGCCTCCAGAAGCTTTTCAACTTCTTGTTTAATGGCCTCTTGTCTTTCTGGAGCAAAATTTCTCTTCTTCTGCTTCACCGTCTTCCTTTCAGGATCCAAATTCAACTTGTGAGTTATCAGTTGGGGATCGATCCCTGGCATGTCAGCCGCTGTCCAAGCAAAACCGTCATTGTTCTCTTGAAGAAAAGATATGAGTTTGCTTTTCAATGGTTCAGGCAATAATGCTCCAACATAAGTCACCTTCTCCGGCTCACCAGGGACTAAGGGAATTGGGATTAAATCCTCAGCTGGTTTCCCTCTTCGGTCCTCATTGTCACTAGTATCCATATCTTCAATTGGGAGAATCTGCCCCCTGATTCCATCAGGCCTTAACGCGGCTACGTAACAACTTCTAGCCATCTTCTGGTCCCCACGTTCTTCACCGATTCCATTCCTCGTTGGGAACTTGATTTTCAGATGATAGGATGAGGCAACGACCTTGAACGCATGAAGACCAGTCTGTTAGGAATATGTTGTTCTTGATGATAAACATAAAACACTTACTAGAATTTGTGTAAAGTAATTTGTAGCTGTCAACGGAATGGTATGCTTTGCAGCAATCCGTTGACAGGTAGCTCATCAACGAAATGAGTGATGTAGCAATGGCACTGTACAATACTTCATAGCTTGATATGTAGTTTTGTTGTAGGTATTAGATAGGTTTTCTAAGTCATGTTGACTAAGTACTAGATAGGCAAAATAGGTTGGTTAATTGTAAATACATCATGCCTTGTAATTTTGCCTAAGTGAAGACCTGTCAACGGAATGAAGATTATCCTATCAACGGTATAGAGTTTACTCATCAACAAAATGAAGAATGAAGCTATCAACGAAACACATCTCTCTACTATCAACGAATCATTATTGCTTTTCTGAATAGTTGACAAAGTGATAGTGACAGTTCTCTGACTGCTCAAAAGGTGATGTAGAAGGGTACAGTGCATTGGAAACCATTAAAATGGACATTGGAAATAAGGAAACATCCCAGTTTCCAATTGGGTTCTTGGAATGAACTATTATATACAAAAGACAAGGATACTCAAGAACCACTGGACAAAGGGATGAAAAGCAAACTATTGGCGGTTACTCATTGTACTTTTAGTGTAGCCAAAAATAGAGTTGTAAACTTGGGCTTATATAACCAAGTGTAGCAGTTACTTTAGAAATAAGAGAAGAAAAACAAATAGACTATATTAGCTATCTTTGAGAGCAATCTTCTCTACATTCTTGTAACTGAGCAGCTGTGTACATCTTTGTATCACAGATTATTTCCGTAATAAAAACACTTCAGTTGGATCATCAAACAATCCAACTGAATTATTTACTTCTTGTGTTTTTATTTAATCAGTTCAGTTTTCATTATTTAATTTTAAGTTCAACAAAATATATAGAATTGTATTCAACCGCCCCTTCTACAATTCTGTTAGGTCATTTGGGATTAACAATTGGTATCAGAGCAAGCTTCTAACATACAAGAAGTTTAAAGATCAAGACCAAAACAGAAACCATGGTGAAGAAGGATGCAAGTGTGAAGATACCAGTTCTAGACAAGGACAATTACTTTCACTGGAAAGTAAAAATGCATCTACATCTCATGTCTATGGATGAGAGATATGTAGAATGCATTGAGAGAGGTCCACATGTTCATATGGGAATTGGATCTAGAGTTGGACTACTAGATGATGCTCCTGATGTAGAAATTCCTAAACCTGTCTCTGAATGGACTGCTGAAGATGCTGCAGAAGTCCATAAGGATAAAAGAACCATGAACATTCTGTTCAATGGTTTGGAACAAGAGATGTTCAACAATGTTATCAACTGTACCACTGCTAAAGAAGTATGGGACACTGTTAGAACACTCTGTGAAGGAACTGAGCAAGTAAGGGAAAACAAAATGCAACTCCTCATACAACAATATGAGCATTTTCATTTCAAAGCTGGTGAAACCCTAAATGACACTTTTAGTAGGTTTCAAAAGCTTCTGAATGGATTAAAGTTGTATGGGAGGGTCTACCAAACTAAAGACTCAAACCTCAAATTTCTTAGAGCTCTTCCAAAGGAATGGAAGCCTATGACTGTTTCTCTAAGAAACACATAAGAGTACAAAGATTACACACTTGAGAGGCTTTATGGAACATTAAAGACATATGAGCTGGAAATGGAGCAAGATGAAGAAATTGAGAAGGTACAGAGGAAGGGTGGATCTGTTGCATTGGTTGCATCTATGAACCAACTTGAAGAAGACAATGAAGAGACTGTTAAAGCTACAACTAGTCGAGCTAGTTGCAAGAGTGATGTCAGCAAGGGCAAAAGAAAATTAACAGAAGAGGAAGAGCCAGCCAACTTGGATGACTTAGATGAGATTGATGAGCATATTGCATTTCTGTCAAGAAAATTCTCTAAGTTAAAGTTCAAGAGAAACTCAGACTCAAGACCACCAAGGAGAGAATCTCAACCTAACAAAAGTAATTGGGTTGACAAGTCTAAGATTAAATGTTTCAACTGTGGAACCCTTGGTCATTTTGCTGGGGATTGCAGAAAACCTAAAGTTGAGAAGGGCAACAGAAGTTTTGAGCCCGTTGACTACAAGAAGAAATATTTTGAACTTCTCAAGCAAAAGGAAAAGGCTTTTGTGTCAAAAGAGTATGATTGGGCTGGTAATGATGAAGATTCTGATGAAGATGTTGAATATGTCAATTTGGCTCTAATGGCTGACAATCATGAGCAAGAAGCAAGTTCCTCAAGCAATCAGGTAATTACTACTAATCTTTCTGAGCTTTCTTTAGAGGAATGCAATAGTACAATTAATGACATGTCTACTGTATTGAACAATTTGCGTGTTTCTCTTAAATCACTTACAAAGGAGAATTCTAGAATTAAGGAGACTAATCAGCTCTTAAGTGATAGGAATGCCATGTTAGAAGCACAACTCATTGATTTTGAGAAAATGAGGCGTGTCAGTAGGGATGCTAAGAAGGAACTTGAAGCAGTCTTGGAAAGGGAACATATTCTTAAGGTTCAATTAGAATCTGAACAGAGAGTGATTGCTAAATGGAAGGATTCTAGGAATGTTGCTAATAACATACTAAATGTTCAAGGAATGGAATCCTTCTGTGAGCAGTCATGGAAGAAAAACAAAGAGAAGCTAGGATATGTTGATGAAGTCCTAGAATCAGAAAAAGAGTCAACAAACAAGAATGATCACTTGTTGAAGGTTGATGTGTCAACGGATCATGCTGTTCCGTTGACAGATGAACCATCAACGGATCAGGCTGTTCCGTTGACAGAGGAAAAGAAACAGAAACTCACTAGACTTAATGACAAGTATGGTCCTGTCACCAAGAACTTTGTTCAAGGTGAGTCTAGTAAAACTAAGAAAGTTGAGAAGCCTGTCGAAAGAGCTAATGTAGGTCACTTGTCTAACAAGCAATTGAAAGACAAGTCAAAGAAAGTTCAAGTTGAGACTAAAGGCAATAAAAAGAATAACAGAAATGGAAAAGTAGGGATTAACAAGCACAACAATTACACACCTGATAAATATGCACCGAGAAAGACATGTGTTAATTGTGATAGTGTTAATCATTTGTCTACTAATTGCAAGTCTGTTAAGAAACCTGCTAATGTGAAAATGCCTAAGTCTGCATTGAATGTTTCTATGCCTGCAATGCCTGTTATGCCTAACATGTTTGCTCCATATGCATAGTATCATAATCCATATGCTAGTATGCCATTTGTGCCTAACCCTTACATGAATATGTTTAACATGCCACAAATGCCATGGAATAACATGTTTGTTCCTTCAACTATGCATGTTGTGAATGAAACTGTGAGCAACCCTCAAAGATCAACACCTAAGACAAAGGTTGATTTAACTCAATCTGAGCCACAAGTGAAAAATGATTTGAGAGGGAAATCAAAGGCTAACAAGACAGGACCCAAGGAAACTTGGGTACCAAAATCAACTTGATTTGGTTTTATTGTGCGCAGGGAAACAAAAGGAATCTTTGGTACTTGGATAGTGGTTGTTCAAGACACATGACTGGTGATTCTACCCTGCTCACAGAGTTTCAGGAAAGAGCTGGCCCTTGTATTGCTTTTGGAGATGACAACAAAGGCTACACAAAGGGATATGGCTTGATTTCAAAAGAGAATGTCATCATTGATGAGGTTGCATTGGTGGATGGTCTAAAGCACAACTTGCTTAGTATCAGCCAACTCTGTGACAAAGGATTTTTAGTTACTTTTTCTAAGGAAGCCTGTGTTGTTTCAAAAGGTGGAAACAACAATGTGGTCATGACTGGATTCAGAAGAGGGAATGTGTACATTGCTGACTTTAGTAGCACAAGTCCAGATACAATCACTTGTCTTTTTAGCAAGGCAAGCAAGGATGAAAGTTGGCTGTGGCACAAGAAACTATCTCATATGAACTTCAAAGTTATGATTGATTTGGTAAGGAAGGATCTTGCTAGAGGAATTCCACAGGTGGAATTTTCCAAGGATGGTTTGTGTGATGCCTGTCAAAAAGGGAAACAAAAGAAGGCATCTTTCAAAAGCAAGACAGAGTCATCAATTGTCCAACAGCTTGAGTTACTTCATATGGATTTATTTGGCCCTGTAAATGTCATGTCAATTTCAAAGAAGAAATATTGTCTTGTGATTGTTGATGATTTCTCTAGATTTACTTGGACTTTCTTTCTGCCCTCTAAGGATGAGGCAAGTGAAATCATTATCAATCACATCAAGATGGTAAACAACAATCCTGACATCAAAGTAAGAAGAATCAGGAGTGACAATGGGACAGAGTTCAAGAATTCAACAAGAAGTTGTTCTGTGAGGAAAATGGAATTGTGCATGAGTTTTCAGCTGCGAGAACACCACAACAAAATGGTGTAGTTGAAAGGAAAAACAGAACACTCATTGAAGCTGCAAGGACAATGCTAGATGAATCAAAGTTACCTACTTATTTTTGGGCTGAGGCAGTTAATACAGCTTGCTTCACTCAGAATATTTCTTTGATTAATCAAGCCAAAGGAATGACCCCTTATCAGTTACTCAAAAGAAAGAAGCCACTACTGGATTTTCTTCATGTTTTTGGATGCAAGTGTTTTGTTTTGAGAAATCAAGCTGAGCATTTGGGAAAGTTTGAAGCAAAAGCAGATGAAGCAATATTTGTGGGATATGCAGCAGGGAAAGCTTACAGAGTCTATAATCTCAGAACCAACATTGTTATGGAATCTATACATGTTGTTTTTGATGATCTTAAAATTCAAGGTCTCTGTGATGAAGGTTTCCATGAAAGTTTCTCTTTTGAGAAGGAGGAAGGAGCTCAAGAGTATCATGAGAAGGCAAATGAGAAACAATCTAAGGTTGTTGTGTCTAGCACAGATGAAAGCAGCAGTGAATATGAAATTGCTGCATTAAGATTAAAGAGAATAGCTGCTAACAGACCTATTGACCATTCCGTTGACAGTCATAATAGGGGATCCGTTGACAGTCAAAATGAGCATTCCGTTGACAGACAAATGAATGCTTCTAGGAATGATCAAATGGGGACAACAAACTCAGGGGGAGTTTCTCAAAGAAATACATCTGGACAAGGCAATCATGATCGTGAGGCTACATCCTCTAGAGCTAATCTACCCTCCTCAAGAAAGTGGACTAAAGACCATCCCTTTGAATTTATTATAGGTGATGTGTCTTCAAGAGTTCAAACTAGAAGAGCAACTCAAGAAGAATGTCTATACAGTAGCTTTCTGTCTCAAGATGAGCCAAAGAAAGTTGAGGATGCACTTCTAGATCCAGACTGGGTGTTAGCTATGCAAGAGGAGCTAAACCAGTTTGAAAGAAACAAAGTATGGCAGCTGGTGCCCAAGCCTAAAAACAGGTCTGTTATAGGCACAAAATGGGTGTTCAGAAATAAGATGGATGAAAATGGCATTATCACAAGGAACAAAGCTAGACTAGTTGCTAAAGGCTACTCACAGGAAGAAGGAATTGATTTTGATGAAACTTTTGCTCCTGTTGCAAGACTAGAAGCAATAAGAATCTTTCTGGCCTATGCAGCTCATGTCAATTTCAAGGTCTATCAAATGGATGTGAAGAGTGCTTTTCTGAATGGGGAATTGGAAGAGGAGGTATATGTGAGTCAACCTCCTGGTTTTGAAGATGATGATTTTCCAGAGTATGTATACTTTCTCCTCAAAGCAATCTATGGTTTGAAGCAAGCACCTAGAGCCTGGTATGACACTCTTTCACAGTTTCTTCTAGAGAATCACTTCACTAGAGGTACTGTGGATAAAACTCTCTTTCACAGAATTGTGAATGGCTCTACTATACTTGTTCAAATTTATGTAGATGACATAATCTTTGGGTCTACAGATGTGAAACTTTGTCAAAAGTTTGCCAATCTTATGCAAAGTAAATATGAAATGAGCATGATGGGAGAATTAACCTATTTTCTTGGTCTTTAAGTAAAACAGGTTAATGAAGGCATATTCATTAGTCAAACAAAGTACATTCATGATTTGCTGAAGAAATTTGATCTAATGGATTGCTCTCCTGCCAAAACTCCCATGCCTACTGCTACTAAACTTGAATTGAATACTAAGGAAAAATCTGTGGACATTTCAAGTTACAGAGGCATGGTAGGCTCACTTTTATATTTAACATCTAGTAGACCTGATATTATGTTTGCTACATGTCTTTGTGCTAGATTTCAAGCTGATCCTAGGGAATCCCATTTAGTTGCTATTAAAAGAATTTTCAGATATCTCAAAGGAACACCAAACCTTGGTATTTGGTATCCTAGAGAATCTGGCTTTGAACTAATTGGTTATTCAGATGCAGATTATGCAGGATGTAAAATTGACAGGAAAAGCACAACTGACACCTGTCAATTCCTAGGAAACAAGCTTGTGTCATGGTTCAGCAAGAAACAAAACTCAGTTTCTACCTCCACAGCTGAGGCTGAGTACATTGCAGCTGGAAGTTGTTGTGCACAAATTTTATGGATGAAAAATCAACTACTTGATTATGGATTAAGAGTTGAGAAAATTCCTATTTTCTGTGACAACACTAGTTCTATTGCCATTACTGAGAATCCAGTACAACATTCAAGGACCAAGCACATTGACATCAAGTACCATTTCATTAGAGAACATGTTATGAATGGTACTGTGGAGTTACATTTTGTTCCTAGTGAACAACAACTTGCAGACATCTTTACCAAGCCACTTGATGAATCAACATTCTCAAGACTAGTAAGTGAGCTAGGTATGCTAAATTTCTCCTAATTATTTTTGAGATTTTTGCAAGTTACAATGCAGCCAGAAATTTGCTAGGTTTTTCCGTGAATTAATTTTCTAAGGAAAAAGTGAAATTTTGTCTAAGTCAAAATTACTACGTCAACGAAACGCATCATTTAGTTGACAGCCTTAGTACTTTTCTGGGTGTTCCGTTGACAACACTTTTATGTCAACGAAACGCAGCTTTATCAACGAAATAGGCAGGGGCCTCAAACGATCAATTCTGATTCGTTGATATAGTTTAGTTAATCTTAACCGTTGAAAGCTGACACGTCTTTTACCACGATCTATACATACACCCCTGTAAGTATAAATTGTGGTAATACTCTAAAAGTAACGGTTATTTTTTTTTAAGCCAATCCAGTAATTTTCATTGATTATTGGACTTAATTTCTGAGAATTTTTGGGGGAGTATTTAAGAAATTCTATTTTCTTTAATTCTTTTCTATCTGTTCTCAAAAATTCCAAAGGCTTTTCTTTCTTCTTCTCTCTAACAAGCAATTCAGTTCGAAGCTTTTCTTCACTCAACAATGGCACCCATAGTCAAGCTTATGTCAGCAGGAGGGTTCATTTATGAAAATAACAATTCTATTCCATTTGTTGTCAAGGAAAGTCCGAACTGAATCTTTTTCAAGATGATGGACTTCATGATGAATTGCAAGTTGGGCTATGCAATGTTTCACTCAACTCCGCTCTACAATGAGATAATCGAGGAGATTTGGACCTCATGTGAGTATAGTGGAACAAACTACACACTACAATTCACCATTCAAGGTAAAGAGTATATAGTTAATTCTGATGTATTTCAAGCATGTCTACAAATTCCTGAAAATAACTGTAATGCTTTGCCTACATATACTGAAATGATTAACATGCTAAATTCTATAAACTACTCTTTGCCTACTGATAATTTGGGTAAGATTATTAGGAGAGGTTTGCTTAAGGAATACAGTTATTTAGCTGATGCATTCATTAAGGTCTTTTCTGGAAAGATTAGCAATTTTGATGCATTAACTAATTCTATGTTGATTCTCTTAACCATGCTCCTAACTGATAGATATTACAACTTTAACACCCAACTTATGTATGAAATTGGTGCTAAGTTGGGTGATAAGGCTAATAGGAAAAAGAATATCTATTATGCTAGGTTTCTGATGATGTTGGCTAATCATGTTAGTCCAGCACCATTAGTTATCTCTAACCCTGTTTCCAGGTTTGAGTGCTTTGTGCAAGAGAAGAGGGTTTTGACAGATATACTGAGACTTAACCACAATGGTGATGTCCTAGTGGTGTATCTGCCCATCATTGAGGTAACTACATGTAATCTTGTTAGTGTAATTGTTACTTCTATTGTTTCACCCACCCATGTTGCTATGGAGTCTGTAGCTGTGTCCCAACAGGCTCCTGCCCCAGCAGCAAAACCTAAATCTAAGAAATCCTCCAAGCCAACCTCAGGTGCTTCTCAAAAGGCACCTGTTGCAAAAACTACTTCACAACCAAAGGGGATTGATTCTGGAGTTGTGAGAGGTGAGGGAAGGGGTGAAAATCAAAGAAATCCCAAGAATAAGGAAGGAAAGGATAGTGTGTCCCAGCCAAGCCCCATTGTGTCTTCCCAACAAGGCACAATGAGTAAAATGGATTTAAACACAAGTCTAGTTGCATCCTCCCAAAAGGATGTGATTATTGAAACAAGCTCTCCTCCAAGAGCACACTCCAAGAGGGTAAGAGACACTTCAAGCTCACAGTCTACATTTTCCCAATACCAAAGGAGAGTGAAGCAAAAATCCAAGGGTACACAGGGTGCACACACTCTGGAAGCAACACTTCCAGTTTCACAAATTCAGTTTGATGTAACCCCTATTATTACTCTAGGGTTATAGTCCCATTCTCTAAACGTCAATCTTGAACCAACTACACAAAATTCACCAACTCAGTCATTAGATGTGGACATGATCCACTCATCTATCCCTGATTCTCCAACTCTTATCTTGGAGAAGCCCCACTCTGAAGCTGGTGGTCATCACTTGTTAAGTGATTTGTTGGGCCATCAACCAATTTTTTCTGAAGCTGCAAGAAGATCTGTGGACCCTAATCTCATATCAATCACCACAAATTCAATTGTAATTTCACTTTCTCAAAATGCTTTATTGACTTCATCAACGAAACAGCCTCTTTCGTTGACAAGTGTTTCTTCATCAACGATATCCATACCGTTGACAGCCCAAACTACCATTCCGTCGATAGGTCATTCTACACCTATTATTGAAAATCAAGTTGTTTCCACAACTAGTGTAGATGACCTGGTGGTAGTTGAGACACTTTTAGGTTTGAGAGGGAGTGAAACTGAGAGGCTGGCTTGCAGCCAGACAAAAGGAGAGAATGAGAGTGAGAGGCTGGCTATTTCTTCCAGCCAGGCAAAAGGAGAGGTTGAGTGTACCACCTTAGTAGGTGAAGGTGAGGGTGTGAGAGGTGTGAGCCACGGGGAGCCCATGATGAATGAAAAGAGTGGAGAGAGAGAAGGGACTACAGGAGTCATAAGAGAGGAAGCAGCCATTGCTAGTGAGTTCATGGGGGTCAATGGGGGAGAAAGGGAACTTACTTTCCAAGAGCATTATCAACAAACTCTGGATAGTATTTCTCTGGATCCTGAGACCTTTACTCATCCTGTGCCAGCCTATCAAATTATGGCTCAGCAGGGCAATGTGGAGGCAGAGAGGTCACTAAACCTAATTCATACAACTGCATCAATTCAAAGAGCAAAGGATGCCTTGACCAATCTATCTCCAGGAGCTGCAGCTAGTGGTGACTTTGATTTTTCTGATGATGAGGACAACTTTGGTGACAATCTACAGGTGGCTACTACTTCACAGACTGGGACTTCTGTGGTGCCTCCTAGACCTAGCTGGCTTTCTCAGGATGGTCATGGAAGAATCAACCTGGATGCTGCAATCACTAGACAGTACAATGAAGCCTCCTTGGCTCATGAATCTGTTAGTGTTGAAAACAAGCCTTTCTACAAAGCCATTATGGACTCTTTGGAGATTCAAAGGCTACAAATGTTGCAGACCAGGATGGAAGCAAGGGACATCAAGGACTCTGTTGAGAACTTGAAGGATGCTACAGAAAGGAGGCTTGATGAGAAGCTTCCCCTTCTCACTGTATCCAAGATGAACAGGTTTTTCTCCAAGGAACCTGAAGTGTCCTCATCTTTGAAGACTCTTTCCTCTATAGTGGACAAAGTAGAGGCTACACTTTCTCAAATGCAAAAGGAACAGGAGAAACAGACTCAACTCCTAACTCAGCTTTTGGCAGCTCAGGGACTCCCTATCATCTCTCTTGATGATAACAAAAAGGGGGAGAAATCTAAGGAGCTTGATATACAAATCACAAAGGTTTTGGTCCCAGCCATTTCCTTACCAGAAGAGCCATTAGCTATGGGGGAGTCAGGGAAAAACAAGCTTGATGGCATTGACCTAATTCAGCAAGCATCAATGAGGCTTCAACTTGAAAAACAGATAAAAGACCAGTGGTCTAGCATAGATGCAAGGGTCAAGAAAATTGCCGGAACTTCAAAGACAAATCAGCCATCAACGGATCAAGCTACCTCTACAGAACCATCAACAAATGCAATGGTGATAGTATCAATAGAGCCACAGTTCAAGAGTTCATATGTTATAGAACCCCTTCAACATGGAGTCTTTCAAGATTCAAGAAGTGAGAAAGGGCAATCTTCATGCTTTAGGGATGTGGATGCAAGAGGGATATCTCCATTATCACCTGCCAAACCCAAGGGCAAAAACATTGAAAGGATATTTTATCCTCCACCTAAGCCAGATGAGTTCAAAGTCCTAGGGAAGCTGATCATTGAAAGCAAAGAGAGCAATCATCCAAGCATAAGGAACAAAAGGGCCATCATCTACAGGGATAGCAAGGAAATTTGCATTTGGGTTGGTCACCCAAATTTTGCTAAGGCCAAAGCTGAAGAATCTAAAAGGGCAGCAATGCAAGCACTTGCAGTTGCTCAATCACTTGAAGATGAAGAAACCCTACAGGAAGAAAAGGCTAAGGATGAAGCTAAGGAAGCTGGAAAGAAAAGGAAGAGTGCAAGGCAACCAAAGGCTAGAGCTAAAAGGAATCTGAACTTTGATAACGATGATTCCCAGGACACTGCTCAAGACTCTTCCACAACAATTGCACATCAAATTCCTGTTGATCTACCTCTTGAGGGAAAGTTGGCTTGTGATCCTGCACATCATGTCAACTTTCATGATCAACCAATAATGCCAAAAGAGGAGCCTTTTGAATTTGATGAGGCATACTTTCCAAAGTTCCTATTTGAGAAGGATCAACCAATGAAGATAAAGAAAAGGGCTGTCAAGGCAAAGACAGTGTTTGTGAGAAAGCCACAACCTCAGAAACCCCCTGCAAATCCAGAGGACTGCATGTACATTGATGACATCAGGGAAGAATCCAGTTTACATCTTGATATAGATAATCTGGTGGAAGTAAGGGGCATTGCAGCTTTTCAAAAATTTCCTGAGAGACTAGTTTTTGTATTCAAGGGTGGTAGAGAACAAGTGTGGCCTCTCTACAGAATTTTAGGAGAAGACTATCAAACACTATTCTCAGTGTTTAGATGCTTGAAGAAGGACTTTGGCTTCACCAAAATAGCCAAGTCTGAGGTGGTCTCCAAAATTTGTCAGATAAAGGCTAGCTGGAACAAGCCTGAGGCTCTTCCCAGGATTCTTAGAGTGCCCTCAACAGGAAAGAAGATCCATCTTCAACCATACTGGATGATGGAATTTAAGGACAAGGAGAATTGCAGAAGATTCTTCAGGATGGAAGACCAGCTGGATAAGGCATCTAATCAAACTCTAAAGTTTATGCAATCCATGTTTGGTGATCAAGATGAAGAAGAGAAAATATTTTACAGAAGGCTACATGTCCAAATTGAGGAAAACAACTCTAAGAGAGGGAAGAAGACTATGCCACAAAGAAGACACAGATGAATCATTTGCTCAGACTAGAGGAGAACTTTTGGGCATTAGTCTTGTAAGTCTTGTATTTTGCCTAAAACATTATGAAGCTTAATGCATTTTCTACTTTTGTAATTTATGATGTATCTGAGTGTTTTTGTTATCATCAAGTCTCTTGATTTATGGCTGTTATTCTATCAGTCATAAATTGGGGGAGATTGTTAGGAATATGTTGTTCTTGGTGATAAACATAAAACACTTAGTAGAATTTGTGTAAAGTAATTTGTAGCTATCAACGGAATGGTATGCTTTGCAGCAATCCGTTGACAGGTAGCTCATCAACGAAATGAGTGATGTAGCAATGGTACTGTACAATACTTCATAGCTTGATATGTAGTTTTGTTGTAGGTATTAGATAGGTTTTCTAAGTCATGTTGACTAAGTACTAGATAGGCAAAATAGGTTGGTTAATTGTAAATACATCATGCCTTGTAATTTTGCCTAAGTGAAGACCTGTCAACAGAATGAAGATTATCCTATCAACGGTATAGAGTTTACTCATCAACGAAATGAAGAATAAAGCTATCAACGAAACACATCTCCCTACTATCAACGAATCATTATTGCTTTTCTGAATAGTTGACAAAGTGATAGTGACAGTTCTCTGACTGCTCAAAAGGTGATGTAGAAGGGTACAGTGCATTGGAAACCATTAAAATGGACATTGTAAATAAGGAAACATCCCAGTTTTCAATTGGGTTCTTGGAATGAACTATTATATGTAAAAGACAAGGATACTCAAGAACCACTGGATAAAGGGATGAAAAGCAAACTATTGGCGGTTACTCATTGTACTTTTAGTGTAGCCAAAAATACAGTTGTAAACTTGGGCTTATATAACCAAGTGTAGCAGTTACTTTAGAAATAAGAGAAGAAAAACAAATAGACTGTATTAGCTATCTTGGAGAGCAATATTCTCTAAATTCTTGTAACTGAGCAGCTGTGTACATATTTGTATCACAGATTATTTCCGCAATAAAAACACTTCAGTTGGATCATCAAACAATCCAACTGAATTATTTACTTCTTGTGTTTTTATTTAATCAGTTCAGTTTTCATTATTTAATTTTAAGTTCAAGAAAATATATAGAATTGTATTCAACCCCCCCTTCTACAATTCTGTTAGGTCATTTGGGATTAACACAATCCTTCCCAGGATTGCATTGTAGGTCGAAGTTGCCTTTATAACTATGAAGTTCAACATCTGAGTGGACGTATTCGACCCTTGCCCCATTGTCATTGGGAGTTGGATAGTGCCTTCCACCTTTGATTCCACCCCATTGAATCCGTATATGGGCATATTTGAGGGTGTCAACTGAAAGTCAGTATAGCCCATCTTGATAAAAGCATCATGGAACAAGATGTCCACTGAAGCTCCATTGTCGACCAAAACTCTCTTTGTTTCAGAATTCCCTATCACAGGAACGATGACTAAGGGATCATCGTGGGGAAACTTCACTCCCTCCAGGTCTGAATCATTAAAACCTATTGATACTTCTGTTCGGGCACGCTTCGGTGCTTCTCCGACCACAGTCATTGCTTCTCGAGTATAAGCCTTTCTTGAGTTTCTAGAGGTCCCAGCAGCAGTTGGCCCTCCGAATATCATGTTGATAACTGGCCCTCGGGGCTTGGGATTTCGATCTTGATCGTTGTCCCTTCTGTCATAGTCATTCCTTTCATAGTTCTCCCTTTGACTCCCTTGGTTTCCATCCTTGGTGTACTTATTGAGTTTTCCTCTTCGTATAAGAAATTCAATCTCATCTTTCAATTGCCTACAATCGTCGGTATCGTGACCGGCTTCCTTGTGGAACCGACAGAATTGGTTTTGGTTCCGTTTGGACATGTCAGCCCTCATTGGCTTCGGACATTTGAGATCCTCTTCCTTTGCTATCTCCATCAGAATTTGACTCCTGGGAGTATTCAATCTTGCATACTCTATAAACTTTGGGCCAAAATTGTTTCTTTTATATAGGTGGAGAATCAGAACTTTTTGACGTTCTGGGAAACTTTTCCTTGACGTCATACTCCTGTGTTTCCTTTCTCTTCTTTGGATTTCCACTACCACCAGTAGTGGGTTCATACTTTCTCATGCTTTCTTCAGCCTTGATGTACATTCCGGCTCTATCTTGGAGCTTCAGCATGCTCTCGGGTGGATGTTTTGCTAACGATCTTTTAAAGTGATCATCAGTAGTTCCTTGTTGCAGGGCTATCATTGCCACTTTGTCCTCTAAGTCCGGGACTTTCAGAGCCTCCCGGGTGAATCGGTTGATATAATCCCTTAGGGCTTCATTCTTTCCTTGTTGGATTCCCATGAGTGATGCAGAGCTTTTCTCATGCACCCTTCCACTAACGAATTGATTGATGAAAGCTTTGCTTAGTTCCTTGAAAGATCCAATAGAATTAGGAGGCAAACGGCTGTACCAACGTTGTGCCATGCCCGTTAGGGTTTGTGGAAACGCTCGGCACTTAACCGCATCATTGGTTGGCTGTAACAGCAGTGTATTGGAGAAGGTCCTTACATGATTTACGGGATCTCCTGTTCCATCATAAGCCTTGATCGTTGGCATCTTGAATTTCCTCGATATGTTTACTTTCATGATGTCTTGAGTAAAGGGTGGTGTTGGATCGTCAGGATCTCCTAGGGGCAACAAGACAGTGGGATCACCCCTTGGGGCCTCAGCCCTATTGCTTCTTCTTGGTGCTGGATCCAAGTTGATTACCGGGACTCTTCCCGTTCCTTGGTTTTGTGTCCTTGCGGCTTCTTCTTCGGCCAGTAGCTTCTTGAGCCTTGCAGTCTCGGCTTCATGGGCCGCAAGTTTCTCCTTAGTAGTTTGAGGTGTTAGATCAGAATTCAATGATCGTCAGGAGCTAGACTCAACTGATCAGGATTGCTGACATCATCAGGATTGCATGGTCATCAGGATCAAGATACATATCAGGACTGGGATCAGGATTGATCATCAGGACTGGAAGCTGATCAGGATTCCTACTTCGAGTTATATTTGGAGTCTAGTTAAACATGGAAGTTTATTCTGTCGGTTCCTGGTTTGTAGTATGTAGCTATCAATTATGGATAGGTTTCAATCTTTGTAATTGATTAGGACTTATCATTGATAGAGAAGCCGTGTAGTATATAAACACAGTTTTGGTTTCGATTTATGTACGTGAACATAATTGAATATTTGTGAATCAAGATAGAAGCTCTCAAGAACATAGAATTTCTTGAGAGAGTTTTTGTAAGCTAGCAGCTCTCAAGAACATCAGAATTTCTTGAGAGAGTTTGTAACAGTTTTATATCAGATTTAATAAAGCTGTTATCTTTCTTTCATATTTGTGATATATACATTAAGAAGTCGATTATCTTATACTATTGTATTCAACCCCCCTTCTACAATAGATTATTACTGGGCAACAATTAGTATCAGAGCAAACTGATTTAATTCTGAATCAGATACGATCTAAAGATGTCGACAACCAAGTATGAAAGCATGAAGATTCCCATCTTGAATAAATCAGAATATCCAACATGGAGGGTAAAGATGCTGATGTACCTGGAGGCTATGGATCCTGACTATTTGGACAGGATTCGTGATGGACCATATATTCCTACAAGGATTGTAGAACGAACAGATACAGTACCTGAACATTATGTGGTCAAGGCTAAAAGTGAATGGACTCCAGAAGAAAAAGCTCATGTACTCAGGGAACCAAAGATAAAGAATATCTTGCACAGTAGTCTTGATGCTGTCATGTCAAATAGAGTGATTGCATGCAAGTCTTCAAAAGAAATCTGGGATACTTTGGAAACTCAGTGCCAGGGATCTGCATCTGTCAAGAAAAACAGAAGGGCTCTTTTGATTCAAGAATATGAACAATTTGATGCAAGACCTGATGAGAGCCTAACTGATCTATATGATAGATTTCTGACACTATTGAACAGTTTATCTTTAGTTGACAAGGAATATGAAACTGAAGATTCAAACACCAAGTTTCTAAGAGCTTTACCTGAAGAATGGGACACTCAGACCTCGATCATTAGACATCATTATGATCTTAACACTGTGTCTCTTGATGAAGTCTATGGGATCCTAAGAACTCATGATCTTGAAGTCCAACAGAGAAAGAACAAGAAAAGCAGCAAGGCAAAATCAATTGCTTTGAAAGCAGAGGCTAAATCAAAAGGAAAAGCTATGGAGGTCTCTAGAAGTAAAACAAGAATAGTTGAGTCAGATCCTGATGACTCTTCATCAGATACTGATGGCAATCCTGATGCCAATACTGATGATGATTCTTCTGACTCAGACATGGAAGAGATGGTTGCTATGATTGTCAGAAACTTCAGAAGGATGAAGTTCAGGAAGAATAGAAGACAAGGCAACTTTCAGAAAAAGGCTTTCAACTCAAACAAAGATAAGTATATCAAAAAGGACAGCAAGGGTAGCAAATTTGACAAGTCAAAGGTTAGATGCTACAAGTGCAATGGTATGGGTCACTTTGCTTCTGAGTGCAAGAAGACAAAGGCACTTATCACATCAAGCAAGGATTGTATGGACTCTTCCTCAGAATCTGATACTGAGGTGGTCAACTATGCTCTAATGGCCAACGCTGATGTAATTTCTGCTCCTGATGATAAGGTACTAAATATTATCTTTGATTTTGATACTGATAATGCTTCTGAGTTAAGACGTTTTCTAAAGTCTTTACATATTAGCTTTAGAAGTCAAACTGCTGAAAATACTAGGATCTTATCTGAGATGTCTGAACTTAGAAAAAGGAATGATATATTAGAAGCTGAATTTTCTCGTATGCAAGAAGTACAAAAAGAATGTGATAATGCGAATCACATGTATTTAGAGATGAAATCCAAATGTACTGCTCTTGAAAAGGAACTTGAAAATGCTAATGAGAAAATCAGAACCTGGACAGACTCTGGTAGGAAATTTCATGAGATTAATACCTCTAAGAATTGGAAAGAGTGTCTAGGATATAAGTCAGATGAGGATAAGAAATTGAAAGAGAAAATTGTCATTGATGAGACAGTCAGTCCAAAGACCTATAGACATGTTATAGATACAACCAAATCTAAGATTGCTCCTGTTAATTTTGTTTTTGGTAAGGATTCCAATTCTACTTTTGAAAAGGGATCTACTTCTACTCAAGGAATTAAAATTATAAAGTCTAAACCTGTCATGAATAAAGTCACTAAGAATGTAGGTCTATTGTCTCAGAAACAGCTTAAGGATAAAATCTGTGAGGTGACAGATAAGAAAAAGGAAGCTACTGTTAAGAGAAACAGGAATGGTAAAGTTGGGATCAATAAAGAGAATGGTTACAAATATATCCCAAATGCATCTAGAAAATGTTGTTTTAACTGTGGTAACTCTAATCATCTTGCCATTGATTGTAAGAAGAGTAATAAGAAGATTACTGATATTTCTAAGTCTGATGTTAGGAATAGATCAGTATTTTATAAACCACAGAAGTCCTGTTTTCATTGTGGT
This sequence comes from Heracleum sosnowskyi, assembly GCA_030848705.1. Lineage (NCBI taxonomy): Eukaryota > Viridiplantae > Streptophyta > Magnoliopsida > Apiales > Apiaceae > Heracleum > Heracleum sosnowskyi. The sequence continues at coordinate 38,212,335 of CM061238.1, forward strand.
AGTATATGGCATTCTATTTATACTTGTAAAGATTATCATGAGTTGTACTATAACTTTTATGATCCATTGCCTAAAGTTGATAAAAATAGTGCAAAATCTGGTAGCATTAAGAATGTTAAGTTGGAACATGCTTTTGTTAATACTGATACTGACAAAGCAAATCCTGATGGAGTAAATCCTGTCAGGACTGCTAAGGTCAGAAAGTCTTCTACTGTGAAAGTTAATAAATTGCATGGAAAAGGAACCCAACAAGTATGGGTTCCTAAATGTTCTAACTAGTGTGTTTCTATTCTGATTTCAGGGTAAAAAGAAAAATGTGTTAGTCATAGATAGTGGATGTTCTGTGCACATGACTGGAAACAAAGCCCTGTTATCAGAATATGAGGAAAAAGCTGACCCAACTGTGTCTTATGGAGATGGCAACATTGGACAAACTTTGGGATATGGCAATATAATCATTGGAAATGTCATCATTGAAAAAGTAGCTCTAGTGAAAGGACTGAAACACAACTTGTTGAGTATTAGTCAAATCACTGACAGAGGTTATCATGTCAACTTCTATTCCACTCATTGTGAAGTAGTCAGTAAAACAACAAGCAAGATAGCACTGACTGGCTACAGGCATGGTAACATATATGAAGCCAACATTCAATCAAATACTGATGACTCCCCTACCTGTCTGATCAGTAAAGCTTCAGTAGATGAAAGTTGGAATTGGCACAAGAAGCTTTCTCATCTCAACTTCAGCAATATCAATGAGTTGGTTAAGAAAGATTTAGTGAGAGGATTACCAAAAGTGTTATATACTCCTGATGGACTCTGTGATGCATGTCAGATAGCAAAACAAAGAAGGACATCATTCCAGAGTAAATCAGAATCTTCTATTGAAGAACCATATCACATGCTACATTTTGATCTATTTGGTCCAGTCAACATCATGTCCATCAGTAAGAAAAGGTAAACTCTTGTAATTGTTGATGAATATTCTAGATTCACCTGGGTGTATTTTCTGCACAGAAAAGATGAGACTCCTGAAGTTCTGTTGGATCATGTGAGAATGATTGTGTTAGATATAATTGCTGATGATTGTTTATCAGTGTTTAAGCAACAGGTACTCATCAGAGTTTATGATAGAAGCCAGTCAGAGTTTGTTAAAGTCTGACAGGGTGAAAGTTTGATGAAGCTGTCGGTGCTAATATGAAGATTCTAGAAGCAATATATCTTGAAGATGGAAAAAAGCAAGATATATTGAGATAGCTAAAGAAACGGGACAGAAGACAGAAGCAATCCTAATTTGATATAAATTGTATAGCTGATTTATAGGAATATCAATTAGAAGATTGTACGTAGCTGTGTACTATATAAACACAGATAGGTTAACCCTAAAAGGGATGCGAATACTGAATACATTATTCTTGTAACCTAGAAGCTCTCTGTGATAATTTACATCACTGAGAGAAGAGTTATTTAATATAATTCAGTTTATTGTTCATAAACAGAGTTCTTGATTGTTATTCTCATACATATATTGATTATATATTGTGTATTCGACCTAACAATTGGTATCAGAGCCAAGGCTGTTTAATATATACAGTTTATTGATCTAAAACACAAGTATAATCATGACTGAAAACTCTCAGGAAGGTTCTATTGCTCAAAAGGTTCAATCTGCTTCTGTAAGTCGATATGAATCAATCAGGGTTCCAATGCTCAAACCAGTGGAATATCCAATATGGAAGGTTAAGATGACCATGTTTCTAGAAGCCACAGATCCAGAATACCTTGATAGAATCTATGATGGTCCTCATATGCCAACTAAACTGTCTCCTGTAGTTGCTGGTCAAGAACAAAAGACTGTTCCGAAGGAAAAGAAAGATATGACTCCTGAGGACATCTCATCAATTGCGAAGGATGCAAAAGTTAGACATCTTCTTCATAGTGCCTTAGATAATGTCATGTCTAACAGAGTTATTGGTTGCAAGACTGCCAAAGAAATCTGGGATGCTTTAGAAGTCAGGTGTCAAGGAACAAGTGCTATAAAGAAGAACAGGAAGACTATTTTAACACAGGAATATGAACACTTTGACTCTAGATCTGATGAAACTTTGACAGATACATATGACAGATTCTGTAAATTGTTGAATGATTTGTCTCTTGTTGATAAAGAATATGATCTTGAAGAGTCAAATCTCAAGTTTCTACTATCTCTACCTAAAAAATGGGATTTAAAGGCAACATCAATAAGTATAATTATGATCTTGCAGAAACAGATCTTGATGAAATTTATGGGTTGCTTAAAACTCATGAACTTGAGATAGAACAAAGAAACAAAAGGTCTGGAAAGAAGACAAAATCTGTAGCTCTCAAAGTTGAAGAAAAACTCATGAAGAAAGAAACATCAAAGAAGAAAGCTAAGGGAAAAGCTTTGGTCATAAACTCTGAAAGTGAGTCATCAAACTCTGATGGTGATTCAAACTCTGATGCTTCTTCTGAATCTGAGGATGATGAAGAACAACTGATGCAAATGGCTACTTTGATGGTGAAAACCTTCAAGAAGATGGGTTTTAAGAACTTCAAGAAGGGAAAAAGATTCTCGAGGAAAGATTCAAACTCTGAAAGAAAGAGTTTCAGAAAGTCTGAAGGAAGGGATACCAAGTATGGAAAGAAAGACAAGTCTGAGATCCAGTGCTACAAGTGTAAAGAGATGGGTCATTATGCTCCAGAGTGCAAGAAAGGAAAATCTGAGAAAGCACTCATCACTAAAGGAAAAGACTGGGCAGACACTTCAGACTCTGATGAAGATGTCAGCTATGCTCTTATGGCAACTGTTGAAGATAAATCTGAGACATCTGAGAATAAGGTACCCCTAACAACTTATGCTTATGATATTGATAATATATCTGAATTGATAATTTATCTTAAAAGCATACATGTTAGTTATAGAGATCAGACTTTAGAAAATGAGAGAATTAAATGTGAGAATCTTAAGCTTAAAGATAGAAATAAATTTCTTGAAGAAGAGCTTGTTAACATGCAACAAGTTCAAAAGGAAAGAGATGATGCTGTTTATGTTGAGCAAGAGTTGTTAAAGAGATTTAGACAACTAGAATTTGATTTGGAAAAAGAGAGGAAGGTAATTAAAACCTGGACTAATTCTGGAAAAGACACACATCAAGTTTTTCAAACAAATACAGTTGGGTTAGGTTACTGTGAAAAAGATGAACTAAGGTTTAAAGATAAAGTTAAAGTTAAACCACAACTTAAACCTGTGAAATTTGTCTCTGAATCAAGTAAGCAAACTTCAGTACTTGAAACAGAAGCTGTTAAAGAATCAGTAAAAACTTGTGTTAAACAGGTGAATGTTGGTTTAATGACAGAGAAACAATTCAAGTATAAGCTCAAAGAGGTAAAGTCTGTTGAAAAACAGAAAGTGTCCAGGAAGAATATGAATGGAAAAGTAGGCATTAATAAAAGAAAAGATTATCTGCCTAATTCTGATGCTCCTAGAAAGACATGTCATAGTTGTGGTAGTACTAACCATCTGGCAAGTTTCTGCACGAAAAACAAAGATATTAATTCTTTACCCTCCAAGACTGGAGTGAAGAATGATTTTGTTAGGGTTAGACCACAGACTTTATGCACACACTGTGGGAGCACTTGGCATTCAATTTATACTTGTAAGAGCTATCATGCCATTTATCACAACTATTATGAGTTAAAACCCAACTTGAAATGGGTGAGAGCAAACTCTGCAAGTGTAAAGTCTGACACAGTTAGCTCAAACTCTGTTGAAAGTTTTTCCGCTGCAAAAGCTAACTATGTTACGAAAGCCAAAGGATCCAAGCAAGTCTGGATCCTTAAATCTAACTCTTTGTAATTGTTTGTGATTGCAGGGCATAAGGGAAAGTACCCTCATCTTGGACAGTGGATGTTCAGGACACATGACTGGAAATAAAGCCCTGCTATCAGACTATGAGGAGAAGGCTGGCCCAAAAGTTTCCTACGGAGATGGCAACATAGGACGTACTATGGGATATGGCAATATCAATCTTGGAAGTGTCATAATCACAAATGTAGCTCTTGTCCCAGGACTCAAGCATGATCTGCTATCTGTGAGTCAAATCTGTGACAGAGGATATCATGTAGATTTTCAACCTGAATACTGTGAGGTTGTTTGTAAATCTACAGGGAAAGTTGTTCTAGTTGGACACAGACGTAACAATATCTATGAAGCAAGTTTGGTAACAAACTCTGAAGGAAAAGTTGTATGTCTGTCTGCAAAAATGTCAAATGAAGAGAGTTGGAAATGGCATAAGAAGCTCTCTCACCTAAACTTGAACAACATCAATGAGCTAATTCGAAAAGATCTTGTAAGGGGACTTCCAAAGTCAATACTCAGCTTAAATGGTCTGTGTGATTCTTGTCAAAAGGCCAAGCAAAGGAAGTCATCTTTCAAGAGTAAGTCTGAAACTTCAGTTGTGGATCCTTATCATCTTCTTCATGTTGATCTATTTGGTCCAGTCAATATAATGTCTCTAGGCAGAAAGAAATATGCTCTTGTCATTGTTGATGAGTACACTAGGTACACTTGGGTGTATTTCTTAGCAAAAAAGGATGAAACTGCTTTAACTCTGATGGATCATGTAAAGCTACTGGACAAAGGATCACAGTATAAAGTGAAAATTATCAGGAGTGATAATGGTACTGAATTCAGAAATGCAATAATGGAAGAATTTTGCAAAGAAAGAGGAGTGAAGCAAGAATTTTCCGCACCAGGGACTCCACAGCAAAATGGTGTAGTTGAAAGAAAGAACAGGACCTTAATCGAAGCTGCCAGAACAATGCTTGAAGAAGCAAAATTGCCAACTTATTTCTGGGCAGAAGCTGTTCAAACTGCTTGTTTTACTCAAAATGCAACACTGATCAACAAGCATGGGAAAACACCATATGAGATGGTGAAAAATAAGAAGCCAAATTTGAAATATTTTCATATTTTTGGATGTAAGTGCTTTGTGTTGAAAACTCATCCTGAACAGTTGACAAAGTTTGACTTAAAAGCTGATGAAGGAATTTTTGTTGGATACCCACTGTCAACTAAAGCATTCAGAGTCTACAATCTGAGAACTAAAGTATAATAACCCGAATTTTTGGAAAAATTTAAAACTTTCCGTATTATGATTAAGTGCAGCAATGAATAATGATATTGGTGGATAATAGTGATTTTGAGGATTAAGAAAATTTTTCAAGCCACCTATGTACGAGACGTAGTGTGGATATTCCAAAGTCATATTAGTGATCTACGGAGTAAATAAGTGAATGCAAAGACGATCGGAATTCAGAAATTCCAAATTTTATTTTGGTATAATATTCGACCGGGCAGCAAATTATATATTATTATATTCAAGGAATGAGATATTAAAATTGAGGATTTGAGGATTTAATATTTTGGAATTTTATTATTTTATTAAAGTCGATTTAAGGATTCGATTGTTGGAATAAATAGTGAATAGTTACTATTCACTGCGAGCATCACGTGGAGTTTTATTCGCTCTTTTTTGGAAAAATATTTCGAATCATTTCAAGAGGGACAAGACAACATTTACAGGATTAAATATAGACATGGAAGTAACATGTAACAAGATTAATTCGAGGAATGCAACATTTGGATCATCCATGTGAAAGGAAAGCGAACCAGTAAAGCTACTTTATCTAAGCCAATGCATGATGGACAAGTGTCACAAGGAGAGAGCCTTAGAGCTATGACTCACCACTCTTTTAACACAAAAATCAGCATTATCATTAATCAAGTCAAAAGCCAAAACCCAAAAAGAAAAACAAATTCATTTCTTCATTTTCGGCCAAAAACAGACTGCCGGATTGTAAAGATCATAGCTCCTTCATTTTTCGGTTGAAAATGGCGATCTATAGCTCGTTGGAAAGGTCTTGAGATAACCTACATTTCCTATGTCACAAGTTTCTTCCATTTGAGCAAGGTAAGACCTTCATTGTTCTAGTTCTTTAAACCGGTGTATAGTAACTCCGAGAATTCATAACTTGTTCTTGATTTTCTTTTGCAAGTTTAAGGATGATAACCATGGATAAAGACTCTCTTAAGGCTTACAAGCTCTTGTGGTGTGTTTAAGGATTCAAGGAAGGTATACCACTCATCCACCCATTTGATTTATGTTGAGATTTAAGTGAAGTTTCTAGTAATGTTTAAGAATAAGCGTGTTTATGGAATTTGGAGTATGTATGGTTAATTCTTGATGAATACTTGTTGTTGGTTGATGTTGGTGATGTGTTCTTGAAGTATATGAACTGGTTATGTTGTAAAAGTTGTTGGGTTGTTGAATTCATTTGGTTTTAAGAGGTTTTGACATAACAAAAAACCGGGAAACGTTACGATTATAGTCGTCGTAATGCCCATTTGATTTAAGGCTGTTTTGAGCAAGAATTACGAACTGGTCTTGGAATGTTTTTGGGCAACACTGACAATGATAATGTAGGTCTTGTTTTAAGGTTTGTTTTGGTGTAAAGATCATGTCTATACGAATTACGGTTTATGAGATATGACCATTTTAGTGAAAGTGGTTCAAGGAACGAGATTGCAGAAATGTACCGACTTTGAGGCTATATTTGGACCACTTAGAAGCCTTATGAAAATGTAAAACTTTGAGGAATAATACTAGAGGCAGTTAGGAAGGCTCACGAAAAAGATTCGGATTAAAAAGATTATTCTTCGATTTTATAAAAATGTTTTAGTCGAGGTCGCGCAAGTGAAAACCACCAAGAACATGACTTAGAAACCAATGTTGTAAATGGTTAAGTATAACTTGTATTCGAGGATCGATTTCGGACTAAACCTACGACTTAAGTAATCGTCGATTAAACATGGACTTAGTATGAGCCTATAACGAGCTAGTAATTCCTTGGTTGTGTTTCGCTTACGTGTTTAAGCATTGAGTACAAGTGGATTATCCAGGGGATTAACCGTGCGTTTGCTTTGACTTTGTCTAGATTGTCCGGCATCGTCGTGAACCCCTATCACTTCTCGAGCATCAGGCAAGTTTACTAACCCTTACTCTATTGTTAGAGTGGGCATATTTTCAAATGTTTAATACTTGTTGAGTCAAAAATATATCTATATATATATTCTTTGTTCCAAGTATCGTACAAGTTTTCTCATTCTATGCTTTATTTTAAGTTATAATATTCTGATGATGCATAGGGTATATTATGCATGCTTTCAAACCTCACGTCGTATATGGATGTGATGGTATAAAAGATATTGAGATTATAGTATATGCATGTGATAGAGGCAAGTTTTCAAACCTATACCTCTATAAACTGTTGTTGTGATAAATAAAAGATATTGAGATATATGCTATGTGTTCATGATTTCGAAACGGTATTGATGATGCTAAGTAATAGTTATTAGTATAAGTTGGACTTATAAGCAATGGTTACGGCAATATTTATAAGCCGATGTTTTAAGAAAAACCCTCAGTAGGGGGTATATACTCTGTATTTGTTCTACGGACCGGGAATGGTATCAGTTGTTATCTAGGGTTATATTATTATACTATTATCCATTATTTTCTTAAGAAAGTAATTGAGGATTACTTCTAAATAAATATTCCTTATTAAATATAGTTTTCATTAAGTATTTAAAGCCCTACTTCTTAAGGAAATATTTTGTGAAAACTATTCTTTAACCCTAGATAACTAATAAAGTTTTATTCAGACAATTATAAATATAATTAGAGAAGGTTCCCAAATCTATTTTCCTATTAAGTCTATATTCTGAAAGACTTAAATGTTCGCTCAAACTACAAAGACTCAGGGGATCTTCTCAAGTTTTAATGTTTGTTTCAAGTGGACTGCCCAGTCCTAAATCTTTTTGAAACTATTCATTTAACAGCTTTGTATGCTACCATCAAAATGATTTTGATTACTTCCTCAAGACTCGAGGAGTAAGATCAGTGGAATAATTTGTATCCAGGAACAAGCATCAGCTTGGGAAATATGGGTGAATTTTCCTTTCCAACCAGATATGACTACTTTGTGGAGTCGTATACTAGGGGAAAAAGGGAAAGGAACTTTATGTTTCAGAGTTATGGATTCAATTGAACTCGGAGAATATGTAAGGGACTGAGTGGCGCCTGTCCCCTAAGGGAATTACGCGTAGACCGACGGTCTATGAACGGGTCTGTTTTTCCCTTAGATTATCAGTATGTGCCCGACCGTAGGGTAAGAGGAGGGAATTACGCGTAGACCGACGGTCTATGAACGGGTCTGTTTTTCCCACCCAGAGAAGAGTATCAGGCCGGCAGTCTATGAACGGGTCTGCTCTTTCCCCTACAACCGAAGGCGGGGAGGTAGGTCAGTTAGCGTCTGCCCTATTTTCCCTTCTACGTAGAAAAACAGCAGTGGGGATTGCCTTACGACTGATCATCGTAGAGGTATCCATGTCGCCCAGAATCTCCGTCTACAGTTCATCATCCATGAAAGAAAATGTTTTATGCAAGTTTATTCAAGTTAAGAAAGTGGATTGGAAATATTTTACATTGTATTTATTTCCAAATTATGATATGAGGTAAATGTTTGATATGAAAGATGATATTGAATTTTCCTTATAACTTCATCTTTTAAGTTATATGTTGATAGTCTGCTTATATTCTATATAGCAGATATTTTACGAAAAGGATATACTGAGTTATCCTGTCTTTTCTTTTATACTAGAACTTTGTTCACAGTATGAATATCGAAAGTTTGCAGAATATTACGGAGAGGATATTTGAAATACAACAATGGTATTTTTGGAATATATTCCGATAAGGAAATGATTTCAGTATCAAGATATTTTGACAAGTTATTGTCGTATACCCGCTTTATTTCTGGGTTGAATAAAAGGCAGAATTATGCCATACTTTCATTACCTTGCTGAGCTATCGCTCACTCTTGCTATTATTTTATATATATTATATAGCAGCGAAGCAGGATGCCAATGGGACGGCACATACCTCGCAAGGTGTTTTCATAAACAGTTTCTAGCAGTGATCCCGGGAGTAGTACGAACCAATCGAATCAGGCTACGGCTTTTGGTATTCAACTTATGTATAGACAGGAATGGTATTAGGGGATTGTGAGCATCAGAAGGCTAAGTTGGTAATGTAACAATACTTAGAAATTGTATCAGTAACAGATTCAAAAGACATTTGGGTATTGTAATAAAAGTTAGTTATTCCGCAGTTGTTGTATTATGTCGTTTCTGAGACTCTAACCTGTGTGTGTGTGAGACATATATTGTGGGGTCATGAGCAGGTGAAATATGAATGGTGTGAGTAATACAGGTAAGGCAAGGAGTACATGGATTGTGACAACCCTAAATCCATGACCCCGGATTTGGGGCTGTTACATAAAGTAATCATGGAATCTATACATGTGTCATTTGATGACAAGAAAATAACTGGAATAGAAGATGAAGAATATCATGATCAACTTCGCTTTGAAAATGAAGATCTAAACTCTGATGACGTAAACTCTGATGAAGCAAATCCAACAAACTCTGATGAAGCATACTCTGAACCTCTACTGGTAAACACTGAGGAAGTTTCTCTGACAGAACAAAATAGAGAACTAGTTGAGGGGGAGCGTGAAGATACTTCAGCAACATCTCAAAATGATGACTCAAATTCTGAAAGTGAGTCAGCTGAAGAATCAAATAGAAACTCTGGGTTAAACTCTGAAAGTTCAAATACTGAACAGTCAAATTCAGGGGGAGCCTCAGAGAATGCAAATGGTCAAGAAGAAAATCAGGAAAGCATGGATCAAGGGGGAGGATCTAATAATAATAATAGAAGCCAATTACCTACAGCAAGAAGGTGGACACAATCCCATACACCTGACTTGATAATTGGAGATCCAGAAGCTAGTGTAAGAACTAGAAGTGCTACAACTAATGAATGTCTGTTTCATGCATTCTTGTCTCAAACTGAGCCCAAGAAAGTGGAAGAAGCTCTTCAAGATGCAAACTGGATAACAACTATGCAGGAAGAGTTAAATGAATTTGAAAGGAATGAAGTATGGACTCTTGTACCAAGACCTAAAAACAGATCTATTGTTGGTACACAGTGGGTTTTCAGAAACAAAACAGACAGTGATGGAGTGATTACAAGGAATAAGGCTAGACTTGTGGCTAAAGGCTATTCACAGCAGGAAGGAATTGATTATGATGAAACCTTTGCTCCAGTTGGTAGATTGGAGGCAATAAGGATTTTTCTGGCTTATGCTGCTCACAAAAAGTTTAAAGTCTTTCAGATGGATGTGAAAAGTGCTTTTCTAAATGGGAAACTTGAAGAAGAAGTGTTTGTTGAACAACCACCAGGGTTTGTGGATCCTAAGCATCCAGACTATGTCTACAGATTGGACAAAGCATTATATGGATTAAAGAAGGCACCTAGAGCATGGTATGAAACTCTGGCTCAATTTCTTTTAGAAAGTGGGTTCACTAGAGGTACAATTGACAAAACCTTGTTCTATTTTAATTCTGGTGATGATCTGCTGTTAGTTCAAATCTATGTGGATGACATAATTTTTGGGTCTACTAATGATAAACTCTGTAAGAAGTTTGCAAAGCTTCATGCAGTCGAGATACCAAATGAGCATGATGGGAGAGCTTAGTTATTTTCTAGGCTTACAAGTAAAGCAAACAGATGATGGGATTTTTATCAATCAAGCAAAATATACCAGAAATCTTCTCAAGAAATTTGGTATGCTTGATAGTTCATCTGCAACAACTCCTATGGCTACTGCAACAAAGCTAGACAAAGAAACAGGAGCCTCAGTAGATATGACAAACTACAGAGGGATGATAGGGTCTCTTCTTTATCTAACTGCAAGTAGACCAGACATCATGTATGCAACTTGCCTTTGTGCAAGATTTCAAGCAGATCCCAGAGAGCCTCATCTAACAGTTGTGAAGAGAATTTTCAAATATCTCAAAGGAACCATAACTCTTGGTTTGTGGTATCCTAGAGAATCAGAGTTTAAATTAATTGGTTACTCTGATGCAGATTTTGCAGGCTGTAAGATTGATAGAAAGAGCACAAGTGGAAGCTGTCAATTTCTAGATGACAGATTAGTTTCTTGGTACAGCAAGAAACAGAAATCAATTTCCACATCCACAGCAGAAGAAGAGTATATTGCTGCTGGTAGCTGTTGTGCACAGATTTTATGGATGAAGAATCAATTGCTGGATTATGGATTAAGGTACTCTAAAATACCTATTTTCTGTGATAATCAAAGTGCTATTGATATGACAGGTAATCCAGTACAGCACTCCATGACCAAGCACATCAGCATAAGGTATCATTTTATCAGGGAACATGTGGAAGAAGGAAATATTGAGCTTCATTTTGTGTCTACAGACCAACAGCTTGCAGATATCTTCACCAAGCCTTTGAGTGAAGCTACCTTTACAAGATTGGTAAATGAACTTGGACTGGTCTCTGGTTTTTATTAGAGATACTGGTTAGACTCAAAATCTATACTTCTGTGATTTGTTGCTCATGATTCTTTGCATATGTTAACTGTCATTCATACCAGTTTGTCAAACTCTGAACTCATACTCTGTTAGTCATACTCTGTCAGTTATACTCTGATGTTAAACTCTGATTGTGATTTTGTCTGAAACATATGAACCGATGAAGAAAATTGTATGAAGCATGATTTTCAGTAAGTAATCATGAATCTTTCTGAGTGATATGAATTCTGATTTCAAAATGTGCAGAAATTTTACACAGCATGATACTGTCTCTATATTTATAGCATCTCTTAGTTTATTGATCCTATACACTGAGTCTGTATTAGCTATTTGCACTTTCTCTCATAAATTAATTGTATTAACTGATGAAAAGTCTAAACTCTGATAATTAGTTGCAAATATTTCACCCTCAAATTAAAAGATGCAAAATAAGCACAAATTCCTTTGAGATCATGTTGTGCCTAGGAAGACCCAGGAACTTATTGTATGAAATAAGGGCTAAAATCTTTGATTTTTGGTGACTAGTGCCAACCACTGATTACTGGAAAAAAAAATAAAAAAAAAATCGAAGGGGGTGAAAATAATAAATTTAGAAGTACAGAGTTTAGATGAGATCAGATTTTATATTATACATGAAAGTTTGGGCAACCAGTTTTTACTGATTTATTTTGTGGATTTTATGCACTTTGAGATGATCTAAATATTTATATTCAGTAAACTCTGCTAAGTCACACACAATTATTCACACCTGTACAGTTTGTAAAAAGAGTTTATGAATAGAGAAGGAGGATTGGTAAACACTGATGAACTGTGTACTCTACGCCGAGGTAATTTAATTTTAATCTCTGATGATTAAAATAAATTTTGTTTGTTTCAGACATATTATGATATTGAGAAAAGACATTTGTTTTGAAAATTCAAAAGAGAATGATTGGATAGTTGTTCAAGAGTGTATTAAACAGAGGAGAGAGGTTGAGTGTCTAGGAAAGTGTAAAAGGCGGTAATTATTGCTATTTTTACTGCGCATGCGCATTGGAAACTGCCAATTACTGCTGTCAGTCATTGCATGTGTGCCACGTGTCCCACTCACACGATTCACGGAGTAAGACAGTTGTGTGTATTGATTAGAAACTGTTCAGTTTTTAATTCTTTCTTTTTGTATTAATATACAATACACCAAATTCATTTGAACTTTTCACAACTTACTCTAATTCATACTCTTACTATCACACACACATTTTCACAAACACTTTTCTGCATACATCTCTCAAACACATTCTTGAAGCATAAACACTGTTTTCTTTGAAATATTCTAATGGCAACAACTATGTTTCAGTCTTTTGGTCTCGATTTTGTTCCTAACAACTATGCAGCACCACTATCTACTGAAAACGTCCCAGAGGCGTTTCACCTGTTTCAAACTTTTCTTGCTCAATCTGATATTGGCCAAGCTTTAGTGGAACCAACAAGGTTATCTGGTACTCAAATCAAAGCCTTCTGGGAAACAGGTGTATATGATGATGGAGGTGAATCGGGCACTCCCTCGATTGTCTTTGAATTTGCTGAACAAGAGTATGTGGTTACTCCAACCACTGTTAGAGATGCTCTTGGATGTGAAGATTTCAATGCGTTCACCATTTCTGTTGGTGACTCTGATCTCCAGCGTATGATGAGGGAGATTGGTTACTCTGGGTCTTTGGCAAGGACAGGTAATCTGAAGCGACCATTCTTGAGGAAGGAGTGGAGTTTCTTTTTCTACTGTATTACAAGGGCGTTTGGAAAGAAGTGTACAAATTGGGATGCTATTCCAATCGATAGTCTACAAATTGGGTATTCTCTTCTCTATGGTACTCATTTTGATTTTGGTAGACTAGTTCTTATTAATATTGGTGAAAAGATGACAGAGAATAGGAATGTAGTTTACTTTGCTCGTTTCTGTCAATTAATCTTTTATTTGTGTGTTGATGGGCTTGAGATAGCTGAGGAGGAGGTAATTCCCTCATTTAAATTGCATAAGAGAATATTTTCTGATCTCACAAATAAAGATATCAAGAAAGGAAATGTTGGTGACTTGATGCTTCCTGCTTCAGTCCAACAATTCTTAAACCCTCTACCACAACCACAAGCACAACAAGAAACTGACCAGCCTCTAAACTCTGAGCCTCTTCCATCTACATCTCAAAAGCCAAGGGCTGGGGGTAGGATTAAGCATAGAGCGTTAAAGGCTGTCCAGACTGCTACAACTCTAAATACTGATGATGTTACAGTATCTGTTGGTACTTCAAGAAGAAAGAAGAGAGAAAATAGACCTGTTTCTGATGCTAATGTGCTTTCTGAAGAAAATGAAACTGCTAATGCTAAGAAAAGGAAGCTTGTTGCTGCTTACCTATTTGATGATATAGTTCAAACTTTGGCTTCAGATTCTACAAATGTTGAAGTTCCTGAGGTTGTAATTGAAGATGCTACTGTGCCTGAGGAAGCCAGAGCAGATACTGATAATAATGATGCTGTTAATGATGATTTTCTTGAACCCATCTTAGAAATGGATTTTGAAAATGAAATTGAAGCACATCCCTCTGCAACTCTAGAAGAGTTTGGAAGTATAAATGAAACAGAGGATGTGGCAGCTGATCAACCTACACTTATCATAGATGAGTCACTAGCTACTCATACAGAGATTCTCTCTATTAATCACCAGGTAATTGAAAAAGGTGAAGAGGTTGATCAGACAGCAAAGGCTGTAGATGCTGAAAATATTGTTGAGGAAACTGCAGAGAATAATCTTGAAGCAACTGCAGATATTGCTGTTGAATCTACTGCTGTTCATGCTGAAAATGAAGACAATGCTCAAGACAAAATAAACTCTGAACAGATCGTAAATGCTGATGCTCAAGAAACATTTGCTGAGAATATTCCTCATTCTTCAAATGCTAAGTCTTCTACAAAGTCTGATGATGATCATGATGATTCATCTTCTCAAAGACTTTCTGCTCAACCAAATCAAAAGGACATTCAGCATGCCACTGAACTTCATTATCAAAATATGTACTTTTCCAAGTGGTCAAACAAGGATTGCATATTCACTGATCAAAGGGCTGCTGACTTTGTCACAAAATCTGCTGAATCAATTACGAATCTAGAACTTCTTACACATCTCAAGGCAACTATTGTTCAAGTCAAATCTCTTCACAATCGTTTTGATGAAACTCAGAAGTCAGTTACTGGGTTGAGAAATGATGTGGTTGCTAGAGATATGTCTCTAAAGCAAGATAAGTCTATGCTGCTTACTCTGGTCAAAGATCAAGAAGTTCTCAAGAACAGATTGACTAAGGTTGAAGACAATCAGACTGTAATGTCTGCTAAGCTTGATACTATTGCTGCTTCACTGGAATTGCTCACCTCAGTGTTACTTCAAGATGATGTCAAAAACGGGGAGAGAGTACCTAAAGACAAATGCAAAAAGTCTCAAACTCTGAGTAGACAGGATGATTCTACTGATGGTGGTGCAAAGGGAAAAGATTTCAAATCTAAATCTACTCTACAACAAGGAAAGCTAACATCAAACTTTGATGCTACAAACTCTGAAAGGACAAACACTGGTGCTCAATCTTCTTCAAGAGCTAGAAGCTTATTGCTTACTTCTCAACCAAACACTGATGAAGAGATTGCAGCTCAGCTGTTTATAGAAGAACATGGTGCTGATGCAACCATATAAGACATTCTAGCTGAAGAATTGATGCTAGCTGAAGAGCATGAAAAGAAGTTAAAGTCTGGGAAGTTGAAGAAAGTGAAGAAGGCTTTAAGGTCAAAGGAAAAAGGAATTATAATCAAGGAAAATGTAAACTCTGACAGAGTTTACAATATTCAAGAAGGCCTGTTGAAGCTAGCTCAGATAAAGGTAAAGGGAAGCTAGTTGAAGAAAAACTAGTACAGAAGAAAGCTCAAACAACCTCTGACATTGCTCAAGTTGTTCAAACAATAGAAGCTGTGACAACCTCTGATACTACTCAAGTTGTACATACACAATTATCTTCACAATTACAAAGGACTTTTGCCAAGCCAATCACTGTTCAACACTCTTTGATTCCAGCAAATATAAATCTTCTCCAAAGCAGAACACTCATGGGAAAAGAATCAAGAGATAAATCTGGGCTTGGATCTCATAGAGAGAAAAGAGTGAACAATAGTCCAATGGATCACACTTCTTTAGCTAAACCTGGTGTTGGGGTAACTCAAGAAAATCTTGATACTCTAGAATCAGTTCAGTTAATATACCACAGAGGGTTAAAGAAGGATTTTCTGTTATACTTCAAATCTGATGCCAGAGTATACAGAGTTAGTGAAGATGATATTGGTTTAAAGATGAAAGAAGAACTGGAATATGTGTTGTATCTGTTGAAAGTTAAAAATCAAAGAACTCATCAAGCAGTCGAGGTGTTAAGAAGCAGAATGATGAAAGCTAGAATTCTTTCTGGTTTAAAGTCTGCTGGCTCTTACATACCAAGGTTCAGAGATTACAATGGAAAGCTTGTTGAGATGCAAAGAAACAGTGCAAGACTCAGAACATATTTTGGCATAAAGGTGTTGGAATTTAATCTGGAATCAGATAAATCCTTCATAATAAAGCTAGGAAATGATATGAGGAAGAACATCATTTATTCACTAAGGGCAGCTATCTTCCAAACTGGAGAGAGTGATCCAGAGTTAAGGGAGATAAAGAAAATAATGATAGCTGAGTTAGAAAGAGATGAAAGAAAACTACTTCAGGACTACATCAGGACTGTGCCTAACATTGAAGAGATTAAGTAACTGAACTCTGTTATGTTATAAACACTGCATTTGTTGTATGTTTTGACATCATCAATTATCTTTTAACTTGTACATTTTTGTTATGCACAAGTTGGGGGAGATTGTTAGATATAATTGCTGATGATTGTTTATCAGTGTTTAAGCAACAGGTACTCATCAGAGTTTATGATAGAAGCCAGTCAGAGTTTGTTAAAGTCTGACGGGGTGAAAGTTTGCTGAAGCTGTCGGTGCTAATATGAAGATTCTAGAAGCAATATATCTTGAAGATGGAAAGAAGCAAGATATATTGAGATAGCTAAAGAAACGGGACAGAAGACAGAAGCAATCCTAATTTGATATAAATTGTATAGCTGATTTATAGGAATATCAATTAGAAGATTGTACGTAGCTGTGTACTATATAAACACAGATAGGTTAACCCTAAAAGGGATGCGAATACTGAATACATTATTCTTGTAACCTAGCAGCTCTCTGTGATAATTTACATCACTGAGAGAAGAGTTATTTAATATAATTCAGTTTATTGTTCATAAACAGAGTTCTTGATTGTTATTCTCATACATATATTGATTATATATTGTGTATTCGGCCTAACAGATTGAGACAACCACAAAGTACAAAGTCAAGATACTGAGAAGTGATAATGGTACTGAATTTAAGAATTCAAAGATGGAAGAGTTCTGCAAGTACAAAGGAATCATTCAACAATTCTCTGCTCCTGGCACACCTCAGCAAAATGGAGTAGTTGAAAGGAAAAATAGAACTCTTATTGAAGCTGGCAGAACTATGTTGGAAGAAGCAAAATTACCTACATATTTCTGGGCAGAAGCAGTCAACACAACATGCTACACTCAAAATCTCACATTAATAAACAGGCATGGTGTTACTCCTTATCAGTCACTCAAGGAGAAGAAACCAAGTCTGAAGCATCTGCATGTGTTTGGCTGTAAATGTTTTGTTCTCAGAACTCATCCTGAACAACTAGGGAAATTTGAAACAAAGGCTGATG
Source organism: Heracleum sosnowskyi (assembly GCA_030848705.1). NCBI lineage: Eukaryota > Viridiplantae > Streptophyta > Magnoliopsida > Apiales > Apiaceae > Heracleum > Heracleum sosnowskyi. Next base: position 38,229,698 of record CM061238.1, read on the forward strand.
AAGGAATTTCATAAGCTATCCTGCATCAAGAGCCTTCAGAGTTTTTAATTTGAGGACAAGGACTGTCATGGAGTCAATAAATGTATCTTTTGATGACAAGAAGATAGCTGGAATCAATGAAGACTCTCATGATAGATTGATTTTTGAAAATGAAGCTACCAAGGAACCTGAGGAAAGTGAATCAGATCCTGTCCATACATCAGATCCTGATGGGTCATCAAATCCTGATGACACACCAGATGCTGATGGTGCAAATACTGATGATGCAATCAATAGTAATACTTCTAGTAGTGCTAATGTTGATGGGGAGCAACATCATTCTACTACAAGTTCAGAGCCAACTCAATCATCAGGACAGAATTCTTCAGATACTGATTCAAGTGATGATCCTGATAACTTATCAGGAGGACATAGCAATAATTCAGGGGGAGCTTCAAGACAAGCAAGTTCTTCAAATCAAGATAACACCAATCCAGGGAGAGCATCTACGTCAAGAAACAATTTAACACCAGCAAGGAAATGGACTGCAAGTCATACTCCTGATTTGATCATTGGGGATCCTGATGCAGGTGTTCAAACAAGAAGTGCAACTCAAAATGAATGTCTATACAATAACTTTCTATCCAAGGAGGAGCCAAAGAAAGTTGAAGATGCACTTAAAGATGCTGATTGGGTTACTGCAATGCAAGAGGAACTGAATGAATTTGAAAGAAATGAAGTCTGGAAACTGGTACCAAGACCAAAGAATAGATCAATTGTTGGTACAAAGTGGATTTCCAAGAACAAGACTGATTCTGATGGAGTAATAATCAGAAATAAAGCAAGACTAGTTGCAAAGGGGTATTCTCAACAAGAGGGAATTGATTATGATGAAACTTTTGCTCCTGTTGCAAGACTAGAAGCCATCAGGATATTTATTGCTTATGCAGCACATAAGAAATTCAAGGTTTTACAGATGGATGTTAAAAGTGTTTTCTTAAATGGAGAACTGGAGGAAGAAGTCTATGTTGAGCAACCTCCTGGTTTCATTGATCCTAAATATCCAGATCATGTCTACAGATTGGATAAGGCACTTTATGGACTAAAGCAAGCTCCAAGAGCATGGTATGAAACTTTAGCTCTATTCTCACTGGAAAGTGGATTCAAAAGAGGTGCTATTGATAAAACTCTATTTTATTTGAATCATGGTAATGACTTGTTGTTAGTTCAGATTTATGTTGATGATATCATTTTTGGGTCAACAAACAATAAGCTTTGTGAAAAGTTTTCCAAGCTTATGCAGTCAAGATATCAAATGAGCATGATGGGAGAAATGAGTTACTTTCTTGGTCTTCAAGTTAAACAGACTGATGAAGGGATTTTTATCAATCAGTCTAAATATACAAGGAATTTATTGACAAGGTTTAACATGCAAGATAGTGCTCCTGCTACAACTCCCATAGCTACTGCTACCAAACTTGATCCTGATCAAGGTGTTGAGGTAGATGTAACTCACTACAGAGGAATGATTGGCTCTTTATTGTATCTCACTGCAAGTCGACCAGATATCATGTTTGCAACCTGTCTGTGTGCAAGATTTCAAGCAAAACCTAGAGAACCCCATCTGATTGCAGTCAAAAGAATTTTCAGATATCTCAAAGGCACTTCTTCACTTGGCCTTTGGTATGCAAGGGAATCAGATTTTGGGTTGTGTGGTTATTCAGATGCTGATTTTGCAGGATGCAAAATAGACAGGAAAAGTACTTAGGAAGCTATCAGTTTTTGGGTGGAAGACTAGTTTCATGGTTCAGTAAAAAGCAAAAATCCATTTCCACTTCAACTGCAGAAGCTGAGTACATTGCTGCAGGAAGTTGTTGTGCTCAGATAATGTGGATGAGAAATCAGTTGTTAGATTATGGCCTGTCATACTCAAAAATCCCTATTTATTGTGATAACCAAAGTGCTATTGCAATGACAGGAAATCCAGTTCAACATTCTCTTACTAAACACATCAGTATTCGATATCACTTCATAAGAGAACAAGTTCTGGAAGGAACAATTGAACTTCACTTTGTTCCTACTGATCAACAACTAGCTGATATATTCACCAAGCCACTGAAGCTACTTTCAATAAATTGGTGAATGAACATGGAATGATAAACTTTGAGAATTTCTGAGGAAAGCTACAGAGTGGAAATCCTGATAACTGTCAAATCCTGATGGTTATTCAGAAAGGTATGTTTTCTTTGATCAAATCTTGATAGGATGCTATCCTGACGGGAAGTCAACTGGTCAATCCTGATGTTCAGGTCAGTATTTCATTGCTTAATTTGTGCCTAATTTTTCGCCAGTATCTGCTGATGGACGGTTGAGTTTTAGTAGGACAACTGTATGCGCGCGTGTGTTGCACTGTTATAGATATACATATTCATACACATAAAAAGCGGTGCAGTTTCATTTAAATTACACACGTAATCTGTCCACTAATTATTTGTGCACAAATCATATTTTGCCACATGTTATTGAGAGTAAAGTTTTGTTCTAACAAAATACTTTTACTTATTCTACATCATTAATTACTCTCTCATCATCAGTTTTTCGATTTTCTATCTCTCTCTGTGCTTACGAACCCTAACTATTTTCAAACATCAATTCTCAAGATTTTTAAGAATTTCAATGGCGTCTTCATCATTCATGAACAAACAAACAGTGATTAGTGGTGTTACTTTTACCACTAACAATTTTGTGGCTATTCTAAATCATCAAGATTTACCCAATGAGTTTCATATAATTCAAGATTTTCTAGCTTCAAGCCCATTGAAGTTTGCTTTAACAGAACCTGCAAGTGTTTCTTTTAAGTCTGTAATGCAGGTGTGGAACTCAGTGACTTTTGACAAAGGGTATTCTGACACCATCTTGATGAGTTTTGAACATAATGGAATTACTCACTATGTGACTCCTGCAATTGTGGAGGAAGCCCTGCATTTACCTGTTCTTGGTGATGCTATTCCTGCTAATGTTTCGGACTCTACTCTTTTTGAGTTTGTTACAAAGTTGGGCTACAATGGTGAAGTAAAGAGATATGGCAATCTCTTTAGGACAAAGCTTAAAAAGGAATGGAATTTCTTCTTTGATACGATCAGCTGCTGTTTCCTGAACAAGACATCAAATTTTGATGCTCTTCCATCAGGATCTCTTAAAATTGGGTACTCTCTTATCCACTCTACAGTGTTTGATTATGGGTCATTTATCTTAAAAGCTTTAAGTGATAGGAAATCAGATAAGTTAGGTTCTGTCTGTTTTCTTAGATTTTTACAGTTGATATTTAATCACTTGTGTCCTAATGTTGTTTTTGAGAATGATGTAGTTCTACCTATCTGTAGAATTACTAAGAATAATATTAAGTCCTTAGTCAACAGTGATAAGGCAAATGGTTTCAAAGGAAATGCTTTTATTCCTGATGAGGTTAGGTTTTTCTTACATAGGAAAATGTCTACTCGTTATGGTTTAATTTCTAATGCTATGGGGCAAGGCCAATCACACCTTGTTCCTAACCCAAGCATTCATCCTAAACAGTCTAAACAGTCAACTGCCACCTCTATTGTCTCTCAAAAGACTTTAGTTGTAAAAGCAAAGAAGTCAGCTAGAACTGATGTGTCAGGAAGGCAATCAGGTTCAAAGGATTTTTCCTCTACACCACTCACTAAAAGGAAGTTACAAGGGGGTGTACAAGGGGTCCTGGTGAAGAAAGCTGCAAAGGGAGGTGAGGCTGTTTCTGTTAAAAGAAAGTTAGTACTCAGGGATGAGACTAATTCAGAGGATGACTTACCTATATCCTCTGTGATGAATGTGAATAAGGAAGTTGCTGATACTGCTACTGCAGCTGTGGTTCCATTGTCTACACCACAGAAGAAAAGGAAGTTATCAAAAAGCAGGTATCATATTCCTTTAGAAAAGAAGCAGGATACTGATGTACATGACACTTCTATTCTGAATGAGCAATCAGTTTCTACTGCTCAAGCAAATCCTGTTGTTAGTATTCCTGATGCTGCACCAAGTCAAGTGGTTAATATTTCAGACTCTCCAGCACAAGACTCTCCAATAAAAAGACATGTTGATATTTCATGGGAGAAGTATGGTGCTGCTGCTTCCAATCTTGGGATAAAACATCCAATGGAAAAGCTAAGGAAGGCAGAAGAGTTAGTCTATCAGAGACAGAAGAAACTGAAAGGATCAAGCCCACAAGAACCTGAACCTCAAAGTGGTTCAGCAGCTCTTTCTGATGATCCAGCCACACAAGAACCACTCAATCAAAGTTTGAGTGAAGGCTTAGCTAGTGGAATGGTCCCACAAGAACCATTTTCTCAAAGGGAGAATGCAGACATCAACATTCCAGCTACACAAGAACCATCTTCTCAAAGTGAAGATGCAGGCCAAGCTACAGTTTCTGAGAAATTTCCTGACAATGCTCAAGGGATTTCTGGTGCAGATGAAGTTCAAAGATTGGTCGAGGACACTGTCAATGAGGGAAGCACACAAGAACCTTTGACTCAAAGTGTTGAAGAAGCTTCTGAACCTCAAGCTCCACAAGAACCATTGGTAGCAAATACTGATGCAAGCATATCAAATCCTGACGGTGTTCATCCTGACGCTAGTGGTGCTCCTGATGTTGAACCTATCCTGATACAGCCACTTCGTTCAAGACCAATGGATCATCCTATCACAGATTCACAGGATAAAATGAAAGGTATAGCTATTCCTGATCCTGATGATACTCATAGTACTGATGATGATGACTCTGATGATAGTGATGATGATGAGAATCGAAAAGAGAAGGAACAGCTTGCTACAGCACTCAAAATTAGTCTTGGAACTAATTTTGGTTCATCAAGTACATATATGGCTGGCAAAGCTTCCACTGGGAAAGATCAGAGACAAGATTTTTCTATTCCTTCCTTTAATCCTGCTGAGGCACTTAGACAGAATGAATGGAACAATTCATGGCACAGATCTACTGAATATGTAAGTTATTCTTCTGCTTTGGAACATGCCTATGATGCAGTGAAATCTATAGAGAATCAAGACTTGAAGAATCATTTGAAGGCTACAACTCTGTTATCCAAAAGCCTAAAAAGTGAGATTGATTCTATCAAGAACTCAACTGAGTTGGTGAGGAATGATATTTCTCAAAGTTTTACAAAGGTGTCTAATGCTTTTCAGCTAACGGTAGTAGAATCCCAAGTGAAATCTGTTATTTCTGAACAAACCTCTATCAACAGAAGGATTGATTCTCTGGATACTAAGGTAACTGACATTCAAGCCTCTCTTTCCTCAATTTTGAATTTATTGTCAAATCCTGATGTCAAAAAGGGGGAGAAGGTTAGTCAGACAAAATGCACACCTGATATAGTATTAAGGAATAATGATGATGATACTGGAGATGATGGTTGTGACAAAGTGATACAAGGAGAAACCTCTGATGCTGCTGTTATGAAGTCTACAATTCAAACTTCACAAAGTCAAACAACGCAGTCAACTCATGTTTCTGATTCTGGAGTTAAGACAGTAAGAACGTTGGTGCAATCTCAGATCCTGACGGAAGAACAAATCCTGACACCTGGTCATGGACATACTCTTGCTACAATTCCTGAAGCTGATGAAGATATTTTTATTGATAATCCTGAAGATGCATCAAATTTATTCCAGAAGTTTTCTACAAAAGATGGCAGAATTGTTACTCTATATCACACTGATAAAAGAGTTCAACAATTATTTGCAAGAAAAGCACTCTCTACAGCAAGTGAAGAATATCCTGATCTCTCACATGAAGAATTCTTAAGACAACAGAGAGAAATGATGGAAAGCTTTAATAACTCTGTTTCTGCTAGAGGTAGAGGAAGCAGAGGTAGGAGAGGAGCTAGAAGAAGTAGAAAAGGTTCTTCAACTCAAACAATAACTAGACAGACAAGGTCTAGAGGGTTAAGAATTGAAGAAATTCCTGAACCTATTCAAACTCTAGTAGTTCCTGACAGATCTACTTTTGGTGATGATGGAAATATTGAAGAAGAACCTGAATTGAGAAGAAAATCAAGAAAATCAACTCTCTGCAATACAAATCAAATTGAAGAATCTAATCCTGATGTTGTTCCTGATAATATTCAAGATCCTGATGATTCTGAAATTATGCAAGAGATTGATTTGATAATTTTATCTACTGTGGTTGATTTTCACAACAAGGAAGTAGATGAAGAAGAAGAAGCCAGAAGAAGTGAAATTACAAGATCAACAAATAGAGATTTCAATCTCTATGTACAAAGGCTTAAACTCTCAAACAGAAGAGTGTGGAGGAACCCAAGCAGACAAGAATCTTCACTGGAAAGAAGCTATGCCTTTGAAAAGGAAAAGGATAAGAAGTGGAAACATATTAGTACACTGAGGTGTGATACACTTATCAATTTTCAGTCTGGAGGAATTATTACAAGCGCTTCAAGTGTTGTTGATTTATCTGAGATGGTTAGATCAAAAGCACTCTGGTTAAAGATGTTTTCAAATCTGAAGCAATTGACAAGTAATTCAAGAGGAGGTATTGGACACAGGGATGCTGAATATCTAAATATGTCATATGTTGATCCTTACTCCTTAACTGAAATTGGAGGTACTTTAACTTCTGAAAACCTGAACAATTTACTAGCTGTTGATATAGTTATAGATTGTCATGATGGTTTTGACAAGAAAGAAAAGCTTTTGTACTTCATGAAAGATGGTAGTGTGAAGATTTTATCTATTCAAGATCTGCTGATGAAAACTACACAGGAACTGAAATATGTTCATTATCTTTTGAGATCGAAGAATCAAATGTGCAAGGAATGGAGTGACATGATTTTGTCAACAATAAGAAGAAGACTGGATGGAAACAGTAATTTCAATGGTAATTAAACTCCCATGTACTTAAATCAAAGAGGTCAGGATGTGGAAATGCAAAGGGGTACTGCTGTTAAAGAAGTAACTTTTGGCATGACTCAACTTACTCTCAATCCTGATGGGAAGGAAATTGCTTATCTTTTGCTTGAAGAGCATAGTCTTCAGAAAAGCTCCATATTGAATCTCAGAGCAGCTATCTACCAGATTAATGAGGAAGATGAAGAACTCAGAAATCCTAAGGAAAGACTGATTCAAATTCTTGAAGAAAAAGAAGAAAATTTGTTATCCAACTTCTTGAAGATGAATCTGTTCTAGCAAAGAATTTAAACAGATAAGTTGTTGCTGCAGATACTGTACATTTTGTATATATGTTTTTGACATCATTGAATCTTAGGAATCTATACTTTATTTCACAAAGTATGAGATTGGGGGAGATTGTTAGATCAGAATTCAATGATCGTCAGGAGCTAGACTCAACTGATCAGGATTGCTGACATCATCAGGATTGCATGGTCGTCAGGATCAAGATAGATATCAGGACTGGGATCAGGATTGATCATCAGGACTGGAAGCTGATCAGGATTCCTACTTCGAGTTATATTTGGAGTCTAGTTAAACATGGAAGTTTATTCTGTCGGTTCCTGGTTTGTAGAATGTAGATATCAATTATGGATAGGTTTCAATCTTTGTAATTGATTAGGACTTATCATTGATAGAGAAGCTGTGTAGTATATAAACACAGTTTTGGTTTCGATTTATGTACGTGAACATAATCGAATATTTATGAATCAAGATAGAAGCTCTGAAGAACATAGAATTTCTTGAGAGAGTTTTTGTAAGCTAGCAGCTCTCAAGAACATAAGAATTTCTTGAGAGAGTTTGTAACAGTTTTATATCAGATTTAATAAAGCTGTTATCTTTCTTTCATATTTGTGATATATACATTAAGAAGTCGATTATCTTATACTATTGTATTCAACCCCCCTTCTACAATAGATTATTACTGGGCAACATGAGGTTGTTTCCGATTGGTTTGGGAGGAACGTCTCCTTCTGGGGCAACATCCCTCTCGTCTCCAGTTGAGTAATTTTCTTCCTCAGTATAAGGACCTGAGTAGTCTTGGATAAAAGGGGTTTGTCGAGTTTGCTGATTTTGGGGTCCCAAACCTCGAATATATGGGGGCACATATGCCTCGTGGTAGATCGGGTTGGCACCACTACTGCCCGCCCGGGGTCGAGGTGGCATACCATACGTTGGCATGCCAAGAGTTTTAGTTGTATATTGGGGGAGGTCCATGGTATGAAGTTAAAGGCCACGTGGTGCGTTTGCAAGCAGTGGAGAGGTTGTGATTGGTTGCTGGAGAACGGTCTCTTGTGGATTCGGTCCATGAACGACCATCTGCAGGGGATTCGTCCCTTCAGTAGTAATTGGGACTTCCGGTCCTTGAGTAGTAGTGATGGAGGCATCTACCCCTTCTGCGCCGGTGATTGGCGGTGGTTGGCTTCCACGAGTCTCTGTTGCAGAGGTAAGAGGAAGTCCATCAGAAGTTTGAGGGTCTTGAATTGTTCTTCGTGTGTTCTCCATGGTTGATGTTGTCTTCCCACAGACGGCGCCAAATGTTGTGGATTAAAAAACGTTCTTTCGAAATCAATACAAGGGTTAGAGAGCTTCGAGCTTTAATGACTGCTCTTGTTGTCGGGGACTAACTCGGTCCTAACAAGATGCCTACGTATCTCTAGTGTTTAGAGAATCAAGCCAATAAAAACGTAGTTCTTGGTGTTGCCCTCAGGGCTATGGCGACAGGAGCACACCAAGGACGTAGTGACTTGTTTATCCTTATTCGAGGATGAAGTCTAAAACGTTGTAGATGACGTATGGAGCTGTGTCCAAAACGTAGTAGATGACGTATAGATGACGTATGGAGCTGTGTCCAAAACGTAGTTCTGAGATGAGGGGTCATACCCTTTATATAGGCGTTAAAAAGCCTAATGGATAAGTATTGATTTCTTTGAAGGATAAGTCTTATCCTTGATGGTGGATAAGTATTGACTTTCTTGAATGATAAGTCTTATCCTTATCGTAGGATAAGGACTATGACTAGTTATTTCCTTTGATTGAGATTCTAGATCTTTCTTTGTAGAAGTCGGACTTTTTGGATGATTTTATCACACTTTGGACTCTTTTTATGAGCTGTATATTTTCCCTATTTATTAATTACGAAATTAATAAATAATTAGGGTTTCGGGCCTTGTTTATTGGGCTGGCTAGGTTTAATTAATGCAATATTAATTATGTCTTTAGGGTTATTTTTAACCAATATCAATATATATATATAGGCAAATGATCAAATAGAAACCAAAATTAAAATAGTAACCGGAAACTAATTTAAGGCCTGAGCATCTCCAATGAGAGCAACTCCTTAGCTAAAATTCAAATTAACATGTCATAATTACGAATTATAAAGATTATGTAAAAAAAGATGCACTCCAATGGTCCATTCCTTTTAGCAAAAAATTTAGCCAACCTCCTTACGTTGGCTATATTTGCTGAACCACTAGGGACCTGTAGCAATATTCCACATCATCTATTGCCTTATTAAAATAACATATTCTATTTTTAACGATCTGAAATAATAATAACATACTATTTTTAAAATATAACCAATTATTATAGCCAACTCCATTGGAGCACAATACCTTACATGTTCGATAAATTTTAAATAATCAGTATTTTATCTTATTTTAGCTAACCAATTTAGCCAGTACCATTGGAGATGCTCTTAGATCAATCTAATCTAATGGCCTTCTAAGGCACCAACACAATTAAAATACACCTTCCCATACATAATCCCACATAATCCCTTCCGTTTCTAATTTGATTTTTCCCGTCAATCGGTGAGTTTTTTTTAAAATATGACTTCACTGTATTTTTCTCCATCTCCCAACAATCAGTTTGCATACCATACTTGCTATATTACGGAGTACTAAAATTTTAGTGATTTCTATAAGAATAAATAGCGATTTCAGCATATAGATATAAATATAATGATTTATTCTTATATTTGTATAGATCTAGTGATTTTGCGGTACAAAATTTGTGATTTACGTATAATACGAAGAATAAATTACTAGATTTACACCGAAATCACTATTTATTTTTACAGAAATCACCAACATTTTAGTGATTCTCATACGCATTGTTATGGATTAAAAAACGTGCTTGTGTAATTAATGCTAAGGTTTAATGAGCTTCGAGCTTTTATGGCTGCACTCGTGTTTCCGGACTAAATTGGTCCTCACAAGATGCCTACGTATCTCAAATCGTTATTGAGAATCAAGCCAAAGACGTAGTTCTGATTGTAGGATCAGGGACCTTATATAGGCGTCTGGAGCCTAGTATTTATGGTATGTTTAGGAGTCTTAGCGAATAAGTCTCCTTTTCGATATTGGATAAACATTGTATTGCTTGCAGGATAAGTCTTTTCCTTGTTGATAAAGGCTATGACTCATTAATTGCCTTTAATTGGGATTCCGGATCCTTCTTTGACCAATTTGCCATAATTTGGACTCTTTTTATGAGCTGTATATTTTCCCTATTCATTAATTACGAAATTAATGAATAATTAGGGTATTGGGCTTTAAATATCGGCCTTTTGTTTGACCAGTCAATTATATTTCTATAATTACTTTTTTGACCATATCATTTGCCCCCCAACTTCTAGGAAAATCTCTCTTGGATTATCGTAGAAGTTATTTCATTCAGGAGTTACGAAATTTTCTTCCATATCGTGGCTTGGTTTGACGAACGTATAGTTCTAAATCAATTTTATAATTCTCCAAAACAGGAATCGGGATTTTTCATCAATTCCCTGGAACATAAATTGATTCTTGAATTTTTTCATGTCATTTTCGACCAGGATCCTGGTCGAATTTGACCTTGATTTTAGCTCCTGGTCGAACTCCTTCGACCAGGATTCTGGTCGAAATTTGCTTGCATTTTGCCTCTTGGTCGAATGGTTTCGACCAGGATTCTGGTCGAAGCTTACTTCCATTTTGTCTCCTGGTCGAATGGTTTCGACCAGGATTCTGGTCGAAGCTTACTTCCATTTTGTCTCCTGGTCGAATGGTTTCGACCAGGATTCTGGTCGATCATGACTTCAATTTTGATACCTGGTCGAATGATTTCGACCAGGGATGTGGTCGAACATGACTTCAATTTTGATACCTGGTCGAATGATTTCGACCAGGGGTGTGGTCGAACATGACTTCAGGATGGGAGGATGCTGTTCAGGCTATCTTGGCCAAGCATCCTGGAGTCTTTGATGCTGCTGACTTTCCTGCTCCTCACCCTCCTACTCCCTTGGAGCGTATTTTGGCTGGAGTTGACGATATGGAGGAAGATGCTAGGATTTTAGTTCCAGAGCATTCATCACCCCTCAGTGACGCTTCTGCTGATGGTGCTGAGGATGCTGGTGAGCATTCTTCCAGCTCTAGTTCAGGGGAGGAGACAGATGCGGGAGTCAAGGATGGTGACGCGCAGCCGTAGTTTGTAGTTTCTTTATGGCCATTCATGGCTTTGTATTTTCTTTCTATGTATTTCCAGCCTTTGGGCTTAACTCAAACTTTTGTAAGTTTAGTTTTATTTATATTTTGTGGCCATTCATGGCTTGTGTTGTTTTCTTGCCTTTTGTATGTTTAGTTAGCATTTTGTACATATCTATCAGTATGTAATGCATTCAAAACATGATGAATAGGAGTATATAATTCATAACTTTGAAGAATGGGCTCAACCCTTACATAATACTCAAGTTTTAAAAACTTGGGTTGGTTTTATCAAACCTTATTTCTAGTAGTGAATCCACTTTAGGAAACACCTTAAACATAATAAACTTTTAAGTTGGAGGCATGCCAAGTTCTCGGCACCTCATGCCCTTCAAGGGTTTCTAGATTGTAAGAGCCTTGACCAAATACGTTCTTGACGCGATATGGTCCTTCCCAATTTGGGGCCAACTTCCCTTTTTGTCCAACTCCGGATGCCTCAATTTTTCTGAGAACCAAGTCTCCTTGTCGAAAGAACCTTTCTTTAACCCTTAGGTTGTAGTAGAAAGATGCCTTCTTTTGATGTTCAACTATCTTGGCGTTTGCCTCATCTCTAACTTCGTCAATTAGATCTAAGGATAGCCTCAAGCCTTCTTCATTTGTTTCTGGTTCATAAGCCTCAACTCTTGGGGAGGTGTGAGTAATTTCCACTGGGACCACTGCCTCTGCTCCATAAGCCAATAGGAATGGAGTTGCCCCGGTGGTGACTTTGCAAGTAGTACGATATGCCCAAAGTATAGGGAGTAATTCGTCTACCCAAGTGTTTCTGGAGCGTTCAACTCTTTTCTTTAGTCCATCAAGGATGATTCGATTTGCAACCTCAGCTTGCCCATTTGCTTGAGGATGGGCGACAGAAGTGAAGCGCAACTTGATATCGTTTTCATCACAATACTTCTTGAACTCATCGTTGTTAAACTGGGTTCCATTGTCCGTGACCAGGACTCGTGGAATTCCATATCTGCATATCACATTTTCCCAGAAGAATTGCATCACTTGCTTGGTGGTTATCTTGGCTAATGGCTTAGCCTCAACCCACTTGGTGAAATAATCAATTGCTACTATCAAGAACTTTCTTTGAACACTTGCCATAGGAAATGGCCCGAGTATATCCATTCCCCACATAGCAAAGGGGATAGGTGAGTTAATGGATGTCATCATCTCTGGTGGTTGCCTAACCACTGGTGCATGTTTCTGGCACCGTTCACATTTCTTGACGTAGCTTTTAGCATCAGCAAGTATGCTTGGCCAATAGAAACCTAGACGAGTGACTTTATGAGCCAGGGCTCTGCCCCCCAAGTGTTGCCCACAAATCCCTTCATGCACTTCCTTTAGGGCCAATTCTGCCTCTTGAGGTCTCAAGCACTTTAAGTACGGAATAACAAAAGATTTCTTGTATAGGATTCCCTCAATTAGGGCATACCTTAGTGCTCTGACGTATAGCTTTCGTGCTTCTGAAGTGTCGTTGGGCAGCCACCCAGTTTCCAGATGAGCTTTGATGGGATCAATCCAACAACTGGTGATACCAATGGGGGCTACCAACTTTCCATTGATGCTTGGGGTCTTCAAGACTTGGAAGTATACACTCCCGGCATAGTTTTCAATTTCAGAAGAGGCAAACTTAGACAAGGCATCAGCCTTCATATTTTCCTCCCTGGGAATGTGCTCCACATAGCATTCATCGAACTGAGTCATAATGGCCTTGACAAGTTTTAAGTACTTGGCCATGACTTCATCTCTGGCCTCAAACTCCCCATTTACTTGGGAAACCACTAGCCTCGAGTCTCCACATACTTTCAGAGTTTTGACTCTCAAGGCTCCAGCCAGCCCTAAGCCAGCTATCAGAGCTTCATACTCAGCCTCATTGTTTGTCGTCGGGAAGTCAAGTTTTAATGCATACTCTATTAGGAATCCATCAGGACTCTGTAGCACTAAACCAGCTCCACTTGATTTTGTTTTTGATGCTCCATCAAAATAGAGCACCCAACATTCTTTGAAGGTCATTTCCTCATCTTTCTTATCTTCCATAGTTACTTCCTGCCCCCCGACTTCTTGGTTGTCAATGGTGCATTCAACCATGAAGTCAGCAAGTGCCTGGGCTTTTATGGTCGTTCGAGGCTTATACTTGATGTCGAATTCGCCCAATTCAATGGCCCATTTGATCAATCTTCCACTAACTTGAGGGCTATGCAAGATGTTTCTTAGAGGTTGATCAGTCAAGACCTCTATCTTGTGAGCCTGGAAGTAGGGGCGTAGCTTTCTTGAGGCCATTATCAAGGCTAAGGCAAACTTCTCAACCATTGAGTAGTTTATTTCTGCCCCATGTAGAATCTTGCTCACATAGTAGATGGGTTTCTGAACCTTTACTTCTTCCTTTACCAAAACAGCTCCAAGAGCTGTGTTGGAAACCGCCAAGTATAAATAGAGAATTTCTCCTGGCTTGGGTTTTGCCAACAGTGGTGCTTCAGCCATATATTTCTTCAGGGCCTCAAAGGCCTCTTGACTTTCAGTTGTCCATTCAAAATTCTTCACTTTTTTGAGTGCTTTGAAGAAGGGTAAACACTTCTCTCCAGACTTGGAGATGAATCTTCCCAAAGCAGCCACTCTTCCCGTCAGTTTCTGGACATCCTTGACAGTCTTTGGTGGTTCCATGTCTAGAATCGCTTTGATTTTGTCGGGATTAGCCTCGATTCCTCTCTTGGAAACCATCAGACCTAAAAACTTTCCCGAGCCTACACCAAAGGCACACTTAGCTGGATTCAACATCATCTTGTGGTGTCTTAGCACTTCAAAAGCCTCTCGGAGGTGCTCAATGTGATTGGCCTTATCAAGGCTCTTGACTAACATGTCATCTACGTAGACCTCCATGGTTTTTCCAATCAGGTGCTCAAAGATTTTGTTCACCAACCTTTGATAGGTTGCTCCAGCATTCTTAAGCCCAAAAGCCATGACTAAGAAACAGAAGACACCAAAGTCAGTGATGAACGACACTTTGGCGATGTCATCTTTGTGCATCTTGATTTGATTATATCCGCTGAAGCCATCCATGAAACTTAGCATCTCATGCCCAACAGTGGCATCTATCAAGGCATCAATCCTAGGTAAGGGAAAACAATCCTTAGGACATGCATCATTCAAATCGGTGAAGTCGACGCACATTCTCCACTTCCCGTTAGCTTTTTTGACCATCACAGGGTTAGCTAACCATTCTGGGAATTGGATTTCTTCAATAAACCCAGCTTCTAAAAGCTTATTTACTTCTTGTTTAATGGCTTCAAGCCTCTCTGGAGCAAAACTTCTTTTCTTTTGTTTCACTGCCTTCCTTTCTGGATCCACATTCAATTTGTGAGATATTAGTTGGGGATCAATCCCTGGCATGTCAGCCGCTGTCCAAGCAAAAACGTCATTGTTCTCTTGAAGAAAAGATGCGAGTTTGCCTTTCAATGGTTCGGGCAGTAGTGCCCCAACATAAGTCACCTTCTCTGGTTCATCCGGGACTAAGGGAATTGGGATTAAATCCTCAGCTGGTTTCCCTCTTCGGTCCTCATTGTCACTAGTGTCCATATCTTCAATGGGGAGAACCTGCCCCCCAACTCCATCAGGCCTCAACGCGGCTACATAACAGCTTCTAGCCATCTTTTGGTCTCCCCGTTCTTCACCAATCCCATTCCGAGTGGGGAATTTGAGTTTCAGGTGGTAAGATGAGGCAACAGCCTTAAATGCATGAAGACCCGTCCTCCCAAGGATCGCATTGTAGGTTGAGGTTGCCTTTATAACTATGAAGTTCAGCATCTGAGTGGATGTATTCGTTCCTTGTCCCATGGTCATTGGGAGTTGGATAGTGCCTTCCACCTTTGATTCCACTCCATTGAACCCATATATGGGCATATTAGAGGGTGTCAACTGAGAATCAGTGTAACCCATTTTGATAAAGGCATCGTGGAACAAGATATCTACTGAGGCTCCATTGTCGACTAGGACTCTCTTTGTTTCGGAGTTGCCTATCACAGGTACTATGACAAGAGGATCATCGTGGGGGAACTTCACCCCTTCCAAGTCTGAATCATCAAAACCTATTGACACTTCTGTCCGTGCACGCTTCGGTGCTTCTCCAACGACTGTCAGTACCTCTCGGGCATAAGCATTTCTTGAGTTTCGGGAGGACCCAGCAGCAGTTGGCCCTCCGAATATCATGTTGATCACTGGCCCTCGGGGCTTGGGATTCCGATCTTGATCGTTGTCCCTTCTATCATAATCCTTTCTTTCATAGTTCCCCCTTTGGCTACCTTGGCTTCCATCCTTAGTGAACTTGCTGAGTTTTCCTCTTCGTATCAGAAACTCAATCTCATCTTTCAATTGCCTAAAATCGTCGGTGTCATGACCGACTTCTTTGTGGAACCGACAAAACTGATTTTGGTTCCGTTTGGACAAATCAGCCCTCATTGGCTTTGGCCATTTGATATCTTCTTCCTTGGCTATCTCCATCAGAATTTGACTCCTGGGAGTATTCAATCTTGCATACTCCGTGAACTTTGGCCCAAAGTTATTTCTCTTGGGTGGAGAGTCAGAATTCTTTGATGTTCGGGGAAACTTTTCCTTGACGTCGTACTCTTGAGTTTCTTTTCTTTTCTTTGAGTTTCCACCGTCGCCAGCGGTGGGTTCATACTTTCTCATGCTTTCCTCAGCCTTGATGTACTTTCCGGCTCTATCTTGGAGCTTCAACATGCTCTCTGGTGGATGTTTAGCCAACGACCTCCTGAAGTGGTCATCAGTGGTTCCTTGTTGCAGGGCTATCATAGCCACTTTGTCGTCTAAATCCGGGACTTTCAAAGCCTCTCGAGTGAATCGATTAATGTAGTCCCTTAGGGCTTCATTCTTTCCTTGACGTATTGCCATGAGTGATGCAGAACTTTTCTCATGCACCCTTCCACTAATGAACTGGTTGATGAAAGCCTTGCTTAGCTCCTTAAAGGACCCAATAGAGTTGGGAGGTAGACGGCTGTACCAACGTTGAGCCATACCAGCAAGAGTTTGGGGAAACGCCCTACACTTGACCGCATCGTTGGCCGGCTGCAACAGCAGTGCATTGGAGAATGTCCTTACATGATTTGCGGGATCTCCCGTTCCATCATAGGCTTTGATCGAAGGCATCTTAAACTTTCTGGATATAGCCGTTTTCATGATGTCTTGAGTAAACGGTGGTGTAGGATCATCAGGATCTCCTAGTGGCAACAGATTACTAGGATCACCCCTTGGGGCTTCAGCCCTCTTGGTCCTTCTTGGTGGATCCAAGTTGATTATCGGGATTCCTTCAGTCGTTCGGCCCCGAGTTTGAGCGGCCTCTTCGTCAGCAAGGAGTTTTTTGAGCCTTGCAGTCTCTGCCTCATGGGCTGCAAGCTTCTCCCTAGTAGTTTGGGGTGGCTCCCGATTTGTCTGTGAAGAACGTCTCCTCCTCGGGGCGACATCCTCCCCAGTTGTATAACCCTCATCCTCAGTGTATGGGCCAGAGTAATCTTGAATGAGAGGGGTCTGACGAGTTTGTTGATTTTGGGGTCCCAGACCTTGAATATAAGGAGGCACATATGCCTCATGGTAGATTGGATTAGTTCCACTACCGCCCGCCATGGGTCGAGGGGGCATGCCATAGTTTGGCATCCCCAAAGTCTGATTCGCGTACTGAGGGAGATCAGTAGTATGGAGTTGAAGGCTCCTTGGTGCACTCATGAGCAGCGGGGAGGTCGTGATCGGTTGCTGGTGAACGGTCTCTTGTGGATTAGATCCATGAATGACCATCTGCAGGGGATTCGTCCCTTCAACCGAAATTAGGATTTCCGGTCCTTGAGTGTTGGTGGGGATATTCGCCCCTTCAGTGCCAGTAGTCGGCGGTGGCTGATCAGCCTCAGAGGTGATGGGGCGATCATCGGGAGTTTGAGTATCCCGAGCTGTTCTTCGTGTGTTTGCCATGGTTGATGTTGTTTTCCCACAAACGGCGCCAAATGTTATGGATTAAAAAATGTGCTTGTGTAATTAATGCTAAGGTTTAATGAGCTTCGAGCTTTTATGGCTGCACTCGTGTTTCCGGACTAAATTGGTCCTCACAAGATGCCTACGTATCTCAAATCGTTATTGAGAATCAAGCCAAAGACGTAGTTCTGATTGTAGGATCAGGGACCTTATATAGGCGTCTGGAGCCTAGTATTATGGTATGTTTAGGAGTCTTAGCGAATAAGTCTCCTTTTTGATATTGGATAAACATTGTATTGCTTGCAGGATAAGTCTTTTCCTTGTTGATAAAGGCTATGACTCATTAATTGCCTTTAATTGGGATTCCGGATCCTTCTTTGACCAATTTGCCATAATTTGGACTCTTTTTATGAGCTGTATATTTTCCCTATTCATTAATTACGAAATTAATGAATAATTAGGGTATTGGGCTTTAAATATCGGCCTTTTGTTTGACCAGTCAATTATATTTCAATAATTACTTTTCTGACCATATCACGCATAAATAGTGATTTATCACCAAAATATAGCAAATATGGTATGCAAACTGATTGTTGGGAGATGAAGAAAAATACAGTGAAGCAAAAGTTAAAAAAAAGTTCACCGATTGATGAGAAAAATCTAATTAAAAATGGAGGAGAATAGGTGACATTGAGTGTGAGAAGGTGTATTTAAATTGTGTGTGGTGTTTATAGTGCAAATGGATATTGATCCAGATCCCCTAAGGATATCCCCCTGCCCTCAATGTTTTATTGAGACGCCATCAATGAAACATTGAGGGCGTTCGTTTAAAAAAATTAATTTAAAAATATATTAAAAGTCAAAATTAAAATTAAAATTCATACACACCCAAGCAATCATATTAACTATTTTTGTGACGAATGTTACCTTATTTCAACTAATTTTCTAATAATTGAATTTTTTTTACTCATTTTTAACTACTTTGTAAATTTACTTGAAAAATTTAAATAAAATAGAAAAAAGTGAAATTTAAATTTAAAATTCATACACACACAATTAATCGTAGTTACTATTTTTGTGACGAATTTTACCTTATTTTCTAATTGTTGAATTGTTTTTACTCATTTTAACTACTTTGTAGATTTACTTGAAAAATTAAATAAAAATTGTAAAAAGGCAAAATTTGAATTAAAATTCATACACAACCAAGTAATCATACTCACTATAAATGCTATCAACTACAAAGAGATTCAAAGATTTTAGTTATATAAGAGAAAGATTAGAAATTTTAAAGTTTAGGGGTTACCCTAAACCCTAAATCTTATACCCCTTTACCATATACTCTAAATTTATACATACCCAAATAATCGTACTCACTCACTATTAACATTATATGACAACTAAAAATGGTAGTAGTAGTAGTAGCAATGTAAGTAATGATTCGAGGAGAATAAACTGGGTCCAACACCTCAATGTTTCGTTACGTGCAGTCAATTTGAAAAACTAAATAAAAATATAAGAAATGGAAAATTTTGAATTTAAATTCATACACACCAAAGTAATCATACTCACTATAAACACTACAAGACAACTAAAAATAGTAGTAGTAGTAGCAATGGAGGTACAGATACTTGCGAGAGAATAAAGAACAGTGTCCAACAACTCAAATAAAGCTTTAAACAATGACGATGTTAGAGATAGCACCATCGATCAAATAAAATGGTACGCATCATGCCTAATCAACCTATCAATTACAAAGAGATTCAAAGATTTTGGTTATGTAAGAAAAAGATTAAAAAATTTAAAGTTTAGGGGTTACCGTAACCCCTAAACCCTAAATCTTACACCCTATAACCTATGCTCTAAATTCATACACACCCAAGTAATCGTACTCACTCACTATTAACACTATAAGACTATTGCAAATAGTAGTAGTAGTAGCAATATAAGTAATGATTTTAAGGAGAGAAGAAGAAACATGGTCTAACAACTCAATGTTTCATAAAGGGCAATCAATTTGAAAAATTAAATAAAAATATACAAAAAGAAAATTTTTGAATTTAAATTCATACACACCAAAATAATTACTATTTTTGTGACGAATGTTACCTTATTTTCATTAATTTTCTAATTATTCGATTTTTTCGCCCGTTTTTAACTAGTTTGTAGAATTACACAAAACATTAAATAAAAATAGGAAAAATAAAATAAAATTGCAACTTACTATGAAACTATAAGACAAATAAAAGCATTAGTAATAATAGTAGCAATGTAAGTTTTGATATAAATATAAAATGAAATATTTGGGAAAAAATAGATATTATAATAATTTTTAATCAAAAAAAAGAATAATATAATAAATAGCAATATAAAATTTAATAATTGAAAAAAAATGGATTGATTATTATTTTTTTTAATTTTAATTAGTTTGTATATTTACTTGAAAAATAAATAAAAATGTAATAATTAATTAATTAATTTTTAAAAATGAAGAAATATTTGAAAATATCTTAAATTACCTTATTTCACTAATTTTCGAATAATTTTCTTTTTTAATTTCTATTAATTTGTAAAATTATTTGAAATAATAATCCATTATATAAAAAATAAAAATTGAATTTAAATTTATACACACCCAATTAATTATACTTATACTCAAACTATAATTATTTGAATATTACAAAATTTTGAATTATTATTGAACTTTTAAATAATTAAATCATGAATTTAGGGGGGGCGAGAAAAAAACTGAAACAGTGACGATTAAAATTACAGTAACGCCCTTACTGCACCCTCAATGTTTCATTGAGGGTGACTATTAAAATTACTTTATTACCCTTACTACGCCCTCAATGAAACATTGAGGGTGTCATGTACTGAATCAAAACCCAAACAACCCGATTTAGTACGTCAAAAAATAAAAACACCATCATCAATATCATCAACATCTATTGTTTCACGAATTTCATCACCATTATCATCAAAATTTTTACGATAAACTCTTTTATTTCGAATGTGAGTAATATAATTAAAGTCATTATGATCACTAGAAGAATTAGAGTCATAATCAAATAAATAAGAAGCCATGAGAATCACTAACCTTGATTTTTTCTCTCCAAAAAACGAGCAGAATAATGTTTAAAACAGCGTAGAATTTAAGAAAATAGTGGTTGAAAAGCAGGTTGGTAAGCTATTGGATTTGTAATAAATACGCCCGCAATGTTTCATTGAGGGTGCGGTGATATTATATTTGAATTAAAAAAAGGAAAAATAGAATAAAATAATAAATAGCAATATTAAATGAAATAATTGAATAAAATGGATTATTTATTATTTTTTTATTTTTAAAATGGAAAATAGAATAAAATGAAAAATAGAATAAATAGCAATATTAAATGAAATATTTGAAAAAAATGGATATTATATTATTTTTTGATTAAAAATAGCAATGATATGTCTCTGAATTGTACCATATGCGTGTTTCTCTTAAGTCACTTAAAAAAGAAAACACTAGGATTAAAGATGCTAATCTGTTTTTAAGTGATAGAAATGCTGTCTTGGAAACTCAGTTTATTGAGGTTGAGAAAATGAGGATGGAGTGTTAGATTGCTAAGGATGAACTGCTAGTTGCACTGAAAAGAGAAGAAATTCTCAAAGTGCAGTTAGCAAAAGAACAGGAAGTAATTGCAAGATGGAATGATTCCAGGAATGTTGCCACAAACATAATCAAAGTTCAAGGTATGGATACATTCTACAAGGAATCAATGAAAAGGGACAAAGAGAAACTATATTACATTTCTGAGGATCTAGGAGCTGATGATGCTTCAACGGATAGCGACCATCAGTTAAGAAATAACTCTTCAACGGATGAGACTCATCCTTTGAAACATACAACAAGTGTTAGTAAAGAAAAATTGGAGAAACTGAACAAAAAGTATGGTCCAACCAGCAAAAATTTTGTTCAGGGAGAAAGTAGCAAAACCAAGAATGTTGAAAAGGTAAACATGGGTCACTTGTCCAACAAGCAATTTAAGGACAAGTTAGAGAACATAGAGGTCAAGGCTGAGGTTAAAAAGAAAAAGAACAGAAATGGTAAGGTAGGGATTAATAAGCATAACAATTACACACCTGACAAATATGCTCCTAGAAAGACATGTGTTAAGTGTGGAAGTGCTAATCATTTGTCTACCAACTATAAAGTTGTTAAAAATGCAAATGTTCAAATGCCAATGCCTGTACCTAATGTGCCTATGTCTGTTATGCCTAACATGCCTGTACATAATGCTCATACATCTAACATGTATCCTAACATGCCATTCATTTTAAATCCTTATATGAGTGCATTTACTATGCCTCAAATGTCATGGAGCATGCCACACATGAGCACTATGTTTGCACAACACTCACAAATGCCAACACCAACCATTTATGCATCTGAACACTTTCAAAATGTTGTATCTCAAAGGCCAACACCAAGAGTCAAGGTTGATTTAACTCAACCTGTGATGAAGGTGCAAAATGACAAAGGGAACAAAGTGAGGGCTAACAAGACAGGACCCAAGGAAACTTGGGTACCAAAATCAACTTGATTTGGTTTGGTTGTGTGCAAGGAAACAAAAGGAATCTATGGTACTTAGACAGTGGCTGTTCTAGGCATATGATTGGAGATTTCACCCTGCTCACAGAGTTCAAGGAGAGAGTTGTCCCTAACATTACCTTTGGAGATGACAACAAAAGATATACTAAGGGATATGGCTTGATTTCAAAGGAAAATGTCATCATTGATGAAGTAGCACTAGTTGATGGACTTAAGCATAATTTGCGGAGTATCA
The DNA here is from genome assembly GCA_030848705.1 of Heracleum sosnowskyi. Taxonomy (NCBI): domain Eukaryota; kingdom Viridiplantae; phylum Streptophyta; class Magnoliopsida; order Apiales; family Apiaceae; genus Heracleum; species Heracleum sosnowskyi. The sequence goes on from CM061238.1 coordinate 38,251,989, forward strand.
GTCAACTATGTGATAAAGGTTTTTCAGTTTTATTCAATCAAGGAGTCTGTGTTGTCTCAAGCAAAAAGGACAACAATGTGGTGTTGACAGGCTACATAAAAGGGAATGTGTACATAGCTGACTTCAACTCAACAAGTGCAAATTCAATCACTTGTCTTTTCAGTAAAGCAAGTAAGGATGAAAGTTGGTTGTGGCATAAAAGACTGTCACATTTGAACTTCAAGTCAATGAATGACTTGGTGAGAAAAGATCTTGTAAGAGGCATACCACAATTGGAATTTTCCAAGGATGGCCTTTGTGATGCTTGTTAGAAAGGAAAGCAAAAGAAGGCCTCTTTCAGAAGCAATTCAGAATCATCAATCGAGCAACCTCTACAGCTGTTACATATGGATATATTTGGACCAGTCAATGTCATGTCAATTTCAAAGAAGAAACACTGCCTTGTGATTGTAGATAATTTCTCTAAATTTACATGGACTTATTTTCTGCATTCTAAGGACGAGGGCAGTGAAATCATAATCAATCACATCAAGGTTGCTAACAATCATCTTGAGTGTAAAGTTAGAAGAATCAGGAGTGACAATGACACTGAGTTCAAAAATTCAACTATGAGACTGTTTTGTAAGGGGAATGGAATTGTTCATGAATTCTCTGCAGCTAGGACACCACAAAAAAATGGAGTGGTGGAAAGTAAAAATAGAACACTTATTGTAGCTGCAAGGAAGATGCTAGGTGAATCAAAGCTACCTACATATTTCTGGGATGAAGAAGTTAACACTGCGTGTTTCACTCAGAATATCTTTTTGATCAATCAATCTAGATGAATGACTCCATACCATCTACTCAAAGGAAGGAAACCATCTTTGGATTTTCTACATGTCTTTGGTTGCAAATGTTTTGTACTGAGAAATCAAGGTGAAAATCTTGGAAAATTTGAGTCAAAGGCAGATGAAGCCACTTTTGTAGGATATGCAGCTGGAAAAGCCTATGGGGTTTACAATCACAAAATCAACATTGTTATGGAATTTGTACATGTTGTTTTTGATGATACCAGAATTCAAGGTCTTACAAATGAGGGTTTTCATGAAACTCTCAGATTTGAGAATGAGGTGGAATGCCTATTGTACAATGATGAAGATGATGA